>CM028131.1:492787500-493987500 GCA_016271365.2 Neoceratodus forsteri | reverse complement strand
GGGTCTCCTAACACCCTACTACCCCACTGTCCAGAGACCAACAGCAATGGGGTGTGCCTTGGAGATGCTGCCCTAACTCTCACCCCATTTCATGTGTAAGAAAGCTGACATGGTACAGTATAGAGAATGGGGTAAGAGTTAGGCCTGACTACTGCAAGGCACACGCCTGTTGGTCTGTGGAGGGTCGAGGTGGGGGGTGGAGTGTTAGGGTTGACCTAACGCCACATTTCCTTACTTTTGTCGCTTCAACTCTAACTGATGCATTAACAACGTTTTTTGCAGTGAATTTCCTACTTTTTGAGAAAGTGTAATCTTACTCTTATATGGTTTTGGGAGGGCCCTGCACTCCCATCTTATCCATAAGTGTAGAGACAGGACATAAAATTTGTTTTAAAAAAAAAAGCACATGCCCACTGGGGCATGTAAGCAGTATGTATGCCCAGGAAACGTTTTACATGCCACCCATTTTTTTTCCACATAATTTTGTTTTCATCATCCTGGTTTGTCAGCTTATAAATAATAAACAGAAATATTAAGAAATCAAACTGGCTCTGTGTGATTTATTTCAGTAACACTACTTGTGCATGACCCAACAAGCACTGATCGCAACTAACAAGGTTTTTTTTTTTTTTTTTTATTTAAGAGGACAAATCAAAATGCAGTGTAGTGGACTTATACAGCAGTCCAAAAGAAAGGGTTTTCATTTACAGTATTTGTTTTCCTTCTATCTAGCCACTCCCTGGCTAGTGCCCTCAGACCTCATAAGTCTTTAAGAAGAGAGGACAGATCCAATCATACAAAGGGTGACAAAGTAATTTATTTTTAAGAAGAGATGACAATCACTCAGTCGCCCCACAAATTTAACACACAAAGGGACAGGACTTTTACATTTATATTTTCTCTTGCCTTGCCAGTAGCCACTGACTACCCTCTGGGGTGCTCTCTTCAGTCCTCAAGAGGACAAATCAGTAGGCATGAGACAGGCTGCAAGCCCAGCAGTCACAAAGGCTTTTAAAGGGCACTGTCAGCGTTTCCCTCGTTTTATGTTCAGTTCCCATCTGACATTCTGAAGGCACACAAGTGTAAGAAGGTGACTGTAGAATGCGTCCAAATAAAACAAAACGTAAGCAGCTTACCAGTTTTCATCATTTGCAGACTATTTACATTACTGGCGTCCCGACTCAGGAGTGGCTTCGTCTAGCCACTCTCCCATAGAGGCTGCATCTGTGAAGTGCTGCAGAGATTGTTGTCCTCTGGACAGGTTCTCCCATCTCAGCCATGGAACTCTGTAGTTCTGTCAGGGTGGTCATTGGGTTCTTGGTCATTTCGACCAAGGTCCTTCTTGCCAGTTGCTCAGTTTGGGAGGACGGCCTGGTCTAGGAAGAGTCTGGGTGGTTCTGTAATCTTCCCATTTCCTAGTGATGGACTTGACTGTGCTCCTGGGAACTTCCAACACCCTAGAACTGTTTTTATACCCCTCCCAGATCTATGCCTCCTTACAATTCTGTCACGGAGTTCTATGGACAGCTTCTTGATCTTCATGGTAGAGTTTCTGCTCTGACATGCACTGTCAGCAGTGGGACCTTATATAGACAGGTGTATTTCCTCTGAAATCATGTCAACCATGTGAACTGACCACAGGTGGACTCCATTCAAGTTTGAGTGATCTCACAAGGAGATTGGATGCAGCTGAGCTTAATTTGAGTGTCATAGCAAAGGGGTGAATACTTATCAAATCAAGACATTTCAGGTTTTTATTTTAAATTACATGTACAAAAAATTCCAGAAGTTTCATTCCACTTTGACGTTATAGAATAATTTGTGTAGATATAGTATGTGACAAATAAATTCCATGTAAATGTATTTTAATTTGAGTTTGCAACATCACAAAATGTGACAAATCCAAGGTGGGTGAATACTTTCTGAGGGCACTGTAATCTGTAGCGTAGCTGGGAAAATCATGAACCACTCTAATTTCAGCCACTGACTCATCTCGTTGAAGGCCCTCCTCTTCTTCCCAATCCAAAGGCAGTGATCCTGGGCCAGGTATAGCTTGACCCCTTAGTACTGTAGCTCTTGCATTCCACGATATTTATTCCACATTTCTTGTCTATCTTGGAAATTGTGGAATCGAAAGATAACTTGATATGGTGGCTGGCCTTGTGGCGGTGGCGCGTAGCACTGCGTGGTGGGCACGCTCGATCTTATACCGTCCTCCTTTTGGTTTTAACCCCATCAGGGTAGGCAGAGTGCTCGCACAGAAGTCTAAAATATTGGCACCTTCTTTCCCTCTGGGAGGCCCTCAGGCGAAAGTTTGATCTCCTGTGGTAATTTTCCTGGTAATCCAGGGTGTCCTGTAGCTCAGCCACCTCCTTCTCGAGTACCTCAATGCGCCGAGGGAGTGGGGCCACGAGGTCTTCAGTGGCAGAAATCACGGCCCTCTGCCTCCTCCACTCTCTCTTGCTGCTGGGCAATTTGGGCATCGATGACCGTTAGCCTGCAGTCTGTTTTCTCCTCCACACTGTTTAGTTGTGGGGTGAGGACCTCTGTAAGCTGTTCCCTAAGTTCCTGCCCAATAGCTGACATCTCCACGGCCAAAAGTGAAGCCAGAGCCCCACCGCGCCCACTCGGGAGGCGTGGCTGGCTGCACTTCTTACTGTTTTAGTGCCCAATCGCTGAGATTTGCTACCCGATGCCAAGATATATTCGGCCCATCTCGTACGCCAATTCTGTCAGACTTTAAAGCAGTTAGTTAACGGCTGGATTACCGCCAAATTGTGATTAATGTTGGACTGGGGTCGGAGCTCATAGGAGACACATCTCTACGCTATTAAGCGGTCACGTGACTCTACACTTTTTTATATAAACTCAAGCAGCTGAGTCCTCTATCTGTAGGTAGAGCTTCCACGAAAAGAGCCTGCTGCAGCCTAGAGTTTAGATTCTGAGAATGGCCCCTTGTAAGCTATTTTAAGTCACTCTGTGGCAACTGGGTTTACCTCCAAGTCTAATTGTATTACATCAGGCAGCTGAGTCCTAAGGTAGAGCTTCTACAAGTCTCTCAGTCACCTCACCACCAAATTTAGCTATGCTGTACTATGCTCCTTTTTCACCCCAAACAGAAGTTGAACCTTGTCTGGCTGCTAATTTTGGTTGTAGTGACTGACTAGAGTTCTTCACTTTGTGGTCTCAGTCCCCAACTTTTGCAGATTGTAGGCAGATCGGACTAGGCACTGCTTTAGGTCAAGAATAGCTCTTAAAAGCGTTTTTTTTTTTTTTATTTCCTCCCAAGTTGTGACTGAGTCCGTCCCTTCATGATCTCCCCCTCCTTATCACTTGCAAGCACTTTTCACTGCAATATTTAAAAAAAAAAAAGTAATTCAGTATCTGGTGATGGAGTTGATGGACAACAGCTCTTAAAAGAGCTTTTATTAACTGTTTGATCGCCGATCGTGACCAAATGGATGTAATGGGCAAGCTGTAAGTGCGCCACTCACCATGTCTTGCTTTTACAACAAAAATGATAGTCTTGCGATTTACACAGGCGGCAAGACACACTGTGTGAGGGACGGCTGAACTGTGCAGACAGACTGTTCCGATTGGTGTCAGTCTCCTGCAGCCCGCTTCCACCAGCAATGTTCCAACTCCTCGTATGTACAGCTGGTTGATAGCAGTGCCAGTCAGACATCAGCCCATTGTTCTTAGCATGTCAGCTGGTCTCTGAAGAGCTGATTGTGACTTGGCAGTGGCATCAACTCAGGCTGCTCGGCACTCCTCAAATGGCCACTTGCTCAATGGAAAATAATGCTTACGCTCCTCAGCGGCCCCTGCCCACAGGAAAATGAGCGTGGCGTGATTTTAAAAAATAAATAAATAAATCGGACGTGTTGACGAGGGGTAAATAAAGCTGCTAAGCAGTGAGAAAAGAAACCGGACTTGGATAAATACCTTAGGTGTCCCACTGGGCAGGTACTAAACTGCATTAGGTGTCCTGAGACAAAATGCCTGCCCTGGGGCACCTAAGGTATAGGAATTCACACCCAGAATACAGACATTGTAATGAACTGTCATCTTCCTGTGTGTTCTCAGTATTGCATAAAGGATGGCCCAGCAGTCCCATTACTACTTAATAGTATCCATGTGTGTAGCAGGGCTGGAGGGCCCTGCGCTCCCACTACTATAATTGTGGAGACGTAGTGCAGGCCTAGACACATTCCAAGTAACCCTTGTGCTGCAAATAGCGCAATATCTCAGTAACTGTAGCAACTCTGGAAAAAATGCCATTGCAGTTGTAATTATGGACTGGTAACATGCACGCTTGCTTAGTACATTAGCGAAAAATCCGTATCTTGAACCGTTTTCAAATATAGGCACAGAAAGGCGCAGATTCACCACAGTGTTACCCTATGGGAAATTTCTCAACTTCGAATGCCATAATTATGTAACCAATGCAAATTTTACACCAAACCAGCATAAGTCACATCTCTGGGACACCCCCTTTCTACCTTGCAAATTTCAAGCTAAAAGTCTAATACGTTTCTTTGCGGTGAGTAGCAGAAACAGCAACCATGAAAATCCTGTTGTGAGCTGTCAAAATTGCTTGTTGAAAATGACTACCTGTTTGCCAGGTAAGGCCATCTGTTGTCCTCATGAACAAGGATTTTGACATCTCTCGAACAGGAATTGGCTCTACCTAACAGAGATTCTGACACCTCACTGAACAGTAAGTTTGACAGCTTATGAACAGGGATTTTAGGGCCATCTGATTGTCATCTCACGAACAGGGATTTTGACAGTTCACGAACAAGGATTTCTCATTAGCAGTTTTGACACCTCACAAACAGAGATTCCTTTTTATAATCTCTGTTAGTGAGCTGTCTAATTTGTTTGTCAGTCAATTCCTGTCCGTGAGGGTGTCAAAATCCTTGTTCATGAGAAATCTGTTCGATAGGACCATCTGGGCATCCCCATACGAACAGGGATTTTTACAGCTCACAAACAAGGATCGGTTTGTGAACAAGGATTTTGACACTTCACGTAACAAGGATCAGAAGTGAGTCATAAACAAGGATTTTGAAAATTAAAACGGCCATTTTTTGAGAAAAGTAAATGGAATCAAAGCTGTGGGTTTGTAGAGGGGTCACCCTGAACAAACCCATATTTAAGTCTCCACACAAGACATGGGGGCAAGTTACAATGTTTTGTTTTTGGAAAAATGAAAACAAGATGGTGGCTCGCGAACAGGGATTTGTTTCATACAAACAGTGATTTAATGAATCACTGTTCGTGAGCTGTCAAAATCCCCGCTCGTGAAGTCAAATCCTTGTTCGAGGCTATGCAGCTATCCAAAATACTAAACTGAGCATGCCCAGAACCAAAATGTCAAAGTTAAATAACTTTGGAATGGAAAGGGGGAGACAAGATAGAAACTTTCAAGTACCTCAAGGGAATTGACAAAGTCCAAGAGGGTAGCATCTTTCAGAAAAGAGATGTGCAAGAACAAGGGGGCACAATTTGAAGATAGAGGGTGCGGCTCAGAGGTAATATAAGGAAGTATTTTTTCACAGTGAGGGTTGTGGATGCATGTAACTGCCTTCTGGAGGAGGTTGTGGAGTCAAAAACAGTGAATTCAATTTAAGCAATTCAAGCATGCATGGGACAGTCGTAAGGCAATTCTAGGGGTGGGGTAGGAAGAAGTAGGCTGTTGTTGTTAACTAGGATCTGCAGCTTATCCATTAGGTAGGAACTGGCCAGACTGGGTGTGCTAAGCGGTCCTTATCTGCTGTCAAATTCTGTGTTTCTGTGTTTAATATGTTTTCACCAGACCAACACTTTGGGAGAGCTCTTTCTGCACTGAAAATTCAGGCCATCATTCCAAACAGTGTGGCCACAGTACAGTGAGAAAAAATCATTAACAAAACCCAGAAAAACACACATTTTCAGTATGTACTGCACAAAATCCGCACATTTGATCAAAATGAAACTTGGCACACCAAGAGATCTACCCCACGGGACCGCATATACCAGTTTTGGGCAAATCCGTTGAACGGTTGCAAAGTTATTAACGTGCAAAATTTGGGGCTTAACATTAAACTGCCTACTCAACCCTAACTATAGTGGTGCTACCACGCCACTGTAATATATTTATATCTAAATATGTAAAAAAAATTTTGTAAAATTGCATTGATGCACCAGTTAGGATAAATTAATGACACAAAAGTAGGGAAATGTGGCATTAGGAACTCCCCACCCCCAAGCACCAAAAAGGCAAGAACATTAGGTTCTTAGGGGCGTGGATATGGTTCACTTATCCACACTCTGTCAGTTCCACTGGAATGTGATGATTGGCCAGAAGACTTTAGCTAAGCTCTGCCACCACCTTGGTGGATACATCACAACTCCACCCCTTGACATCAGTGCTTTCTTTCTGCTGGAAGAACAGGTTACTTCCTTCGTGCTTCACTTAGGATTTTCTCTGCACCATTGGCAAACCATTATTTAGAAGTTTTGAAGTTAAAGTAGTGATTTTATCGCAGTTTCCTTGACTCCATCTCTGGATTTACGGTGGATCAAAAGACATCCTGCAAAAATCTTATAACTGTTGCTGGTCGTGGGATGGGGAGGGATCCTTGATTCGCCTGACCACTCACTGGCTGCCTCAGTCAAGGGCAGGTCAAGCAGGTCGTCTGGCTCATCAGCGCCGCCTGTGAGCCAGTGGACATCAACTTCAGTCGATCAGCTTATCGATAACTTTCTTGACCCAGTCGATCTATTATCGGACAAGGCCGAGGATTCGTCCTCGCAGGCTTCTGTACTCCTGGTCCTCGCCCAGGAGAATGTGGTTTGATCGGTGTCCTCAGTTAATCCTGTTCGGACAAGCTCCATACGAGGTCATGTCTTCAACACCTATGTTACTGAATGTTGACCAGTACATTATTTGTGGTCAGCACCAGGGAGACCTCACTTACCATTGAGTGGGTGGTCGAGGTTGCGGTCAAGGTGTTTGCACTCTTTATCCCGCTTGACTGGGAGGCACCACCGTTGGCGCTTCTCAGCCTCCTCATTCTCTGATGTGGAGAGGCACCATTGAAAAGGCGTCAGTGCTACGAGGAGTTCCTCTAGCAACAATGGGGCAGGGTAGGGGCTACCCAGGACCTGTGGTCCCCTTGTAGGCTGCAGTGAGTCCACCGCCTGTTGAATTTCCTTGGTGCTTCCACCTTTTTTCCTTCACTGATTACAATGGAGCCACTACTCCGACAGCGGTAGCCTGTGATTATGATGACCTGACTGGCGCTTTCAAAGGTGACCAGTCATGGCACCTGTGCACAGGGCTACCATGCCGGGAGGCGACGGTTGGGGGCTCCACGAACATAGTGACAGGTTGTCGCTATATGTACATCGTCGGAAGGGAGGGAGGGTTTGTGGGGTGTAGCATAGTGGTGTGCTACCAAGCTAGCTGTGTGGCCCAGTTTGGTGGCAGGCTACGGTTAGGAGAGTGCCAGGTTAAGCTTCTGGCGCGTCGTTTTGTTCGCTGGTCTGTGAATTTTTTCCCTCTTTTGCACCCTTGACATGCACCATCCTGCAGTTTTGAGAATCCTTTAGTAGGGGTTTTGGGGTAAAGCCCCACATTAATAAAAAAAAGAAAAGTCATCTCCAGCGCCCTTTTGATGTGTGCCAGGAGTGTTCATTGCTGAAATTGATTTTGGTGATGTACTCTAGCCCTAATGGCGATTGCCTTTCGGCGATCTCGATTATCACATGGAACCTCTTAATAGTCACCAGTTGGCACTCTGACCAAAGAGGCCAGCTGTTTGTCTCTCAACTTGTCAGGCTGGTTGTGGGTGAGGATCACCCTGGTGATGAGTCCTGGGAAGTCTGTGGTGAAATATGACCGAGGGCCATCTTCAAGGAGTCATGAGATGACTTGGATCATGTGAGTCCATGGCCTTCTGTGGGCTCTGCTTTGTCCGGTGTCAAGCCCTCCTTCTCAGGTTCTTAGTGGTAATAAACCAGCAAAACAAACAGACAAGTGGCATATGTGGTAATAAACTTACTACACAAAAGGACAGATTTCCTAAAACAGGTCTTACCAGTAGACACCGGGGCCAGAGTTTCCCAATACCCCTGGGATGAAGATGGTCTCAGTGGGAAAATGGTAGGCATAGACTTGTATATTTAGATAATTACCATGACAACAGTCCTTCTCTGGATGTGGATATATTGTTCAGTCCACACTTATTGGCAGGTTCCTTGCCACTTTAAATGTTGCGGAAGGTCTTCAAGCTGGCTCCTCCCACCCACCGGGTGGTAAAACCCCGACTCCGCCCCATGGCGTCAGATCTAACTACCGCTTGGAGCTCAGGTTCCCTCCTTAGTGCTCTGCATTTTGGCCCTGGATCCAAACTCTCAGGTTAAGCCGAAACTAATTTTAAAGTTTACAAAACTTGGTCTTCGTCTTCCACTCGCGGCTGCGATGGACAAATAGACTCCCAGCTTCGTCGGTGCCCTTGTGGGCAGAAAATGTCCCGGACCGATCCGCACTCACGTGCATCTGCTACCTGGGGCTTGGTCACGATTAGCAGGCTTGTGAATTGTGCAGCTCACTCTCGGCTTCGGTCTTGGAGACCATGCTGCTCGACTTAATCTTGGGCGTCCTGAAAATGGTATCCGCCAGTCAAGTCAAAGGAGGCCTGTTGGGTGGTGTCTGCGGTGGCAGGCTCTGTGGAACAGTTGGAGCAGATGATCGGCGCTCGAGGAGGAGCAGCCCAGGCCGCTGCTTCTTCCTCCTTGGCTGCGGTGTTTATCCCACTCTCTTTGGGCTCCTCCTACACGGCTTCTGTATAAAGAACTTTGCCAGTCCCTCTCCACTAAGGGAGAAGGGCCATCGGGACATTCCAGTTGGTCCAAGAAGAAGGACTCAAAGGTAAGTCCTGCCGTCGACATTCGTGGGGCGGAGAGATCCTCTTCACTGGACTGTTGACATAAGACTTCGAGTCGAGGTTGCGGCTAAGGCCGCTGGCTTCCGCAGTGTCCCGTCGGTCAACAGGCCGAGGCGACCATCGATCGCGGTGAGATTTTTTCTTGACCGCCGCCGCGGTTTGTCGACTGGTGATGCCGACAACCCTACTTCACCAGTTCCCCCCTGTGATTACCGAGGACTTGCCTGTGCCTTCTGTGCGGAGTCCCGATTAAGGTCCCAGAACCGAAGGAAGGGAGGGTTTCCCCGTTCTCTCTCTGACCCACCTTCAGAAACCCGAAGGTCTCTGTCCTCTTCCAGGTCCTGCCCGATGTCGGCGGTCTTGGCACGATGAAAGCGGCGTAGCCACTCATCCTTGTCATGCTCTTTGGAGGATGGGCTCTGGGCGCAAGTTATTAGCCGGTACGCTATGATTTAATGTGGCAGCGGCTCTTATTGTCTGGGAAGTAAGCCGACTCCATCGCCTTCTCCTGCCATTAAGTGGCTGTCACCAGAGCAGCTGAAACAACCCCTGGCAGTGGTCGAGGAAATGACTCCAGCACCAGTTGTTTGGCGAAGCGGCTGCTCTGCCCATTGTGGTGGAACCCCTGCCTCCATACGGAAAACTGGGGCCCCGACCAAGGATTCTCGGTCGGGTCAGGGCTTGCCCACAGGTTGTCGGTCACCTCAATCCCGATCGACTCGGCAGGTGGAGGGTGGCTCAGGCGCCCGGCAGCTGTTTGCAGACTCCTCAGAGTCTGGCGACAACTTCTCCCTATTCTCCAGGCCGCTGACCTGGAGTCTGGGGGTCAGTTGGTGGACGAGAGCCTATCCTTGTTTTTAGGTTTTCTTGGCTCATCTCGAGTCCACCAGGATGCAGCTCGAACCCACTTCAAAAGCGGGCCAAGTATCCACTCACAGAGCTACTGGACCGAGGGATTCCCCCCGGAGACCTTTCCTGTGGCCAAAGCCATTGTTGGCCCGGCCCTGGAGTTGTGGCAGCGCCAGCATCTTGTCCTGCGCCTTTGGCCAGGGTGGCCCAAAAGTACGCAAGTCCCTACCCGGCTCACTCTCCGGTTTCTTGGAGCACCCCTCTGCGGAGGGGTTAGTGACTGACAGTGTTTTCTGAGACTCCAGAAACTTCGGAATGTGGACAAACCGCCATTAAGGAATCCAAGAAGCTGGATTACGCGGGTCAGAAGGTTTACGCTACTTCCTCCCTAGGCCTTCGTCAGGCTAGCTCGGCACTTCTGATGGCACATTTCTCACACGCCCTCATGGGCTCCCTGGATGAGGTGATTCCTCCTCTCCCGCTGACCTTCAGATGACTGTCAAGCAGGTGCGGGATTAGGGAAGGCGGTGGCAAAACAACAGCTCCAACTTTGTTGGACATTGGTGATTCTTGTTTCCGATCAGTAGCGGCCACTGTGGCCATGCGCCCAGAAGTTGGCTCGGATCTCCACCTTCACGTGGACACCCAGCACAAGCTGGCAGGCGTTCCCTTCCTGGGCACTGAATTGTTCAGGCTGGGGTGGAAGGCCATCTCCAGAGGATCAGCAGCAGCGTAAGCACTTTGCCCTCCCACCCCTGCGGCACATCTGGCCCAGCAGCACCAGGGCCAGCAGGCACACACTTGACGCCCTAAGGCCAAGTCTGCCACTTCCTCCAGTAGGAAGCCTGGAGGCAAGGGTCCAGGAGGTCCCTCAGCGGCCCTTCCTGCAAGCCTGCCCAGTGACTGGTTGGAGGGTGTCGCCCCAATCTCGTCACTCCTCCCCAGGTTCCCCCGTGAAGGGATGGCGCCGCCACTTCCTTTCCACCTGGTCCGCTATCACCACAGACCGCTGGGTGCTAGAAGTGGTGGGCATGGGTCTGCCTCTGGAATTGAGCAGTTCCCTCCCTATCGAGCCGTCTCCCCATGTGGGGCAAAGAGGTCACAAGCCTCTCTGTCTGCTCATCGAGCCGACATTGCCTTGCTCCTCCAGAAGGAGGTGATCAGCGAGGTGGCAGATCCTCCTCCAGACCCAGGGTTTGTGTTCTAGGTACTTCCTGGTCCCAAAGCGGATGGGGGCTGGCGCCCCATTCTCGACCTACCACGACCTGAACAAGTTCCTAAGGCAGTGCACCTTCAGGATGGTCACTCTGGCTCAGGTCATTCCATCCTTGGAATGGTGCGTGGTTTTGTTCTCTGGACCTTCAGGACACGTGCTTTCACATCCCAGTCTATCCGTCTCATCAGTGATTCCTCCACCTTGAGCAGAGGATCTCTTTACGAGTTCCGGCCATGCCCTTCGGCCCTCTCCAGGGTCTTCACCAAATGCAAGGCAGTGGTAACGGCATTCCGCGGGCGCCAAGGGGTCCGGTGTACCCCACATGGATGACTGGCTGATTGCAGCCCCTGCAGGTTGGAGGTGGAGCGGTCCAGGAACTGGCTGTCCAGGTCTGCTCTCAGATTGGCCTGCTCATCAGTGAGGCCAAGTTGGAACTCATGCCATCGCAGGTGATTCAGTTCATAGGGGCAGAGCTCGACTCTCTGAGCCAGAGCCCGGCTCCTGGCAGACAGGGCAGAGGTCCTTTCCTCCTTTGCCCAGTCATTTCTGGTTGGGCAGTTGCACCCTGCCGGGACTTTCTGCACCTCCTGGCAGCCTGCACCAGCGTGGTCTGTTGGGCCCATTGGCATATGTGTCCCCTACAGTTGGGGCTGGCCCACCAATGGTCACAGCACTCCGGTCCTCTTGACCAGCCAGTGGCAGTGACCCAGGAGATGTGGGATGGCCTACAGTGGTGGCTGCTCCAGCTCATCTGCAGGAGGGTATCACGTTTGTCCGCACTGAGCCGACTGTCACTTTGACGACCGTGCCTCTAATGGGTTGGGGTGCCCATCTGGGGAGCTCAGAGCCCACGGCCTCTGGTCCCCTCTGGAGTCTTGATGCCACATAAACCTGCTGGAGCTTCAAGTGTTCCGACTAACTCTTACCGTCTTTGCTCTGTTTGTACAGGGTCCAGTGGTCCAGGTCCAGACGGACAACACAGCGACCATGTACTACCTCAATCGACAGGGCAGGACACTCCTTGCCCTGTGTAAGGAAGCTCTCCGCACTTGGTCTTTGTGATCAGATTGGAGGCGGATCTCCTAGCCATTCATGTGGCAGGAGCCTCAACAGTCTGGCCGATGCCGTCCAGCCAGATAGGCGCTGCATCTCAAGAGTGGTCTCTCCTGCCAGAGGTAGTACAAAATCTGTTTTCCACTGGGGCACCCTCAAGTGGACCTGTTCGCCTCCAGGGAGAATGGGAAGCTGAGGCTGTTTCACGCCTGCCCCTCAGCTGGGCTCGCTGCAGGGGATGCCTTCTCGAGGCCGTGGACCCCGGCCTCTTCTGCGCTTCCTCCATTTTCCTTGATCCACAAGGTGCTTCTCAAGATGAAGAGGACAAGGCGCAGGTGATTCTGGTAGCCCTAGACTGGCCCGCTAGTTCTGGTATCCAGATCTCTCAGCCTCAGCTCCAGGCTCCTGAGGCAGCTTCCAGCCCGCACGGAGCTGATCTCGGTCAACAAGGGAAGGTACTCCATCCGACCTTCAATCACTGCACCTGACGGCCTGGTTCCTGAGTGGCTAGAGTTCCAGGCCTTGGGTCTTTCCGATGAGGTCCTCAACATCGTTGAGACGTCCCGTAAGGAGTCGACCAGAAAATGCTATGTCTTCAAATGGAAGAGATTCTCCATTTGGTGTCGGGACAAGGATTTGGACCCTTTTCCTGTTCCTTGGCTAGCATTCTAGACTACCTGTGGTCCCTTTGTCATCAAGGGTTTCGGTCAACGACCCTTAAGGTGCACCTAGCAGCCATCTCTGCTTACGGGCACGGGCTGGCAAGCAGTTGGTGACACAGGAGAAGGTTGGTCGGGCGTTTTCAAAGGCCTTGATCACATATCCCCTCCGGTGCAGAACCTCCACCTCTGAGGGATCTACTGCTGGTACTGGCTTAGCCAATGGGCAAGCCATTCGACACGATGCTGCAGGTGTGACATCTCTCACCTTTAGTGGAAGACCGCCTTCTTGGTGGCTATTACGTCAGCCAGAAGGATGGGAGAGCTACAGGCACTTTTATGATTTCCTTATCTGGTCTTCTATAGGGACAAGGTTGTCCTGCTCCCACCAAACCTTCGAAGGTGGTGTCAGAGTTTCGCCTTTAACCAGGTGTTGACTCTTCGATTGTTCTACCCCAATCACACCTCTGAGGCCGAATATAGGCTCCATACTTTGGACCCTAAAGAGTGCTCTCTTATTATAAGGAGCAGACAGCTGAAGTTCGGGAGAGGTTCGCCAGCTGTTTATCACCTATGCTAAAGCCGCACCTAGCAGACCTGCAGCCAAGCAGACGATAGGCAGGTGGGTCACTCCTGCATAGATCTCTGTTATAGGTTGGCGGGCATGGAGCCTTCCAAAGGATAAGAGCTAATTCTACCCGCCATACCGCTGCTTCGTTGGATGCTTCTAGGGATGTCCTTATCCAGGAAGTCTGCAGGGCTGCTACCTGGAAGTCCAGCGCACCTTTCTTTCCCATTACCACATTGACCTAGAGTCACGCCGGGATGCTGGTTTTGGGACCTCGGTTCTCAGTCCTTATTCCTTAAGTAGGGGGTCGCGCTTTGCCTCCTCCTCCTCCCGGAGAACTGCTAAGAGTCTGCCAATAAGTGTGGGTTGAACAACATATCACATCCCTAGAAATACAGGTTACTAACCTGTAACAGGAGTTCTAGGAGTGGTATATGTTCATCCACCGACCCAACCCTCGGACCTCGACGCACAACCTGGCTTCCAGCGGCTAGGTCTGGCGTCATGGGGTGGAGCCAGGGTTTTACCACCGGGTGGGTGGGAGGAGCTAGCTTGAAGACCTTCCGGCAACATTTAAACGGCAAGGAACCTGCCAGTAAGTGTGGATGAACATGTACCACTTCTAGAACTCCTGTTACAGGTGAGTAACCTATATTTACTTGCTTATATTAGATACAGAAAACCAGCCCTGTTGGTCAAAAGTTAGGTGGATCCACATTGTTATGTAAAGATAAACAAAATGTGTAAAATCTGCTAAATTGACAACAAAGAATTACACATAAAACAGAAAATAAGTGTAGTGTGTTACAGAAATCCACATGATGGCAGTGTTGGCTATACAATGACTTCTCAGAAGAATAAACAGAGAACTTAAAATGTATTCTCGATACAATACCTATTATGTATTACTAGCAGTGATAATATTGGCAATAATCATAGACATGTCCCTGGTGAGTTACTCTTGTACAGTAAGTACCAACTCCTATATGTTAGTAGTAATTATGCATAACATAGCATGTAACATAATAGATATGGAGGCAGTATAATGCAGTGGGTCAAGGCTCTGGGCTGCAGATCTGGAGAGCTGAGCTTGAATCCCACAGCCGCCTAGGTGCATATGTGTGAGCCTGAGCAAATCACTTAACTTCCTTGCATCCTAGGTCAAGCGGCAGTGTGCTATCCCTGGTTAAATAGTGTTCCCTATATTGTCAGCGGTGCACACTGTTACCAGTACGGGTGTGGGGACCAAGTGTAACAGCTCTTGACGGCTGGCATGGTCGGTGAGCCCTTCACCTACCATGGGTTGGTTTTGCTCGAGCACTGCTCCATCTCATTGCAGAGTCCATGGCCATCCCACTAGAACCAGTCCAGAAAAGGTCAGATACCTTCTTACGGACATTTTAGACCAGGACAAATCCCGGTGTTGCCTTCCCAGTGGCTTGAGGCCATCTTGGGACCAGCCCTGGAGGTTTGGCAGCACCCAGCATCGTGCCAGGACCCTCGGCCCATATCATCCACTAATACTCGATCCCTATGGGCTTCATTTGGGATTTTCTGACCACCCTTCGACTGAAGGTCTGGTTACAGACTCTCTGTTCCATAAGTCAGGACACCAGGGGAATGTGGACAAGCCCCTGGACAAGGAGTCCCATGAGATTGACTACATTGTGGCTACCATGGTCTCCGACAGGCTACCTGTGCTGTAATGATGGCAAATTATGGGTATTCCTGCTGGGCATGTTTGATATTGTTCTCCCTACCTCCTCCCAGAGCAGCGGATTTTGGTGGAACTCAACAGAGACCACAGTTTATTTATGGATAAACACCAACTCAGAAAGCCTTGCACATGGGTGACGTTTGCACCAGTATGGTGGCAGTGGCAGTCTCCATGCATCGTAGGGCTCAAACTGCTTGTCCAACTTCATGGTGGACACCCAACAGAGGTTGGTGGATGTCCCTTCTGGACACCAACTGCTTTGGGCCCTGGGGTGGAAGGGCATCTCAGGAGGCTTGGGAAGTTCAGTGCCACCCTGTATTCTGTGACTTCATCCTAGAAGGAACTAAAGAAAAAGCCTAAGAAACTGACCTTTCGGCCGCCCGGTGGCGCAGAGGGCTGAGGCGTTGAACGCCACACCCGCCTCCACGCCCGGCGACTCAGGTTCGGGAGCGGACTCGGGTAGCTGGTGGGTCGGCCGGGGAGTCAGGCTTGAGCTGCCTGACGACAGCTCGCCTACTCCAGGAGGGATTCGGCCACATTCCGCCCTTAGCGACCCCTCGAGCGGAGGCCCGATAGCTTACGCCCTTTCAGGGATTGGTCGGACGGCCACCACATCAGCAGAGCAGACGCCGACGACGCCACATGACGCTGTGGGATCTGCATCTGCTAAGGGAGGAGGAAACAGGAAAAATGGAGCCTGCCTTGTCCGGGAGGAAGCGGGGTCCTGGGGCGTGCCCGCCCCGATTTGCCCGCGCCCACCAGCAAGTCCACGGGGCCGATGAAACTGTAAGTTACGGGATGGCCCTACCTGCCTCTGCCCGGGGTTAAACCGCTCCATGGGGCCCGTGATTGTGTGAGCTGGGTCGCGGGTAGTGGGATGTCTAGGGACAATGCCAAGGGTCGGAGAAGGCAGAGGAGGAGGAAAAATACAATTTCAAAAAAGAAACTGACCTTTCAGTACTGGTTCTTCCAGTTATAGACTCCCCGGCAGCAGCCCCAGCAGTGGCAGTTTGACTTGGTGCCACAAGACGCTGGGAGCCAAGATACAAAAAAGGAGGGGCAGGGTGCCTCCACCAAAGTTGCCCATTGTTGGGTTGGGATGTCATCTCTTCGCTACCCTGTCCCTGACTGCTTTCCCTATTGGAGGGTAGGCTATGTCTCTTCTTGCCATGTTGGTCCACTTTCACAATGGACAAGTGAGTGTTGGACATAGTGGACAGAGGACTGTCTCTTGATTACGAGGCTCTCCTGCCCCATTGTCTCAGGACATGCTGTCCCCTCAAGGAGGACATTGCTCAGCTCCTCAGGAAGGAGCTATAGACCATGTCTCAAACACCCTCCTTCTTAGTCCCAGAATGGATGGGGCTGTTTGACAGGGGTTGAATAAGACCTGTCCCATTTGTTATGTTGAAAGAGTTAAATGCAAGGATCTGTTTTGTCCTGTTCTGTCTCTTGTCTGTCGGACTGCTTAGTCAAATTTTCTTGAGACCTAAGAACTGGCCATTCCTGATAGTCTCCTACCCCCAATATCTGTTTTTCTTCCCTTGTGTATCTGAATTATAAAATGTATTAATTTTTATGTAAAAGTGGATTCCTTGGTTGGAAAATGTATATGGTTATATTGTTGAAATAATTGCAAAAGCTATTTGGAGCTCAAGGAGTTAACCTGAGATGCTGATTGCAGACTTTTGCAGAGCTGCAAACAGGAGATCAGTTCTGGACACCATGTACTGTTTTGTTGCACCTGCAAAGAAAGAAACTGACAAGAACATTTTCAGAAAAGGATCTTACTTGAGAGGGCTCTTGCAGTAGGTATTCATGTAGGACTAAGCTGCCAAGCATCAGGACCCCACGGAAAAATTGTAGCTAGCAGTCTCTGGTGGGGACCGCCCCCATGTCAGGTGACCGGCGACATGGGTGTAAAGGGGCAGTCCCTCAGCCCGCCTTTGCAGTTCTTTTCCCGCCGGGTCGGCTTGTGAAAGTTCCTCATGCAGAACAGTGCTGGGTCGGTTCATTCGTCAGTCCTAAAGTTTCCAAAATTTTTACCTTTTTTCTCGATTTCTTCAATTTTCAACAATATCTGCTGTGTATGTCGGCCCTGCGCCCTCGAATCACATAAAACAAGTGCAACTCATGTGGTTCCCAGTTTCCACACAAGGATGGCCTCCGTGTGCCTCTTCTGTCTATGCCCCAACCACCCCGTGGAGAAGTGCCAGCACTGCCAGAATTTCAGCTCTTCTAACCGCAAGAGAAGGTAGTCATCTCGAAGCCCATCTCCTCAAGAAGAAAATGGCTTCCATGAAAAAAACAGTTAAAGAAGCTTAGGCAGGCGCCCACTTCCTGAAGGCCACAAAAAGAAGCATGACAAGAGAAGCACCGGGAGCGGGAGTTGTTCCCACAACAGCCACAACTTCCGGGTGGAGTCATGGCTGTAAAAGTAACATCCTCGGGAGGATCGCTCCTCGACAGCTGTCTTGGCGACACCAAGAAAGCTTCCGCCCATCCCGCTGGGCTCGCACTTCTGTCCTTCAGGAGCCTCCGGGCAAAGGAGGCCTCCACCTCGTTAAAGCCTTCTCTACCTTTGTGGCCTTCCAGTCCGAGCGGGTCCAGTAAGTCGGACGTCGGTCCCACTGATGCCCTCCCAGACAGGGCTGCTAAGCCGCTCACCTCTTCGAAAGTGATCACACAGCCCAGTCCCTTCTGACAAGGCTGCCACTCCGGCTCCTGTGACGCCTGCCTGGACACTGCTGATAAGATGGCCGCTGGCTCCTCTGACAGCTGCCCGGTCAGTCAGCCTGCTCCAGACACGGTCGCCTGATGCTCCAGGCTCTCCACAGTGGATAACGCGCTTTCCACTGAGGTCCCCTGCCCCTCGGTTTACATCCAGGGATTTTAACCTCCTTCCCCAAGACAGACAACCTTGGGACACTGCCATCAGAGGTACCCCTCCTACACCGGACCCTCAGATGCCAGTCCCAACACTGGCCG
This sequence comes from Neoceratodus forsteri, assembly GCA_016271365.2. Classification (NCBI taxonomy): domain Eukaryota; kingdom Metazoa; phylum Chordata; order Ceratodontiformes; family Ceratodontidae; genus Neoceratodus; species Neoceratodus forsteri. The sequence goes on along the minus strand of CM028131.1, from coordinate 493,969,514 downwards.
ACCCTTTGCGCGACGGAAGACCCGTTCCTTCATCAGGAACATTGGACCCGCCGACGGTATCCCTATGCCGGGCCGATGCTCCCTCCGTCCAGCCTGCCAGCAGGGCATTTGCCAGGTCTTTCTGTCTGTCGGAGCCCCTGGCGCCAGGGTACCTGACACTGCAATACCGGTGCCACAGTACCTGGCCCTCAGTATCCAGCTGCCACAGTACCCGGCCGGGCTTGCCGCCGGGGCTATGGATACTGCTATTACAGGTACCCACACGACCTGTATCTCCCACCTTCTCCACTCCGCTGCCCGCCCACAGCTGCTGGCAGATCTGAAGGAGACCTGGCCTCCTAGTGGCTGAGGCCAGGGCTCAGCTCACCAAGGAGGTAGAGTATCATCTCCCAACGTCTGTCCCTACACCGGACCCCTATGCGGAGACTAGAGACTCCCTCCCCTTACCCAGTGCCAGAGGAGAACCTTCAGGCTCTGGTGTGGGAGGACACGCCCCAGGAGCTCCCCTGAGGAGTCGTTCTCCCCTTCCAGGGAGGAGTCGTTCTTCTTCAGAGACATTTGACTCAGACTCAAAGTCCGACCACTCTGATCATGGAGACAAGCTCCATACTCCAGAACGCCAAAGGCCGAGGCATCCTCTGAAGTCCCTCTGGAGGACCCTTCCTTTCTGGAGCTCTTACGAAGATCCAGGAAACACGCCAGTAGCAATCAGTGGAGCCAGACCACAGCGTGAAGAAACTTGCAGCTCATTTGGATCTGCCGAGACCGCAGCCACACTTATTCCACCCAGGATTGAGCCTCACGCCAATCTTGTTTCCACCATCTGAAACAATCTTCATGCGCAGCCCCTTCCTAGGAAGGTGGCTATGCTATACCAGGCTCCGGAGGATATAGACTTTCCCAGTCTTCACTCCAGTGTGGATTCGGTTGTCATTAGCACCACGCACTGCTGCTCCGCCCAACCTTGAACATAGGAGCTTGTCCCTGCCTGACAAGGAATCCGCCTTCTGGATCAGTATGGGAAGATCTACTCCTCTTCAACCCTAGGCATCAGGTCCCTCAGTTATGTTGGCCATATGGGGATTTCAGAGTCCATCTTTAGCCAGGTGGAATCCAAGTTGAACTTCCTTCCTGATTCGCAAACTAAGCAGCAACTGGGAGACCTAGTCTGTTCAGTCGATTGGTCTGTAGTAAGCACATCAGGTCACTTACAAATGCAGTGTACACAGCTGGCAGGAGCTCTGCTTTCACCATGGCCTACGCATCATGCCTGGCTCCATGTGTCAGGATTGGTCCCTGAGGTACAATCCACTATACAGGATGCTTCCTTCAAGGGTTTAGTGGTGTTTGGGGGTGATGTCAAGGACATCATCCCCAAACTGCAAGAGAAGGGTACTGCACCAAAGTCTGTCCAGACTTTGTACAGACTCCTGAGGGCAGCAACATCCTTTTCGCCGACAAAAACAAAAGTTTCAAGGAAAGGCCAACAAACGTGTGGGCCCCTCCAGCAACCAAGACTCGCCCAGTAAAGTCCGCTGGAGCCTCGTTTGCTCACACTGCCCCACACCTCCTGACTCCCTGCCTCTCCCTCTGCCTCTGGCCATTCCAGAGGAACCGTAGGGGGAAGATCTCCTCCCATCTACCAGGTTGGGAGTGGATAACATCGGACACTTTGGTACTCCAGCTAATATGGGCCGGTCACTCAATAGAGTTTCTGCAGAACCCTCCCCAGTCATCTTACTGCCCGCAAGATCTTCCTTTGGTTCTAGAGGAAATCGTATCCCTTCTGTCAAGGCGGCGATGGAGCCAGTCCTCACTCATCTTTGGGTGATGGGTTACTATTCCCATCTTTCTAGTCCCAAAGAAAATGGGAGACTTGAAACCAGTTCTAGACCTCAGCTCCTGAACTTGGTCGTGGAGTACAAACACTTGAATGCTCTCCTTGCAGAGCCTTTTACCGTTACTCTGGTCAGACAGTGGCTGACATGCTCTAAATATGCAGGATGCGTACTGCATATCCCATATTCCTTCCCATCACAAATACCTCCGTTTTTGTTTTCAAGGGGTCCACTACCAACTCAGGGCCCAAGGTGCTAGTGTCGGATCCCATGACCAGGGACTTCTCACTGGTGGATGGTTCAGGAGAACCTGTGTCTGGGAGTTGCTTTCGCATCTCTCCTCCTTCCCAGATGTTGACAACAGATGCATCAGGGAAGGCTGGGTGCCCACCTAGGGTCTCGCAGGACTCTGGGCAGCTGGTCTAGGTTTGAGCAGAATCTGCACATAAATGTGCTTGAACTGAGGGCAGTCCTTTGTGCTCTCCAGGCTCCTCTTCCTCCATTCTTCCCAGTCATCTTCTCATCCAATCAGGCAAGATGTGTGTAGTCTGGTACTCAACAAACGGGAGGAACACGTTCCTATCCCCTGTGCTGGGAGGCGATGAGAGTCTGGTATTGGGCAGCCCAGCACCACCTTCACCTGACCACAGTTCACATTCCGGGAGTGAAAGCACTCTGGCAGGCTAACTCAGCCAGTCCTCAGCCAGGTCTCATGAAAGGGATTTGATCAGCAGGTCATAAACAGCATCTTTCACCGATGAGTTACACCTCAGATAGACCTCTTCGCCTCCCTTCAAAATGCAAAACTTCCCACCTTTGCTCGCTCCAGGGTGAGATGCTTTCTGACGGATGCTCTGCCTCTCGTTGAGGGACAGATTCATTTATTTTATGCCTTCCTCCCATTCCTTTGATTTTGAGGGTCCTGAACAAACTCTGATCAGAAGGGAGTACGAATGATTCTCATCGTCTCTTTCTGGCCCAGGCAAGTTTGTTCTCTGTTCTGCAACAGTTTTCAGAGGAACCGCCTCTTCCGCTGTTGCAGCAGTTGTTGACTCAGGATCAGGGGCCCTTGTTCACCCACGCCCAAATCCTCTTCATATCCATGCGTGGCTCCTCAGACGTAGCAAAGGCCTGCTTCGGAGTCTTCCCTTTAGTAGCAGACATTTTGGTGGAGGCAAGGAAGCCTTCCATCAGGTCCACCTACGTTATGAAGTGGAGAAGATTTTCCATCTGGAACCTTTCTCGTGCCCAGCTAACAAAGTCCTGGACTATACGAGTCACCTCTTCGACCTGGGTCTCGGCCAGTTCTCTTTAAAAGTCCATATGGCAGCTATTTCAGCCTACCATATTCCCTTGAAGACAGGACTTTTGCTCAGTTGGAAGTCTCTAAGATGTTTCTTAGAGGATTCTTCACTTGAGACCCTCCATTCGCATTCCTGTCCCTCCATGGGACTTGAATTTCATCCTGAGAAACTCACACTGCCTCCTTTTGAGCCTGCAGTGGAAGCTGACTTAAAGTTCCTCTCCTGGAAGGTGCTCTTCCTAGTGGCCTTCACTTCTGCTTGGCACATTTCCGAGCTCCAGGCCTTAATGTGCAAAATCCATATTTGATTTTTCCACAAGGTATGTGTGGCTCTATGCACCAACCCTAAGTTTCTCCCTAAGGTGGTGGCTGATTCTACACTGAACCAATCTGTTGAGCTACCGGCTTTCTTTACAGCACTCCAATCAAGGGAAGTACCTCTTACATACTGAATGTTCACAGAATCCTGAGATACTACACCAATTGGACTAAGGATCTCAGGAAGACTGATCAGCTCTTTGTCTCTTTTCAGCCAAAAGAGAAGGCAATGCTGTTTCTAAGCAATGCCTTCACAATGGTTGGCGAATTGTATCCCTTTCTGTTACAGTACAAGAAGACCCTACCGGTCAAGTCAGAGGTCACTCCACCAGAGGAGTAGCTGCCTTTGCTGCTTGTTTCAAGAATGTGTCAGCGCAGACATCTGTGCAGCCGCACTTGGACTTCTGTCCATACCTTAATGAAACACTACAGTTTGACATTGCCTCTCGCCGTAGAACAGGCTTCGGTTGGCTGTCCTACAAGGTCTCTCTCTTGAGACCTGTTCAGCCCTGAGGTTTTATATTGTGGATGACAGTCCTCCTCCCAAGTGTTTTTCCTTGTTCCAGACTGCTTGGGACTCAGTCATATATCTGAATACCTACACAAGAGCCCTCTCAAGTAAGCTAGTACAGTTATGTAAGAACTTACCGTAACAGTAGATCTTGAGAGGCTCTTACAGTAAGTGTTACCTTCTCCCTCCTTTCCCCAGTAGGTTTCTTTGCTTCATTTCCATGGGGGAATATCCTCTCCTCTCTCTTGTCTTGCCTCATTTGGCCTTTGGTGGGAAAGAACTGGAGGCGGGCATGGGCGACCACCCCTTTATCCGACGTCGCATGACGCTGGTCACCTGATGGGGCGGTCCCCTCCAGAGACTGCTAGCGAATTTTTCTGTGGGGTCCTGATGTTTGGCGGCTTAGTCCTACACGTGAATCCTTACTGCAAGAGCCTCTCTCGAAGATCTACTGTTACGGTAAGTTCTTACGTAACTGTCACTTTTCCCTAGCAATGGCTTGTTAGAAAGAGCAGGAATATTTTTGCTGAGAGACTGGGATGTGAAATTGAGAAGAAACACTCAGAAAAGGACTTTGTTTTCTCTGTTTGTACTGCTTTTGTAAATAGTTATAGTGAACAAGTTTTTAATTAGCGGTTATTAATAATAAAACACTCATTGTGAATATTACAACTGATCCTGGCCATCCTATGCTTCCTGACCTGAGCCTTGACGAGAGGCTAGCACCCCTATATTGGATCTTAACTATCTCAACCAGTACATACGAAAGCGAGTCTTGGTGGTTACTTAAGCCTAGATTATACCACCTCTGGAGCAGGACATGTGGTTCTGCTTCCTGGACCTCCAGGACACATTTTTCCACATTCCTGTCCATAGGTCCCACCACGGTACCTCTTGTTTCCGAGCAGAGAGGGTTCTGTACCAGTTCCAAGTCATGCTGTTCAGCCTGTCATCAGCACCCAGGGTCTTAGGATAGTGCATGGTAGTGGTGGTTGCCCACCTACAGTGCCAGGGTTTCAGAGGGCACCCCTGTCTGGTTGACTGGCTGATAGCCAGTCCATACAGAGAGGTTGTGGTGAGATCCACAAACATGGCTTTCCAGACCTGCCAAGACTTGGGCCTGTTGGTCAACCGGACATGTCCGAACTGCTATGGAAGCAGGTGATCTGGTTCATTGGGGCACAACTAGGCTTCCTGCGGTCAAGTCTGCCTCCCTGCAGACCAGGCACAGAATCTTACCTCCTTGCCCAATCACTTCAGGTTGGGCTCTGCACCTGCCTAGGTCACTTGGAGCAGCTGGTCATGGTGATCCAGATGATGCAGGGACACCTTCCAGTGGTGGTTTGTTCTGGGACATCTGAAAGATGATACCATTTGTCTGCCCAGAGCCAATCATCATGCTGATGGCAGACTCATCTCTGGTAGGGTAAGGAGTCCACCTGGGAGACCACACAGCCCGAGGTTCTGGTCTCCCAGGGAGTCCAGCCACTCCGTAAACCTGCTGGAGCTCCATGCAGTACGCTTGCCCCTGACAGGAATTTGCTCTGCTGTTTGGTGTCAGATCGTTCAAGTCCAGATGGACAGTACCACAGCCATGTTTAACTTGGACAGGCAGGTGGCCACCTCCTACCTTGTGTCTGGAGCCCTCCACAGCTGGACCCTTGTACACAGCCTGGACACTGATCTCCTGGTGATTCATGCCATGGGGAGAACAGTCAGCTGTCGGACGACTCAGCTGGGTAGGAGACTTGTAGGTATCATGCCTTTAAATGGAAAAGATTTTCCATTTGGTGCCAGGGCAAAGAGCTTGATCCCCTTGCCTCTCTATGGTTGGCATCCTGGGCTACCGCTGGTCCCTTCCAGCTGGAACTCGCGAGCGACACTCTTAAGGTTCACCTAGCAGACAACTCTGCTTACCAGGCATGTGCTGGTGTGCCAGCTGTGGCTCAGGAGAAGATAGTTGGGGCTTTCTTCAAGGACTTAGACTACTTGTCCTCACTTGTGCATGGTTCACCTCTACTGTGGGGCTTACTGTTGGTGCTGACTGTGCTCATGGGCAAGCCATTCAACCAAAGCACAAGTATGAGTTATCTCACCTGTCTTGGAAAATGTAATTCCTGGTGGCCATCAAGTCTGTCAGAAGGGCTGGGGTGCGCCAAGGATTCTCAGTGAAATCTCTTTAGGTGGTCTTCCACAGGGACAAAGTCGTCCTTTGCTCCAACCCGAAGTTCCTGCAGAAGGTGATATTGGAGTTTCACTTTAACTAGGTGATTAACTTTCTGGTCTACTTTACCAACCTCTTTTGGGAGTCTGACCACAGGCTTCATACCCTGCACCTAGCATTAATTCTAATGGATCTGGCTTCCTTGTAGGGCCGCTTACTGCTGGCTGTGAAGAAGCGGGGTGGGGATCTTATTATAGATATAGATATGTATGTATGTATGTGGTAGCCCTCTGGAAGGGGTTTTTGCTTCTGTGCTTTCATGGAAAGATGATGAATCAGTTCTAGAAGGGGCTTGAATCTAATTGTTTACATGGCCTGTGCAAATAAGGGGAGGAGAGGCAGTCCTCTTTTTACTTGTGGCCTGTTCCACCTTAAATGTTCCCCATACACCACAGCACTGCAATGCACCTTAGGCAACGCACTGATTGAACAGAAGCTTACCTTTTGGGGGCCCTGTATGTGGCAATGGGATTGTGAGGATGGATCGGGGCAAGGCATTATCTCGCAGTCTGAGAGTTCATTGCCTTGATTACTTTTGCTTACTGAAGCACCCTGTACAATTGTAGAAAGTAGAGAACTCGTTTGACCTAGGAGGGTACAAAATAGAGATCAGAAAAATCTCGGAATCAATGGGATATATTAAAATAGGGATTGTTTAACAAGAACACCTTAATTTTGCATGGGGATCCATGGATTTCGTGTCGAGGGTCTGCATTTGTTTCTACTGGATTTTTTCTTTACCTACTAGTTTGGTGAGTAGGATTTGGAGTGGCACTAGTACCCCTATTGGGAGTCATCTTTGTGCCACTCTCCCTAATTTACAGGGGTTGCTGTAGGGTCAAAGTATTGACCACCTACAGTTAGATATTGTAGGACTTCCGTGGAGGTCACACTAAGTTTTGGACTTTTATTTACCATTTAAAGTTCTAATAAGTTGTTGACTTACTGTTTGTTAATGTTTTTATACTACTTTTACACTGGTCTTACTGTTTTTATGGAAACTTGGCTGTACATTTAATTTCTAATGGATTTCACACCTGGGGCTTTCTCGCTGAGGTTCAGACTGGAGAGATGAAACTTGGGTTACTACAGTGGGGCTCAAACTGCGGTACCGAACAAAAACTTTAAAATGGCTTACTTGAATATTGTATCATATGACGTCAAAGGGTTAACTCCCCAATTAAAAGAGCTAGGCTACTAGCAGAGTTAAAACATCTAAATTGTGATGTAGCATATTTACAAGAAATGCACTTATATGAGTAAGAGCATGCTAAGCTTGGGTGAATGTGGGTGGGACATGTAGCAGTCCTCTCACACCAGTTGCGAAAAGGGCAGGGTAGTGATCAGCTGAAAAACACCATTGGTAATACAGGGTGTAGAGTGTGGGTTTCAGAGACAATATATTAGAATTATGGGCCTGTTGCAGTACAGGACAATTCATTTGGTCAATTATGCCCTGAATGTGGAACTGAAAAGTCCTCTCAGATGTTTTCCACAAGTTGGCTGCTTTACCTTAAGGCCAGATACTGCTTGGTGGAGACTTTAATATGGTTTCTAGGAGCGTGGATATGTTGTTCATCCACACTCTCTGGCATGTCCTTTCCCTTTAAATCTCGCTGGAAAGTCTTCAAGCTGGCTTCTCCCACCCACCCAGGTGGTAAATACTCAGCTGCGCCTCATGACGCCAGATCTTCCTTTCTGCTGGAAGATTCAGGTTCCCTCGTGCTACCTTAGCAGTTCGTAGGCCCTGGATTCTCATTGTCTGCTTTCTCCCAATTTCTTTAAAACTCATTAGAGGCTATGACTCCGATCCTAGCGCATCGGACATGGGGACAGATCATCCCCAGATTTTGCCGGTGTCCCTGCATCCAGAAATGTCATGCACCAATCCCCACCTCTCGTGTGTCTATTGCTTAGGTGTTGTACATGACACCACCTTTTGCACCATCTGTCTGGCCTTCCATCCCAACATCCTGGACAACCGCAAGGCGCGCCTAAAATTGGGGAGACGGAGCTTCGCAATCCGCCTGTGAAATCGAAGGAGGTAAGGTGGGCGGTTTCTGCAGCTGCGGGATCCACCGAACAGCTGGAACAGATGGCGGCTTTCGAGGAGCTGCTCAAGCTTCAGCCAGCGAAGCTTTTCATGCCTCTTAACTTTGGCTCTGCTTTACTGGTTCCTTTCGAGAGTTGTGCCAGTCTCTCCCACCAGGTGAGGCGCCTCTGGGCTCACACCTCCTACCTCGGAAGAGGGACAAGGACCCCAAGTGTTCTTCCTCCAGAAGGAGACATTTCTGGGACCGAGAGAGGTCAGAGTCCCAGGAACATGTGGTCTCGACTTCAGTCGAGATCGCTTCTTCGACGCCCGACTTTTGGACCTTCCGTCCGGCCAAGGCACCGAGACCGAGGAAAAGGCTGAACTGGCTGAGATCACTCTCGACCCAATTGAGCCACTTATCGCCAACTCAGTCGGCTTGACTCCTTAGAAAAGACGCCTGTCCTTTCCTTCCCGATAAGGAGACCCTGCTCTCTGGTGTGCGATCGGGGAAAGTACGGAACCTCGGTTCTCTCCAACTCGGCGTCTCCCAATCGAACAAGCCGACCCCGTCAGTCTCGATCGAGGACCAGGACCCCTTTCTGTTGAAAAACCGAAGAAAGGTCACAAGCACTCCAGAAAGAGGTGTCTCCATCGATCTCATCCTCCTCAGACGAGGAGAGACTTTGACGGAAACTCCGTCAACGTTATGAGGATCTCATGTGGCAATAGCTGATTCTGACTGGTCAAAGCCGCTCCGCCAGCAGCACTGGTATCACTTGGCCCTCACCTCTCAGGCCAATGCCGACCCCTCGGGAACCGAAGGCTTTGTATCCCGTGGGACTGGCATGTATTCCAGCTTGGCTTTTCGGTTTCCCCACCAATTTTGGTGGAGCCACCGCCTAAGCAGCCTCAGGGAGGGCTCCTCAGAGGACCGGACAGACACCGGACTGCCCCTGTCGTCTGTCCATCACTTTTGTCCCCGATCGCCTTCTGCACATTGAGGGAGACATAGGCGGAGACCGTTGTATCCCAACTCTTCGACTCAGGTGCCACTGGTTTGCACTCTCATCCAGAGGATAAGTCATCAGTGACAGGTTTGGAGGAAGGTCCTTCCTCTATTCAGGGCATCCTCCGCCTGATTTCCGAATCTACTGGAATGCCCTTGGAGCCTATCCAAAAGAAGGTGGAATACCCCTGGCCCAGCCCTTCAGCTATGGCAGCATCCTGCCTCCTGTCCAGCTCTGTCTGCCCACATGGCCCGCAAGTATACGATACCATGGGGTCCCTGGTGGGGTTCACAGAGCATCCCTTGGTCGAAAGTCTTGTGACTGCTTCTGTGTTGAGACGCACTGGTAGCTCAGCCAACAGTGACCACCCTCCGGACAAGGAGTCCAAGAATATGGACCATTCTGACCGGAAGGTCTCTGCGGCCTCATCCTTAGGCTTTCATCAGGCCAGCTCAGCTGTGATCATGGCACACTTCTCTCATGCCCTCTTAGGGTCATTTAGATGAAGTCCTCCCTCATCTCCCAGCAGACATGCAGACCATGGTGAAGAAGTCCGTAACCAGGCCATGCTGTCGTGAAAACAGCTCAGACGGCCCTGGACATTGGAGATTCTAGGCACATGGATATGTTGTTCATCCACACTGTCTGGCAGGTTCCTTGCCGCTTTTAAATCTTGCGGAAGATCTTCAAGCTGGCTCCTCCCACCCACCGGGTGGTAAAACTCGGCTTCGCCCCATGATGCCAGATCTTCCTTGGCGCTTGGAAGCTCAGGTTCCCTCCTTAACGCTCTGCGTATGGGCTGGATCCTAATTCTTGGTTACTTGAAACTTATTTTAAAATTTTCAAGACTTGGTCAACTTTCGTCCCGTCTGCGCGATGGACAAATCAACTCCTGATTTCAAGGTGCCCTTGTGGGCAGAAGATGTCCAGGACGGACCTGCACTCAACGTGCGTCCTACTGCCTCGGCCTAGAACATGACTTGCAGGCCTGCGAGTTATGCCGTTTGCTTTTGGCCACGTCCTGAAGACCAAGGCCAGTTCGTTAGCAGCTTGGGCGCCCGAGAAATGCTACTACCGGGTTGTCATAGGAGGCCAGTTGGACGGTTACCACGTGCGACTGGCTTGGCTTGAGCAACTCTAGCAGATGATCGCCTCGAGGAGGAGGCGGCACAGGCCGCATCATCCTCTTCCTCGGTCGCGGCATTTATCCCACTCACTGGGTACCTCATATTCAGCTTCTTTCAAGGAGCTTTGCCAGTCCCTTTCCACGAATGGAGAGGGGCCATTGGGACATTCCTCTTGGTCCAAAAGGACTCAAAGGGTAAGTCCCATCGTCAGCATTTGTGGGAGCGGAGAGGTCCCTTCCCGGACAGTTGACATTCAACTCGGTTGAGGTTAGCTAAGGCCGCTGGCTTCAAGCGTCCCCATCAGGCCAGCCGCCGAGACACCTGTCCGACGTGGTGAGATTTTCTCGACTTGTTGGACGGGCTGTCCACTGGTGAAGCCGACAACCCTTCTTCACTGATTCCACCGGTGGAGATCGAGACTTGCCTGCGCCCGGTGTCGCAGTCCCCGGTTAAGGCTTCGAGCCGAGGGAAGAGCGGTGTCCCCGCCCCTTCCCAGACCCATCCTTGGAACGCCGAGAATCTTGGTCTCGCTCTCCGACATCATCTTGGTCCAGCAGATCCTGCCGACATTGGTGGTCTTGGCACCGAGGTAAGCAGCGCCGCCCTTCGTCCTTGTCATCCTCTTCGGAAGAGAGAGGCTTGGCGCAAATTGAGTCGACGCTACAAGGACCTGATGTGGCAGCAGTTACTTCTGTCTGGGAATAAGCCGACGCCGTTGCCTTCCTCGGCTATCAAGTGGCTGTCACCTGAGCGGCCGAAACAGCCCCTCGCTGTAGCTGAGGTGCCCAAGCCTGGGCCGGTTGTTCGCCGAAACCAGCTGCCCCACCAATTGTGGTGGAACCTCCACCTCCACAAGCGAAATCGGGCGCCGACCAAGGACTCTCGGTCGGGTCAGGGCCTGCCCTATGAGTTGTCGGTCACCCTCACTCCCGACTGTCCTCGGCAGGTGGAGGGTGGCTCGGGCCCCAGGCAGTTCTCAGCAGACTCCTCGGAGTCCGACGATGACTCCTCCTGTTCTCCAGGCCCATTGACCTGGAGTCCTGCGGGGCCAGTCGATGGACGAAGCCCATCGTCCTTCATGGGTATTCTTTTGGCTCATCTCTGAGTCCACCGTGATGCAGCTCGAGCCTGAATCCAAGTAGGTCAGGTATCCCCTGACGGAGATACTGGACCGAGGATTCACCCACGGAGGCCTTTCCGGTGGCTGAAGCCATTGTTGGCCCAGCCTTGGAGCTCTGGCAGTGGCCTGCTTCCTATCCTGCACCTTGGCCAGGATGGCCAGGAAGATGCAGTCCCTACCAGCTCTTTGCCCGGTTTTGAACACCCCTCTGCCAGGGGTTGGTCACCGACAGTGTTTTCCGGCATTCCGGGAGCGCTAGGGATGTGGACAAGCCCCGACAAGGAGTCCAAAAAGCTGGACTATGCCGGGCTCAAGGTGTATGCTGCGCCCTCCCTTGGCCTCTGCCAGGCCAGCTCGGCCGTGCTGATGGCACACTTCTCCCACGCCTCATGGGCTCCTGGATGAGGTGATCCCTCATCTCCCAGCCGACCTGCAGACCATGGTCCAGCAGGTATGGGCCCAAGATAGGGCATGGCTAAGCAGCAGCTCCAAGCGGCTCTGGACATTGGAGACTCCTGTGCCAGATCAGTTACGACATGGTGGCCATGCACCGCAGAGCATGGTTGAGGATATCCACCTTCACGGCGGATATCCAGCACAAACTGGCGGATGTCCCTTCTTCGGGACCAGCCTCTTCTGTCCTAGAGTGGAAGGTCACCTCCAGCGGATCGAAAAGTCCAATGCCACTCTGGACTCTGTCACCTCTGCCCAGGAGGACAAAGGCCGCCACAGCAGCAGCACAAGTCTTTCATCCTTTCGCCTCGGCACATCCGCCCAACAGCACCAGGGCCAGCAGGCTCGCGCTTGGCATCCCAAACCCAAGCCCGCAGCTTCCTCCAACAGGAAGCAGGGAGGTAAAGGCTCAGGAGGTCCCTCAGCCGTCCCTCCTTTAATCCTGCCCAGTGACGGGTTGAGGGTGTCGCCCCCAGCCGTCCTCTCCCTGGGTTCCCTCCATTGGGGGGCGGCTCTGCGACTTCCTTTTCCGCTTGGTCCGTTATCACCACAGACCATTGGGTTTTGGAGGTGGTAGAAAGGGCCTGCCCTGGAGTTCGAGCAGACCCTGCCCTTCTGAGCCATCGCACCTGGTGGGGGGCTACAGGGTCCGCAGCTCTTTGTCGCTCGCCGAGCCAATATTTCCTGCTCCTTGAAAAAGAGGTGATCAGGAAGGTGGCGGATCCTCCTCCAGACCCGGGTTTGTGTCCAGGTACTTCCTGGTCCCAAAACGGACGGTGGGCTGGCGCCCCATTCTCGACCTGCACGACCTGAACAGGTTCCTAAGGTCTTGGAACTTCAGGATGGTCACTCTGGCTCAGATAATCCCATCCTTGGAACGAGGCATGTGGTTCTGTTCTCTGGACCTTTAGGACGCGTTCTTTCACGTCCCAATCCATCCGTCCACCAGAGATTTTTCCGCTTCAGAGTGGAGGGATCCCTTTACGAGTTCCGGGCCATGCCCTTCGGCCTTTCCCTAGCTCCCAGGGTCTTCACCAAATACATGGCAGTGGTGACAGCATTCCGCGGCGCCGAAGGGTCCTGGTGTACCCTACCTGGACGACTGGCTGATTGCAGCCCTCCAGAGCGGAGGTGAAGCGGTCCAGAGATCTGGCCCTCCAGGTTTGCTCCCAGGTTGGCCTCCTCATCAACGAGGCCAAGTCGGAACTCGTGCCAAAGCAGGTGATTCAATTCATCGGACAGAGCATGGCTCCCGTGGACAGGGCCGAGGTTCTTTCCTCCTTGCCCAATCACTTCAGGTTGGGCAGTCGCGCCCTGCCGGGGACTTCCTGCGCCTCCCTGGGCCTCATGGCGGCCTGCACCAGCGTGGTCCATTGGGCCCGCTGGTACATGCGTCCCTTTCAATGGGGGCTGGCCAGCCAGTGGTCACAGCACTTGATCTGCTGGATCAGCTAGTTACAGTGACCCATGGGATGTGGAATGCTCTCCAGTGGTGAACCGTTCCAACACATCTGCAGGAGGGCATCCCATTTGTCCACCCAGAGCGAGCGGTTTTGCTGTCGACCGATGCCTGTCTGATGGGTTGGGGTGCCCATCTGGGGAGCACAGGCGCACGGCCTCTGGTCCCCTCGAGTCCCGATGCCATGTTAACCTACTGGAGCTTTGAGCGCGGTTGTCTAGCCCTCACCACCTTTGCTCTGTTTCTATGGGGTCAAGTGGTTCAGGTCCAGACGGACAGTAGCATGACCCTGTGCTACCTAAACCGCCAGGGCAGGACGTGCTCTGTGCTTCTGTGCAGGGAAGCTCTCCGCATTTGGTTACTCAAATGCGCAGCCTGGAGGCGGATCTCCTTGCCATTCATGTGGCAGGAGCCTCCAACACCCTGGCCGATGCCCTAAGCCGGATAGGGGCTGCGTCTCACGAGTGGTCTCTCCTGCTGGAGGTAGTACAAGATCTCTTTTCCCACTGGGGCACACCTCAGGCGGACCTGTTTGCTGCCAGGGAGAATCTGGCTGAGACTGTTTCATGCCTGCCCCCTCAGCAGGGCTCGCTGCAGGGGATGCCTTCTCGAGGCCGTGGACCCCAGGCCTCTTCTGTCTTTCCCCATTTCTCTTGATCCACATGGTGCTTCTCAAGGCGAGAGGGACAAGGCGCAGGTGATTGTGGTAGCTCCAGACTGGCCCCGCCAGTTCTGGCATCCAGATCTCCTCAGTCTCAGCTCCAGGCTCCCGAGCCGGCTTCCAGCCCGCCTGGACCTGATCTCAGTCTGTCAGGCAAGGTATTCCATCCGGACCTTCAATCCCTGCACCTGACAGCCTGGTTCCTGAGTGGCTAGAGTTCCAGGCCTTGGGTCTTTCCGACATGGTCCTCAACGCCGTTGAGGCGTCCCATAAGGAGTCGACCAGAAAATGCTACGCCTTCAAATGGAAGAGATTCTCCATTTGGTGTCAGGGCAGGGCCTGGACCCTTCCTCCTGTTCCTTGGCAAGCATTCTGGACTACCTGTGGTCCCTTTCTCAACAAGGGCTTCAGTCGCGACCCTTAGGGTGCACCTGGCAGCCATCTCTGCTTACTGGCGCGGGCGGGAAGCAGTCGGTGGCGCAGGAGAAGGTGGTCGGGCGCTTTTTCAAAGGCCGTGATCACATTCCCCTCCTGTGTGAGAACCTCCACCTCAGTGGGATCTACTGCTGGTATTGGCTAAGCTCATGGGCAAGCCATTTGAACCGATGCACAGGTGTGACTTCTCTCACCTGTCATGGAAGGCGGCCTTCCTGGTGGCTGTCACGTTAGCCAGAAGGACAGGGAGCTCCAGGAGCTGGTGGACTCCCTTATCTGGTCTTCCACAGGGACAAGGTTGTCCTGCGCCCCACCCGAAATTCCTTCTGAAGGTGGTGTCAGAGTTTCACCTTAACCAGGTGTTGACTCTGCGGTGTTCTACCCCAATCACACCTCGGAGGCTGAATATAGGCAGGGCCCCTGGTGTTTTGCGGCAGGGCTCCTAGATTTCTGGCAGCATTTTCTGATTTCTGCGGCATGATTTATTCATTTCTCTGGCAGAATGCAGTCCTCTCATTGGCTAAATATGATGTGAAGTCGTGAATGACATCATATGCCAAGTATAGAAGAGGGCTTCAGAATAAACGAGGTGGGAAAGAAAGCCTGACACTATGGAAAACAGTATATTTATATGAAAATTCACCAAAATAATGAGTTCTGTGGCACTATATATATTCTGCGGCATGATGCAAATTCATGCATATTCCAGAACTGCAGAATTCCAGGGCCTTGAATATAGGCTCCATACTTTGGACCCTAGAAGAGCGCCGCTATTATAAGGAGCGGATGGCTGAAGTTCGGGGAGAGGTTTGCCAGCTGTTTGTCACCTACGCTGAAGCCGCACCTGGCAGACCTGCAGCCAAGCGGACGATAGGCAGGTGGGTCACCTCCTGCATAGATCTCTACTATAGGTTGGCGGGCATGGAGCCTCCCAGAGGATAAGAGCTCACTCTACCCGCCATACCGCTGCATCGCTGGCTGCTTCCAGGGATGTCCCTATCCAGGAAATCTGCAGGGCTGCTACCTAGAAGTCGGCACACACCTTCATCACCCACTACCACATCGACCTTGAGTCACGCCCGGGATGCTGGTTTTGTGGCCTCAGTTCTCCAGTCTTTATTTCCCAAGTAGGGGTGTGCGCCTTGCCTCCCTTCTCCCCGGAGAACTGCTAGGAGTCTGCCAGACAGTGTGGATGAACAACATATCCATGTCCCTAAATACAGGTTACTCACCTGTAACAGGAGTTCTAAGATGGTATATATTATTCATCCCACCGACCATGACCTCCCGGCCCGAGTAGCCTGGCTTCCAGCGGGCTAGATCTGGCGTTATGGGGCGGGCCGAGAGTTTTACCACCCGGTGGGTGGGAGGAGCCAGCTTGAAGACCTTCCGGCAAGATTTAAAGCGGCAAGGAACCTGCCATGAAGTATGGATGAACAACATATACCATTCCTAGAACTCCTGTTACTGGTGAGTAACCTGTATTTCCTGTGCCCACTCCTTAGCAGCCGCAGTGGCCACTCACTGCAGGGCCTGGCTGAGGTTATCCTCCTTCCGTGGATACTCAGCACAAGTTAGCTGACGTGCCCTTCCTAGGCACCGACCTCTTCAGTCTGGGAGTGGCTGGTCACCTCCAGCGCATACAGCAATCCAGTGCCACCTTGGATGCTACCTCTGAGGACGGTTCTTCAGGCAAGAACCAGTAGAAGTGCAAGAAGAAGCCTTTCTGCACTCTTCCTCAGGTCAGGCAAGCCCTCCTTTCAAGGAGGCCAGCACCAGCAGCAGGCTCAAGCTTGGAGCCCCAGGCCCAAAAGGGTCTCCAACAGCCCCATAAAGGCGGCCGAGGTGCTGGTCCAGGAGCCTCCTCCTCCTCCTAAGCCTGCTCAGTTACGGGTTGGGGTTGCCACCCACACCCTTTCCGCCAGCTCTGGGTCCTCCCGTGGGGGCTGGCTCTGTCATTCTTTCTGCCTTCTCCGGTATCACTTCAGACAGGTGGGTTCTGGAAGTGGCTGGCCAGGACTGCCTCTGGAATTCAAGCAGTACCCTCCTAGCTGAGCCTGCACCTTCGGGAGAAAGGATCTCAGGTTGCACTCAGTCGGCCCTTTGTGACGACATTGCTCAGATCCTCCTCAAGGAGACCAGATCCACTCCATTCCACTCCAGTGCCGGATCCTCCTACAGACCCAGGCTTCTTGTCCAGGTACTTCCTGGTGCCCAAGCGGATGGGGGTTGGCGCCCATCCTAGATCTCCACGATCTGCATCAATATCTCAGGTCTCGCACCTTCTGGATGGTAATTCTGAACCAGATCATACCATCTCTGGAGTGAAATATGTGGTTTTGTTCACTGGATCCGTAGGATGCGTTCTTTCATGTCCCAATCCGTCTGTCCCACCAGCGTTCCTCCACTTCAGGGTCAAGGGGACCCTGTAAGAGTTCTGAGCCATGTCGTTTGGCCTGTCATCGGTCCCACATGTCTTCTCCAAGTGCATTGCAGTGGTGGCAGCCCATCTTCGGCATCGAGGAGTTTGGATATACCCTTATCTCGACGACTGGTCTTGGCAGTTTCCTCCTTCAGGAGGTGAGAGGTCCAGAAATGTGGCACCTGAACCTACTCCAAACTCGGCCTCCTTATCAGCGAGGCCAAGTCGGAACTTGTGCCTCTCAGGTGATGAGCTTCATCAGGGCAGAGCTCGACTCTTGTCAAGCCAGAGCCTCGGCTCCTGGCAGACAGGGTGGAGGTTCTCTCCCTTGCCTGATCATTTCTGGTTGGGCACTTGTGGCCTGCCCGGACTTTCTGCTCCTTCTGGGGTACATGGCGGCGGCACCTCGGTGGTCCATGGGCCAAGTGGCACATGCACCCTCCAGTGGGAGCTGGCCACCCAGTGGACTCAGCGATATGGTCAGTCGACCAGCTGATCACTGTAACCCAGAAGATGTGGGATGCTCTGCAATGGTGGACCATCCCAGACTAGTTACAGGAAGGACTTCTGTTTGTCCGTCCTGAGCTGATGGTTGTCCTGACGACCAGTGCCTCTCTCATGGGCTGGGAGCCCACATGGGGGACAGCGGGGCCCACGTGTTGTGGACCCCTGAGGAGTCCCGATGCCACCTCAACCTGTTGGAGCTCAGAGCAGTCAGACTGGCCCTGTCAGCGCTGCTCAGCTCCAGGGTCAAGTGGTTCATGTCCAGATGGACAATACCACGACTATACCTCCTCAGCAAACAGGGCGGCACGCACTCGCCTGCTGTGCAGGGTGGCACTCTGAATCTGGACCTCGCAGACGGTTGGAGGCGGATTTCCTTGCCATCCATGTGTCAGGAGTCTCAAACCAACTGGTGGATGCTCAGCCACTTAGGCCAGATATCCCACGAGTGGTCTCTCCATCCAGAGGTAGCTTACAATCTGTTCTCCGGTAGCAAACCACAGGACCTGTTTGCTTCCAGGAGTACACCAAACTGAGTCTGTACCGTGGCCGCCCCCAGCAAGGCTCAAGCTGCAGGTTGATGCCTTCTCGAGGCCATGGATCCCAGGCCTCCTCTGTGCCTTCCTCCATTTCCCTTGATCCACAAGGTGTTACTCAAGGTGAGGAGGGACAAGGCAAAGGTGATCCTAGTAGCCCCAGATTGGCCCTGCCAGTTCTGGTATCCAAATCTCCTCAGTCTCAACTGCTGGGCCCCGAGTGGCTTTGTACATGCCGGACCAGATTTAGTTGAACCAGGGAAGGTATTCCATCTGGACCTTCAATCCCTGCACCTCACAGCCTGGTACCTGAGTAGCTAGAGTTCCAGGCTCTGGGTCTTCCGAGGATGTCTAAACTGTGGTGGAGGCATCTCGTAAGGAATTGACCAGGAAGTGTTATGCCTTCAAATGGAAAAGGTTTTCCATTTGGTGTCAGGGTAAGAATCTGGATACCTTATCCTGCTCTCTGGCTAACATTCTAGACTACCTTTGGTCTCTCTCTCCAAAGGGGTCTACAGTCATCGACCCTTAGGGTGCACCTGGCAGCCATTTCTGCTTGTCGGATGCAGGCCTGTCAGCTGACATTGGCACAGGAGACAGTGGTTGGGCGCTTTCAAAGGCCTGGATCACATATCCCCTCTGGTGTGTGAACCTCCATCTCCGTGGGTTCTCTTGCTGGTTTTGGCAAGCTCATGGGCAAGCCATTCGAACCCATGCACAAGTGTGAGCTCTCACACACTTGTTGTGGAAGCGGCCTTCCTGGTGGCTATCACGTCAGCCAGAAGGACAGAGCTCCAGGAGCTGTGACTCCTTATCTGGTCTTCCACAGGGACAAAGTTGTCCTGGCTTCCCACTGAAATTCCTTCCAAGGTGGTTTGAGTTTCACCTTAGCCAGTTGTTGACTCTGCCGGTATACTACCCTAACTACACCCCGACACCGAGTACAGGCTCCATACTCTGACCTGAGATGTGCTCTCTCCTGTTATAAGGAGAGAACGGTGAAATTCGGGAGAGGTTCGCCAGCTGTTTGTCACCTATGCTGAAGCGCTCTGGCAGACCTGCAGCTAAATGAACCATTGCGAGATGGATTACATCATGCATAGGTCTGTGCTATGAGTTTGATATCAAGGAGCCTCCCAGAGTGGTAAGAGCTCATTCTGCCTGCCATACTGCTGCATCGGGTGGCTGCTTCCAGGACATCCCTATCCAGGAGATCTGTCGTGCTGCTACCTGGAAGTCAGCAAACACCTTGATTACCCACTACCACATCGACCTTGAGTCACGCGGGATGCTGGTTTTGGGGCCTCGTTCTCAATCTCTGTTTCCTAAATAGAGCGTAGCGCCTTTGCCTCCCTCCCGGAAAACTGCTTGAGTCTGCCAGAGAATGTGGTTGAACAACATATCCATGTTTAGAAGAACAGGTTACTCACCTGTAACAGTAGTTGAGGAGTGGTATATGTTCATCCACATGCACCCACCACCTCCCCGGCTTTAGGCGCACCACCTTGCTTCCAGCGGCTAAGATCTGGCGTGCCATGGGCGGAGCTGAGGTATTTACCACCCAGGTGGGTGGGAGGAGCCAGCTTGAAGACTTTCTGGTGAGATTTAAAGGGGAAGGGACATGCCAGATAGTGTGGATAAACAACATATACCACTCCTAGAACTACTGTTACAAGTGAGTAACCTGTTGTTCCTGTCCCACTGTAGACCATTCCTCAGGTCATACCTCTATAAATAAAATTGCCACCAGAACGCTTAAGGTCTTGGTGTCTAAGGCAGGCATGGTGGACATGTGGAGATCGCATCATGGCAGGAAAGAGACTACTTTTGTTATTCACATGCGCAGAATTCATATCACAAGATTGATTTATTTTTTACTTAAAAGACCGATCTCCACAGGTTCACTTCCTCCAAAATTCATCCTATAACCTTATCAGATCATGGACCAGCATTCTTAAACTGACAGTGGGGGGTAGATGATAGACGTTCTGTCTGGAGACTGTGTGTCTCTGTTAAATGATAAAAACTTTGTCCAACAGTTAACCCAAACAGTGAAGAATCTAACTGTGGACTCCCAGTGGAGGACTGCTCCTCTCTTTGGTGAGATACCCTAGAAACGATTACAAGGGACAAATTAGTTTTGTTTCAGCTAGAAAGAAACAAACAAGGTAGCAGAGTTAGGTATGAAATTGTAAGTCTGAAGGCCTTACATAAACAAAACCCAGGAAGAGAAAACCTTGAAGGATTTAATCAAACTTCGCTCTGAACTTCATGAACTAACATAAGAAAACAGAGGGCCTTCTGTGCTTCGCTAATCAAAAATATCATTAAGTTAGGGGAGGGCAGCAAGACTGCTGGCCTTTGGCTATGCAAAAACAAGCGATCTATCAAATATAAAGGACAACCATAATCCCACCATAGACTTGAGCAAACCTAGTGACATTGCTTCTCAGTTTCGGAGGCTTTTACAGGGGCCTGTATGCTGAAGGTAAACAAGGGTAGGTGGTGGCAGAGAACACAAAGGACTTTCTGAATTCCCTATCACCCCTGCCCTACCTCTTGAGGTGCAGGAAGCCCTATCAGCACCCATTTCAGAGCAGGAAATTGTACAGGTGATAATCGGCTCCAAACTGGCAAATCACCAGCCCGAATGGGCTATCAGCTGAGTGGTATAAAACTTAGAAAATCATGGTTCCCCAAACTAGCGGTAGTTTTAATTCCAATATAGAGGAAAATCGATCTCCAGACTCCTGGGGAGGCCTTGTTCACAGTCATCTCCGAACCAGGAAACCTGCCAGTTAATGTGAGGCATACAGGCCTATATCCCTGCTCAATCAAGTTTTAAAATCCTAAGAAAATCTTAGCCACTGATTACCAAAATATATATAGTAGAACTGTTAGTGCAGCCGCACTAGACAGGTTTTATCCCACAGACACTTGCATGACAATATTAGAAAATTGCTTAATAATTATGGTAAATAAATCTCCTCTAAAACATCCCAACTGGAGATTTTTCTAGATGCCAGAAGGCATTTGATTGTCTTAATTAGGCATACATGAGTGAAGTGCTGGTGCACATGGGGCTGGGGCTCCTTTCTCAAATGGGTTTCATGTGTTACTAGAATCCCAGGCACGGGTTAAAGTTAATGGGACGGTTTCGGACTACTTCATAGTAGAGTGAGGTACCAGACAGGGGTATCCCTTGTCCCCTTTATTGTTAGCTCTCAGCATGGAGCCACTGGCTCAGGTGATCAGGGAAAACCCCTCTATACAGGAAATCGGGGTGGGGGCGGGTAGTGAATAAGGCCTACACAGTAATTTACCTAGATAGCCTTGAGTTTTCTTTCCTCCCTGCTACATTTATTGGAACAATTTGGTAATCTATCAGGTTTTAAAGTTAATACAGACAGATCTGAATTTATGTGTATTAATGGTCCCCATAGATAGAGGTTCGGAAAAGTAGTCCCTTTAAATGGAATAAGGAGAAGGTTCAATACCTAGGTATTTTTAAGGCCACTGATCTTTCGAAATATCATCACAATAACTACCAGGCTTTAAAAGTTTTGAAGACATAAACAGATGGTTGAATCTCCTCACTTTCACAAATAATGGATACTGTTAAGATGAATGTTTTACCCATTATCTGTTATTTGCTACCCTACCAATTCGGTTCCAAAGCTCGAATGGAAAGAACTGAGGAGGAAGTTGTCTAGCTTTATTTGGGCAGGCTGTAGACTACGGAAAAGATGGGCCCTCTTAACCGAGGCCAAGGATAAGAGGGTTTTGGGAGTCCATAATTCTAAAATTACTATAAAGCAGCCCAGCTGTTACCAGTATTGAAGATGTTATCCCTGAATTGAGAGGGTGGTATGCTATGGAGAAGTGGGCCCACTCATCAGTTCCCTTAATGTCTTCCCGTGGTGGCTCTCCTCTGACCTCAAAGCTATTACTAATGTGTGGACCAGACCACTGTTCCTACTGGAGCCACGTAGCAAGGGATACAGCATACTGTACTTCAGATATTTTAGGGTACGAATCATTTTTGTGGGTACGCCACACCCTTATAGAAAATCACGGAGGTACGCAATGTTTTAAAGTGGTATACCACACGCCTTAAACAGTGACTCAACACTCAGCATAAGCTGAACACGATGTTGTTATACTACTTGATTGCAGGTGAGCTACTTGTTGCAAACTTGGCAGGTATTTATTTGATAGCCACTTTTGCAGTGGCAAATATTAATTTTAAGACTCACTGACTCTCTCAGGCTTACGTCAGCTGAGTTCTGTGAATGACTGAGGTGAGAGTGAGACTGAGAGACAGTGAAAACAATCATATCTCATCTCTGTGAGTGACAGACTGAGACTGGCCCAGACAGAGCAACAGTCACACAGTTTATAAATTCACATAAAATATCAATTAATTTCTTACAGTACAATTGCTGCAGAAAGCGCCAATCAAGCCAGTCAGGTAGGTCACACACTGTGTAACACTGACTACACTGCAGAGACAGACAGTTTAAATTAAGACTGAGAGTCAGTCTGTCTGTCAACTCAACAGGAAGATGGCAAATGAGTCCTTCTCTATCCTTCTTGAAAACATCTAATCTACACAGTTGCGCCGCACACACACAGACACACACACACACACACACACACACACACACGCCACTAGGTCTAGTTGGTACATATGGCATTATCATACACACACACAGAGTCTATATCTAGAATGAGCTACCACTACAGCAGCACATAATTTTAGCAACAATGCAGATAATTAATAGTGACATCCACATTGACAATGAATAGATCATTACTCACATACCCACTGAGTAACCGAACATCAAGGCAGCACAATTTTGTTTAAACATTTGGCTGCAGCATTTATCAAGAACAAATAAAACAGAGTCCTCCAGACACACCAGCAGAGCAGTGTCACACACTGTTACACCAGTCACATTTATTTACTTGTCTTGGAGAAAATGTAGCAAGGCAGGTGGTTTTTACTTGACACCACACACACACACACACACACACACACACACACGTACACTCACTGACACTGTTCTATTCTAGTGGGATGGGAGGACTTTCAGTTCGGAGAGAGCCCACCACTGACCCCAGTCCCACACTCCCTGAAACAGTCCTCGACAGGCATTAGTAGGAGGAGTAGGGACAGAGGGTAGGAGTTGAATCTGAATCTACAACTGCACATTATCTCATCAGCATTGACTCCCGCCCTGCAAATCCTAAGAATAAACTACTACTGTTAGTGCTGTGCTCATGATGAATGGCCTGGGCTGCTGGAGAACCTTGAGTTGGCGTTGGGATGGGAGGAGAGGAGACAGCACCCTGAGGGAGGGACTAGGGAGCGAGTCAAAACTCACTTGGTTGGCATGGCACTGCGGCAGGAGGCCAGCACTCTGTCAGGCAGACTGCACTGTAGACAGGATGACAGAGAAGGACCACTCTAGTCCAGGTCCAGGATGGGTTCGGTGAGATGGGGAGACGACTGGAGAGCGAGGGTGTCAGGGAGGCACAGAGAACTAAGTGAAGGGACAACAGCATGTGCAGGTTGGGGAGGGAGTGGGGACTGTCATAGATGGGCCGGTGGGCGCTTTGGTTTGGAGTGGAGGTGTCACGGGTTGGAGTGGGACGGGAGGAGTCATCTTGGATGTGGAACAGCATGATCGGTTAGTCACCATCACAGTTAGACTCATCAGTACTAACAGGCGAACAGACCGTGGATGCGGTGTGAAGGAAGGAGAGAGGAGAAGAAGACTGCGAATGGGAATGAGGAACCAAAGCAACCACACGACTTACCTCTCACCCACCTGCCTGGCCTGACCACGCTGGACTGGAACTCGAGTTAGAATACTAGTTAAATGAATAACCAATACCAACCTAATTTAATGCATGCAGTAGGGTAACTGGGTCCCTCTTCAGCACTCCGGCCTGGGTCAGTCTCTCTCTCTTCCAGTCCGGACTCGAACAACGTCGTCGGGCGGGCAGGCCAGGTTTGTGGTCCAGTGGGTCGTTCATTGCAAGGGCTCCAGTAGTTTGTATATCCTCTCTCCACAATCTTTTCTTACAACAACTGCATAGGTGCACGCCTCACATTATAACTGGTGAATGGGGATAGGGTGGTTTTCTGAACTGTGCCGTGAGCACCAATCACAGTGGATTTGCAAAAAACACGTTATAACTGGACACTGGACCAGTCGTCTGCTGGGGGTTTCAACCTTTTTCAACAACTCAGGCAGGCTTTACGTGCAGTGTACCCCTTCTCACATAGATGAAAGTGAATTTTATTTTTACATGATTCACTTACATTTATACGTGAATGGGAACACTGGACCAGACACATTATCACTTCCTGGGTAAATACAAGACTGGTGGGAATCCCACCCGGTGTGGAAATACGTACTTCTGACATTTCTTCCATAGTTACCAATGATTCATGTTTCATTCGTTGGGTGAGCCTGGGACTCCAATATCTTCCACAGTTTATAATAGGAGAGGTAATTAAATCATTTGAAATGCTCCAGAGAGAACACAGTATCCCCCACAAGGACTTTTTAGATATCTCCAGTGTTGGCATTATATCAATAACACGGTAGGTGTGATATATAAAAAGGTCCTACAGGAGGGTATTAAACAGTTTCTGGTCCAGGTAATAGAAGATAGATGGCAAGAGGAGTTGGGCTTTCAGATCCCTGAGGAGGCCTGGGGGCAGATCTGGCCCAGTATGCCCCAAACTACTGACTCACCTTCCTGAGGGAATTTAGATGGAAGGTCATTGCCAGATACTTCATCACACCAGTAATTTCTTTGCTTTATGCCATGTCTCACACAGACAGGTGCTGGAGACACTGTGGTGGCTGGGGATCTCGTTTCCATATATTCTGGGATTGGCCAGTGATCAGAGCTTTTGGCTAGAGATGGTTAAAGCTATTCAGAAGATTTTATAGCTGGAAGCCATTCCCGGCTTCACACATCTGGTTCTGGGTCTACCTCCTCAGGGAGTGGGATCTATGGCGCATAAATATTCTTTATTTTGATAGTCTCCATGTGAAGTTGATAGCACAGCATTTCCTTACACCCCATCCTGTCTCTTATTCCTTGCGTTGGACTATCGATATCCACTATTAGAGAAATGGAAGCTGTAAGGCCTGTTTAAGGCTTAGTACAGACCAGTTTAATTCTAAGTGGCTCCCTTTTCGAATATGTCGAAACTAAGAATGGTACCCAATATTAGATCAATATCTATTGACTTAGAATTGCACCACCTGCCCCCTCCACTGAGATGGATCCTTCGCCATTTACCCTATTTTGCAAGCTGAGCAGGCGCCCTTCGTCCCACAGTGTCTGATCAGATGGTACTTAAAGTCTTAGTGTCAAATCTATTTTATTTAGGAATTAATTTTTAAGACCGGTTTCCATAGTTGTAAGGTTGTTACAATTCATAGGTTTCTGTAGTCATAAAGTTACTAATCCGTGCTTCTCCGTTTTATTCTACTAACATAGGACACATGAATTAATAATCATACTATGTAATCTGTTGCAAATACTCTATTCAGTGTATGGTCTGATGTATCAGTCATGAGTTCAACATTTTTGGTTATTTATCTAGGTTTATTAAGCAAGATACACTTTGTAATCTGGGTAGGCATTGCAGGATGACAGGAGCCAGATGTCCTGGAATACTTGGTTGGAAGATGCATTACCTGCAAAACAAAATATGGACTATTGGTTTAAACCAGCACTGATATGCGCCAATTGTTCATCCTGATTGTATTACTAGAAGTCCTATCACATGAGATATTGTTTTATTAATAACCGTATCTTGTATTCAGCATTGTCTTTTATTATGTCTTATGAAAGATAATAAAACTTTTAAGTTTAAAAAAAAGAGGCTATGGTATTGCCCTGTAGAAATTACTTGTAAGACCCACCTTGAGTACTGTGTCCTGTTCTGGAGGCCCCAGTTCTGAAAGGACATAGACAGGGTGGAGGTGATACAATGTTGGACTGCCAGAATGGCATGGGGCCTGCATCAAACACCCTACAAGGAAAGACTCGAGAACTACATATGTACCATCTAGAAGAAAGGAGGAATATGATAACGTTCGCATACCTCACAGGTATCAGTAAGGTACAAGAAGGTAGCATTTTCCATAGAAGATGATGCTCCAGGACAAGGGGTCATGCTATGAAGCTGACTGGGGGAGGCTCAGAGGAGATATGAGGAAATACTTCTTCTCAGAGAGGGCGGTGGATGCCCAGAACAGCCTCCCAGAAGAGGTGGTGAGTGCTAAAATGGTAACAGGATTCAAGCATGCATGGGATAGACAAAAGAGGACCTGAGAAGTAAGGCAAGGGGAGAAGACCGGAGTTAGGTCTGCAGCAGTTGGGAATATAGGGCAGACTAGGTGGGTCAAGAGGTCCTTATCTTCTGACAGCTTCTATGTTTCTGTGTTAAGTAGGGTGTGTGCCTTGCCCCATCCTGCTGGAGAGCTGCTTAGAGTCTGCCAGAGTGTGGATAAATGAACCATATCCAGACCCTTGGAAGAATAGCTTACTCACGTGTAACCATTGTTCTAGCAGTGGTATATGGTTGACATCCACACAACCCACTGGGCCTCCTGGCAAGTGGCACCTAATCCTGCTTGCAGCTTGAGAGGACTGATGTTATGGAGTAGATTCGAGGATATATCCGTCCGGGTGGTGCGAGGAGCTTAGCTTAAAGACTTCTAATCAGTTGTCACATTTCAGTGGAACTGCCAGCGTGTGGATGTGAACTATGTACCACTTCTAGAAGTATGCTTTCAAGTGAGTAAGCTATTCTACTGATCTCCGGTCTTGGCTAATCAGTGTTGGGGTCTTCCTTGGGTTGTCAGCCTGATGCCCCTGCATGAAGAATGGTACAACAGGTTGTGTTGGCAACATGTGGCAAGACGACTTCTCTACTTTTGAAGAGTGTATCACTTTGAGGTGCTGGCTTAGAGATATACCTTATGTTTCAGAGAAGAGGCTATGGCCAGTGGAAGGATAAGTTCGTGATAACAGCCCCAAGGAAGACCCTGCTGCTGATTCGCCATGACCCCGAGACCTAAAACCTTAATATCTTACTTTTGAGATGGAGCTTTGCGGCAAGTAACACAATTAGGACAGTAGGCAGCAGGACCCCACGGAAAATTTCTAGCTAGCAGTATACAACGGGAGACCACCCCCAACTTCGGCTGCCCCAAGCGTCCCATGTGATATAAAGGGGGCAGTCCCCAAGCATCCCTCAGTTCTTTTCCGCCCGTTGATTTCGGCACGCATTGGCTCTCACGGACGCCTTCAGCTATCGATCAACCGTGTTTTCAGTGCTTTTATTTATGATGTTTGATTTTATTTTACTGTTTATTTTTATGCATGTCGACTTAGCCGCTGTTCATAGACCGGCGCCAGTCTGTGCCTGCAGTGAACAAGTACCTTCGCAAGACTGACACTTGGCTTGACTGCTGTGTCTAGGCTCAGACAACAATACAGAGGCCTGTCCACATTGCCAAAAATTCAACAGCAAGATGAGGATTCACCGCCAGAAGACCCTCCAAGCCTACTTAACAGAGCAGAAGTTGGACGCCATGTGGCAGCGTTCCTCTGCCAAGGAGGGCCTCTCTACACAAAAAATCAGGGAACTATCACCATAAAGAGAAGAAGAAAGAGGGTATAGACAGATCCCGTCAGGATATGTGTCGTCCGACTCCGGTCAGCCTCCAGGAGGAGTTTGCACTCAGCCTCACAGACTACGTGTTCTCCTACCAGGTTAACGGTAGCAAGACCACCCACCCAGGTAAGGGCAATGGGAAATTCCACACAAGTGTCCTCTACCCTTCAGCCTATGAAGATCCAGCCACACACTCTCAGGCTGGCATTCTGATATGACAGACCGACGAAAGGATCCTCCAAGTCAGCTTCCTTGGGAGCAGACTCCCTGGACAGAAGCGGGGTTTGGCCACCCAGGAGGTCTGTCTCACAACCCCCAGGGACCTTGTTGAGGCATAGGTCAGGAAGCACAGGAAAACCAGGAGTGGTTGTAAAATTAGCAGCAAGAGTTTTATTATTAACAACAGTAAAATAAAAAATAAAAATTGTTCAGTATAATTATATAATATATACAGTGGAGGAACCAAAACCTGCTGCAAAGCCCAGAGCAAGAAGGCTAGGGCTAAGAAACCGATCTGGTTGAGCAGGGAGGTCATGGAGAAGGTAAGGAGGAAAACAGCTGCCTTTAGGAAGTACAAGAAAACAGGGAGGGGAGGAGTACTTGACAGAATCGAAGGAGGTGACAAGGGCAGTAAGGGAGCCAAAGCATCTACAGAACTCAGGCCGGCACAAGGCATTAAGAGAGGGAAGGACTTCTTTAAGTACATCAGGGAGAAAAGGAGCTGTAAGGACACATAGTAAGGATTAGGAAGGAGGGGTTGGGTGGAAGCAGGGTGCGATCAAGGCGGAAGCACTAAGTGAGTACTTCTGCTCAGTATTTACTAAAGAGAAGGGGGGGGTGACACCCAGGGTGGGAGAAATGGCAGAAGCTGGGTGGGAAGTGGTGACAGATGGGGAAATCATGGAGAGCAGAGTTCAAGAAAGTTTGAAGGCACTGAGGGTGGACAAGGCGCCAGGCCAGATGGCATCCACCCCAGGGTACTGAAGGAGCTGGCAGAGGTCCTTGCAGGACCTTTGCAGACCTATTTAATGCCCTCACTACATTGGGTGTGTACCTCAGGACTGGAGGATGGCTCATGTGGTGCCCCTCCACAAGAGTGGCCCCAAGGATGAACTGGGAAACTACAGACCAGTGAGCCTCACATCCATCGTGGGTAAGCTAATGGAGACTATCCTGAAGGAGAGGCTGGTGGCCTCCCAGAGGCCAAAGGACTACAGGACAGCAGACAGCATGGTTTATATGTGGCAGATCCTGCCAAACCAACCTGGTCGAGTTCTATGACTGGTAACTATGCAACTGGACAGGGGCCATGCAGTGGATGTCCTGTATCTGGACTTCAGTAAGGCATTCGACTCAGTGCCACATGGAAGGCTGGGAAGGAAGTTAGTAGGCACAGGGTGGGTGCAAAGCTGATGAGATGGGTAGGAAACTCGCTGGGGAAGGCAACAGAGGTGGTGGTGGTGGGGAGCTCTCACACCCAAGGGCAGTGACGAGCGGTGTTCCACAGGGTTCGTGTTGGGACCATTGTTGTTTGGGATATTCATTGCAGACATATCATGGGACATCAAGATCAGTCTGTTTGCTGATGATACCAAGGTTGGCACGGTGGTGGATGACCTAGGGGATGGCAGGGGTTGCAGGATGATCTGGCAAAGCTTGAAACCTGGTCAGACACTGGCAACTGGCTTTAATGCCAAAAGTGCAAGGTGCTGCATTTTGGGATGAAGAACCCAAGGAGGAGTTACTAACTAGGGGAGTGCAGCTAGCCCAGACAGAGGAGGAGAAGGATCTGGGTGTGCTCATTACAGGGTCAATGAACAACTCTGCACAATGTAGGAAGGCAGCTGCAAAGGCCAACAAAATGCTGGGTTGTATTGCAAGGGTATATCCTCGAGGGAGGAGGTGATTCTGCCACTGTATAGGTCATTAGTTAGACCACACCTGAGTACTGTGTGCAGTACTGGCGTCCGTATGTGAAGAGGGACATTAAGTTACTGGAAGGGGTGCAGCGCAGAGCGACAAAGATGATCAAGGGGCTGGGGACTTATCATGAGAGGAGGTTGAAGGAGTTGAACATGTACTCACTGGAGGAGAGGAGACGGGTGACATGATTGAAACCTTCAAATACATGAAAGGAATAAACAAGACAGGCACAGAGGGGTGTTCAAAGTAGGAGGGAGGGCCACCAGGGCATGATATGAGACTGGAACGAGGAAGGTTCAGGAGGGAGATGAGGAGACACTTTTTACAGAGAGGGTGGTGGCTGGGTGGAATGCGTTACCTGCTAAGTGGTATGCAGTGGACTGCTTCAAACGAGGATGGGACAGGACAAGGGGGAGGGTTAATGAAGGGAAGGGTGGAAGGGAGGCAGCTGCAGAATAAGGGTCTAGCTGCACATTCGAGCAGACTTGATAGACCTCTAGGCCTCTATCTGCTGGCAAATTTCGTATGTTCATACAACTATTTACAATGGCAGTATAAACAGAGAAAGTCCATCTGAGTTTATCAATTTCTAGTCTCAATCTGTCTCAGTCTCTGTCTCTTGCAAGAAATTGCAGCTGTTTTATAAGTCTTTGCAATCCCTGTTTAAGAAAATAACATGCTTCTCACACAGTGTTCTTGTAAGTTTCAACAAGTGCAGCAAAAGAACACTGTGACCCAGAACTGACATCTTACTTACAGCTTTTTGAGAGTTTGCAGACAGGTTAACCCTTGAGTTCCAAACAGCTTTTGCAATCATTTCAACAGTAAAACTTTATGCATTTCTAAACAAAATGATCCCAGTATCAGTTACATTTCCACATAATGGTTCACATATATTTTATACCAGCAAATATGCAAAGGGAAGAAAAGACAGAACAGCAAGAGAAGGTAGAGATGGCGAGGCAGAGAATTGCAAGACCGTCTGGGTGATAAAGTCCTAGGTCTCACGAGAAAATCTGGTTGTGCAACCAGACAGAGAAGAGAGGAGAAAAGGAAAGAATATAACAGATGACACCAGTACCTGGCCCTTTTGGACATTGTTTTCCGAGCACTTTAATATGCACTAGGGTCTGTCTGCTTCCCGAATCTACAAGTCTCGTCACAGTCTTATCTCTTACCTTCACATCTGTTAAGTACTTGCCCTAATTTGCTAAGGACAAATCTGCTCCAGTGTCACTCTGCTTATGGCAATTTCTCGCCATATGACCTGGCTTATTATGGTTATAGCAAACAACGTCTTTGGCTACAGATTTGTTACCCCACCAGAATTCTTACCAGACTTGGTGTTTAAATGGAAAAAAAACACGGAATTCTTACCAGACTTGGTGTTTAAATGGGAAAAAGTGTCTTACGGTGCTTGGCTGTTGCCTTGCTGCTGCTGTGGCGTTGTCTGGCTGTTTGGTAGTCTTGACCAAAGAAACTGCCTTTTCTCGCTTTCTGGTTGGGGTTCCTTTACCCAAAGCTGCACATCTGTAGGCAGGATGTTGATGAATTGCTCCATTGCAGATGTGTCGATCTGTGGGACTGTTTTGCTCTCTAGTTGGAGCCATTTTATCAGGAGTTCTACGAGTCAGGTGAAGGCTTCTCGAGGGTTTCGACTGAGTTGTACTTAAGTGATAGAAATCTCTGCCTGTAGGTGTGTCCTGAGATGTCAGATCTTTTCAGGATTTTGCTTTTCACCAGGTCATAGTTTTCTGACTGTGCAGCATCCACATTGCTGTAGGCAGGTTGGGATTTACCTGTCAGGCAGGGTACTAGTCTGATTGTCCATTGCTGCTTTGGTCACTGGCAGGCTGCAGCAACCCTTTCAAAAGTTGTCAGGTATGCTTCAGCATCGTCTAAAGGGCACTGCGTTGTAAGTTTTAATGTATTTCGTGTTGCCTGTGTCCTGTTGCTCATCTGGATCTGTCCCGATCCTGTTCCTTTGATAGCCTACAAGGCATCTGGCCACTGCTGCTCCTGTCGCTGCATCTCTTCTCTTCTCTGCTCTCCTCTGTTGCTCCAGTTACTGCAATTCTTCTTTCTCTGTGCTTCAAAATGTTGAATTTTTTTTCTCTCTGATGCATCTCCTCTCTTCTGTTTCTCCTCCCGCTGCTACCATACCCTTTACTTTTCCTCCCTCGACCTAACCCTCGTGCCTGTCCTGACAAGGCCTGTTGGTTGATTTCAACTTGCCTTATGATTTTACCAGTAACTGACAACGTTTGTTTTGGCTGATTTTCAGTTTTCTGTATGCATTCCTGTGCATGAAGCTGCTTAGCATTACTTGTTTCTATTCTTTAATTAACTGTGAATGTCAACTGTTGCTTTTCTTCTTTTACAGTTATTCTACCATACCCTGTTTAGTCTTTAAGCCTGTTGATCTCCTTTCTGTATGTATACTGTTTTGCCATACTTTTTTTCCTGTTAAGCTGTTGTATTGTGCTGCTGACGTGGAACCTTTGTAAAAGAGCTCTAAGCTCAAAGGTATTTGTAATCCGAGATCTAAATAAATAAAATAAATCTCAGTCTCTTCTTGTTGTATAGCCCACCATTTGAAAAAGGCAGTCAGGCTTTCAGGTTCTATCACTGCCTGTTCTTTTCTATAACTGATGCTAGCTGTACAGTCTCAGCTTGGACTTCTGTCTTTGTGTAGTTTGGCTGCCATTCTGGTAACCACTCCTGGGCTTGCTGCTGCAGAATCCATACCTTTCTTCTATGCTTCCCTGGTACTGATCTAGTACCCACGCACAAAACTCCTGGCTTAGAGTATGCCTGGCGTAAATCCCACTTAGGCTGACACTATCTGTCATTGAGGCACAGGTCAGTAAGCATAGGAAAACCAGAAGCAGTTGTAAAATTAGCAACAAGAGTTTTATTAACAGTTAAATAAAAAATAAAAATGGTTCAGTATAACTGTCTACAGTGGCAGTATAAACCGAGAAAGTCCATCTGAGTTGATTCTCAATTTCAGTTTCTGTCTGTCTGTCTCTGTCTCTCTCTTGCAAGAAATTGCAGCTCTGTTTTTGTAAGTCTTTGCAACCCCTGCTTAAGAAAATAACATGCTTCTCACACAGTATTCTTGTAAGTTTCAACAAGTGCAGCTAAAAGAACATTGTGACCCAGAACTGACCTGTTGCTTACAGCTTCTCAGAGAGTTTGCAGACAGGTTAACCCTTGAGTTCAAACAGGTTTTGCAGTCATTTTAACAGTAAAACTATATACATTTCTAAACAAAGGGATTCCAGTATCGGTTACATTTCCACATAATGGTTCACATATATTTTATACCAGCAGATATGCAAGGGAAGAAAAGACATAACAGCAAGAGAAAGTAGAGAAGGATAGCAAGAGGCAGAGAATTGCAACACTGTCGGGTGATCTATTCCTAGGTATCACAAGAAAATTTGGTTGCCAGACAGAGAAGAGACAGAAAAGGAGCGAATAGAACAGATCCTTGCATTTAAACTCTTTCTTCAGAAAAACTGGCACAGGACCCTATTCAACCTTGTCGGAGGCCTAATGTCACAAAGTCATGCCAGAGAAAAGGGCAACGGAGAAACAGCTGCCGGGCTAGGACACTTCCATCGCCAGGCCTTAGTGTCACATAAGCGGACGACAACTCAGCATCTGATGACACCGTCATCTGGCAAAGGAACCCGATGTCCACACAGACTAAGGCTCTGAATACTTTGGAATCCATAGATGGTCACACTGCCAATGCCAGCCGACAGGCGCAGTGATCAGTCATCAGGTAGTTTTGGCGTCAGCCTCTCTCCAGACTCCAGCTGACTGCCTCGGATCCCCACCAAAAGCCCTATCGCCACCGGTGGACCCCGCCTAAAGCCGGCGCCACCTGTAGGCCCCCAGCCAAAACACCGTTGCACCCACAGGGCCGCCGACGGTATATCAGCATTGCCCTATCCGCATCAAACCAGATGACAGGTCAGACACCAGGTCCTTTGAAACGGCCAACACTGGATCAGGAACCAAGACTCCACCTGTCACAGGTCATGAACCGATTTGCCTCTTGGTTGGACACTGTCAAGGCTGATGTTCTCCCATCCAAACGGATAGGAGTTGAGCCTGACTCCGGGAACCAACCTCCACCTAAAGAACCTACACCTCCACCCAAAGAGACCACCCCTCCACCCACTGGCAGGAGTTGACACAGGAAACGCCCCTGGACTAGGAGCAGGAACTCTTGACACTCCACAGAGGGAAAGCGCAAATGCAGCATGTCCAGGTCCTCCTCCGTGAGATATCTGACCATTCATTAGATTCCTCTTCGGAGGCTGACCTCCTTGGCGGACCCAAAGAGACACACCAAGATCTCAGTCTGACAACCCCTCCTTTATGGAGGTGATGTATCATATTCATTCTTATGTGGGATGGGACACAGAGGACCTCAACCCTGAAAGACACCCGCTAGCAAAATACCTGCATCAAAAGGCCCAAAACCAGTTGCCGTACCACCCTGGTGGACACTTTTCAAGGTGTCACCAAGGCGGCATGGAAGCATCCCTCCAGCTCTGTGGCCTTCCAAAGAAGGCAGATCGCCTCTACAGGGTACCCTGAGAGGAACCCATCCTTGGTGAACAACCTATAGCCAACTCCATAGTCATCACAGCTGCTCATGACAGGTCCCAGAGACCCAAACACCTTAGCACACAACTACCAGACTGAGAATCTAAGCAGCTGGACTCAATGGGCAGGCGGTGTATTCCTCTGCCACCTGCACTATCCGGTCTCTGTACTTTCTGACCCACATGGTCCAGTTCCAGAATGCCATGTGGGAACAAGGGATGGACCTAGTTCGAGACCTACCAGATTGCCCCAAAGGCTGAATTGGAGAAGCTTATGCACACTGGATCAGGCATGGGCACCAATGTACTCGGGTCAGCCTATGATTCTGCAGACACTGCTGCCAGAGCAGCTGCTAAGTGGGTATGCCTCAGGAGACGCCTTGGCTCAGGGTCTCGGGCTTCCCTCAAGACGTCCAAGCAGGTATCCTGGATGCCCTTTAAGGGCTCAGTTCTTTTCGGAGAGGAATCTGAAGCGGCCTGGTGGTGCTGAGGGTTAGGTGCTGGACACCACACCTCGCACCACACGAGGCGACCTGGGTTCGAGAGCGAGCACGGTCATCGGGGGTTGGCCAGGGTAGAAAAGGATAGAGCACCCGATGGCAGCTCTCCTTCTCGGGGTAACTGCAGGCTCTCTGGATGCCGCCACCTGGGGAGCCCAGGTGGATGGCTCGGTAGGGTGAGCAGCAGCAAGCTGATTGGGTGACGGTCGGCAGAGGGGCGGAGCAGGAAGCTGTCTCAGCATGCCTCCTAGCTCATAGCCTCTCACTGCACGCCAAAGTTAGGGGAAGGAATCTTGGGGAAAACACCGGCCCTCCTAAGCGAAGACACCTCCATTGGACATCTCCGGGCTCATTGGACAGACTCACGTGCGGATTCACATACACATGTACAGAGTGCTGGTTTGAGAGAGGTAAGTGCGGGATGCCCTCTCCACCCCTACACGGGTGGTATACCGGGGTCTTCAGGGGAGTATGTGGACGCAGGCGCCTAGGAGCAGATCACGATGGGTCTGGGGGCATCCACAGAGGATGTCGGAGGAGTGGAGGAGGAGCATATAAGAGTATAAACACAAGGTTAAAAAAACAAAACAAAGAGGAATCTGAAAGATTACTACTAGAATCCAAAACTCTGGGAAAGCTGTATGCACAGTTCAAACTACTTATGCCCAAGTAGAGGCCATTTCGTAAACAGGCTTTAGTGGCAAGTCCGGCCAACAATCTAGATACCGCAGCAACAGAGAGGAGATTACAGCTACAAGGGCCCTTCTCATGGCTCAGGGCAGCGGTCAGCCAAGCCCTCTCAGGCCACTCTGCCCTCAGCCACCAGCGCCTGACTTTTGGCCAAACCTCCTCTCCATACAGATTGAGCAGGAGAGCTGGTCAGAGGCCACTTTTTCTCTACCTAGAGGGTTGGAAGGCAGTCACCTCTGACCAGCGGGTTCTGCAACTGATTCAGTGGGATCACAAAATAGAATTCACTGAGATACCCCAAGACAGACCACCCTCTTTTCACATTACACTCCCATCTCACGCTGCTCTCATCCAGGGCAAAATACCATCCCTGCTGGACAAAAGAGCAATAGATCCTGTACCCACCGTCCAGAAGGGACAATGGTAGTATTCACACTTCTTCCTGGTACCCAAGAAAATAGGAGACCTGTGGCCCATCCTGGACCTCAGCGACCTCAGTATTTTCATGGAATACAGGCGCCTGGATGGTCGCTTCACAGGATCTGCTCCCCATGATCCACCAAGGAGATTGGCTCTCATCCCTGGATGCAGGATGCTTATTTATACATCCTGATTGCCAGACACCACAGGAGGTTCCTAAGATTCAAATTTAGGGGCCAATATTTCCAGTTCAAGGCACTGCCATTCGGCCTGTCCTCGCACCAAGGGTCTTCACCAAATGCCTGGCGGTTGTGGCAGCGCACTCGGAGGAGAGGCCATTATGTCTTCCATACCTGGACGATTGGTTCCTCTCAGCCACATCCAGGAGACTCTTCAACATACAATGGAATATATTTTTTCTCTTTGTGGCATTGGGAATCGCAGTAAACATGCCTTAATTATCACCCTGGCTGACTCAAGCTCCAATTCTCAGGAGCACTTCGACATCTCACAGCACAGCAGACGCCTAAGGAGTCTCACCCACTATATCCAGTCTTTACAACTGGTCCCAGCCAGGACTGTACTCAGACTTCTTGACCACATGGTAGCAACCATTGCCACTGTACCTTGGCCAGACTCCACAGGAGAATGATCCAGTGGACACTGAGAACCCAATGTTTGGGATTTTATTGCAGATATTGCACACAGGACCTAGGACAAGATCAGTCTGTTCACAGATGCTACCAAGATGGGAGCTGTGGTTGATGACGCGGAGGGTGGAAGGGGTTGCAGGAAGAGCTGAGTAAGCTGCAGGAGTGGGCAGAAACATGGCAGTTTGGGTTAAACACTAAGAAGTGCAAGCTTGTGCACGTCAGAGCCAGGAACCAGGGGAGGGATTATCACTTGATTTGGGTACAGTTGGGGAGCTCCACAGAGGAGAAGGACCTAGGAGTGATCATTATGGGGAACATGAACAACTCTGCTCAGTGCAGGAAGGCGGCAGCAAAAGCCAACAAAATGCTGGGGTGTATTGCAAGAAGGATCTTCTCCAAAAGGAGGGAGGTTATCCTATCCCTGTATAGGCCATTTGTCAGGCCCCACCTGGAATACTGCATGCAGTACTGGCGCCATTCTTAAGAAGGACATATCCGATTGTTGAGGGGTGCATGAAGAACCACAATGATGATCCAGAGATTGGAAAACATGCCCTACGAGGACAGGCTGGGAGAGCTGAATATGTATTCCCAGGAGGAGAGGAGGGATGGGGATATAATCGAGATCTTTTAAGTATGTGAAGGATCAACAAGACCAACACAGAAGGGATGTTTCAGATGAGAAGGGGAGGGACATGAGAGGGTATGGACTGAGATTGAAGGGGCGAAGATTCAAGAGGTAGATGAAACATTTTTTCACTGAAAGAGTGGTGGACAAATGGAACACCTTACCAGACGACAGTGGGCAGTTTCAAGAGGGTTGGGACAGGGTGAGGGTACGAAGGGGGGCAGCTATGAGATGAGGTGCTAGCTGCAGACTCGATAGACCATGAGGCCTGTTTCTGCTGGCAATTTCATGTGTTCATAATGGGATCAGCACTGAACAAACTCAGTCAGCTCGTTTCAGTCCCAGGGTCTGTCCAGCAAGCCCTCCTGGTGGCTGGACCGATCCCATCTGTCAGTGGTTACCCTTCCAGAGGATACAACCTACCCAGATACTGACAAGATGCCTCAGGCACAGGCTGGGGAGCACAACTTCCAGTCGCAGGACTCAAGGACTGTGGTCCCCATTCGAGGAGTCCCTACATATTAATGTGGTGGAAATGAGGCCATCCTGTATGCCCTGATGGCATTACATACAGAACTACTCCTGGGACACCACTTGGTCCAGACTGACAACATGTTGGTGATGTTCTACATCCACAAACAGAGGAACACACCTCGTATCCACTCTGACACGAGGCAGTGAGAGTTTGGGAATGGGCCATAGCTCACCAGATGGAGATCTCAGCAGTTCACGTCCCAGGAGTGCAAAACACATTGACGAATGTACTAAGTCTTTCAAGATACAGAACCTAGGAATGAGAACTCCTACAATCAGTCATACAAGACCTGTTCAACAGGTGGGTTCTGCCAAAGTTAGACCTGTTTGCATCCCCACACAATGCAAAACTGCACAGTTTTTGCTCGGTAGATCCAGGGCCTGGTGTTATCTGGCGAGATGCATTGTCCTCTGCTGGACAGGGAGATTTCTTATGCCTTTCCTCTAATACAGAGGGTTCTTCTCAAGCTTCAGTCAGAAGGCGGACACAATACTGCTTGCACCCTTCTAGCATCGAGAGATTTGGTTCCACTACTCAGCAGCTGGCGAGGAACCACCTCTTCCACTGTCACTCACTTCACGTTTGCTATCTGAGGACAACGGGACCTTAGTCCATCCAGACCTGAGATTCTTACACCTGCATGCATGGCTCCTACCGACTTAGCCATTTCTCACTATGGGGTCTGGGCTAGAGTAGCCAAAGTACTGGTGGCGCAGGAAACTATCCACCAGAGCCACATATGCAGTGAAGTGGAAACACTTCTGTCTTTGGGCCCTCAGCCATCGATCAGACCCATTTATTTGTTCAGTGAACTCTGTACTAGAGTACCTCCTTTCCATTTCTGACTCAGGTCTCAGCTACTCTTCCATAAAGATACACCTTTCTGCAGTGTCAGTTTATCATGCATCTATGAAGGACAATCCCAGGCACAATCAGATCTTGCACGCACTTTTTATGTGGCATTTCTTCATCCCTGGGACCTTTTTTGTCCTTGAAAAACTTACGTTCTAGGGACATGGATATGTTGTTCATCCACACTGTCTGGCAGGTTCCTTCACATTTAAAATGGAGCTTAACAGAGCTACAAAGAGGTTGAGTAACTTTACAACTTATCAAGTTACAACCAGTGTAGTTGAATGAGAAATAAAATATCCAAATCTGGAGCACCTGTCCAAGTTTAACGGCTCGGTTTTAGAAGTTTTACATTTTAAAGTTTTAAATTCTAAAGTCCCCACTCATCTTTGGAACAATTTCACCTCCTTACCAGGAGGATTTACCGATATTTTAAGGGTCCTCTTCGTCCGTTGACTGATGGTCCGATGCTGAGGAAGCTTCAAGAATCGCACATCCGACTCCATTTTAGAGCATCCGCTGGGTCGATAAATAGGTAAACTTTCCTTCTGTGAGCACCCTTAACCTTGCAGGAAAATCAGGCTATGAGGTATTGAGGACTCTTATATTACTCTTACACCACGTAGATTGTCTACATTTCTGCCTCGTGAAACTAATGTCTGATACAAGCTGTTTCTGTGCCCTCATACAGCAAAGTACCTTTGCGCCTAGCAAGAGCCAGAATAGAATCTCTCTACCCAGCTCTGTCGTGGTACCGATCAGAATCACCCTTGTTTAGGCCAGCTATATCTTATTTTAACTATGATCTTTTAAGTTACAGAAAAACATGTTTTGTATAAAGTATTTCTGGTGAGCATAGCAGATTTGTTTTGCTTAGGACATCTGTTTTAAACCCTGCTTATGCCTTTGCACCACTTCTATGCATCTCTGTCTTCTTGTCACAAGTACCATTTTACATAGTTTTAACATTTTCTTTTAAACCATTTTACACTTATTATACCAGCTTATATAGCTTTAACATTTATTTATTCAACTATTTTATGTTGGAATTCCAACTCCATCTGGTACTTTCTCTCTCACACGATCTTCTCAACCTTTTGCTTACCTACTACACAATGCTGTTGCACAGTAAGTCTATATAATGCTTGCCACTGGTCACAATTTTACAATTATGTGGTACCTCAGCTTGTGTGGGCAACCCTGCATCTTTGATTCTCTGGCTGGGGAAGTAGCATACAGGCCATTCCCCACCCAGCTGGGACACTGAGCTTGCCCTTGAACTCTGGTCACCAGGACTGGACAGCAAAGCCTACCCACTATGGGCAAGAGTGGCATTCCACACAGTGTATTATATATACACACACACACACACACACGTATACATGTATATAATATATATATATATATATATATATATAATATAATATATATCTGTTTTTAATTCTGACTCCAGGTTTTCAAGGTAGTTGCTTTGACTCCTTTATAAACATGACATGCAGTATACTGGCCAAAACATCATTTCGCACTATAAGTGGGAAAACACGTCTCATTCAGGATTTAAAAATGACACCAAACATTTTTATAAGGTGGTGTGAAGAGATGGCTATGTTGAGAGTTTGAGTCAGAATATTGAAAATCAGCAAGTTATGAGTAAATGTTGGTATACTGCAGTGTTCACTGGTAACCTTGGTATATTACCGTATTTGTACACAAAGTTTTCAGCATAGCCTTATTATACCACCTCATGAACCTGGTAGGTGAACATTTTCAGATCCTGCCGTAATGTCATTCTGCACAAGCGTGAAAGCAATTTTGGCCAGGGTTTGAAAATACAGCTGTGACATTGATGAGATTGTGTGAAAAATGACTGTTCAAAATTTGGGTTCATAATATATAAAATTACCTACACTCTTGGCTTTACCATTTTACATATTTTAACCCCAAATTTTCAATATAGCCATCTTATGACTGTCGCCGAGGCACAGGTTAGAAGCATAGAAAACTAGGAGCAGTTGTAACATTCGAAGTAACGCTTTATTATCAGTAACAGTAAGATAAAAATAAAAATTGTTCTGTAGAACTATTTACAAAGGCAATACAAACAGAAAAGGAATTCCTTCATCTGAGGGTGTCTTTCAATTCCAAATCTGTCTCTCACTCTAGCAAAAGTATTGCTGTTCTTTTGTAAGCGTTTGCCTGGGAACTCGTTGAGAGACATCCTGTTTGTCACAAACCGTTTTTGCTATTTTCTTTGCAGAGCAGGCTTGCAAACGGAACAATGTCCCAAGTTGTCCCCTACGACAGCTCTGCAAAAGAATTTGCAAACAGGCCCGAGAGGAGCTCAGACTGCATCTCAGGTTAACTCACTAAATTCCATATATCTTTTGCAGTCATTTCAACATTATAACTATATACATTTCAAACAAAGGGATCCCAGTATCCCTTACAGTTTCCACACAAACATTTACATATGTTTTATAACCACAGATATGCAAGGGGAAGAAAGACAGAAACAGCAAGTAAAGGTAGAGAGATAGCGAGAGGCAGAGAATTGTGAGACCGTCTGAGTGATCAGTTCCTAGGTCTCACGAGAACATTTGCGTTAACCCGATAGATAAAAGACAGAAAAGGAGAAGATGGAACAGATCCTTGCATTTAATTCTTTCTGCATAACAAATGGTACATGGCCTTATTCAACCCTATTACAATGACCCACTTCATGAACAAGGGTGGTGAAAATGTTAAAACCCTTCTGAAAAGTAATTTTGCCAAACAACCGTAAAATCGCCATTCAGGCTTGATTTGCATAATTCCACCACCATCAGTCATGATGTGGGTCCCAAAAAGCCACATTCATGATTCGCGATCAAAATTTGTTACATACACACAGTACAAAAAAGGGACAGCACCATCCACTATTGATAATTACTAAAAAAAAAAAAAAAAAAGTATTTCCAGGGGTGTGGATGTGGTGCACTATCCAGACTTTGGTAGCCTCCTTCCATTTAAATTCAACGGACTGTCTTCAGGCTAAGCTCCTTCCAACCACCTGGGTGGTATGCTCCTCTGCTCTGCCCTGTGATGTCAGAGCTTCCTTTCCTTGGAACAGTGAGTCAGCTCCTTTGCAGCTCCATGTGTGTTGTTGGCCTGTGCCAACAAGTCCACCATTGTATTTCATTCTTCTAATTTTGTAGTTTACTTCTTGGTTTCCACTTCATTGCAGCCATGGATCAAGAGGAGTCTGATCAAGTTTGGGATTCATGTGATGAATTCATTGCAACAGAAGACACACCTGCTCACATTGCGCATTTACTGCCTCAAGGTGAAACCACGACCTTGAGTCTTAGCAACACTTTTTGCCTTAGTCTTTTGAGACCACTATGTGTGTCTTTTCCTCAGCCATCCAGCTGAGCAGGACCCTCAGTTCTCTCGTAGGATGCCTGCAAAGTGGTGTCCGGCGGCTGGCTCAGTGGTCCAGCTTGCGGCTATGGAAGAGCAGCAGCCCAATGTGCAGTGGGAGCCTTTTCGGCATCAGCGCTGCTCTCGACTGGGTCCAGCATTGGGGCATCTTGCATGGGGACATTCTGGGAGATGTGTAAATCTCTCTGGACCTTCAAGGAGGGCCTTACCACCACAGTGGTAAGAAAAACTTCTAAGGAACCCCTCCGTCGGTCGTGGGACTAGGAACAAACAAGCTCTTCCTGCTCCTGCGAGTCCCTCGACTGCTTGATGGATGTCGGCGCTTGATTTTGGGCGAGCATGTTTTGGTCAAGGGCCAGGCCACTGTAGCTCCACAGTAACCCCATTGGGCTTGTTGGCCATGACACAGGCTGATCAAGCAGTCGAGATTTTCTTGACCTGGTTGACCCCTTGTTTTCAGGGGACAATTTGATCTCCAGGAATTTGATCCTTTGAGCTATCTCTCAGAAGAGTAGAAGAAGCTGGTGGACCTGGTCATCTCCTCTTAAGAGATCCCGCCTCTCTGGGGTCCAACAGCAAGAGCTGGTCCAGGTTATCTACATGGCCCCTCCACCTGCCACTCCTCACCATCGCCGATCAAGTCATCAGTCGAGATACCACTCTTAGTCGAAATTTCTGTCAAGGAATTCCTTGTACTCCCAATATTGATCTTCAGGTGGGCGGCTGCAGGTGTACCTTCTCGTCATCTGATAAGAGGATCTGTCACAGGATGTGTTGGCGCTGAGGAACTGATGTGGCAGCAGTGGGTACTGGGGTAGGGTAGGCCCCTGGTCCCAGTGATACCCTGTTCACCCCAGGCCAGGCCAGTGACCGGTGTTGCAGGCGCTGCCTCTCCTCCTATTAGGGTGGAACTGCCACCATGGGAGTCCCTGCCAAGGAGTCCTGTCCAGCTACTTGTTTGCCACGCTGGTTGGTTGTTTGTGGAGATTACCCATTCTGGCGATTCTGCATGGTGAGAAGCAGCCAAGGGCTCTCTTTGAGGAGTCTTGGACTCTGATGGGTCCTCCATACACTCCTTGAGGACCCTGGCTTCGACGATGAATTAGATGAGCTGACTGTGGACCATGGGCTGGTGCCCTTTGGGGCAGTGCTCTGGTTTTATTTATTTATTTAATTTTTGTTGGCGGGTAAGTGCACTAGACAGGTTCTGCCTGTTTTCAGGCATGACCTGGGGAGGGGATACAGATGAATGCCAACTGACCTTGAACCAGATTAAGCTGTTGGTGGTTTCTTTAGTGAATGCATGAAGATCCTCTTAGAACCGTTTCAGAAGTGGGCTCAATACGTCTCACTGAAATACTGTACGGGCTGATTCCTGGGGTCGCCTTCCCAATGGCTGATGCAATTCTGGTACTGGTACTTTGGCAACATCCAGCATCCAGTGTGGCGCCCTTGGCCCGTATGGTCCGCAGGTATGTGGTCCTTACTGGCTCCTTGTCCGGTTTCTCGGACCACCCCTCGGGAGAGGGTGGTGGTTGACTCAGTTTTCAGAAGACTGGTAATGTTGGGGACATAGACAAGACCCTGACAAGGAGTCCAAAAGCTGGACCACACAGCGAAGAAGGTGTATGCTGCATCCTTCCTGTGTCTCTTGTCAGGTAAGTTACGCCATAATGATAGCCAGCTTCGGTCATTCCTGATGTGCGTCCTCGACTGTGTCCTCCTTCACCTTTCTGCAGATCTGTAGATGGTGGTTAAAATGATCAGAGACTAGGGTCAAGAGCTGGCTAAACACCAGCTTCAGATGGCACGTGGACATCGGTGACTCATGCCTGGTCCATGGCAGCAGCTGTCGCGATGCGTTGTGGGGCTGTAAATTTTATGCTTCACGGCAGACACCCAGCACAAATTGGCTGATGTCTCTTTCTTGGGCACTGATCTTTTTGGTCCAGGGTGGACTGGCATATCATCAGGATTGAGAAATTCAGTGTCACCCTCAATTCTGTGACATCCTCATAGAAGGACCAAAAGGGCAGATGCCGAAAAGGAAGCCCTTTCAATTTTGCCCATTGTCAGAGCAGCCAGGCAACACCAGAGCAGCAGGGAAATTATAGGCTTGGTGAACCAAGACCAAGTTTGCTAGTCAAGGACTCCAGCAAAAGCATGCGTAGGGAGTGGTGGTGCCCCTCCAGCAGCCAGCGCCTGTTCCCCTGCGAGGCAGTCCAGTTATGGTCACGGGGTGTCTCACGTCCCATCTGTCCAGCTGTAGCTCCCTGTGGAGGGGCACCACTTCTAGCACAACTGGTCCAACATCACCTCTGACAAATAGGTGCTGTAAGTGGTGGGCAGAGGGTTGCCTCTTTACTTTGGGGTCTCCAGCCATACCAACCCACCACGCGAGTCCCTGCTGTCGCAGGACATGCTG
Source organism: Neoceratodus forsteri (assembly GCA_016271365.2). Classification (NCBI taxonomy): domain Eukaryota; kingdom Metazoa; phylum Chordata; order Ceratodontiformes; family Ceratodontidae; genus Neoceratodus; species Neoceratodus forsteri. The sequence goes on along the minus strand of CM028131.1, from coordinate 493,925,175 downwards.
TCTGCCTTCAAGGAGGATGTTGCTCAGCTCCTAGAGCAATTGGCTGTAGCAATGTACCCGGATACCTAGGGCTTCATGTCCGATACTTACAGTTCCAAAACGGATGGGCATCTTTATACGGATCTTGGAATGCAGTCATAATCATGCGGACAGAACAGCCCGGCACAATATCACGCTCACAGCAAATAAGCGCAGACAACACCCCTATTGTAAAATGAATTCCAAATGGGGCACTTGAAATGGGTGTAATTTAGGTGGGTGGGTGGGCAGAGTCAATGGCGGAACTTCATAGCGGACGCAATTTGGTGGGAGAGGGACATGGTAAGTTTGGGGAACAGCTTGTGGAATGGGGATTTAGTACAGTGCGTGCGGGGAGGAAGGCAAGGGTAGAGGCTGCACAGCAACTGAGGGAAAAAATACAAAAGAAATGTGACAAGTTGAGACTAAATCTGGGACGGCAGTAGGCACTACTGCCATACAGAGCATATTGCTCTGTCTGCTAAGCCACAGGACAGTCCACTAGCAAGCAGACATTTGGAAGGTGAAAACAGCCACAGGAATAGCTCTGATCTCACTTCAAGATTTGCTCTTGCACAAGGTAACACCTTTAGGACTAACCCGTCAGGTGCCAGGACCCCATGGAAAACTTCTAGCTAACCATATCAAGCAGGAGACCACTCCCAACCCATCCCCAGTTTTATTCCCGCCATCGACCATGTAAGTCGGACCTCCACGGACTCCTTCAGCTTGTTTCTCGCTACCAGCGTTTTCTTATTTTCAAGCAAAACAGTACTTCCATGGCGGTGGCAGTCTTTAAGTGTGCGTATAGGAAGCAGATTCCCCATAAGGACAGCCATTTGGCCTGCCTTTTCTGTCTAGGCCTGAACCACAAAATCGAGGCCTGCCAGCACTGCCCAGTCTTTAACCAACACCCAGGCTCTGCCAGAAGACCCTAAAGCCTTCTTGCTCTACAAAAAGTCTCTGAAATGGAAAAGGAGCTTCACCATAAGAGTTTGTCATCCTGTCCAGCCTCATCTTTTTCAGTTCCTCTATTGATACAAACCTACAACTTGTCGGTTGTATTTTACATCAACAAGCAAGGAGGAACTCATTCGTACTCTCTGCAGGAAGCCATGTGAGTGTGGGTTTGGGCAGTGGACCACCAGATGGACTTAACAGCAGTCCACGCCCTGGATGTTCAGAAAACCATAGCCGACAGCCTAAGCCAGTCCCTGTCCAGGCTCATGCATGTAAACTTCATACCTTGGTGCAGAGGCTCTCTTGACAGATGGGGTCATCCAGAACTTGATCTTATTTGCCTCTCTATCCAACGCAAAACTGTCCAGTTTTTGCTTGCAAGATTCAGGGCCTGTTTATTTCTGGTGAGACGTGTTGTCCTCTGCTGGACGAGGAGATTCCTTCACACGTTCCTACCCATTCCTTTGCTTCAACAGGTCCTCCTTAAGCTTTAGTTAGAGGGCGCGAGATGAATTTCTGTGGCTCTTCTGGCCACATCAGATTTGGTTCCTCTGCTACAGCAACTTGCTGTGGAAGCTCCGGTTTCCTGCCTCTTCAATCAGACTTTTTCTTTTTAGCCTGGCACCTTATCCTCCTTTCAGAGGTTTTCCGTCCACGTCGCCGCATGCCCAAGCTTGCCCCGGGCAGGGCGCTTCCTTCCTAACAGTAACTGAAGGATTGGCCCGGCTTGCCCCTGGCTGGGACCGACCATGGGAGAGGACACCCCAACAAGCATGTAAGACAGTCGAGGATGGCAGCAGGGCAGGGGCGTCATGCGGGGCGGTAAATTTTGCTTTTGCTGCTAGCCTTGGGGCGGAGATATGCACTGATGACCAGCATCTCCCCAGCCTCCGCCAGGGCAACAAAGCTAGACAGCCCCCTGAGGAGAAGGAGAGCAGTCCCATGGACACTCAATTCCTTCTTCCCTGGCTGACCTCCGACTCCGGGTCTGTTCCTGAACCGGGTCGTCTGTGTTGCAGGTGGAAATCCAACCACTGTGCTGGCGGGCCGCTACTCTTTTGGTCAGACTTGCTCTCCCAGGAACAGGGAACCCTGGTCCACCCAAATCTCAGATCTCTGTATCTCCACGCATGGCTCCTGCACACCTAGGTGTTTCCAGATATGAGGTGTCACCCAGAGTAGCAGACGTCCTGGTAATGGCCAGAAAACCTCTACTAGGGCAACCAACGCTGTGAAATGGAAGCTGTTATGCATTTGGGCCTTCGCTGACTTCTGGACCCGTTCTCCTGTCCAGTGATCTCAGTATTAGAGTACCTCTCTCTTTGTCTGATGCAGGACTCTGTTATTCTTTGCTCAAGGTTCAGTTTTTCCGCTCTTTGTCTTACCATGTGCCTATTGAGGGCAAACCCTTGCCCAGCTGGACTTTCCCTTACCTTTCTGTGGGGTATTTTGCATTTGAAGTCTCCGATCAGGGATCCTGTCCTGTCAGGATCTTTATTTGTTCTTGAAAAGCTTGTATTGCCTTTCTTTGAATCTGCTGCAAGCTGTGTCTTCTGTCCTGGAAGGTGTTATTTTTAGTTGCCATTTCTTCTGCTCGAAGGATTGCTGAGCTTCAGACCCTGATGTGTAAGGAGCCTTATTTGGTTTTCACAAGGACAAGGTGTCCTTGCGAACTAATCTAAGTTTCTCCCGAAGATGGTGTCAGAGTTGACTTTGAATCAGGACATCCACCTTCCAGTGTATTAACCAGAGTACTCAAACCGGGGTGGGGGCATTACCGTGTACTTTGGATGTCCACAGGGTTCTTCATTATTGCTTGGCGTGCACCTGACCTACTCGAAAAATCTGATCCTTTTTTTTTTTTTGTCCCCCGTTGGGGTTCTGTTTTAAGCAGTATTTATCCAAATGGTTAATGCGTTGTTTTTTGCTACAAACAGCATGGCAAACCCTTATCTGGCTCTAAGGGTCATTCTACCAGGGGCATGGCTGCTCCTTTGCCCGCTTAAAATGTGTCTGTTGCTAACATTTGCATGCAGCCATTCAAGAGTTCTGTCCACACCTTTGTGAAGCACTATAGTTTGGACATTGTTTCTCGCTGCAGAGCAGGCTTTGGACTTGCAGTCCTTCTTGGCCTCCTGTTCTAATTTCTTTGGGAGACTTCTGCCTCCTGACTTCTGCCTGGGGTCTCTCAGTTACTGCTTGGAACTCTGTCCTAATGGTGTTACCTGTTGCAAGAGTGAATCTCTAAGTGAGATAGTAGTTACGTAAGAACTTACCATAAAAGTAGATCTTTGAGAGGAGCTCTTTGCAGCAGGTACTGTATTTCCTCCCTCCTTCTCCCTGGTAGCCACTTCTCCATCTCAGATTCCTTTCCTTTCTCTTATGGAGGAACCTCCTTGGTTCTTTAGTTTTACCACCTTGCCGGGGTCTCCGGCAGGAGAACTGGGGATAGGTTGAGGCCGTCCCCTTTATACCATACGTGACATCAGGGCGTTTCCCGTTGGATACTGCTAGCTAGAAGTTTTCCATGGGGTCCTGACACCTGACAGCTTAGTCCTAAAAATGTTACCTACTGCAAGAGCTCCTCTCAAAGTTCCAGTAAGTTCTTACATAACTGTAATTTGTCAGCGCTATACTTTCCCTGTTGCTATTTTCAGAGGCACTATTTTCACCGCATGGTTTTGTGCCATGCTATTAAATCCATGCTATGTTAACCAGATATCTCGGATCTTTATGATCCCAGTCATTTTGACTGGGTGCAAGTTCCTGATGGTCTCTCTGGCCCAAATCATTCCATCCCTGGAGCAGGCCATGTGGTTCTGCTCTCTAGACGCCAGTGTGCCATCTTCCACATTCCAGTTCATCCTTCCCACTGGCTGTACTTTCTGGTTCTGCACAGAGGGTTCTCTGTACGTTCCAAGTCATGCCTTTGGCTTTTCTAGCCCCCATGGTCTTCATCAAGTGCATTGCAGTGGTGGCAGTGTTCCTGAGGCACAGAGGAATCAAGGTCCACCCTTACCTGGATGACTGGCTGACTGCCGGACCATCCAGAAGAAGCGGTAGAGTAGCCAGGGACCTGGCCTTCAGACCTGCAGAGACTTGGGCCTTCTGGTCAGCTCAGCCAAGTCCAGACTAAACCCCTTGCAGGTGATCCAATTTATCAGGTAAGTGCTAGATTCCTTTGGGCAAGACCCAACTCCTGCAGACTTGGAATCCGATCTTACCTCCTTTCCTGATCATTTCAGGTTGGATGAACATGCCCTGCCTGGGACCTCCTGCAGCTGCTGGGTATATGGCATCCTGCACCAGCGTGGTCATGGGCCCACTGGTGGATTCATCACCTGTAGTGGGAGCTGCACCACCAGTGATTTTGCACGTGGGTCATCAGGACTAGCGGTCACAGTGACCCAGCCGATGTGAGATGCCATCCATTGGTGGCTCATCCCAGAACATCTGAGGAGGAAGTCTTGTTTGACTGCCCAGAGCCAGCCATTATTGTGAGAATGAATGAGTCTGTGGTGGGATGGGAAGGTATATGGGGGACCATAGAGCTCAGGGTTCTGGACCCCAGGAATCCCATCACCACATCAGCATGCTGGGCGCAGTGCAGTGCTCTTTGATCCAGCGGTATTGCTCTATTTGTCGGGGTCAGGTCATGCAGGTTCAGACAAACAATAAATACCATGGCCATGTATGACCTGAACAAGTAAAGCTGTACACATTTCCTTTCTCTGCCAGGAGGCTCCCACACTTGCACCTCGTGCAAGCTTGGATGCCTATCTCTGGGTGGTTCATGTAGCAGGGAACTCCAGCCAACTAGCGGATGCCCTCAAGTCAGGTGGTGAGGTGTCTCACGAGTGCTTCCTGTATCAGAAGGTGGTCAACCACCTGTTCTCCCAGTGGGGCACTCCCTGGTTGACCAGTTTACTTCTGGGAGAATGCCAAGCTGTGGCTGTTCTGTGCCTGTCCACTACAGTGCAGGACAGTGTTGGAGGTACCTTCATGAGACCCTGGACTCCAGGCCTCCTCTTTGCCTTCTCTTCTTTTTCTCTGATCCACACGGTGTTTGTTTTTTAAATTTTTATTTAGTGTTTTATACATAAGCATAAATCGATTTTCCAGAGTATGTAGAGAAATCTTTCCATATCCATGCACATTACAAAGGGAGTTTGATCACATACTACATTTGGTACATCTTTGGGGGTAGAAGAGTAGGCATTAAGCCTGTTAACATAAAGATTAGAAAACAACATTAGGAACCTTTATGCAGTCAAAGCCCCAAGTTTTTCTACTTCAACAACAAGGAAAAGTAAATTGTGGAGTATCCTAGCGGACCACTAGGTCCTATATTAGTTACATATATTATATAAGAAACCATTCACTATTTTCTAGAGCCCTTGAATCATCGGTTTCTATAAGAAGACAGAACTTTTTAAACTTAGAAATATGCCTGTTAATTACAGAAAGAAAATTAGGCAGAAGGGCCTTAAAAATCAAATTATAGGCATCAGCTTGCAGTCTCAACATTTCTATTAATAATTTAAAATCGCCATTTCTAAGCATCTAAAACATAGGTTGTTAACTTCTCCCAGCACTAACTTCAATTATCTAAATATCCATAAAAGCTGCTCTAATGATCTGTCTAGGAATCGTCCAGCCTTTGCACACTATTCAAACATATTTTAACAGTTTATTGTCCGAACGGGCATAAAAGAGAGTTCTGTTGATCACTAGAAAAATGAACAACAGACCATTCTGTTAAGTCCACAGACAAAGTATCCCTTGAAAGTCCATGTTTTCAGTCCTCCTCCAGATCCTCATCTGATAGTCTATCTTCTTGGAGCCTTCGAGCTGCTATTCTTTCAACGCAGGCTCCGCTTCTTTAGGATATAAATCAAAATTGATGACGACCTTCTGTAAAGCATAGTCAGGCAGGGAAGGCCAATGCGTATGTAATCCCCAGGTCCCTAAGCTCTCTCTTAACGCCATCAAACGCTTACGTCGCATACTTGTGGCATAAGCCAAGTCTGGAAAGAACAGTACATGAGAGTCCTCTTCATACACTGGGTTCCTAGATCGGATTGCTCCTAGTACCAAGTCCTCTCGGCTGCTGATGTTAGAGTAGCCAGGATAGTGCGAGGATTCTCCAAGTTTGAGGTTGGTCTGCGAGGGTAATTCTATAAGCTCTTTGAATCTTTATAGCCTTCAGACCTGTGACATTCTTAAGCCATTGATCAAGAAGACAACTAAGTTATCCCACTCTGTGCCTTCCGGGAGACCAAGTATCACGGATATTTGCAGCCCGCACCGTGTTCTCTAATTGCTCAATTCGGCTTCTCAATGCTGCTTGTTCTTAGATGGCTGTTGCCGGCGCTAACAGGGCCTTCCCAGCAGTGGCTTCTATATTTTTAGTTGTCTTCCCCATTGCATCAGTCCATGATTCCATCCCTGAAATCGCAGCGAAAAGGCATCTAGTTTTTGGTCCATCCCTTGGCCCATCTTGGTTAAAGCATTTAATGCGATCTGTAACGAGTTTAACGATGCGAGGTCTGTTCAGGGCCTGCAGAGGTAGCCGCGCCATCGATTTGCTCCGTGTTTCGGCAAGGGAGCGCGTGGCTGAAAGAAGTCTTGTTTGGGAGGTTTTGTTTTCCCATTTCCGTATTCAGCGTATTTCAGGGGATACAGGGATATGTCACCGGACTTCTAGCAGAAGTTAAATTGTTTTCTGGGGAGAAGTTAAAGCTTTAAATCTAGATATAAATGCAGTTAGCAGGAGCTCCAGAAAATGCTGCTTCTGGCTGGACCAGGGCTCCGCTCTCTCTGATCCACACGGTGTTGATCAAGGTGAGGAGAGACGAGGCACAGATGATCCTGGTAGCCCCGGACTGGCCACGCCAGTTTTGGTACCTGGATCTCCTGAGCTGAGCAGCAACCTTCGTGGTGGTTGCCTCTATGCCCGGACCTGGTCTACTTGTCACAAGGGGAAGGTGCTGCACCCGACCTTCAGTCCCTGCATGGCTAGAGTTCCAGGCTTTGAGTCTCTCTGATGTTCTACACATTGTGGAGGCCTCCAGAAAGAGTCAACGCATCAGACCCCTGGCCTGCACATTCGCTAGCATTCTTGACTACCTGTGTTCCCGCTCCGGTCAGGACTGAGTCCATGACCCTTAAGGTATGCCTGGCAGCCATCTCTGCATATCAAGCATGGGCTGTTATGTTGACTGTGGCACAGGAGAAGGTGATTGAGTGTTCTTTTTTTTTTTTTTTTTTTAAGGGCCTGGTACCTGTCACTGCCAATGCGTGAACCACCACCACCTTGGGACTTCTTTATTTAGCATTTGTTTATCAGGTAAGTGCACTAGACAGCAAGATGCCTATTTTCAGGCACAACCCAGGAAAGTAAAACAGCAGATAAAAAAGTAAAACAGAAGTACAGTCAAATAATAGCATAAAGTGCTAAGTACAAAGTATCTAGTCAGCTGTAGTGAATAGGCAGTAGTAAGTTAGGAAACTGAAATACACACAGTGAGGTACAATCAAAGAAACAGGCGTTATTGCAGGTGCTGGCAGTGCTTATGGGTTGTCGTCGAGGCACAGGTCAGATAGCATGGGGAAAACCAGGAGCAGTTGTAGAACTCACCAAAAATATTTGTTTATAGTAGCAGTAACACAAAAAAATTTACTTGTTCAGAATAACGATGTACAGCGGAGAAATACAGTAGTTTCTTCAGGCATCATCTTTCTTTCCTGGATTCCAGATCTTGAGCTGTGCTCAAACAAGTTAGAATCAAAATCTTTGAAAAGAGTGTCCTCACTGTCTGAAATTTTCATTGCCTGAGCTCTTGTCACCACAGCTGCTGAAACATCAGGATTTACTCCCTCTTTGATTAACTCAGTAAATCCTGGAAAGTCATTTCCAATAATCATGTCTGATTGAGCAATCACACCCTGCCGGGACTCCTGGGCCTCGTGAGCGACCTGCGCCAGTGTGGTCCGTTGGGCCCATTAGTACATGCATCTCCTTCCAGTGGGGCTGGCCAGTTAGCGGTCACAGCGCTACGATCCTTGGACCAGCCGCGGCAGTAACCAGGGATGTGGAATGCTCTCCGATGGCGGACTGTTCCAACACATCTGCAGGAGGGCATCCCGTTCGTCCGCCTGAGTCGACGGTCTTCTTGACCGATGCATCTCTGATGGGTTGGGGTGCCATCAGGGAAGCACAGAGTGTACTGCCTCTGGTACCCCGGGTCCCAATGCCATTTCAAATTGCTGGAGCTTCATGCGGTCTGCTTAGCTGCATCGCTTCGATCCGTTTGTATGGGGTCAAGTGGTTTCCAGGTCCAGGCGGACAATACCACGACCATGTGTTACCTAACCCGCCAGGACGGACGCAGCCTTTACTGTTAAGTAAGGAGGTTCTCCGCATATGGTCTTGTGCACAGCCTGAGGCGGTTTATTACCCTTTGATGGCAGGAGCCTCTAATGCCCTGGCGATGCCTAAGCCAGATAAGGGCTGCGCATCACGAGTGGTCTCTCCTGCGAGGTAGCACAAGATCCTTCCCACTGGGTCACGCCTTGGGTGGACCTTTTTCCCTCCAGGAAGAATGTGAAGTCAAGACTGTTTCATGCTCGCCCCTCAGCAGGGCTCGCTGGGGGATGCCTTTGGGCCGTGGACCCCGGGCCTCTTCTCGCCTTTTCCCTATTTCCCTGGCCTTCGGGCAGGCGAGGAGGACTGGGCGCGGTGATTCTGGTATCCCCAGACTGGTTCCGCCAGCTCTGGTATCCAGCTCTCCATCAGTCTGAGCCCCAGGCTCCCGGCGGCTTCCAGCCCGCCCGGACCTGATCTCGATTATGGGAAGGTATTCATCGGACCTTCAGTCCCTGCACCTGGCGGCCTGGTTCCGCAATGCTGCTGGTTGCCAGACAGGTCTTCGGCCGAGGGTCCTCGGCGTTGTTAGGCGTCCGCCAGAAGTCGACTTAATAATGCTACGCTTTCCAATGGAAGAGTTCTCCATTTGGTGTCAGGATAGGGCCTGGTCCCTTCTCCTGTTCCTCAGCGAGCATTCGGACTGCCTGTGGTCTGTTCGTCTTCTTCTTCAGTAAGGGCTTCAGTCGACCTTTAAGGTGCTCCTGGCAGCCACCTCTGTCTCTCGGCGCGGGCGGAAGGCAGTCGGTGGTGCAGGAAAGGTGGTCCGACGCTTTCCAAGGCCTTGATCACGCTTCCCCTCCGGAGAGAATCTCCACTCGTGGGATCTTCTGCTGGTATGGGCTTGGCTCTCAGGCAAGCCATTCGAACCAATGACAGGTGCGATTCTCCACCTGTTGTGGAAGAACACCTTCTTGGTGGCTACAACATCAACCAGGAGGACAGGAGAGCTCCTGGTGCTTCCTTGAGTCTCCTATCTGGTCTTCCACAGGGACAAGGTTGTCCTCGCCCCACCGAAGTTCCTTCGAAGGTGGTGTCGGGCGTCACTCTTTCGGTGTCGACTCTGCCGGGGCTTTATCCCATTCACACCTCGGAGGCACATATAGGCTCCTTTGGGACCCTAGTTGAGTGCTCGCCTTCTCCAGGAAGCGTGAGGCTGAAAGTTCGGGAGAGAGGTTCGCCAGCTGTTTGTCATCTACACTAGCGCACCTGGCAGACCTGCAGCCAAGCGGGCGGTGGCGGGTGGGTCACCTCCTGCATAGGTCTCCGCTATAGGTGGGCGGGCATGGAGCCTTCCAGAGGATAAGTGCTCATTTACCCGCCCTTCCGCTGCACCGGTGGCTGCTTCTGGGGCTCCTACCTGGAAGTCGGCACATGCCGTTTTACCCCCACCACATCGACCTTGGGTCACGCTGGGATGCTGGTTTGGGCCTCGTTCTCAGTCTTTATTCCCTAAGTAGAGAGGTGTGCTTGCCTCCTCCTCCCGGAGAACTGCTAGGAGTCTGCCAGATAGTGTGGATGAACAACATATCCATATCCCTAGAATACAGGTTACTCACCTGTAACAGGAGTTCTAGGAATGGTATATGTTGCTCATCCACCCGACCTCGCCGGCTTGACGCACAACCTGGCTAGCGGGCTAGATCTGGCGTCTTGGGGCAGAGCCGAGAATTTTACCACCGGGTGGGTGGGGACCAACCTGAAGACCTTCCGCAAAATTTAAAGCAGCAAGGAACCTGCCAGATAGTGTGGATGAACAACATATCCTATTCCTAGAACTCCTGTTACAGGTGAGTAACCTGTATTTACTCACTTGTAACGGTGGATCTCACTTCTAGGAGGCTATTGCTGCAGGAAACACCATTATAACTGAAGCCACCAGGATCCATGGAAAACTTCTAACTAATGATTATTAGTGGGGGCTGCCCCTTAACGTGTGGCCCACCCGGCGTCCGCCTTTGGTATAAAAGTCGTGGTCCCCAGCCCAACTTCTGTTCTTTTCCTACCGTCGACCCAGGCAAGTCTGACCTTCACAGGTGCCTTCTGCTCTAGTTGATCACCATCTTTTGTGATTTACCCGTGCTTTTTATTTCTTCAATTTACAGCAGTTTCTTGCATGTCTTATTTTCCATCCTCCTCTTCAGAGCAGCGGATGAAGTGTACTTGTGATAAACACCTCCCTCACAAGGTTGGCTACACTTCTTGACTGTTCTGCCTAGGCCCGGACCAAGACACTGAGGCCTGCCAGGACTTCAACCAGCACACCCAGATTCACCACCAGAGACCTGGAAGCCTTCTTGCTACAGCAGAGATTATCTGTGATGGAGAAGGCGCTCCAGAGCAAAAGCACCTCTTCTTCCCGGCCTCCGGGCCTTTAACTTTATCATCCACCCACAAAGAAGTCGTCAGCAGAAAGCACAAGCACTGGGACAAGCAAAGGGACAAACCGTTCTTGGTCCCCATGCAAGTCAGCGACTGACTCGGGTCTTTCTCCCGCTGGAGGTCGGTCCCTTCTACTCCAGCCCTCACTCCCTCCCTCCAGGCTCCTTATGGTCAAACCACCCACCCACAATTCTGTCTCGAGCGGTAGTTCTTTGGGGCTGGGACTTCATCCTAATGTCTCAGCTTCTGATGCTCAGGCCCTTACACTCAGCGGGTCCTCAGCCAGAGTGGCTTAACGGGTCCTCTTTAGGTGGTGGGTCTTTGTCCATTGCCCTCCCAGTATGGGTGCCCACTAAGTAGGGTCAGACTCCTCCGAGTGACACCAGGGCATGCCTCCCCTCCCTGCTCGGGAGCTATCTCCATGACTCTGAGACAGGCCTGTCCTTCACAGCCCTGCTGCTGCATCACCAGACCGGCGTCAGCCCTCGCCTGTCAAGTTGACACGGCCACTCGGTGACACCTAAGTCGTTGTCGCCTGACCCTCTGCGATCACCAGCCAACCTTGTCAACACTCCTCAGCCAACACCTGGTCTGTTGAACCCCACCTGATCGAGCCAGATAACTCCTCACTTCAGGGCTGACGCTGGCTTACCACCTCAGGAACTGACGCCCAGGTTGCCAAAACCTAAGGGAATTGATGCTGGGGCCCTCTGCTCCTACTCCCCGACTCCCCCTTCTCACACATCGGAATCCACCCACATACTTCATTGCCCTGTTTGCGGCTTGGGCATATTTCAAGGACAAGGAGTCCCTGAGGGCCCCTAATCCTACTCTGAAGGACTCTCCTCGAAATCCAGATAAGGATAAGGTCCCTCAGGATGTCTCCAACACACCTCCTCAGGATCCTACTTCAGAGCCAGATGGGGCTGGCACCAACCATCCGAGGACTCACCAATGTAAGCATCATCGCTCAGCCTTTGCCATCTTTAGACTCTGGGGAGTTAGGCGGGTATTCCTCCTCCTCTTAAGGTTGATTCTGAGGTTCTGCAGACCCTGAGGAACCCAAGGATACCCTAGATCTCCTCAGATGATCCTACTTTCATGCAGGTGATGAGGCGCATTCAATCCCACATGGTTTGGGATCGGAGGAATTAGACCCTGGCGTCATCGGCTGGCCATCTTTCTCAGCAAAAAGGAGTCGCTACCTTTGTCATTGAACCCCTTACTTGATCCCTTTAGGGATGTCAGAGCTGCCTGGAAACATCCATCCACTACTTCAGCGATGTCCAAGAAGGCAGATTTCCTATATAATGCTCCCAGGGATGGAGCCCTTTTATGGGAGCATCCAGAACCCTGACTTAGTGTTCATTAATGCCGCCCATGACCGTCTAAGCGGCCCAGGCACCTTAGTACTCAGCCGCCAGATAAGGACTCCAGACAGGTGGACCAATTCGCAAGAAGGTTCTGTCCTCAGCCACCTGCACCATCCATTCCCTGAACTTTCTAGCCCGCGAGGTCCATTATCAGAATGCCCTGTGGGAGAAGGCTTTGGAGGTGGTACAAGCTCAGCCTGATAGACCTAGCAAGACAGAGCTGCTGCAATTTTGAAATTGGGCTGGAAGTTGGCACTCACCTCGGCAGATTCGCTAGCAGAGCTGCAGCTACAGAGTTTGCATTCATTACTACTCCAGGCACAGAGTCTCAGGGTTTGCACCTGACATGCAGTCCAAAATCCTGAATTCCCTTCAGGGCTCTGTCCTGTTCGGCAAGGATTCTCAGAACATCATTACTCGCCTGCAGGAGTCGGCAAGGCTCTACACTTGATACAAACCTTGTACTGCTCTCAGCCTAAATCTACCCAGAGACTGTCCTTTCATCAGTCCCCAGGCAACAATCCAGGCCAACAGCACAGAAGTGCTTTTAAGAGGAAAACCACTACCCAGGCCACTGGAGGTTCACCCCCTTGGGTGGAGGGCCCCAGAACTTCCCATGCTGCATTGTTTGTCCCCAGCTTCTCAGCCGGACTTCTTATCTGACCCCCCCTCACCTGGCCGAGAACCTTGGGAGGCAGTGGGGGGGTCATTCCGTATAGCTAGAGGGATAGCACAAAGTAACTACAAAACCAATGGGTTCGTCAGTTAATGGAAAAGGGACACACTGTAGAGTTCTTGAGATGCCCCAGACAATCCCTCCTTGCCCTTCCATTACCCTCTGGCCCCGTAGCCCTCATGCAAGAGGAGATTCAGGCAGTCCTGTGGATACCGGCAATAGACCCCATCCTACCAGTTCAAGAGGAAGGATTCCATTCTCATTTTCTTGGTTCCAAAGAGAACCGAAGACCTGTGTCCTGTCCTAGACCTCAACCACCTGCACCAGGGACTAGAATACAAATGCTTCAGGATGGTCAGTCTTGAGGCCTTCTCCCCCTACTTCATCAGGGGATTGGCTCTGTTCCCTGGACATGCAGGAAGCTATCTTCATATCCTGATTTTCAGCCACACAGAAGTTCCTTCACTTCCACTTCCAAGGAAGTCACTACCAGTTTTAGGCCCTGACATTTGGCCTGTTCTCTGCTCCTCGAGTCTTTACAAAGTGCCTCGTGATTAGTGGCTTGGCCCTAAGGAAGGGCCATTATGTCTCCTTACCTCAACGACTGTCTTTTGACAGCTCTCACCAGGGATCAGTTGATCAGAACCATGGGATCTGGGGATCACTCTCAGGCTCCCCAACTCCTGCCTTGTGCCAAGCCAGAGGCTTCAGTACATTGTGCAATCTTGGACACCGCCTAAGGCAAAGCCTTTCTACCTCCTGATTGGGTAGAACACCTTCAGGCATAGGCTGAACTGGTATCCTCATCTCACCATGTTCCAACAGATCATTCTTAAGGCTGCTTGGACATGTGGCGGCCATTGCAATGGTTCCCTGGTTTGCCTGCATGTGAGGTGTCCCAATGGAACCTTCAAGTCCAATGGGATCAGGCACAGGCGACTTGGGCAGCGATGTTAGTCACCAACCTGTCGACGAGACTCTGGTGTGGTGGCTGAACTCTCCAACCTCTCAAAGGGTTCCTTTCGGACAGAGTTGCCTCATCAGATCCTGACTACGGACACGGGCCAGGGCATGGGTGCCTGTCTGGCAGACTGTCAGACACAAGGGACTTGGTCCCAGAGAACAGCAATTCTCTATGCCTGCAGGCCTTTCAGATAAACCTGCTTTGGGCCCTCTCTTGATCCAGATGGACAATATTTCAGTGGTCTTCTACATAAGCAGGGGCACTCATTCTTCTCCCTCTGCAGAGGGCTATGGGAGGCTAGTATTGGGCCATAGAGCACCACCTGGAAATAGCTGCCGTGCTTGTTCCAGGCATAGAAAATACTGTACGACAGCTTAAGCCAGTCTCGGTCCAAGGTACATGAATGGGAATGTCTTCCCTCAGTGGCTGAAGATCTCTCCGAGAGGTGGAGGTGTCCCAAGTTGGACCTCTTCACATCCCTATTCAATGCAAAACTGCTCAGTTTCTGCTCTCTAGATCAGGTCCTGGTGTTTTTGGTGAAGCACGTTATCCCTCTCCTGGACAGGGAGGTTTCTGTGCGCCCTCCTTTCTTTCCACTACTGTAGCGAGTTTTTATGAAGCTGCAGTCAGAGGAGCAGAAATGATGCTAACTGCTCCTTATTGGCAGCACCAGATGTGGTTTCTACTCCTCCAGCAGCTAGCAGTGGTACCTCTGATAACCATTGCCCTGTGCTCCGACTTGCTCTCCCAAGAGCAAGGCACTCTGGTCCATCCTGACCTCAAATCACTGCATCTTTCATGCATGGCTCCTGCAGACTTAGCAGTTGACCAATTTGGGGTTTCTTCCCAGGTGGCAGATGTCCTAGTGGCAGCCAGGAAGCCTTTCACTAGAGCCACTTATGCTGTGAAGTGGAGGCAGTTCTCTGGGCCTACCACCATCACCTAGATCCCTTCACTTGTGTAGTGAATCTAGTTCTAGAGTACCTCCTTTCTTTAAGCGGATTCAGGTCTGAGTTACTCTTCCATTAAAGGCACTTATCTGTCATCTCTGCATACTATGCACCTGTTGAAGAACAAGACTTTTGCCAACTGAATGCACTTTCTTGTGGGGTATGCTGCATCTGAAGCCTGTCATTCTGGACCCTGTCCTTCATGGGACCCTTTGTTCTTTTTGAAAAGATTTGTTTGCCTCCCTTTGAGCCTGGCGCAAGCTGTGAGCTACATTTTTGTCATGGAAAGTGTTATTTTAGTTGCTGTTACTTCTGCTCAAAGATTTTGAGCTTCAGGCTCTGATGTGTAACGACCCTTATTTAGTTTTCCACAAGGACAGGGTGTCATTGCAGACTAATCCTAAATTCTAGGGACATGGATATGTTGTTCTATCCACACATTCTGGCAGTGTCCTTTTCCCTTTAATAAGTGCCAGAAAGTCTTCAGGCTGGCTCCTCCCACCCACCCGGGTGGTAACTCCCTAACAGCACCCGTGACACCAGTTCTTCTTTTCTGCTTGAAAGAATAGGTTCCCTCTTTATCGCTCTGCATTTTGAGGCCTAAAATCTTTTAAAACCCTTCGTTTTGCGAATTTCTTTGATGTAAAAGTCTCTTGCGTCTCACACGCTCCCATGGATGGCAAAAGTCCTCTCGGAGTTCCAGTTTTGTGGTTGCGGGTAGAAGATGTGGTTTGACCTGCATGCCTCGTGACGTCTACTGCCTCTAGGCCACAAGCACGCAGTGCAGGCTCACTGATTGTTATCATGCCCTTTACCTTCGACTTTGCAGTACCGCTTGGCCTGCTTGCTCCTTGGAAGACCGAGTGATCAGGATCCTCCTGTCCATTCTAAGGATGCTCGGAAGGCAGTTTCTGTGGCCATGGGTTTCACTGAGCAGTTGGCAGTAAAGATGTGGACCATGCTGCAACCCTCTTCTTCGCTTCGGCCTTTTGCCACTACGCATGGGGCATCATTTTGGGCACCTTCCAAGAACTTTCAGTCTCTCCCAACTCTCTGGGAGGGTGCTGTAGGCTCTAAAAAGCTTAAAAAGCCAAGGTGAAAAAACTATCTCGTCAGTGAGGATCGGAGTGCTCTTGGGCCTCCATTTCCACACCTCTTTGGAGCTCTTGGCTTTGGCCAGGCTTCAATACCTGTCGCCAACTCCACGGTGCCCTGTCAGCCAGTTGGCTGAGGAGAGGGACGACTCTCCAGCCAAGATGTTTCTAGAGCCAGTCGAGTTGATCCTTTCAACTTCCTTGGGGTGGGCAGAATGAGAAGAGATCTGGATAAACTAGCAAAATGGTCAGAAGATTGGCAACTGGGATTTAATGCAAGAAGTGCAAAATCATGCACATAGGGAAGAGAAACCCTGAAGCCACCTATAGGTTGGGAGGGAGTTGCTAGCAGTCACAAAGGAAGAAAGAGACTTGGGCATCATCTTCACTGATGACCTGAAATCATCAACAGACCTCTAAAGCAGTAGGTAAGACTAGGGGGTGTTAGGGTGTATTAGTAGGGGTATCACAAGTCGTAAGAGGGAGGTAATAATCCTTCTTTACAAGACACTAGTTAGGCCCCATCTGAGTACTGCATGCAGTATTGGAGGCCACACCTTCACAAGGACATTAACCAAATTGAGGCAGTCAGAAAATGGGCAGCAAAATGGTGCAGGGACTGCATCGGAAGACATATGAGGACAGATTAACTGAGCTCAATATGTATACCCTTGAACAAAGCGGGAGAGAGGTGATATGATCGAGGCATTCAAACACCTTAAGGGCATTAACAAGGTGAAAGAGTCTAACATGTTTAAATATAAGAAAAATAGCAGGACAAGAGGACACAGCAAGAGATTAGAGGGGCCGATTAAGGGAATATAAGAATTCTTTTTCACAGAAAGGGTGGTGGATGCATGGAATGGCTTACCACAAGAAGTGGTGGCTATGAGTACAGTGCAGGGCTTCAAACAGGCATGGGATAAGCATAAGGGAGCAATACAAATGAGTATGAATAGATAGGCCACTGACAGAGCAAAGGCCAATGGCACATTTATAAGGTAGAAAAGAAATGGGCAGACTGGATGGGCCATGTGGTCCTTATCTGCCATCAACTTTTTGTTTCTATGTTTCTACATAGGAAGTGGACATCTCTCTCTCTCAAAGACTCTGGTCCTCATGGGGGTGCAGTCCGGTGTCCCGCTGCCTCAATTCTTGGGCTTCTGGACCAAGGGTTGGTCGGCATTTGTCGACCCTCCCTGATAGCCCTCACGGTCCCCTCAGTGTCGGTCGTGGTCTCACCTGCTCAGCCCACACTCTGGCAGCTCACGCTGTTCTCGGCATTTGCAGTCCAGGCACTCGGTAGGCGGTGTCGCCACTACTCTTCCACTTCCTCCTCGGCAAGAGAGGCACCAGTGTAAACTGCATTGGTGCTTTGATGATGGTATGTAGCAGCAGCTCCTCCTTGCCGGGTGAGCTGCTGCTGGCGCCCAGCCTGGTGATTACGGGCCTGGGTTACTCCTCCATCAAGGTGCATTTGTCTGCCGCTCTGCATATTCATGCACCTATTGAGGGCAAGACCCTTGCCTAGCTGTACCTGTCTTGTACCATTTTACGGGCATTCTGCATCTGAAACCTCCCATTCGTGAACCCGTTACTCCATGGGACCTTTTGTTTGTTAGAGAAACTTGCTTTGCCTCCCTTGAACCAGCTGCAGATTGCAAGATATGCTTTCTGACTTGGAAAGCATTGTTTTAGTAACTGTTATTTCTGCTCGAAGGATTTCCAAGCTTCAGGTTCTCATGAGTAAGGAGCCTTATTTTATTTTCTGCAAGGACAGGGTGTCCTTGTGGACCAACCCTAAGTTTCTGCCTAAGGTGGTGTCCTAATTTACACTGAGCCAGGAGATCCACTTGCCTGTTTATTATCCAGAGTACTCGAGTCGGGAGCCTTACTTCATACTCTGAATGTCCATAAGGTGCTCCGATATTATCAAAACCGCACTCAGTCTCTCAGAAAATCTGATCTGTTGTTCATCTCTTTGCCCCAAGACCTTAGGGGCTACAGTTTTTAAGCAGACAATGTCCAAATGGTTGGTTAACTGCATTGTGTTTTGCTACCAGAAATATGATAAGCCTTACCAGGCCGGTTAAAGGCCATTCCACAAGAGTGTCTGCTTCCTTTGTTTCACTGCAGAGGGTTTCAGTGGCAGATATTTGTGCAGCTGCCACCTGGAGTTGCATTCGCACTTTCATCAAGCACTGCAGTTTGGACATTTCTTCCAGACAGGCGGGCGCATCAGATCCCTCATCAGGGGAGCTGGTGAACAAGACCATCCAGCCCAGGTCGGTCCTTTGCTTGCTCGGACACATGGCTGCGGTCATTCTCCTACCGTCCCTTCATAAAGGCTCCACATGCGGGTAACTCAGTGGATGCTCAAGGTGCAATGGGATCAAAGGCAAGACCACATGCAGCATCCGGTCAGAATCATGAACACCGTGATGTGAGACTGGCAGTGGTGGCTGAGACCCAGGACACTCCACGGGCATCCCATTTATAGCGCCGTCCCCAGAGGTAATCCTCACCACAGATGCCTCAGGTCTAGGGTGGGAGCACACCTGGATGGGGTGAAGTCCCAGAGTACGTGGACCCCTCTGGAGCCCACTTCCATATCAACGTCCTAGAGGTGAGGGCAGTCCTTTATGCCCTGCAGGCTTGCTCAGTCAGAAATCCGCCAGTACTCTTCTACTTCAGACAGACAACACGGCGGTGATGTATTACCTCAACAAACAAGGAGGCGATACTCCACCCTTTGCAGGGAGGCCATGAGGGTGTGGGATTGGGTAATCCGACACGGGCGGTCTGATCACAGTACATGTTCCCGGGATGCACAACACAATTGCAGACAGCCTGAGTCGCTCCCAGGCCAGAGTCCACAGTGGGAACTTCTTCTAGCAGAGGATCCATTTTCTTCGATGGGGAACCCCAAAGTTGGACTTGTTTGCTTCCGCATCCAACGCAAAACTGCCCAATTTTTGCTCGCTAGATCCAGGGCCTGGTGTTTTCTGGCAAGGCGTGTTGTCCCTCTCCTGGGTGGACAGATTCCTCTATGCTTTCCTCCTTCCGTTGATCCAGAGAGTTCTTCTCAAACTGCGCAGGAGCAAGCAACCATGATCCTTGTGGCCCCTTCTGGCCCAGACAGATCTGGTTCCTTTACTGATTCAGCTATCCGGGAACCTCGCTCCGTTGCCGTTCAGCTCCCATCTCTTGTCTCAGGAGGAAGGTTCACTGGTCCACCGGACTACGCTCAGTGAACCTGCATGCATGGCTCCTAGAGACATAGCCATCTTGCGTCCACGGGGTCTGCAAGAGGTTCGCGAAGTTCTTTCTGCAGCCAGAAAGCCGACAGCGCTCTGACGTCGCGCCATGAAATGGCGCGTTTTGTTTATGGTCGCAAGCACGCGGCCTTTCCTTTAGGTTGCCCGTGAGAGCGGTGTTGGACTACCTGCTCTCTCCTTTTCCGTCGGTCTCGCTCTCCTCTATGGCGGTGCCTCTGTGCCATTTCAGCCTACCCTTCCGGTGGGACAGTGCACAGTGGCACAATTAGATGCCTCTCGGGAATTTTGAGAGGGTGTTACACCTTAGGCCTCCCATTAAGGACCCAGTACTTCCACTGGATTTGCTCTTTGTCCTGGAACAACTCACGCTTCCCCCTTGAACTTGCAGCGGATTGCGAGCTGCGTTTCTGTCGTGGAAAGCGCTGTTTTAGTTGCTATTCGTCAGCGAGAAAGTTTCTGAGCTTCAGGCTCTTATGTGCAAAGAGCCTTATTTAATTTTCCACCGGGACAAGTATCCCTGAGGACGAATCCTAAATTTTGCCCATGGTCGTTTCTACACTCACTCTTGATCAATCAGGATATTGACCTGCGGTCTGCTTCCCAAATTACTCTAACAGAGGAGAGGCACTGCTCCACACCCTGGATGTTCACCGCAGCTTGAGGTATTACCTCAACAGAACTAAGCAAGCTTCGTAGTTGGAGCAACTTTTCGTTTCCTTTTCTGAAAGGATGATAGGCCAACCAGTATCCAAACAGTCCCTGTCTCGCTGGCTTGTCCAGTGCATCTCATACTGTTATGATATCAAACAAAGCCCCTCCAGGATCAGTCCGGGTATTTCCACTAGAGTGTGGCCACCTCCTTTGCAGCACTCTGAAACGTTTCCACCTCTGCCATATGTGCTGCAGCCACTTGGAGCTCTGTACATACATTTATCAGGCATTATAGCCTGGACATCGCTTCACGGCGAAGAGCCGACTCGGCCTGGCTGTGCTACAGGGTCTCCTGTCCTAGATTCAGGACCTGGAATGTAATTCCTAGTTTCCTCCTCCCAGAATGTTTGCAGCGTTACTGCATGGGAATTAGTCCTAATGGTGTAACCTGCCGTAAGAGCTGTGTCTCGAAGTAAGATAGAACAGTTACGTAAGAACTTACCGCAACAGTAGATCTTCGAGAACAGCTCTTCAGCAAGACATCGCCCACCTTCCCCTTGGAGGAGGCATGGCTTAGGCCTTTACTAACAGGGATTTTCCCTTTGACCTCTGACGGTGGATCCTCGGTCTCCCATTCTATGTCAGCCTGCGGCGGAAGTCTCCAGGCGGGAGAACTGGGGAATCGAGGCGGGACCGCCCCTTATGTACTACGTCTGGCGTCGGGAGGCGGGACCGGCGTCGGGAGTCCCTGCTGAAGATAGCTCGCTAGAATTTTTCCGTGGGGTACTGGTGCCTGCGGCTTCAGTCCCAATGGTGTAACCTGCTGCAAGAGCTGTTCTCGAAGATGTACTATTCGGTAAGTTCTTATGTAACTGTACTTTCCTATCTGCCTTCCGTAAGTTTGCAATTTCAATATTTTCACTCCAGATTTTCAGCATTGCCATTTTACCACACTCCTTATGAGCAGTACAGCTGTCATTTTCACGTCTTGCCCAAAATGTGTTTCGCACATATGGCGCACAATGGTGCTGTTGGTGTGCGGAAAGCAATGTTTAGGACAGATTAAGACAAGCATTTGTCAATGCTGAATGTTTGCTTGCTGGCATTGGCAGTGGTAGTAGAAGTTACAGAGCTGCGTAATAGGAATGGCAGTGAAGTATTGAACTGAAGCCAACCCCACCACCACCCTGCAGAGAGTGACAGGCATTGGGGTGTGCGTTTGATGCGTCAGGCATAACGCCCATGCCATTTCACCACACCCACCTTGCAGACACTGACACGTGTCACGGTGTTCCTTGGGGTCTTTGGCCCTTATGTGCACCCATTTCATTCGGAAATATGGTGAGATGGGTGCGATATAGGAGAATGGGGTGAAGTTTGGGCTGAAGAGTCCAAGGCATACCTCGATGCCTCTCACTGACTGCAGGGTGTGGAATGGTATGAGCATCACAGGCAAGAATCCCAAGTCACACCCCTGATGCCTGTCGTTCTCTACAGGGTTGGGCGTTATAGTTGGAAACCCTAATACCTCAGGCATTCGTTGGTATTTTCACTCCAAATCGTCAACATGTTTGTTTTGTGACCCACCTCATGACCAGGGGAATATCACTTTGTTAGCCAAAGCTGCTTATGCACAGTGACTACAGCATTTAGCACCACAGGTGCAAAACATTCTGAATAGGATGTAAAAATGACAGCTGTACTGTTCATGGGGAGGTGTAAAAAATGGCAGTGTTGCAAATCTGTACTAAAATATAAAAAAAAATGGTGAAGTCACGGCGTACATAGAAACTGTGCAACACACACCCATAATATAATTAGGTTGGGGATTTTTACAGCAGATTGTCAACTCAGGCATTTTGGTGCCTCCGATCATGAACAGTGTCACTGTGTTTTTCTTTATCTGTGTCGGACAATGATTTCACAGCGACCACGCATCTCTGCGCTGAAAGTGTGAAAACACACTTCAGCCATGTTGTGAAAAATGACAGCTGTACTGTTCATAAGGAAGTGTGGAAAATGTCACTGGTGAAAATCTGGACTGAAAATATTAAAAAGTCATGAAGTAACAAGGGTGCGTGGAAACTGCGCAATGCTCACTCGTATAACAGTCATTTTATGGACTTCTGTCACCAAATTTTCAACATAGCCATTTTAAGACCTCTGCTCACGAACAGTATAACTGTGATTTTCTTAATCTGTCCTAAACATTGCTTTCGCCACCAACAGCACCATTATGCGCTACATGTCTGGCAAAACATTTAGGCGACATATGAAAAATTGCAGCTGTACTGTTCATAAGAGATGTAATAAAATGTCAATGTTGAAAATCTGAGTAAATATTGAAAATTCGCGAACTTACAAGCGTGCGTAGGAACTGTACAACGCACACTTGTAAAACAGTCATTTTTGGAAATTTTTCACCAAGTTTTCAACATAGCCATTTAAGACCTTTGCTCATGAACAGTGTCACTGTGATTTTCTTAATTATCCCGTACATTGATTTAGCACACCCGACTCGCCATTTATGCGCTACATGAACGAAACCCGTTTTGGGTGAGATGTGAAAAATGACAGCTGTACTACTCATAAGAAGGTGTGGCAAAATGGCAAATCTGGAGTGAAAATATTGAAAATTCACGAACTTACAAGCGTGCATAGGAACTGTACCGCACGCTCATAAAACAATCATTTTTTGGAATTTTGGCACCAAATTTTCAAAATGGCGTTTTAGGACCCTTCTCATGAATGATGTCACTGTCATGGCGTTATTGGGCTCAAAGGGTGATTTGGCGCGGTGACTGCGAAATCACCCTTCGGCTGAATAACATGACAGTGACATCAATCATGAAGATCCCCAAACATGTTAAATTTGGTGCAAAATCCCAAATAGCCTGAGATATACAACAAAGTTGAAACCCCTATCTAGCCCATTATACAGCTTACCGACATTTCCTCAGTTCGCGGTCGGCTTTGAAGAGTGCAGGCGTGTTCCCGGTCCACGAAGATCGCCAGCCAGAGTCTGGAAGTAAGTATGGGGTGGGGGTGTGGGAAGCTGAGTGCGCAGTGGGTGGAGTGCGGGTTGTGGGAGGCGGGGAGACTACGCGGGACCGTTATTTCTTTACAGGTGAAAAAAAAACTGGCGGCGTGGGGCGTTTGCCACGCTGGGGTGGGCTCCCAGCGTGGCACAAGGACGGTTGGGGTGAGAGTGCGTTCAGCCGACGGGGATTGGACACCCCGTCGGCCTAAGATTGCATTGCCACGCTGGGGTGGGCTCCCAGCGTGGCACTTACTACCGGGGTTAGGACAGTGCCGCCCGACCGTCGGCTATATCATTACTTCCCAGCGTGGCATTTCAGAAAGGTTTGGGGAGGTGGGGGAGCGCAGCACAGCGGCGGGGATTGGACACCCGTCGACTATACAGTGCGTGCGGAGGCGCGCATGCCTGCGTGGGCTTCTGTCTGTTGGGGGGCTGCGTGAGCAGCCTTATGCTGCTCACTCAAGCGTAGCTGTTCCTTTCAACTGTATGCCACTGCAATTTGGAGCTTGTCATAGACAGCTCCAGAATGCGATGGCTTACAGGGCAGCGCCTGCCAACACACTGACTGAATGGAGGAGGAGGTGATACACCTCCGAAATCTCCGATGATGGCACTATGTTTCTTGCACATGCGTGCAAGCAAACATAAAAATCACAGTTACACTGTTCATGAGCAGAGGTCTTAAAATGGCTATGTTGAAAATTTGGTGACAAAGTCCATAAAATGACTGTTACGAGTGAGCATTGCGCAGTTTCCACGCACCCTCGTAAGTTCATGACTTTGTAATATTTTCAGTCCAGATTTTCACCAGTGGCATTTTCCACACTTCCTTATGAACAGTACAGCTGTCATTTTCACAACATGGCTGAAGTGTGTTTTACACTTTCAGCGCAGAGATGCGTGGTCGCTGTGGGAAATCATTGTTCGGCACAGATAAAGAAAATCACAGTGACACTGTTAAGTGATCGGAGGCACCAAAATGGCTGTGTTGATAATCTGCTGTAAAAATCCCAACCTAATTATATTACGGTGTGCTTTAATAGTTTCTATGTACGCTCATGACTTCACCATTTTTTAAAATATTTTTACTGCAGATTTGCAACATTGCCATTTTTACACCTCCACATGAACAGTACAGCTGTCATTTTTACATGCTGTTTGGAATGTTTTGCACCTGTGATGCTAAATACCGTGAGTCGCTTTGCATAAGCAGCTTTCAGCTAACAAACTGATATTCCCCTGTTCATGAGGTGGGGTCACAAAAAACATGTTGAAAATACCAACGAATGCCTGAGGTATTAGGGTTTCCAACCATAACGCCCAACGCTATAGAGAATGACAGGCATCAGGGGTGTGACTTGGGATTCTTGCCTGTGATGCTCATACAATTCCACACCCTGCAGCCAGTGAGAGGCATTGAGTTATGCCTTGGACTCTTCAGCCCAAAGTTCACCCCATTCTCCTATATCGCACTCCATCTCACCGTAGTTCCTAATGAAATGGGGTGTGCATAAGGGCCAAAGACTCAAGGAACACCGTGACACTTGTCAGTGTCTTCAGGGTGGGTGTGGTGAAATCGTGGCCATTATGCCTGGTCGACCCAAACGCACACCCCAATGCCTGTCACACTCTGCAGGGTGGTGGTGGGGTTGGCTTCAGTTCAGTACTTCACTGCCATTCCTATTACGCAGCTCTGTAACTTCTACACTACCACTGCCAATGCCACCAAGCAAACATTCGGGATTGACAAATGCTTGTTTTTCTGGCACTGCTTGGGACTCAGTCCTACTGGTGTTGTCTGCTGCAGGAGCTATTCTCAAGAAAGATAGTACTATTACATAAGAACTTACCATAACAGTAAATCTTCGAGAGAAGCACCTGCAGCAAGGCGCTTCTTCCTCCCTCCCTTCCCGTGTTTGTTCTTTCTCTAGAGCCTTCTTGGTCTCCTCCTTGTGCTTGCTGGGTCTCCGGTGGGAGAACTGAAGTAGGGCTGGGGACTGCCCTTTTTATACACCATAGGCCGGCGTCGGGTCAGTCCCCACTGGATATTGCCCCAGCTAGATGTTTTCCGTAGGGTCCTAGCACCTGGCGGCTTAGTCCTACCAGTGTTGCCTACTGCAAGAGCTTCCCTCAAAGATCGACTGTTACGGTAAGTTCTTGCGTGAACTGTACTTTTATTTTGTTGGCTTGAGGGACGTGTCTTTTTCCATCCTTGACACTTAGATTTTCAATATCAAATACAAAGATTTGATTTTATGAGAAAGTGTAATAAAGATGTATATTTAGTGTGTAAAATTTTAGGTAAACTCACATTGATATTTGTTTGTTGTTAGGAATCTGAAGAGGGACCAAATGAAGAAAGCAAAGGCAAGGAGACTAAATGGAATACCACCATTTCTCTGTTGAACATGATTTCAGTGGGCACACAAACCAGCAGAGGTAGATTTATTAAATGACTGCTTTATAGTTTGTGATCAACAAGACCTTTGTAAGTACTGATTTAAATAATGTTCTTTGAGTCACTTTTCCAGAATGGGGTATGCACATGTAACACTACAGTATCTGTATGTAAAAATCCACCCCAAAACAGTTTGGAGTAGTGTCCATATTGAACCAGTGGTGGCAGAAGCTCTTCTACTGCCTAGGAGACCCTGACCCAGCGGTGTGGCAGCAGCTCCTCTACTGCCTAGGAGACCCTGACCCAGCAGTGTGGCAGCAACTCTTCTACTGCCTAGGAGACCTGACCCAGCGGTGTGGCAGCAGTGCTTTCTTTATCACCTCGGAGACCCTGACCTAGCGGTGTGGCAGCAGCGATTCTACTGCCTAGGAGACCCTGACCCAGTGGTGGCAGCAGTGCTTTCTTTATCACCTGGGAGACCCTGACCCAGCGGTATGGCACAAGCTCTTCTACTGCCTGGGGACCCTGACCCAGAGGTATGGCAGCAGTGCATTATCACCTGGGACACCCTGACCCAGCAGTGTGGCAGCAGTGCTTTCTTTATCACCTGGGACACCCTGACGCAGTGGTGTAGCAGCAATGCTTTCTTACCACCTGGCAGGCCCTGTCATAGCAGTGGTGGCAGCAGTGCTTTCTTTATCACCTGGGAAACCCTGACCCAGCGGTGTGGAAGCAACAATTTCTTTATCACCTGGGAGACCTCGACCCAGTGGTGGCAGCAGTGCTTTCTTTATCACCTGGGAGACCCTGACCTAGTGGTGGCAGCAGTGCTTTCTTTATCACCTGGGAGACCCTGACCCAGTGGTGGCAGCAGTGCTTTCTTTATCACTTGGGAGACCCTGACCCAGTGGTGGCAGCAGTGCTTGCTTTACCACCTGGGAGACCCTGATCCAATGGTGTGGCAGCAGTGCTTTCTTTACCATCTGGGAGACCCTGACCCAGTTATTTTATTTTGTTATTTTTGTTGGTGCTTTTCTCCTCTGGAGCCCTCAACTGATGCCACCTGGCGTCCCCCTCCTGTGCTGACCCTGAGTACTAGACCCCTCCCCTTCAGCCCCCATGACTTACCCCTCGTGGCAGGGGCTGAGAGACTCTCAACCCACCAGTCAGATCCAGTTCCACGGAGGCATCTTCCTTGGCAGTGTTCGAGGGGGACAGTCGCCATGCTACGACCGAGGGGTCCTCTGTTGCTGTTTTTGTCCTGGGGTGTAACATGCAATGATGCCAATGGAGAGTGCATGCAGGCTCCTGTATGCTCCTCCCAGCGTCTGCTGCTTCACCCACCTACCATCTCAGCGCTGGCGGCGCCCGGCAATCTGCTTCCAGCTTCCGCTAGAGAGGCAAGCATACACAGTTAATGCAGCCCCCAAGAGAAGGAGAGCAGTTCTAGGGATGCTCGATTCTTCTCCACCCCTGCTGACCCCAGTGCCCTTGCCCATTCCTGAGCATGTGTTGTGAGGTGTGGTGCCTATTGCCCCAACCCTCAGCTCCACCAGGCCAGCACCCTGACCTAGTTATCGCAGCAGTGCTTTCTTTATCACCTGGTAGGACCCTGACCCAGTGGTAGCAGCATTACTTTCTTTACCAACCAGGAGACCCTGACCCAGTGGTGGCAGCAGTGCTTTCTTTATCACCTGGGAGACCCTGACCCAGTGGTGGCAGCGGTGCTTTCTTTACCACCTGGAAGACCCTGACCCAGTGGTGTGGCAGCAGCTTTCTTTTCTAGCTGGAAACCCTGACCCAGTGCTGTGGTAGCACCACTCTCTTCTACCACCTGGGTGACCCTTAAGTGGTTTGGCTTGGCCCAGCGACTGTCTTCTACCACTTGGGAAACTCTCGCGGTATAGCAGCAGCGCTCTTTATCACCTGGAGACCCTTAACCAGTGATGTAGCAGCACAGCTTTCTTCTCACCACCTGGGAGATTCTGGACCCAGTGGTGTAACAGCAGTGTCTTCTTTACGCCCTGAGAGACCCTCACCCAGTGGTGTGACAGCAGTGTTCTATTTATGTCCTGGGAGACCCTAGCCTAGTGGAGTAGCAGCAGCACTCTCTTTATGCCCAGGGAGACCCTGACCCAGTGGTGTATCAGCAGCACTCTGTTTACCACCTGAGAGACCCTGACCCAGTGATGTCAGTGGCACTTTGTTTACACGTTAGAGAGCCTGACCAGTGGTGTGACAGCAGTGCTCTCTTTATACCCTGGGAGATCCTGACCCAATGGAATAGCAGTTGTGCTCTCGCCTCTCTCTCTCTCTCTCTCTCTCTCTCTCTCTGCTCCTGGGAGACCCGGCCCACTAATGTAGCAGTCTACCACCTGGGAGACCCTGACCCAGTTATGTGGCATAGAAACATAGGAATTGACAGTAGATAAGGACTGCTAGGCTCATCTAGTTTGCCCATATACCCTTTATTAGCTGCTAAACTAGCACTCTCCTTACTACCTTGGAGAACCTGGTTGACTTGTGTCTTTGATTCAGGTGGAGGTATTGTGGAGCTGAGATAATCCATTCCTTGTGATTGGAAGGAACTACTATTTGTGGATCTTCTGCGGTCAGTCTGCCAGAGTGACACTTGCATGGGCTGGTGGGGCACCGATCACTAACCCTTCAGTTCCAGATAAATAATATTAGCTGTGCAAACTTTGATGGGGGTGCTATGGTGGGGGAAAAGGAAACCATGCAGGAACTGAGCCTAAAATAAAACAGGTTTCTTAAAATCCAGATGTTGGTAGTTAAATGTGTTTCTAACAACTAAAAAACACTTTAATAACTAAATTTCATCATGCTACAATTTGTTCTTTAATTTTTTTAAAGGAAGAGCTAATGGTCTCAACGTGCGATTAATACAGGTTGCACTTTTTCAACCCCATGTTGAATGAGCAGCAGGGACTGGCAGTTAAACGGATTCTCAGTGTCGAATGTCGTCCAATTCCTTACATTTTGTTTGGACCACCAGGAACTGGAAAACTATCACTATCATAGAAGCTATTTTACAGGTAATTTATTAATTTTCTTTCTTTCTTTATTTTTTTTAATTAAAGGTTGGTAACTGGGAAGGCACACTGGGCCAGGCTGATTTCAGGTGCAACCTGGGGATGGGAAAGGGTACAATATACACAAAATATAAATATACATTTGTATACATTCATGAGATAAACAAGAGTACATGAAAAATAAACAGTAAATAAGTAACATGCACAAGAGGTGGGGCATAAGAATATATCTACCAGAGTACAGTTGCACACTAGGAAGAAGCAATACATATGCTAGCAAACAGGCTTGGTGCACTGAGACAGGCAGCGAAAACACGGTATTGTGCGGCAAATAATACGTTGAGCTGGGCAGCAGGGAAAAATAGGGGTTAGGGTCAGAATAAAGGTTAGTGTTTAGCATTCAAGGAGGTGGAAACAGTAGCAGGGAAGATGCATGAAACACTTTTTGATGGATAGCGCAGTGGCTTCCATAGAACGCGGGAACCGATGAAGAGCTAGTGTGCCAGCAAGTGAGTAGGGTCTGATCAAAGCGGAAGGGCAGTGGTCACGAAGCGCAGAGAGTAGCCTGTACAAGGAGCTGGGGCTAGTAAGGAAAGTAGGAGGTAAGGGTAGTGAACCAGTACTTAGCAATGAAAGTAGCGCGGTATGCCGTGTGACGGTCATTGAGTGACAGTAAAAGAGATGGATTGGTGAAGGAGACAGTGGTGAGTGCGATACAGAAGGTTTGAGGCAAATCTGCAAAAGCGTGAAATAGTGGTTCTAATCTGGCAAGGGAGGATTGCGGTGCTGAGCTATAGACCTTTATTAAACCATCCCTTGTCAAAGCCTTTCATTGTGTATGTTATCAATTCATTCCTAGGTATTAGGAGGTTGAGAGAGGATCATATAGTCATGTTGGTTACAGGTGGTTCAAATTCAAATTTGTAAATAGTATACTTAAAAAACAAAAGGTATATTCAGAGCTAGCTGGTGCTACTCATGACTGGCAGCATGCAACATTGATGCAGGCTGGCTCGATGATCAGATGTCCTATAGGATGATCTTCCAAGAATCAATCTTCATCATTAATTCCTACTAGTGGGTGTAAGTCAAGGCGCTAGGACCCAGTGGGAGCCAGAACTTTCAGAGGCTGTGCCACGGTAGACAGTGTTCATGCATAACATCCAGTGTCCGCTCACGCAGCTGCTGGGTTACCTTAGCATCGTCCCCAACCGCCTCAGTTCCTTTTTGCCAGTGTTGAGTGCACATCAGTGACAAGATTGCTCACCACCCGTACTCAGAACTTCACCTTTTATACAACAGTAGCATTCAGTTCTTCATAGTTTTAGTATTTAAACTCAAGAGTTTGTTAATTTTCTGTCAGTTTAGTCTGTTTTACTTAAAATACATATCAGTTTTCTTGGTCCTACCACAAGAAAATGGTAGACAACCATGGTGGATGTTAGGAGCCTGAAGAGGCATAATCGAACAATCGTCCAGCACTCCACAGACCTTAATGGAAAGTCTGTCTGCAAAACACAGCAAAATAAAGGGAGGGCACTCTAAATGTAAAGCTGATGCGATTTATTGAATTAGTTGCTTCAGATGGAAGTACAAAAGCACAGTGTCCCACTAAGGATCCCATCGCCCCTAAGTGGGCGCACTGGCTTCACTGGCGGCTTACGGAACAGCCACAACCTTGGCCACTGCCCACCACGTTCAGCATCCCCTGCCGTCGTCCAGCAGCCACTGCCCGGACACAGCAATCGGTATTACCGCTGAGGCTTGACTCTTGGGCACCTTTTTCTCCTGCCATCCGACTGGAGCAGCATTTTCTGCTAAGCGGCTTCCAGTTGGTCTGCACAGCAGATGGCCTTACCCATTGGGGTGCCTTTTTAGCTGGCTCCAGGGCAACTAGGACTAAACTTCTGCTGCACTGCCTTTTCTAGAGCCTTACCTAGCTGGGGTTTTCTCACGCCCCACTAAGGCCTCCTTTAAATGCACTTCTGCCCCTCCCTCCTCTCTGCTTTGCCCATCCTGTTGGTCCAGCTACTCCTGTGTTACCCCTGGCCATAAGGAGATGGAACAAACAAATATTCCTGCTGCTTTGTGGATACCCCTCCTTGTCGCTCACTCAGTCCTGTTTTAACTACCCAGCCCCTTTTATTAAATTCTGCACACTGTCCTTACCCTGTGCACTTGGTCACCTCGCCCTTTTCAATATGCCCGTGAACACTTTTTTACCGTTACTACTATTTCTCTTTCTCATCCTCCTTAACTGCCCTTGCAACTCTCTCCTTTACCATCATCACCACTCTATGGCGGGATATATCCCTTTGTGTACCTACCTTACACCATAACCCCACCATGATAGCCACCCACATTAATAGCAGGTAACCTCCTCCCCCTCCCTGAGTACCCCCTTCTCCTACAGTTTCTCACGCTCTGCAGTAATACTCCTGCTAAAAAAAAACCTCCTGTAGGAGGTGGCATAAAACTACCAAGCTTCTTGCTCACTATTTTGCTAGGATTGCACTTCTCCTTCTCCTTGTTGGTAATGTTCACCCAAACACCTGGTCCTCCCACAGCATCATACACACAGCACAATAAACAAAGCTATCTCAAGCTGGCATCTAATATTAACATCTGTAGCCTGTCTGCTAAGCTTGATGCACTTTCGGAAATCAGGTGTCATAACTCGAGCCTGATATCCTAGCCATCAATGAAACATGGCTCTCACCTAAGGTCCATGATAATGCTGTATCCATTCTAAGCTATACCCCATTCCGACTTGACAGAATTGCCAAATACGAGGAGGTGGCTACTTCATTTATTTGAGAGATACACTTAAAGGTCAAGTCATCCCACTATCTCCCTCTGCTAATAGCTCTCAAATGCTGGCAGTAAAATAATCCTTGGCCAGCAGAGTAAATCCCTCACAGTTGTATCTTTGAGGCAGTATAGCGCAGTGGTCTAAGGCTCTGAGCTGCAAATTTGGTGACATCCAGCAGACCAGACCTGGGTTTGAATCCACAGCTTCTACTTGCATACTGTGTGACCCTGAGCAAGTCACTTAACCTCCTTGTGCTCCCAGGTCGCTCCTGTAAAAAGCTTTCAGCTTAGTCTGCTATACCTGGTTAAACAACTAAATAAATAAATAAAATAAATAATAAATCTGTTTACATCCCTCCACGTGAACATGTAACAGGCTTCCAAATAATCTCTGACTGTGACACCAACACCCACTGTGACAAGACCGTTGTAATAGTGACATAAATGTTAACTGGCTGGCACCAGAAGCCAACCCATATATGGATGCCATTGCTGCCTTAGATATTACTCAAATGGTCACTGCCCTACTAGGTTTAATTATAAGACTGTTAGTATCTCCTGCTCAATCTAATCCTTACGTCTCATCCTAACTGAATCACTAACACGGAAAGTTCTACCTAGCTCTTAGTGATCGCTCCCCTATTATCTGCCACTGGTCAAACAAGGCACTAAACCTAAGACCTCCATTCTTCACACACTAACCTTAAATAAAGGAAAACTCCCTAATTCCTTGCACTTTGTGGTAGTTGACTGAGCACCCCTTGACTCCATGAACAGCGCTGACCAAGCCCTTGACTTAATTTCCCAGTTTAATGACATTTGCAGCAGTTTTACCCCCATAAGAAAAAGGAGAATAAGATCCTCCACTAATCACTAGATTACCTCCAAACTCATCTCCATGATGCAGAACAGAGATAATTTCTGGCACCAAGCCATGGACTCAGGGCTACAGCATGATATGCAGCTCTATAAAGTGGCTAGGAACCAGTGCACAATAGCAATCATGAGAGCCAAACAAGATTACTACAAACAGGAACTTACAACCTTCTGGGAAACTGTAAAGCCTTCTGGGAGAAAATCAAGAGCCTTACGGAAACCCCAATAAATCCTACCCAACTATGCTCGAGAATAGCGGCTCTACTATAGAGGATCACAGAGATCTAGTGGACACCTTCAGTCTACGCATTCACGGATCTTCGTGTTCTTCCCTAACTTCTTTGACTAAGCCCTGCCCGACTCAGCAATACCCTCATTTCTACTTTAAGAGGGTGTCCATGGCTGAAGCAGAAAGTGCCTTAAAAGTCCTAAGCAAAGCTAGCTTCAGCAGCGACACTCTCATCATTAAACTCCTCCTTCTCTCCCTTGACGTGCTCTTACACCCTCTCACTAAACTTTTTAATCTCCTGCTGTCCCTTAGACAATTCCACAACTCTGGAAATCGTGTCGTTGCCACACCGTTCATAAAAGTGGTGACAGGTCCCTTCTCTCCAGTTACCGCCCCATCTCTATCCTTCTCCACTCTCAAGGCACTTGAATTGTAGCAGACTAGTTGTCTGAACACTTTGACAAATATAACCTACACTGTCCTCAACAATATGGATCTAGAAAAATCTCATAGTACCACCACCGCCCTGCTTGATTTCACTAACCATATTTGTAGGCACCAGATGCAGGTCACCTACTGGGCGTGGTGTTCATTGATCTGGCGAAGGCATTTGACACCGTGAACCACCAGCTCCTGCTGCACTTATTCTCTACCTGGCCTTTCAAACACTGTAACCAGATGGCTTAAAGCTACCTTTCGACTAGGACTCAAAGTTTAAATCGCTGACTCTCTATCACGTGGCCTCCCTGTTCGCTCTGTTGTCATCAGGGTTCCATCCTTGTCCCCTACTATTCCGCCTCTTCATCAATAACCTTCCTGTAGCTTGCAATAATAATATGATACTCTATACCAATGATGCAGTCCTCTTTTCCACCCATACTGACCATGTTCCGCTCTCCCAGGACATACAGGCGAACTTTAGCCTTGCTGGAAACTTGGCTGGTTCAAACTGTTGATGAGTTCAAATAAAGTCCACGTTGTTTTTACAGCTCACATAGCAAGTTCAGAACTGTTAACCTCACTAGCCATAGTGGCAGGGGTTGAACAGGACCCGTCCCAGTTGTTATGGAGAGTTTGAATGCAGGGACCTGTTCTGTTCTTTCCTTTCCTGTCTCTTGTCTGTCTGGTTGTGCAGCCAGATTTTCCTGTGAGACCTAGGATTTGATCACCCTGCCAATCTCTCAATTCTTTGCCTCTCACTGTCTCTGTCTTCCCTTGCTGTTCTGTCTTTTTCCTCCTTGCACATCTGCTGGTATAAAATATATGCAAATCATTAGGTGGAAATTTTACTGATATTGGGATCCCTTTGTTTAGAAATTATATAGCGTTACTGTTGAAATATATATAATTACAGTTTAAGATGATTTCAAAAAGCTGTTGGAAACTCAAGGGACTAACCTGAAGTGCAATTTTAAGCCTTTTCTGCTGAAGCTGTGGAAAAGGGCCTCAGTTCTGGGACATGTGTTCCTGCCTGCATCTGCCTGAAATATACAAGAATATTTTAGAAAAAAGAACAGGATGCTTATTAAGAAGAGGGTTGCAATTACGTATAAAAACAAAGCTGCAATTTCTTGCAAGACACACAGATTGAAGGAAAACTCCTATGGACCTTCTTTATTTATTCTGCCTTTGTAAATAGTTTCACGGAAAAAATTATTTTTTATGTTCCTGCTAGTACAAATAAATACTTTTTGCGAATTGTGCACTGCTGCTCCTGGTTTTCCTATGCTTCCTGACCTGTGCCTCGATAACAGATGGTGTCCGCCTAAGTGGGATTTACAGTGCATACTCTAAGCCAGGAGTTTTGTGCGTGGGTACTGGACCTAGTACCAGGAAGCATAGAGAAAGGTATGGATTCTGCAGCAGAAAGTCTAGGAGTGGTTACTAGGAGAATGGCAGCCAAACTAGCAGAGACAGGAGTCCAAGCTGAGATTGTGCAGCCAGCATAAGTTATGGAAATAGAACAGGCAGTGACAGAACCTTGAAAGCCTGATGGGCTTTTTCAAATGGTGGGCTATACAACAAAAAAGACAGTGAAACAGAGGAGAGAAGAGATGCAGCGACAGGAGCAGCAGAGGAAAGAAGAAGCAGCGGATGAGAGCAGAGATGCAGTGACAGGAGCAGCGATGGCGGGATGCCTCTACAGACGATCAGAAGGCAGAGGATCTGGCACAGATCCAGACGAGCAACAAAACACAAGCAACTTAAAAGCCTATTAAACTTACAAAGTTGTCTCTCTCGGATGATATTGAGGCATACCTGACAACTTTTGAAAGAGTTACCACAGCCTGCCAATGGCCAAAGTAGCAGTGGACAATCAGACTGGTACCCTATCTGACAGGGAAAGCCCAACTTGCCTGCAGCAGTATGGGCGTTGCACAGTCAGAAAACTATGACCTGCTGAAAAGCAAAATCCTAAAAAGGTCTGACCTCTCAGGAGAGACCTACAGGCAGAGATTTCGATCTCTGAAGTACAGCTTTGTCAACAGTCCCCGAGAAGCCTTCACCAACTCAAACTCCTGATAAAATGACTTCAGTGAGAGAGCAAACAGTCCCACAGATCGACACATTTGCAATGGAGCAATTCATCAACATTCTCCTTACAGATGTGCAGCTTTGGGTAAAGGAACACCAGCCAGAAAGTGGGAAAAGGCTGTTTCTTTGACCAAGGACTACCAAATGGTCGGACAGACACCTCAGCAGCGAGGTAACAGCCAAGCACTGGTAAGACACACTTTGTTTCCCATTTAAGCTCCAAGTCTGATAAGAACTCTGGTGGGGTAAGAAAACTGTGCCCAAAGACGTTATCTGCTATAACTGTAATAAGCCAGGCCATTTTACAAGAAACTGCCATAGTAAGTAGAGTGGCACTGGATCAGATTTGTCCGTGGCAAATTAGGGCAAAGTACTTAACAGATGTGAAGGTGGGGGACAAGACTGTAAAGGGTCTTGTTGATTCGGAAGCAGACAGACCCTAGTGCATGTGTGAAGTGCTGGGAAAACACTACAAAAGGACCAGTTGCTGGTGTCTTCTGCATCCATGGGGACTCTCGATATTATCCCACCACCCAAGTGACTCTGAACATTAAGGGTTGTAGCACCAAATGGAAGTGAGGTTAGTACCAAGTTACCTGTACCTGTAATTATTAGAAATGACTGTCCAGGATTTGCTGAGTTAATCTCAGAGGAACTGAACCCTGGAGTTTCTGCTGCAATTGTAACAAGAGCTCAGGCAAAGAAAATCTCAAGCGGTGGGGACACTTTTCCTTTCAGAAACTTTGATTCGGACTTGTCTGAGCACAGCTCTAAGATCCAGAAATCTAGGAAAGAAAAAAGATGCCTGAAGAAACTGTGGCAACAAATGACTACTGGACATAAGGGTTAACATATGAAAATGCTGAAACTAAACTAACTGATTGTGATTTTGTTTCAGATCAAGCTGATAATGTTTCTCTCCAGGGTTATTTTAAGTAGCTGGGGTGAAACCCAAACTTAGGCGAACCCATGTTTAAAAATGTAATCAGTTACTGTAAAGAATATGGGTTAAACCTCAGACACAGGACCACATAGAACTGGTTATACCACAGAAGTATAGAACAGAGTTGTTATAGATAGCACATGGTAGTCCTGTGGCTGGTCACTCAGAAGGATCGCACCTTGCCAGGTCGCCGTGTGGATTTTACTGGCCTGGAACTTATGAAGAAGTTGCTACCTATTGTAATTCCTGTGCTGAGTGTCAGAAAGTAGCCCCAGTCACTAGAAAAGACAAAATGCCCTAGTGCCCTATCCTTGATAGATGTGCCTTTTGAGAAAATTGCAATGGATGTGGTTGGCTCATTAGACAAAAGTAAAAGAGTAATAGATTTATCCTGGTAATATGCGACTATACTACTTGATACCCAGAAGCAGTTCCAATGCGATTTTACAGCTTCAAAAGTGGCAGCAGAGCTTGCAAACATTTTCAGCAGAGTGGGCACACCTAAAGATATTATTACTGATCAGGGTAGTAATTTTGGTGCTGCATTACTTAAGGAGCTGTACAGTCTACTAGGTATCACTGCCATAAGAACCTCCCCATCACCTTCAGACAGTCTTGTTGAGCATTTTATCCAAACCCTAAAACGCATGTTAAAAAGGTTTGTAAAAGAGGAATGGAAAGACTGGGACCAATACTTGCCTTGCCTACTTTTTGCTTATAGAGAAGTGTCACAGGCTTCACCATGGTTTTCACCATTTGAAATGCTGTATGGTAGATAGCCAAGAGGGTCACTGGATGTGATTAAAAAAAAAAAAAAAAAAAAGTGGGAAGATAATTCCACTCTGAAACAATCTATAACATCTTATATGTGTGCCCTAAGAAAGAAGCTGGCAAAATATGTTGAAATTGCCCATAGTAATTGGGAAGAGGCCCAAGACCAGCAGATGCTATATTATGACCATGGGGTAAAAGAAAGTTTTGAGCCAGGTGAAAAGGTTTTGCTACTGTTACCCACAATAGAAAATAAACTGTTAATGAGTGGCAAGGGCCTTATAGAGTGCTTAGACATTACTGGCACTGTTAACTTTCGGATTGAGACCCCGTGATAGGAAAAAGCCTACTAAGATATACCATGCTAACCTCCTCAAGAAATGGGATGAAAAATGCCAAAAGCTGCTTTGCTAGTTTTACCAGAAGCTGATAAAGAAGATATTGATGTAGCTTATGCTGGAACAAACTGTAACTGCTGATGCTGTAAAGGTGAATGTTTCTTTAACCTCAGAGCAAACTGAAGAAATTCATAACATGCTAAAGACATTTAACAGTACTTTTACCACAGTACCAGGCCGAGCAAAAGGGTTGAGCATGTAATAGTGCCAGGGAATGCTCGCCCTATTAGGCAAAAGACATACAGTTTACCAGAGCGGTTAAGAGCTGTTTTAGGAAATACAAAAATGAAAGAATTGGGTATCGTAGAAGAGTCGAGGAGTCCTTGGCCATCTTCAGTGGTAATTGTAAACAAAAAGAAGAGTGTTATAATCTGCCTTGAGTTTAGGAAACTTAATCAAGTGTCAGAATGTGACATTTAAGCTATGCCCAGAATAGATGATTTGGTGGACAGACTGTGGAGTGCAAAATATATCAGTACCCTCCATCTCGCCAAGGGTTACTGGCAAATCCCTTAGCTAAAGAATCCAGAGTCAAAACTGCATGTGCCCTCCTGTTGGATTCTATCAGTTCACCACCATGCCATTTGGTTTACATAGTGCGCCAGCTACATTCCAGCCGGTACATGGATGTAATTTTATCCTTACACTGGTTATTGTGCTGCATACCTGAATGATGTCGAGGTGTACAGTCCCTGACTGGAAAAACACCTGGAACACCTACGAGCAGCCGTCCAAGCTATCACAAATGCAGGTCTGACTATTAATCCTACCAAATGTGCATTGGGCATACAGGAAACCAGATATTTAGGCTATGTAGGGAAATGGAGAGGTAAGCCTAAGTTTCTAAAATAGAAGCTGTTGCTAACAGCCCTGTCCCTAAAACAAAGAAACATGTCTGGTAATTTTTAGGGCTGACTGGTTATTATCGGAGATTTGTTCCCAACTTTGCTGAGGTAGCTACTCCCTCACTGAACTCACGAAAAACAGTACACAAATAGTGTGAAATGGACCCCACAGTGTGAAGAAGCTTTTCAAGCCATTAAGGCTGCATTATGTTCAGTCCCTGTTTTTAAGAAACCATTTTTGTTACAAACAGATGCATAGGTAGGCCTAGGTGCAATCCTGAGTCAAAATATAGATGGGACAGAACATCCTATTCTGTACATAAGTAGGAAGTTGCTTGCCATTGAAAAGGAATGTTTAGCAGCAAAGTGGACCATGGAGTCCCTTAAGTTTTATTTGCTAGAAACCAACTTTGTACTTATAACAGATCACAGTCCTTTCCGTTGGCTTAACCAAATGAAAGATAAAAATTCCTGAATAACAAGTTGGTATGTGGCACTACAGCCATTAAAATTCAAGGTGATGCACAAACCTGGTAAAAAGAATAGCAATGCTAATTTTCTGTCAAGATATGGATCAGGAATTGAGGTTCTGAAGGTTGAAAAAAATGTATGAGTTTAAACTTTACTGTTTGCTATACTGTTATAGAAATAAGGATACTGCACGTGCTTAATTTCTGAAAGTTAGAAGCTAATGTTATAGAATTAATAGAAAGTTTTGGAAACCTGTTTGATAAAACAGGATCTTACTTCGAGAGGGAACTTGCAGTAGTAATACATATAGGACTGACGCCGACTGGCGGCAGGGACCCCACGGAAAAATTTCGCTAGCAGTCCCTGGCGGGACCGCCTCCGACCAGGTGACTGGGCATCATATGACGCCTGTATAAAGTGAGGTCCCGACGCCCGCCTTCCAGTTCTTTTCCGCTCAGCTCGTAAGAAGGTCATGGCGGTTAAGTTCTTACCACTCAGTCCTGTTACTGCCGCGTTTTTTTCCGAACAAGTTTTCAGTATAGAATTTTATTCCTTCGTCAGGTGAACGTCGGTTTATGTCGTCCCCTTCAAAGAATAAGTGCGACTCGTGCAGCGCCCAACTGCCTCATTAAAGACGGTCACCCTCTGCCTTTTTCTGCTTAGGCCCCACCACGCCGGGTCGGCTGGAAGTGTCCGCACTGCCTTCGATTCAACGCGGCCACCGCAGATGATGCCAGCAGATCCTCAAGCCCATCTTCTCAAAAGAAGATGTCCGCGATGGAGAAGGAGTTGAAGAAACTTGCAGCGCCGACCTCCCCTGAAGGGCATAAGAAGCGGGACAAGGAAAGGCACCGGAAGAAGCCTCCTCCTCCGCGACTCGGCCGGAGTCGTGGGCAAGTAACATCCTCCGGCTTTGGAGGAGGCCGCCCACCTGTCGGGTTCATGTCGAGCCCGCTGAGTGTCTCCGGCAAAGGAGACTCTAGCCCTCAGTACCGCCGCAGGCCTGCAGCCCTACTGGTGCGGGCACCTCCTTTAAGCCAGGACGTCGGCTCTTCTGACGTACGCGGAGAAGGCGCTCGCGACGCTTGACCCCCGAGCGGCACACGGCAGTGTCCCCTCGGACCGGCCTCCTCTCATACTCGGCCTGCCTCCGACGAGGGACCCCCGTCCGACGCCGGCCCCTCTACGCCCCGCCCGAGATTCTGCCCATAAGCCACATCGGCTCTCCGACATGCGCGGGCCTCGGAGCCTACGGCAGACCCTGCCACGCCGGTCGTACCAGGCTCCCCGCAGCCTTCGCTGCCGCCGGGAGCCCCAGTCCCCTGCCCGACCCCAGGATTTTCCCTCCGTCCCTGGCGAGGCTCGGGACCCTGGCTACCGTCGATCCTCTTCCTGAAGAGCGGATCTGGTGCCGGCCCCGGCCCCTCCGCCGGCCCGCCCCGCCGACGCCGGTTACGATCTGACGCCGACGGGGATATTCCTCTCCATCTGGCCTCCACCCCACGGGCCTATCCCGACTGATCCGCCTGTGGAGTACCCAGCTGGGCCGCTCTGCTCCGGCAGCTCCTCCAGTGCCTGGGCATCCACCGCCATATCCGACGCCGGTTTTCCCAGGTCCGCAGTATCCTGTGCCGCTGTACCTGGTGCCGACTCTTCGACGCCGCAGTACCTGGCTCCGGTATACCTGCAGCCAGATTACGGATACCCCCCTATGGATTTCCTCTGTACACCTATCCCTCCTCCTCCTCCCCACTGCCCCTAGGTCGCGGTGGATCTTCAGGAGACTCTTGCCTCCTGGT
Organism: Neoceratodus forsteri; assembly: GCA_016271365.2. Taxonomy (NCBI): domain Eukaryota; kingdom Metazoa; phylum Chordata; order Ceratodontiformes; family Ceratodontidae; genus Neoceratodus; species Neoceratodus forsteri. The sequence goes on along the minus strand of CM028131.1, from coordinate 493,885,234 downwards.
GGGCTGAGGCCAAGGCTCAGCTCACCAAGAAATCAACTGTCTTATGGCGGCAGTTCCAACCCCGTCTCCCCGCGCCCCAGGCGCACACTCCGTCTTCCTCCTCCGGTTCCGGGCTTTACCCTCTCATACTCGGCCTGCCTCCGACGAGGGACCCCGAAGTCGGACGCGCCGCCCTCTCTGGTGTCCGCCCGGATTCTGCCCATAAGCCACCGTCGGCTTCTCCGGCGTGCCCGGGCCTCTGAGCCTCACGAGATCCTGCCACGTCGGTCGTACCAGGCTCCCTGCAGCCTTCGCTGCCGTCGGGAGCCCCAGTCCCCCTGCCCGACCCGGGATTTTCCCTCCGTCCCCTGACGAGGCCTCGGGACCCTGGGCTACCGTCCGATCCTCTTCCTGAAGAGCCAGGTCTGATGCCGCCCCGGCTCCTCCGGCGCCGCGGCCCGCTGACGCCGGGTTCCGATACCGCCCCTCCGACGCCGACGGGGATATTCTTCCATCGGGCCTCCACCCCACGGCCTAACCCGACTGATCCGCCTGTGGAGTACCCAGCTGGGCCATCTGCTCCGGCAGCTCCTCCAGTGCCTGGGCATCTGCCGTCTTATCCGACGCGGTTTTCCCAGGTCCGCGGTATCCTGCACCGCAGTACCGGTGCCGACTCCTTCGCCCGTACCGGCTCGGTATACCCTGCTTGGGTTGGATACTCCCCATGGTTCCTCCGTACACCTATCCCCTCCTCCTCCTCCTCCTCCACCCCCCCTAGGCGCGGTGGATCTTCAAGAGACTTTTGCCTCCTGGTGGCTGAGGCCAAGGCTCAGCTCACCAAGAAATCGGAAGCTGTATCCAAGCGGCAGTTCCAACCCCCGTCTCCCGTCGCCCCAAGCACCTCCCTCTCCTCCTCCGGATTCCCGAGCTTTACCCTCAGGATCCAGAGAGGAGCAGGACCACAGCGTTCTGGGACCCCCCCAAGGAACCCGGTTCCTCCCCTCGAGTTAGGGAGTCTTACTCTGCTTCAGATTCTTCCTCCACTCTCTCTCGGACTCCTCGGAGGTTTCCAGTGGATGTTCCGAGAAAGGCAGCCATGCTCTCTGTCCAAACCCCGCCGAGGACTCCTCCGAGTCTCCTCCAGAGGATCCTTCCTTCACGGAGTTGCTCAGGAAGATCCAGGAGGTCAGTGGCACTCCTTAGAGCCAGATCCTCAGCGGGTTAAGACTGCGAACATCTGGACTTACCCCTTACGGCTTCTACCCTAGTGCCACCATTGAATCGAACCTCACGCTAGCTTGTTTTCCACGATTTGGAAGCAACCATCGGCTTTAGCTCCTCTTCCAGGAAGTCGAACAGGCTATACCAGGCTCCGGAAGGTGTAGACTTTTAGACTCGCACCTCGCATCAGACTCGGTTGTGATTAGCGCCACATGGCGGTCAGCACACCAAACACTTGAGCTCATCTCCCTGGATAAGGAATCTCGCCTTCTGGATCAGTATGGAAGGAAGATCTACGCTTCTTCCACAGTGGGGATTAGGGCCCTGAACTATGTAGCACATATGGGGGATTACCAGAAGGCCGTCCCTACCCAGGTGGAATCTAAGATCGACTCTTTGCCTGACTCCCAAGTCAAGCAGGAGTTGGATGACCTGGTCCGTTCTGCTGCTCGCCAGTCGTCATATTTTGAGGATGACCTACGACACAGTGGACACCGCAGGACAGAGTTCTGCCTTTGCCGTGAGTCTTCGGCGTCATGCATGGCTCTGCTCGTCAGGTCCTGGAAGTGCAGTCGTCGATCCAAGAAGCACCTTTCAGGGTTCTGCTTTTCGGTGGTGATGTCAAGGACATCATTACTGATTGCAGGAGAAGGGGACGCCCTTAAATCTGTTGATTCAATGTACCGTCCCCATCCCCCTGGCGCTGTCCCTTTCGCAGGCGTTGCGGCCCTCAAGCGAAACCTCAGGAAGAAGCGGGCCACTAAGACTTGGGCCCCCACAGCTGCCAGGCCCCGCTGCCCAAAAGCAACGGGTGCCCCAGCTGCGGCGCTGCCTCACACCACCTGACTCCTTCCTCTCCCACCGCCTCCGGTAGCCCTGGAGGAACCGGCAGGAGGGAGGTTCTCCCTCCACCTTCCGGGTTGGTAGAGGATAACATCAGTTCATGGGTGCTTCAGATCATAGCAGAGGGCACTCCATAGAGTTTCTACAGAAACCTCCACGTCACCCTCCCGAACTCCGCTACTCAAGGGATCATCTTCCTTTGGTCAGGAAGAAATCTGCGCTCCCTTGCATAACAGGCTGTAGAACCCGTCCCCCTCACCTCTCACGGACGGTTTACTATTCCACTTCTTCCTTGTACCAAAGAAGACAGGAGACCTCAGACCTATTCTCGATTTCAGCTCTCTGAACCTGTATGTGGAATACAAGAGGTTCAGGATGCTTTCCTTCAAACCCTTTTGCCCTGCTTGGCTGGGCCAATGGCTTTGTGCACTAGATATGCAGGATGCATACCTACACATCCCCATTCACCCTTACGCACCAAAGTACCTCAGGTTTTGCGTTCCAGGGGGTCCACTACCAATTCCGGGCGCTCCTGTTTGGTCTTTCTCTGCCCCCGAGTCTTTGCAAATGCCTGGCGGTGTGTAGCGCCACCTGCATTCTTTGGTAGCTCAGGTTTTTCCTACCTGGACGACTGGCTCCTGGCGGCCTTGTCAGGAGGAACTCCTGCATTTCTCTCCTCACCCAGCAGGTTTTCACTGGCCTGGGTATTACCATCAATCATTCCAAGTCTCACCTGGAGCCTTCACAGAGGCTCCAGTTCATCAGGAGCAATTCTCGACACATCACTGTGCAAGGCCTTTCTGCCTCCAGACAGGGGCCTCCCTCCAGTCACAGATTTCCTCCTGTCGGAGCACAGGAGGGTCCAGCACAGGTCAGTGCTCCGTCTACTGGGGCTTATGGCAGCGGCCATTCTGACGGTTCAGCGTGCGGCGCCTCCACATGAGAATCTCTCAGTGGACTCTCCGATCTCAGTGGATCAACGGTAGACGATCTAGATCATCTAGTTCTGATCTCCTCGCCGATGGTAAGAGACTTGCAATGGTGGATGGTTCGAGAGAACCTACTGTATTCCGGGGTCCCCTTTTTTCATCCTCCCCCTCGATCAGACTCTGACAGCGGACGTTTCAGGCGAAGGTCGGGAGCCCATCTGGGTCCTCATCGAACCCAGGGCCTATGGTCAAAGATGGAGGTAGTTCTCCATATCAAGCGTGCTCGAGCTCGAGCAGTGCTGTATGCTCTCCAGGCCCTTCACCAATTCATCCTTCCGGTCACCTAGCTGTCCAAACAGACAATGCATGGTGTGGTACATCAACTAGCAGGGAGGGACTCGGTCCTACCGCTGCGCGAGAGCGATGAGGGTTTGGGATTGGGCAACGCTCACAACCTTCACCTCACGGCGATCCATGTTCGGGAGTTGACAGTGTCTGGCAGACAGACTAAGTCGCTCGTCGGCTCTACCACCGCAGTAGGAATTGACCTAAAAAGTTCTAAAAAGCATCTTCCCGATTTGGGGGACTCCTCAGATAGACCTGTTCGCTTCCTCCCAAAGCATAAAAGCTTCAATCTTTGCTCGCTCGTTCCAGGCGAGGGCACTTTCTGGAATGATGCTCTGTGTCTAAGCTGGAAGGACGAGATTCGTCTATGCTTTTCCCCAATTCCTCTGGTCCCTTGTGTTACAGAAGCTGGCTTTAGAAGGCGAGAATGATTCTGATCGCTCCTTTCTGGCCCAGGCAAATCTGGTTCTCTCTTCTACAACAATACTCAGAGGTTCCTCCTCTTCTTCCTTTATCTCCAGGATTGCTAACCCGGGATCAGGGGACCCTGGTCCATCCAGGACTCAAGTCCCTTCAACTTCATGCATGGCTCCTGCAGACCTAGCTCAATCTCGTTTTGGCGTTTCTCCTAAGGTGGCGAGATTCTGGTGGAGGCTAGAAAACCCTCCACTGGAGTCCACCTGCATCGCATGAAATGGAAAAGATTTTCTATCTGGGCTGCGGCCAGGAACATGGAGCCCTTTTCCTGCCCTGCACCATTCTGCTTGAGTACATGCATCATCTTTTTGACCTGGGTCTCAGTCACTCCTCTTTGAAAGTCCATATGGCGGCTATTTCAGCCTACCATGTCCCTTTCACTGACAAGGCATTTGCCCAGCTGGAGGTATCAAAACTTTCCTCAGAGGGGTCCTTCATCTCAGGCCCCCTGTCCAGACTCCAGCTCTGGCTTGGGACTTAAACTTTGTCCTCTAGAAACACCTCCCCCTTGAGCCTAAGGCTTCCCTGACTGAGTTTTATCGTGGAAGATGCTCTTCTTAGTGGCCATTTCTTCTGCTCACAGAAATTTCCGAGCTCCAGGCCCTGATGTGCAAAATCCTTTTTGATTTTTCACAAAGAACGAGTAGCTCTTAGCATACGTAATCCTAAGTTTCTTCCGAAGATGGTAGCGGAATCTACCTTAAATCACTCTATTGAATTACCTGCTTTCTTCACGCAGTACTCCAATCAAGGAGAATACCTGCTCCATACCATGGATGTTCACAGGATTCTGAGATACTACACCAATAGGGACGAAGGATCTCGGAAGACTGATCAGTTGTTAGTCTCTTTCACTCACAAAAGAGAAGGCAATGCTGTCTCTAAGCAATGCCTATCAAAATAGTTGGCCCATTTTATCACTTTCTGTTATGACCATTACAACAAGACCCTCCGGGTCAAGTCAGAGTCACTCCGCAAATGGAGTTACTTGCATATCTCTTGACTTTTTTTCAAAAACGTGTCTGCGGCAGACATCTGTGCTGCCGCCACTTGGACTTCAGTCCATACCTTTACTAAACATTACAGTTTGGACATTGCCTCTCGCCGTAGAGCAGGCTTCGGTTAGCTGTCTTGCAAGGCCTCCTTTCTTGAGACCTGCCAGATTATTTAATACTTTTGGAGTAGTTCCTCCTCCGGTGCCTTTCATTTGTTCCAGACTGCTTGGGATTCTGTCCTATATGTAATTACCTACTGCAAGAGCCCTCTCAGTAAAGATGGGTACAGTTACGTAAGAACTTACCGTAACAGTAGATCTTGAGAGAGGGCTCTTCAGATAAATTCTCTCCTGCCCTCCATCCCCTAGGCTTTTTCAGCTCCTTTTCCATTGAGGAAATATCTGCTTCTCTCTCGTCGGGCCTGTGGCGAGAAAGAACTGGAAGGCGGGCGTCGGGACTGCCCTTTATACAGGCGTCATCGGCGCCGGGTCACCTGACGTGGGGCGGTCCCCACCAGGGACTGCTACCTAGAAATTTTTTCCAGGTCCTGCTGCCAGCCGTGTCAGTCCTATATGTAATTGCTACTGCAAGAGCCTCTCTTGAAGATATACTGTTACGGTAAGTTCTTACGTAACTGTACTTTCCTCTTGATGGGGTGTATGTGAAAGGGTTGAATAGGACCCAGTCCCAGTTGTTATGGAGAGTTTGAATGCTGGGATCTGTTCTGTTCTTTTTTTCCCTGTCTCTTGTCTGTCTGGTTGTGCAACCAGATTTTCCTGTGAGGCTTAGGATTTGATCCCTCCGACTGTCTGCAGTTCTTTGCCTCGCTGTCTGTCTTCCCTTGCTGTTCTGTTTTTCCAGTCTTGTATATCTACTGGTATAAAAATATATGCAGATCATTAGGTGGAAATGTAACCAGTATTGGGATCCCTTTGTTTAGAATTATATAGTGTTACTGTTGATATGTATATAATTATAGTTTAAGATGATTGCAGACAGCTATTGGAAACTGAAGGGTTAACCTGAAATGCAGTTTGTAAGCCTTTTTTGCAGAAGCTGTGGAAAAGGGGTCTCAGTTCTGGGTCATTGTGTTCCTGCCTGCACCTACCTGAAATATACATGAACATTTTAGAAAAGGATGCTTGTTATGAAAGGGGATTGCAAAGACTTATAAAAACAAAGCTTCAATTCTTGCAAGACACACAGAGATTGAAGGAAAACTGTGATGGATCTTCTCTTTATTCTGTCTTTGTAAATAATTATATGGAACAATTTTTTTTATGTTACTGCTAGTACAAATTAATATTTTTCGAATTCTACAACCGCTTCTGGTTTTCCTATGCTTCCTGTCCTGTGCCTCGACGACATCCATAATGAGCTACAGCATCACTTGAGCAAGTGCAGGAGTTTAAATAGTTTGGTATTACCCTTAAACTACAATGTCCTTTCAACTCTATTGCATGACATGTTTCAAAATCAGTTAACTCAAGAATAGGGGTCCCCTACTGCCGTGTCACTGTGTTACCAATGAAGCAATGCGTGTGGCTATAACTACCTCTGTACTATCCATCATTGATAATGTGCTAGTCTTCTATGGGGTCCCATTGATACCACCTAAAATGGATCAGGACGGCCCTAAACAAGTGCTGTAGACTTGTCACTGGTGCGGGGAAAGCGTACGCATACCTGTGATCTCTACAAGCAATCCAGTTGGCTCAATCTAAATAGTAAACTTGCTTGCCAGTCCTGCCTACAGGCAAAGAAAATCTGCTTCTTAACCTCCCCTGCAACATGCGCTTAATGATACCCACAGCCAGTGTATGTTTTACAAGTTCCTCAAATCCTGTATATTGCTCATGTCTGTCAGAACTCCGGACTCAACTGCATTTTATGCCAGAGCCCTCACTGATAAATAGCCTTCCTCTTCAAATTGCAGCTAGAAGACAAGCTTAGTCCATTCAAGCGTAAACCTGCCAGCACCTCTCTGACCTTAGCAGTTGTGAATGCTCTGCCTAGGCATGCGGCCCACCTTCACTCTCTCCCCCATGCCCATCTCGCCTCCCTCGCCACCCTCTTTCCCACTATTCTCCTGTCCTCCCACTCCCCCTGCCTGTCTTCTACCTCCTCCTACTTTCCCTGTCCCTCTTACCCTCCCATCCCACTCCTACCACTCTCACTCATCTTCTCTCTCCCCATCTCATCTCCTCCCTATAACTCTTCTGTCCTCTACCCCCTTCCTTAGTACCTTCTCCTACTCCCCTTTCCCTCGTCTTGGCCTCCCTCGCCCATGCCACCTTGCACTTTGATCTGTTCTCAGCACTTACTATAGTCAAATCCTTGACTGCCTAACCCCTCACATTATCCCCCACCCCTAGCTTCTCCTCACCCCTTGGATGGTTTTTTTGTATCTGAGTTTGCTGATTGTATACCTGTTCTTTAATTGCACCTCATTATCTGTCTCTGATTTTTTTTACTTATGCTAATTCCCAAACCTGTAGTGTATTTGCTGTTGTTTCGCTTGCACTCTGTGTTGACGCCGGACCTTTGTAAATGAACATCTGGTTCAAAGGTATTTGTAATTCTAGTATTAAATAAATAAATAAAAAATAAATGTCAAACCTGAGATAGACTAGGCTAGGTGTTCCTTCCCAGGTGTGCAACGCCCGCTCATTGGAGCTTTGTCAGGGCAGGCTCTGATTGAGCCAATTGTTGGATACCTGGAGTAACGGACCAACTGGCCTAGTTTGTGGAAGGTTTGACATTGTGCTTTTTACTTGTGTGTAAAGTGATGGAATTCAATAGACCGCATCAGCTTTGCATTTGGAACACCTCCTTTATTTTGCTGTGCTTTGCAGTCAAACCTCTCTGGTAAGATTTGTGGAGTGCTGGACTTATTGTTGGATTATATCTCTGTGGGAAAACGTGTTCCCAGATTAGAATCTCTCCTACATAGTTGTGAGTGCTGCACCTTTTGGTTTGAACCAAAAGCAGGCAGTCTGCTTTGGTAGCAGGGTTATGTCTGGCCTACCCTCTTCTCCAGAGAGGAGTTCTGACAGGCAGTCCAGTACTGGAAGAAAGACAGTCTTACCTTAAGTACAAAAGAAGTTGTACTGATCCCGCACACGCTTTGGTGTCCAGGTTCAGGCAGCTCTCTTCCTCTTTCTCACAAGAAGGGAAGAAATGGTACTAGTCAAGGTTGCCCTCTGTGAGATCTTCCGCTAGACATTCGATTTCACAGAGTCGTAAGCTCCCCACCGCTAATCACTGGCAACATCTAGGTGTGGGAGTTGGTTACTCAGACTCTGAGCCTACTCCTAGTGACTGCTCTGATAGGGCAGTGTCGTCAAGGCACAGGTCAGGAAGCATAGGAAAACTAGGACCAGTTATAGAATTCACAAAAGTATTTTATTTGTACTAGCAGTAACAAAAAATAAACTTGTGCTGGCCCGGCCAGCACAGTGGTTGGAGTTCCGCTGCAGCAACAAGCACTCCATGGACTGCTCTCCTTCTCCGGGGATACTGCTCGGTGCTTGGTGGATGCTAGGGGCTCCATAGCTACCGACGCTCAACAGATTTCAGGGGCGGGCAGATGCAGGACATCATTGCATGTCCCCGCCTTCTGGGGAAACCAAGGAAGAAAACTTCCTGCTTCTGCCGCCTTACTGACGCCGCTCCAGCTGCATTGGCTCTCAGGCCGACTTCCGCCTCTCCATGTTTGTAGCACTCTTGCCTGGAGCGCCTATGACCCTGCCCTGGGGCAAGCCAGATGGTCTAGAGAGGACGGCTGATGTGAGTAGCTGCAGCCAGAGTCTGTGACTCAGCAGATGGTCCCGCAGTAATTGGAAGCAGGGACCAAAACAGAAAATTGAAAAAATAAAACTTGTTCTGTACAGCTCTTTACAAAGACAGAATAAAATGGTGAAGATCCATCAGAGTTTTACTTCAGTCTGTCTGTGTCCCTTTCTCTTCCCAGCAATTGCAGCTCAGCTTTCTTATAAGTCTTCCAATCCCTGTTCTTAAAAAGTATCCTGTTTCTTGTATGCATCAGGCAGATGCAGCTTGGAACAGTGTGTCCTGAGCTGAGGCCCTTTTCACAGCTCTTCTGCAGGGTTTAAAAGTTGTACTCCGTAATCTCTTGAGTTTCTAATAGCTTTTGCAGTCATCTCAAAGCACAATTATATACATTTCAAAATTAATACTATATAATGTCTAAACAAAGGGATCCCAATATTAGTTATGTTTCCACATAATGATCTGCATATATTTTTATATCAGCAGATATGCAATCGAGGAAAAAGATAGAACAGCAAGGGAAGGTTGAGAGATAGTGAGAGGCAAATATTTGTGAGATGGTTGGGGTGATCAAATCCTAGGTCTCATAGGAAAATTTGGTTGTGCAACCAGACAGAAAAGGAAAGAACAGATCCCCACATTCAAACTCTTTCTGTAACAACTGGGACAGGGTCCTATTTCACCCTGTCACATGCGGTTCAACATTGGGCAGTTCTCATGGATGGGTGTAGCTTCTGTTCCATGCGGCACTACTAACGGCCAGACCCCTGGCCCCTTTGAGTTGGCTGGACTGGCGTTGATGGTCCAGATGGAGTGTTCATTTGTGGCAGCAGCCTCAGAGTCCTTGTCGAGAGTAGTGCCACTGTCTTAAGGGAATGGGAACAGCCATGGTGCCACCACCAGGCACTCTGGTGTCAGCTAGTCATCAACACTGGATCTTCTTAGAAGTATCTGTCATCGGGTCACATTATAGGAGCTTCACCATTGGTGAAGCAGGATCTACGGAAGATTTTCAGCAGTAGCACTTGGGCCACCCACTTTGTCGACATCATAAACCCTATAAAGGCTTGGCGGCCCAGCTCCTCATCAGTTCTTTCCTGCCATCGACTTATTTGCATGGGTCTCTTAAGAGCTCCAATACAGTTTTAGCACCATTTTGCTCTGCGGCTTTTTCTTACTTATGACTTTTAGAATCTCTGTTTGTTTTTTTCAGGAGATTCATTTATTTTGTTTGTCGAGTGTTAATCCTTCTACCTCTTTCTTCCATTGCTGCCACTGTGGAAAGAATATTGCCTCCACAGACTAACATTCACTTTGTGTCTGCTGTATTGGACCTGATTATGAAGTTTCTGACTGTGAACTCTGCCAGAAGTTTAATCGAGCAACCTTCAGGTGACACAAAAGGCTTTAAAACATTTTCTTAATGGAACAGCAAGCAGCCAGTTCTGGGGCAGGGGTCCTCAAGGTTTCCAGCCTATCAATCACTGGCAGGGTTGTTGAGCTCCCAGACCTCTAAGGCCCAAGACAAGTCCTCGGGGGTCATAAGACCTTGCTCCTCGCGGATAACTCATTCCCTGATGGCCTCCTGCTTCGCCTGGGGGTTCATCATTGGCTGTGCTGCACTGGACGCACACAAGGTCGCTGTCCAGGTTTCTGTGCCCTCCAGAGCATACCAACATCACATCTGCCGATGCTCAGGCGTATGATCATCGACCTCCAGGTTGTCTGCTCCTCCTTTATTGCTGAAGGGCTTGTCATCGACAGCCCTCTTGTCATGGCCTCCCCTTTCCTTCCAGGGCTACAGAATTTTTATCCACAGGACGCCTCAGGCGGTCATCGATCCCTGTATAGTCGATTCGGCCTTCAGCAGTCGTCTACCTGAACAAAATACTCACCAAATTTACATAGGCAATCGTTCACCAGTTGGATGTATACAGGTCCACTTCTTCAGCACCATTGATGGTAGCCTCAGCATTGACATTTCCTTGTTAACCGCGAGAAGCCTCCACAAGCCTTCTGCAGTGCCTTCGACGTTGGACTTGGATTTGAAGAGGTAGACATCGAGGAGGAGTACCACCCTGACTTCATTCTTCCTGATGAGGAAGAGGAGGTCTTTACTCGGATAGGTCCACAGCTCCTCTGTTAGTGAGGACTCTATGTCAAGCATACCTCTAGGTCTCTTTCTGAGGATCCCATATTTTTCAATGTGATTAAACAATAGTCCTCAGCCATGGGTTTCCATCCTGAGGAAGAGGATGTCACCAGAAAGGATCTGATGGATCTGGAGATCCCAGAGTGTCCCCAAAGATCATTCCTCCTATTCTATCTGCATTGAGGAATGCTGCCACTGGAGCCAGGCGCAGGTCAGACATGGTGCCAGCTATGCCTTGCAGGGCAGACTGACATTATCATGGCCCCAGGGGTTCCCCTGCTATGCTGCCCAGCCAGAATACCAGAACACCAACTGAAGAAGGACAAAGCTGCCACTCGGACCCTCCTAGATGGCACACAGAAGCAGGAGGTTCTCAAGTTCTTACAGACCACTGAAGATGTTAGCAAGCATATCTACAGGGCCTCTCTGTCCTGTCTCGGACACTATTGCCAGTGCCGCTGCCACCAGCATCTGCCTCACATAGGCACTCATGGCTGAGAGTATCTGGCTTTACTGCTGATGTTCAATAGAAGGAACTTAATGCCTCCTTTAACGGCACTAAGATCTTTGGGCCTGATGTCCAGGACATCATTAACAATTTGCAGGCATCCGCAGGGCTATAAAGTTTGTCCACTGCCTCACCATACTCAGCCTAAAGGTAGACAGTGCCTCCCTTTCACAAGGCATCCAGTAGACCTGAGCTACTGCTCCAGTGCAAATGAAGAGCCTCAGCTGCTTTTCTCCCACTGCTTCCAATACAGGAGCCACGGTCAAGCATCCATGGATTGATGGATCACCTCAGCAGCTGAATCCACCTGTGCTTGACTGCTTGCAAGACCTCACTCTTCTGGTGCCCGACCAAGAGGTGGTGGTTGGAGGTCGGTTATCCCTCCATCTGAATCAGTGGAGAACTATAACTTCGGATGCCTGGATTCTGCAAATCATAGAAAGGGTCACATGCTGGAGCTCATCGAGCAATCCCAGAAATCCCTCTTCTACCCGCTACTTACCCCGGCTCAGTTTGCCCTGCTCTACTGGAGGAGGTACAGTCTGTTGTGCAAGCAGGCCATCAGTCCAATACCCAGGCGCCAGAGAAACAAGGGGTTTTCCTGGTCCCCAAAACGTCTGGAGGTCTGAGGCCCATTTTAGACCTAAAGGACCTGAATATGTATGTATGTCCAGTACAGAAAGTTCAAGATGGTAACTTTGCCAGGCCTGATGCCTTTGCTCAAAACAGTTGACTGTCTCTGTTCAGGAGGGCAACAATGAAAAAGCAGGGATACTGAACGAATACTTCTGCTCAGTATTCACAGAAAAGAGGATGGGGAGGTAACTAATCCAGTCAGTAGAAACACTCTGGATGGGGGTCGATACAGGTCCATTCAAGAGAGAGTTCTGAAAGAACTCCTAAAACTGAAGGTGGACATAGCAGTGAGACTCTGACGAGATTCACCCCAGAATTCTCAAAGAACTACTGTAAGGGAGAACAATGCTAAACTACCATCTTCCCTACCCCATCTTCTGAAAATGATAATAGACTTCATATCAGGTAAGACCTAGGTACATTACTGGTAATATATACAAGATTTTGAGGAGGACTTGGATGATTCCACACTTTTATTTTGAGAGCTGAATAAAGACCTCGAGCTTGAGGTCCCTGAAGTCTCCTGGATGAAAACGGCTGTAGTCAGCTGTGAAGGTTGCCTGTCGAAAAAAGGCTTATAATATCATTTTGTGTAATCACTTGATTCACCTTAGGCCTTACCACAAAATTATTTAATAAATTACCAAACATAACACAATTCACATAATATTATCCTCTTCTCTCCAGATTCAAATATAATGGCAATGACACTGCTTTCCACACTTATAATAATGAAAATTCTATATTTTATCTACATCTATACAATAAATCTGAATATGCCTCATTAGCATAAATATTAAGCCTAATACTGTAAACATCAAGAAAATTGTTTCAGATAATCCAACAACTACTAATTTTAACAAATAAGCATTGCAAATGAATAAACAATATTCATTATGATAAATGGTAGTTATACTAGACTTTTATCATGCTTAGTATTTAACATAACCTTCGTGCATAAGAACATGCAAACTCATAAGATCAATATCTCAAATTATTTCTGTATAAAACTTGTTTCAAAACTTTATTGCATGTAAAATGTATTTGTATGAGAACTGGCAACAACTCGTTACATTAGTGACTTGTACTATACTTTCATGAACTCAGTATTAACTTTTCAAATGATGCAAAATATTTCTTATTTTAAAGCTTAAACTAGCTACCCAGATTCTATAGTTAAAAGTAGATTCCTGTCTTACTTTCCCAGATAAGCCAATTTAAAATAACAAGACTATTAGTTAAAATTAGTGAAAGTAATTAAATTAATGCTAAATTTCTGGTTGTAGAAGTGATTCTTTTCTCAACTTGGAACTCTTGGTTGAGTCTGGCTCTTGATGAAAAGTTTCTTTGTCAGCTAACCTTTTGACCCTGGAACTTCTTGGCATGGACTACCACTGCCAGTTAAATTTTCTTTGCTGAAAGTCACTTTACCAAAAGTCAGTTCTTGGATTTGTAGAACATAGCTTCAATCTGCACAGTCCATAGCAACACTGGATTCAAAGAACTTTCTTGTGGATAGCAAAGTTGTTTAAACAACTGGAACTTAATGACCTTCATGTTGTATATCTACTATTAACCTTAGACACTGGACTTTCCATACTTACAACGCTGGATATAGCAGCTTGCATGAATTTTAAAGTTAAGTCCCTGTCTAGATATCAGCAGGCAACATTACTTCAGCCTAAATGCTCAGCAGATAACACAGACCTTGCTTCATACACAATGAGAATGTCCTTGCATCTGGTTTTTGCACCTGAATCTTCTGGCAGCACTGCATAGCTTTTAGCTATCCTTAGACTGTCCCATTATTCAAATACAGGCATGGCCCAACGCCTCTTTGGCCTACCTACAGTTTAAAGCCATTACAGTGCTTAGTTAGAATAACATAAATCCTTTTGCATCGATATTTTGGTCCAGACTGAGGTGTAACCAGAAAAATTCACTAATATAAACTGCCCTGGTGATAACATCACCAGATTTTGATTGGCCCGAGTCACTAGAAAGGTAGGACATTTCAGAAGATGAAGGATGACATACAGACATGCCTCTTAAGACATCCCTTTTTCTCCAGACTAGTTTAATGCTCAAAATTATTTTCCTTAAATAAAAGTCTTATGTAACCTAATTTAAACATTAAACTTGCATATTCAGGCATTTTACATTAAGCAAATTATTCTGGTAGAAGTCTGATATTTTTAGCACGGATACTTTTAAAGTACACTATTAATGGTTGTAACTTCATAATGTCAATAAAACTTTTTAGTCTTTAAAACATTACTTTTTGTAGAAACACATGGTTTCTTTGTTCTGTTTTAGACATAAATTTTAAACTGTCAGAAAATTATTTTAGATTGTTTGTTTCTCTATAGCAACAAAATACAGACTTGAGTCATATTGTTAGACTGCTTAAGATGTGAGCTATCATGAAATACTAGACTTGTTTAGTTTTCTAATAAGAAAATGATATTTTAAACATAACTCCTGAACTGTTGGTCCTGCAGTCATGAAAATTAGTAAGCTTATTCATCATACTAGTGTCCAATAACTGTCCAACATTTATGGCAGCATCATAATGTTTTTTAAGTTATAAGCAACATACTTTTCTTAATATACAAAGTTTAAACAGAGGAACAGTTTTTTTTTCTTTCTAGAAATCTGTACCAGTCACATGATCTATCTGATTGTAGTCTTGGATACCTAGCTCTGAAATGTCCACTCTAGCTTGGATTCAAACACTTGGCTATAAATCGGTCACATCACAGGGATGCTTCTTTGGTACCAGATAACTTTGGCCAAAGTATTTCTGGAATGTGGCTAGGCTCCTAATGGCAACATTACTCTACATACTTTATCTGGTTAAAGTCCAGACTCAACTTTGAAAGTGTCCACTAATATCCTGGTAAAAACTAAAATGGAGTCTCAATTTCATTTCCTCGGACCTCATTTACCATATGGCAAAGGGATGCTTAGGAATAGAGATATTTTTCCTTTAAGCATTAACGCCAGGTACCTTGTCTTAAAGTTTAATTAACCCTTTTGTTTTTCTTAGGAACTTACGCAAACAATAATCGTGAACTAGAAATTATTCCATATAAAATCACAAAATAATAATAATTAAATCAATTCTTGATAATTGAAATAATTTTTCCATCAAGGGTTTTGTCCCTCCACTTCTCCCCTTATGAGAGAATTTTACTGGAAAATAGAGTAGGTACTTCTGCTCCCGACTAGTCTGACCAAGTATCTTTCTGACACCTTTGATCACTGTTGGAGGAATGTGGGTGTCAATTTGGCTGATCTGGGTCTTGTGTTTTGGTTTTATCTCTTCTAATGCCTTTCTGGTGCTCATGCAGACAGCTGTATGAATGCATGGAGAGAGGATAGAACTAACAGCTGAGATAGTACTAATGTCCATATATCCAGACCACTCCCCTCTTGGACTAAGACTCTTCTTCCTGTATACATCCATGCTGCTAAGAAGGCTGTCACCCGTAAATGGTTGACCAAAATGATCCCATCTGTGGTGGAATGGAGAACCATTATGGCAGAAATATATAAATGGAGTTTCGTAACAAATTGGCACCTTTTCAGACAAAGTGGCAGCATTGTATTTTCTACCTAATGGAGATGGATCCAGATTTCATCCCAAGGGGTGTGGAGGGTGGGCGATTAAGACCCCTAGTCAGCGCCATACAATTTGACTTGCCTTTGGAGGCTGATGTTTTCTGTGGGAAAGGTGTTCTGAGAAAATGAAATAACTAGACAAGTGAGTTACTCTAACCTTGTAAAGGGCTGAATACATGCTTCAGTCCAAAACTACTTTTAATTTCCCACTGATCTAACCACTTTTATAATTGAACAGTTTATTTATATAGCAGTCTACTGTATTAACTGTAATGCTGTTTGTGTCCCTTGTATCTATCAATACAAATTAAATTGGGAAAAAGGACTAAGGGAAGAACTAGTGACACCACTGACCACCCTTTTTAACAAATCATGGGAGGATCGTGTGGTACCTGGGGACTGGAGAAGGTGGAAGTGATTCCCTTCACAAAAGTGGGAGCAGAGCAGAGGCAGGAAACTACAGACCTGTTAGTTTGACCTCAGTAGTAGGGAAAATGATGGAATCACTTCTGAAAAGAAAGTACTGCCTAGAGGCTGCGGGCACAGGACCCAAGGCAGCATGGATTCACAGTAGGAAGGTCATGTCAGACAAATCTAATAGATTTCTTTGAGTGGCTGACCAAAGTAGTAGATGAGAGAGGGCTGTGGAAGTAGCCTACTTAGACTTTAGACAAAGCATTTGATATAGTCCCACACAAAAGATTAATAAACAAATTAGCCAGCATGAGAGTGGGTCCTAGGGTGGTAGCCTGGGTAAAAACTGACTGGACAGCAGGACACAGAGGGTAATAGTTAAGAGTCCACTCTGAAGAAAGGGGTTATTAGTGGGGTAATGCTGGGTTCAGTACTAGGACTGGTCCTTTTTAATGTCTTTATAAGTGACATTGCAGAGGTGCTGGAAGAAAAGTATGTCTCTTTGCAGATGGCGTAAAGATCTGCAACAGAGTTGATACACAAGGGGATGGAGAGGATGAGAAGGACTTTTCAAGGTTGGAGGAATGGTCAGAAGTACGGCAGCTTAAATTCAATGCAAAGTAATGCACCTGGGAAACAAAAAGCCAGGGAAGAGTACACAATGGGGAGAGGAGGTACTAACAATACAAATGGAAAGGGACCGGGGGTAGTCCATATCAGATGACCTAAAGGTAAGCAAGCAATTTGAGAAGGCAGTAAGGAGGGTTGGAGAGATACTGGGATATATAGGAGAGGCATCACCAGTAGAAAACAGGAGTTGTTATCCTCTGTACGAACAGTTGCTGAGATCCCATCTTGAGTACTGTGTGCAGTTCTGGAGACCCCATCTCCCAAGGACATAGGATGGAGGCAGTTCAGAGGAGGCAACTAAAATGATGCAGAGTCTTCACCAGAAGCCATATGAAGAGACTAAAGGAGCTTAATATGTATAGCCTCGAGAAAAGGAGGAGGGGGGACATGATGGAAACTTTCAAGTACCTCAAGGAATCAACAAGGTCCAAGAGGGTAGCATCTTTCAGAAAAGAGATGAGCAGAACAAGGGGACAATTTGAAGATTGGGGGCGGCTCGGGGGCAACGGAGGAAGTATTTTTTTCACGGAGAGGGTGGTGGACGATGGAACGGCCTTCCAGAGGAGGTTGTGGGATCACAAACAGTGGGGAATTCAAGAATGGATGGGACAGATATAAGACAGTTCTGGTGGAAGTTAGGAGGAAGTAGGCTGTTGGTTAACTAGGATCTGTAGCTTATCCTGTAGGAAGGAAATGGGAAGACTGGGTGGGCCAAGCGGTCCTTGTCTGTCATCAGGGTCTGTGTTTCTGTGTGACATGCAGGACGTTTACCTGCACATCTTGGTCTTTTCCCTCATAGGAGGTTCTTCTATTTTCTGTTTTAGGGTCTTTACCAAATGGTTAGCAGCACTAACCGCAGCCCTCAGAAGGAGGGACTGTATGTTTCCCCTACCTGGACGATTGGCTTTTAAAGGCTCTGTCCAGGGAAAAGCTCCTGCAGACTCGAGAGAACTCTCAGTTGTTCTCTCCTTGGGCATCATAGTCAATCTGCCTAAGTCAGTTCTGGTGCCGTCGCAAAGACTGCAGTACATAGGGGTGGTTCTAGACTCTGTGCAGGAGAAGGCTTTCCACCTTAGAACAGGGTGGAGTGCCTTATAGCCCAGGCTCAGGAGGTAGCACAGAGCCATTTTATTGCTACCAGGGTGTACTTGAGGTTTGGTCTAATGGCAGTCACCATCACTGGCCAGATTCCATATCGCACTCTCCAGTGGACTGTCTAGTGCAGTGGGGCTAACGATGGACAAGTTGGATCGGTCGGTGCTGGTCTACTCCCAGTCCACAGAGTGCTCGGTGGTGGATGGACCCTTGAACCTGCTGCAAGGAGTCCCATTCCAGATTTTTTTCCATAACACATTCTCACCAGGCGCTTCCAGATCGAGGCTGGGGAACTCACCTGGGTCCATTTCAGATCCAGGGCTCCTGGTCTCGGGTTGAAACCTCCTGCATATCAGTGTCCTGGAGATGTGGGCGATGCTCACCATACAGACCTTTCAGAATCACCTTGCCCTGGGCCAGCTGCTTGTGCAGTTGGACAATCTCAGTGTAGTGTTCTACATCAGCAGGGGAGACTCATTCGTACCTCCTAGGCAGGGAGGCTGTGAGAGTGTGGTACTGGGCATTGCATCATGGTCTGACACTTCTGGTGGTCCACGTCCCAGGGGTGCTAAACACTCGACGGAGAGCCTCAGTCCAGGATGCACAATTGAGAGCGCCTCTTATCCATTGCAGAAAAGTTGTTTGACAGATGGGCCATCCAGAATTGGATCTTTTGCATCCCCACTCAATGCAAAACTACCCAATTTTTGCTCGCTTGATCCAGGGCCTGGAGTTCACTGGTGAGATGCATTGTCCCTCTCTTGGAGCAGGAAGTTTCTATACTCATTCCTCTGATTTAGAAGGTCCACATCAAATTGCAGATGGAGGGGCCAGCATGATTCTGGTAGCTCCCTTCTGGCCCTGCTAGATGTGGTTTCTCTGGCTATAGCAGTTGGCAGAGGAAGCTCTGGTTCCCTCTCCCCCCTTTGCAGGAACCTGCTGACCCAGGCTCAAAGGCCCTGGTCCATCCCAATCTACGGTCCCCTCTATCTGCATGTTTGGCTGCTGAGGACATAGCCATCGCCAGGTATGAAATCTCTAATAGAATGGCGGATGTCCGGTAGGCCACCGGACACCTCCACTCAAGCCACATATGCCATGAAGTGGAAGCAGTTTTCCTTCTGGGCTGCCAAACACAATCTGGACCCTTTCACCTGTCTGGTGAGCCAGATTCTGGACTACCTGATCTCTCTGTCTGACTCGGGTCTCCAGTATTACTCCTTGAAGGTACACCTTTTGGCTATTTTGACCTTTCATGAACCCGTAGGTGACTGCACGGTTTCTCAGCTGGATGTCTCCCCTATCTTTTAAGGGGCATCCTGCATCTCGAAACCCCAATCTGTTCTCCTGTCCCAGCTTGGGATTTGAATTTTGTTTTGGAGAAGTTGACTCTGTCTCCTTTTGATCTGATCACAACTTTGAGTTACGGTTTCTCTCTTGGAAAGTGTTATTTTAGTTGCCATTACTTCTGCTCGAAGAATTTCAGAGCTTCAGGCTCTGTGATGTGAGGAGCCTTGTTTGATTTTTACAAAAAACAGATGTCTTTGTGCACAAATCCTAAGCTTCTCACTAAGGTGGTCTCCAGTTTATAGTCAACCTATCTATCCACCTTCCTTTTTATTTTCCTGAGCATGCCAATCCTGGGAAGCACTATTCCATGTGTTAGATGTACGAGAACTTTGAAGCACTACCTGCTTCACTTCAAAGAATGTAGAAAGTCGAAGCAGTTGTTTGTTTCTTTACCAAGTAGAGAGGTGCTTCAGTTTCCAAGTAATGTTTATCAGATGGTTGGCAAATTGCATTGTGTTCTGCTACGAGTACCACAAAGAATTGCCCGGAGTGGTTAGCTCATTCCACAAGATGCATGGCTACCTCTGTGACTTGTTTCTGAGGGGTCTTGACCGATGACATCTGTGCGGCTGCCACCTGGAGTACCCTCCATACTCTCGCGAGCACTGCAGTCTGGACATTGTCTCAAGAGCCCATAAGGTTTTGACAGAACTGTGCTGCAGGGCCTCCTGCCTTAAGTTTATGATAAGCCCTCCTCCCAGACTATTTGTTTGCACCTGTAACTGCTTGGGACTCTTTCCTGCAGAGTGACCTGATGACTGAGATACCCTCGAGGAAGATAGAACAGTTGCATAAGAACTTGGCATCGGCAGATCTTCGTGAGGATCTCAGTCATTAGGTATGCATTCCCTCCCACCATCCCCCTTCTTGAGGCTCTTGTTCTGGAATTGGCTGTCTGGTGTATCCAACCTTTCATATCGGCCTGGGCTTCTCTCACTCCTTGGTCCCAGTGGCTAGGACTGTGCTCTCTTTTTTTTCCTCCGGGAAAGAACTGATGATGTCTGTGGTATTGGGCGGCCCTAGTTGTACTTCTGAAAATCTTCCATGTGGATCCTACTTCACCAACTTTGAAGTTGCTGTGGTGTGACCTGATGAGTGAGATCCCAAAGTTCTACGATTAGGGTAAATTCTTACATAACTGGGATTTTTGTTTGTTTTTTTAGTGTCATGTTCGGTACTGGATTTGGACCCCTTGGGGTTTAGCCCGTATTGAACATGGTGTCTGGTAGGTCGTCTCTGGGGCCTGTGGTTCCAGGAACCCTCTCAGTGCTGTCCGCAGTGTTGGTTTTGGTGCCACGCTGCATGGGTCCTTCACCCACTGGGGCTGGCACAGGTGTTGCCACAGGCGAGCACAGCGTTGTCTGGACTGTGACCCCACTCTCTTTTCTGCCCTCCTTATGAGGGATGATGTAGAGGGAGAAGAGTACGATCCTGATCTCATTATTTCCGAAGGTGAGAATAACTTTTTTCTATGGTGTAAGGTCTTTGGCCTAGTTCCTATGTCTGTTCTTCTAGAAGACATATTCTTCTAGGCTGTGCTCAGAATATACACTCTGCTCTCATCGAGGCATAGGTCAGTAAGCATAGGAAAACCAGGAGCAGTTGTAGAATTCAAAAAGTGTTATTACTAGCAGTAACATAAAAAATTGTTCAGAATAACTGTTTGCAAAGGCAGAATAAACAGAGAAGATCCTTCTGAGTTTTCCTTCAATCTCTGTGTCCCAAAACATTGCAGCTCTCTCTCAAGTCCTTGCAACCCCTTCCTTAACAAGCATCCTGTTTTTTTTCTCTAAAATGTTGTGTGTTTCAGGCAGGTGCAGCAAGAGTACAATGTCCCAGAACTGAGGCCCTTCTCCAGAGCTTCTGAAAAAGGCTTAAGAACTGCTCTCAGGTTAACTCCTTGAGTTCCCAATAGATTTTAGCAATCATCTTAAACTATAATTATATACATTTCAACAGTAACACTATATAAATTTATAAACAAATGGATTCCAATATCAGTTCCATTTCCACATAATGATTTGCATAATTTTTATAACCAGCAGATATGCAAGGGAGGAAAAGACAACAGCAAGGGAAGAGGGCACTGTTGAGCAATCCTACAGGCAAGACGCACATTACACCAGCTCTGCCAGTTCTGAACTTTAAACTGCTAAAACTAGTTATTTTTCTTCATACAGCTAAGTGTACTACTGCTCCTATTAAAGAGGGTGTATTCTGGCATCGATTGCAGCCTTATACACGATGGGCGTTCATAAAAGCGGGTGGAAGTAGTGCTAAACATCCACCGGCTGCAGAAACCCAGGCCGCAACTACCAACACAGACTATAGCCGACTGGAGCCCCTTTGAAAGTTCTTCAAATCTTGATGCGTGTGATCAACTTTAAAGTTGAGTCGATCTTACATCGCTTCACAGATCAGGATGCAGAATTGAGGTAGCATCTGAACGGCGTATTTCTGCCGGAAAAACACATACAAGCCATCTCTACCACATCCAGATTGGTGCAAGAAAACGCAGCTATTGCTACAGGTTGGAGGCCCTAGAGAATGCTAACGGGCCTTCCATGTCAGAATCATAGGGTTACCTGAAAGCTCTGAAGGAGGCGTACTTACTGGGGTTTCTCCAGGAATAGCTTTTGCTGCTCTACATGTATCTCGGGACATATGCAGGTCAGATGTGCAAAGCCTATTGTATAACTCCGAGAGCAGTGTGGCCGAAGTGGAGCTTCCCCATACTATCCTATTGATTACAGTTAATTTGGCGGTAAGAGATGTTCTGCTACAAGCGGCAAGATCAACCGAGGATTAAATAACGACTGAGCTACCCTACATTTGTTTCAGACCTCTCCTTCTCCACTCGATTGCGCCGAAGAAATTCTATGTAGTCAGAGTGCGACTTGAAGTTTGGGGTCAGTCATTCCCTTATAATGCCAGCCAGTTTAGCATCAATTATTGGGGTTGTACCTTTCAGTATACAGACCCTGTTGAGGCAGGAAAGAAACCTGAAAGCATCGCTAGGGAATTTCAGTCGACAGAGGAGCGACCCGATTCGAATCAGATGGAGACCTGAAATGGGGACACTGTGCTGTAAATGCAAATTTATAAAGTACTCCATATTTGCTATCCTTTGATTTTATTAATAGAGGACCTGTTTAAGTGCCTTATTGATCTATAAGGGAGTTGGTTGGTTTATAAAATATTTAGTGTGCCTATGAAAGTAGGGAACTGTGTTTTGTTAATATGCTAAACATGTTTGTACTTTCTATTTTTTGAATTGGGGTCATGTCAACACTAGGTGCTGAGTCATAAGTTGCTCGGACTTGCTCCATTTTGGATTTTGACTGCCAAAAGCCTTGCAGGATGCAGTTATTCGAACTTATAATGGACCTTTATTAGTTTAATTGGGATTCCCCCATATTTCTTACACCGGACTGTTAGGGCTACGATTTATTATTACATTGGATGTATATTGGAATTTAAAATGTGATGCCTTGCAGGTGTTGATTTGTATGTAAATGCATTTCAAAATGATAAACATAAAGTACAAAAAAAAGCAAGGGAAGACTGAGAGGCAGAGAACTGTGAGACTGTCGGGGTGATGAAATCCTAGGTTTCACGAGAAAATTTGCTGCGAACTGCATAAGAGTCAGGGAAAGGAAAGAACAGATCCTTGCATTCAAACTCTCCATAACAACTGGGACAGGGTCCTATTCAACCCTGTCACATCGGCATTGGATTTCAAGCCAACCGCTATTGACAAGGCTAGTCACCTCCAGTTGAAGTTCATGAACATGCTTAACATGCCGGTCAACTTAATTCCTCCTATTCAGCTTTCTTTAGAGACCCCTGCCTTGGCGTTTAGCAGATGCCTGCTTCTGCACCAGTTGTCCATAAGCAAGCAGAGAAGAAATATGCAGCTCTTCAGAATATACCAGTGTAGTTCACTCAGCCCATAGCTGATACTATTGTCCTTCTCGCTGAAAATGACAAGGCTGTTGTGCCCAAGGAGGTCTCTGCACCCCATGCTGCTAAGAAGTTGTGCGAGGTTGATACAATAAGTAAGCAAGCTTATGCTTCAGCTACTCTGGGATGAGGATAGCTAGCTCACCAAAGGAATTTTCCAAGTAGGAGATACTATGTGGAGTAAGTTGAAGACCTTGGCAGAGACTCTGCCAGATTCAGAGGCTAAACAGGATATGCTGCTGATTGTTATCAAGGTATTGAATCCAGCAGTCACCCGCTCAAAGCCTCATGGATGCCTATGATGTAACATCTTGCTCTGCAGCTGCAGGCATTTGTGTCAGGTGGCATTCCTGGCTGCGGACTGCTGACTTCACCCAGAAGGTGGACAAATGGGTGATGAATGTCCTTTGATGGCACCATCTATTCAGACAGAGGTGGAATAGTCTCTTAAGGCATCTAATGAAATTAGAATGAATTTGTAAGACTGCCAGACCAGTTCCTTCAACTCCTAGACAAGAAAGGGATGTGGGTCCTTTCACAGCAAAGCAAACTTTTCGTGGTTGAGCAAGGAGCCCACTATAACAGAAATCAGACTCTACAGCTTCTAAAAGAAAATGTAGCTGAAAGCAGAGGTGCCACAAGCACTTTGTGCCATTATATGAAGCTCCATTCTTTGAAATATCTGGGGCATGCACCCCATTCTTGACCTCAGAAAGCTGAACAAATTCATGAGTTGATTTCTCTGGGCTCCTACTACCATATCTGAAACTTCAGGACTGGCTAGTAACCATGGATATGCAAGATGTCTACCAGTACATACTGCAGCACCTCAGCCACCACTGATAAACTCTTTCATTGTGCTGGGACAGCATTACCAGTTCACAGTCCTGCCCTTTGGGCTTTCCTCAGTACCTTGAGTCTTCACAAAGTTTTTGCAGTACTGGCAGTGCAATTGCGGAAATTAGGACTCCATATCTTCCTTTATTTGGGTGATTGGCTTATTTAAAGCCTGTTCAAGCAGGAGACAGAATGGGCAGTGGCCACTGCTCCTCAGTTTAACTTCCATGAGAGTTTCACTGAACCTCAGAGTCTCAGTTTGAACCTTCCAGCAACTGCTGTTCTTAGGAGCTCTTCTGGATACAAACTAAGCCTGGGCTTTTTTTCTTGAAAAGCCGACTACAAGCAATACTGGAGATGGCATGCTGCATCATGGAACTTAAGACACTGCAAGCCCATGCCATGTAACGCATGCTGAGTCTACTAACTGCCTCAGTGTTAACAGTGCCCCAACATGTCTACACATGACAGCTACTCAGTGGTTAAGTGCTTAATGATCACAAGCATCACACCTTCAGAATCGACCTTTTCAGGTGACCAAACCCCAAGTAAGATCCCTGACACCCATCAGAGCTGGAAGCTGTTCTTATTACCGATGTGACCCTGCTTGGATGGGAGCCCACTGCCAGGGCCTACAGACACAGGGTGTCTAGGACCTGTCAGTGACTCATCTCCACATAATTGTGTTGTAGATGCAAGTGAATCTTCATCGATAGTGTCTCTTGCAGCAGTCACCCTGTAGAACTTCAGCTGCCAGGCACTAGGACCACACAGAAGCTTTCTAGATAGTGGTCTACTGAGGGGCCGCGATGACATCATATGATGACAGAGTCCCTCCCATACAAACGTGACAGCCCTGTGCCCTCCCCATTTCTATTCCCGCCATCAACCATCACATGTCTGATTACTCTGAGACACCACCAAGTTCAATTGACTGCCAAATCTTCTATTTTCTTCATTTTCTCTCCTAGTTTGTGCATCACTTTATTTTATAAGGTGATTTCCATTTATTTTTGTTTGTTTTTATAGACGAACTCTGACCCCGAAACTTTCTGAACTGCATCACTGTCTAGGCCAGTACCACGAAGTGAAGGCCTGCAAGTATTTGCTTGGCTTCTACCAGGCAACATTGTCAGAAGACTTTAGAATCCTTCCTGGTTGAATACAAGGTCACCTGCATGGAGAAGGAGCTACAGGCGAGGCGCCCTCTGCTTCGTGGCCCCATCTTCAGGCTCTCATTCTTCCATGGCTTGAGACAAGTCGGTCAGGAAGCGCAAACATCGGGACAAGGACCGGCTAAGGAGAGGTACCTCTGCTTCTTTGAAGTTGCCGCCCAAGCACCAGCCACATTTAGCTGCTCTCCCTGACGCCTCATGCCCTGTCATCCACAAAGTTCGTTGTGGCAGCACCCACCACCAGTCTTACCCCAGCAGGCATTGGCTCCTCAGCATCGGACTCTGTCTCGGTCCTGCTGACCATCCAGCCCCTGCTTTCAGGCCTCTGTTCTCCTCAGGCCACCAGACAGGGAGCTCTGCCGTCCAGCCTCAACCCGAGTCTGCACGGCATCATCGGAGGTGCAGCCAAATTCCCCAATGCCGTCCTTGGTCTTTTCCATGCCCATACCTTGGCCTCGCAATCCAAGTCTCCACTGGCATCACCTCAGGCTGCTATTCTATCATCTGTCCCTTCCTGATGACTCTCCAGGCTGTAGGGCCGATGCCAGGGTTTTGGCCCATTCTGTCACCCTTCCTGGCTCTACTGCCTGTGCCAGCCCCTCAGTAACCTCAGTCAGCGCTGCTCTGTGTTCAGATGCCAATCTGTATAGACTTCTGGGCAGTGCTCTACTCCCTTGAGACTTTATGCATTGGTCAGGGTCCTGCCAAGCCTACTCGCAGCGCCATCACAGTTCACGGTGTTGTGTCCTGCTTGCTGTCATTCCTTGACATCATCAGGACCTCTTTAGAAGCCTAGTGAGGGCAACTGGTACCACCCTGACCTTTCTTCTGATGATGAGGGGCCAAAACCCCTTCCACCCACCTCTATGATTTCCTCAGGCTAGTAATTTCTAGGTGTGCCCCACAGTCCCCCTTCCTCCCCGATCATCCTCCTTCATTTAGGTAATGCAACAGTTAGACTGCCATGAGGTTAGGGAGGAAGAAAGAGAGACTTCTGGTGACGCCATTGGCTTAATGGCTGCTAAATACAGGGCCCCTGCCCACCACACCAAAACGGCTCCACACGAACCAAGATTTAATAATATCTTAAGAAATTACTACAGTGAACAGTGGAGGTAACTCCTAATAGAAGATCCAGGTCCAAACAGACGAGAACGAGGAAGGATCAGCGTGTATTGAGCCCCCGAGCTCCGGCAGAAGTGGCAGGACTCTCCTGCGAGTATGGCGGACAGAGATCCAGAAACAGAATTAAGTCCCTGCCCCGCTCATGCTTTGAGACTCTTATCTGAAATAAAGCAGTTTCTCTCGGAAAACAAACAGGAATTTACCAAGCTCCATACTGACCTCCTGACTTTGGAGAAAAGAGTGGGATCCATGGGAGGACAGAATTTCAACCACTGAGGACGATATCATACCTCTGACAAGTGGTCAGCTCTCTCGTACAGCACCAAGAACAGCTGTCAGAAAAGTGCTTAGATATTGAGGCATGCTCCGTAGAGAATTTAAGAATTTATGCTTCCAGAAGACGCCGAGACTGGAGACATGACGAAGTTCCTTTCAGATCTGCTTAGACACGTACTAGACCTGCTACCGACCCTCATGTTTAAAATAGAGTGGGCACACAGAGCTCTTGTGCCTAAGCCGACTTCTGCAGCAGCCAGGCCCGATCAATAGTGGCTAAATTCTCAAGCTTTAAAGACAGAGTGTCCCATGACAGCTTGGCTGGCAACAAAAGAGGGTTGAATATAATGTGGCCGACTTCTTTTGACCAGAACTACCCTCCATCCATACAACAACAATGCATGGCCTACCGCCTCTTCTCCGCGTGCCTTGGCGGTGAAGTTACAAACTCCTTATCCCTCTCGGATTGTGAGTGCATTGGCACACAGGATCAGAGCTCTGTCACACAGTAGAGGAAGTGACTAGGCCTTTGAAAGAAAGGGGCACCTTACCGACGGATAAGAACTGGAAAAATCGGCCTTCCAATCCTTGACCTGCCTGGCAATCAACAGCCCAACACAACCCAAGAAAATCGACAGCGAACAGCTCCAGCAACCCTGCAGGACATCAAACGCTGTACAAAGGGTTTTGTGCCCCACGCAAGCAGAACAATTGGCTCCAGGACTTGGGGACACTTGAAAGATATTGCAGATACTGTGAGTAATTTATCTGTTCTTCTTCCTGCTAGGCCCGCACATTGTGGGGGTTTCTTTATTCTGCTTACCGGCAGCCGAACGAGGACTCTAGGCTCTGTAGGCACACCCTACAGCTTTCACCATTTCTTCCTGACTCCTGGAAAATGGTCTCACAAAGTCATTGGACAGCCTCATAGTCAAACATCTGTATGATCCCCAAAACCTGTTCCCTTATACCTTACCTCGAATGTGATGTCTGCCACTTCCTCACCCCCTTTTTCCCTCTCTCTGTGTTGCTGTCAGTGAATTAAGAGCTCTCATCTCCAGATTCGACATGGTTTACACTGAACATTTGTCACAGTACGAGTCCTTACAGTCTGAGCTTAAGAGATGGAGGAGGGGAGAAAGAAAAGAAGGAAAAGCATAAAGTGAATAGAAATGGTTATATATAGTGAGACAATATAAGCATATACTTTAAAGGGCTAATCTATAGAATATATTAGATAGGATCACATGTGTATACTATATGATCTTGGCGGGGGGCATGACAGAGCTTTCCCAGACTTTGTTTTCCTGGCAGTTCACTTGATTGGGTTGAGCTAATATCCCAGACACTATTTTGGACTATACGAGGAGAGACTTCTCTCCATGAGTCTGGAGGTGGTGCTGCACTCAGGCTACAAACCTTTTACATGGGCTCCCATTTGAGTTGGATGGCGCAGTTGGGCCATACCACCTGGCCAGGACCTGTTTTTTTTATGGATCTAGGAGGGCCGAGCCAACACAAAGGCTCCTTTCTCTCCTACCGAGTGCATAAACCCACTCGGCTCTCAGGGAACACCTTTGATTGTTCCCTACCTTGGGGTTACAGTGTACATAGCTCTAGATGTAGAGGGAGGTCGCTGTTCGATTTTAGGCCTCTGTACAGTTTGCAAGCTGATGTGTTGTCAGCTAGCTGTTGGTGGTTGCTTCTTTTTTAAATGTTTTTATGTACAGTGCCACTTCCATCGATATGTTCTGTCTGACATTTGCATGTTGGTACTTTGACAGAGGATGGGAAGGACAAAGAGTCCCCTGCTGGAGGGGTGAAATGGACATCCGATTCTCGACTGGACACAGGATGGGATGGGGTGGTAGAGATAATAGACTCTAGGAATATCTCTGTGTGTAGCCCCACCCTAAATATAAATGGGAATAGACAAAGCCTTACAGTGATTTCTCACAGTGGTAATGGGCCGAACACTTAAGAAACAGAGACCAGCTTTTATCTTTGTGCAAGAGACAGATTTAAACAAAGCCAGACATTTGAAGTTGGGGAAGTTTGGTTTTACTGTGGTGGTGGCTTTGTCCCACAGAAAGGGGAAGAAGGGCACCACAATTTTGGTTTCTCGGGCACCCAATTCTAGGCGTCAGCCTCTTGTGAGGACCCTATGAGGACCCTGAGGGCGCTTGGCAATCCTGCAAGGTCAGCTGGAGGCGTTCCCGACCACACTAGCCTCCATTTACATTCCTCGGGTTCCCCTGCCCCAGTGATACGAGCCTTGCTTCAGAAAATCACTTGAGTATCAATCAGGACCTCTTGTGGGGAGCCTAAATCAAGCCTTGGAACAGATAGATTCTACCAATGCCAGATCCACAAGGGGTCGACTGCACTTAAGGCCCTCAGAGACTACCTCAAGGGGTATTCTGGGCAGACGCCTGTGGGTGCTGCACCCTGGGGTACGTAATACACTCATCTCCCCACCTCCGGATAGCTCTTATGCCTGAATCGATTATTTCCTGGTCTCCAAGGAGCACCAACACCAGATTATGGAGTGCTGCCACACCCCTCAGTCCTTTCCGCGCACTCCCACCTAACACTAAAGCTGAATTGGAAATCAGAGTGTGGCTGCTCTCTCTGGAAATTTAATAATTATCTGATGAATTTGAAAGACTTCACAGATATGGTTAAAACCAGAATACCCCAAATATTGCAGGAGAACGATTCCCTAGAAATCTCCAGAGCCACCCTGTGGGATACTGTGAAATCTGTGTTAAGGGGACATTATTAAATATCCGGCCCATCAGAAAGGCAACAAAACCTTCAAATGGAGAGCTGCAGCAACAACTCCTTGAACTCCAAACACAACATGCAAATTGTGATGGAGCAGGATTCCCTTTATTGCAGGCCATGAAGCAACAAATTGAGAAACCTGTTGAATATCAAAACAGAGCGAGCCCTCAACGTCTCCGTCAGAGATACTGTGAGTGGGCCAAAAGGCAATTCGATTGTTGGCTCACAGACTGAGACAACAGACCTCGCAGGCCTCCATTACCCAGAGAGTAGGCAGGTGGTGAGAACCCCTAAACAAATTCTAGATACCTTTGGTTATTCTATCAGCATTTATATACCTCAGAGCAGTTGCAGGATTGTCGCCAGGCTGAGACTTTTTGGCTAAATTAAAGCTACAAAGGAGCTTCAACAGTCTGTAGACAATTTCATAACTTACACGAAATAGAAACTTTGATACAGAACCTGAAGAATAACAAATCTCCTGGCCCGGACGGGTATACATCGGAGTTTTTTTTTTTTTAATTTTTAAGGAAGAGATTGACTGACCCCTGTTGGAGGTCTGCAGGGTAGCACAGACAGGAGAGACAATACCAGAGTCTGGAATTATGCTGTCATCTCCGGCATACCACCCACTGTGTAGCATATCGACCCATATTGGTCTTAAATATCTACTACAAGCACTATGCAACAATATTAGCTAGCTGTTTGGAGTTGATTCTACTATGACCAGGCAGGCTTTGTCCCAGGAAGACAGTCTCAAGACAATATGAAAAGAACCCTGCACCACGCTGTCGGGTGGGGTCCCTGTTTCTGTTGCTGAGTTTGGATGTGGAGAAGGCCTTCAACCAGGTGGCGTGGTCCTTTCTGGGGACTATGCTTGAACCTCAGTTCTCTGATTCTTTCTGTAAACTAATAAACAATATTTACACCAGGCCCAGAGCTTATGTTAAGGTAAACGGAGGTATTCTGCATCTATATCTTTGTACCGAGGCACGAGACAGGGTTGCCCCTGTCGCCACTTCTCTTCACATTATACCTAGAGCCTCTGGCAAAGGCTTTGAGACAGAGGGCAGAGGTGGAGGTGTGGTGGTGGGGGAGAAACTCATAAGCTTGTGTTGTACGCAGATGACCTCCTAATATAGCTTAGAAACACAGAACAATCTCAAGGGAATTCAGCTCTTTAGCGGCTATAAAATAAATACAGCCAAACAGAAGTCTTACAATTACATTATGATCCCTCTGAAACGATAAGGAAAACTTTTCCTTCAAAGGAATTTAAAAGCTTAAAATGTCTTTCTCAGAGTCTGTCTGGCTTGGACAGTTCTCAGTTGTTCTTTCTTAACTTCCTGCCCATCCTAGAAAAATTAGACTGACCTCGAGAGATGGGCTTTGGTCCCACTTTCCCTTCTTCACTGGGTGGAAGCAGTCAGAATGGTATTGCTCCCAAGCTTTTGTATTTATCCCAAACCATTCTCATTCATTTGCCTGAGAATTATTTCTCTGGCCTAAATAGAAAAATAGCCTGTTTCATTTGGGGTTCCTCTAGACTGAGGGTCAGATTATCAGTTCTCCAAATGCCTAAAGAGAGGGAGGGATTATCTCTCCAACCTGAAGCTGTACCATCAGGCAGCTCAGTTGAGGACAGTTTCTTATTGGTTAAATACAAACTATACAGCAAAATGGAAAACCCTGGAATGCAGAGAGGAAGACCTTGTAAACTTAAGCAAGATCCTCCAAACAGAAGAGATTCTTACTCCCCACAGAGGGAGAAACCCGTCACGCAGTTCCCTCACTACGAGCTTGGTATGGGGTGTTGGATGACAGGAGATTTGGACGATGGCGTGTCTGCCTATCCTCGACCCCATATCTGGACTCATTTGAACCGGCAAGGCTGCATTTGGGTTTCCCGGCACTGGAAGAGGAGGGCCTACACTTGATATGGCACTTTTAAATGGTAATGAAATACTAGCATTCCCAGACTTGGTGGAAAAATGTGGAATCCGATAGCAGGATAGATTCAGATATTTTCAGATAAGGGACTACATCAGATCCTTTGCACTGGATGGACAACTGAGGAGAGGACCCCCACCACAGTTAGCTGATTTAATGAAAGCAGCAGTGGAGGATAAGGCACTGTCCGCCCATATAATTTCATGTTTATATAGGGCCCTCCTCACTTGGCGAGGACACTCCACAGACAGACAGGCATGGACACGTGACCTGGGAGTACCATCCCGGATAACATATGGGACAGGGCTCTGGGGAGGATCCAATGGGGTATATCCATGATGAGTTGGAAGAATTTTCCTGGAAGATGTTTATTAGATACTTCAGAACTCCTGTAATACAGGTAAAATTTCAAAAGGACAGCTCACCGTTTTGTTGGCGCAGAATGGGGGTTCCCCAACTTTAACACACATAATGGGATTGTCCTGTACTGTCTTCCTATTTTCAGGACCTGCAAGGAGCCCTCCGCTCTATTTTTGGACCTGACCTCCTCTTGACTCTGTTTTACTTTTCCTGGATACCCGAAAACTATAGAGTCCCTCTTACAGGGAAGTTGATTATTCTCCTGACAGCCCAGAAATCTATTACTAAAAAGTGGCTCTCTAAACACAAAATCTCAATAAATCATTGGCATGACATAATGATTGCAGTCTATAGAGTGGAGACTCTGACAGCGGTCTTGAATGAGAAACAAACTCAATTTGAGCTGGCATGGCGGAGGTGGGTTCTGTATATTCACTCTCAAAGACCTGACTTCGTCCCTTAAACTGATATCACCGGGACAGGGATGTCTTACTTGGGTATTGGCGCTGGGCATAAGACCGTGGTCCTCCTCCCCACAAGCCTATAGATGACTTCTAATCAGTTATGTATATGAGAACCCCCATTGAGATACTAAAATTATTCCCCTAACAATATTACAAATATTTTACGTTTTATAACCTGCCACACTCTGAACATACATTTACTGTCCTAGAGTTTCTCAATGATTAATTACAGGCTTTGGAATTTAAATGTCTCAAAAGTTTTAACTTGTATGGAATATCCTGTCTCATTTGCTGTATACCAGACTTCAGTTATATGATAAGATCAAATGTACCAAGTGTCTCTGTTTGTATGTTTGTATGTACTGTTTTAGGTATGTATTCTTGAAAAAGGAAAAACTTCCTTTTCTAAATAAAGTTTAAAAAAAAAAAAACAAGAGGTGGAAGAATAGGATCCTGCCAGGAGGCATCTGACACACTACCTGGAGCTTCCGGACTCTACCCCTCTCATTATCCCTCCTCTGATGAAGCCTTTCAAGGATGCCAGCGTGGTCGCCTGGTACAGACCCAGCTAGGATCCTGCCATGCCCAGGAAGGTAGAAAAGTTGTACCAGGCCCCGTGGGAAAACCATTCTTTGTGAAACAACTGCAGGCAGATTCTGTGGTCTTAAATGCTGCGTGATCGGTCTAGAGGCCCTAAACACCTCGGCTCTCTTCCACCAGACGGGAGTCCAGAAAGCTCGACCTGATCGGCAAACAGACCTTCGCCTGTACCACATTATTAGTGTCCTAAATTATATTGTCCACATAGATTCCAAAATCAACTCTGAGATGGGCCAGAGCGGCAGCCCAGGCACTTCCAGAGGATGTCCAAAGACAGAAATTGCTTCAGGTCATCCAGTCAGGAAGATGCTGGCACTTGCTGCAGTCTTCTTATGATGCTGCAGATGCCTCTGCTCGGGCAGCTGCTGCTGGCATTTGTCTTCAGTGGCATTCTTGTCTCAGGGTGTCAGGCTTTGCCCTGGACATATAACAGTCCATCGGAATGCTCCCTTCAGAGGGTATAAACACTTTTTGGTGCGGATGTGCAGCACATAGTTTCTGATGTGCAGGCCTCGGGCTGCCCCTTCAGATGGTCCATTCTCTTTACCACATCCAGCTAAGAAGTGGCCAGAGGGCACCCTTTCAACATGCGCCTGTAGACCCAAGCCAGGCACTAAACCAAGGCAAATGCGGAGCAACAACCACCCTGCCTACCCCTCCCCTACCTCCAGCACTGGGAAGGTTCCCAGAGGAGTTGGTCAGCCCTAACCACAGGTGCTACTTTAGCATGACTCCTTGCTCGCCCCCACCCTTCCCCAGCTCTGCAGGAGGTGATGGTAGAGATCAGTTCTCTCTACACCTCGACAGGCAGCGGAAGTTCACCACAGATCGTGGGTCCTGCAGCTCATAGAGCAAGGCCACACTGTAGAACTTGAGTGGCCTCCCAGAGCAACCTCCAGTTAAGTGCAGTTACCTTTCCCCAACCATATTCCAGTGCTCTGGGGAAATTATTATTATTTTTTTTTTTTTTTTTTAACAATTCTTTATCGCTCTTCCTACCTGAACTCTCTCCGGAGAGGTCTCTCAGGGCTTGCCTTTATCCTGCCCACCTGAAGCTCTCTTCTCCTTCCTCCTGGACCCTAGCTCTCCTACCATTACCCAGCCCCTGGCTCTGAGGTCCCTGAGGTGGGACTGCCAGATTTGCTCCTCCTGGCGCTCTGTCTGGAATCTAGATAGGTGACCAGGCATGGAGGAGATGAGATGAGAGCCCGACATTGGGCATGGTTGGCCAACCCCTGGACCCTCCTTCGCTCTCAGGAGGCAGAGGTGTTTTATTTGGTTTTGCCCATCCACCACCCTTCCACAGAGATCGGACATGCAGTGACGACCAGCGTCCACTGAGCTCTACATCCCAGCTCTTTAAGCGCCACAGCTCCAGGCCACCCCGACTAATGCTAGAGGTCGCTCAAGAGCAACACGAAACCCTACTCCTCCCCGGGAATGGAGAGCTGTCCATCGGATTCTCGATCCCTCCCGCTCCTGCCAACCCCAACAGCCCAGGCTCATTCCCGAACCTGTGTCTCCGGCATGGAGCGAGGTGAGGTGACTAGTGCCTTAACCCTCAGCGCCACTGAGCCGCCCACTCTGGGGGAAATTTGCAGTCGTTGCACTAAAGAGCCTTTGAACCCGTCCCAGAGGACCGGGTATTCTACTCTTGTTTCTTCCTGGTCCCCAAATGTACAGGGGATGTATTTTAGTTTTGATTTATTTATTAAGGTATCGGAATTACAACCTTTGAGTCAGAGACTCCTTTACAAAGGCTCACGCCACATGGTTCGCAGCAATATACAACAACAAACAAAGGTAACAGGATGCAGGATACAATACAGAGAACATGTAATATACAAAGGAGGCAATGCAAGATGCACTGTTTATAAGCATATATAATGTACAGAGAAGCCGTGTCTATTGTATGCAGGCAAAGTTGGTTGCAATCAGATTGTGTGAATCCAGAAAGGGCAGAGGAGGGAAGGCGGTGGCAGAGGCAGGGAGGAGAGGGGTGGCAGAGGGAGACCGGAGGAAGAATAAGGAGAAGGTACTCTGTGCAGTCAGTAATGACATTTGTCATAGGAAAGTGTGGCTTAAGGGAGGAGGGGCAGGAAAGGCAGGGGAGTAAAGGTGCAGAGCTAGTATCAGTCGAGAGCAATTAAAGAACGGGAGATGCTACCATAAAGACAGGCTATTTATGGCCCATACTGGACCTATGAAATCTAAATTTCTACATCCAGTACAAAAAGTTCTGGATGGTGACCCTACAGGGCCTGCTGCCCATCTGCACCAGGGAGATAGGATATGCTTCCTCAACGTGCAGATTCTTACTTGCATATCAAGGTGTGTGTTTCTCACCAGCATTACCACAGATTCCAGTTCGGGGAACATTTCCAGATCTCAGCCTTGCACTTTGGATTATCTTCTCGCCGCAGGTCTTTACCAAATGCTTAGTGGAGGTAGCAGCAGCCCTCAGGAGGAAGGGTCTAAACGTCTTCCCGTACCTGGCTGACTGGTTGCTCAAAGCACAATCCAGCGAGCATCTGCTCCAGACTTCCTGGCTCCTTCAGTCTCTCCTCATAGGTCTTCTCACTTGGCCATCGCATACCACACAGTTGTTCCAGGCCTTTGGGATCACTGTCACACTGCCCAAATCAGTCTTGACACTCTGTCAGCACCTACAGTACATAGGGGCGGTACTGGATGCAGCTCTGGGTATGGTGTTCCTACCCCAGGACAAGAGCGTACCACCTGAGTGCTCAGGCCCACCTG
The DNA here is from genome assembly GCA_016271365.2 of Neoceratodus forsteri. Classification (NCBI taxonomy): domain Eukaryota; kingdom Metazoa; phylum Chordata; order Ceratodontiformes; family Ceratodontidae; genus Neoceratodus; species Neoceratodus forsteri. The sequence continues at coordinate 493,849,947 of CM028131.1, read as the reverse complement.
CTTTACAACAGCAGATATGTTACAGCCAGATCCTTCTTCAGGCTCTTGGGCTTGATGGCTGTAGCTGTTGTCACTGTTCCTCTGGCCAGGCTGTACATGAGGATTCCCCAGTGGACATAGAGAGTCCAGTGGGCTCAACGCATTGACGACCTAGAACAAGAAGTGCTGGTCTACTCCCCAGTCAAAGGTGCTCCTATGGTGGATAGAACCCCACAAGTTGTTGAAAGGGGTTCCTTTTCTTATCCCCTCCTCTTCGTAGATACTCGTCACAACTTCTAATTATGTCAGTTATATAGATTCATACACATGTGACATCAGAAAAGGACCTTCCTGGCCCATCAAGTCTGCCCATTCCCCTCCCCCACTACTAGTCCCGCCTTCCAGGATTCTTCCCACCCTTCCTCCCCTTGAGAACCCTTTGTGTTTGTCCCAGGCCTTCTTGAAACCCTCCACTGTACTGGCCCTCACCACCTCCTCTGGCAGTCTGTTCCAGGGCTCAGCCACTCTATCCATGAAGTTATACTTCCTAATGTTTCCTCTAAACCTTCCACCTTCAGTCCATGTCCCATAGTTCTTGTATCTACCTTCCTGAAAATAAGCTCTCCCCACTTCATTGATCCCTTCATATACTTGAATGTTTCGATCATGTCCCTTTCTCCTTCTTGTCTCCAGAGGATACAAATTCAGCTCCTTCAGCCTCTCCTCATGTATCTTCCCATTTAGCCCATGCACCATCTTAGTGGCCTGTGTCTGCACCCTTTCCATACTATCTTTTTCGTAGATGGGGGCCCCCAGAACTATACCCCACACTCAGGGTGTGGCCTCACCATGGAACTGTAGAGTGGCATCAGCACCTCCCTCCTCCTGCTGGTTATCCCTCTCCCTATGCACACCAGCATCCTGTTAGCTTAGCCTACTGCACTGGGTCCCCATCGTAAGGTAATCTGTGATTGACTCCTAGATCCTTTTCCTGCCTGGTTGCAGTCATTATTTACCCCCAATGTGTATGTGGTATTTGATTCCCCCTCCCCAAGTGCATCACTGTGCATTTTCTGGCATTAAATGTAATTTGCCATGTTTCCGACCACTCGTCCAGTAATCTTACATCATTGTTCATTATCACCCCCCCCCCTTGTCCACCGTGTTGCTGAGTTTTGTGTCGTCCACGAAAAAGCAGACCTTCCCCTGAAGCCCCTCTGCTATGTCGCTGACGTAGATGTTAAACAGAATGGGCCCCAGCACCGACCCCGGGGACCCCACTTGTCTCCTAGAGTGCACCCCATTGACCACTACCCTTCCGCCAGCTCTCCACCCATCTTATTTTCTGCCCCACCCCTAAACTCCCCAGCTTCATTAACCAGTCTTCTATGGGGCACCGTGTCAAGGAAGCCTTCCCAAAGTCCAGGTAGGCCACGCCCATTGCCCCATCCTAATCAACCACCCTTGTCGCCTCATCGAAGAATTTGATGAGGTTCGCCTGACATGACTGTCACCAAATGAGGCCATGTTGCTGAATGTCTTGCAGTCCCCCTCTTCCAGATAGCTAACCACCCTTTGTTTCAATATTGCCTCCATTACTTTACCACCACTGATGTGAGACTGACCGGGCGATAATTGCCCACCTCCTCCCTGTAGCCACTTTTATGAAGGGACACCACATCTGCCTTCTTCCAGTCCTCCGGTACCAACCCGTATCCTGGGATAAGTTAGTTATCCTGTCACTGGATCCGTCAGCACCCCGCTTAATTCCCTGAGCACCCTAGGGTGTAGGCCATCTGGGCTCATGGCCTTGTCCACCATAAGTTACCCAATTCCTACCTTACCTCTTCCACACTGATTGGGCTAGGATCCACCCCCATCCCCATTCTGTTAGCGCTGGTCCCTTCCTTCCCCTCTGTCGAAAAACGAGCTGTAGTATCCATTCAGCACTTCAGCTTTCTTGAAATTCCCTTCCAGCTGCGATCACCATTCCCTTTAATCCTTACTATTCCCTGCCTCATCTTCCTCCTTTCCCCTATGTACCGAAAGAACGCCTTGTCCCCCCATTTGGCCTGCCTAGCAATTCTCTCCTCTGTTTCTGATTTAGCCTTCCTAATCCTCTGCCCTGCCACCCTCCACTTTTCTTCGTAAGTTTCCTGTTCTCCTTTCCTGCATCCTCTTATATTCCCTGAATTATCTTTTCTTCTGCCCTGTTGCCCCACCCCCTCACTTTCCTGTTGATACACAGTGGCCTCCTTCTTTTGTTCTTCCTCACCCTTCTTTCATATCCCTCTTTTGCTTTAAGGGCTCCCCTTGATCTTTTACCATGGATCCTCAGCCCTCCCTCCATCCCTCCCACCCCTCACTTCCTCCCAGAATATCTCCCTCATCCTGGGGAAAATCTGTCCACATGAAGTCTAGGTCCTTCGTGGTGGTTTGACAAGCCTCAAATCCTGCTCTGACCTTGAAGCCCACTGTGCTGCGGTCACTGTCTCCCAGGCTGGCCCCCACTCCCTCCACGCTATCTCCGTTGGTTAGGACTCGTCAAGTATGTTTTCCTCCCTTGTGGGCTCCCTGACCAGCTGCTGCGGGAAGGCTCCTGGAGTGTCTCTAGGATCTCCCTTTCCTAGCCGATCTTCCGATGGGATATCCCAGTCTATATCTGGGAGATTTGAGGTCTCCACCAGTAGAATCTCCCCTTCAGAGCCATTGTTTGAACCTCCAGCATCTGCATGTCCATTTCCTCACTCTGTGTAGGGGTCTGTATAGCACACCTAGTCTTAATGCTGTCATAGCCTTCCTCTCCAGCGTTGCCCATATGCTTTCCACTTTTCCCTGCTCTTTCATCCCTTCCATGACCTCAGTTCCCTCCTGATATAAAGTACTCCTCCCCCTTCCTGTCCTATCCTCCTGAATAACCTGTACCCCAGGACCTCACTCTCAGTCATGGTGCTTGGACTACCAGGTCTCCGTTCACGGCCCAAATATCTAATCTCTCTCTCTCCATTAATGCTTCTAAATTTACCATCTTATTCCCTAGATTTCTGGCATTTGTGTAAGTCCTTTCCACCACCTTCCTCCTGCCCTTAGGCATTGTTTCTAATATTTGTTCATTTTCAAAATATGCCACCAAACTCTGTCTTTTGATTTATCGTTTCCCCCCTCCAATTTAGTTTAAATCATATGTTTCTCTATGAATTCCTTCAATTTGGTTTTCAGTACAGTCTTTCCCTCCCCGGTTAGGTGCGGTCTATCCTGGGCATATAAGCTTTCATCCTCCATGTTGTCCCCCCAGTCCCTCACTAACCCATATCCCTCTGCTTGCACCATCCCTCTAGACATTGGTTGAACTCACTGATCCTTTGTTTTCTTTCAGTGCTCACTTTATGCACAGGCAACACCTCCAGAAAAGCTATAGATTGGAAGCTCAGAGCTCAGGCTGCTACAAAATCTAAAGCGCCTGTGAATCTCTTTGTACTTTCAACAGGCTGCTCCTAACCAAATTATTTGTCCCCAGGCATCGGGTGCGCTTTTCTCATCCTGTAGTTTAGTCTCTATGATGTAATATGGTAAATTACATCAGATGCTGTCATACCTGGCAAGCACTCTACCCAAAGTGCACTATCCCTGCCCCCCCAATTTAATTCCTCCTAAAATCAAGTCCCCAGTAAGTAGGACCTGACCCTGTTTAGCTTTTGCTTATTATTTCCTTTTCACTTCTCCCTAGTTCTTAGGCCTCCTTTACTTGCCTTATCTGTTCAACTCCTTTGACTCCCTTGTCCCTCAGAGCACTGACCCCTCCTGAGTTATTCCCCCACTCTCCCCACTGGTGTTACCTGCTTCTACTCCCCTTGCCTCTCTTACATCGATCACTTTCCCCTCCTTTGTCCTGTTGCCAGTGCTCCTCAGATTTTCTGTGAGTTTGTAACCCTCTCATTCACCTCCTCTGTTTCATCTTCTTGGCACTTGCTAACTTGAGGCCTCTCTATTACCTCCTGTCTTCCTTTCAGCTGCCTCCTCTCCCTTATCCTCCTTTCGCTACCTCTCTCCTCCTCCTGCAAACTCAAAATCACTTCCACACTCCGTTCTACCTTTCTGCTACTACCACCCCCGTTTCCCTCACCCCTTCACTTCTGTTTACCTCCTTTTCCTGGGCCATACCTTTTGCTTCCTCTGGATCTTTTAGCACTCCTCCCCAAGTTTGCCTGCTAGAGGAGTGTACCTGTTGGACACTATAATACCCCTCCCATCATGTGGTTTCCTTCCCCTACTGCTGAGTTATCACGGTCTTCCTTGAGGCCCCTTCCCTAGTTTTTACTTGTTGCCAGAGCATATCTCCCCATACTTCCTGATCCTGAACCTTTCTCTCTCTGTCTCCCCTTATCCTGCCCTATGTCATTTTGTTCCCAGCGGTCCCGTTGCACCCTCTCTTTTTTTTTTTTTTTTAGCCCCATCCCCCCACCCAGGGCCTTGCACACCCTCCACCATTTCCTCTCTCAGCGAGCTGCAGTCTCTGTCTCCAGTTGCACCAATCTAATACATATCGGGCAATACCCATTCTCCACATAGTTTCCATAAACACAGCTGCCCCATCTGTTGCACCCACTATCCTGCCCATGCCCCTGTAGCCCCATCTCATCCAAAAGGTCCCTGTCTTCTTGAAGCCCCTGCCTTCCTCCAGTGCCCCTCTCCTACATGGTTGGTATCTTTGGTATTGCGTTCATTTTATTCAATTCATCTCATATATGAAAATCTACATATTTGGAAAGTGATTCTAGAATCAAGTTCCCAATGTTGTTGGCCCACCTGGTGGTTTATTAATATCTTTGTGGATCTTGGGTAGTGCATAAAATAAGTATTCTAGGGTTAGCATTAATTAACCTATAGTTTCTGAGCACCACCAAGATCCACTGCCAGTTCGATATTCTTTTGATTTCCACGCTTCTCTGTAGTAGGCTGTCCCTCTAAAGGGAGATCATTTCTTGTGTCATGTAATTGTCTCAAACATTTTGTTTGGGGAGTGGCCTGGCTGGCAACCATGGCAGAGGTCTAACTAGGAGCTCCGTGAGGATCCACTAAGAATCTATCATCCTCCTTAATCCGTGACCAGCATCAGCTTTTTATAACCTGGAAGTTTGTCTAATGCCTGCTACACTCAAATCTGGGACAAAGCTATCAGAAACTGTTTTGCCAACCCACAAGAAAGCAACAAGATCTGGGCCTGCGTGGGCCGCCTCTACAACCTACTCAGCATCCCCTATCAGAGCAGGCCTTGGGACTTCAGCTATGGCCAACTCTGGCTCTAACTACCTGACACTTGAGTGTTTAATAAAAGACCTAAAATGTGACCTCGGTACCAAAATGCAGGCTGGGTTCGATAACCCTGACCGCCCAGTTACAACATCTGCAGCAGACCATGAACTCTGTATCAGAAACTGTGGACACTCATGAGGAGAGAATTATGGAGGCGGAGGCTTGAGTCAGTGCCCAGAGGATTGTTCCTCTTCCATGTCTGCTGATTTAAGAAGGGCCTTAAAAGAAAGCTGGGAGTTGAGAGAGCTGATAGACTATCATGAGAACCGGGAACATAGGAATAAGGTTAGAATCATCGGGCTTCCCGAGGGCCAGGAGGGAAGGGACTGTGCGACCTATATTCAAAATTGACTGAAGCAGATCCTGTCCCTTCCCCAAGACTGTAGCCTGAAGTGCAGAGGGACATCGCTCTCCCAGAGTTAAACCACAGCCTGACCAGAGACCCCGACATCTGTTAGCTAAATTTCTTTGGCATCAAGATCATCAGCAGGTCCTGGGACCAATTATGCAGAACAAGAATCAGGTCTGCATTTTCCCGGCTACTCTCAGGCTCTCCAGATAAGGCACCAAGCTTTCAGCGATGTTAAAAGAAAACTCCACAACCTGAATTATCCATTCTTGCTTGTGTATCCTGCTTGGTTGGTGGTGAGGCCCTGGGTAAAAAGCAAAGAACTTTCACCGATCCAAAGGCGGCAAACGAGTTTGTCAGTGAATGGGAAGGAACAGAGCCCAGCCTGAGATATCCCAGCTGATGACAACAACCACTGATTTGGACTTTTCATCGGAATAAAAGTTAAGTACTGTTAGTATGATTCTGTTGTGGGCCTTGGTGGGGAGATTGTTTAGGGTACAGGTGCCCGAGGCCCCAACATCAGGTGGTGGCCTGTCATGGCGGACCAAGGGCTCTGTGGATTCCCTTGCCTCCTGCCCTAGGAACCCAGGCCAAGCCTGTTGGCTGTCTCCTGAGGGGATCTGGACCAAAACTTTCTCGATATGGCCTAGTAGCAGGATTTCATTTGCCTTGCTTGAAAGCCTCTCCCCGAGGGCTTTGCTTGACTCTTTACTCATAACAGACTTTCCTCATCAGCGGGAAGTGGCGAGATGTCTGACTGTGAGCGCTTTCTATGGGCTTTGCTTTGCACCTGAATAGCGACTTTATTGACTGCTCAAGTAAGCCATTTATGCCCAATAATAAGGGAGCTACTACCACTCTGATCTGGCATGCATACTCATCTGTTGACTTGCAAGGGTTGCTACGGCGCTAACTCATTTTCTCCCAAGCTCCTATATACTTTTATCAGACTTTAATGGGGTTACCCCTCTCTATGTGGAGGGATGCTGTTATCTTCGTGTTTGTAAAATATGTAACTTTGCTTTTTTTCTTTGTAATGTTGCATTCATTGGTGACGTTTATTAATAATGCTGGTTACCTGTTTGTTTAACCTTATTCTGATAATTGGGGGGTTAGGGGGACAGCCCTTAGGTCAGATATGGTTGCATATGTGGATTTGGGGAGCGAGACACCCTACTTACGATGAGTAGGGAAGAGCTATTGGGACAAATCTGTAAATGCATGGGTTTGGGGAATTAAGTGTTCCCACCGCTCAGGGTGGGTAGTTACCAGGATTTCCGGTTGGGGGTCTCTAACTTTAGCTACAGTGGTGGCTGGATGCTCTCCTTTTTACAAACATTTGTTCCTTGTCAGTTCCTGGCCTCGAGGCGGGGTCCTCTGGCTCCTCGCTTCCCTCCCCAAGACTTGAAAGGCGGGAATCACTTGATCCACAAATTATTTAACCTTGACAACATGGTGGATCCCCAACCCACTCCACGATGAGCAGTGGGATGTGAAACATAAATTTGACAGCAGATAAGGACCGCTTGGCCCACCTAGTCTGCCCATTTCCCTCACCTGATGGATAAGCTGCAGATTCTAGTTAATCAACAGCTTACTTCCTCCTACCCCCACTAGTATTGCCTTATGTCTGTCCCATGCATTCTTGAATTCTCCCGCTGTTCCTGACTCCACAACCTCCTCAGGAAGGCTGTTCCATGCATCCACAACCCTTTCTGTGAAAAAATACTTTCTAACATTACCCCAGAGCCATCCCCCATCTTTAAATTGTGCCCCTTGTTCTTGCATCTCTTTTTCTGAAAGATGCTGTCCTCTTGTACTTTAATTCCCTTGAGATACTAGAAAGTTTATATCATGTCCCCCTCCCTCCTTTCCTCAAGGGTATACATATTAAAGGATACCTAAACAAGCAATTTTTAAGGCTGCAAACTCCAGAATATGGCTTTATTACGAGATAAAGTAAAGGCTACTGTTTACGTTCATGCTAAAACTGCATTTATGTAAATAACATAAGTGCAGTTTCATAGCTTTGAAAATGTAAGCATCAGCCTTTCACTTAAAAAAAAAAAAAAAAAAAGCCTTGCCTTCTCCTAAGATGTCTGCCAACTGTATTAAGTGATGAGTCGTGATGACATCATCTGAGCCAGAGCCACCAGAGACCAATATAGATTCCTATAGGCTAACTAGTTCTTCTTTCCTCTTTGTTTTGAAGTGTTTTACTCAGAATGATCAACACCATGTGTTAACATGTGGATTATTTTGATCAGTACACGTTAGGCTATGGTTTTGTTAATTTTATTTATTTTAACTTGCTGAAATTGTTTTGCAAGCTAGCTGACTTTTCTCTTTGGCGAACTGCAGAACAGTACAACACTTCAAATACCTGATGATCTAGTGGTTATGTGAGGCCTTGAATTTGGTTTTGTTAACCAGGAGAGACTCACTATGCTGAAACCTTGTTTACAGATGTGGCCTGACAGCACAAGAAAGTTGTGTCTTGCTCAGGGTCACACAGCCAAGTACAGGTCTGGTCCAATTCTAAAGTTCATGCATTCTTGTTAATCCAGAAAAAAGCTTCTCTTGTGTTCTTTTTCAAAGAGAACCCCCTGCACCTAGCCTGGCTTCTGTTGAACACTCCACCATCCATACCATGACCTTAGTACTGCCTGGGGCTGCATATGAGCTTGCGGTCTCATGAAGAGAGTTATCACACCTCAGACTGTAATTGTATACCTCAGAGAGTTGTGCATACCTACACTGATACAGATCATCAGCTGGCACTGTTAAAAATACATCCCAAATCATACTTAAGTCCAGTTTTTCAATGTTTGACTTCTGCTCCACAGTAAACATTGAGTGGATCTCCACCCTTCTGCACAGTGAAGGCAAGTATGTACAGTTCCCCTGTTGTGTTTTGTCCCGTCTCATGAACCAACAATTGGGTCTTCTTGGAGGGCAAAGCAATAAGCCTCAGGATTCACCAGAAAAACTGCTGTTGATGCCTCATAAGGGCTGTACTTACTATGGATAACAATATTATTAGCAGGAGAGCATACTAATGCCTTGAGCTGAATCCACCAGATTTCCAGTGTCAGTCTACTCCTTTACCTGTGATCTGCAGAGCCCCACAGGACAGTTCCTGCAAATCTTCTCCAGTACTTTTTAGTGCCCTACTCCACAATGCAATCTGGTTGGCTACCACCCTTCTAAATATTGAATGATCCATACACAGCTCCTTCAATACTGTCCTAACAAATGTCAATACCACCTCCCCCAACCTGAGGGTAATCTCCCTACACTGAATTCAAGTAACACTTTAAGTGCAGCCCTGCCACTGAGTATTTGTCATTGCTGTCTGCTCTCATTCACAGTCTGGTATTGATCTTGGTGCTGGCAGCCATGACATTTCAGATCTCTCAATGATCTGCCAAATATCCCTCTTCCTGTCTTCCCCTAACCTGAATATAGCTGTACCCTGCTGGAATGGCCTCTTCAGTCCCTCTCTGGCATTCATTCTTCTCTTCTGCTCCCCACAAAAACTGGTGGCGCACTTACCTTTTCTGCATCATGAATGTGGTTAGTACAGTCGCCCGTGTCATTTTACATATTAATAATAAACATGATCTAGTAAGCCAGGCTGATGATAGCAGGGCACAAGGGAAACCTAAGCAGTCCTACCCATATAAGATATAATCCACCTATGATTAGGTACTCTTAAATGACCAGCATAATGATGTGCACATCCATCATTTATTAGTGCCTAATCAAAGGTAGCCTAGATCTTTAAGGATAGGAAAGCCTATAATTCCCCTTGTCCCCTGCTGCTATCAGCCTGACTTACTGGAAAGATTTGTTTATTTTTGATATGTTAAAACACCTGGGGACTGTACTACCTACATTCATGATGCACAAGGGTGATGAGCTCACCAGTTTTTGTGTGGGGAGAAGTAGTGAGAATGAAAACCAGAGGGGACTGAGAAGGCCATTCCTGTAAGGTACTGCTATATTCAGGAAGGAAAGACAGAAGGGGAGAAATATGAGCAGATCACTGTGAGAAATAAGATGTGGGCTGCCAGCACCATGATCGCTACTTTGACCCTGTTGTCCTGGCCAACATTCCCTTTCCATAAAACTAGTTCATGCAATTGTCCAAGGCTGTGTGTGGGTATTAATGTGTGAATTGGCTGCCACTACACATTGTCACTTCACTACCAGTCTAGCATTGCTTGTATAGCATTTGGGATACAATGTGTATGAATGTACCATATAAATACTGATTCTTATTATTATTTCCCATGAATAAAGAAGAAGAAGACAAGACACGTATATTTTGATTTCCAAGAAAGCATGAACTCTGGCATTGGACTACAGAAGACGTTGCTACAAATAAGTGGTGGATCTATGGGGTGGCGAAGGGTGTGGCTGTCACCCCCAATTGTAAAGTATTAACTTGCTGCTCTGCATTTGACTTTGTCACAGAAGTCTAATTTATTGATTGTACAAATGTTTACATTCAAAAATATGTATTACATTTTAGTTTCAGTCAAAAAAAAGTCTGGGATTTCCTGCTTCCTTCAGTGCCTCCCCTTGATAGTTTAAATGCTTGCCAATGAAGCATTAAACCTATCACCTAGAATCCAGGTTCCCCACTGGACAGATGCAGACCATCACACCAGTATAGGCCTGCATCCTCCAGGTGGTCCCCAGTGAAGCCAAAGTCCTGAGCTCCACACCAGTTTTTCAGCCATTCATTGAATCCCATGATGCAGAATACCTAGCATCATCCTTGCCATAGACAGGCAGCACCTCCAAGAAGGTTACGTACATGCCACTTGTCTGAGGCCCTTCCCCAACTCTGCAAACTCCTCTTGCACGCTCTGATCCCATTCACAGCCATGTCATTTGCCCCTAGGTGGACAATGACATCTGGCTCCCTCCTCGTGCAGCTGCTCCCACAATCCTGAGGATTAGCTTCCTGTCCCTCCGAGCCATGGCGTCCTCCCCACTTCTACCCCTAATGATAGGTCCCCACCAGAAGTTGTTTATTTCTCCTGTGGGGTCTTGTGCCTACCCTCCTGTGGGTCTCCTTTGTGGAGGTTCCCAGCATTCTCCTTGGTCTCCACTGCAGGTGCATCCACAGACCTGTACTATAAATATGCTTTACTTGGGGTGGTAGTGGGGTCCTCTCCTTGTCCGTGCCTATTTTCAGGTGGGAAAGAGAGGACGGGGGAAGTTGAGTTAATTATAGAGATATTAATGTTGGGGAGGGGAGTAGTGTTGAAATGTTTTTGGGGTGTGAGATTTGGATTAAGTTACAAGTTAATTTGTGGGGTGGGAGGGAACTGGGTTGTGTGGTTCAAAACATGAAAAAGTTTAGACACCGTGGGCATATCATAGTTGTCAAGTTTAGCCAGATATATCATAATATCAGGATGGTCTTTATAATTTTTTCTATTTTTGAAAATGGTTAGTCTCCTATGTGTCACTTGGAATGTTAATGGGCTTCGTACTATGGTGAAGAGAAAGTGGTTTGGGCTCAGATCAAAGCAATGAGGACTAACATAGCCCTCTTACAAGAATTCATTGCAGTGAAGAGCCCTGTCGCTATAGCCAGTTGTGGGTGGGTCATTGCTGGCGGCCCCTTTCACATCTAAAAGCGAGGGGGTTGCCATTTGATTCACTCAGGCCTCCCTCACAGAGTTATTTCCAAATGGGTGGACCCTCAAGGCAGATTCTTAATTGTGGAGGTTGAGGTAGGGGTAGAGACCTAACCTTAGTCTCAATATATGGTACTTATTATGATTCCCTGGATTTTTTCACACACCTGCAAGTTACCTTAGCACCCTTGCAGGAGAATATGATAATCTGTGGCGATCCTAACATCTATCTAGACCCTATGCTGGACCATTCTAAGAAGAGATCTGGCCCTTTGCCACAGGGAATCTCTGCACTATAGGGGCTGGTGGAGGAAAGAGCCCTTGTGGAGGCCAAGAGGCACTGCCATCCAGGTGAGAGGGAGTATCCTTCTTCTCACATGCCCATCAAGTTTACTCTAGGCTCGATTACATGTTCCTCTCCCTAATCTTAGTAAGGGAGGACCTTTCTGCTACATATGGCCCAATGATTATATCTGACCATGCCACCTTGGGGTGAACCTGCCCTGGGATTCCCTGACCCGGCTCCTCCCCAGTGGAGATTGGATCCTGCTCTCTCTTGGACCCTGATTACACTGGCTTTATTAATAGCAGGATTAGGATTTTATCTTCAATAATGATAATAACAGTACCCACACCAAATATGTTTTGGGGCCCTTAAAGGCCTACATTGGGGTGACTCTATCTCGTACTCCACGTTTATGAAAGAAAGTGCAGTGAGTTAGAGGACGACTTAAAGCCAAAATTCTCAGCCTGGAAAGGAATGCTATGGTGGATCCTTCCTCTCACATGCTAGAGAACTAAAAATTATAATAGGCCATTTCAGCCAAACTTCCATTAGACGGAGAGAAAGAGACTTACTGGTCACCAAATCATATTCACATTTTTGTTTTTATATTATTTCTATTGATCATCTCCCCATACGGCCCCATCTGATTGGCTCCCCAGCTCCGTCCCCTAGTAATTACCGGGCTTACCTTACGCCTGGTCCGGGGCGGTGCTCGTGGAGAGTCTGTCACCATCCTGTAGCCAGGTTCTTTTTCTATTTTCTCCACATTTTCCCGAGGGCCCTAGGAAGGTTGCATGCATGGAGGTAGGCATGCACCTACAGCCCGGTAACGACCCTTCTCCACCACCCCATTGGCCATCGCGGCCTCACCCTGCTTACGCAGCCCGCCCGTCCTCCACGGGGCAGCCATTAGCGAGGGATGTCATCCCACCTCCCGGAGAGGAGAGCTGCCTGTCGGATGCTCAGTCCAGCTCAGTGCCCCCGTGCCCAACCTCCGACAACCCAGGCTGGCTCTCGAACCTGGAGTCGCTGGCGTGCGTGAGGTGGGCGTTCAGCGCCTCGGCCTTCATGCAACGGGCAGATCATATTCACATTTGAAGGTGATTCTGCTGGTAAGTGGCTGGCCAGTTTAGTAAAGAAAAGATGGCGGAGCGCATTATCTTAAAATGGACAGTGGAATGGATCCATCACTTATGACCAAGCAGAGGTAAAAAGGTCTTTAGGGACTTTTATCGTCCTTCTATACCTCCCAGGTCCCAGTGGGTTCAGACATTTCTGCTTTTCTGGTGAATGATCTGGCCCTCCCTAGGTTGAGTGAAACTCAGCGTCAAATACTGGGGTCCCCAGTTACAGTTGAGGTGAAGAGAGTGGCTAAACACATGAGAAGGGTAGGCCCCAGGCCCTGATGGTCTCCCAGCCGACTACTGCAGGGCCACATGGGACTCCTTGGGTCACCTGATGGTAGAAATGGTGGGGGCAGCTCTGGAGGAGGCGCTTTCCTGACTCACAGAACCTAGCCACAATCATAGTTCTGCCCAAACTGGGGAAAGACCTGGAGAAATGTGGATCATACAGGCCGATCTCGCCCTCAACTCCGACTACAAGATTATCACCAAAGTCCTGGCAGGCAGGCTAGACCCTCTTCTTCCTCAACTAATACACCAAGACCAGGGTGGTTTTGTGAAAGGCTGCCAAGCCAAACACAACCTACGACCAGCGATGAATATTATTCATAAGTGGTCCAGCAGGGAGACAGATTGAGGGGTCTGCTGGTCCTGGATGCCAAAAAGGCGTTCGACGGGTGGAGTGGTCGTTAGTGTTCGCTGTCCTGGAGAAATTTGGTCTGGAGAAGGTATATTTGGGCTAGCTGAGTTCACTTTATAGATCTCCAAAGGCTCTGATCCTCACCAGTAGTACTATATCTTGCCTATTCTCCCTCGGGGAACACCAGACAGGGATGCCCCTCTCTCCCTTTTGTACGTTCTGTGCATTGAGGCTCTGGTGGCCACTATATGTGCCAGTCCCAAAATAAAAGGTCTTAATAGCGATGGGAAGGACCAGGTTATATCACTCTCTGCTGATGATGTCATTCTGTTTCTGGACAGTCCTGGGAGTGCCTTACCTGAGTCGAGTGCCATTTTTGATCTGTATGGGCCATTGTCGGGTCATAAAATAAACTGGAGCAAAAGTGGTGGCTCCCCTGGGAGGTTAGGTCACCGATCACCGTGAGCGGATGGAGATCCTTTCCTCTGCCCGGATTAAATACCTGGGGTTCTCCTGCCTAACAGATTATTGCATATCATTAAGGTAAATTACTGCTCCTTGGTGAAAAAATTAAAGAGGACTGTTTTAGGTGGAGGCCCTTTCACTGTCCTTGATAGGGAGAGTGAACCTAGTTAAAATGTCTGTCCTCCCCAGGTGCTTTACATGTTCCAATCAGTGCCTATCTCTCTTCCTAAAAATACAGTATATTCAATCAATTGAGGCGATCACCAGCTGTTGTGACGGGAAGAGACCACGTATATGTAGCATGCCTGATGGCGAAGGCCCTCGAAGGGAGATCTGGGCCTGCTGCACATCCAGTACTACTACCTCGCCGCTCATCTAGCCCATATTCAGGACCTACTGAGAGACGACCCCTCTGGTCAACCCCAGTGGCCTGAGCAAGAGGGGGTGCTTCTATATATCATTCTATCCTGGTGAATTTGTCCTATGGGGATAAGGTTCTAAGATTCCTAACCCATGCACTAGGAACACCCTTAAGGTCTGGAAAACACACATAAACTCTTAGGGAGCAGAAATATTTGTCCCTGGATGCAACCCTTGAGGTCCTGGGAGGAAGAGAAGATGCCACAGGCAATCAGGGCTCATGTACAAGTGTGGTTTAGAGAGGACTCTTCAGGATTAATCAAGTGTGGCATTAGGGGCAGGTGATTCCTTTTCTGAACTAAAAAGAGAATATGTGCTGAATTCCTCTCACTTGTTTACATTCATGTGGCTTAGGAACACTGATTTATATCCAGAGGGAATGACTGGAGGAGATTGGTCTTTAATCCAAAAGACTTGCTTCATTGCTCTGTCAATAATAGGCTGAGGGGTATACAATATAATGTGCTGATGAGAGCATACTTCACCCCAGAAAGGGCACATAGAATTAACCCAGAGGCCTCTCAATACTGCACAAAATGTCAGGTTCAGGTGGGTACCTTTATCCACCAAGTGTGGCAGTGCCACAGGATCCAACCTTTTGGAGGGGCATCGCTGAGATTCTCTCATAGGACCCTCCATACAAACCTGAGAATGGACCCGCTGGAGATCCTTCTGGGGCTCCCGGGACAGTCCTGGACTGATGGGAACAGGCTCAAAAACTGGGCCTAGTGGTGGGACTGAGAAGTGGCCACTCACTGGAATCATCCACACCCACCCACAACCGCCTCCTGGCTTAATGCATTTCTTAGAATTATGATACTAGAATGCACTCTATATTTAGTAAGGGCCAAATGCACAAATATGAAGAAGTTTGACTTCCACTAGAAAAGGCTCTAGAAGAAAATTGGTTGCCCTTGTTCTGAATCCAAGAGGTGGGACTGAAATAGTCATCTCCACAAGGCGAAGAACTATTGGGGAGGAGGAGAGGAGGAGTCTTCCTGGGGTTCAAGAGGAGAGGTCGTTTATCGGTAATCTCTTCATAATCCAGTTGATACTCCTACTATAGGAATATAGCCCATATCTGTATGCTATACTTACAAAATAAGAGTAGAATTGAATGACTCTCCTATACTGAATGTAAATTGGTTTGCTATTAGTAGTTCTGGTATCTTGAGTTCTTTTGTTTATTCTAATGGTGAGATATGCAGTACATATGTAACCCCTGCAAATGGGGGTTCCCAAAAGACTTCGGAGCTTGCTTGAATGCTCCAAGCCTGAATGGTGTTTGGCATTTAAGCCATTTATCAGTGAGTGTTTTTAGAGCCTCTGGTACTGTCTCTTTAAGAGCTGTCTGTTGCAGACATAATTAGTTTGTATGGGGGACTGTGTGCTTCTGAGTACCACTCGAGCTGCTGCCAATTCACTTCATTTTGCAGTCACTAGGAGTGCAAAGGGAACCTATCTGAAAGATGTAACTGTTTGCCAGAAATTATTTAGAGTAATAATGAAATTACAGTTTGTCTAACCTGCTTTCTTTGCAGTCAGAACTGTGTCTGCTTAGTTCCCCATTCTAGTTTTGAACTGCTGAACTGGACCAATCAGTGTGGGGTAAGCTAGCTCTAAAATGGTGCCTTGGACGAATCAGAACTTGGACTCATAATCTGAGCCAGCCACAAGAGGATTGTATGGGCAGTGACTCTGGGAGATGTAGTTTAGACTTCGTGCCTTTTGGACCAACAGCAGCAGTCTATTGTGAGTGACAGCCAATCCAGTCAAGAACTGGGAGGAACTCAAAGGAAGTGCCCGGTTTTGTCGGTTGGAGTTTCAGTTGAGCTTTGGCAGTGAAGAAGGAAGGAGCCCTGTGCTTTTCAGTGTGCAGTTTTAGTCAAAAACGTGTAAGGCCCAGAGTTCGGTCTGCAGCTTGTGTAACAGCTTGTTAGGACTGAACTGGCCCTGTGAAAAGAATCAAAGGATCTCTGAAGAGTAGAAACCAGGCTCACCCTGTAGAAGACTGGAGGAATTGCTGAAAATTGCACTCGGTCTGTCAGGAACTGAATCTGCTGTGTGTTCTCCGGTATTGTGCAGTAATTGCGATCGGGATACAGATGCAGCCTGCCTGGTATAGTGCTTTCTTTTATATGGATGAGTGAAGAGGTTTGTGTACCTCAAGTGAGCCCTGCTGACATTGAAGGACCCTATCTTATTTGGAGGTCGTGAGTACTAATTCAGGGTCGCTCCCTGTTGAATTGCCACATTAAATCCAAATGGAATTACTGTACTGCTGACTGTTTAATTCTCCTTTTCTCTGTGTGAAAGGGCCCTACCAGCTGCCATGGTTTGGACTAGCCACTAGGGCTTGGGTACCCAGGGACAGTAACTGATAGGGATAGGCCTGTGCACAGACCCATAGGTAGATTATTAGAGTGATAAGCTAATTAACCTGATTTCCCTGTCCTTGTTATATCCCCTAAATAAATCAGAGCTGCTTGTTTCAGCAAAAGTTATACTGCCTGAGGTATTTGTTCATGTTAAAGTACTGTACTGTGATTGTTGCACTGTATCTCATTTCACAGGAGGTCCAGTGCCGGAACCAGACCTGGGGGTAAGTGTATACTGTGAAGGTAATTCTGATATATTGTGTGGGCCACTAGTGGGAAGAAGGGGGTTGCAGTGTCCCAGAGGGCTGTGACCAAGTTAGTTTAACTATTGCAAACCCTGACCTCTGGGTGGAGGCACCGCCATTGGATCCAGGCCCCTCAACCTGTTAGTGGCAAATCAGGCAGGGTAGTAGCCCTGGGATAGCGCCATCTAGGGTTACACATATTTGATAAATATGCTTATGTGTGTCCTTTCTATTAAATAAAGTTTACAAAAAAAAACCTTTTTGTCTCGGGTCTGTTAATGAAATGGGGTTACCAATGGGCAGTATATATACAAGTGACAATGCAAAAAAATCCAAAAGTGTCAGCAATGCCCTTGGTATTGCTATTCACAGCATGGGTGTAGGCAGGCATACTCCAAGCACTGCATGGTGTGCAATTTTATTTAAGGGGGTAGCAAATAGGCTCTGAACTGCCTCTTTTTCCATGAAACTAACAAAGAAAATACTGAACCTTTCTGTAATTTTATTTATAGGAGACGAAACTAGAAGGACTGGTCACTAATACTCTCTTTGTATCCCAAGGACAATACAACTTTACAGGCTCTGGGCTGGTATGTGGGTGTCTTAGGGAACAATGCATGGCATTTGTATTTACCCATTCATGGCAACAGCCATTGTCATGAGATACAAAAGTTGTATTTCTTGTGCCAAATGAGGCAACAAACATGGTCCTGGTGTACATTTGTATATTGTCTGGCTACACCTGGGAGCTCACTCTAACAATGGGGTGGGGTAGCAGTGAGTCCACTTGGTGTGCAGATCTGAAATCCTGGCTACACCCCTGATTCACAGTGGGTCATTAGTAGAGATATAAAAGATAAGGACATCCAGTTTCATGATGTGCAAATATATATTTTGTAAATCAACCAGCATTTTGGCTGTTCTTTAGTATGCAAAAATGTGACATTGAAACCCTCTTGTTTTATTTTCTTCTAAACACTTTGGTTTTTTCTGTCTTCCCCACAATACAACTTTTTTCTGCAGTACATGTGTATGCTTTGTTTGCAAACAGTCTGCCCCTTTCTGTAGTCTATATAACATTTATTCACCCTTTATTTACTATAGGGAACGAACTGCTGTTGTCACAGCATGTTATGTCTCATCCAGAGCCTCCCAAATAGCTTGTGGTGCAGCTGTGCCTTTAAGTGCTCCTGAATCAGAACCCCCAAACTCCCTTGCATCATTAGCTGCCCTGCTGTGTTTCTTTAACTGTGCTTTTGGTCTCCAGTTTGCAACCTTTCCCTCATCCTAGTTCTCGTCCACGATGCTCTGCTGTTCGCCACTCACGCTATGCGCCCAGACCCACATTTGGATCTGCCAGATCTCGCGATGCGGCATGCCAACGGGCGGAGACCATTTTGCAGTTTAAAACCGCAAAACACCGACGGGGATCCCCATTTTCCTTTGGAGCACATCAAGAGAGGTTGTCGTGTCACAGCCGCCTGCCTGCATTATGATCATCCGAGGTAGGCCTGTTTTACGATCACCACGCTGACCAGTGGTGTTAAGTCCATGGATCTATGTAATTATCGCTGGCTATAGGGCTCCCTGTTCAGGATTTGAGGCATGTTGAAAACAGTTAAAATCAGCATGGTAGGGGGATTTTGGAGTGTGAATATTGTTTTAGCTAGTTTGTGACACCAGACACTTTGGGTTACATGTTCATTCACCACGTGGTTTGCCTGGTGTCACAGTTACTCTGCATTTATGCCAGCAAATGTTACAGATTGTTCAGGAAACTGCAACATTCAATCACAGGACTTCCAGCATGGGGGGCAAGTCATTGGACCTAATGGGTAGCTGTGCATTTTATTTTTTTTTCTGGTGCCGACTTCTGGTATGGTGTTTCAGAACCAGGTAAGGATGCTTTTCTTTAGGCTAAATTATGCAAGAGTTTATTTTGTTTGCTGGTGTGAATGTGTGACAAACATAGGCAACAAACGCACCTGGATGGTCCTTGTACCTTTGCACAGGTGTGTTTGTGCACCTATGATCAACCATTTTGAGCAAGCACCATGTTTCTGCTACTGTGCCTCGAACGTAGGTGAGCATAGACATAGCTGGAGGGACACCGGTCTTTTTGGTGGCTTAAAAGCAGTTTACATTTTTTTTTTTTTTTTTTTTTGTAAACTGCACTCCTGCCTTTCCAGCTGTGTTTATTTGTTCACCTGTGTTCGGCCATTTTAAACACCATGCGGCCTCCTTTGTTTGGAGGGTGGGATTGAGATCTGTGCTGTTATGTGGTTTAGACTGCTTCTGTGATGGGACTGATGTGGCGAACGTAGGTGAGCACAGACATAGTTGGAGGGACACTGGCCTTTTGGTCGCTTAAAAGCAGTTTACATTTTTTTTTTTTTTTTTTTTTTTAGTAAAACTGCACTCCTGCCTTTTCCAGCTGTTTATTTGTTCACCTATGTTCGGCCATTTTAAACACCATGTGGCCGCCTTTGTTTGGTGAGGGGTGGGGACGACTGAGATCCATGCTGCTATGTGGTTTCTGCTACTGTGATGGGACTGTCGGAGCGAGCATAGTTGAGCACAGACATAGCTGGAGGGCATCTGTCTTTTATAGTGGCTAAAAGCAGTTTACATTTTTTTTTTTTTTTTTGTAACTTCACTCCTGTCTTGTTCCAGCTGTGTTTGTTCCCCACGCTCGCCATTTTAAACATCATGCAACCTCCTTTGTTTGGGGGTGGGATTGAGATCCATGTTGCTGTTTGGTTTCACCTTCTATTAAGTAACTGTGCAAATTGCCCTTTTTGGATGGTTTGTTTCTTTAGTGACTGTTTACATAAAATTTTGAGTACTTCTCCTTGCCCTTCTGATTCTTGTGGCATATGTAGCCCATCTGCTTTGGTAATGTTTAGCGCTTTCCATCGGTAATATTTAGTGTATCTCCTTGGTCAGTCTGTTTGCCTGAGAATGTGGAGTGTGTCGCTTCGATGGTCTGTTTGCCTGAGAACGTGGAGTACACCTTCCTTGGTTGGTCTTTTGCCTGAGAATGTGGATGATCTCCCTCGGTTGGTTTGTTTACCTGAGAATGTGGAGCGTATCGCCTTGATCAGTCTGTTTGCCTGAGAAAGTGAGCGTCTCCCTTTAGTCTGTCTATTTGCCTGAGAATATGGAGTGTCTCCTTTGGTCAGTCTGTCTGCCTCAGAATATGGAGTGCATCTCCTTTGGTAGGTCTGTTGCCTAAGAATGTTGAGCACGTCTCCCTCGGTTGGTCTGTTTGCCTGAGAATGTGGAGCGTGTCGCTTCTGGTCAGCTTATCCGCTTCATGCCATTTGTGAGGTGTGTACTTACTTTCGTGTCAGTCCATCTACAGTATTTCCTGTGCAGCCTCTCTGCTGCTATTTATTTGTGAGGAATGCCGAGCTAATGTCAGACTTTTATGTTTTTGAAGCAGTGGAGATGAGAAGACCTTGTGTATCTCTGCAGATTTTATCAGAAATGCACTAAATATTTCCCTTCTGCACTGTTGGAAAAGGAGAGAAGTCAGCAGTACTGAGAAAATGTCAGGAAAGATCCAGAACGTTATGCCAGCTATTTGAGAAATGCAAAGCATGGTCAGTCTTATTGAGATACAATGGATGAAGAAAAGAGGAAAGCCTATAATGAGAAGGCCAGATTAAGAATGCAGCGATACAGAGGACGAAAGGCCAAGCTGCAGTGGCTACAGACTACCCAGCCACTTCTTCAAAGGCAACCACCAGAAAAGATTCACGAAAGAAAATGAAGAAAGAGCACATTGGAGGGAGAGAAAACAAAAAGAACGGAGAAACATGTCTAGTCAGAAACGCAGACGATTGAATGAGAAAAGGGAGAACTATACAAGAAAAATAAAGAGAATAAGATACCAATTTGCATACCTCCACCCACCCGCTGCCACCTGTGCCATGTGCAACGCGCCTGTCGAGAAAACACGATGTGACCCAGGATACATCCTGTGATACCCCAATGGCCAGCCTGACCTAGGATACATCCTGTGACACCCCAATGGCCAACCGTGCTATCAGGAAAGCAGTTCAGAGAGCACGACAAGGACTGCCACAGTCACCCGTACGGTTTGCTTGCACAATTGCAAAGGTAATTTCATCATGCTCACCAGCAAAACAGAATGCCCTGGCAAAGGAAAACATGAGCTTGACCTACCGCACTAACCTTCAGGACAAGATGGTTGAGGTTATAAAGGACAAAATGTTGAGTTGAAGGAATGCAATACCAGTTATTTTCTGGTACTGAAAAGTACCAAATGCTCCGTGGTGCAAGCACAGCACTTGGAATCAGTTGGAGGAGAATGATGAGGGTATCAAGGAGGAAAGAGGCCAAGGAGCAAGCAGCACAAGGCCGCACTATCTGCAGAAACTGAAGAATGTTAAGAACTTCTTTGAGGCTCTTCTACACCACTGCCTCACAAGAAGGCAGTTTCCAAAGACTGGGACAACAAAGGCTTTCTTGACAAGACCCATTAGCCTCCACCAGGAGTTTCACCAGCAACACCCTGAAACAAAAATAGGGTCCACTAAGTTCCGCAGCCTGAGACAAACAAAAATCAAACTTGCCAGGCATCAAAAACTGGATCAGTGCCTGTGTGAGTACTGTGCAATGCAGAGTTAAAGCTGCGATCCTTGAATCGGTTTGCCAATGTTAAACATTTGCTACAATGCAAAACTGAAAACATTTATAGGGCTGTTGAGCTCACTGTGTGCCTCGCCCACCTGGTGACAAATTATTTTGGAAACAAATGCATCAGCAAAACTTGTGAGAACTGCACTACCAATGCAGTATTTAAGAAAACAGAGGAACTTGTGCAGAAACATGGAAATGATCTAGTCAAATAGTTCCAGTGGGAGACTCAGTGTGACCAGAGACATGAATGACACTGTGGTTAAACAGTCTAGAAAAGTGCTCCAACGCAAACAAACCATTGTGACTCAACTTATGGAAATGGTAACAGAAGATTTGAGTTTTTGTGCCGACATCTGCACGTTGTGTCATGGCAACATAATCAGTTCATAACTCTGAAAGACCAAATGCCAACAGGTTGGGCCATAATGGTGCTGGACTTTAGAGAATTACACTTGTAAGTTCCAAGATGAAATTCAGTCCTGTCACTGGCACCATGAACAGGCCACAGTACACCTATAGTCACATACTACAGGTGTTCAAAATGTGAAGGCCTTATCACTGAGTATATTGACTTTATATCAAATGATCTTAAGCATGACCTCCATGCTGTTCACCATTTTGTGGGACTTGATAAATAGACATCTGTGTAACATTCGCAAACTGAATATCGAACGAGCGGTACAGTTCACTGGTGGCTGCGGAGGCCAATATAAATCTAAGTGGGCTTTAGCTCTATCTCATCTTCATCAATACAGAACGGGTTTCAAACTGAACGAGCCTTTTTGGTTCACGCATAGGAAAGGCCCATCAGATGGAGAAAGTGCTGTCATCAAATCTGCTGCAAGTCTGGCGGTACAGAATCGTCGGGCAGTGATTTGTAATGCAGAAGAGCTATTCCAATTTTGTGCAAGTAATCTGACAAAAAACGATAGTGAAGGATGCAGCCATGTGCTAAGAACCTTTTGGGATAGGAGATGGGTAAATAAAGCGGCGAGCAGGACCTGAAGTGTGCATCATACGGAACACGGAGGATCCATAGTGTTAAATCTGTGGCAGACGGTGTGGTTGTAACAAGAGGACTGAGCTGTTTCTGTAGACCATGTCAAAGGGAAGATGGCCCATGAGAACTCTTGTCGTGTGGAATCATGGAAGTTACGTACACTTGGGAAATCTTTCAGATATTTGAGCCATGACATGCCAATCACACATGCGACCTCAGCATCTCCTGTCAAAATGCCTGATACTACCCTGCCAGTCCATCCAGACAAAGACATGGTTCCTGAAACTCCGCTGTTCCCTCAAGCAGCAGCAGCACCGCCACCAACTGGAGCACTGATACAGCCACCCTTCCATCTGCCATGGTTCCTGAGACTCTGGCTGTTAGATTAAGCAGCAGCACCACCAACCACAGCTCTGATGCAACAACTCCTTCTGCCTGTTCAAAAGAAAGTGAAGTCCAAAGAACGATACAGGTGAACAAATTTTATGCCGTATTATTCAAAGACCTTCTACATCGGTCAGCTAACCACCATGGATGAGAGTGGCAAATACCATTTCAGCTTTATGCAGCAGCTGGGGCTAGAAGCTTCACATGGCCACGATGCAAGGACACAGATTCAATACGGAAGACAATGCGATATTTTATGGGCCCATAAACTTTGAAGGAAGGGCACTTCAATCTACTACCTGAGGAACTGCAGACCACCAATACCAAATATGAAATTCTGAGACAGCACTGGAATTAACTGGTGTCCGTATTGCAATACAATAGTGTCGCTCAATAACAGGATTGAAAATAGTATCCCTACACATTGCTTTTCAATCTTCAAAAACACGAGCTGGTGGCAGAACTCCATAGTCACTCCACTGGCCTATGGATTAATGCTTAACTTAATATACAGCCTCACAAAGAGACTCAACCAATCAGGTTACGCATTCTTGTCAACTCATGTTTTGTAAGCCAGTAATATGTTAGCTGTTAGTAATGTTTAGTAAAGTTTATTTAAAATGGAAACGCATTTGATGGGTAATTACATTCAACACGGTATGTTGGGTCAAACATCACATCTGTCAGTAATGTTGTTGAATAGTCAAATTTCTCCAGCTCTTGTGGCGCTATGTCAATCATTAGAAGCAGCATGTTAGCTGTTAGGCATGTTCGTAAAGGTTTTACAACTAAAAGAAATGTATGGTGTCACTCGTGACATTCACCACGGCATGTGGTGTCAAACATCACACTTGCCAGTAGTATAATTGTCAAATTTTTCATGTTTTGTAGCATATCAGCCAGTAGTAGTATGTTGTTGGGCAACTTTTTAGTGAGCACAACATATGTGTGGTGCCACTTGTTACATTCTAACGGTACGCGGTGCCAAACATCATATTTGACATTAATGCAATAGAATTCTTGTAAATATTTGTTTTTCATGTTTAATATAACTCATGACATATGTTAGTAAACTTTTACAACTAAAAAAGTGTCTCGTGTCACATGTTACATTCACCACGATTTGTGGTGTCACTTGTTACACTGACCACATTAGCGTTATTTTATCTCGGGAACATGTGAAGCTTTTATCTCCCAATATGTTTCTTTTTCATGCTTGGTCATAGTATCTTGAAATGAATTACAAAACTAATCTAGAAGTGATCTGAAAATTTGACCCTCATGTCACATTTTGGTAACCCTTTTCATGAACAGACCCTCTTATAATCTTCATACTGCCAAAGTACCATCCCTCCCTTTTTCTGCCGGATTGATAACCAATGTGGTGTGCTCTGCTAATTGTTTTAGAACTTCCCATTCAGATCTTGTCGTATTGTTATATTTTGGTGTAATTTCTCTCCTTTTAACATGTCCTTCATTTGTTTATCCACAATTTTAGTATGTTTCAACACTATCAGTACCTTTAGGTGGGTTAAAATCAGATTTTATACCTGAGTTTGCTGAAATTTTTGTTTCCTAGTCATGTGCTCAGGTTGCCTGTCCTAGAACCAGTCTGATAACCATATTTTCTTATAAAATTTCTGAAGATCAGTTTCCAGTTCAAACGGGTTAATGCACTCTGTAGGAGAAAAGTCCTTTCACGAGTACTCTCATCTCCTGTTCCGAAATATCTCTCTCACTTAAGTTAAAAATCGTCCTTCCTTATCCACTCCTCTCGGTAGATAACTCATCACAGATGCTTCGGTCAGAGCTGGTGGGCCCACCTGGAACCTCATCAGTCTCAAGGGACGTGGTCCTGTGTAGAGGTGAAGCTCCATTGCAACATCCTGGAGATGACATTCTGTATGCTTTACAAGTCTTCCAGACTTTTCTGTCCCCTGACCATCTGCTGGTGCAGACGGACAACATCAGCATAGTGCATTACATCAACAAACCAGGGGGATCCAGGTATACTTTCTGTGTCAGGAAATGATGAGGGTCTAGTATTGGGGTCTAGAACTGTCGACTTTCCATGTTCCTGGTGGACAGGCTAAGCCAGTCGCATGATCCAGAAAGCACAGATGGCAACTGCTGACCTTGGTGGTAGAAGACCTGTTCGACAGGTGGGTCGCCTCAGAGTTTAACCTTTTATGCTTTCACTCAATGCAAAACTGCTGTGTTTCTGCTTGCTCACCCAGGGCCTGAGTTTTCTGGCAAGACACGGTGTCCATCTCTTAGAAATGAAGGTTTCTCTGTGCCTTTACCCTCTTTCCTGTCATCCAGAGGGTGCTGATCAAACTTCAGCTACAAGGGCCACTCTGATCCTCTTAACTTCGTTTCTGGCCTCTGGAGATTTGGTTCCCCTTACTGCAGCAGCTGGCAGTGGAACCCAGTACCTATACCCTGTGCAAAGGTTTGCTTTCACAGGAGCAGGGGACCCTGGTCCACCCGGACCTCAAGTCTTTGCACCTCCATGCCTGGCTCCTGAAGACATAGCCATGGCTAGGTTGGGTGTATCCCAGAAGGTGGCCAGTATTCTGGTGGTCGCTAGAAGCGCCTCCACCAGGGTCACTTATTCTATGAAGTGGAAGCGCTTTGCTTTATGGGCGGTTTCCGTTAGTTGAATACCTTCACTTGACCAGTGAATCGGATTATGGAGTACTTGCTGTCCCGCTCCAGATTCTGGCCTGCAATACTCCTCGCTTAAGGTGCACCTATCGGATATTTCTGCCTTCTGTGTGCCTGCTAAAGGCAGTACAGTGGCACAACTGGAGGTGGCCCATACTTTCTTGCAAGGTATTTTTCATCTGAATCCTCCCATCTGCAGTCTGGTCCCACCATAGGACCTCAATGTTGTGTTAGAAAAGCTTACTTTGGCTCCTTTTGAGCCAGCTGCAAAAGCAGCGAGCTATGCTTTTGGCAAGTGAAAAAAGAAAACATATGCCTGGTCAAGCTGACCTGAGAGAGACAATGAGTTTCACTCACACCTTAGCAACGTACAGCTTATCTTCAATGCTACTACGTGCTGTTATTATATTTTATGCCCAGGCATGCTCCTATCTCTATATTATGTCCAAGCCCGTTAGTCAGGCTGGTACAACCAGTTCTGCTCAGTTTTATCTATCTTTCTGTTTTTACAAAATGTACTTCAAGTAACCTCAGTACAAATTCTATAACCCTTAAAGGAACAAAACATGAACTCAGAAATGTCTGCTACATTCATTATTACTTTGTTACAGCATGGCTTTTAAAGCAAGCATAGCTTCAAGGCATTTAATAGCAAATATAGCTTTAGGATATATAAATTCCTCACTCTCCCCTTTTGATACTATGTATCAACTAACTGATCCTTTTAATTTTTTCTCGCTTTATATTTTGGTCACAATCTGGCTCATTTTGTAATGGAAAACACCCCTCCAGTTTAATGGGGTCCTTTTGTTCGGGTTGTAGCAAGGGGCAGGTGGGTGGCGTCCCGTGACACCATTGTGTTGCACAGGCATTGTAGGAGAAGTTTGATTAGGACAGTCAGTAGCCAGAGTGCCAATATGACCACTTACAAGTACTGTCACCCAATGGAGAAGAGTAGCACCCCAGTCACCAACTACGCTTGAAAGCCATGACCATGGGTCCCATATTTATGTGTAGCAAGCTTAGAAAAAATGCAAGGCTGGAATTTGTGTATATCTCGCCACGGCCTCATTTTATGCTTTTAGCTATATTTTTTTTTCTCATTGTATAGAATTTTACAATTAACCCTTTTAAAGTCTTACACGCACACATATTAAGTGACATAGTGGTATTTTCCACTTGCAGCCTTTTGCTACTAGATATACTAATTTACATGTTGGCATCATTTAGTCATTTACTAACCATTTTTACCTTTACTAGCCCTTTAGCAATTTACACTAGCCATTTTACACCTTTTATTTCCTCAGTTTTATGGTTAGCCAGCTACACATTGTTGATAAAAGTTTGGTCACTGATTCCTAAAACCTTGGCCACTGGCCACTGTTAATAATTTTCACCCTGAAGATAGGAGGCCCCTGAGGACTCGAACATTCACAAAATTGAACATAAATGTAAAGATATTAGTTAATAACTGAAGGTTACAAAAAAAACTAAACATTTCTACTTTTAGACTGTTAGACTAGGTGACTAGGTATATGATTTAAAACTGGTTGCCAGCATACAGATAGTCAAGGCATTTATAAAAGCATCCTGTTGTGGAGTTGGCACGGGTGGTTACAGATGGAACACAAATCATGAGTTTGTAAAACATAATACAGAATTGAAGGATGTCAACACCACAATTGAAATATGTGAAAAAATGCTAACATGTGACACCACATATAACACAATATAACATAACAATTTTGTTGATGAAAAAGAGTTAATGGAATTCACTTTGAGAGTGAATAAGGTAGATGCTACCTTGTGTTGAGGTGTGGCACACCCTGGGAGCTTGATTGAAGAATCTGTTGATAATGTCTCTTGACAGATAAGTCCTTATAAAACATAACAGTCCATGAAATTAACAGTTCATAAGTTCATACAAGTATTCACAGGTTGATGTAGTTACAGTACAGATGAAATGTCATTTGCAGAATGCTGGTAACCCCACTAGGCATATGGGGCAATGCAGACAGTAATTTAAAAACAAAACACCAGCATAGTAGAAAAGTCAGTGTTCATTTTGTGGTTAGCTGCTGGATGGCTGAGTAGTAGACACACTGGCCAGGGGTGCATTGAGTCCTTTTAATGGAATAGCCACACACACACACTGGCATGGCATTTGTTTTGTCGTAGTTGATTACACCCCAGCATAAAGATTAACAGTCCATAAAAGGTAACAATTGACAATAAACCATTAAGAACACAGTCCATAACAGAGCAATAGGGTTGTAGAAAGTACCAGCCATGTTTGGAACAAGCAGCAGCGAAGAAAATAGATGTATTGCTTGAAGGTCAATTGAAGCAGAATCTTCTCGCTGGAGTTGGGAGTGCCCCTTCCCAGACTTAACTTCATAGTAAGCAGAAACAATAAGCTTGATTGCAGAGTCTGAACTGACTGGACCTTCTTCAGTTGATTTAAAGTTCTACAAATAAGTGTAATTTTGCTGAAAACATTACACTTGCAGAGGTAAATAATAACTGATTCATGCAATAGTCCTTATTAGGAACCAGTCAGGCACAAAGATGGTGATAACATCAAAACTGTGGCAGTTGTTTTTCTTTGTTAAGGAAAAAGATGAAGGTCTTGGCAACTTAGATGAAAGTATTACTTCTGTTGAACGTGGAGATCTTATGTGTGCCACACCTTGAAACCTGCAAACTTGCAAAGTGTGTTAGACACTGAATTAAAAACACATAAATAACAATCTTTTAAACCATTAACTTCTTGTTTTGTAAAGAGTGGTGTGACAGAGCCTAAATTTGGCAATTAGAAAGAGAAAATAAAATTGACATTAATCAGCACACCTAGGGGTGCAGGCCAAGGTTCAATTATACCATTTGACCATCTGTAAATCATGACAGTGTTATGGTTACCTCCTGCTTTAAATTACAGAAGCAGTTATGACAGTGATGAACATTATTTCCCTGTTGCAAGCAGGCCTGACTGAGACCTGAGTTATAAAATCTTGTAATGTTACAATACATAGATACATAGACAGTGTCAGCAGATAAGGGCCTATGGCCCACCAGTCCACCCATTTGAGCCCGCAAGTCCAGCCTGTTTTCCCAGAAGTCTGTTTTCCTTACCCCTGACCTCCAGAACTCTTCCATGTCCACCCCATGCACCCTCAAATCCTGTGACCGTCTCCAGCCCCCACCACTTCCTCTGGCAGGGTGTTCCACTTGTCCACCACCTGTTCTGTGAAGAAATTTTTTCTCATGTTTCCTCTGAATCGTCCTCCCTCCAACTTCATTCCATGATCTCTAGTCCTGGAACATTTTTTGCTTAAAATAGTGTTTTCCTGCACTCTGTTTCTCCCTGTAAGATACTTGTATGTCTCTTATTATATCCTCTCTCTTTGTCTTTTTTTTTTTTTTACTTATGTACCTGTAAAGGTTTTGTCCCCTTTAACCACTGATTTTGCAATGTTTTCTTCTGTCTGAGCTTTGGCTTCCCTTACTGACTTCCCTGCCTCCCTTTGTTTCTCCTGGTACTTCTCCCTATCCCTTCTGCATGTGTCTTTTGTATTGCCTGAATGCTATCTTTTTGGCTTTCACTTTTTTTTTTTTTCCTCTTTGGAAAACCATAATGGTCTCCTCTTTTTTTTTTTCCTCTTGCTAACCTGCTTAATGCAGTTACACGCTTCAAACATATTGTTCATGACAATATGCCTTTTACACAGTGCAATTAGTGGGACAAATACATATGTTATTGGCTATGCCAGTTTAATAGCAGTGCCTATTGCACCTGTGACAAGTGAAAAGGTCTACCTTCTTTACCCTGTATAGTGAAATACTCCAAAGTACTGAGTGGGTAAGGCTTGAAGCATAGGTTTGAGTACAATCTAATTGTGCATATTATAATTGTTAAAATTTAAAATGACAAAACCTGCATAGAGTACACTCATTCTTCAGGGGTACCTGTGAGCAATAAGACAGGCGGAGCATTAATTTTACTTTTGGTTTTGCTTTGGAACATATTGTAGGTGGGTCAGCAATGCTGGTCCCAGTATTTAGGTTAGTTATGAGCATTAAAACGTTATACATGTGGAACACTTTTTGAATACAAACATGATACAATGTAGCAAGATGTATGTCAAAACATTATAACATAAACATGAAACATAAGCATGTTTGTAATAGAACGATTTCAATATTGAGCATAATGCATAAAATACATTTTAAACAACACATATAGACTGTAAACTTAGCTTAGAGTCCAGAAATGTTACAGTACTGTGAATTTACTGGTTGAAAAAATGCATTCATTGCTGTAAGGCAATGACAAAAGTTGTTTTGCATTTGTTCCAACAGGATAAGAAAGCTGAAAAGACAATCAAAAGTATGAATATGTGTGACATACATACACAACTTCACCCTCCAGCGTAACTGATTACTTGCTGAGGGCAGAAACCCTTGTACCAATAATAGGTGTGAGATTTAACTGTTTGCACTAGAAAACAGAAGGGCTTGGGCTGGGTTATGCTGTTAAAATACCTTGGGTCTTTTTTTTTAAACCTGTAAATAAGAAACAATTATTGGCAAATATACATTTTCTTTATTTACCTTTGGGGACCAGTGATGTACCTTGCAAACAGACAGCTCAAATACTGTAGCAATAAAAGGTTAGCTGTGGATGGTGACATGATCCCACCTACTACACTTTAAATTATAACAAGATAATATTACAATTAGTTTAGTAAGTTTCATACCTTACTATAAAGATGGAGAACTTCTTTTTCTCTAGAAGAAAGAGAAGAAACACAGACAAACAACAAAACAAACACACACCAGTTTAAAAATAAAACAAGATTATTTCCATAGGATAAAAGAAGCCAAGCGTCCCTGGGTTCCCTTATCCTAAGCATGACAAAATGTCAGCTGAATTTATAAAAAATCCATATTGATGGTAATGCACGTACGTCATTATCTCTAGAATGCATTTCAAAAGACAAAAAATGATTACACCATGGTCACACATAAAGACAAAAGCCATTGTTTTTAACTGTAGATGGTAAACTCTCAAAACAGCTGTAATAGTCCTTTTCAAAAATTCATATATATATATATATATATATATATATATATATATATATATATATAAATATGGGAGATGATGAATAATCCTCCCTTCCAGCTGGAGTATTGCCTGTGTTGGCTGCAAGTCAGAAGCAGGAGATAAGAAGAAAAGTTTGTTCCTCTTCACTTAGAATACTAGCTTTGCAATAAAAGTCAAATTACATGGTTCACTTGGTGTGCTTTCATGAAAACATACATTTTGTGTGAAAAGTTGTGTTTTAGGTATGGAATACACATCAAGTTTGAACTGGTAGTAACATAAAATGTTGAAACACAAGAAGGTCAAATAACGTGCAAAAGGTCACAGTGTACATGCAAGGGTCGTTCAAACCCAGTTATTTTTTTTTTTTTAGTGTCCTTGAACACTACTGATATTAAATATCTTTACAATAAAACTGCTGGCCAAGACAGTACACACACATACACATACACAAAAAGAAATACTTAACACAAAATAAGACTGACATTGTTTCACACCAATTTGCTGAGGTAATGCCCATAGTTTCATTAGAAAACTGTACATGTTTTAGATATATGTGCTGCCTCCCTGTCTTGTAACACTGACATTTTTAAATCAACACATTTATACATATCACCATGCCAAATCTTTCCAGAACAAAACACTTTTTAGACACATTCTAACTCCTTTCAACACCTTTAAAACACAACACAACGTACCATCTGTAAGTGAACACATCTTGTATAACATGGTTACACCTTTTGGCACATAGCCAAAATATGGCACCCTGCCATTTTGCAAAAAGTTTCTGATTATAACTAGAAGTATGATAAAGCCATTTATAGCTGTTAACACATTACATTTTCACCTAGCAGTGGCTTGGGACATTGCTTGCAAACTACAAATCTTTCTGCACATTGCGATCTATATGACGTCATATCTCTTCACCTTCAACACTACCTGCTTCACCCAACAGCTACATACAAAAATTCTTCACTGACCCTATCTAGGCAGCACAAATGTTCCATTAAAATAAAACCAATTAAAACAGTCAGATATGAGGCAAAGAAGCTCCTCTTCTTTTTACTGTAACATGTTATGCATCAAGGCAGTCAATCCTGTCTCACAGCCTTGACAACAGAACATAATTACAGAACACAGATATAAGCTAGAAAATATGCACGAAAGAGCATTACCTTGTTTAGTATATGTATTACAGAAATAAAACAGACAGACATAAAACAACTTTGAATAAAAATTCAGACTTACCCGGTGCCAAGGTATTTTTCTTCTTCTTTTCCGTACACAAGTCTGAGTAAGAAAACTGACTGCAGAACCTTCATGATAATTTCCAAACACTGCAGCTATTAACCTTTCAAAGATTTTCTTTGGCTATTTTAGTAACCTGCCAAACCAAGTCTTTTTCCAGAGCTCTGGTTTGCAGTTTAAAAAACAAAAAAAAATCTCTAACAGTACTAGGTTGAGATCCATCTGGTAGAGGTCCTGAATACTTAGGTTTGGGATCAAATGTTTCAGCCTCTATAGGAGGCAAGGAACTTGAAATTGATACAGAAAAACTTGAAACTATACAGATAGGCAACATGGTTGGGGGGTAGGATTTTCAAATCATCCTGTTCTGTAGTCACCTACATGCGTACATCCACAGTAGTTTATTTTTCTTTCTCTAGATGTTGCTTATCTAACGTTACTTAATCGGCCGCTGCTTTTCTCCTAAGCAGCCTGAACTATAAAAGCCATCATTGGCTCCTAACCAGTATATACTGCAGCAAGCACAAATTACAAGTACAAAGGGCAGTGCAGTTGCTCTTGTAATTTGTTTAGTCAAACTTGTCAAACATACATTTTGCCGGTCCAGATAATACTAACTCTGGACCCAGCTATTTTTTTCCTTGTTTCCATATTATCTAGGCCTGTCCTTTATAGTGCACACTCGCCCAAGGTATTCTTGTACTTATAGTGGTGATGAGTGTCGCCAGTCCCTTGTGGGCGCCACGTCCTGATGGGGTTCCACAAAATGTCCTTCTTTTTGTCCAAGGAAACAACCCAATCATGAGGTGACACGGACCGAAGAACTCATCCTGCCGATTACTTAAAACTGTGATCGCAAATTCTCTCACTGTAAGTATTACCTGAGCAACCACTTCCCGCTGCTACCGGGCAAAACCACACCACTGGGTTTTGTCTTAACGCCGCTTATTTGATCAAATATCTCACACATGCATGTGGGACTTCTACAAAGGAGAGAGTCATTGATTAAAGTTTACAGCAGCTTTATAAGCTAGATTTTGCACTTCTTATCTTGAAAATACCAGCATTTCAGTATGAGCCAATCATAAAACAGCATAACAAGTTTTCAGCAATGTAACAGGAAAAAAGAAAAACATATGCCTGGTCAAGCTGACCTGAGAGAGACAATGAGTTTCACTCACACCATAGCAACGCATAGCTTATCTTCAATGCCACTACGTGCTGTTATTATATTTTATGCCCAGGCATGCTCCTATCTCTATATTATGTCCAAGCCCGTTAGTCAGGCTGGTACAACCAGTTCTGCTCAGTTTTATCTATCTTTCTGTTTTTACAAAATGTACTTCAAGTAACCTCAGTACAAATTTTATAACCCTTAAAGGAACAAAACATGAACTCAGAAATGTCTGCTACATTCATTATTATTTTGTTACAGCATGGCTTTTTAAAGCAAGTATAGCTTCAAGGCATTTAATAGCAAATATAGCTTTAGGATATGTAAAATTCCCTCACATGTGCCTGCTAAAGGCAGTACAGTGACACAACTGGAGGTGGCCCATACTTTCTTGCAAGGTATTTTTCATCTGAATCCTCCATCTGCAGTCTGGTCCCACCATAGGACCTCAATGTTGTGTTAGAAAAGCTTACTTTGGCTCCTTTTGAGCCAGCTGCAAAAGCGAGCTATGCTTTTGGCAAGTGTTATTTTTAGTTGCTATAAATTCTTAAAGATTTCGGAGCTGCATGCTCTCAAGAGTGAGCAGCCTTATTTGATTTTCCAAGGACTTGAGTGTCTTTGCTTACAAACCTAAGTTTCTACCAAAGATTGTGTCTGAATTTACTCTGATTCAGATCATCCATATACCTAATTATCCTGAGCATGCCAGCCCAGGAAGCATTGCTCTGTACTTTAGATGTGCATAGGATTCTTGGGTACATATACACACCATACAAAGGACTGCAGGAAGTCCTCCCAGTTATGTGTTTCCTTGCACCTGGGAAAGAGATTGTTCCAGTTTCTAAACAGTGCCTGTCCCATGATTGGTTAACTGTATTAGTTTTTGTTCTAGGAAGTATGGTAAGGAACTTTCTGGGCTGCTGGTGGCCATTCCACAAGCGGCATGACTACTTGTTGCCTGTTTGAGAATGTGTCAGCCACTGAGATCTGTGCTGCTGCTACTCTGAGTACTGTCCACACCTTCCAAACACTACAGTCTGGATATTGCCTCAAGACATAGGGTTGACTTCAGCCTCGCTGCTTCAGAGCCTCCTTTCTTAGGATTTGGTCTTATGTCACCCAGACTGGTTCTTCAGCTGTCAGAACTGCTTGGAACCCGTTTTATAGGTGTGACCTGCTGCAGGAGATACCCTCGTGAAGATAGTACAGCTACATAAGAACTTAACCGCAACAGTAGCTCTTGGAAGAATCTCTTGCAGCAGGCCATGCCACCCCACCCTCCATCCCCTTAGCCTTAGAACTTCTCTGTGTCCATCTCTTCTTCTCCATGACAGTGTGCCTTTTGTTTCTACTATATTAGCTTGGTGGGAACCTCTGGCTCTTCCTTGGTTCCCCAGTGGGAGATTTTCTGCTTATGGTTTTCTGTGGTAGAGCTGAGGAGGGCACGGGCCGCCACATTCATAGAGAGGGACGCTACCAGTTTGTGACGCTATAGGTGCTTCGGTAGATTGCTAGCTGGAAAACCTTTCCATGTGGTTCTAGTGCCGGCGGCTTTTACTTCTCTGCAGGTGGTATTGAGATTATGGGAATAGTATCTGGAGCAGGAAATACTGCACCATGTATTTTATCTGCCTGGAGTCCAGAACACTGTGGCAGACAAGCTCAGTCGAACAGAGGCCAGTCCTCACAAATGGTCACTGTCTCCAGACGTTGAGATGAAGAAGAAGAATCGCATTTATGTAGCGCTTTTTCATACACATTGCTATTTGATGAGTGGGTACCCCAGATGTGGACCTTTTGCATCTCCACCCATGCGAAATGTCCTTGTTCTAGGGACGTGGATATGTTCAGTGCACACTTATTGGCAGGTTCCTTGCTGCTTTAAATGTTGCGGAAGGTCTTCAAGCTGGCTCCTCCCACCCACCCGGTGGTAAAACCTCGGCTCCGCCCCATGACACCAGATCTTCCTTACCGGCTTGAAGCTCAGTTCTCTTTAGCGCTCTCGTTTAGGCCTGGATCTACACTCTTTGGTTAACCGAAACTAATTCTAAAATTTACAAGACTCTGGTTCGCCTCCCCCGCAGCTGCGATGGACAAATTGACTCCTGGCTTTCATTGGTGTCCCTGTGGGCAGATGTCCCAGACCCGATCCGCCACTTCATGTCGCGTCTACTGCTGGGCTTGGCCTCGATTCATGAGCTTGCAAATTGTGCAGCTCCTTCTCGGCTTCGGTCTTGGAGGACAGCTGCTGCCGACTTCTTCTTGGGCGCCCTGAAAAATGGTGTCCATCGGTCAAGTCAAGGAGGCCCATTGGGTGGTGTCTGGCGGGCTCCATGGAACATTTGAGCAGATGATCGCCTCGAGGAGGAGGCGGCCCAGGCCGCTTCATCTTCCTCCTTGGCCACGGCATTTATCCTGCTCTCCTTGGGCTCTTCTATACAGCTTCCTTTAAGGAGCTTTGTTAGTCCCTCTCCACCAAGGGAGAAGGACCGTAGGGACATTCCAGTCAGTCCAAGAAGAAGGACTCAAAAGTGAAGTCTCACCATCAACGTTCATGGAGTGGGAAGATCCCCTTCACGGACTGTTGGCTTTCAACCCGGTCGAGGTTGCAGCTAAGGCCACTGGCTTCACGGTGTCCCGTCAGGTCAGCAGGCTGAGATCAACCATTGGCGGTCGAGAGATTTTCTCGACCAGTCGAACAGTTTGTCGACTGGTGATACCGACAATCCTACTTCACTGGTTCCCCGGTGATTACCGAGGACTTGCCTGTGCCTCCTGTGCGGGAGTCGATTAAGGTCCCTGTACCGAAGGAAGAGGCGGTTTCCCCTTCCCCTCTGACCCACCCTTGGAATCCCTGAAGGTCTCAGTCCTCTTCCAGGTCCAGCCGGTCCGCTGTGATCGGCGGAGGTCTCGGTACCATGGAAGTTGCGCCGCCGTCATCCTCTTCGGAGATAGGCTCTGGTGCAAGTTGCGTCAGCGCTATGAGGGACTTGAGGTGGCAGCAGTCTTACTGACCGATAAGTCGACTCAGTCGCTTTCTCCGGCCATTAAGTGGCCGCCACCGGCGATTGAAACAACCCTCGTAGTGAGTCGAGGAACCAGCACCAGTTGTTCGGCCAAAACCGGGCTGCTCCACCCATTGTGGTGGAACCTCCGCCTTCACAACCTAAGAATGGGGCCCCGACCAAGGATTCTGTCAGGTCGGGCTTGTCCTATAGGTTGTCGGTCACCCTCACTCCCGATCGACCTTGGCAGGTGGAGTGTGGCTCAGGCGCTCAGCAGCTGTTCGCAGACTCCTCGAGTCTGGCGACGACTCCTTCCTGTTCTCCAGGCGGTTTACCTGGAATCTGCAGGAGTCAATCGGTGGACGAGAGCCATCCTCATTTCTGGGAATGCCGACTCATCTCAAAGTCTACTGGGATGCAGCTTAAGCCAGTTCAGAAATGGGCCAAGTATTCCTGCGGAGATACTTAACAAAGGGATTCTCCTATGGAGGCCTTTCCGGTGGCGAAGCCATTGTTGGCCTGGCCCTGGAGTTCAGTGGCACCAGCATCTTGTCCCAACCTTCGGCCAGGATGGCTAGAAAGTATATGGTCCCTACGGTTCCTCTCCGTTTCTCGGAGCACCCTCTGCGGAAGGGTTAGTGACCGATAGCTTTCCGGCGTTCTGGGAATGCTCGGGTTGTGGACAAACAGTTCGATAAGGAATCCAAAAGTTGGATTACTCAGGCGGAAGGTATATGCTGCTTCCTTCCTAGGTCTTCGTCCAGGCTAGCTTGGCTGTTCTGATGGCACACTTCCACACGCCCTTTTGGGCTCCCTGGATGAGGTGATTCCTCATCTCTCGGCTGACCTTCAGACAATGGTCAAGCAGGTGCGGGATCAGGGAAGGGCGTAGCTAAACAGCAGCTCCAAATTTCGTTGGACATTGCTGGTTCGTGCCCAGTCAGTAGCGGCGCAGTAGGCTAGCGCGCGCAGAGCTTGGCTGCGGATCTCCACCTTCACAGCTGATACCCAGCAATAAGCTGGCAGATCGCCTTCCTGGGTACCGACTTGTTTGGTCCCAGGGTGAAGGGTCATCTTCAATGGATTGAGAAGTACAATGCCACCTTGGACTCGGTCACGTCTGCCCAGAAGGACAAGGCCACCAGCAGCAGCGTAAGCCCTTTCGTCCTTCAGCCCCTGCAGCATGTCCGCCCAGCAACACCAGTATCAGGGCCAGCAGGCTCATGCTTGGCACCCCAAAGCCAAGCCAAGCCTGCTGCTTCCTCAACAGGAAGCCTGGGGAAAAGGCCCAAGCGGCTCCTCAGCCGGCTCTTCCTCAGAGCCTGCCCAGTGACAGGTTGAGGGTGTCATTCCTAACCTCATCACTCCTCCCCAGTTTCCCCGTGGGGAGGACAGCTCCGCCACTTCTTTCCACCTGGTCCACTATCACCACGGACCGCTGAGTGTTGGAAGGTAGGCAGGGGTCTGCCTCTGGAATTCGAGCAGTTCCCCCATCAAGCCTTCGCCCCACGGGGCTACAGGTTCCGCAGCCTCTCTGTCCGCTTGTCGAGCCGACATTGCCTTGCTCCTCCAGAAGGAGGTGATCAGCGGTGTGGGGACCCCTCCAGACCCAGGGTTTGTGTCCAGGTACTTTGTGGTCCCAAAGCGGACGGAGGACTGGTGCCCCATTCTCAGCCTACACTACTGAACAAGTTCCTAAGGTCTCGCAGCTTCAGGATGGTCACTGTGGCTCAGATCATTCCATCCTTGGAGCCAGGCATGTGTTTCTGTTCCCTGGACCTTCAGGATGCATTTTTATGTCCCAATCCGCCCGTCTCATCAGCGATTCCTCCACTTCAGAGCAGAGGATCCATTTACGAGTTCCGGCCATGCCTTCGGCCCTCTCCAGCTCCCAGGGTCTTCACCAAATGCATGGCAGTGGTGACAGACATGCAGCGCTGAGAGGTCCGGTGTACCCTTTCCTGGACGACTGGCTGATTGCAGCCCCTCCAGGTTGGAGGTGGAGTAGTCCAGGGATCCGCCCTCCAGGTCTGCTGTCAGATTGGCCTCCTCATCAATGAGGCAAGTTGGAACTCATGCCATTGCAGGTGATTCAGTTCATCGGGGCAAGCTCGACTCTCTTGAGCCAGAGCCCGGCGGACAGTGCCAAGGTCCTTTCCTCCTTTGCCCAGTCATTTCTGGTTGGGCAGTTGCACCCTGCCGGGACTTCCTCCGCCTTCTGGGCCTCATGGCGGCCTGCACCAGCGTGGTCCATTGGGCCCGCTGGCATATGTGTCCCCTGCAATGAGGGCTGGCCGCTAATGGTCACAGTGCTCCGGTCCTCAGACCCAGCAAGTGGCGGTGATGCAGGAGATGTGGAGCAGCACAGTGGTGGCTCGTTCCAGCTCATTTGCAGGAGGGTATCCCATTTGTTCGCCATGAGCCGATGGTCACTCTGATGACTGCGCCTCTCTGATGGGTTGGGGTGTCCATGTGGGGAGCTCACAGCCCACGGCCTCTGGTCCCCTCAGGAGTCTCGATGCCACATCAACTTGCCGGAACTTCGGCAGTCCAGCTAGCCCTCACCGCCTTTGCTCTGTTTGACACGGGGTCAAATGGTCCAGGTCCAGACGGACAATACCACGACCATGTACTACCTCAACCGACAGGGTGGGACACTCACTGCCCCTGTGCAAGGAGGCTCTCTGCACTTGGTCTGTCGTGATCAGACTGGAGGCTGAATCTCCCTGCCATCCCTGTGGCTGGAGCCTCCAACAGCGGGCCGATGCCCTCAGCCGGATAGGTGCTGCATCTCACAGTGGTGTCTCCTGATGGCGGTAGTACTAGATCTGTTCTCTCATTGGGGCACCCTCAGGTGGACCTGTTCGCATCCAGGGAGAATGTGAAGCTGAGGCTGTTACATGCCCGCCTCAGCAGGGCTCGTGCAGGGGATGCCTTCTCGAGGCCATGGACCCGGGCCTCCTCTGCACCTTCCCTCCATTTCCTTGATCCACAAGGTACTTCTCAAGGCGAAGAGGGACAAGGCGCAGGTGATTCTGTAGCCCCAGACTGGCCCGCCAGTACTGGTACCCAGATCTCCTCATCCTCAGCTCCAGGTTCTCGAGGCGGCTTCCAGCCCGCCTGGACCTGCTCTCAGTCGACAAGGGAGTTCTCCACCCGACCTTCAATCCCTGCACCTGACGGCCTGGTTTCTGAGCTGCCAGAGTTCCAGGCCTTGGGTCTTTCCAATGAGGTCCTCAACGTAGTTGAGGCATCCCGTAAGGAGTTGACCAGAAAATGCTATGCCTTCAAATGGAAGATATTCTCCATTTGGTGTCAGAACAAAGGGTTGGACCATTCTTCCTGTTCCCTGACTAGCATTCTGGACTACCTGTGGTCCCCTTCTCAGCTAGGGGCTTGGTTGCTGACCCTTAAGGTGCACCTGGAAGCCATCTCTGCTTACGGGCATGGGCCGGCAAGCAGTCGGTGGCGCCAGGAGAGGTGGTCATGCGCTTTTCAAATCCTTGATCACATATCCCTCCGTTGCAAAACCTCCACCTCCGTGAGGATCTACTGCTGGTATTGGCTAGCTTATTTTGAACCGATGCACAGGTGTGACGCTCTCACCTGTCGTGGAAGACCGCCTTCTTGGTGGCTATCACGTCAGCCAGAAGGATGGGAGAGCTCCAGGC
This sequence comes from Neoceratodus forsteri, assembly GCA_016271365.2. Classification (NCBI taxonomy): domain Eukaryota; kingdom Metazoa; phylum Chordata; order Ceratodontiformes; family Ceratodontidae; genus Neoceratodus; species Neoceratodus forsteri. The sequence continues at coordinate 493,810,164 of CM028131.1, read as the reverse complement.
GCTTCCATTGAGTCTGCTTATCTGGTCTTCCACAGGGAAAGGTTGTCCTGCGCCCCACCGAAATTCCTTCGAAGGTGGTGTCGGAGTTTCACTTAACCAGGTGTTGACTCTGTGTTCTACCCAATCACACCTCGGAGGCAAATATAGGTTCCATACCTTGGACCCTAGAAGCGCTGTCTTATTATAAGGAGCGGATGGCTGAAGTTCGGGAGAGGTTAGCCAGCTGTTTGTCACTCGGCTGAACGCACCTGGCAGACCTGCAGCCAAGCGGACGATAGGCAGGTGGGTCACCCTGCATAGATCTCTGCACAGGTTGGCGGGCATGGAGCCTCTCAAAGACATAAGAGCTTATCCTTCCCGCCATACCACTGCTTGGTGGCTGCTTCCAGGGACGCCCCTATCCAGGAAATCTGCAGGCTGCAACGTGAAGTCAGCACACACCTTCATTTCCCATTACCACATTGACCTTGAGTCACGCTGAAATGCTGGTTTTGGGACCTCGGTTCTCCAGTCCTTATTCCTAAGTAGGGGTGCGGCCTTGCCTCCCTCCTCCGGAGAACTGCTAGGGTCTGCCAACAGTGTGGATTGAACAACATATCCACGTCCCTAGAAATACAGGTTCTTCGCGTCGAGACAGCTCTTGCAGCAGGTTACACCATTAGGACTGAAGCCGTGGGCGCCAGGACCCCACGGAAAATTCTAGTTAGCTATCTTCAGCGGGACCGCCCGACGTCGGTCCGCCTCCGACGCCAGGCGTAGTACAAAGAGGGACGGTCCCGCCAGATTCCCCAGTTCTTTCCGCGGCCGACTTGCATGTCTCGACCTTTCGGTTCAGTTTCTAGCGCACGCAGCTGCGTGGTAAAGTGTTTTCCTCACGGAAATCGTTCTCTGCGTTCAGTTTTTTCTTTGATGTCTCTCCGACCTCGGTCACTCCTCAAAGTGCGCCTGTGGGAAGCAGATCCCATTCAAGGATCCGCACTTCGCCTGTGTCTGGTGCCTAGGCCTAGACCACGACACCCGGTCCTGCACCTTTGCCAGGGTTTCAACAGCAGAACCTGGATCCACGCCAGAAGGCCCTACAGGCATTCCTGCTAGAGGAGCAACTCAAGACCATGGCTTCCAAGGGGATTCTTCGTGAAGGCCCGCAAGCATGCTGAAAGCATAGGGAGAAGGCCCTTCCAGGTCCCGTCTGGGGCCTCCGACTCCGCAGCTCTGGCTCGAGGTCCGACCGCCTCCTTCCCGGCCAGCTCTCACCCTCCCCGCTCTTGGTGAGAAAGTCTTCATCCTCTTCTCAGGCCAAGACTCCCAGGCCTTCCTTGTCCTCCAAGGCCCTGGCTAAGTCGGGATCGCCACCATCACCACAAGTCGGGTTCCCACCATTCTGAACCTAACGTCAGGTCTGCTTCCTTGCCTCCTCCTCTCCACCAGAAGACCAAGGGCTCACCTCACTTAAGAGGCCGCTGGACCCGACGCCGTTCGTCCACGTTGGCCTCTCGCCACAGGTCCCAGGCACGTCATCCATCAGAAGACCTTTGCTGGCCAGGCCAACTCATCACCGGACGCCGGTAGGGGACCAGCGATTGCTCTAATTGAGAAGAGGACCTGACGCCTCCAACCGACGTCTGTCAGGAGACCATCACTGAGGAGGTTAACTCAGCCCGAGGACCAGACGGGCGACCCTGGTCCTGTTGAGACTCCCAGGAACCCTCGCCACAACCCGAGCCCCTGAGGAGCCGGCGCGGGACCCGGCGACCGTCCACTGGCGCCTGGGCTGTCGGGCTTCTTTTTCAGAGGTGAAGGAGCTTTTCACTTACTGGTGGGATACCATCAAAAAAGACATGGTCCCCTCACCTCCGCCTCCTCCTCCTCCTCCTCACACCGGGTTGCTCCTCTGGTTCCTAAGCCCCCTTCTCCGTCTGGGTCTGCAGGCTGGTTACCTCCTCCCGGGAGCCCAGGACCCCTCAAGGGGAGACTAGATAAAGGAGACCTCCGTCCAGATCCTCTCTAGGTCACCCAGTCCCAAGAGACCCAGAACACGCCGCGTTCGCCTTGACGGAGGACACGGGATCAGAGTTTTCAACATCCAGATCCCCATCCCCCTCTCCATCCCTTCTCGACCCACGTGAGCTGCCAAAGTCTCCTCCGATGACCCTTCGTCTCGGATATCATGAGAGACATCCAAGAGAACATGGGATGGATGCGAAGAGTTAGACCCGAAGGCTGGCTGCTGAAGCATCTTCGGCAGAAGGACCCCAAGCCTGTGGTGGTGCCACCCAAGTAGACACTCTCGTGGAGCGCCACCAAGGCAGCGTGGAAGGCGTCCACATTCGCCTCCCGGCGATGTGAAGAAAGCTGACCGCTTAGTACAAGGCTCCAAGAGAGACCAGTACTTGACTCAGCATCCTCAGGCCGACTCTCTGGTCATAACAGCCTCTCATGACCGGTCCCAAGACGCAACATCTGAGCACCCTGCCACCAGACCCAGAGTCCAAGCAGCTGGACGCCATGGGTAGGCACGTGACAAGCCTTCGCTACCTCGCCATCAGATCCCTGAATTATTTGACCCACATTGTGCAGTTCCAAAATGCCCTGTGGGGAGCAGGGTCTGGATGCGGCTGAGAAATTGCAGGAAGGTGAGCAGAAGGAGGAGATGTTGCAGCTCCTCATCACGGGGTTCGGACGTGGGAACCCAAGTGCTACGGACCATGTGACGACTCTCAGGACTCCTCGCCCGAGCAGCAGCTTCAGGCGTATGCCTCGAGGCACTCTTGGCCTGTCTCCGAGCTACTCCCGGACGTCCAGAAAACATCATGGACGTCCCATTCGAGGAGAAGTTTTGTTTGGTAAACCTCAGAGAAGATAATTACCAAACTCCAAGAGGCGGGAAGGCGGTGAGGTCGGTTCAGGCCATGTACCACCATAGCTTAGTTCCTTCTAGGAACCAAAAGTTTATTTCTGGATCGGACTGAGACAACAGTCCCCCTGCTCCACAACAGAGAGGGCTCCGCTCGCAGAGCCCAGGAAAAACAACCCACAGGTCAAGCCAGCGCACTCCTAAGCCGGTCCAGCCAGCAGAACCCTCGGCCACCACAGCCTGACTCCTTCCTGGCCCCCGCCTCAGGATCAACGGGACGTCATGGTCGGGGTCGCATTATAATTTCCTGCCAGGATGGCAGACTATAACCACCTACAGGTGGGTTCTACAGTTGGTTGGAAGAGGCCACTTTATAGAATTCGCGGAAAAGCCACCTCGAGGCCTCCGTTGCTCTCCCAGTACCGGGTCAGCACAAGTCATTGATCAGACAAGAAGTAGTCGGCGCTCCTACAAAAGGGAGCGATAGAGTGCGTCCCAGAGAACCAGAGAGGACATAGATACTATTACCACTTCTTCCTGGTTCCAAAGGAGACAGGGGACCTCCGTCGATTCTGGACCTCAGCGACCTCAATTTGTCGGTCGCCTACAAAAGATTCCATGGTAACTCTTCCGGTCTTATTCCCATGCTGAAGCAGGATGCCTTTTATGCGTCTCTAGATATGCAGGACACTTACCTGCACATCCCTATAAGCTCAAGCGCACAAGAGGTTCCAGCGCTGAGTTTCTCGGCCATCATCTTCAGTTCGAGCCCTTCCATTCGGATTGTCATCGGCACCAGGGTCTTTACCAAATGCATGGCAGTCATGGCAGCATCTCTAAGGAGACAAGGCCATTATGTGTTCCCGTACCTGGATGATTGGCTTCTCATGGCAGCCTCCAGAGGCGTTATTCTGGCGATCCAGAGCACCCAGGACCTGTTTCGATCTCTGGGTATCCTAATAAACCACGAAGTCTCTCCTGGTACCGTCGCAGAAACTGCAGTTCATAGGCGCAGTACTGGACACCGCTCAGGAAGAGCATTTCTTCCAGACGACAGAGCCGGAGCGCATCAGATCCCTCATCAGGGAGCTTTCCTCGAACAAGACCGCCCCAACCAGGTTGGTCCTTCGCTTGCTCGGACACATGGCTGCGGCCATTCCTAGTGTCCCTTTCGCAAGGCTCCACATGCGGGTTACTCACTGGATGCTCAAGGTGCAATGGGACCAAAGGCAAGACCACATGCAGCATCCGTCAGAATCACGAACACCGCGATTCGAGACTGGCAGTGGTGGCTAGACCCAGGGACACTTTCTATGGGCATCCGTTTATAGTGCCATCCCGGAGGTAATCCTCACCACAGACGCCTCAGGTCTAGGGTGGGGAGCACACCTGGACGGGGTGAAGTCCCAGGGAGCGTGGACCCTCTGGAGCCCACCTCATATCAACGTCCCTGAGATGAGGGCGGTCCTTATGCCCTGCAGGCATTTCCGTCAGAGATCCCCGAGTACTCTCCTGCTTCAGACAGACAACACGGGGTGATGTATTACCTCAACAAACAAGGAGGCGACACTCTTACCCTTTGCAGGGAGGCCATGAGGGTGTGGGATTGGGTAATTCAACACGCGCGAACCTGATCATAGTACATGTTTCGGGGTGGACAACACAATTGCAGACGGCCTGAGTCGCTCCCAGGCCAGAGTCCATGAGTGGGAACTTCTCCAGGAGGTAGCCAGGATCTGTTTCTTCGATGGGGAACTCCAGAATTGGACTTGTTCGCTTCCCATCCAACGAAAACTGCCCAATTTTGCTCCTAGATCCAGGGCCTGGTGTTTTCTGCGAGACTCGCCCTCTCCTGGGCGGACAGATTCTCACGCTTTCCCTCCCTTCCCGTTGATCCAGAGTTCTTCTCAAACTGCGCGGGAGCATGCAGCAATGATCTTGGTGGCCCTTTCTGGCCCAGGCAGATCTGGTTCCCTTGCTAATTCAGCTATCCCAGGAACCTCCGCTCCGCTGCCATTCAGCTCCCACCTCTTGTCTCAGGAGAAGGGTTCACTGGTCCATCCGGACTTACGCTCACTGAACCTGCATGCATGGCTCCTAGAGACATAGCCATCTTGTGTCATGGAGTCTCGCAAGAGGTTGTGGAAGTTCTTTCTGCAGCCAGAAAGCTGGCAATCATGCAGCATGAACGCCATGAAATGGCGCTGCTTTTTGTCTATGTTCAAGCACGCGACCTTTCCCCTTTAGGGTTGTCCGGTGAAAGCAGTGTTAGAGTACCTGCTCTCCCTTTTCCGTTCGGGTCTGCCTACTTCTCTATTACAGTGCGCCTCTGTGCCATTTCAGTTTATCACCTCGGTGGGACAGCGCACAGTGGCACAATTAGATGCCTGTCGAGAATTCTTGAGAGGATGTTACATCTTAGGCCGCCCATTAAGGACCCAGTGCCTCCGTGGGACTTGCTCTTTGTCCTGGAGCAACTCGCTCCCCCTTTGAACCTGCCGCTGATTAGAGCTGCATTTTCTGTCGTGGAAAACGTTGGTTTTGGTTGCTGTTACATCAGCGAGAAGAGTTTCTGAGCTTCAGGCTCTCATGTGCAAAGAGCCTTATTTAATTTTCCACGGGACAGAGTATCCCTGAGGACGAATCCTAAATTCTTGCCTAAGGTGGTTTCACCTCATTCTCAATGAGGATATTGACCTGCGGTCTACTTCCTAATTATTCTAACAGAGGAGAGGTGCTGCTTCACACCCTGGATGGTCACCGCAGCTTAAGGTACTACCTGAGCAGAACTAAGCAGCTTCATACTGAGCAACTTTTCGTTTCCTTTACTGAAAGGATGATGGGCCAACCAGTATCCAAACAGTCCCTGTCTCGCTAGCTTGCCCAGTGCATCTCATACTGTTATATCATCAAACGAAGCCCCTCCCAGGATCAGTCGGGACCATTCCACTAGGGGTGTAGCCACCTCCTTTGCAGCACTGAAACGTCTCCACCTCTGCCATTTGTGCTGCAGCCACTTGGAGCTCTGTTCATACCTTTATCAGGCATTATAGCCTGGACATCGCTTCACGGCGAAGAGCAGGCTTTGGCCCGGCGGTGCTACAGGGTCTCCTGTCGTAGATTCAGGTCCTGGAGCGTTTTCTAATTTCCTCCTCCCAGAGTGTTTACAAGCACTACTGCTTGGGAATCAGTCTAATGGTGTAACCTGCTGCAAGAGCTGTGTCTAGAAGTAAGATAGTACAGTTACGTAAGAACTTACTGTAACAGTAGATCTTCGAGAACAACTCTTGCTGCAGGTACCCTCCCGCCCACCTTCCCCTTGGAGGAGGCATGGCTAAGCCTTTGTTAACAGGGATTTTCCCATTTGTCTTCTGACGGTGGATCCTCGGTCTCCCATTTCGATGTCAGCCTGCGGCGGAGTCTCGGCCGGAGAACTGGGGAATCTGGCAGGTCCGCCCCGTACTACTACGCCTGACGTTGGAGGCGGGACCGACGGAGGCGGTTCCTGCTGAAGATAGCTAGCTAGAATTTTTCCATGGGGTCCTGGCGCTGCCGGCTTCAGTCTAATGGTGTAACCTGCTGCAAGAGCTGTTCTCGAAGATCTACTGTTACGGTAAGTTCTTGCGTAACTGTACTTTACTCACCTGTAACAGGAGTTCTAGGAGTGGTATGTGTTCATCCACACAACCCTCGACCTCCCGGCCGACACGCAACCTGGCTTCCAGTGGGCTAGATCTGGCGTCATGGGGTGAGCTGAGGTTTTACCACCTGGGTGGGTGGGAGGAGCCAGCTTGAAGACCTTCCAGCAACATTTAAAGCGGCAAGGAACCTGCCAATAAGTGTGGATGAACATGTAGCACTCCTAGAACTCCTGTTATAGGTGAGTAACCTGTATATATTCTGCTGCACAAATCGGGACCTTGGGCCAGATATTCAAAAGCCTTATGTGGGCGCAAACTGTTTCACGATGAATTTGTACTGCATTTGCGACCGGCTGCAATATTCAAAAGTGCAGATAAGCTGCGCAATGTGATAGCACCAGTGCTAAAAATAATGTATGCAGGTGACACTGGGATATTTCAAAGAACAGTGTCGTGCTACAGTGGATAGCATGACCTGTAGAGTGGCACTAGTAACCGCTGTTGAAAACATGCGTAACTCCGCTGCAAGCTAAGGATGGGGGTGGGACAGGGCAGTACCACTAGCAGCATGGTGCACAGAGGTAACACAACCTGGTGCCCGCCCTTGATCGCTGAAGTTCCTGTGTGGAGAACAATAACAGTAGCCCTGTACATTAGTGGTCCAGTGGCTCCCGCCCCGCACCTCGATATCCCCATTTTTTCTTTTCTGTTTTCTCCCCTTCTCCATAGTGCCTACCTTCCTCAGGGACTCCCAGGCGTCGTGCCCATCAGGTCTCCGGGATATGAGCCCTTCACACATCCGCCCTGCCATCGCCCTCAGATTACCCCCGGGTGTGGTGGGAGGCCTACCACCAAGCCTCCCATCCATTATCCAAGTGTTGGCGGACTTGTGTGAATCCTCTCAGTCCTGGTCTCATGATGCGGGCCCATCTCAGGCATCGCTGTGGGTGATTTTCTGCTTTTCTGGGGAGTGGTGTCGTCCAATGTCAAGGCTTTCGCCGGCGTCCACCACTCCCAACCCTGTCTGTTTTTTGCTCCGCATGGTTGTTGTACCTCTGGCCTTGCCAGAATCCAGTAGCTACTGAGACTGTGCCTCTCTCCTCCCCTGCCGACTCCTGACGGCAAAGGCTTGTTCCCAAACCCGGGTTGCCAGGGCGCTGAGGTGGCAATATCCCCATTTTAGCCCTGTAAATGCTGCCCATTTATTATTGGTTAAGTGGTCCTCCTCCCCAAACCCCAATATACCCGTTTGCAAACCCGTAAATTGATCCCCATTCATTAGTGGTTCAGTGGTCCCCACCCTGAACCCCAAATTTCCATTGCTAAAACAGAAAAGCACACCCCTGTCATTGGTGGCCAAGTGGCCTCCACCCCCACCCCAGCAGGTCGTTCTCACCACCACTCTCCCCATGCCAAACAGAGCCGCGCTGGCGCAGCCCTCCTTACACCTCTGTGGCCATCGACGACTGAACTGTCACCAAGTGCTGTATGTGTGACAAGGCTGAATAAGGCCCTGCCCCATTTGTTATGGAGAAAGAGTTTAAACGCAAGGGTCTTTGTATCCTCTCCTTTTCTGTCTCTTTGTCTGTCTGGTTGTGCAACCAAATTTCCTTGTGAGACCTAGGAACTAATTGTTCAGTCTGATGGTTTCACTGTTCTTTGCCTCTCACTAGCTGTCTTCCTTCCCTTGCTGTTTGTCTTTTCTTCCCCTAGCATATCAATGAGTATAAAATGTATGAATATTTTATGTGGAAATGTCACTGATGCTGGCATCCCTTTGTTTAAAACTGTATCTAGTTGTGCTATTGAAATGATTGCAAAACTGGAATTTAGGGGTTAACCTGAGTTGCTGTTTTGAAAAATTTTTGCAGAGCTGTCAACAAGAGGTCAGGTGTGGGTCACAGTGTTCTTTTTGCTGCACCGACAAGAACATTGAAACTGACAAGAACACTGTGTGAGAAGCAGAATGGTCTCTTAACAAAGCTCCCTGCAAAGACTTGTTATAAAGAACTGCAGTATTGTGCAAGAGGGAGAGACGGAGACCGAGATTGGAAATTGAGATGAAAAATTCAGATAAAGTTCTGCTTTCTATGTTTGTACTGCCTTTGTAAATAGTTACATTGCACAATTTTATTTTGCTGTCAGTAATAAAAAGCTATTTGGGAATTTTAAACTGCTCCTGGTTTTCCTGTGCTTAATGATCTGTGCCTCGACAACACACTGTACTGTTCAGTACAGTACTCTAGGACAGTTCAGTTGGCGCTAGCGGCAGAGATGTGAGGAGATTACGATCAAAAGAATTTGCAGGCTCATGATCAAAGAATAAAAATGCTGTAACTGGAGTTTTAGGCAGAATTACATGAAACCACCACCATGCCTCGATAGAATGAAGCCCCTGAGCAAAACCCACCCTCATTTGTGTTCCTAGACCACCCCTGGGCTGAGAGAATTAAATTTTTAAAAGGGCCATCTCATCCCTCGCTCGTGATGCAGAATCGTGGTCAAAGAATCTCACGATAAAACAATTTGCATGTTTCATGATAAAAGAAATTGCAGGCTCATGACCAAAGAATAAAAAAATGGTGAAACTCGACTCTTTAGGCAGAATTAAATGAAACCACCACCATGGTTCAACAGAGCGAAGCCCCGAGCAAAACCCACCCTCATTTGTCTTCCTAGGGCACCTCTAGGCTGAGGTTTGATTTTTGAATTCGCCATCTCATCCCTCGTTCGCGATGCATGATCGTGTTCTAAGAAATTGCATGCTCGCGATCAAAGAATAAAAATGGTGAAGCATGAATTTTAGATGATTTCAATGAAACCACCGCCATGCCTTGATAGAACAGAGCCCCTGATCAAAACCCACCCTCATTTGTGTTCCTAGGCCACCCATGAGCTGAGAAAATGTGTGTTTAGCTCACGATGCAAGATCGCGTGATCAAAGAATTTGCAGGCTCGCGATCAAAGATGGTTAGCGAGACGCGATCAAAGAACTTAAAAGCTTATAACTCTATTTTTACCATTTTGCACCAAACCAAGGGTATGGCTCGATAGATGGGGACCCCTGAGTAAAACCCATGTAAGTTTTACTTCAGGAGAGACCCCAAAGCCGAGATATTTGATTTTTTCGATCAGAATTGAAAAACAAGATGGCGGACCTCACGATCAAAGAATTCTCTGTGGCAAAGATTCTTGAGCTGTGAGGCTGCAAATTCTTTGACCGCCAGGTGGGACCAGACGGCCAAAACCCCATTCTTTGTTTGCAAAACATACATATAAATGTTCCCATTGACTTGTAATGGGAACTTAAAAGTGACCTAACTTTTGAATGCCTTAATATTTTCACCAAGCAGAAAGCAGCAGATTCGACCACCAAAGCTTTTCAAATGAGCCATCACGCATGAGTGGCGCATACGATGGCCGTGCAGCACCACGGACAAAATCCCAAAGCTGTCTCCAAAACGGATAATTTTGCATTTTCAGTGTTTTCATGCCAAAGACCGTATGTCTGACGAAACGAAAATTGGCAGATCAATTGTTTGTTTATTAAGATCTAGGATTACAAATACCTTTGAGCCAAGGCTCTTTTACAAAGGTTCCACATTAAAGGAACACAGAATTGGAGAAAAGAGCGTTTCAAAGGAAAGAAACATTTTACAGTGTAATTGCAGACTATAATAGTTATTAGGACCTTCAGTATGGACAAAGAGGAGAAACAGTAAAGCAGCCAGTGGCATTTGTCAAGCGATTTAAGCCAGTAAGTGCTGTTTCATTAGAGGGTGGGAGAAGAGGATGAGAGGAGAGCATGTAGTATGTAGGGAGGGATTAAGAAGGAGGAAGAGGGACAGGAGAAGGGGAAGGGGTAAAGTGCAACGAGGTACATGATTGCAAGGTGTGGCAGTTAGACTAGTGTGTGGTGAGGTGCCACAATCTGCTTGGTTAGTGATACTGTATCTCAGAAAAGTAATCACAAGAGCTAGTGGTTGTGTGGTGTTGCCAAGGCTGGTTTTGAACATTCCCAATAGTTTAGGCAGAGGAGATAGTGTACTGTAGCTGAGGTCATTCAGCCAAAGTGGGGCTTTGTAGGTGAAAGAGCGTTGGCCCAGGCTAGTGCGACAGTGGGGACTTTCAGGAGCTGCCTCTTGGATCTCCTGGAGCTCTGTTGACTAGTGGTTTTAGGCAGTAAGGCTAGGACACCAGGGGTGCCAGACCAAGATGTATTTTCTTAGCCAAAGTACTAGTGAGGTACTTGATGTCATTGAAAGTTGGAGCCAGCCGGTCCTGAGCATACAGGTCACATGTGTGGGTAAGGCGGTGGGCACCAGTACTGAGTCGGCAGGCCTTATTTAAGGCAACTGATATTCGCCTGAGGGTTGTCGTCGTAGCAGAGCTATAGATGATGAGACCATAGTCTATGACCGAGACCACAGAGCTCTGTACGGCTATATTCAGTGCCTCAGGGTAAGGTGTTGTCTATGTTTGTAAAATAGACCAAGGCGTATATTAGCACTTCTGGCATCATTATCAACATGGGCCACATATGTGAGGCATAGATCCAGTAAGATACCAGGATACTTAAAGGACTGGACCTGATCAAGGGTGTTACCGTTTGTGGTGGAAATAACCAGCTGGTGCTGCTTGTGTGGGTTTGGAACTGTGAAAAAGCATTGATTTGGTTTTCTTGTGATCGAGCGCTAGCTTGTGCTTTTGGAACCAAGACTCGAGTCATGCTGAAGTCAGCGTTGCAGAGACGAGGGATCTTAGAGATGAAAAGACTACTGCATCGTCAGCATATAGTATAATGGGCTCAGAACAGGACTATGGTAGTGAGTTCAGGAAGAGGCTGAAAAGGAGGGCCCAGGATGGAACCATGTGGGACCCTAAAGCGGACGAGGCAGGGTATCAGAGAGAGAGCTGAGGCAGTTTTACTCTCTGGCTGCGGTGACCTAGGTAGCTGTTGAACCATAGTGCAGAGTCAGGTGATAGGCCAGCGGTTAGCAGTTGATCAATGAGGAGCCCATGGTGGACAGTATCAAAGGCCTTGGATAGGTAGATGAAAACAGCTCCAGTGAGCTGTCTGTTGTCAAGGGAGTTGTGAACAGCACCGGTGAGCTCAAGGAGGGCAGTGGTGGTGCTGTGGCCTTCCGAAACCATGTTGTTTTAGTTAGGATGTTGTATTTCTCCAGAGGGTCAGCGAGTTGGTCTGCCACAATCCACTCAAGGGCCTTAGAGAGCAGAGGAAGAACTGAGATAGGACGATAGTTTGAATGATTAGTCTTATCACCACTTTTTGAACAGGGGTTACGATCGTAGTCTTCCATCTATCTGGGAATTTACTACTGGTGAGGAGAGATTGAGAATTTTGTTAGTGGAAGAAGGAGCTCATCGAGGGTGAGAGATAAAGCTTAAGGTCAAGGTATCACCGCTGGTTGTGGATTTTGAGATAGCCAAGGCAGTGTAGTGGCGTGCATCGTGCGGTTTGACCTCTCTGAAGTAGAAGAGGGTGTGTGAGCCAGTGCGATGGGGGCTGGAGGAGGAGGTGCTTTGTTCGAAATAGTCAGGAGGGAGGACTGTACTGAAGTCTGTAAATGCCATATTAAAGGTGTTAGCAATGACCATAGGGTTAAGAGTAGCAGATCCGTCGAGCTACAAGAATGGTCAGGGGAGGTTTCAGGCTGCTTCTCAGTTATTTCCTTCATATTCTCCCAGAAAGCTCTTCTGTTTCCCAGGTGTTAGTAGCGCGTCTTTGTAGTAGAGTTTTTTGTAAGCCATATAGCTTTAGTGCAGGCATTTCAGGTTTATTTATATGATTGAATGTAGGTAGCTTTCGTTTAATTTAGCTACTACCCAGAGGTGGTCTCTTCGTTTCAACTGGGCAAGATCGCTGATCCAGGGGTTGCAGATAGAGTTAGCCTTACAGCTTTTGACTGGGGCAAAGAGGTCACACACTGAGTTGAAAATAGAGATGAAATAGTCAAGAGCCAGGTTAACATCTGTTGTATCATATATGGGTGACCAGTCTTGGCGCATTAGGTGTTGTTTAAGAAGAGTTGGGTTGCCATGAGGAGGATTCTACTGGAGATGGTTTTTGGGGGCTTTAAAAATGTGTTTGTCCATTCACAGATGATTGGTGAGTGGTCACTGAGAGAGTCTGACAGGACCGTGGTGTGAGAGACCCTGGCCGGGTGGTTCATGAGAACCCAATCGAGTAGAGTACTGGTGCCTGTTTTGTAGTTAGTCCTGGTAGAAGAGGTAACCATCTGTGAGAGGTTGGCAGCAAGCTGGAGACTTTGTGAGCACTTGAATCAGGTGCCAGCCAGTTAATATTGAAATCTCCTAGCAGGGCAAGTTCAGAATCAGGGTCTGGGAGCTATGAAATTTATAACCTCATGTAGACCAAGTCTTTGATTTCTGGGGAAGTGTATACTGTGACAAAAGTGAGGGCTTTATGATTTGGACCCAAGAGAATTTTGATTGGTAGGATCTGGGCCGAGGCAGCAGGTGAGGCAGTATCTAAAGGTGCCACGTGAGAGAGCCTTTGATGTAGATGGCACATCCTCCCCTTTTTGCAACCCGGTCCAGCCTGTGGATGTTGTAGCTCTGTATGGTTAAAGCCAGATCGGGAACTGTAGTTGTCAGCTAGGTTTCGACAACGGCAAGGATGTCTGGGTTGTGTTGGTGGATGAAGGCTTGGAGGGCATCAGTCTTGGGCAGAAGGCTGCAGATATTGAGGGTAGCCAGGGTTAGAGACCTAGAGGTTTTGCCAAGGCTTGGGTGGGCAGGGCCAGGATTGGGTGGACATTACCCGATATAAGTAGTAGGAGGAGTATTGTTTAAGGGACAAAGGCAAAGAGCCTTAGAGATGCTTTAAATTGTTGTTTCCTGGTTGGGTAATAGGCTAGCAGCACATGGCCATGCCAGTGAGATACAGATTGGTATAGTGTGGATAGGTGATCCAACGTGAGATGGTATTCAATGTCAGGAGGTAACCTGGTGTTACTGAGAGGGTGGTCCTCGGGTGGGGGCACATGGAGGCATGGAGGTACCTTGGGAGTAACAATAAGCACTAAGGAAGGTGGTGGGGCTGGGGGAGGGGTGAGGGTGAGTGGAGCCAGGAAGGAGAAAAGAGAGGGCAAGGAGAGAAGGGGCAAAAAGGAAGGAACAGGTGGGAGAGTGTCGCCATCACTGGCATAAGTACAAAAGACAGTGCGTAGAAGTATTGTATAGGTAAAGTCAATGAGAGTGTGTGGAGAGATGAGCGGACTGAGGATGTCAGGGCGTGAGAAGATCAGAGAGGCCTAAGAAAGAGTGAAGCAGGGTTGGAAGTAGACATGGAGGGTAGGGAGGTGGCTATAGTGGTGAGCCAGTACAGGGAGAGGCGGGGTGAGTGGTGGGTAGGCGGGATTTGGCGTATTTAACTAGGGTAGGAGGAGGGGAGGAGGGCAGGTGAAAAATTTCATCAAAATCCAATGCAAGTGAATGGCGCAGCACCCAGAGAAACAGAGCAAGGCGGGAGAAACAGAGCCAGCCAGTCAGCGGCAGTCAGAAGCGGAGGTCCAGTCGGGCACAAGCTGTTGGCGCTGTGAACCAATGGCAGCCACTCACGGCTTTACCAACTGCAGGCTGAGGTCTTACCTATCGGCGCTGGTCCTGGTGGTGAGTTGGTGGTGGTGGCTAGCGGCAGGCTAGTGGAGCTCGGCCGCGCGTGAGGATCGATGGCCCGAAACCGGGCTGGATGGGGAGAGAGAGAGAGAGAGAGATTAAGACCTGGGAGGTGGCGCGGTAGCTAAATTGGTGGGCGGGAGCTGGGGAAGCTGAGTGCCAGACAGTTGGAGATAAAAGCTGAGGGGGTGGGAGGCAGCCAAGGACAAAGACCGAAATTGGTTGTGCTGATCCTGGCGCCGCAGGAGGCGGGTGCAGAGTAGAGAGAGTACTTAGGTAGGAAGCTGAGGTCAGGGAGGAGAGCATACAGAGAGAAAACAAAGTTAAGCAACAGGCAATCAGGCTAAATTCAGTGACAAATTACAAAAGCAGTTGGACGTCAACAATACAGTCAAGAGATCTACCATGCCCACAGCATATCAAATTTCAGGCAAACCTGTTGAACAGGTCCAAAGTTATTAATGCCCAAAATCTTGACTTTAACATAGAAATGCCTTCTCAATCCTAAATATAGGGGTGTGACTGCACCCTATAATATATATATATATATATGCACACACACATGTATCGACGGTATATATATATATCTATATATATATCTCTTTCTATATATATATATATATATATATATATATATATATATATATATATATATATACAGTGACTTGCAAAAGTATTCAACCCCTTGAAAGTTATCAGATTTGTCTGGATTACAAATGAGACTTACATATATTATTCCAGTCAGTATTTTTATTGCAAACTCATATGCTCTAACAGTATATTCTCAAAGCAAAATTAATTATCCGTCAGCAGATCTTTTAAAGAAAATTAAAACTGGAAAATGCTGCTTGCAGAGGTATTCAAACCCTCACATTAGTATTTGGTAGAGCCACCTTTTGCTGCAATAACAGCTTTAAGTCTTTTGGAGTAAGTATCTACCAGCCTTGCACACTGTTCGGGAGTGATTCTTGCCCATTCTTCGTGTGAGATTTGTTCCAGGTTGTTCAGGTTGCTTGGGTGACGCTTGTGGACAGCAATTTTCAAACAGTGCCACAGATTCTCGATGGGATTAAGATCTGGACTTTGACTTGGCCACGGTAGGACATTCACCTTTTGTTGTTTAACCACTCCTGTGTTGCTTTGGCCTTGTGCTTGGGATCATTGTCCTGCTGAAAGGTGAAGTTCTCCCAAGCTTCAGTTTTTAGCAGACTGAAGCAGGTTCTCTTGCAGTATCTCCTGTATTTTGCTCCATCCATTTTTCCTTCAATTTTAACAAGATGCCCAGTCCTGCTGATGAAAGCATCCCACAGCATGATGCTGCCACCACCATACTTCACTGTAGGGATGGTGTTTCTCGAGAGCATGGGCAGTGTTAGGTTTGCACCACACATAGCGCTTTGAATTTTGGCCAAAATCTCTATCTTGGTCTCATCAGACCACAAAAGCTTATGCCACATCTTAGCTGGGTCACTCTCATGCTTTCTGGCAAACTCCAGACGTGCTTTGATATGGTTCTTTTGAGTAATGGCTTCTTTCTAGCCACCCTCCCATACAGGCCAGTATTATGCAGCTCTTGATATGGTTGACTGGTGCACCTTCACTCCACTCTCAGCCATTGAACTCTGTAGCTCCTTCAAAGTAATTGTTGGCCTCTCTGTGGCTTCCTCACTAGTCTCCTTCTTGTTCATACGCTGAGTTTCAAGGGCGGCCTTGTCTAGGTAGTGCCTGGGTGGTGTGATGCAGCTTCCACTTCCTCACTATTGATCCAACAGTGCGCACTAGGATATCAAACACTTGGATATTATTTTGTACCCTTTTCCTAATTTATGCCGTCTATTACTTTATCTCTAACTTCCTTAGAATGCTCTTTAGTCTTCATTTCACCCTTCCTTCAGATTCAGTCTGACCAATGGTCATTAAACTGGGGGTTATCCAGAAAATGTGAGCTACTTTAATGTTTCAGAGGTGAGGCCAATTGTAAGCCAATTGTGTCCTCGTTAAGAGCAATATTTTCATCTGTGTAAACTTGGAGCTTCCAGAGCACAGGGTTGAATACTTATGCAAACAGCATATTTCAGTTATTTATTTTTCTTAAAATATTTTCTAACATAAAACCAATATCACTTTAAAATAATTATTTTGAGGGTCAGTCTTTTAAATAAAATATTACACAGAACAAAATCTCAATGTATCATTTGTCATTCAGACAAATCTGACAACTTTCAAGGGGTTGAATACTTTTGCAAGTCACAAGTCACATTGCAGAAAACTCTGTTAATGCATCAATTAGGGTTTCTATTACAGCGACAAGACTGAAACTTAGGGTTACCAACCTACCACCGCACCCACCTTCCACACACAAACAGGCGTTGGGGTGTGCCTTTGGTTGTTGGGCCTAATTCTCACCCCATTCCATGTGTAAACAAGCTGAGATGTTACAGTATGGGAAATGGGTGGTGGTGGTGCTACTAACAAGCACACCCCAATGCCTGTTAATGTGTGTAGAGGGGTGGGTGGTAGGTTGGTAACCCTAACACTGAATTTCCAGTTTTTGTCTCTGTAATAGAAACCCTAACTGATGCATTAATGGAGTTTTTGCAATGAATTTCCACTCTTTTGAGATAGTATAATGTTATTCTTATTTAACTGTGGGAGTCCTTTGGACCCTGCACTCCGATTCCTCTATAGATGCGCATATGTATGTAGGTGTGGCCTTTGGGCCCTGCACTTCCATGTGTCCAACAGCAGTGACTCAAATGGTAGGCATAGCCATCTTATTACCCACCTCATATACCTAGTAGAGAGAAATTGTGAAATGCAAGGCAAAACGTAATTCTGTGCAACTGCAGTGTCATTCTGAGTCATAGGTGGAAGAACACATTTTGGGCAGGCTGTGAAAATGACAGCTGTACTGTTCATGAGGTGGTGTGATAAAATGGCTGTATTGAAAATTTGGCAGCAAAATATTGAAAAGAACCAAAGTTAAGCATGTGCGTAGAATAAATTCAACAGATGCATGTAATGCTGGCATTTTTCAGGAATTTTATCACCAAATTTTCAACATGGCCTTTGGGGACCCCTCCTTGTGAACACTGGCACTGTGGATTTAGTTAATCCATCCGAAAGTTTGCTGGCGACTGCGGCATTCTACGCCACAGGTGCGAAAACACATTTTGGGCAGGATGTGAAAATGACAGCTGTACTGTTCATGAGGAGGCATGAAAAGATGGCAATGTTGAAAATCTGGTGAAAATATTAAAATTGGCAAAGTTACAGCGTGCGTACTGCGCTAATAATTGCCATTTTGGGGTTTTTTTTTTTTTTTTGCACCATGGGCTTTTTGGGACCTCCCCTCATGAACACTGGCACTGTCATTTTGTTACAGTCCTGAAAGGTGTTTGTGGCAGCGACCATGTAATTGCTTTTCGACCGAGTAACGAGATGACAGTGTTCATGAGGTGGGTCTCAAAGCCCATGTTGAAACTTTGGCATAAAATGTTGAAAATGGCAGAGATATCAACATAAGTTCAAAACTCCATAGTCTGCCATTATCGGCACTTACCTTGATTCTTCAGTTAGCAGTTGGGCTTTGAAGAGTGCAGATGTGTCGGTCCAGAGAAGATCACAGCCGCCAATCTGCAGAGGTAAGTAAAGAGGGGGTGCAGAGGAGGGAGGGTGGGGATGGGGAGACGAGGGGCTGTTTTCTTTGTTACAGGATTTAAAAATAAAAACATTGGGGACTGTTTTCTCTTTTGCAGGTATACAGTACTGGAAACCATTTTGTAACACTGGGTGTGGGCTCCCTAGTGTCACCCAGTACTGGTGGTGGTGGGGGTATAATATAACTGAGGACACTGGGGGGTGACTGCCAATGGGATTTGGCAATCCATTGGAAATGTGAGGACTGTTTCTTCTGTTGGGGACACTGGGAGTGGGTTCCCCAGTGTCCCTTACTGGCATGGAGGTGTCTAGTACTGACACGGGATTGGGCACCTTGATGTCGGCATAAACAGTCATTTTCAGAAGTTTCATCTCACAACCTAAGATCCTATGTCTTATCTCAGCATACAGTAGGATCCTAAGTCGTACTATACCAATACGACCTAGAATTTAAATTATGAAATAAAGCACATTTTCTGGGCATAGTTCATCCGGTACAGTGCAGAATGCACCTAATGGGGTCCCAGTAAGCAAGCCACATGTGTGGTTCCGCACCAAAATATAATTTTGTGCAGTTTCAAACTTTTTTCTAGGCAAAACTGAAAACAAGATGGCAGCAGTACAAAGTAGGATTTTCCCCATACGAAGTAGGGTTCCTACTTCATGTCATATAGCTATCTTGAAGTGCTTACTGAGCATGCTCAAACTTTTCTTTTTTCAGATTTTAAATTGCAATATCTTGAAAATGGTTTATTTTTTCATCAGAGTAGCAAAAGACACTTCTGTGGGGTAGTCCTTTTCTGTCCTGAAAATTTCAAATCCAAAACCAAACCCTCGGGCTGTAGGCTAGTTTAGAGAAAAATCCAGCAAAGTCAGTGGCGAAAACATGTTTTTTCACCTCTCCATAACCTGTTGCTCAGTCTGGCATGCAGGTGGAGCTGTGTGTACACCCCAGCCTGCGCTTCCGACCTGTAGTTGCAGTCTGACATACAGATGGAGCTGTGAGCACCATGCATTAGCCCGGGCAAACTGCATGGTAATGTATGCAAAGCAGACTGTGATGAGATGCTAATGTAGCTGTTTACGCCGCGGATTGCCTAAGTAGGCTCATTTGCGTAGGAGCTTTGAATATAGCAAAATTTAGCCCTGGGCTAATGTGTTGGCCCGGGCTAACATGTTAGTGCTGGGCTGATGTGTTTGCACCCGGCTAACTCTGTCAGAATTGTAGCACAGTTCTGCTGTGTTTTGTCAGCAGTGTTTGCAGTTGTTGTGCAACACTTCATGGTTATCACACACATTGGCCACCAACTACAACTCTGCCTTACTTCATCTCTGTGCGCACTAGGCTGCTGTTGCAGTTTGGCCTTCCTGGTTGCTATATTCAATGCTGTCTTATTTGCTGGGCTATGTTTTGATGCACTCTCAGCCCTGATTGCATGGCTTTGTTTGCACGCAATATTCAACTAATTTAGCCCCTGGGCTATTCCTTTGAATATGGCGTACAAATGGTTCCGGCTATTTTTGCATGCCAGGCAGTGCTAATTTTGCCCTGGGGCTGAGTTTTGAATATTGGGCCCTGGTATTTCTTGTCAGGATGCATTCAGACTGCAGTGGCAAAATATAGATCTGTATGCATTTCCTCCAATCCTCCTATTGCAGAGGGTTTTGCTCAAACTAGAGGAGCCCAGGGCAGGATAGTGCTGGCCTCAACAGATATTACGGTTTTCTCTGTTGAACAGACTTGAGGGCTCTAAAGGGAAGGGGAAATTGTTTAACCAGGAGAGGCACACTAAGCCAAAGCTTGTTTCCAGGTGCAACCTGGAAGCACAAGGAAGTTAAGTGACTTGCTCAGGGTCACACAGTAGGCAAGTAGCGGCTGTGGGATTCAGACAGGTCTCCAGGTTTGCAGCTCAGAGCCTTAAACCACTGCACTATACTGCCTCGTGCTCTACCAGTCAGGACAAAGTTGTTGACACAGGGTCAGCTGGTCCATCCCATCCTGTGCTTTCTTCACCTTCTGGCCAGGCACCTGAAGAGGTACATGGTATCTGGTCTCTGAAATGCTTTAGGTTATGTGAAGCCTTCTACTAGGATGACATACAGAGTCAAATGGAAAAGATTTTCTATCTAGTGCTCCAACGTCCACATGACAAAGTTCTGGTGTACCTTCTGGACATTTCTGATGCTGGCCTGCAGTATTCCACAGTTAAGGTTCGTCTGTGTGCTATTTCAGCATACCATAAACCCGTTTCTACCCCTGTCTGGCACAGCTCAACTGTTTAAGAGGTTACTGGAGGGCATTTTTACACAAAGCCTCCCATCAGGAAGTTGGTAGCTGCCTTCTACAACAGCTTTGTGTTGAATGTGCTTACTCTCAAGCCCTTTAAGCCTGTTGCAACGTGTGACTAAAAGTTCTTAACCTGAAAAGCAGCATTTCTGGTGGCTGTCACCTCTGCACGTAGAGTATCTGAAATACATGCTTTGGTCACAACTACTTCATATACTGTTTTCTATAAAGACAAGGTAGTTTTCTGTACAAACCCCAAGTTGCTACTGAAAGTGGTGTCTGAGGTCCATCATACTAAGCCTTAGTCCTGCCTACTTTGCCAACTTCCAGAATGAGGGAGAAAGGACTCTCCACTCCCTGGATGTTCAATCAGTCAGTTTTATTTGTTAAACAGGTAAGTACACTAGACCAGAGGTCTGTTTACAGGCATGACCTGGGTGTTTTAGAAACACAACTTATCTATAAATAATTTACAAAATGCCTATACATTCACAGTCGTAAATTAGATCACTGTTGTACAAGATTCAAGTTAAAAAACAGGCATTTGACAACACTATACAAACGATACATTTACATAAAACTGCAGTCAGTAATGTTTACTTGAAAACTACATACATTTGCATAGGGACGTGAGTAATAAATGACCTAACGGGCTCAACAAAGTAAGGGAAGGGTGTTTTGTTAGGAAGATGGAAGGGGCCAGAACTAGAGGGCATAGCCTCAGGCTGCAGGGAGGAAGATTCAGAGGCAGTGTGAGAGGGTGATTCTTCTCAGAGAGGGTGGTGGAGGCCTGGAACAGACTACCAGAAGAGGTAGTGGGTCCGAATTGGTGGAGGGATTCAAGAGGGCATTGGACTGATACATGGGGCTGAGTAGTGGGGAGGGCAGGAGCTGGCAGAAGGGGTGAGGAGTGGGGGGTAGGGCAGACTAGATGGGCCGATGTGGTCCTTTTCTGCCGTCAAGCTTCCGTGATTCAAGTTTGTCTAAAACCTTGGGTGGATGACTGTTAAGAGGAGCTTTCAGTTTTATCTGTACAGAACCAAGGACTTCAGACATTCCAAACATCTTTGTCTCCTTCAGTCCTAATTGGAAGAGACAGCCTGTTACAGTCAAATGCAGTTCTGAATGGATTTTTATCCTGAGTGATCCCTTGGCTCCATCCGCCCTAGTATGTTGGGACTTTTTCTGAGCTTGGTACTGTGACCCACCAGAGGAATCAATGGTGAAGATTGATTCTTGGAAGATATTAAAATTACGCACTCAGTGTAATTCTTGATCTTACTTCAAGAGGGTTCCTGCAGTAGGTCATTACAAGCAGGGCTAGCGCCACCTGGTGTCAGGACCACACAGCAAAACTTTTCCAGCAATGCCTGGTGGGTGACCACCCAACCCGATGTCATGTGACTGAAGTCAAGCGTGACCATATATCGTGGGCAGTCCCCACGCCCACCTTCCAGTTCTTTCCTGCCGTCATCCTGTGCATGGTACCTCACGGTAAACTGCCCAGTCAATCGTCTTGAGATTTTATGCTTTTCCTAGCCCCCGAGTTTCTCAGTTTGTTCCTTCTTCTGAGTCTTCACCTCAAAAGAAATGTGAGGTTTGTGAACTCGGATCCCACATAAAGACGCCCATCGCAAGTGTGTTCTCTGTCTAGCCCGACCACAACACTGTCTTGCCCAGACCGGCTAGTCCTTCAACCAGGCCACCTGCAAATGGAGGCAGCAGGCTCTGGAGGCCCACCTATTAAAGTTGTGGTTGGTCTCATTCGGGAAAAAAGAACAGATGGAGCGACCTAAGAGATTCTGCATCTTCTCCTTCTCCATATAAGAAGCATAAAAAAACACCTGGAGTGGGAGCGCCCAGAAGATAGATCCGAGGCCGACTCTAGCAGGCCTTCTTTCTACCAACAAGGCCTCTCCCTGCCGCCTCCAGTGGAGGTTGTTCAGGTTGCATCCAGTGATGCTGTGGGACTCTGCTCTCGATCTCTGCAGGTAAGTTGACCGCGGCTCCTGTGGCAGCCACCCTGCTAGTGCCGGTAAGTCAGCTCTCTGCTCCTCGGGGACCGCCCAGCTGCCAGTAAGCCGGCTCCCGGCCTTTGGGGACTCGCCAGCCTCGGCCGATAAGTTTGCAGGGGTTTTGCCTGTTCCCGCTCAGCCCCTTAGTCTGATAAGTCGGTTGCCTCTGGCGCCTGCCCAGACCGTGCTCCCTGTCGGGGACTTTGGTTGTTCCACCCAATGTCTGGTCGAGTCCAGGAAGATTGCTAGTCTCCCCTCTCTCCCTCCCATGGCCCCGACCTTGCTTCCGCCACCCCAGAGAGGGAAGAGAGTGCAGATCAGCTAGACGTTCAGCATTCTTCAGCTTCCGACCTTTCAGAGCAGATCATTGTGGCTCCTTCGAAATCTCCAGCACCAGATCCTGCTCCTCGTCACAGCTGATGGGGCATGCCCCTCGCCAACCCTCTGATGATTGTATCTTTGTCTTCGACGGAACCCTCACGGCTGCATTAGATACCGGTTACTACTGCAGAACAGGTTCCTATGTTGGAGCCCTCCGTCTGGTCCTGGCGCCAACCTTCCCAATGTCGGATCAGTTTCCAGCACTGAGCCCGGTAGTGCCGATCCTGATGTCGGCGGTCCCGAAGTCTGCTATCCGACTGCCCCACCTCTTTATCTTCACTACAGTGGGACCTTCATGGTTGTCTGATGTTGGGGACTTTATTCAGGGCCCTTTTCTGTCCCACATTACCCCTCTGGATATTCTTTGGACCACCCCCAGCAGGTCCACCTCCAGATTAGCACTCTGTGGGACATCACTACCTGAGCTAACCCCGTACCCTGAGTATTCTCACTCTTTCTTGGAATACCATGGGCATCATTACCTGCCTACCCATGTGGTCCCTCCTCCACCTCTTACACCCCTCAGGCTTCTCAGTTGCATTTCAGGGCCTGATACAGTCCTGGTGGATGGAGGTGTGGACAGAGTGGTTACTGATCTGGAGAGTCGTTTCCCAGCACCTGCATTCTCCTCCTAGATCTCCATCCCTGTGAGCTCCGTTCCTTCTACACTTCACGTTTTGGCGACTACCCCAGTAATATTCTGATTCGGACTTTGGTACTCCAGATAGCATTCTGGATTCAGCAGAAGATTCTTCAGAGTAGTCGTCAGACCAAGAATCTCTGGTCCCTAAAGGAAGGCCTCTTGGAAGTCCCTCAGAGGATCCTTCCTTTTCGGACCTCTTGAGGTTCATACAAGAGTTTTAGAACTGGGAGTCAGAGGAACAGGATCCTATCGGCAAAGGCTCGCTAAGCATCTCAAGTCTTTTTACCCCAGGTTCCTGTTCCTCCATGGATCGGACCTCACGAGGACCTTACCACTACAATTGTCCCATTTTGCCACAGTCCCATTCTGTCCCGGCTATGCCCAAAAGGCAGATAGGATATACGGGCACCCAGGAGTGTCCCTTTCTTGGATACGTGCCCCAGTGCAGACTCGTTGTTATAACTGCGGCTCATGATCACTCTGCAGCCCGGAAGCACATGAGCACTTTTCCGCGGACAAGGAATCTAGGCAGATTGACTGAGTGCGGTAAAAAGTCTGTTCTTTGGCTACATGCATGTTACGTTCCCTCAACTGTGTAGCCCACATTGTGTCTTATGAAAGCCACCTAACCAAACTCAAGGCCAGTATCAGTCTATGGATTCTTGGTCCTCAGGAGGAACTCACCAAGGACATTCGCCTGTCCAAAATTTTCTGCAGGCATGCTCTTGAGCCACCTGTGACTCTTGTCAATGCAGTGGCCCATATCTAGGTGACCGCCGTCTCCCTTCAGCGGCATGGTTGGCTCCACATCTCTGGTCTCGCCATCGAGGTCCAGACTGCGGTTCACGATGCCCCTTCCAGGGCTTAGTGCTTTTGGGAGACACCAAGATATTGTCCGGACCTTCAGGACCGTGACCAGGCCCTCTGGTCCGTGGGTCCATGTATCACTTCAGTGCACAAGGCCAGCAGCCTTTCAAAACGGCCCTGAGGCAGTGTCAGCAAGCCCAGAACCGCTGTCAGGGCAAACTTAAGGCCACAGGCACCTTCTCCCTCCCCTCTTGCCTCCAAGAATAAGAGATGCTCAGGTGGCCTCCCCAGCCAGTCCAGCCACCTCCTGACTCCCTATCCCAACCTCCTTCTCAGTCTCTGTGCGTGGAGCCGATGGGGGTTGCCCACCACGTGTAGGGTGGCAGGCGTTACCTTCGATGCTTGGGTCCCACAGCTCGTGTCCCAAGGACACAACTTGGGTTTCTGGAAACCTCTCTGGAGTCTTCCCCGTGAAGGTTGGCCTACTCTCCAAACCAGACCATTCTCGTAAGGGAAGAAGTTCAGGCTGTATTGTTAAAAGAACAATAGAGCCAGTCCCACTTTGTCACAGAGTGCGGGGTTTCTCCCACTTTTGGTTCCAAAAAGGCGGGTGACCTACGACCCATACTTGACTTCAGCAGACTTAATCTGTTTGT
The DNA here is from genome assembly GCA_016271365.2 of Neoceratodus forsteri. Lineage (NCBI taxonomy): Eukaryota > Metazoa > Chordata > Ceratodontiformes > Ceratodontidae > Neoceratodus > Neoceratodus forsteri. The sequence continues at coordinate 493,785,558 of CM028131.1, read as the reverse complement.
CAAGTACAAGAAATTCAGGATGCTGAACCTCCTACCTTTACTTCAGGAGAGCTACAGGTTGTGTGCTCTGGATATGTTGGATGCCTACCTGCATATTTTGATGTTTCCCAGTCACGGCCTTCCTGTATTTTGTCTTCCAGGAGCACTACCAATTTTGGCCCTCCTTTGGCAGTTTTGGCACCCAGGGTTTACCAAGTGCCTAGTGGTGAGTAGCTGCGGCCTTGTGCTAGGGCAACAGTTTCCCCTACCTGGACGACTGGCTGATTTCAGCCCCGTGCAGGAATCTTTTGGGCGCTTTCCATTGCCTTGGACTTATTTTCCAGACTGGGGATTACGGTCAACATCCCCAAGTCTTCTCTAAACCCCTCTCAGAGGCTCCAGTTCATTGGTGCTGTGTTGGATACAGTCCAGGGCAGAGCTTTCTCCCATCGGACAGGATGGAAACTCTTATCAAGCAGGCCACTCCTGTAGCCTCTTGCAAATTTCTCCCAGCCGGGAGGTTCTCAGTCTACTGGGTTTGATGGCCTCCATCTCCACAGTTTCCCTGGCAAGGCTGCACATGAGGTTGCTCAGTGGTCCTTGCGGGTTCAGTGGGATCAGCTTCAAGATGACCTGGATCACCTGGTCCTGATTTCCTCCACTCTTCAGAGATTTACAATGCTGGAGGGATCCCACGAACCTGACTTTGGGTCTCCCATTTCAAGGCCCAACTCCTTCGGCATGTTGACCGCAGATGCCTCCAACCTGGGTTGGGGGCTCATATGAGGACCGCCAAGCTCAAGGACTCTGGTCCCTCTTGAGGCTTCTTTACCCATCAGTGTTTTGGAGATGAGAGCAGTCCTGTACACACTTAATGTTTCAGTCTGTTCTCCCAGGGGATTGCTGCTAGTCCAGATGGACATCATGTCGGTAGTCTGGTACATCAACAAGCAGGGAGGCACTTGATCGTATCCTCTCTGCGGGAGGCGATGAGAGTGTAGAACTGGGCAGTCCAACACAATCTGTTTCTAACAGCTGTGCGCATTCCAGGAGTGCAAAGCGTCCTGGCGGACAGCCTCAGAATGTCTCACACCCTCGCTCACGAATGGGAACTAAACCAGGAAGTGGCAGATTCTCTGTTTCAGAGGTGGGGGTGTCGAACACGACCTTTTGCCTCCCAACCAACTCAAACTTCCCAGTTTTTGCTTGCTCATTCCAGGGCATGGTGCTTTCTGACACAACATGTTGTCTCTATCTTGGGCAAAGAGATCCTTGTATGCTTCCCCTTCTTTCCCATCCTGCAGAGGGCTCCTCAAACTCCAGGCAGAGAGAGCACAGATGATCCTGCTTGCTCCTCTCTGGCCAAGACAAATTGGTCCCGCTTCTTCAAAGTTGGCGAGGGAACCCCGGTTCCACTTTCATTGATGCACAACCTCCTCACTCAGAACCAGGGTTGACTTGTGCTCCTGGGGCTAAGGACCCTGTACCTGTATGCGTGGCTCCTGCAGATAGTGAAGTCTCGCTTTGGGATTTCCACCAGAGTAGCCAGGTAACAGTGGAGGCTAGAAACCACTCCACTGTCTCTCTTCGCTTCTCCGCTAACTGATGCCATTTTACAGGCATGGATCTAGGTCACCTCACTACAGCCATTTTATAGACTTAGCCAAAACTTTCTCCATCTCCCACTCGCTTCTTCTCACAAAACTTCATCTCCCTGGTCTTTTCCCCCTGTCTGTCAAATGGTTTAATTCTTACCTTCAGGTCGCCCCAATGCTTCCAAGCTAGACACGTACTCTCTTCCTCTTCCTATCCTAGCTGACTTACCTCAAGGCTCCATTCTTCGGCTTGTACTGTTCTGTCTTTCTGAATGATCCCCTACTGTATGGATCTCATCCCTAGTTCATCTTTATGCCAACAATGCTATACTCTTTTTATCTGGTCCCTCCACCCTTTGGAGACTGCCCAGTTACAGTCAGATTTTACTTGCATCCTAAACTGGTTCCATGCCAACCAGCTCAGGGTTAATGCCACTAAAACAGTTATATTTTTCGTTACCCACGAAAAACTAGCCATACTCTCCACTCCCTCGCCTTACTAACTCCTGATGGTACCCATTGAAACTGTTCCCTCATACAACTACTTCGGTGTCTGGCTTGACAACCACCTTGATTTCTCAACTCAACTACATGCATTCAAAACTCCGCCCCAAACTTGGTGCACTCTATAGAAACAAAGATGCCCTCTCACTCCCTGTTCTCGGATACTCCTTACAAGAACTATGTTACCTCTATTTGATTACGACATATGTTGTTTATGGATCTGCTTCTGCATACACTCTCTCTCTGGATTGGATGTTCTTTTCGGTACTTCTGTCGCTTCACCTTGAACGTTACTTTCAGGGCTCACCATTGTGCCCTCTACTCCTCACTTTCTCTCTCCTCCTTATTCTCCTGCCATAGCCACCACACCTCCATCATTGATACTGAATTCTGGTTTGGCCTGATTTCCCTGATATGTCCCTCTCTTGGAAGATGGGGTTTCTGTATGCCTACTGTCCCTTGCCTCTAATTCAGAGTGCTACTCAGAAGCTCAGATGGAGAATCTTTGATACTTATTGTTCCCCTATGGTCTCAATAGATGTGGTTCCCCTTATTGCAACAGCTAGCTATGGAACCCCAGTGCCTCTGCCCCTGCAAGGATCTGCTGTCACAGGAACAGGGAACCCTGGTCCATCTGGACCTGAAATCTCTCCATCTGCATGCATGGCTCCTGAGGACATAGGCATTGCTCATTTTGGGGTTTTCTAAAAGTGGCTGATGTTCTAGTGGCTAGAAAGCCTGCCAACAGATCCAGTTGTTCTGTGAATTGGAAACGGTTCACTTTATAGACCACTTCCCACCTCCTGGATCTGTTCACCTGTTCAGCCAGTCAAGGTTCTAGACTGTCTGTTGTCCTTGTCAGATTCAGGCCTGCAGTATTTTTCTGTTGCACCTTGCTGCCATGTCTGCTTTCGATGTGCCTGCAGAGGGTCATACAGTTGCCCAACTTTAGGTGACCGATATGTTTTGAGAGGCATTCTACATCTGAAACTTCCACCTGTAATCCAGTCTGCATGGGACTTAAATTTTTTTTGGAAAAGTTTACATTGGCTCCTTTGAGCCAGTCATGACATGCAGATTACACTTTCTTTGTTGGAAAACATTATTTTTAGTTGCAGTCACTTTTGTAGGAAGGATTTCAGAGCCACAGGCTGTAATGTGCGACCCTCCTTGTGTTGTTTTTCAGAGACGGGTGTCTTTGTGTACCAGTTTTAACTTTCTACCAAATGTGGTGTCTGGGTTTACCTTAAATAAACCATCCATCTGTCAGTTTAATATCCTGAGCATTCCAATACAGGGAAGCATTGCTCCATACTCTAGACGTACATAGAATACTTAGATACTGTATACACCGCATGAAGGACTGAGAAAGTCCTTGCAGCTTTTGTTTCATTCACCACTGGGAAACTGGGCACACTGGTTTCCAAACTGTCCTTGTCCAAATGGCTAGCCGACTGTATTATTATTTTGTTACAGGAAGTACAGTAAAGAACTTCCTGGGGTGGTTAATGGTCAGTCACTAGAGGCATTGCCACATCTGTTACCTTGTTATGTTTGCTTGCGCATGTGCGAAAAACATAGTCGATCATCAAATGCAGTGCCATACAGTTGAAAGGAGAGCTGTGCTTCAGTGAGCGCACCCCCCACACACACACACGCATGCAAGCATGCATATTGCATGCTCATCGCTCCCCCCCACACACACACACACTGTATGGCTGGCAGGGGTGCCCAATTCCCCATGACTTCCGCCCTCCCCAAAAAAAGCTTTCCAGCTGTCATGCTGCGAGCCCACCCCCACTGTAGCAAGCGTCCGTGTTGTCTTCCTAAATATAAAAAAAAAGTAAACAAAAATTTTCCTCAGCGGTCTCCCTACCCACCCGCACCCACCCTCTGCCTCCCCACACCCCCACCTCACCCCATGCCTCCGAGTCCTGCCACGGCGATCTTGATGGACCCGGAACCGCTCTCTACTCTTCAAAGCCGACCCATGAACTGAGGAAATGCTGGTAAGCTGTATAATGTAATAAAAGGGTTTTCAACTTTGATGCATATCTCAGGCATTTTTTGAATTTTGGCACATTTTCAACATGGGGTTTTGGGACCCTTCCTCATTAATTCTTGAACTGTCATGGCGTTTATTGGGCCGAAGGGTGATTTCCACGGTCACTGTGCAAAATCACCTTTGGGGCCGATTAAGAAACAACAGTGCCAGTGTTCATAAGGTGGGCTCTAAAAAGCCTGTTGCAAATTTGGTGAAAAAAATTCTTAAAACATCAAACTTGTTTTCTAGCGTGCGTTGCGCAGTTCCCATGAACACGCCTTGTAAGTTCAGTAAATTTTAATATTTGTACTGATTTCAACATTGCCATTTTAGCACACCTTCTTATGAGCAGTACAGCTGTCATTTTTCACATCCGCCCAAAATGTGTTTCGCATGTATAGTATAAATGGCACAGTCGGTAGCGTAATCAATGTTTGTGACAGATTAAGAAAATCAGTGACACTGTTAATGAGCAAAGGTCTTAAAATGGCTATGTTGAAAATTTGGTGAAAAAATTCCCAAAATGACTGTTTCAGGAGGCGCATGTTGCTCAGTTCTCATACGCTTCATAAGTTTGCGTAATTAATATTGCACTAGATTTTCAACATTGCCATTTTACCACGCTTCCTTATGAGCAGTACAGCTGCCATTTTTCACATCTCGCCCAAAATGTGTTTCCGAGACATGTAGTGCACAATGGTGCAGTCTGTGTGTAAAGCAATGTTTGGGACAGATTACTAAAATCGCAGTGACACTGGTCATGAGCGGAAGTCTTAAAATGGCTCTGTTGAAATTTGATGACAAAAGTCCATTAAATGACTGTGTTATGAGTGAGCATTACGCAGTTTCCACGCACTCGTAAGTTCATGAATTTGTAATATTTTCAGTCCAGATTTTCAGCAGTGGTGTTTTTCCATTTCCTTATGAACAGTACAGCGGTCATTTTTCACAACATGGCCAAGTGTGTGTTTCACACTTTCAGCACAGAAATGCGTGGTCGCTGTGGAAATCATTGTTGGGACAGATAAAATCACAGTGACACTGTTCATGATCGGAGGCCCCAAAATGCCTGTGTTGACAATCTGCTGTAAAAATGCCCAAACTAATTACATTATGGGTGTCGTTGGACAGTTTCTGTGCACACTCGTGACTTCAATTTTTTAATAGTTACCTGCAGATTTTCAACATTGCCATTTTTACATCCCCATAAACAGTACAGCTGTCATTTTTCACATCCTGTTCGAATGTGTTTTGCACCTGTGGTGACAAGTGCCATAGTCACTGTGCAAAATTAGCTTTGACTAACAAACTGATATTGTCACTGTTTATGAGGTGAGGGGCACAAAAAAAATGTTAAAATTTGGAGTGAAAATACAACGAACGCCTGAGGCATTAGGTTTTCCGACCATAACGCCCCACCCTGTAGAGGTGACAGGCATCAGGGCTGTGACTTGGGATTGTCGCCTGCAGTGCTCATACCATTCCACCCCACCCACACCCTGCAGCCACTGGAGGCATCGAGGTGTGCCTTGGACTCTTGACCCAAAGTTCACCCCATTCTCCTATACCACACTCATCTCACCGTATTTCCTGATGAAATGGGAAGCGCATAGGGCCAAAGACCCCAAAGCACACCATGACACTTGTCGGTGTCTGCAGGGTAGGGTGTGGAAATCACGTGGCAGTTATGCCTGACAACCCAAAGGCACACCCCAATGCCTGTCACTATCTGCAGGGTGGTGATGGGGTTGGCTTCAGTTCAATACTTCACTGCCATTCCTATTATGCAGCTCTGTAACTCCTACACTACCAATGCCAATGCCCGCAAGCAAACATTCGGCATTGACAAATGCTTGTTTTTAAAATGTTTCTGCTGCAGACATCTGTGCAGCTACCACCTGGAGTGCGGTCTACACTTCACCAAACACTACATCCTGGATATTGTCTCTTGTAGAAGGGCTGGGTTTGGCTTAGCATTGTACAAGGCCTACTTGCTTAAAGCTGTAGGCTCCAGCCACCAGACTGTTCACTGTCAGTACTGCTTGGTACTCATTCCATACTTGTGGCCTGATGAGGTTCTCTCAATGAAGATAAAACTGTTTCGTACTTATTGTAACAGTAGATCTTGGAGAGAATCTTTCTTTGTCAGACCATGCCATCCACTCTCCTTCCCCTTACGGACTTGAAACTCTAGCTTTTGCTGCTCCTGTCTCCTTTCCAGTCTATCTATAGCCCTCTGTTTTACCTGGGTTCGCAGAGTACTAGGTTCTCTCCTGGTTCCCTACAGAGGGTTCTCAGAGTATGATCTCCAGTGGGAACTGAAGCGGGGGCCACCCGTTTTAAGTATGACCTGACATCTGATGTCATGGGCGGTCCCTTGCTGACTGGTTGCAAAAGTCTCTGTATGATCTTCGGCATGGTGGATTAAAGTTCCATGGGTGTGGCCTGGTGAGAGTCTCAGGAAGATCTACTGTTACAGTAAGTACTGTACATAACTGTTCTTTCTAGGAGTGGTATGTAGTTCACATCCACACAACCTCCTGGCAAGTGGCACTTGATTCTGCTTGCAGCGTGCAAGATCTGATGTCACAGAGCAGAGTCTGAGGATAGATCTGACTGGGTGGTGGGAGGAGCTTACCTTAAAGATGTCTGGCCACTCATTGCATTTCAGTGGAACTGCCAGTGTGTGGATGTGAGCCATGTACCATTACTAGAACTACAGTTAGAAGTGAGTAACTTATTATTTTGTATCAGAGGGTTAGAGCTCAAAAACCCTACTGAGCATGCTCAGAGCAAATTTCAAAACCTTGTAACATGAGAACAGATTAATATTTTTTCATGAAGACGTTCATGAGGCACACCTTGGGCCAGTACCCTTCTACCCTGAAAGTGTTTCAACCAAATTTTGTACCCATTATGCTCGAGCAAAAAAAAGGCAATAAATTGCATTATACAAGGCTTTTAAAGTTCCAGATGTTGGAATTTGGATGAGCATCATCTCAAAATTTTCAAAGTCTTCAGAACTTGCCACCTAGATTGCGCCTGCACAATTTAGTTGAAACAGTAGCAAAAGTTATTCAGGCGCAACATTTGGGTTTAACATTAAACAACCTGGTCAGTCCTAATTAGGGTGTAGTGTTAGGCAGGGAAGATGGGTAGACTAGATGGGCCTACTGGTCCTTTTTTGCCAACACAGTCTGTTTGTAACTATACTTGCAGTACCGTGCAAGTATAATATTTAATATTCCACAATATCTGTACAGTATATGGCACAGGATAATACACTCTAAAGACTAAACAGTACACCACAGAAATGGAAAACAAAACAATATGAAGAGGTACAGTATAATCACACAGAATAGCCTGTTCTCTTCTAGGTAGATAGTTAAGCTTCCATAGCTGGGGTCTGTTGAGTCTTAGCAGACTGGACAGTGATGGTATGGCTTTCCAGATCCCAAGACAAGACTGATTTTCATAAAAGAAATACAGTACAGGAACAGAAACCCACCTGGGCAGGCTGACTCTGTCGCTTACGTCATCTGCACTGCCTCTCTTACATCATAACCTGGATAGTTATTTGATCTTTCAATCCACCTTCAAGACAGAACCAGTCCAAGCTGGTTGAGTATTTGAACTCTATTCTGTTATTCTTTCAGTTTATGGTTAACACTTAAACCTTTTTTGTTTTTTTTTTTAGATGAAAGGGCTTCATCTCTTTGTTGCCCTGAAAGGGCTTTTAGGTCATGAGACTAAACTATCCACACACAGCTTGCCCTCAAGCCTGGGACAGGAAATTGAAGAAATGTAATTTCCGATCTTACTTGATGGAGCTCTTGCAGCAGGCTATAACATTTAGGACTAAGCCACAGGCACTAGGACCACAGGGTGAAAACTTCTACCAGCAATACCAGCGGGACCGACACGGCCCTGCCCGGCGTCGGTCAGGGGTACAAGAGGGCGGACCCAGCTCCACCTCAGTTCTTTCCCACCGCGCCAAGCACTTGAAGCTAGCTTCTGTCTGCGATTCTCAACGAGAACAGAAATTCTTCAAGCAAGTCCTACACCAATGCCAGTTGAAGGGCTAAGGACCCGGGTTGGTCATAAACTACCGGCGGCCCGTTGCCCAAGTCCTACTCCCCTGGGCCTCAGGAGAGCTCTCCTTGGCGTCCCGCCACTCCGGAGACTTCTTTCCGCAGCAGGCGGCTGAGATCTTCTCCAGGATGAGCTCAAACAGCTTTTCTTGTTTTGGTGGAAGCGAACCTCCCGTTGCGGCCCAGACACGGTGCCAGATCCTGTGGGTGAACCACAGCCAGAGGCGAGACCTCTCCGTTGAGGTCCCTGGAGCACCATCCTTCGCCCCTTCCAGGGCTTGACCCTCTCTATATCCGAGGACCACCGACACGCTAGGTTTCTAGTGACCGGCGTCGGTCCGGTCTCGTTCAGGAGCCCTTCTCGCTAAGCGGGACCGCTCCAGCGTCCGTCTCCTGACCGATGTCAGTCATTGCTCCGTCGCGGTCCAGGGACTGGAGTCGTCTTCGGACTGTCCTTGGTCCCCTAGTCACTGATGTCAGCGTAGGCATGGTCATGGGGTAGAATCAGACTATTCCAAGTCAGATAGTCGATCCTCCTCTTCTTCATCGACCTCTTCGTCTTCTCTCAGCCTCAAGCACTCCCTGAAGAGAAGGACCTGCCTCGCTCATGTCCGGACGATCCAACCTTTATGGACGTCATGAGGCATATCCAGGCTTCCAGGTGGGACACGGAAGACCTGGACCGGAATGCCGGAGATTGGCTAAATACCGTGAGGCAGAAGGGCGAAGCCTCTGGTTATTCCTCCTTTGGTGGATACTTTCCAGGATCTTACTAAATCCACCTGGATGCATCCGGCCTCCACCCGGCAGTTCCCAAAAGTCGGATAGGCTCTGTAAGGCCCGAGGTGGAACCCTTTTGGCGGAGCACCCTCATGCCGATTCATCTGTGACGATGGCTGCTCATGATAAATCTCGACAGCCATGACACCTCAGCTCCAACTTCCCGACTTGGAGTCGATACCTGGGTCAGGTAGGCAAAAAGTTTATGCTGCCTCCACCCGTTCCATTCGCTCCTAGTTTCCTCACGCATATGGTGCAGTACCAGAATGCGTTATGGGAACGGGTCTTGAGCTGACACAGGCCATGCCAGACTCTCATAAGAAGACAGAGCTCCTGGCCCTATTGCAGTCGGGGCTCAGGCGTAGGCTCATGTACTGAGAGCTTCTTGACAACACTGCGGATCGGCAGCCAGGGCGGCGCCTCTGGGGTGTGCCTTGACGCCATGCTTAGTTGAGACTTTCGGGCTTTCACCAGGATCTGCAGTCCGGTATCCGGGATTTGCCATTCCAGGGTACCGTCTTGTTTGGGCAGGAGATGGAGTCTTTGATCTCCGTCTCCAGGAATCTAGTAAAGTCGATCTGGTCGGTCCGCCAGATGTACCATGGCGACCAGCGGCCCCCCCATCGCCATCGGCCTTTTGTAAGTCCTCAGGCAATCAGACTTCAGCCCGCGAAACCAGCAAGGGCAGAGAGGTGGCTTCCGCAGAAGATCCGAAACCAGCAGTCTGGACCTTCCGCCCATGGGCCCAAGTCCTCCCAGGCCTCTCCCAACCCCGGTTCTGCCCAGTGACTCCTTCTGCTCCCCTTCTGTCAGAGTTCATGGGGAGCTGGTTGAGACTGCTTCTCCCTTCATCTCGAAGGGTGGAACTCTATTACCACAGATCAATGGGTCTTGGACATTGTATGGAGAGGACACACATTGGAGTTCACAGAGTTTCCTCCACACTCCACCAAAGCTCTCCCGCTATCATCCTTCTCACATCCCGCTATTGGAAGGAGAAATTCAAGCCTCCTGCAAAAGAGAACGATAGAGAGAGTCCCTGGGATCAGCGGGCCAGGGTTCTACTCCCACTTTTTCTGGTCCCAGAAAAGACTGGAGACCTTTGTCCCATTCTGGACCTCAGTCCGTTAAATCTCTTTATAGAATACAAAAGTTCAGGATGGTGACTCTTCAGGGTCTCCTCCTCTCCTGCACCAAGGGGACTGGCTCTGTTCTCTCGACATGCAGGATGCATACATGCATATAGGGGTCTTTCCTCCTCACAGGAAGTTTTGAGGTTCCACTTCCAGGAAGCATTTTCAGTTGGGTGCTCCCGTTCGGCCTCTCTTCCGCTCACGATCTTCACCAAATGCCTAGCAGTGGTGGCTGCAGCTCTAGGCGGTTGGGGAATTATGTGTTCCTTACCTCTCGACTGGCTTCTTACGGCCCGTCAGGGACGGCTCTTCACGCGCTCGAAGACACTTTATACTCTATTCCGAGAGCTGGGATCACCTGAACTTGAAAAGTCGTCCCCAGAGCCCAGCCAAAGCTTGCCTTCATAGGAGCGATCCTGGATTCTGTCCAGGGCATGGCTTTTCTCCCACAGGACAGGGGATTCGCTCGTGAACATTGGTGGAATGGATCTCCATAGCACCTCGGGTTCCGGCCTGGACTTCCTCAGCTTATTGGGGCATAGCGGCGGCCATTCCAGTCACACCTTTGGCCCGCCTCCACATGAGAGTCCCACAGTGGATGCTCAGGGTGCAGTGGGATCAATGCTACACCGACCTAGGCGCTTTAGTCAGGATCTGGAGCCAGTCAGGAGAACATTGCTTTGGTGGTTAGACCCCAGCAATCTGGAGAAAGGGTCAGTTTTTGTCCGGAACCTCCAGGTCAGACTCTTTAACGACGGACGCATCGGACCTGGGTTGGGGGCTCACCTGGATGTTCATCAAACGTTGGGGGTTTGGTCACCCGAGGAATGGTCCCTCCACATCAATGTGCTGGAAATGCGGCGGTCCTCACGCTCTTCAGGGGTTTCGGGAGGATCTGGTACCAGGCTCTTTTCTAATTCAGGCGGACAACATGGCAGTCGTCTTTTACATCAACAAGTAAGGAGGCACTCATTCCTATCCTCTTTGCAGGGAGGTGATGAGAGTCTGGTACTGGGCACTGGAGCACGGGCATTTTCTGTCCGCCATTCGCGTTCCAGGCGTCCTAAACGATTTGGCCAACAACCTCAGCAGGTCGCAGCGGGCCAGAGCACAGTGGGAGTTGCTACAATCCATAGCGGATCAGCTCTTCGACAGGTGGGGTCTTCCAAGCTGGATCTCTTTGCGTCACCACGCAATGCCAAACTGCCACTGTTTTGCTCGCGAGAACTGGCCTGGAGTTTTTGTGGCGATGTTATCTTTGCTGGGCAGGGAGGTTTCTTTATGCCTTTCTGCCCTTCCCTCTCATTCAGAGGTTCTGCTCAAACTACAGGCAGAGGGGGCCCAGATGATCCTTGTGGCTCCAACTGGCCTCGACAGATTTGGTTCCCACTCCTGCAGCAGTTGTCCCAGGAATCTCCAATCCGCTGCCCATTTGATCGTAGCTGCTGTCCCAGGACCAGGGGTCTCTGGTTCACCGGATCTCGGATCCCTGCATCTTCATGCTTGGCTCCTCCAGGCGTAGCTAAAAGCAGATCACAGGGGTTTCCGGAAGTGGCTGAGGTCTTAGGTCCCAAGAAATTCTCTACTCGCCTCCACTTATGCTATGAAGTGAAGCTGCTTGTCTGTCTTTGGGCCTTGCCGCAACGCTTGGTCCTGTCACCTGCCCTGTGAGCTCCACTTTGCAGTATCTCCTTTCCTTGTATGAGAAAGGCCTGAGCTATTCCTCTATCAAGGTGCACATGTGGGCAATTTCCGCCTGTCATGCTCTCATGGGAGGCGAGCATTGGCGCAGTTAGGCGTAGCCCGTGCCTTCCTTAGGGGAATTCCACATGAGACCTCCCATTAAGGACCCTGTCCCACCCTGGGACCTCCTTTTTGTGTTGGAGAAACTCACCCTCCCTCCTTTTGAGCCAGCGGCAAGTTGTGAGCTCGTTACCTTTCTTGGAAAGTTTGTTTTCTGGTTGCTGTTACTTCAGCTCGAAGGGTTCCGAGCTTCAGGCTCTGATGTGCAAAGAGCCCTATTTGGTTTTCATAGGGAAAGGGTTTCCCTCAGAACTAATCCTAAGTTTTCCCAAGGTGGTCTCGAGTTGACCCTCAACCAGTTGGTTGATCTTCCAGTTTATTTTCCTTCCCTTTCCAATAGAGGGAGACTCTCCTCCACACATTGGATGTCCACAGGTCCCTGAGGTATTACCTCAACAGAACGGTTCAGCACCGTGAATCGGAGCAACTCTTTGTGGCTTTTGCACCCATCGCTTGGGTCAACCAGTGTCCAAGCAGACTATCTCTAAATGGATAGTCGTTGCGTCTCGTTTTACTACGAGCATCACAATAAACCCCTGCGGGCCGGTTAGGGGTCACTCCATGAGAAGTGTCAGCTTCTTTTTGCCGTCATGCGGAATGTCGCTATCCAGGACATTTTGTGCGGCCGCGACCTGGAACTCGGTGCATACCTTTATCAAGCATTACAGCTTGGATATCGTCCCCAGACACTGTGCTGGCTTGGCCTAGCGATTTTGCAAGGACTTTTGTCCTAAGGGTCTCTGAGTCAGTATATTCCTCCTCCCGGGGTCAGCTACCTCCTTGCTATGGGACTGCTTGGGAGTTCAGTCCTAAATGTATAGCCTGCCAGGCTCCCTTTCCGAGTAAGATGGTACAGTTACGTAGAACTTGCAACAGTAGATCTTCGAGGGAGCTCTTGCAGCAGGCGCTGCTTCCCTCCCGGAGAATGCAGGTCTATTTCTTCCTTTCTAGATGGTAGGTCACTTCCTTCTCTTGTCAGGCCTTCTGCTGGGTACTGGCGGGAGAACTGAGGTGGAGCTGGGTCCGCCCCTCTTGCACCCTGACCGACGTCGGGCGGGGCGGCGTCGGGCGGTCCCGCTGGCATTGCTGGCAGAACTTTTCACTGTGTGGTCCTAGTGCCTGCGGCTTAGTCCTAAATGTTATAGCCTGCTGCAAGAGCTCCTCTCAAAGATCTGCTGTTACAGTAAGTTCTTATGTAACTGTACTTTCCCCACGTACCTCCCACATCAACTAAAATATTTTACAGAGGAAAAAAAGATACAAATTTGGGGTTGTCACAGGGCTTACATAGATGTCACTGAGGAGACCCCTTGTCTGGGGTACAGGGTGGCCCAACCATTGAAATGTAGGTGTCAGAAGTACGGAGGGATTATTTAAAGAAATTGCTGTATTCGGTATTTTAACAACCCAAGATCTTCCCAGTGTCAGTCTTCACCATTCATCCTTGGTGGGTGTATACCATAAGCGCAGCACCCACAGTGAAACTCTTTTTTCCTTCGGGGAGGGGACTCGCCGTCCATAAGGCCAGCACACTGCGAGGTGCTCATGGTTGGCCAGTAACAGCGCGGCTCCTCCTCCGCCTCAGTTCTGGTTCTCCGCTGTTCGAGCCAGCACCTCGCAACAGCTCAGAGTTTTCTGTGCCAGCGGTCTAGTGTTCAGCGGCGGCACTGCACCTCCAGTTTTTCGGGGTCATTTTTCGACACTGTCGATGCTGCATCTGTCAGCTTTGCCTCGGTTCTGCTGTTCCAGTTACTCAACACAGTTTTCCTGGAAATTCCGGTAGGACCTTTCCTTTTATCTAAATGGCATTGAGTCTTTTCTGTTTTACTAATTTTAGTTTTTCATTAGCATCATGCCCAGTTCAGGGGCAAAAGCGCTCTTCAAAGGCAGGCTGGCCTCCTATATGTCGAGACCCCTGCGCCGGCAGTTTTCCATGATGGACCAGCATGATGTTTGCCTTACCTGCTTTGGACATCAGCATGACATGGACAACTCGATGCCTGTTTCTTGATGGATCATTGAGTTCTTCAGTATCGCATGTTAAAAGTTGGCAGGGCTCCGCCGAATTTCTGAGGGTGTTGTGGCTCTCGTCTGTCCAAACTTGGGTCACTTTGCCCTTTCACGGGTACCCTCCTGGGCCTATATGATCTGATGGTGGGCCTCCTCGTCTTCTAGCCTTGCCATGGAGGAGGCCTCTACAGCGGTGCCAGAGGACTGGTCTGATCCCACCGAGGCCGGGCCAGGAGCACCACCGGGCAGTCACCTCCTCGGAGGTACAGGCTCCCCAGTGTCTGAGCCCATGGTCACTGGGTTCAAAGCAGGACGATCTTACTTGAGACACAGCTCTTGCAGCAGGTTACACTATTAGGACTGAAGCCGGCAGGCGTCAGGACCCCACTGAGAAAATTCTAGCTAGCTATCTTCAGCGGGGACCCTTCGCCGTCGGTCCGCCTCCGGCGTCAGGCGTGAGTACATAAGGGGCCCGGTCCCGCCCAGATTCCCCAGTTCTTTCCGCTGTCGACTTGCATGTCGACCCTTGGTTCCAGTTTCTAGTAGCGGCGTGTGGTAAAGTGTTTTCCCTACCGGAAATTCGTTCTCTGCGTTCAGTTTTTCTCTGATGTCCTCTCCGACCTCCGGTCACTCCTCAGTGCGCCTGTGGGAAGCAGATCCCATTCAAGGATCCGCACCGGCCTGTGTCCGGTGCCCTAGGCCCAGACCACGACACCCGGTCCTGCACCTTTGCCAGGGTTTCAACAGTAGAACCGGATCCGTCGCCAGAAGGCCCTACAGGCATTCCTGCTAGAGGAGCAACTCAAACCATGGCTTCCAAGGGGGATTCTTCGCAGAAGGCCCGCAAGCATGCTGAGAAGCATAGGGAGAAGGCCCCTTCCAGGTCCCGTCTAGGGCCTCTGACTCGCCAACTCTGGCTTCAGGTCCGACCGCTCTCCTTCCCGGGCCAGCTCTCAACCTCCCGCGCTGCGGTGAGAAAGTCTTCATCCTCTTCTCAGGCCAAGACTCCCAGGCCTTCCTTGTCCTCCAAGGCCCTGGCTAAGTCGGGGATCGCCACCATCACCACAAGTTGGGTTCCCGCCATTCTGAACCCGACATCAGGTCTGCTTCCTTGCCTCCTTCCCTCCACTGGAAGACCAAGGAGCTCACCTCACTAAGAGCCGCTGGACCCGATGCCGGTTAGTCCAGCGTCGGCCCTCTCGCCACAGGTCCCCAGAGCCGTCATCTGTCAGAAGGCCGTCGCCAGCCAGGCCAACTCATCACCGGATACGGTAGGGGGACCGGCGCCCGCTCCAATTGAGAAGAGGACCCCGGCGCCTCCGACCGATGTCGGTCAGGAGACCATCACTGAGGAGGAGTTAACTCAGCCCGAGGACCAGGCAGGCGACCCGGTCTTGTTGAGACTCCCAGGAACCTCGCCACAACCGAGCCCCTGTGGAGCCGGCCCGGTACCCGGCAGGCTGTCCCCGGCGCCCAGGCCGTCGTTGGGCCTTTCTTTTTCAGAGGTGAAGGAGCTTTTCACTTACTGGTGGGATACCATCAAAAGGACATGGTCTCCACTCCACCTCTGCTTCCTCCTCCTCCTCCTACACGGTTTGCTCCTCCGGTTCCTCGCCCCTTCTCCGTCTGGGTCTGCAGGCCGGTTACCTCCTCCCGAGGCCCAGGACCCCTCCAAGGGAGACTAGATAAAGGAGACCTCCGTCCAGATCTTCTTCTAGGTCACCCAGTCCCAAGACACCCAGAACGCCGCCGTGCCTTGACGGAGGACATGGGATCAGAGTTTTCAGCATCCAGATCCCCATCTCCCTCTTCATCCCTTCACGGACCCACGTGAGCTGCCAAAGTCTTCTCCGGATGACCCTTCATTCTCGGATATCATGAGACACATCCAAGAGAACATGGGATGGGATGCGGAAGAGTTAGACCCGAAGGGTATGTCTTGAAGTATCTTTGGCAGAAGGACCCCAAGCCTGTGGTGGTGCCACCCTTGGTAGACACTTTCGTGGACGTCACCAAGGCAGTGTGGACCGTCCACATTCGCTCCAGCGATGCCCAAGAAAGCTGACCGCTTGTACAAGGCTCCAAGAGAAGACCAGTACTTGACTGAGCATCCTCAGGCCGACTCCTGGTCATAACAGCCTCTTATGACCGGTCCCAGAGACCGCAACATCTGAGCACCCTGCCACGGACCCAGAGTCCAAGCAGCTGGACACCATGGGTAGGTGCACGTATGCTTCGCTACCTGCCATCAGATTCCTGAATTATTTGACCCACATGGTGCAGTTCCAAAATGCCCTGTGGGAGCAGGGTCTGGATGTGGCTGAGAAATTGCGGGAAGGTGAGCAGAAGGAGGAGATGTTGCAGCTTCTCCGTGCAGGGTTCGGATGTGGGAACCCAGTGCTATGAGCGCGTAAGACTCCGCGGACTCCTCGGCCCGAGCAGCAGCTTCAGGCGTATGCCTCGGAGGCACTCTTGGCTCCGTGTTTCTGGATTTACCCCGGACGTCCAGAAAAACATCATGGGCGCCCCAATCGAGGAGAAGTTTTGTTTGGTAAACCCTCAGAGAAGATAATTACCAAACTCCAAGAGGCTGGGAAGGCGGTGAGGTCGGTTCAGGCCATGTACCGACCCAAGCTTAATTCCTTTCACTAGGAACCAAAGCCCGATTTCGTGAGACGGACCCAGAGACAACAGTCCCGCCCGTTCCACAACAGAGGGCTCCGGTTTCCAGAGCCCAGGAAAACAACCCACAGGTCGAAGCCAGCACACTCCTAAGCCGGTCCAGCCAGCGGGACCTTCAGCGCCACAGCCTGACTCCTTCCGGCTCCGCCCCTCAGGATCAACGGGCGTCATGGTCGGAGTCGCATTGCATTTCCTGCCAGGATGGCAGACTACAATCACCACAGGTGGGTTCTATAGTTGGTCGGAAGAGGCCACTTTATAGAATTCGCGGAAAAGCCACCCTCGAGGCCTCCGTTGCTCTCCGGTACCGGGTCAGCACAAGTCATTGATCAGACATAAGTACTCGGCGCTCCTGCAAGGGAGCGATAGAAGTACGTCCCACAGAGGACCACGGATACTATTCCCACTTCTTCCTGGTTCCAAAGGAGACAGGGGACCTCCAATCGATTCTGGACCTCAGCGACCTCAATTTGTCGGTCGCCTACAAAAATTCGCATGGTAACTCTTCCGGTCTTATTCCCATGCTGAGCAGGACGCCTGTTTAGCGTTTCTAGATATGCAGGACGCTGCCTGCACATCCCTATAGCTCAAGCGCACAAGAGGTTCCAGCGATGTTTCTCGACCATCATCTTCAGTTCGAACCCTTCCATTCAGGCTGTCATTGGCACCCAGGGTCTTTACCAAATGCATGGCAGTCGTGGCAGCGTCTCTAAGGAGACAGGGCCATCTTGTGTTCCGATACCTGGATGATTGGCTTCTCATGGCCCGCCTCAGAGAGGCGTTGTTAAGCGATCCAGAGCACCCAGGACCTGTTTCGATCTCTGGGTATCCTAATCAACCACGAGAGTCTCTCCTGGTACCATCGCAGAAACTGCAGTTCATAGGCGCAGTACTGGACACCGTTCAGGAAGAGCTTTCTTCCAGGCGACAGAGCGGAGTGCATCAGATCCCTCATCAGGGAGCTTTCGTTGAACAAGACCGCCCCAGCCAGGTCTGGTCCTTCGCTTGCTCGGACATGGCTGCGGCCATTCCCACTGTCACTTTGGCAAGTCCATGTGGGCAACTGTGGATGCTCAAGGTGCAATGGGACCAAAGGCAAGACCACATGCAGTGTCCGGTCAGAATCACTAACACCGCGATTCGAGACTGGCAGTGGTGGCTAGACCCAGGGACATCTCTATGGGCATTCCGTTTATAGTGCCGTCCCGGGTAATCCTCACCACATCGCCTCAGGTCTAGGGTGGGAGCACACCTGGATGGGGTGAAGTCCCAGGGAACATGGACCCCTCTGGAGGCCACCTCCATATCAACGTCCCAGAGATGAGGTGGTCCTTTATGCCCTGCAGGCATTTCAGTCAGAGATCCCACAGTACCCTCCTGCTTCAGACAGACAACACGGCGGTGATGTATTACCTCAACAAACAAGGAGGCGCACTCTTACCCCTTTGCAGGGAGGCCATGAGGGTGTGGGATTGGGTAATCTGACACGGCGCAAACCTGATCGCAGTACATGTTTCCGGGGTGGACAACACAATTGCAGGCGGCCTGAGTGGCTACCAGGCCAGAGTCCACAGTGGGAACTTCTCCAGGAGATAGCAGAGGATCTGTTTCTTGATGGGAACTCCAGAATTGGACTGTGTTCGCTTCCATCCAGCTAAAACTGCCCAATTTTTGCTCGCTAGATCCAGGGCCTGGTGTTTTCTGGCAAGGCACGTTGTCCCTCTCCTGGGCGGACAGATTCCTCTCACGCTTTCCCCTCCCTTCCGTTGATCCAGAGAGTTCTTCTCAAACTGCACAGGAGCATGCAACAATGATCCTGGTGGCCCTTTCTGGCCCAGGCAGATCTGGTTCCCTTTGCTAATTCAGCTATCCCGGGAACCTCTGCTCCCAGTGCCTTTCAGCTCCCACCTCTTGTCTCAGGAGAAGGTTCACTGGTCCACCGGACTTCGCTCACTGAACCTGCATGCATGGCTCCTAGTGACATAGCCATCTTGCGTCACAGGGTCTCACAAGAGGTTGCAGAAGTTCTTTCTGCAGCCAAGCGGCTAGCGCATGACGGCGTACACACCATGAAATGCGCCGTTTTGTCTATGGTATCTAAGCACGCTGCCTTTCCCTTTAGGTTGTCCGGTGAAAGCGGTGTTAGAGTACCCTCTCTCATTTCCGTTCGGATCTCGCTACTCCTCTGTTAAAGTGCACCTCTGTACTATTTGGCATATCACCTCCCAGTGGGACTGCGCACAGTGGCACAATTTAGATGCCTGTCGGAATTCTTGAGAGGGGTATTACATCTTAGGCCGCCCATTAAGGACCCAGTGCCCCGTGGGACTTGCTGTTTGTCCTGGAGCAACTCACGCTCCCCTTGAACCTGCGCGGATTGCCAGCTGCATTTTCTGTCATGGAAGCGTTGTTTTGGTTGCTGTTACGTCAGCGAGAAGAGTTTCTGAGCTTCAGGCTCATGTGCAAAGACCTTATTTAATTTTCCACCGGGACAGAGTATCCCTGAGGGCGAATCCTAAATTCTTGCCTAAGGTGGTTTCCACACTCACTCTCAATGAGGATATTGACCTGCGGGTCTACTTCCTAATTATTCTAACAGAGGAGAGGTGCTGCTTCACACCCTGGATGTTCACAGAGCTTAAATACTACCTGAGCAGAACTAAGCAGCTTGTACTTTGGAGCAACTTTTCGTTTCCTTTACTGAAAGGATGATGGGCCAACCAGTATCAAACAGTCCCTGTCTCGCTGGCTTGTCCATTGCGTCTCATACTGTTATGATATTAATCGAAAGCCCCTACCAGGATCAGTCTGGGGCCATTCCACTAGGGTGTGGCCACCTCGCTTCAGCACTTCAAACGCTCCACCTCTGCCATTTGTGCTGCAGCCACTTGGAGCTCTGTTCATACCTTTATCAGGCATTATAGCCTGGACATGCGCTTCACGAAGAGCAGGCTTGACACAGCAGTGCTAGGGTCTCCTGTCCTAGATTCAGGATCTGGAGCGTTCTTTCTAATTTCCTCCTCCCAGAGTGTTTGCAAGCGCTACTGCTTGGGGAATCTGTCCCTAATGGTGTAACCTGCTGCAAGAGCTGTGTCTCGAAGTAAGATAGTACAATTACGTAAGAACTTACGTAACAGTAGATCTTCGAGAACAGCTCTTGCAGCAGATACTCCTGGAGGAGGCATGGCTTAAGCCTTTGTTAACAGGGATTTTTCCGTTTGTCTTCTGACGGTGGATCCTCGGTCTCCCATTTGATGTCGGCCTGCGGCTGGAAGTCTCGGCGGAGAACTGGGGGAATCTGGGCGGGACCTTCCCTTATGTACTACGCCTGGCGTCGGAGGCGGACCGGCGTCGAGGCGGTCCCGCTGAAGATAGCTAGCTAGAATTTTTCCATGGGTCCTGACGCCTGCCGGCTTCAGTCCTAATGGTGTAACCTGCTGCAAGAGCTGTTCTCGAAGATCTACTGTTACGGTAAGTTCTAACGTAACTGTACTTTAATCAGCGCCACCCGCGGGCGCGTCTCAGATCTTGGATCTTTTTGTGACTGCAGTGGACGAGCGCTGCATCGGGCAGCCCGCCATCAGTGTAGTTTGTGGCGCGTGGTAGGCGGGAGAGCTCCCAGCGTCGCCAGTCTGGAGGTCTTTTGGATCTCCTCTCTGCAGCTGGGTGATCAAGAGGCCAATCGGACTGGCGACCTGACTCTTCCAGAGTCAGTGGGCTCTCCGAGCCCAGGACCCTTGCCTTCCTAGGTGCCCCTCACTGCAGCTCCGATAACTACGGTTGGTGCCAACTCCTGCGCTGATGGCAGCTGGGGTACAGTGCAGGATAGCGGTCCCGGGGCAGATGGAGCGGTGGTCCACATGTTAAGGGAGGAGCCAGCTGTCCCCTCTCCTGATACTGGGATTGGAACCCTTCCTCTGCAGCTCTCCTTGGAAGTCTGTGGATTAGGTGGATCCATGGCACGGGTGCAGAGAAGAGATCTGAGTCAGTGGAGTTGAGAAGACGGGGCAAGGGGCTACGGTGCTTCTCTGCAGCCCTCGGGGCTCAGGGAGGACCGCAGCGCTGAGCCCAAGTTCTCTCCTCATTCCCTTTGAGGGTGTCCTTGCTGGGTGGGGTTGGGGTCCGCCTTTTGGACACCTAGGCACATTCCCTCTGGGGATGCTTCCCCTACAGGGCTCAGTCCAGACCACTTCAGGCTGATTGAGCAGCCATTGACAGAGCGGACCTGTGGATTCCCTGTTCATCCAGGGTCGCCAGCTAGGTTTCTTAGCCCTGGTGGAGGCATTTCACTGGCTGTGAAGTTTCTTTCCTTTCCTTTGCCTCTGTGTCCAGCCCCTCTTCTCCCAGGCCATGTGGGTCTTTCTGGGCCTTTGACCTGGGAACAGTTCAGCTCCCAGGCTGCAGAATTCCCCCACTGTGTTGGGGCTATGGACAAGCAGGTCTTTAGCCTGTCTCCCCACTGCAGCTGGAGTCTGAATCATCCAGTTCCTCAGCCTCCTCATCTGCCTTCATCGAGGAGAGGAGACCTCCGTCCACCTATCCTCTTGACACTGATCAGACAAGAGTATCAATGCTTCCTCATGAAGCTGGTCGAGGACCTGCATATTTTCTATATTGCTAGGTACAATACTGAGCATAGAACTCAAGCCTTCTTAGGCGAGTACAGTGCAGATCACTTTGTAGTCCTGTCCTGTTCCTTTCCAGGAGGTGTCGTACAGTGCCTGGCAGTTTCCATCAGCCCCTGCCCCTTGGATTGCCAGCATTGGTGCTGCACCCTAGGGGAATCCAGGTGCATTGCTGCATCCTTCTGCAGGACTGATGCGATTGGACACCCCTACTGGGCATAGACGCCCAGTCTGCAACCGCCCCTGGATCCAGGCTCTGTAGAGTTTGATCACCTGAGGGAGACTCTTCTCCTCGCCATGGATGGTTCTTTGTATTGCATTACATCAGGGCACCACACTCTTAAAACAGGCAGATGTGGTCGATGCTGGGTCAGATACTGGCATCGCAGCCTGAATTGTAGGTGAACAGGCAGGCCACTGCCCTCTCCATAATAGGCCTGGAGTTAGCAAGGCACCAAGCAAGGGCATCTTATGGCGCCAGTGAGGTCACTTCAAGGCTTGCGGGGACAGCGATCTGCATCAGGCTGATGACATGGCCGCCTATCTCGGTTATCACCCCTGGGCTGGCGTGGGGTGATTGCCTCCCGTGTTACAAGGGATCCACCTTTTCTCCCGTAGGGTGAGGCGGGAACTGCAGTGCCTTCCTTCCCCAGGGAATGGGGACCCCACCTTGCCCTGACCAGTCTGAGGCCTTACTGGTCTGCAGGGGTCTCCTCTCTCATGTTTTCCCCACTGGAGGCTGAAGGATGTCTATTCCTCAGGAAGTGCTAAACCCCTTCAGGGGCTGTATACTCACCAGTGATGAATGGTGAAGACTGATACTGGGAAGATATGAAAATCATGTACCTACTGTAATTCTTGATCTTCCGGTGCATCTTCACCATTCATCACTGCATCCTTCCACTCAGAAGGCCTCAGTCCCTGGGCAGTCCTCTACCCTGCTGGCTTTACTCCCCAAGGTTCAGTGGGGCATCTTACCCCTGCGGGCCTTAGGACCCCTTTTTTATTCCCAAGAAATGGGGAGGGGTCTTTTTGGGAAGAGGACCAGTAGGGCATCTTCATAAGGAGATCTTGAAGGGGACTCCTGGTGGGCCCCTTCCTTCTGCCTTCGGGAGCCACCAGGACTGGTCCACTTCCCTCACGGTGAACTGGACCCTTAGGAAGTCCCTTGGATTGGGGGCAGGAGCAGGGGGTTGTAGGGACTCCCCTTTCACTTCCTCTCTACTTCTTACTACCCTTTCAATCTCCCTCCACCTCGGGTGGGAAGTGTTGAGCAGGATGGAGACCTTACTTCACCCCTTGAGGCTCTATGGGTTCTCTCAGAACTGTTGGGGGGGGTGAGTGGTCTCCCAACCAAAGACAATTCCTGACTGGTTTAAATGGGGAAGGGGACCTTCTCTATGCCCTTTTCTAGCCTGAAGAGGTTATAGCTGCTAGTTTCATTCTAGGCAACTACTTTGTTAAGCTACTGCTTTCCTCTGGAGACACTCCGGTCTTCCTTCCTGGGCTGATCGAACATGTCTTGACGGGTCCTTCCTCCATTCCCCTTTCTTTCTCTCTTCTCTTCTTTGCTCTCTTTCTCTCCTTTCCTGTTTTCTCTGGCCGTCATGGGACTGGGGCCTTTATAGCTCATGTCCTCCAGATCCTCCTCTTTTCTCTGGTTGGCCTATTCCTGTTTGTTTATATCCTTTCCTTTTACCATCACTTCGGGCTCCTTGCCCTGCCCTGTTTTTTCTATCGCTTTTTCTCTGTCTCTCGTGCAAGAACTGAGGTGGTGGGGAGCAGGCGGACGTTGTTAGGCCAACCCACGGACACCACGGTGCGTCTGCCTCGTGGGGGTACTGCTGGCGCCAGCCTCCGCCTTAGGGAAAATAAAAATGAGCTCCCACGAGGTGCTGCACTCATGGAATACACCCACCAGTGACAAATGGTGAGGATACACCGGAAGATCAAGAATTACGGTAGGTACTAATTTTCATATTTTGCTGACACTAAAGCTGTAAGTATTATACTATTAAATGAAGCCTGATCTGATAAGATTGTTATCCTCACTCTTTGCACATAGCGAAAGGCAAACATTTATTTACAGAGTGTAGTCCTGTAGTTAGAGCACTGATCTGTGAGACAGGGATCCAGTTTCAAATCCACAACAGCCACTAACTAGCTATGTGAACTCAAGAAATTCAGTCACTCTATGGGTTTCGACCTCCCAGCTGAAAATTGGATAGAAAGGCAGACCCCAAAGTAAATGTGTACAGTACTTTTCAGTTTAGATGTCCTGGTTAAGGAAGAATCCCATAGTAAATGTCTGCATCTCCATTTTGATGTTCCAATTACCCATCTGCCTGTACTGGTGGTAGTTCAGGTAGATGCTAAAGATCCCATAGCACTTACTGAAAAGAGTAGGGCAATTTCCCGTCCTGTTCAAATTTCTTCCATTACTAAAAAAAAATCACCAACAGCTTAATCTGGTTCTATTTCAGTTGCTTGCCATCTTTATCCCCGGTCACCCCTGAAAAGGGACTTCTAAGCCCAGTGGGCTTACCAGGTCAACAAATTCAATAAGTAATTAAGAATGGCCCTCCACAGTAAATGTGTACAGTACATCTCCGTTTAGTGTCCTGATTAAGGAGGACACCACAGTAAATGTACACTGTACATTTTCATTTAGATGCTCTAGTTAGGGAAAACCCCACAGTAAATGTGTAAAACTCAATTGAAATTACAAAAAAAAAAAAAAAATTCTGCTGATTTGGAACTATAAAAGACAAAGGTAGAAAAAGCCTTGGAGTCCATGCAGTCTACCCCAGAAGCCAGCTGGGAGCTACTCTGAGATTACTTTATCCATTTAAGAGAATTTGATTTTGTGCAATCTAACATAAGAGCAGTCCCCAAAACAGGGACTTGAGTGTTATGGACCTCGTTGTTCCACATCTGCTTTTTATTATTTATGCAGATACACTTTACTGTACCGGACAGTAGGATTCTGGCTTGCACCCCCTCAATAGTGCAGCTGATCTGCTCTATCTAAGACTGCATAGAGAGCAACTTGCTTAGGCCAGGAAATATGGTGAGGAAATATATGCCTTATGTCGAATGGAAGAGGTATGTTATTAACGAGTTATAACATTCTTTGTTCTGCATTATACAGTACAGTATCCCAGCTAAGGTACTTGGTTCTTTTTCTCTTCTGTTTGTTTGGGTTATAAATGCAAACAGTACCTCTTTGAATATAAATGTTGTTATTTTTCAGCACCAGGCTGTGCATTAGAGAAGGTGCTTCTAGGAGTTCCCAGGTTTCATCTTGGCTTGGTGGAGCAGCTGGTAGCACAACTATTACTGTATTCTCTGTAACCTGGTTCAAATCCACCTAAGGCGCTCATTTCTTTTCCTCTGGTGTTTGGGTTCCATAGATAGGGGTGTGTGTGTATGTATATATACATATACACAGCCCATCCTCTTGAAAGAAAATATTGTGTTTTCAAATTTTTAATGATTGTGGTTCTTGAACTCATTTCATATTTTTAAACAATAGTGTACTGTAGACATATTGGAAAACAAAACCGCATTTACCTACCTTTGTTCAAGTTTCTTTCTGTTTTGTCCAATTTGTTTATAAATGTCTTGTATACAGACAAGCAATATGGTTGGTTAAAATGGGTCACGTGACCATGTCTTAATCATGTGACCTGTTTTAGGCAATCATTTTATATTACTCTTTGCTAATTAGATGCAGCACTGTTCAGATTATACTTTTGTCTTTTGTACTTCAGTGATAATTTTGTAAATTAAGAAGAAATAATTGATTTACAAAGACCCCAATAATGCAAAGCATCAAGGGAAGTATATGTAGATCACCCAGGAACCTGTATGTTTTGTTCATTGTGATTTGCATGTGCATACCATGTTGCTTTGAATTATTAAAATATATGTGAATTTATATTTTTTGAAACTTGGATTTAAAACATAGAATTTATTGGCAGAAAGGATCATTTGGCCCACCCATGCTGCCCAGATGTTCTGTATCTAATCTGTCTCCAAAGACCCTAATTGGTCTCTGGCAACCCTCCTCCTTCCCTGTCTGCTTCCTAATACACCTTTAAGTATGCCTCATAAATGCTTGAAGCTCCTCTCATAGTTTTGCCTCTACCATGTTTGCTGGTAGTCTGTTCTAAGTGCCAGCTACCTTTTCAGTGAAGAAATATTTCCTCACGTCTCTCTTAACCCCCCATCCCCAGCTTCATAGCATGCCCCCAGTCCTGGTACTGCTTCTTATTTAAAGAGACTTTCCTGCTGCAACCTGTTCACTCCTGTCAGGTACTTGTAGCTCTCTGTCATGCCCTTTCATGTTCCTCCAGGGTGAGCATGTTTAGATTCCTCAGTCTCTTCCCATAAGGCTTCTCATCAGCGTGTAGCCAGGAATTCTAAATTTGTACTCAAAACTGATGCACTGTTGCCGCCCCCATTATGTGAACATAAACTAAAATACTGCGCCGCCTACGCCAACAGTAGGCCTGCCCCCTGTTTGCCATGCCTGAGTTCAAGTAATCATTTTCTTCCTGTAATCCTCCTTCCTTTGCTTTTCTGCATGCCTGGTAAGCTGTTCTTGTTTGTGTATTTGGCTGGTGGCATCAGTGCCCCATAGCAAACAACAAAAGCAAAAGGTCACAATGGCTCAGCACGACACGGACACAGTGTGACTCACACTGTCCTTGCTTTTCTCTTTTGTTGCCCCTGCCTGATTTTGTTTACTGTACCATGCTGAGTACAGCATGTATGCCTGCCAACACCCTTGCTTATCATGGAACCCCAGCACATTTTATTAGTTACCTTTGTCTGGACTGCCTCCACCCTGTCTATGTTCTGTCTGAGGTGCAGCCTTCAAAACTGAACACAGTACTCTGCAGGTTGAGTTTCACCAGCGAGTGATACAGTGGCAACACCACCTGCCTCCTCCTGCTTGATATACCTCTACCTGTTCACCCCAGCATCTGCGCGCCACTCACTGCTTTGTCAAACTGCCTTGCTGCCTTGAGGTTATCACATATAACCCCATGGTTCCTTTCCTGTCAACAGACTGTTAGTACCTCCCCATCCTATTCCCAGCAGGTTGTTTCTGTGCCTTAGGTGTATGATCCCCAACTACGTGCTTTGACCACTCCTCAGGTTTCCCAGATCACTGCTCATGCTTTCAACACCCTCCTGAGTGTTCACCCAATTTCAGATTTTGGTATCATCTGCAGAAATGCACACCTTCCTTGCAGTTTCTCAGCAGTGTCCTTTATGAAGACATTGAAGAGGGCGAGTCCCAGTACTGAGTACTGTGGCACCCGCTGGTCATTCTTCCGTCATTCGAGTGAATGCCTTTTGCCCCCAACACTCTGTTTTCTGTCTAGTAACCAGATTATAACCCAATTCACCATTTTGGATACAACCCCAGACTGCTCAGGTTCATAATCAGACTGTGTGCAGTACAATGTCAGAAGCCTCGCTGAAATCTAGATGGGCCATGTCCGCTGCCTTCCCCTGATCTATTTCCATGGTCACCCAGTCAAAGAAATCTTTCAGATTTGTTTGCCATGATCCCCAATCCCTCCCACACCCCATGAATCCATGCTATCTGTGATCTTGCAAGTTTTTCCTTTAGCAGGGTTTCCATTACTGTCCCTGCCACTGCTGCAAGACTAGACTAAATATAGCTGCTGTATTTATTTATTGAAAACTTTGGAGATTACCTTTGAGCATGAGTGCTCTTTTACAAAGATTCCATATCAAATACATGGTCACAAAGAAAAACAAAAAAAATTACAAGTACAGTAAGGTGTTCATGTGCTGTCTATAACAACTCAGTTTGGTATGCTTTCATATTACCAGTTGTTCTATTCCTGCATCTAAGGATTAACCCAAGCTCTGAGCAGTAGACATTACATTTTAAAACATTGGCTTTCTCTGTTTTGTTTCACTCCAGCTGCTTAGAATAACTTTGAAGAGAAACACTGTTAGTTTGCCCAGAAACAAAATCATGATCAGTTATCAGTTTAGGAGCATTTTCAGATCTCAGTCCCTTAGATCCATCAGTCTTTGTTGCCACTGTTTTTCAGGTGTCCTCTTTCTTTCCTGGACTTTCAGATCTTGGAACTGGGCTCAAAGAAGTCTGATTCAAGTCACCAAAGGAAGAGTCCCTAACATCTATGATTTTCTTTGCCTGTGCTCTTATCATAGCTGCTGACAAAGCAGGATTTACCCGCTGTGATTAACTTCGTAAATCCTGGAAAGTCATTTCCTTATTCATTATCTCCTCCAATCCTCTACCCTCTCTTGCTTGAGTTTTACTGTTTTCTTTCTCATGATGTACTTTGTGTTTTTCCACTTTTGCCGCCCCAGTCCAGGACATGTGCATGCCGTGTTCGAGACACCCTCCCAACTTTCCGCCCCATCCTGCCTGCGCTGCCACGGACCTCCACCAGGTGGCAGGTGGAACTGAAGGAGGTGACAGCCCAGGAAGCGAGCTGCCATTGAAACCCCGCGCAGGCACCCCAGCGACCTGGAGGTTGTCCCCAACCTGGGTTGCCAGTGTGCACCCAGTGCCTCAGCATCTCAATGCTGGCATCTTACCCTCGTTTCTTTCTTCTCGCTCCATTCCTTCGTTTGTACGCTGCTGCCTTATGGTAAATCCCTCCCAGCTGCTCAGTCATCCTGCAGGGGTGCAGTTGCATCTCCCAGCTAGTTTAAGTGCTCATCCATGTAGAATTGGAACCATCCACCAAACAGTGCAGTCCCCATCCCTGGAAGGATGCAGACATCTCCCTTATAGAGGTCAATGATCTCCCAGGCTAGTTTCCAGTCCCGATTTTGCAGAAGCCTGCGGTGTCACCATGCCTTCAACCATTCATTAAATTGTTTTCAGTGCCCTTCCTGAGTAACCATTGCTGCTAAGCTTCTGTGCTTTGATGAATTTACTCACTGGTTGGTGATGTTAGGCTCTGCTTCATGTCTCACAACTCAATGGGGCATTTGGTAATTTAGCAGTATCACACCCAAAGGGAGAGAGGTTATTTGACCAAACCAACAGTGGTAGCACTTTTGCAACCAAACAGAAAAAGCATGAAACAGATATACTGCAAAGATTCATTTATTACATAAAGGGTGGCCCCATTGCAAACAGCTGTTAAATTTTGCAGCAGTAATAATAAAATATAATACCACAAACACCAGTTCCACTTTGAACAGAAGGATCCTCTGAATTTCACCCCAGTGCTTCGGTCACCATTTGATTTTCATCTGGCTGCACTGGTATATGAGGTATTATTTTTATTGTCACAGTAGTTAAGTGTAACAGTTGATCTCTTTTAAGGCTCTTTCTCTTCATTGAGCCACATCATGGGACTCTAAGCTGTCCACATCAGGACCACCAGAAACTTTTGCTAGTTGGGGCATCTCGCGTCTGTCAGATCAAAACTTTTTTTTTTAAATATTCTTTATTGAGTTAGTATTACAGCAGGTATGCACTTGCTCAGAAAAATCATTACATATAGTATACATATGCAGTAAAGATATGCGTATATATATATAGGTGGGGAGTTATACATAGATCTAAATATTTATTAGACAGCAACTTCACTTTTCAGAGGATACGAGTCATCCAGCGGGAAATATAAAACACCCAGGGCCTCCTATACAATTCAAATTGAGAAGTGAGATCTGTCCTACATGCAAATAACCTTTCCAGATAGTAAATCTCTGGCATTATGGAATGCCAGTGTATCAAGAGTAGGGTGGTGGTTGTCTACCAAAGGCGAGTAATCACCTTTTTTGCTGCAGCTAAGTACAGGTACAGTAAGCTATTTGTTGGGGAACAAAACCATCTTCCCCGATGTATAAAAGAATCACTTGGTTTGTCAGAACAAAAGCAGGGTCTATTAAGAGTTGAAGGCTCTTGGAGATATCCATCCAGTACTGGGAAACTTCGGGCACAAACAGAATATGTGAGAGATGTTAGCCCTCATTTGTCCACAGCCTCTCCAGCTCCCCCAAAACTTTCTGGAAGAGATTTGGTCAATTTATCTCAGGGATTTATTTAACTCTAAAAATTGATTAGCGTTTTGCTCATAAAAGTGCTAAATCTTTGTGAAAATGCATAGTTCTTGCCTCACTGTGTTTAACAAACACAACAGTTTTAGAAAATATATATAAATACTTTCTGTACAGTTAGTATAGTCCCAAGAAAAACTGCTAATCAATTATTTAAAACCCTGTATCTGGAGAAATAAAACAATGCATACGACATTTCCAAATATATTCATACAAGTAGGGCGTGTGAGGCCTTCATGGAGAAGTTAATTGGTTCTATCCATTTGTCATAAGAAATCTGAGTATTTAATTATTTTTCCATCTGGCCAACATTTCCAGTTGTCTCCTTCCAGTGATCCTGGAGAGATCTATACAAGACCAATTAAATGTGCTTGTAACGTTCCCTCAATTGCCTCCATAATCAAAGTCATGAAAGCTGGCATCGGGGAGGGTAATGTTGCTCGATAGGGCCCTGACTTATCAGGCGAGCACACCGCAGCCGATCATGAATCCATTCCTGTGTGGTGGAAGGACGCAGAAACTCAGCTTCTTTAGCTGGGTCAGCTTGGTCACAGTCGGGTGCCCTCCCTGGTCCTTGTACCCTCTAGCCAGGTTTCTGACAGGGACTCAGGTGCTCTGCTCCCAAAGGGTCTCTGACCCTGGGACCAAGTTCTTGACTTGCCCAGCAGACCAGAATCTAAGGAGTCCCGAAGTCTCCCCTGGGATCCCTCCTTTGGGAGCTGCTCAAAAGACACATCTTGCGGATGGGCCTCCAAGCAGCTGGACCCCTAGTGCAGGAGACTTGCAGAATACCTGGATCTGGTCATTGTGGATCCTTTCCATTCCCTCCTGGATGAGTCCACATGAGGACCTCACATCCACTATTTGGCAACAACCTTCTTCCATTCCGGCTGTGTCACGTAAAGTGGTCAAACTTATTTTCCCCAGAAGGGTTTCTCATTTGACCCCTCAACCCAGGGCCAACTCCATGGTCATTACTGCTGCCTATGACAAATTGGCCCAACCTAAACACCTTAGTGCCTCTCCACGGATAAGGACTCCAAATAGCTGGACCAGTAGGGTGAAAAATCTGTACCTCGTCCACCTGTGCCATCAGGTCCCTGAACTATGTTGCACTGGTGGCCTTTCAGAAGTCCTCCTTAGCAGAGTTGGAGAAAGACCTTCCGGAGATTCCTGACAAACAGCTCAGGAATAAACTTCTGAAAAAGTCAGGATGAATAAGTCATCCTGTCGCCATGCTCTCTGCGCCACATGCGATTCTGTGGCTCGGGAACTGCCACCGGGATTTGTCTCAGATGCTTAGCTTGGCCGTTTGTGGGGGTTGACACAAGACGTTCCAGTCGTCTCCTCTGGACACTTCTTTCAGGTATCCAGTTTTGTTTGGTGGCGACGCCAAGACATTATAACTGAGCTGCAGGAGAGTGGCAAGTCCCTTCTGGATGTCCGTTCCATGTACCGTTCTGGTTAAAACAACAGCAGCAGCCCTTTCAGCGCCAGTGGAAGTGGAACAAGAACCAGGGCAAGCGACAAATAAAGGCGTGCCCCAGGTTGTAGCACCCAGACTCCTCAGGCCAAGTTTTCTAAAGCTGTCTCGGGAGGAAAGGCACCACTCCCCTCCGCATCCAGTCTGTCTTCCCTCCTTCCGCTCCCTCCGACTCCCTCGGAGGAACCGATGGAGAAAGGTTCTGTCTACATCTGGATGGGTGGAAGGCCATCACCACAGATGCATGGGTTCTTCAGCTCATAGAAAGAGGTCACTCAATAGAGTTCCTGGAGAGGCCTCCTCCCAACCCTCCGGGAAGGTCCTTTTACCCGTCAGGCCAACTTCTACTGGTCAGGCAGGAAATGCAAGCTCTGCTACAAAGGCAACTATATAGCTTGTTCCTCTGGAACAGACAGGAAGAGGATTCTACTCCCACTTTCTCCTGGTTCGAAGACTGGGGATCTAAGACCTGTCTTGGATCTCAGCATGATCAAGCTTTTCATGGAGTACAAGGATTTAGCATACTGACTTCCCAGGGACTGTTACCCGTGCTCCTACCAAAAACTTTGCTGTGCTCCCTGGATATGCAGGATGCTTACCTCCATATCCCCATTCTACTGGCCTACCACCGTTTCCTCAGATCCTCCTTTCTGGAGGATAATTTCCAGTTCAGAGCCCTCCCATTTAGCTTTTCCTCAACACCTTGGGTTTTCACCAAGTGCTCAGCGGTGATTGCAGCGTTTCTGCGCCACAGGGCATCTATGTGTTTCCATACCTGGACGACTGACTATTTTCAGCCCCTCACCGGACAGCCTGAAGGAATCCCTCCTTCATTCTGGGCCTCTTTTCTGGTCTGGGAATTTCTGTCAGTCTCCCCAAGTCCCAGCTAGTACCCTTCCAGCACCTTCAATTTATTGGAGTGGTGCTGGACATAGTCAAACAGGACTTTTCTTCCAATCGACCGGTGGAGACTTTAATCTCATGAGGCCACACTTGTGGCTTCTTCTCGAGTGGACCACAGCTCATTCGGTCCTTCGACTGTTGGGTCTGATGGCGGTGACCATACCCACAGTTCTTCGGCCAGGCTACACTTGAGGGTCACCCAGTGGTCTCTCTGAGTCCAATGGGATCAGCGCCTGGATGACATGGACTAAAGGGTCCTTGTTTCCAGCAGCCTTTAAAAGGATCTCTTCTGGTGGATGGCCCCTCCCCAAATCTATTGGTGGTGGCCTCATTTTACCCTCCATCTCCCTCTCAAATCCTCACTTCAGATGCTCGAGACTCGAGATGGGAGCCCATCTGGTGGACCACAGAATCAAGGCTCCTGTTCTCCCACGGAGGAACATGTACATCAACAATGAGAGCAGTGCTGTCGCTCTCCAGGCATTCCAGTCAGTTCTGAACAACCTTCTGTCCCAGGAGCAGAACACCCTGGTACATCCGAGCCTCTGGTCTCTCCATCTTCATGCGTGGCACCTGTGGACATAGCGATTTTTTGCTATGGAGTCTCTGCAGGGTAGCTCCGATCTTAGTGGAAGCTAGAAAGATTTCCACTAAATCCACCTATGCCATGAAATGGAAGGGATTTTCTGTCTGGGTCTCAACGAAGGCTTAGACCCTTTTTGTGCTTGGCCTCCCAGGTGGTAGAGTACCCTTGCATCTTTCAGAGTTAGGCCTCAGTAACTCCTCACAGAAGGTCCAGCTCTCTGCGGTGTCAGCCTATCACCTTCAGTGGAGGCAAGACCTAGCTCAGCTAGAGGTTTAAAAACTTTTCTGAAGGGATGCTTCATATAAAACCTCAGTCTGGAATCCTGTTCCTCCCTGGGATCTCAATTTTATGTTAGAAAAGCTTACTTTGCCCCTTTGCGGCGGCAGCAAGCTGTGGTATGCATTTTTTAGCATGTAAAATGCTCTTTTTAGTTGCTGTTACTTCAGCTGAAAAGTTTGAGCGTCAGGATCTAGTTTGTATAGAGCCTGATTTAATTTTCCATAGGAACCGGGTTGTCCAAGGTATAATCCTTCGCTCCTTCCGAAAGTGGTTTTGAAATTACTAAACCAGAGTATTGAATTACCAGTTTTTTTCCCAGAACACCCAACAGGGAGGAATATTTCTTGCACACCCTTGATGTGCACAGGATCTTGAGGCACTATACCTCTTGGACTAAAGAGATTTGAAAATCAAACCAGCTTTTTGTCATCTTTGCCTCCCAGTGTTAGGACAAAGCGATCATGAAACACTCTTATCTAGGTGACTGGCTAACTGTATTCATTACACTTACAGAGTATGAAAACCTCTTCCGGGGCAGTCAAGGCCACTCCACAAGAGTGTGGCCACTCTACCGCCTTTTTCAGGACGTGTCCACTGAGGACATCTGTGCAGTGGCCACTTGGTCTTACGTCCACACCTTCATTAAGCATTACAATCTGGACATTGCCTCTGGTGTCGAGCTGGCTTGACCTTACAGTTCTGCAAGGCCTGCTGTCTTCAACAGACCCTTAGTTGGCAGACATATTCCTCCTCCTGGAACCTCATCTCTAACTCCTTTTCTTATGTTAGACTGCTTGGTATTCCAGTCCTATACGTGATGACCTACTGCAGGAACCCTCTCAAAGTAAGATATAGCAGTTACGTAAGAACTTACGTAACAGTAGATCTTCAAGAGAGGTTTCTTCAGTGAGTCTAGTTCCACCCCTTTCCCCAGCTCCTGAGTTTTACCTTGTTCCATACCCAGGACACACTCTTCCAGGGCTCAGGTTAACAGGAGTCTATTACTTCTCTTTTGTTGTGCTCTTTCTTTAGGTCTCTGGTGGAAAAGAACTGCTGGGCAGGTGGGGACTGCCCTTTTATAGTCACATTGGCGTCACCTGACCTGGGGGCGGTCCTGCTGACGATTGCTAGCTACAAGTTTGCTGTCTGGTCCTGACGCCATGGGGCGTAGTCCTGTATGTGAAGACCTACTGCAGGAACTTCTCGAAGATCTACTGTTACGGTAAGTTCTTACCAACTGCTATTTTAGTCCAGTTGACTTTATATCGGAGAACTTCGAATTGCTGTATAATATTTATGATAAATGGAAGAATAATTTAAATAGGTAATGTATAGGAAAGCACTGACTGCATGTATGCTTATACGATGCTCGGTATTACTTATAGTGGGGCTTTTAATTGCAGTAGATGTGCACAGTTACTGCTGAGGGCTCAATGGCCAGGGCAAAATCAAGGGGGATAATGGACATCCCTGCGGGTGCCACGTTGGAGTCGGATAATAGGTGAGAAATCTGTATTGGTTTAACCTCGCCATCAAACCAGAATACAAGATATCTGCCCATTTAATGAGTCAGGGCCAAAGCCAAATTTGCCCATAATTAATTTAATACAATACCATTCCACTCAATTGAAGGCCTTCTCCGCATCTAATGGCATGAGAGATAAGTCAGTCTACTGAGTGGTCAAGGATATTAATGATGTGGCAAATGTTAGATTTTAATGATCTCTTAATATATCCATTCTAATCTGGGTGCACTAAAGAGGTGTAGTACCTTTTCTAGCCTAATAGCCAGGTTTTTAGCTAAAATTTTGACATCTCTGTTAATGAGGCGAGGTGGAGGCGATAAGAGGAGGAAGTAAGGATTCTTATCTTTATTGGGAACAATAGTATATTAGCTTCTCAAAAGAAGGTGCTAAAGAATGAGAGTCAAACATTGAATCAAAACCTTATTCAGAGGCTGGACGCCTTGCCTCATACCACGCCAGCGACCGAGTTCGGGAGCGAGCAGGGCCGCAGGGTCAGCCGGGGAGGAGGAGAAGGATTGAGTGCCCAGCGGCTGCTCTCCTCCTCCGGGGAGGGTTACCTGCATGCTCCTGCTGCAATACCACCACCTAGGGAGCCGGGTAGAAGGTGTAGCAGGGGTAGTAGCAGCACAGGGATAGGGCAGATGTCAGCAGAGGGGCGGAGCAGAAGGTACGTCTCAGCACACCTCCATGTTCATTGCCCCCATTGCATGCTGGCATGTCGAGAGCGAACAAGGGAAAATCACCCTCTCGTCTCTCCTAAGCTGACGACTCGTTGCTGTGTCCACAGGTTTGTCGGGCAGACTCCACTGTGCCGGTCCACGTCACAGCAAGCATGGTTTGGAGGAGGTAAGTGGAGTGCCTCCTCACCCTACCGGGGTTATCCAGGCACCTAGGTTAGTGGACAGCGTACTCTTGGAGCTGACCCAGACAAGGGAGGTAACACAGGTTGAGGTAGTCTGAGAGAGTGGAGAGATGAGGGCAGGAAGAGCATAAATACAGGGTTAAAAAAAAAAAAAAGAAAAAGAAACTTATTCAGGTGCAGTATGAGTTTAGGGTAAAAGGTCTTATAAAAATAGTGGTTAAGCCGTCTGGGCTGTTGAGCTTTACCAGAAGGTAAGTTCTTAATTGCCTTTATAATTTTGTCACGAGATATGGCCTGGTCCATCATTTGAGTGTCTTCAGGTGATAAAGTAGGAAAAGCAATATTAGAAAAGAAAGAGGTTGGTTGATTTGTGAAAGGGGTTTTCTGATATGTACAGATCCTGGTAAAACTTGAAGAAAACCTTGTTTATATCCTTGGGGTTAGAGTTAGCATGACCCTTAGAATCTGAGATTAATGTGATCAAATTTTTCT
This sequence comes from Neoceratodus forsteri, assembly GCA_016271365.2. NCBI lineage: Eukaryota > Metazoa > Chordata > Ceratodontiformes > Ceratodontidae > Neoceratodus > Neoceratodus forsteri. The sequence goes on along the minus strand of CM028131.1, from coordinate 493,750,090 downwards.
GTTGATCCAATTTCAGTTGCCAAACCATGAACTTTCCTGAGCGATTGCTGATCATATCATAGTGCGAACAGGTATCTGATGTGTCTTTTGGCGTGCTCAGTCACTGGCGCTTAGTATTCATCCCTGAGAGCCATTAATTTTATCAGGGTCTGAAAGTCATTGGATTCTATATGATGGGATTCCAACTCTGATATGGATCTTTCAAGCTTGTAGCAGCTTTTATTCTTTTTAACTCTGTAAGCAATAATGCACCGCAGAATATATGCCTTAAAAGCTTCCATATATTGATAATTGTACAATCACTGGTGATATTGACATCAAGGAAGTAGTTTATCTCACCATTAATATATTCAATAACGTTAGTATCCTTCAGGAGTAGAGGGTCCAGTTTGAAAACTGGAATCGATTCTAATCGGAATTTGAATAGGTAATTGAATAGACACATGGTCTGATATAGTAATATTATTATATTTTACTTCCTGAACTAAATGTAGAATACTTCATGATATGAGAAAAGAAAACAACGTATTGTTTCTCTTTGGGGTTCTTATGCCACCAAACTTCTATTAAATTATAGTCTTCTGTAAATTGCAGTATTTTTAGGCAGGCAGTATTGCTAGAAACTGATACAGTTCCTTTTTTTTTTTTGATTCTTTGTTTTATTGTGAGACAACAGTAATACATCATTAGGTGTAATACTGGAAGAGTTACAGATTGAAAATGGGGAAAGAACAATTTGAAAAAAATGTTTACATCAGTTCTTTGACAGATTCATATTGACACTCATACTCTTGGTTATAAAAGTCCCTAAAATTATTATTAAGCAGGAGGATGGACCTCAGCCCCAGGAATGAAAGAGCAGGGCTCCGGCAGAATCAGTAACCCCACCCCAAAGGAAGGGAGGAACAAAGGGGTGGGGTGTTTTGGAGAGAGAGAGAAAGTCTATAAATAAGATAATTACTGGAGAGGCCCTCTAAGGAGCAAGTTTAGAGTCCACCTGTGAGTAGAACAGTATCCACTGCTGCCATTTCCTAAGGAAATGGTCAAATTTATTATGGAACTTGGCTGTCAAGGATTCAGTCAGTAAATATCCCAAACTATTTTATGCCATTCTAGCAGTGTGGGGGCTTCTTTTTACCGTCCATCTACGTGTAATAGCTTTCTTAGCAGCTACTAAAAAGAGGAGTAAGGTATTTCGTCCATCATAGAAAACAGGAAGTTATTATCCCTCTGTACAGACAGCTGGTGAGACCCCATCTGGAGTACTGTGTGCAGTTCTGGAGACCCAATCTCCACAAAGACATAGACAGGATGGAAGCTGTCCAGAGGAGGGCAACTAAAATGGTGCAGGGTCTGCACGGAAGACATATGAAGAGAGACTTAAGGAGCTTAATATGTATAGCCTCGAGGAAAGGAGGGAGAGGGGACATGATAGAAACTTTCAAGTACCTCAAGGGAATCAACAAAGTCCAAGAGGTAGCATCTTTCAAAAAGAGGTGTGCAAGAGCAAGAGGGCACAATTTGAAGATATGGGGGGCGCTCAGAGGTAATTTAAGGAGTATTTTTCACGAGAGGGTTGTGGATGCATGGAGCGAGCTTTTGGAGGAGGTTGTGGAGTCAAAATCAGTGGTGGAATTCAAGCATGCATGGGACAGTCATAAGGCAATTCTGGGGGTGGGGGTAAGAAGAAGTAGGCTGCTGGTTAACTAGGATCTGCAGCTTATCCAGTGGGTAGGGAGGTGGGCAGACTGGGTGGGCCAAGCGGTCCTTATCTGCCGTCAAATTCTATATTTCTATGTATGTTTCTATCTGGGAGTATGCACAGGAAAAATGGACAACAGGACCATCTCTACCACTAATTCTACAGGTTCGTTCAGACATCTCCCCAATTCCACTTGTAAAGTTAACCAGAAAGGCATCAAGACTGGGCAGAACCAGGATATATGTCCCAGGTCTGCCAGACTACATTGACATGCCCTCAACAGTGGCCAAAAGAGGCTGGCATGTATTTTGCCAACACGGTAGGAGAACAAACAAAATCTGGAATGAGGCTTCCATGCAAACTCTCACCAGGTGCCAGAGGATGTGATTTTGATTGCTTTCAAGGTTGCCATCTCTCACAATGGGAAAGGTATATCTGTTTCTAAGTCCTTCTTCCAGGCTTCCAGAAGTGACTTGGAGGAATCCCCAAATTATCTTGTAGTATTCTGTGCAGGTGGCCTGTTAGTTTCCCACATGGCACCCATCAATATATCCCTCAAAAGGGCCCATAGAGGTACTGGTGTGGAACAGCAAGAAGGAAAATCTTTGTCCTAAAATATAACTTCTCACCTGGGTATATCGGTATGTGTGTCTATCAGGAGGAGGAGTATTTATGTTGGAGTTCGGTGAAGGATAAAATACCTGAGTTATTTGAGTTGGAAGAAACAGTTGAGGCCTAGCCTACGCCAGCTTTTGAAAGTAAAATCAAGCTCGGCTGGGAAGAACCTATAGTCACATGATATTAGAGTGAAGAAGTTAATTTGTTTGAATTGTTTCTTGTTTCTAAAGTTGCACCACATTATGAAAATTTGAGCTGTGTGAGGGTAAAGTCTCTGAGAGGAGGGAAAGTTCAGTGGAGAAAAGGCCGTGTTTCTCTGTCATGAAGATCATTTATAAGAAACTCAGTATCTTTCCAAATAAGAGAGTTACAAGAAGAGAGCCAGAGAATGAATGCTGCCGTTGCATACTTCTTGAGGTCCGGAGATTCGCACCACCTTGATGTAAAGGGAGCGGTAAGGTAAAGAGGACCCTAGGTCTCTTGCCTCCCAGATGAGCGAGGAGATCCTGTTCCAGGATTTGAAGTAAAGGCAGATGGAAAAGTTGGGATATTCTGAAACGGTAGAGCAACCTAGGGAGAATATTCATTAGTATGGTTTCAGTTCTTTGGAAAAAGGTTAATTTCAGGCTAGCCCACCTGCTCAGGTCCCCTTGGGTTAAAGAGACAGGTTCATAGTTAACTAATTCAAGATGCTCAAGGTTCTGTGGGATATGTATGCCTAGGTATTTGAATTTTGTACAACGCCATTGCAGAGAAACAATCTTAAGATGCTGGGAAGGAGTAAAGTTAAGCATTAGAGCCTCTGTTTTGTGATTTTAACTTAAAATTGTCCAGTTCCTCGTATTTCTTAAGACTTCTAGACTGCTGGGATGGAAGATTCAAGAAGAAGATTTAAGAGAATAACATCAGCGAACAGTGATATCTTGTATGCCGTTCAGCCCAACAGTATGCCCTCGATCTCTGGGTTTTGTGTGATAGTCATGGCCAGGGGTTCCATGTATAACTAAAAGATAAGGAGAGAGAGGTAACCTAATGTGTTCTCTGGTGTAGCCAAATGGGGAAGACATTGCCCCATTTAAAGGAATATAAGCCTGGGTCCGGGCGTATGTTTTAAGCCAAGAGAAATTGATCAGGGAAGGAAAAGTGTTTGGCGTGTCCTAAAGAAAATTCCTTGACACTCTGTCAAACACTTTCTCTGTGTCAAAACTGAGGATAGCAGAGGATTTTCCTAGTATGCAAGTGTTCCAGAAGGAGCATGGTACGTCTAATTTTGTCATTTGTACTCTGGTGCTTAATAAAGCCAGCCTGGTCAGGATGTATAAGAAAGGAAGAGGCGTTTCAAGGCGAGATGCCCAGATAGCCATATAGATCTTGTAATCCACATTAAGAACAGAAATAGAAGCGGTATGAAGATGGGTCCGACTGATCTTTGTTAGGTTTAGAGATCGGAGGAGTAATAATAGCCTGGTGCCAAGAGGGTGGTGGGTCCTTCCCTTCTGCCACAGCCCAGCAGGAAGACAGAAGTGTGGAATTAAAGAATTGCAAATGTCTTGTACCATTCTGCCGTATATCCGTCTGGGCCTGGACATTTTAGAGGTTTCAGAGTTTTTATGTGACGTGAAATCTCATCTGAGGTAATCTGAGAGTTGAGAATAGACTTTTGTGAATCAGATAACTTAGAAAATCTAACTTATCAAGGAACTCTGATCTTGTTTCTGAATTAGATGAAGTAGAGGAGGAAGTATATAGGGAGCAGTAGTACTCTCGGAAAGAAACTCTAATATGCTCCTCAGAATGTGAAATTTGTTTAGTTACTGGATGTCTAATTTTAAAATGGTCACCACCGTTTCCTGTTCCTCAGTTTCCTAGCTAGAAGGCACGTCCCTCTGGACCCTCCCTCATAGTTAGCCTGTTTCAAGTAAAACAGTGCAGTAAGTGCTACAGAAATCGCTGAAACTGAGGACTCCTGCTAGTCTCACTGTGTTTAGGACTTTATACTCAAAATATATTACAGAAGCCTGCAGCTGTTTCTAATGATCCTAGCTTACTTACACCCCTTCCACATCCCTCCTTGCTTTTCCCATACTCCTTCCTTCTTGTATCAGTGCATGACTTCTCCTGAGCCACCTACTTATCTACCGCCCTAAATCTCACCCTCCCTCACCCACCTATTCCTTGTATACCCACAGCACCTCATTCCTTCGCTTCTAGTATTATCCCAGTTCCAGACTCCCCCGACTGCCCACTTCTCCCGACCGTCTCCCCTTGATCGCGCGTTTTTTAACTGACTATGTATGTCTCTTAGCTTGTAGCATCCACTTCAGGGCCGGCGTCAGGGGGTGCAAAGAGATATCACTGCACCAGGAGCCCAAAGTGCAGGGGACCAATAGCCACTGAAGTAAAATTTGTATTTTATAAAAATTACTATGCTGGCGCAGTGCCCACGTTAGCGTTGACAGTGTGCACTGTCCAGCGCCGTCGGTACCAGTGCTCTTGTCACGCGCCCCGGAGCCATGAGCCATTTAAATCCCACATAGAGCCCAGCCATTTAAATTGTAGAGCGTATGTAAAGCTCCTTTCCCATACCTGCAAGCAGTGCTGGCATTCACTGTCCTCCTTGTCTCCTCCTCCTCCTGTGTTGGGCGGGCTCCATGAACCGCTCCTCCTTCATGTTCCACTCTCGCCAATAGTGATTTCTCCTTAGCCCCTGCTCACTCAGTATGATGTCAGGCTGACTCTCCTCCTGCTCCCTCCCTCCTGGTTGAGTACTAGCTGCTGCTGCTCTGATTTGCTGGTGGGGCCTCTGGGGTGGGGCTCATCTCAAGCTCATCAGCTCGGTGTTAAGCCTTGGATCCTCTCGCAAAATCAGAGTCATCTGGCATCAGTAGACAGACTGAGTGCAAGGCAGGCGTCCGCAGCGAGTGCATGGCGGTCTATCTTTACTCTCTGGGGAGTCCGGAGCGGATGGTAATTACTGTGCTAATCGATCACTGTCCTTTTTGTTCTTCTGTATGCCAAAATAAACTGTGCTGTCTGAGTCCAGTCAGTGATGATGGTGATTCAGCAGGGAGGAAACTAAACAAAAGAATAAAGATTTAGACAGCAACAGCCAGCAGGAAAGAAGGGGTCAGAGGAAACTGAGAGGAGAGAACAGATGACACCATGATTTACACCTTTCAAGTTCACAAAATGAGCGAGCAGCAATATTATTTGGGGGCCAGGGGCCCAGTCGGAGGCCAGCTGGGAGGGCCCCAGCAGGGAGACCGCTACACAGTTTGCACCAGGGCCCAGCAAATCCTAGACCCGGCCCTGATCCACTTCAACTAATCTCTTCGCTGAATTATAATGCCTTTACCTTACAGGTATACTAAGCCATGTATGTTGTATCTGATATAAATTTTTACTGACTTGCTACCCTATTGTTATGTATACCCTTACCGACTGTCTTTTACCTGAACCCAAATGTATTTTTATTTTTCCTGTCTATTGCAGGCCTGCCTGTACTGTTGTACTCTTGCATCTACTTTCTGTCTGTATACAAGTGCATTGTTACTTGACTTGTGTAATGCAGGTCCACCTTGTAAATGAGCTTGCTCAATGGTGTTCGCCTGGATAAATAAAGAATGTGTTTGATTGAGTGATTGATTGAAAACAGATTCTGTAGAATCTTGGAATCCATTATATTTTGTAATTTTGTTTGGTTTCCCTAATCTTCTGTTGGAGGATAGAATCTCCTGCTCGGTAAAGCCATTGATAGTTCTCCAATTGTTGTGAGTAGTATTTACTGTATATACAGCTTCCATTTTCCTTTTTTGTTAGTTGAAAAAGCTGTTGTCTCTTCCTCAGGGTAGCCTTCAGTGAATCCCAGAGATTAGGTCGGATACCTCTTCCTACCCCCCCATTTTTGGCAAGGAATTGGGAATTCTGTCGTAACATACTTTAACTAGTCAGGGTCCCCAAGAAGGTTGGGTTCAGTTGCTAGAGTTTTGTTTTTGGGAGCTTACCCAGGTCAGTCTTTAAAATAAGTGGGTGGGGCACTAGTGAGCAGACTGGAGTAGACATGTCTTCACCTTGCTCCTCAGTTGCAGCTAAATATTAAAATAAACTGCCTAAAAGTAACCCAAAGTAAGAATCGAAGGTCAGGAAGGGTGTGAGTAAGCGAGATGGATTAGTATGTGATCTCAAATGCTGGGAAAAGCTCGAGGATGGCAATGAAAAACCAGCGGAAGCAACCCAGTATCCCAAGTGGAGAATGCAGATCACATATCTCTGTCGGCTGGGAGGTCAGTGCGGTGAGCCATGAGGTGACTCAACAAGTGTTGGCTGCGTTAGAACCTAAACTGACCAGTTTGGCTACTAACTTGATAGAAAGCTGCAAGAGCTGGTAGACTTACACACACAGACCACCAGAATTAGCGAGGCCGAGCAGTGAATTTCGGACTTGGATGACACCACAGCTCCTATACTTGAGCAAGTCATCGCCCTGCAGAGAACTGGAAGAGCTGAAGGAACTTTTGGATTATCAGGAGAATTGCCATCGACGACCCGAATTTAAGATTGAGGGGCTTGCCAGAGGAATGGAGGGAGCGAGTGTGATGGATTTCAGTGCCAAAACTGCCAGAGCTGTTAGGGCATTACCCTAATAATGGACGCTTAGTTGAGAGGGCCCACAGGGCTGTAATGCGAAACCAGCGCCCTAACCAGCTGCCTTGCCAAGTGATCATGAGATTCCATTACTCCCAGACAGGGAAAGTGTTTAAAGGCATATCAAGACAGACCAGAATTGGAATATGAGGGACATCGTCTATATCTCTCCCAGGATTACTCAGCCGCGTTCTGAAATGTCGTGGGGCTTTGCCCCAGTTCTGGCGCAGCTATGAGAAGCCAAATTGACTGTTACATGCTGTACCCTGCAACTCTTGAGATCAAGCATGAAGGGCGGTTTACTCTTTCTGGGAAGTTTGAAGCGGAGGTGTTCATGAAGGATCTGGTGAAAAGTCTGGGTAATTGGGCGGGAATAAGCCCGCTCGGCTAGAGGCGATAGCAAACACGACTGGTTTGTGGAAGGAAGGATGAAGACACAAGAAAGCTAAGTGCCTGGCATGAAACTAACCCTTCCTAACCTCCTTATTTCCTTTACCTTCCCCTTGATAAATAATGTGAAGATGAACTTTTGCAAAGGATTGATTAATTATTTCGAGGATGAGGACCATGAGTGGAAGCCTTCCCTTTTTCTTTTTTCTTTTGAGACCTGAGCACAGGCTCCTAAAGTCGGACGTCTACCTCATGAAGAGACAGTGTATGATATGTGGAACTCTCTATATCATCTCGAATGCAGAGGCCCAGTGTAGATGGAGGCTGTTTCCAGACTTGAGTTTCAATGCCCCATCCCTCTGAAATGGAACTGATGTATAATGGACATGAAGGGATTGGGGGTCAAAATTACCTTCTCAGGGAGCTGGTCTTCGCTACTTTAGAACTTATTTAAAGGAGAGAAGAGGGTATGATGGTGAGGGGGTATGGTAATACAGAAGGGATCCCTATCGCCTCTAAGGGGGCTTTATTCTGTCTCCTCCAGAGCAGAAACTGCATGGCTGGAAAGATGGGCCTCAACTGAAAGGGGAGGCACGTTAGAGGGCACCTTTGGAATTCCAGACCCCAAGGAGAAATAGAATTTATCATGCTTGTCAGGTTGGATGGAGGTAGCTACAGTGAGGATAAGGGGAGTTATAGTGTTAGGGTTAAAGATTAATAATTAGGAAGCCATTGGGCAGTTGTTTTGTTTGTCATCTTTTGTTCACAAAATCGGCGACCTGGGGGGTGTCCTGGACTGCTTCATAGAGGAAGGAGAGTAAAATTTCTGCGCTGTGCAGTTCTTGTTACTGAGGAGGGGATGTTGGAAAATAAAAAGAATGTGGAGGGGGCAGGGTGTGTGTATATAGTTATTACTTGTTGAATTTTTACGGTTAGATATTAGTTTACAGATCCATGAATCGCCATTCAGACATATTAGTGGTGATGGAGTTGGAGCCGGAGGAGTTTTAGGGAGGTTAAGGGTGCAGGAAGTACATGGTGGACATGTCGGGAATGCAGGACTTAAATGTGGTATCGTGGGCGTAAGGGAATAGCCACCGGGTTAAGCGAACAATGCTGCTTACAGCTTTAAAAGACAGAATACCCATGTTGCTTTGCTACAGGAGACACACCTCACGGAGGGAGCATGCAAAGTTAAAAAGGGATGGGTGGGGGAATGTTATTCGGCTGATTTTAATGCACATAAAAGGGGGTGGCTGTTCTCCTGAATAAGAAATTACCATTTCTTTTTTGAGTAATCTGTTTTTTCGCCCCGTGCTCGCTGGTCCTTCACTCGTTCAGGCCCTGTCAAGCTCCCTCTGACCCCTTCTGACCTTTCCTGGCCCTCCTCGAATCCCTCAGATCGCAGCCGACAGCTGGGATGTCCGGTACATCCCTTTGCTGGGCGGGTCCCTCTCCTCCGGGGAAGGCACGGGGAGGGATAGCCCCATTGCACACTTTCTAGGGCCCAGGGATGCTGCTGGGAACAGGAGGCGCCTGGAAGGCACTGGAGGCCCCTGAGGAGCAGAGAGCCGTCATCCGAAGGCCAGCGAGCTATTTTCCTGGCATTCGTAAGGTGCGTGGCGTCCGGATGTCAAAGCAAGAGCGACGTCTGTCACACACCACCCCCAATGGCCCTGACGTGCTGCACTACCACTGGCCTCCACCAGTGGTCGCTTTGGCACCAGGTCACAATCCCTTCCCTCCCTGGAGACAGCGAGCAGTGGTGGACGCTCAAGCTGCCTCCCCGGCCGGCCCTCCAGCTACCGAGCTCGTTCCCGAACCTGGGTTGCTGGCGTCGTGAGCAGAAATCAACCGCTGTGCCGATGGGGCCGCCACAAAACTACCATTTCTAAAAGAACAGGTGGTCAAGACCCTACTGATGGACGTTATGCATTTGTGGTAGGAACTCTATTTGGGAGAAAATCTTATTTGAGTATATATGCTCCTGCTGTATAGATTCAATTTTTATGGTAGCATTGTCTCTTTAATAATTGCAGAGCAATTTCCGAACCTGATATTTTGGGGGGTATGAACTGTTTGAACCCTGTTTTGGACCACTCAGAGCATAAGGGGTTCCCTAAAAGTGCCATTCGGGAATGGATGGCGGGAATGAATGATTTAGACCTTATAGATGGGTGGCGAGCGGCTCACCCCTACAGCCAAGGAATACGCGTTTTTTCACACCCCCATCGAACATGGTCACGGCTGACTACATATTTCTCTCAGAGAGTGGTACTTTCAATCGGGTACATTAAGCATGGACCCATTCACATCTCTGACCATGCTGTGGTTATCATGTCTTTGAATATGGGGAAGAAGAGGGTAGGTTAAGGGCATGGAGATTTCCTAATTATCTACTAGCCAAAAGGAGTTTCAGGAGCACCTGTATGAGCAATGGCAGCATTATGTACAAAATAATTCAGAGACAGACACCTCTAAAGCAGTTTTTGGGATCGGGGAAGGCGTTTATGAGGGGTCATTATCAGTTATGTGGCCATCATAAAAAAGTTAAGGAAAGGAGAATTAATTTAGAACAGAGACTTAAGGTGTTGGAGAGAAAGGCTGCTTTGGGTATTGGTGGAGAAAAGCGTGCACCTGTTGTTGACAAGGACCAGGGCGTTGAATAACTTGTTGCTGGGGAGGCGAGAAGACAGGGCTATTTATGAGGAAACATTTTTATGAGTGGGGAACAAACCGGGAACCATGCTGGCAAATCTTATTGGGGGGCACTTAATCCAGGCCATGCGAGCAGAGGATGGGGTCCTTCTGAAAAATAAAGCAGACACTGGGGAAAGATTTAGGAGATTTTATCACAAGCTTTATCAAGGTCAAAAGGGGGACAGGGGATGGCGGAGTTCTTGAATAAGGTGGAGGTACTGCAGATAACAGATCGAGAGAATGACTAAATGCGCCATTAAAAAGAGGAAATCCTATCTGCCATTGGAGCGCTTTAAGAGGGGTAAGACTAGTTCTGACGGCTTTTCAGCCGAATAATACTATAAAGTTATGAAATTAAAATTGTGGATCACCTGGAGGCAGTTTTCCAGAGGCAAGGGAGGAGAAGGAATGTTACCTCAATCCTGGGAGAAGCCACGATTGCCTGATCCCAAACCAGGGAACGATCTTGTAGAATGTGCCTCCTTTAGACCGATATCCATTTTAAACTGTGATTCTAAGGTTCTAGCTAAGATTATGGCCACTCGGCTGGAAAGCCTACTGCCAGAGCTCATTCACCCAGACCACACGGGTTTATTCGGGTAGGTACTCATATCACAATATGAGGACCCTCCTTAATGTAATCTGGGGAGCAAATAATAGTAAGAAGTGGTGCATATATTATCGATGGATGCAGAAAAAGCATTTGACAGAGTGGAGTGGAAATATCTAATGGAGGTTCTGACCGGTTTGGTCTGGGTGAGGGGTTCACAGGGATAGTCTGGAAGATGTATAGAAACCCCAGGGCCAGAATTTTAACAATGGTACCCTCTCAGATAGCTTTGATTTAGAAAGAGGCACAAGACAAGGCTGTCCGCTTTCCCTCTTTTAATGCGCTCTAGTGCTTGAGCCCTGGCCATTGCCGACCGGAAACATCCGAAAATTTCAGGAGTGGTGGGGAAGACTAGTAAGGAGGCCAAGCTTTCGCTCTGTGTGGATGATATGTTGATATATGTAACTAAGCCCAACAAGTCTATGCCTGCTCTTCTGAGCTTGATCGACCGGTTTTCACAATTCTCGGATATAAATTAAATCTGGACAAGTCCGGAGGAGCTGAGGGTCGGGCGCAAAGGGAGGATCTGTTGCACAGAAATCAAAATGGGGCTTCGGGTTGTCAGGAAGGCCTTCACCTATTGGGCATCAGAGTGGGAGGGATGGAGGACTTGTATGACTTGAATTATATGCCACTTGTACAAAATATAGTCATGGACCTAACTAGATAGAAGAACCTTCCTATAACGTGGTTGGGTAGGATAAATCTTATCAAGATGAACCCTCTCCTAGAATACTTTATAGTCTACAAATGCTTCATATTGGGTTAAGAGGAACTGAAGTGAAAAATTGGAAAAAGCCTTCTCTGATTTTATCTGGCGAGGCAGCAGGGTGAAACTTAGCCCAGTTGAAGGCCCCATAGAAAAAGGAGGTCTACAATTCCCAGACTTAAATAACTATCAGAGGGCAATGCAGTGTTGATATATTCAAGACTGGATTGATAGACCTAAGGAAGCGAGCTGGCTGGATCTGGAAGAGAGGAAGTGTGGGAAGAATTGCGTACTTGTCCCTGGGAGGTGGGAAGGCATACCAGAGACTCCTAATCCGAATCCCTGGTCATAGTGGTGTTAGATAGCTGGAGGGACATATCTAAATTGAGAGGTTCTGTACAGGAGGATACACTACTCCTACCACTGAGGAAATCCATTTTTCTTCCGGGGTTGGAGGATGGAGGTATAAAGAATGGGAAATAAAGGAATTAACTGCTTTAAGCATCTGTTTACACATGGAGTGCTGGACTCATTCCAGAATGTACAAGATAAGACAGGGTTGGGACGCCAACACTTCTTTCATTATCTCCAAGTAATGGCATACATTAAATCCATTGGGAGGCTTGGGGGTACTGTATCGTGTGGGAGGCACTTGAACAAATAATAATGACAGGACAAAAAAACCCAAGGGTACCATTCAGAGAATGGCTAAGGAAGGTATCGTGGTTTTGGATAAGACACAAAATACTAGAATGCTTTGGGAAAGAGACTTAGGGATCACAATTTCTGTAGACAATTGGAAAATGCTTCTTCAGTTACATCAAGGTGTCCTGATATGTAACAAGTATAAAGAGTCCTATTATAAGTTCTGTCATAGGTTATACTGTCCACCTCTGGTGGTTCATAATATAATCCTGCAATTTGTCCCATATGCCCTAGATGTAATAACAACTTGGCCTCATATTACCATTATTTCTGGGCCTGTCCGACCTTGCAGACATTTTGGGAGAGGTAGTGTCTGAATTGCGAGGTTGGAGGTCAGCAGTTTCCCTTGTCCCTCTTTTCCTACTTTTTGGGGTAGAAGAAACGGGAAGGGCGTGGACCCTGTACAAAAATGGCTTAGGGTGTTGGTATATATGGCTAGGCATTGTATTCTGAACTCCTCGTCATGGCGATGAAGCCTACTGTTGCCCATGGAAAACCCTGATAATACAGGCCATTACTTTGGAACCACTAACGTATGCTACTAAGGGAAAAGAGGAGTTGTTTTATAGAACTTGGCAACGTATCTTTCATCTCTGACTATAGCAGAAGGATTATGCTCAATAGGGCTGGGTTTGAAATGAATGTATTAGAAGAGGGTATTCGTGGACAATAAAATGTTAGAGGCCCTGACTGCATATCACCAGGCTAATAATTTAAAAGAAAATTTTTTTTTTTACTGAATGGAAAGAACAAGATGTAGAATGATGAAGTGGATCATGATGTAAATAGATTATGAACTAAGGTTCATGTCGTATATGTCTGTGTATGTGTGTATATATATATATATATATATATATATATATCGTATATTGGATATGTTTTTTTTCCTGTGGGGAAAAAGGAAACAATAAACAAATGATGCAAAAAAAAAAAAAAAAAGTGGGTGGTGATCAGAGAATCCTAGGAGCTAAGGACAGGTCCTGAATTTGGGAAGAGTGTTCACATGTAACAAAGAAATAGTTGAGGCGGGAATAGGTTTGAAAGCGGGAGAGCAATAAGTGAAACCAGAACTGGAGGAAAAGACTCCTCCATACATCTTCAATACCCACGTGAGAAAGGGAAGATCTAAAACATTTTACTGTAGGGGTAGCTCTTGGGCCCGAGAAGACTATTCCTGTTGAGGGAAATAGCTAAATTGAAGTTGCCTCCCATAATTAGGATGCCCTTATTGGATGTAAGGACTCTCTGATGAAAAGATCAAGTCACCGCCAGAGGCGTTTGGGGGAGTAAATAAACATTTACCAGGGTTACTTCCTGGGAATATAGTGTCCCAGTTAGGATGATATATCTACCCTGAGAGTCTGTTATGGATTCCTGAACTTCAGAAGGGTGGAGGCTGAAATTAAAGTTGCAACCCCACATCTATGGGCACTAGGGTGGGAAGAAGCATAAACTTAAATGTGGGTTCTCCACTTCAATTTCTGATGTTCTATAGCAGATAAGTGCGTTTCCTGGAGAAAAAAAGAGGTCTGCCGCCTGCTTGTTTAAGTATTGCATTAAGCGAGATCTCTTACTAGGACTATGAAGACCATTAATATTCATAGAAAAGCTTTAACTGGATTAACTACCATTGTCCATCATCTCAGAAAACCATACCCTTGGTGTGGCCACTAGGGCACTAAATAGGATGGCAGCTTAAAGATCGGCTCCACAACCCAGAGGAAATATCCTTTAAAATCCTTTTTCTACCAGCTGGTATTATATCCTCACGCTACTGTAACTTGTGGCGTAATACTCAAGCTGACTAATTTAGCTTCATTTTTTTTTCCGTTATGCCCCTTCTACTTCACTGAGCTCCTGTTTGAGGTCTCAGTAGCTTGTTCATCCGCTCCTGCTAGCCGGTGACCAGTGCAGTCCGCCCCCCATGGAGCCTTGGATATTCCCCAGGCAAGTGCAGGTGTGGGCCCTTACCACTGTGTCTATATTTCATCAGGAGATGCTGGTACTGGCCGGTAAGGGGATTGGGTATCGTGGCCAGGAGCTCCGTCTACTAGAGTTCCTGAGGTATTTCCTGGTTTTCTGATGCCCCGACATAGACACTAGGAGGCCGATGGGTGAGGCACATATTGGTGCAATCTCCTCCCGACTCTCGGTCTCGTCTTCCCCTCACTGTCTGCCCCAGCTGCACCGACACCTGTGGTCACCCAGGTGGCGGTAGAGTGAGGACAGGCAACCTCCCCACCCTGGAGAAGGAGAGCGGCCAATGGGCACTCTAGCCTTCTCCCCTGGCCGCCCTCCAGTTACCAGAGTCCGCTCTCGAACCCGCCTGCTGGCGCCACAAGTGGTAAACTCACAGCCGACGGGTCGGCCAGTTTAGCTTCATTGATACAAAAGACTTCATTTGCTGTGTGGAAATTGCTATTTTACTGAAGAGCCTCCTGGATGAGGTAGGCCTGAAAATATAGCTGAAGGCCGCTGCAACAAACCTGGAAGCTACCCTCAGTTGAGGCGATGTTCATCCAACTTTTGACCAGATAGCACAAGTCACTGTGGCAACTAATCAAAACACCAGGTGGTTCAAAATTTAGAAGCCAGGATGCTGCATACCGAATAGTGGGTCTCGCAATGCAGGAGCATGTTCAGGACTTAAGGGCAGACTGAAGAGATCAACAACGGTCCATACAGATGCCAGTAAGGTGGATGACCTTGAGAATCGAGGTTGCCGTAATAATCTTGTCTTCCTGAGCATGTAGAAGGTAAAGATAACAAGGTTTCTACAATTAGCCATCGCTGAAATGCTGCAGTTGGACCCATTTGATACAGCTCCAGGTGGAAGCCAGTGACACCGTATGTTAGCCTCCATGTCTCAGGTCCAGGACAGACCACAACCTATCATAGCCCGATTTTATTGATTTTAGGAACAAAGAGAAGGTCCTAAGTAGAGCTCATGAGATACAGAATGTAGTGTGAAGACTGAATAGGATCCACATCTTTCAGGACTTCTCTAAGGATCTGTCTGGCAAGCATGTCGTGCTCTGAGGCAAGGCATAAAATGCACAGTATTGGACTGTCCTATTTCTTGCATTACCCAGCAGAGTGTGAGTTATGCATAATGGGGTCCCGAACAGTTTTGAATCTCCTGATGCACTCGTGGATTTTTACGGCGCAACTGGCCACAAGAATTCACCACCACGGGCCCTTCGCAAAAACTGCTACCGATGGGTTGGATTGCCTCCTCTCCATCAGTGAGCAGGCCTGCAGTTTGGCAAGACCTCGGGAGCAACACTGGGAACTCCCCAAAAACTCACCGAAAAGCAGTCCTCAAAGAATACGGCCACCAGGAGCATCCTTCGAGGGCGAGCAAGACGACATAGAGGAGGCCATAAGCATGGACACTGTTGCTCCAGATCCATTACAGGCCCACCACACCGCTAATAGATATGAAGCTTTACGCCCCAGCTCTCTGGATCAACACCCAGGCATTGTGGATTCGACTGTGGAAGGCAGGCTTACCCTTTGTTGCAGCCCAGATACCTGTCCCCATCAGCAACTCTCTCACCAGCCAGCAGAGCGGAGCTACAGATAGCGGAGGACAGCGTCCACCAAGGCTACAAGGAGGCCTTCTCCCAGCTGGAGATCTCATCTTCAGTGTGGACCGTCCAGAGCTCTACTTCTCCAGGGCAATCAATCAGAGAAAACCCACGGTGTAGTCATCCTTCTGTTTTCTTTCTATTCCTGTTCTTTTAATCCCCCGGGAGTTGTAGGTATGGGGCAAGTTTGGGGTGTCTAAATTGATCGTCAGTGGACAGTCTCCTTGGCTGACCCATCAGCTACTCTTTCTCCATGTTACCCATGTAAGGAGACTTTCGAGCCCCTTTTCACCCCAACCTTGACCCCAACTTGCACTGCTATGTGGCAGAGAAGATGCCTCACTCCTATACCGGGAGGGATTCAACGAGGCCTACCAACAAGCTCTCAGTGGATGTCCTGATCAAAGGTCCAGACATGCCCCGCATTGTGTGGCTTAAAGTACACTCTTCATAGGTGTGATGAGCTTGACCTCACCAGGATTTTGTTGAGAGCATGTGCGCACCCATCAGCAATAATCCTAGGCTCACTGAAATAGTGGGCAGTCCTCCCCCACTTTCCTGCAAACCCCACCTCATTAGAAGCGTTCTGTGGTCCCACTTTAACTACCCCTGCTTCTGAGCTACACCACTGAGCAGCTCTCTCAACCCTCTGGGGTTGCAGTGAGCCACATGGTCCAACCTTCCTATTGGGTTGCTCGATTTTCTGGGGGCCTCCCCGCACTCACCATAGTGCTAAGGAAGGATGGTTACCACTTGATAATGCCCTAGGAATAGGGCTTGCCTACAGCAGGGCTCTGCAGCCGCCTCTATATCCCCAAATTGCATGGTACACTGTGCACAATGTATATAGTTTAATGTGTTTATATATGTTGGTTTCACAAGAGACACACACAGATGTTTTGTTATTTGTTAGTATAAGGTCATCTGGTAGGGGCAGGGTATATGGGCTTTACCCACTCTCCATATCTGGTGGCACTGTATAGAAATTTGCCTCTTCTGTTTGGACTGCCTCGCCCCTATCTGCTGGTTGTTCTTGATGCATCTTTTCATCAAATATTTGCTCCTATTACTAACAGGTGATATCACTTGTCTGACATGGAGCGTCAGAGGGCTTAACACCCCAAACAAAAGGAAGCAAGTTTGGGCCACCTTAAGAGACTAGGGCGAGGGTCACCTTCCTGCAGGAAACCAAACTTACGGTGGGGGATCTGAGAGACTGAAGAGGGACTGGGTAGGTCGGGTCATTCACGCCTCGGCCTACTCTAGGCGAGAGGGGTGGCGATTCTGCTTCACAGGCAGCTACAATGGAAATTGCAGAGACAAGCGAGAGACCCTGAGGGTAGATTGGTGGTCTTACTCATAGATACTGGGAGGGCCCTCTGATCCTGGGTAACATATCGCTCGAATGAGGACTTGCCCTCCTTCCTTCACAAGTTGGCCCAGGTGCTGGGATCCATATCTCGGAAGACACCCCATTTTATTTAAGGAGATTTTAATCTTACTCTGGACCCTTTTCTGGATAGATCCTTTCCAATAGTGAGCCCCACTCCAGGGCTGTAATGGCAGTTGCTCAATTACAAGTTTGGCCCTTATGGACATCTGGGAATATTTAGCCTCCCAGTGGGACTACACCTTAATTCCCCAGTACATAGTTCTCTTAGTAGAACAAACTTCTGGCTCACCTCTCCTACTATTACTAGTAATACTGTTAATACCCTTATTCATACCTGAGTTATCTCGGATCATGCCCTGTACATCTTGCCTTGACATAGGGCACCCTCTCCCTAAGTCTCCGGCATGGAGGCTGGACCCAATGCTACTTCATGACCCAGACTTTCCCCTTGGCGTCAAAGGAAGCAATGAATTTTTGGCATAACTTCATAGCAGATACCTCTGCAGGTATCACATGGGAGGCATTCAAAGCTACTCTAAGAGGGGCGATAATAGGGTATGCAAGCCAGCGCCAAAAGAGGAGGGAACAACATTTGAGGGGTTTGACGACGACTTCAAGAAGCGGAGCTTGCTTTTAAGGCCCTGTGTGTCCCTTCCCTTAGGTCAGAGGCGGTCACAAGGTCACCTCTGAAGATGCAGGGAACAAGCTGGTCTCTAGAAAGGCAGAGATTTTGATCATTAGACTCGAGCATAAATATTGGGAAGGGGAGAAAAGTGGGAGTAAGCTGCTGGCATACCATCTCAAAAAGCAGCAAGCCGAAAGGCACATAGTAGCTTTAGAGGATGAAGGGGTAGGACCCAGACCTCGGCGCAATGTATTAATCAAATAATGATGGATTTTTACTCCTCGTTATATAAATCCTCCAGACCCCAGGGTCCACTCATTTCTGGAATCCTACATCTCCCAAAATCTCGGAAGCCCAAGCTAATGCCCTAGATGCCCCGATCTCAACCCAGGAAGTGGCAGACACTATCCTCTCCCTTAAAAGGAAAGGCCCCAGGAGGGGACGGTTTCCCTATTGAAGTGTGGCAGCTGTTGCATCCTATAATCTCCAGTATTGCAGCAAGTATTTACTGAGTCATTGCAAACAAGGTCTCTCCTTCATCCCTTAGGGAGGCGACTGTTACTATCCTACCAAAAAGGTAAAGACCCTCTTAAAGCATCCAGTTACCGTCCTATTTCATTATTGAATGCTGATAGCAAGGTGCTAGCTAAGATACTAGCTAATAGATTTAATCCTGTCCTTCCCAGTTTGATCCACCCATCCCAAGTAGGCTTTAAGGGCCACTTTAGCACGGACCATATTAGATCGTTGGTAAATTTAATCCATAAGGCCCAAACATTATCCTCCCCGCTGCTACCATTGCAATAGATTTCTAAAAGGCCTTTGATTCCCTTGAGTGGGACTATGTCCAACAAGTACTTTGCACTATGGGCTTGGGGGCGGGGTTTTGGGCCTGGATTGGGGCAATACATTCATCCCTAGCTGCACGGATACTCACCAGTATGATGCTGTCTTCCCCATTCATACTGGGTAGGGATACCCATCAGGGCTGCCCACTTTCCCCACTAATTTTTGTATTGGCAGTAGAACCCTGGCGGCTGCTATTAGGCAAAATCCTCTAATTTCCGGGGTCCAGGTGGGAACAAAGGCATACCCTGCTCTTATGTATGCAGATGACCTGTTGCTCCCTATAGCCAATGTAGTCACCTCCCTCCTCCCTAGTGTCCACTTTGTCAGATTTCTCTACATTTTCAGGGCTCAAGATTAATCAGGCCAAGACGGAGTTCCTACCTTTAAACTCTTAAGTGTACCTCTCAAATGTTTACTTAGCATGGGCTCGATGGGCCCCAGAGGAGATTACCTGCTTGGGCGTTACTATCTCTCTAATCTGCATAAAATCTGGGACCTGAATATGAAACCACTTTTGCGACTTCTGGTTGGGCTTCCAAGCAGCATGGCGGTGTAAAAGCAGAGCTCTGCTACACCCTAGCTAATCTTCCGATTTGGCGCTTTCAGTGACAACAATTTAAAATAAACAAGAACTAGATATCGGGGACATACATAAGGAGCATTGCAAAGAAGAAAAATGTTAAGAAATTGAACAACTACGGGCAGCAGGAGCAAAATTAAATCGAGCAGCAGTGTCGGCCCAGGAGCCTTCCGACTCTGAACACTCTCAAGCACCAGCAGAAAGGCAGGACCAAACGACCACAGCAAATAATAAAGCGAGAAACAAAGCATAAAGTTAGATACTATATACAAGGAGCTATTGTCGTTTCATGTAGAAATTAAAGATCTTTATGGAGAGCTTCACAAAGACATGGTGAGCCTGGAGCAATGAGCTGATGCATCGGAGAGGCAGATAACAACAGTGGAGAACAGAGTAGATGACATGGAGAATACAGTTCAACTCTTACAAGATCAATGTGTACAGTTTCAAGAAAAACAAGAAGATGTGGAGAATAGAGCTCCCAGAAAGAACCTAATATTATATTGCATCCCTGAAGGCTCAGAAGGTTAGGACATTACTGGTTTACTATTGCTGTGTAAAACAGCTCTTGGATGCCCTCAGATATTCAGTTAACTTAGAGAGAGTTCACGTGCACTGGGCCCACGGCCAGATCCAAATGCTAGGCCTCGATCTATTATTGCGCTTTCTTAGCTACGTAGTCAAGGAGACAGTATTAACAGCAGCATGGCGAAAGGGCAAGGTCTTTACGGGCAAACTCGTTTCTATATTGATATGACTACGCTCCACAAACTATGCATAATTACAGAGCATATGCAGACATTTTACCAGCTTTGAAGGAGGCAGCCATTAGATTCACAACACCGTACCCAGCTAGACTTGTGGTGCAACTTTCATTGGGAAGAAAGGAATTTCATATTGTAGAGGAGGCCAGAGGAGCTCCTTAAAGGGGAATTAAAATAAAACCAAAATCCACACTAGGATTACAGAAAACTGACCCAGCGCTGGCATATGGTGAATCTGGGCAGAACACAAAATGGCAGAAAGTAACAAGAGGGACATTTCTAATCGTTTGGCGACTTTTTGCCAATTGGGAAGGGAAGAACCTGACTTACAAAGCTGAAGCTTGGCTTGTGATTTCTCGATGGTCCTCTGGCTAGAGGTCCCTGAAAGCTTATGACTGATGGAGGGACTGGGAATTCAGTTGTCTGAACTGGGATTTTTATAAGACAACGGCTCTCTCACACGATGTTGAACAGAGGAAAGGAACGCTAATAATTTTACCTGCAGAAATTGTGCTGTAACAAAGAAACATGTAAAACATTTGGTTTAGCTGTTTCAATTGGCCCTGACTATTGCTTTGAAGGGGCAATGGATATAACTTTAAAGAACAGATTATAGTGCTCTGCTTGATTTGTTTTAGGATAAACTGATATAAGTGTCTGAGAAAAGTTGCCCTAGTTGTATACTACAGAAGTTATTTAATTATAAAATAAACTATTTACATTATGGGGAATGGAACGTCTCCATACATGACAGGGAAGTCCATTTCAAACCAAAGACAGACAGGCAGGGTATTTTGAGTTAACATTTGGTTTTTATTTAGCTGGTCTGCATATTTCTTTTTATTTTTAATTTGGGAACAAGATAACCCCAGGAGGCCTGGGCATTTGGTGTTACCAGATATCCTCCAGTGACCCCAAACTATCAGGAGGCAAACTTAGGAGTATTTTTAAACTCCCTACCTTGCATTTAGCTTGCTGGAGAAACTGTGGGCATTCCCCAGCAGCCCTGGAGCACATAATGTGAGTTGCACTGTATTGTGCTCATTTTTCCAGGAGCGCAGCAGGCTTTACAGAAGATTCTAGATCCTGGATACCTGTAGAAACCCAAATACTAGCAAGTTTTTAAAAATCTTTCTTGGTAGCTCAGAAGTTGATACGGTAATCAAACATTGGCTGTCACCAGTGACAATCACATTACAACTATGGCAGATCTTATGATTGCTATATATAGAATAGAAATATACGGCAGCCATGAATAAGAGAGTACCAAAGTTTGAGATACTGTGGAGACGTTTGGTATTGTATATGTCTGAAGAGACTGGATTTCATCCTCTGAGGAAAGATGGATATGAATTTTGTGTATTCTCCTTTTGGCTCCATTCCACCAGATAAGTAAGTTTATCAAATTTATACCTACCTTTAAGGTAAAATCAAGACTGGGTAGAGAACTTTCCTCTCCAGTAATTCAGTAACCCAATAATCTAGTAATTAAGATTTTATTTCAAGTAATTGGAGTAATTTAAGTTTATTCTACTCCAGGAAGGTCCTGAGGAGATAGATTTGAGTATATATTCACCTCATGTCTCCTCTAAGGGTATAGTGTTAAGTGATTATATACATAAATATGACTTAATGTGAACCAAATGAAATAATTCAGGTATGAATGTACTGTTTATGTATGCATTGTCTAAATGAAAATTTTAAATAAAGTTTAAAAAAAAAAAATATCTTGGAAGTCAATTTTATTTGGAATATAGTGTATGTACATAGTTTTCAAGACAAAGGTCAGACATATACTGATAATTTGTTTCAGATTTCAGAAGGTTTGATAAGATCGCAGCAGGAGATGTGTATGAATAATTTAGATGGGAAAGGCATAAAATGTTTCAAAAAGTGACTATCAGGAGGATGGCTCTGGGGGAACATCAGAATGGTGATCCCCAGTAATTAGATATTAAAATGAGGACAACAGGAGAGAATATGTTTTCATGAGAATAAAATTGCTACTCAGAGAGTAAAAGCACTTTGCTTAATATAAATGGGCTGAACCCCATTAAAAGGCCAGACTGTTCCAATATATCGAGAGACACCCCAGTGATTTTTATTACCTCAGGAAACTCATTTAACAGACACGAGCATGCAAAATTGAACTGTAGGGGCAGGTTTTTGGTATATACGTCATCCTTTCCTAAAGGAAAGCGAGGAGTAGCCATTTTAATACCTAGGACCTCCCTTTTCATTTAGAAACACAGTGTAGATTCAGAGGAAGGTATGTAATCTTAAAAGTTACCCTTTATGGGACAAAGGTCATGTTAGTGAGCGTGTATTTTCCCCTTACATCTTTTTGTCTTTTTAAAGATTTTTGCAAAAACTCCTAGACAGTATGCACGGATGTCGTCTTATAAGGAAATATCAATTTAACTTTGTCACCTTGGTTGGACTCCTCTGCACCTTCCAAATATAAGCTAACATTAGCTCAAAGATTATTTATCTCTCAACTTGGTGCATTGTCAATGTATGGAACATTTTTATCCTCTTTCTGGGGATATCGTTCTTCTTCCCTAGACACAATTCTTACTCAAGACTGGGCTACTTTTTCATTTCAAAAGAACATTTGGACTGCTTACAGGATTTAACTATAGGACCTAGATTTCTTTCTGATCATTCTCCCCATTTTGAGGCTAATTTTAAAACACCAAGGAAATCCACTGGGTAGTGCTTGAATACATCTTTTCTTAAGGATAAAGCTTTTAGGGACAGCTTTAACTAAAAATAGCTCAGTTATTGTGGAGAATTCATCCCAGGAGACATCCAACGATAGTTTGGGGTACTGTGAAGGTTGTGATTGGGGAGATAATTGCACATTCAGCATACAAGAAGAGATACTGGGAAACACAATATGGTAAACTACATGAGAAACTAAGGGAAATGCAAACAAAGTTTATTCCTATTACCACAGAGGCCCAAACCCAGATTAATCAGACAAAGGCTGAGCTCTAGAAACTTTCAGACGAAAAAACACTACAGGCGCTATTTTACTTGAAAACATATAGGTACGAGGAGGGCCAAAGGAGCGAGAAATTTAGCCTGAGGCTTAGGGGACATAAAACAGCCACAATCATAACAAATTTAGTGGATCCGAGAGAAAACAAGAGTTTTAACTCACAGCAGATACTGCAACTGTTCCAGAAATAATATAGGCAGCTATAGAGAAACCACAAGGTCCAGAATTTAACAAAGTTGAGGAATTTTTGCCCTATAAATTAAGAAAGCTAACTAAGGAAATGGAAACCAGATTAAAGCCCTATCAGATCAGAGGAAGTCAGGCGTGCCATAAAAAGTAAATCATATTAAAACCCCTGGCCAGACAGTTTCCGTCAGAGTGGTACAAGACTTTTAGTAAACAACTGACTCCTTTACTACTAAACACCTTTTAGAAATTCAACAGGAGGGTTCCCTCCTCCATCATGGGATTACACCAGTATTTCACCTATCTTAAAAGTAGGTAAACCAGCAGATTTAACTACCTTATTCAGGCCAATATCCATATTAAACATGGACTACAAGTTACTGTATTTATGTCCATATGGGCACATAGACTAGAGGAAATTTACCATATTTGATTAATTCAGATCAATCTGGGTTCATTCGAGCCAGAGAAACTACAGATAATATACGCAGAATGATCCATTTGTTGGACCACTTAAATCGGAGACAGATACAGGCAGTGTTACTCAGCCTTGACGCAGACAAGGCTTTTGATTGCATCACTTGGCCTTTTTCTGGCAAACTTTGCACAAATTTGATTCCTGGGGAATTCTCTAGCATGATAGAAATTTATGCCTCTCCAAAGGCATACGTTAAAGTGAATGGACAGTTATCTTCAGTGTTACAGCTGGGAAGGAGAACTAGGTAGGGCTGCCCACTTTCCCACCTTACTGTTTGCCATATGCATTGAGCCATTGGCTGAAGCCATAAGGCAACATCCTAATATTCAGGGGTCCCTTTAGGAGGGAGGGATTTTACCATATCATTATATGCAGATGATAACACTCCTAGAACCTGAAAAGTCCATTCCTGCTACCCTACAAGTGATAGATAAGTTTCTAGAATTACCCAGATAAAAATAAATTACAAAAAGGAGTTATTATCTTTAAATTTCACCCCTCTCAGTCCCTAAAGAACCAGATCCTCTGAACTGGTGAAATAATAAGATTAAATATTTGGGTGTAAATATTCCCAGAAATTGGAATATTTGGAACTGTTTAATTTAGAGCCCCTATCGATAGAGATAGAGAATTTAGTTGGGAGTTGGACCGCACAGATATGATCTTTTCAGCTCGAATACAAGCTATTCAGATGACCTTGTTTCCTAAGATATGATATTATTTCCAGACTTTACCAATTATTCCATCACAATTCTACTTGCATCCTGGGCTAGAATTTTTCGAGGTTTGTATGGGCTGGTCAGCAGCCAAGGGTCAGATGGTCTGTGTTACAGTTACCAGTGGCAAAGGGGTTGTACTCTTCCAAACCTTAGAGATTACCATAAGGCAGTAACATGTAAAATAGTGATGACATGGCTGAACCCTCAGGTAGAGAAACCGTGGAAATTTATTGAATTTATACTAAATGATCTTGTAAACATTATCTCTATTATATTTGCCCCCAAAATTCTTAGCCACAGTTACAAAACTTCACATTTGGAACCCGTTATCGTTAAAGGCTTGTTATGGGCTAAGGGCATCTCCTACATTAACTGAAGTTTTTGGGTATTTTAAACTAATCGGTACAGAAAGTGTATCTTTGGATATGGGTGCTGTTCAGGTCCGTCAGGAATGGCAGAAAAAGGTTTGCTTTTGTTCTGTCAATATCTGGATGTAAATGGAGTAATGCCTTTTGCCACACTACAGGCAAAATATAAATTCTAGGGACGTGGATATGTTGTTCAATCCACACTTATTGTGCAGGTTCCTTGCCGCTTAAAATCTTGCTG
Source organism: Neoceratodus forsteri (assembly GCA_016271365.2). Taxonomy (NCBI): domain Eukaryota; kingdom Metazoa; phylum Chordata; order Ceratodontiformes; family Ceratodontidae; genus Neoceratodus; species Neoceratodus forsteri. The sequence continues at coordinate 493,725,215 of CM028131.1, read as the reverse complement.
GAAGGTCTTCAGACTGGCTCCTCCACCCACCCGGGTGGTATAACTCTCTGCGCCCGACGCCCAGATCTTCCTTACCACTTGGAAGCTCAGGTGCCCTTCTTAGCGCTCTGCGTTTTAGGCCTGGATCCACACTCTTGGTTAACCCGAAACTAATTCTTAGGTTTACAAGACTTCAGTCTTCTTTTCCCTCGTAGCTACGATGGACACATCGACTCCGGCTTTTGTTGGTGCCCTGGAGATCAGATGATGTCCTGGACCGATCCGCACTCCATGTGTGTCTCTGCCTGGGGCTTGGCCACGATTCGCAGGCTTGCGATTTGTACAAATCCTTTTGGCTTTGGCCTTGGAGGAATGCGCTGCTCGGCGACTTCTGGGCGCCCTGAAAATGGTATCTGCTGGTCAAGTCGAAGGAGGCCCGTTGCGGTGTCCATGACGCGGCTGTAGGAACAGTTGGAGCAGATGATTGCCCTCGAGGAGGAGGAGGCCCAGGCTGCGTCTTCTTCCTCCTTAGTCGCTGCATTTATCCTGCTCTTCTTGGGCTCTTCATGTACAGCTTCTTTTAAGGAGCTTTGTCAGTCCCTCTCCACCAAGGGAGAAGGACCGTCGGGACATTCCAGTCGGTCCAGAAGGAGGACTCAAAAGGTAAATCCCACTGTCGGCGTTTGTGGGGCGGAGAGATCCCTTTCACGGATGGTCAACTTCGACTTCAGTCGAGGTTGCCACTGGCTTCACAGTGTCCCCATCATGTCAGCGGCCGAGATACCCATCGCGCGAGTCGAGATTTTCTCGACCCGTTGGACAGTTTGTCAACTGGTGATGCCAATAACCCTGCTTCACCTGTTTCCCGGTGGAAACCAAGGACTTGCCTGTGTCTCCTGTGCCAGAGTCCCGATTAAGGTCCCTGTACTGAGGGAAGGTGGGTTCCCCGTCCCCTCTCTGACCCACCCTCAGAATCCTCAAAGGTCTCGGTCTCTGACCTCTTCCAGGTCCAGCGGTCCTGTCAATGTTAGCGGTCTTGGTCTCGGCACCTTGGTAAGCGCGTCACCGCTCATCCTCTCGCCCTCTTCGAGGGATAGGCTCGGTGCAAGTTGCGTCGATGCTATGAGGATTTAATGTGGCAGCAGCTCTTTTGTCTGTGAATAAGCCAACTCATTCGCCTTCTCTGGCCATTAAGTGGCTGTCACCTGAGCGGCCGAAACAACCCCTTGTAGCCGAGGAGCCAAAACTGGCACTGGTTGTTCTGCCAAACCGCTGCTCCACCCATTGTGGTAGACCCTCCACTTCCACAACTGAAGACTGGGTCCCAAACCAAGGATTCTCGGTCCGGTCAGGGCTTGCCCCATAGGTTGTCAGTCACCCGCACCCCGATTGACTTTGGCACGTGGAGGGTGGCTTAGGCGCTTAGCAACTGTCTGTGAGACTCCTCAGAGTCTGACGATGACTTCTCGCTCTCCAGGTTGCTTGACCTGAAGTCTGCAGGGGTTCAGTCGGAGGACGAGCCCATCCTCGTTTTTAGGAATGCTTGACTCATCTGAGTCCACTGGGATGAAGCTCGAACCTGTTTCAAAATGGGCCAAGTATCCCTCATGGAGATACTGGACTGAGGGATTCCCTATGGAGGCCTTTCCAGTGACCGAAGCCATTGTGGCCCGACCCTGGAGCTGTGGCAGTGGCCAGCTCTTGTTCCGCACTTTCGTCCAGGATGGCTCGGAAGTATGCAGTTCCTACCAGTTCACTCTCTGGTTTCTCTGAGCACCCCTCTGCGGAGGGTTAGTGACCGATAGCATTTTCCAGCATTCTGGGAATGCTTGGGATGTGGACAAACTGCCCGATAAGGGGTCCAAGAATTGGACTACTCAGGTCGGAAGGTATAGCTGCTTCCTCCTAGGCCTTCATCAGGCTAGCACAGCTGTTCTGATGAGACTTTTCACATGGCTTTTGGGTTCCCTGGATGAGGTGATTCCTCATCTCCTGGCTGACCTTCAGATGATGGTCAAGCAGGTGCAGGATCAGGGAAGGGCGGTAGCTAAACAGCAGTTCCAGACTTCAATGGACATTGCTGATTCATGTGCCCAGTCACTGTCGGCGCAGTGGTCATCGCTGCAGGGCTTGGCTGCAGATCTCCACCTTACGGCTGATATCCAGCACAAGCTGGCAGACGTCCTCTTCCTGGGTACCGACTTGTTCAGGCCGGGGTGGAGGTCATCTCCAGCGGATCAAGAGTCCAACGCCACCTTGGACTCTGTCCGTCTGCACAGAAGGACAAGGCCGCCAGCAGCAGCGTGAGCCGCTTCGCTGTTTAGCCCCTCAAGCACGTCCGGCCCAGAAACACCAGCATCAGGGCCAGCAGACTCGTGCTTGCACCCCAAAGCCAAGCTCGCTGCTTCTTCCAGCAGGAAGCCAGGAGGAAAAGTCCCATGTGGCTCCTCTGCGGCCCTTCCTCCAAGCCTGCCCAGTGATGGGTTGAAGTGTATCGCCCCCAACCTCGTCACTCCTCCCCAGGTTCCCCCATGGGGGAATGGCTCCATTTTTCTTTCCACCTGGTCCGCTGTCACCACGGACCACTGGGTGTTGGAAGTGGTAGGCAGGGTGTGCCTCTGAACTCGGGCAATTCCTCCTTTCAGAACGTGCCCCATGGGGGGCTGGGCTGGTCTCAGGCCTTGTCGTGTCTACATCGAGCCGACATTGCCTTGCTCCTCCAGAAGGAGGTGATCAGGAGGTGGCGAACCCCCTCCAGACCCAGGGTTTCTGTCCAGGTACTTCTTGGTCCCAAAACAGACAGGGGGGCTGTCCCCCATTCTCAACCTACATGACCAGAACAAGTTCCTAAGGTCTCACACCTTCAGGATGGTCACTCTGGCTCAGATCATTCCATCCTTGGAACGAGGCTTGTGGTTCTGCTCTCTGGACCTTCAGGACACGTTCTTTCTCATCCCAGTCTGTCCGTCTCTCCGCGATTCCTCCACTTCAGGGCAGAGGGATCCTTTACGAGTTCCAGGCCATGCCCTTTGGCCTCTCTCCAGTTCCCAGGGTCTTCACCAAATGCATGGCAGTGGTGACAGCATTTCTGTGGCGCCGAGGTGCCGGGTGTACCCTTACCTGGATGACTGGCTGATTGCAGCCCTCTCCAGGTTGGAGGTGGGCGGTCAGGGATCTGGCCTTCCAGGTCTGCTTTCAGATTGGCCTCCTCCCCACGAGATCAAATCGGAACCGTGGCCATCGCAGGTGATTAAGTTCATTGGGGCAGAGCTCACTCTCTCGAGCCAGAGCATGGCTCCCAGCAGATAAGGCCGAGGTCCTTTCCTCCTTTGCCCAGTCATTTCTAGTTGGGCAGTTGCGCCCTGCCGTGACTTCCTGCGCCTTCTGGGCCTCATGGTGGCCTGCACCAGTGTGGTCCATTGGGCACCGCTGGCATATCGTCCCCTGCAATGGGGGCTGGCCCGCCAGTGGTCACAGAGCTCCAGTCCTCTGGACCAGCCAGTGACAGTGATCCAGGAAATGTGGAATGGCCTCCAGTGTTGGCCCGTTCCAGCTCATCTACAGGAGGGTATCCCATTTGTCCGCCCAGAGCAGACTGTCACTCTGACGACCAATGCCTCTCTGATGGGTTGGGGTGCCCATCTGGGGAAGCTCAGAGCTCACTGCCTCTGGTCCCCTCAAGGTCCTGGATGCCACATAAACTTCCTGGAGCTTGAGGCGGTCCGGCTAGCTCTCACCGTCTTCGCTCCATTTGTGCGGGGTCAAGTGGTCCAGGTCCAGACGAACAACACCATGACCATGTACTACCTCAACCAAAAGGGCGGGACGCACTCTTGCCCTGTGCAAGGAGGCTCTCTGCACTTGGTCTCTCGTGATCAGCCTGGAGGCGGATCTTCTAGCCATCCATGTGGCAGGAGCCTCCAACAGTCTGGCAGATGCCCTCACCAGATAGGGCGCAGCCTCTTATGAGTGGTCTCTCCTGCCAGAGGTAGTACAAGATCTGTTCACCCACTGGGGCACCCATCAGGTGGACCTGTTCGCCTCAGGGAGAGCGAAGCTGAGTCTGTTTCACACCACCTCCCCTCAGCAGGGCTCACTGCAGGGGATGCCTTCTCATGGCCGTGGACCCTGGTATGGTATGATGGTTAAGTGGTAGAGCTGCTGACTCTGACAGCAAGGGCACTAGGTTTGAGACATGCAGTGGGACAGAGAGAAGTATTTTTGCTAAGTAGGGAGAAGGAAGGGTTAAAAGCTTTGAAATAGAGATAAATATTGGCCTGGTTCGTTGGTTTGGTGGATGGGCTACAGACTTTGGAGTCGGGGGTACAGGGTTTGGGGCTTGCAAGGGGACTATGGTTGGACAGTGGGCTAGGAGATAGAAAGGAGGGAGTAGAGATTAGAGAAGAGGAGGAAGGCAGCAGAAAGGATTAGGAGAGAACTGTAGTGACTGCTAGTGGACAGGGGTTGATATTAGTTGTTAAGAAGGAGTGGAGATGGAGTGGATGGAGTGGTGCCAGTGATGATTGTGCAGCAACCCCTAATGGTCAGAGTGTATAAGCTGTAAATGGGAAGTGGGCATTAGGAAAATGGGGTGGTCATATGTCATGTGACCTGTAAACTAACAATTAATGGAGTGCAGCGGGTGGGGCACACTGCGCGGACTGAGTGAGTGCTCTTCACAAGCAGGCTGGAAGGAAGGAGGCTTTACCTCTTACAGCTCTCTGCAGTCCCCTGTTACAAGCTCCTCAGCTGGGCAGTGTTTTATACCCTGTTTGCCTGCAAGAACCCTTTTGCTCCCAGCTGGCAGTCTTTTTTTTTTCCCATGGCTTTTTTCAGCTGGAGCCTTATCTTTTAGGCCTGTAGCTGTCTCTCTTGCTTGTTCCCCAACATTTGAGGGACTTATTATATCTATTTCCCACAACCCAATTTCCTGGCTGCCTTTGATGTCCTACCTCCACGGCAATATAACACCTGTAAGATAATTCGCACTAGCCGTCAAGAATGATTATTTCCCAAACCCTGTCTATTTTATAATAACAGATATGTAAGGGGAAGAAAAACAAACAGCAAGTGAAGGCAGAGAGAGGTAGTGAGAGGTGGAGAATTGTGAGAATGTCAGAGTGATCAGTTCCTAGGTCTCACAAGAACATTTGGTTGCACATCCAGACAGACAAGAGACTGAAAAGGAGAGGCTAGAAGAGGTTCTTGCATTTAACTCTTTTTGCATAACAAATTGGACAGGACCTTATTCAACCTTGTCACATCTGTTAGCTAATAGTTTTGGCATACATTTCTGCATCAGTATTAATCTGTGAAATTGGGTGAAAAGAGGAGCAGAACTCAGGATTTTTCCCAGGTTTAGGTAATACCATGATCAGTGCAGATTTCCATTCAGGTGGAAAAGTAAGATGCTGTATGCAATGGAAATTACCAGTATGAAGGGGTTCAACCAGGATCTCAGCAAAGCGTTTATAAAATTCCGTGAGAGTCTGTCATCCCCAGCTGCTGTCTTTATTTTAAGATCGTGATAACAGACAATTTCTGGCGGCTGGTCTAAAACTCCTCTGTTCCAGAGACAGAGTAGGAAGGTTCAGTGATTCAAGGAAAGCAAGTTTCTAGGGACATGGATATGTTGTTCAATCCACACTTATTGCAGGTTCCTTGCTGCTTTAATTGTTGCCAGAGGTCTCCAAGCTGGCTCCTCCCACCCACCCGGGTGGTAAACTCTCGGTTCCGCCCCATGACTCCAGATCTTCCTTACCGCTTGGAAGCTCAGGTTCCTCCCTTAGCGCTCATGCGTTTTAGACTGGATCCTAACCTTTGGTTCGGTCCGAAATTAGTTTTGAAGTTTTCTAAACTTCAGTCTTCATCTTCCTTGCGGCTCGCGATGGACAAACGATTCCCGGCTTTGGAGGTGCCCTTGCGGCAGAAAATGGCCAGGACGGATCCACACTCCATGTGCATCTACTGCCTAAGCCTGAACCACGACCCGCGGCAGGCCTGCGGGTTGTGCTGCTCTTTACAAGCCACCGTCCTGGAAGACCAGCTGCCGATTGAAGCACGGGTGCCCCGAGAAGTGTTACCTGCCGGTAAAATCCAAAGAGGCCTGTTGGGCAGTGTCCGGCGGCTGCCTCCGGCTGAGCAGCTCGAGCAGATGATCGCCTCTTGAGGAGGAAGCTGCCCAGGCTGCATCTTCCTCCTCCTCCTCGCCGCAGCATTTATCCCGCCTCTGAGTTCCTCGACACGGCTTCATTCAAGGAGCTTTGTCAGTCCCTTTCCACGAAGGGAGAGGGCCTTCGGGACATTCTTCTCAGCCCAAGAAGAAGGAGTCGAAGGATAAGTCCCACCATCGGTGTTCGTGAGAAACGAGAGGTCTCCTTCCTCGGACAGCCGACAATTGATTTGATCGAGTTGCGGCTCAGGCCACTGGCTTCACAGTGTCCCCGTCAGGCAGCCTGCCGAGACTCCCATCGCATGATCAAGATTTTCTCGATCCGTTGGACGGGCTGTCGACTGGTGAAGCCAACAACCCACCTTCACTGGTTCCCCGGTGGAGACCGAGGGCCGCAGTCCCCTGTTAAGTGCCCGGGCCGAGGGAAGGCGGGTGTCCCCGCCTTAGACCGCCCTCAGTCCCCAGGGGTCTCGGTCTCGGACTTCATCTCGGTCAAGCCGTTCCCGCTGACATGTGAGTCTCGATGCAGTAAGTGGTGACACCATTCCTCCTTGTCCTCTTCCTTGGATGAGGGAGGCTTCGTGTAAATTACGTTGGCGCTCACGAGGAGCTTATGTGGCAGCAGTTACTGTTGTCTGGGTCTAAACCGACTCTGGTTCAGCCCTCCAGCCATCAAGTGGCTGTCGCCTGAGCGACCGAAGCAACCGCTCGCCCAGTCGGGTTGTCCGTTCCAGGGCGGTTGTTCGGCCGAAACTGGCTGCTCCACCGATTGTGGTGGAACCTCTGCCTCCACAACTGAATTTGGGGCACCGACCAAGGATTCTCGGTCAGGTCATGGCTTGCCCCAGAGGTTGTCGGTCACCCTCACTCCCGACCGTCCTCGGCAGGTAGAGGGTGGCTCAGGGCCAGGCAGCTCTTCGCTACTCTTGAATCCGATGACTCCTCCCTGTTCTCCAGGCAGGTCAACCTGGAGTCCTCAAGGGCCAGTCATTGGACGATAGCCCATCGTCCTTCTTGGGTCTCCTTCGACTCATCTCGGGTCCACGGGATGCAGCTTGAGCCTGTGTCCAAATGGGCAAAGTATCCCTGATGGAGATACTGGACCAAGGGATTCCCCACGAGGCCTTTCCAGTGGCTGAGGCCATTGTCGGCCCAACCTTGGAGCTCTGGCTGCTTCCTGTCCTGCACCCTTGGCCAGGATGGCCAGGAAGTCTGATCCACCGCTCTTTGCCCAGTTTCTCGGAGCACCCTCTGCTGAGGGTTAGTCACCGACAGCGTCTTCGGTGTTCTGGTAACGCTCAGGGCGTGGATAAGCCCCTGATAAAGAGTCCAAAAGCTGGACTTTGCTGGGCGCAAGGTGTATGCTGCGTCCTCCCTTGGCCTCCGACAGGCCAGCTCTGCCGTGCTGATGGCACACTTCTCCCATGCCCTCTTGGGCTCCCTAGATGAGGTTGTCCCTAATCTCGGCCGACCTGCAGACCACGGTCCGTCAGGTGCGGGACCAGGGTAGGGAGGTGGCGAGCAACAGCTTCAGACTGCTCTGGACATAGGTGATTCCTGTGCCAGGTCAGTAGCGGCCGCAGTGGCCATGCACTGCAGGCGTGGCTGAGGATATCCACCTTCATGGCGGATACCCAGCACAAGTCAGCGGACGTCCTTCTTGGGACTGACCTCTTGACCCTGGGTGGAGGAGACACCTCCAGCGGATCGAAAAGTCCAATGCCACTCTGGACTCTGTCACCTCCGCCCAGAGGACAAAGGCCACCGTCAGCAACAACATAAGTCCTTTTGTCCTTGGCCCCTGCAGCTCGGCCGGCCCAACAGGCCAACAGGCTTACGCTTGGCGTCCCAAACCCAACCAGTGGCTTCCTCCAACAGGAAGCAAGGAGGTAAAGGCCCAGGAGGTCCCTCGGCGGTTTCTCTTCCAAGCCTGCCCAGTGATGGGTTGATGGGTGCCGCCCCAGCCTCGTCACTCTTCCCCCGGGTTCCCTCCGTGAGGGACAGCTCCGCCACTTCCTTTTCGCCTGGTCTGCTATCACCACGGATCGCTGGGAGTTGGAGGTGGTAGGAAAAGGCCTGCCTCTGGACTTCAAGCAGGCTCCTCCCTTCGAGCCATCGCCCTCAGGGGCCACGGGTCTGCAACCTCGTTGTTGGCCCCTGAGCCGATATTGCCATGCTCCTCAAAAAAGGTGATCAGGAAGGTGGCGGATCCTCCTCCAGACCTGGGGTTTGTGTCCAGGTATTTCCTGGTCCCCAAATGGACAGGGGGCTGGTGCCCCATCCTTGACCTGCATGACCTGAACAGGTTCCTAAGGTCTCGGACCTTCAGGATGGTCACTCTGGCTCAGATAATACCATCCTTGAAGGAGGCATGTAATTCTGTTCCCTGGACCTCCAGGACGCTTTCTTTCATGTCCCGATCTGTCCATCTCATCAGAGATTCCTCCGCTTCAGAGCGGAGGGGTCCCTACTGAGTTCGGGCCATGCCCTTGCCTCTCTCTAGCTCCCAGGATCTTCACCAAATGCATAGCAGTGGTGACAGCATTCCTGCGGCGCGAAGGGTCAGGTGTACCTTTACCTGGACGACTGGCTGATGCAGCCCCTCCAGAGCGGAGGTGGAGCAGTCCAGAGATCTGTCCTTCCAGGTTTGCTCTCAGATTGGCCTCCTCATCAACAGGCCAAGTCAGAACTCGTGCGAGCAGTGATGCACTTCGCCGGGGCAGAGCTAAACTCCTTGAGCCAGAGCTCGGCTTCCAGCGGACAGGCCGAGGTTCTTTCCTCCTTTGCCCAGTCATTTCTGGTTCGGCAATCGCGCCCTGCCGGGACTTCCTGCGATTCCTGGTCCTCATGGCGGCCTGCACCAGCGTGGTCCGTTGGGCCCATTGGTAAATCGTCCCCTTCAATGGGACTAGCCTGCCAGTGGTCTACAGCCTGCGATCCGTTGGACCAGCCTGTGACAGTGATCCAGGAGATGTGGGCGCTCTCCAGTGGTGGACGTTCTGGCACATCTGCAGGAGGGCATCCCATTAATCCGCCCAGGCCGCGTCTCTCTGTCGACCAATGCATCTTTGATGGGTTGGGGTACCCATCTGGGGAGCACAGAGCACATGGCCTCTGGTCCCTCGAGAGTCGATGCCATATCAGCCTGCTGGAGCTCCGGCGGTGCCTAGCTCACCACCTTCGCTCCGTTTCTCACGGGGTCAAGTGGTTCAGGTCCAAACGGACAATGCAGCGACCATGTACTATCTGAACCGCCAGGGCGGGCGCTCTCCATGCTGTTATGCAGAAGCTCTCCGCATATGGTCCTCGTGCGCAGCCTGGAGACCGATCTCCTAGCCATTCACGTGGCAGGAGCCTCCCAACACCCTGGCCGATGCCCTAAGCCGGATAGGCTGCGTCTCACGAGTGGTCTCTCCAGCTGGGTAGTACAAGATCTGTTCTCCCACTGGGGCACGCCTCAGGTGGACCTGTTTGCCTCAGGGAGAATGCGATGCTAAGTCTGTTCCGTGCCTGCCCCCTCAGCAGGGCTCGCTGCAGGGGATGCCTTCTCGAGGCTGTGGACCCCGGGCCTCTCTGCCTTCCCCTTTCCCTTGATCCACAAGGTGCTTCTCAAGGTGAGGAGGGACAAGGCGCAGGTAATTCTGGTAGCCCTAGACTGGCCCGCCATTTCTGGTATCCAGATCTCCTCAGCCTCAGCTCCAGGCTCCGGCGGCTTCCAGCCCACCGGACCTGATCTCAGTCAACCAGGGAAGGTATTCCATCCAGACCTTCAATCCCTGCACCTGACCTGGTTCCTGGCGGCTAGAGTTCCAGGCCTTGGGTCTTTCGACAAGGTCCTCAACATCGTTGAGGCGTCCCGTCAAGGTCGACCAGAAATGCTATGCCTTCAAATGGAAGAGTCTCCATTTGGTGTCAGGAAGGGCTTGGACCCTTCCAGCCTGTCCCATGGCAAGCATTCTGGACCATCTGTGGTCCCTTTCTCAGCAAGGGCTCGTCGACGATTCTGGCGGTGCACCTGGCAGCCATCTCTGCTTACTGGGCGCTGGCCGGAAGCAGTCGGTTGCACAGGAGAAGATGGTGGCGCCTTTTCAAAGGCCTTGACCACATTTCCTCTCCGGTGAGAACCTCCACCTCTGTGGGATCTACTGCTGGTATTGGCCAAGCTCATGGGCAAGCCATTCGAACCGATGCACAGGTGTGTATTCCCACCTGTCATGGAAGACCACCTTCTTGGTGGCTATCATGTCAGCCAGAAGGATGGGAGAGCTCCAGGCACTTTCCATCGAGTCTCCTTATCTGGTCTTCCACAGGGACAAGGTTGTCCTGTGCCCCCACCTGAAATTCCTTCCGAAGGTGGTGTCGGAGTTTCACCTTAACCAGGTGTTGACTCTGCCGGTGTTCTACCCCAATCACACCTCGGAGGCCAAATATAGGCTCCATACTTTGGACCCTAGACGAGCTCGCTTATTATAAGGGAGCGGATGCTGAAGTTCGGAGAGAGGTTAGCCTGCTGTTTGGCACCTAAGCTGAAGCCGCACCTGGCAGACCTGCAGCCAAGCGGACGATAAGCAGGTGGGTCACCTTCTGCATAGAGCTCTGCTATAGGTTGGCGGGCATGGAGCATCCCAGAGGATAAGAGCTCATTCTACCTGCCATATCGCTGCATCGGTAGCTGCTTCCAGGATGTCCCTATCCAGGATATCTGCAGGGCTTTACCTGGAAGTCTGCACATACCTTTATTACTCACTACCACATCAACCTTGAGTCATGCCGGGATGCTGATTTTGGGCCTCGGTTCTCCAGTCCTTATTTCCCAAGTAAGTATCAGGGGTGTGTGCCTTGCCTCCCTCCTCCCAGAGAACTGCTAGAGTCTGCCAATGAGTGTGGATTGAACAACATATCACGTCCCTAGAAATACAGGTTACTCACCTTTAACAGGAGTTCTAGGAATGGTATATGTTGTTCATCCACACGAACCACCCGACCTCGGCTGACCTGCGACAACCTGGCTTCCAGCGGGCTAGATCTGGCGTCATGGGCGGAGCCAAGAGTTTTACCACCCAGGTAGGTGAGAGAGCCAGCTTGAAGACCTTCTGGCAACAATTAAAGCGGCAAGGAACCTGCCAATAAGTGTGGATGAACAACATATACCATTCTTAGGAACTCGTGTTACAGGTGAGTAACCTGTATACTTTCTCCACTCCTCCTTAGACACTGGTTCTCTGGCTGGTGTGGTCTTCATTGACCTCTAAAGCTTTCAACACTGTCTCCATCCCTCCTTCTTGATGCCTTTAGTCTCTCTGGTTTTGCTGCTGGGCCTATCTCCTGTGTACCAGTTATCTGTCTGATCGCTCACAGCATGTAAAATTAATGGGACCTACTCAGACATCTGTCCCATCTTTTCTGGGGTTCCCCAGGGCTCCATTCTGGGCCCTCACTATTCTCCCTTTACCTTAACACCCTTCCACGCTCTTGCTCGGGAACATTCTATTATACGCTGATGATGCAGTCATCTTTGCCTCAAGTCATCAACCCTATTGCCATCCAGGACTCGCTGCAGAAATCCCGCGAAGCTGAGGGCTGGTTCAAGAACATAGATTGGTGATAAATCTTAAAAAACAAAAACAGTGTTCTTCACTCATCCTCAAAACAAGTCATGCAACTTCAAACTCCTCATTCACTCTGGGTCCTCTTTCCCCTCGAACAAGTTTGCTCCTATAAATACCTAGGGATCCATTTTGACCCCTCCTCTCCTTCCATGGACACATATCTGCCCTAGCCACTGCCACTAATATCCGATTGGGCATCTTACATCAGTATAAACACTGCCTCCCCTGGGCTCTTCACTCAGTCACCTCCTCTATCCTGTCCCTGGTGGACTATGGACTGCCGGTGTATGGTGCTGCTGATCAGACCGCACTCCATAAAATTTGCACTACTCTGAATAAGGCCTGCAGGTTAATTACTGGGGCACCTAGAGCTAACACACACTGTCTACTGTACACTAAACGCTGGTACTTGATCTTGCGGCGCCTCAAATATCTGACCTGTACCCTTACAAAAAGACCCTCCTTGGGCTATCCCTGCCAGGATTGACCACCACCATCCACCGCTCTGTCCCACTAGTTCATACTCGGACCTCTGGGAAAATCTCTCTTGTTATCCCTAGAGCTAGGACCTCTCACGGCCAAAGAGCCTTTAGCTTTAGGGCCCCCTCGGGTTCAACACACTGCCCCTCCATCTCCGAGCTCCAACTATATCGTGCTTCAAAGCGTCCTTATGGAACCACCTTGTTAACACCTGAAGCTGTAATTGCCACTAATCAAAGCCGTACTCAATACTTATGACAAAGCTTACTACTAAGCTGCTAAGGACAACATAACTGGTATTGTTTGCATCAATCCTTCCTGTACTAGCTTGTTTGTATCTATGTCTTAAGTTACTGTTATACTGTGTATTTTCGTTTGTCTTACTGTGACAAGGTACCTTTATAAATGAGCCTATGGCTCAAAGGTTTTCAAACTGCTGTCTAAATAAAAAATAAAATAAATAAATATTCTGTCCTTATCTTTAATGAGATGTTCTGGGGTATACAGTACCGAATGCTTTAGCTATACCAATTGGTTTAAGAAGAATTTGAGGGTAAGGGCACATGTATGGAGCCTCTGTATGACTCTAGAGGCTTGCACCTTCATGAAGCTGAAGGTCAAGAAGTCAGCCTGCTTTATTACCTTGAGAGTAGTAGGTAAATTTGAGAGATTCTCTTGAAGCTCTACTGTTACAGTGAGTAAAGAACAGGTAATTTCTGTAACAATAGATCTTCAAGAGACTCTTCCACTGATAAATACTTTTGGAACTGTAATCTGTTGGCGTTAGGACCATTCTGAAACTTTTGCTAGCTGGGGCTGTCCACGATGCCCTGCAGCGCAAGTACCTATACAACTGTGGACAATCCCATTGCTCCATAGTTTCCGCTGGAGATGAACTCCGAGGTTACTTACTGTGTAAAACTAGAACAAACCAGTGCCATGCACACACACAGGCATGGGACCAGAAAGTAGTACACTGTGTCAGTGGTGGACATCTCCAGACCAAGCAGTGGATGAAAATCACTGGTCACAGTAAGGGAATGGAAGGCGGGAGTGGTTTGGCCCAATGGAGCAGAGTCGAAGATCTACTGAGTTAACTGTTTTATCTTGTTCAAGGAGATCTCCACCATTGGACCACACCTTTGGAATGATTTCCAGGCAGCACCAGGTTCCCAGGGAGCATTGTGAGGGCTGATATGTAATCGGTGCAAAAACTTGCAGGCCTATCAGATGGACAAGAACCCGTATATCAACAAGAGACGGTGTTTGGAAAGTAGTGTAATAGCTAAAGTTGCAAATGGTTGTATATGGGCAGTAGTGTAACCAGCTGGTGTGGAAATTACCATCAGTTCAGTAGATAGACTACATAGTACAGTGAAGGCATACAGCACACTTCTGAAACCTAAAGGAATACAGTGAACCAGTGACTAGGACAGGCATGAAGCAGAGATAGAAAGGGTGCCCTAATCCCCACAGGCAAGTTAAAGAGGCTGAGAAGAATTTCCACAGTCCGGAATGTATTGTGTATAATGAGGGTATGGGGCAAAACTTCCTCTGGGTAGTATTGACTGGATGGAATACTAGACTTTCTACCAGCTTGGTAACTTGGGCACAGTCACTACCATAGGGTACATAACAATCTCTCGTCTGAGCCACAACAGGTGCTACTGCAATAGTACTGCAGAAATGTGACTACACGTGCTTACAGCTTCAGAGCGGGACCTATAGGTCCCGATTAGCAAAATGGTAAGCAGTTAAATGTTTTCAGTAACTCACATGCCTGTTTATATGTTTCTGTCTGGTTGATTGTGTGACCCAACCCCACCCCTGGCAGCCATTATCATCAACTACCAGTCCAAGAATCCCTTTGGCCAGCCCTCTGATGCCACTTATGATGGCTTAGTGTAAGCCTATAAGTATACAGTAACTTTAATCTGTTTATTCTGCATGTACTTGTGCTTACAATGCCGGGTACCAATCAGCATGTAATTGCACTTATAGTGCTGGTACCGATCAGCTGAGGAAAGTGCTGTCCTTGGCTGATCAGTACCAGTACTGTAAGTACAATGATTGAGATTACTGTATGCTTTAGGCATATAGAAGTCCCTTGCAACTTAGCTCCATACTGCATGTCATCAGAGAGATGGCCATGGGGGATTTTTGGTGTAGTAGTTGCCGATAAGTGCTTTAGTGTTTTACTATACATCCCACTTCTTTGCTCAAGCAACAGGCAGCAACTGTGAATAGTGAGATGTTCATGAAGAAAGTGGTGCGGAGGATGGGGCAGCTGCACTATACTGAATGGAGAGGAGACTGTGAGATGTTACTCCGCTCCAGTCCGTGGAAGCAGAGAGGTTGTGCTGTATCAGGAAACATTCTAGACATTCCAGAGCTCCCTTTCCTTACTGGCGTAATCACAATACATTAGCATAGCTGTGCTGTCTAACTGTAAAAACAATAGGCTGTATAGAAACAGTGACCCACTAGAAAGAATTTTTAAGCTTTTGTTTTGCGTACCATAACTGAAAATCCTGAAATCAAACCAGTCAGGAGGTCATATTGCCCACAGAAACCTGTATCGGCTGCAGAAGGCAGAAAGCAGAGTTATAAACTTACAGATACATTATCAGTAGGAAGTCTTTTTTTTCCCCTAAAGTTAGTAGAAACGAAGAGGAATTGATTATTAGTCGGGATTCTTGTGAACAAAGAAGTCGTAAGTGTACTGAATGCCCCAAGAAGGGTCACGGGAGCTATGCAGTCAGAGAGAAGAGATCACTGAACCAGTAAGCAAATACCAGTGAATGGGAATTGGTGTCTGTATAAAGCAGTGTCACTATGAAAAGGAAAGATGAGACCAGAAACCCATGTAACAGCAGACCCCATATTATGCTGAATGAGTATTGAGGCTGCCAAATGTCTGGGAGGCTCAAGGGATACATGAATGCTGGAGGTGAAATTCTTGGGGTTTAGATGCTCCTGTGGTGAGTTTTGGGGCTTTTATCAAGGATAAAACATACTTTTAGCAAAAATGAAAACCAGCACAAGGACGGTGGTGCTATCTCAATTCTTAATTTCAGCAAACACAAAAGTGCACACCTTGAAAAAAACTCTTGGATTGCTGCTAGTTCACTCTTTCATAAGTTTTATTCACGCGCCAGCCCCATGTCAAGTGCTGCTTCCAGGAAAGTTCTTACGTTTGCACCCTCCGTTGCTTCAACAGAAGGATAAAACTTATGAAAGAGTGAACTAGCAGCTGTCCAGGAGTTTTTTGAAGGGTGTGTGCGCTTGTGTTTGCTAAATGCACTTTGTTACAGCTTCCTTCCCTGACTCCACTCAAAAATATTTTTCCTGGAGTCGAGTGTGGGCGATTCTGGTTGGCCTTAAAGTCAGCAGCTGCTACTAGGGTGGGTGCCATAGAGGTGCCCTAGGCTATTCTTGCGACCCCCACACACACACACACACACTGAGCTAGTGCCCACCAAGATGCAACCTCTGACAGAAAGCCAGAGCCAGCAAGTTAAGTACCACTGCCACTACTATAATATTGAAACATAGAAGTTGACGGCAGATAAGGACCACAAGGCCCATCCAGTCTGCCCATTTCTTTTCTGCCTTATAAATGTGCCATCGACCTTTGCTCTGTCAGTGGCCTATCTATTCATACTCATCTGTATTACTCCCTTATGCCTATCCCATACCTGTTTGAAACCCTGCACTGTATTCATAGCCACCACTTCCTGAGGTAGCGTTGCATGCATTCACCACCCTTTCTGTGAAAATAATTTCCTCACATTCCCCTTAATCGGCCTCCTCTAATCTCATGCTGTGACCTCTTGTCCTGCTATTTTTCTTATATTTAAACATGTTAGACGTTTTCACCTGGTTAATGCCCTTAAGGTTTTGAATGTCTCGATCATATCACCTCTCTCCCTCCTTTGCTCAAGGGTATACATATTGAGCTCTGTTAATCTGTCTTTCTATGTCTTCTGATGCAGTCCCTGCACCATTTTGTTGCCCTTCTCTGGACTGCCTCAATTTGGTTAATGGCCTTGTGAAGGTGTGGCCTTCAGTACTGCGCCAGTACTCCAGATGGGGCCTAACCAGCCTCTTGTAAGGGGATTATTACCTCCCTCTTACAACGTGATACCCCTACTACACACTAACATCCCCTAGCCTTACCTACAGCTTTAGAGATCTGCTTGGATGATTTCAGGTCATCGGTGATGATGATGCCCAAGTCTCTTTTTTCCTTTGTGGCTGCCAGCAACTCCCTCCCAGCCTATAGGTGGCTTCAGGGTTTCTCTTTCCTGTGTGCATGATCTTGCACTTCTTTGCATTAAATTCCAGTTGCCACTCTTCTGACCATTTTGCTAGTTTATGCAGATCTCTTCTCATTCTGCCCACCCCATCTGGATCATCTACTCTGTTTGCAGATCTTGGTGTCATCTGCAAACCGACAAGCCTTACCATCTAGTCCATCTGCAATGTCACTAATGAAGATATTGAAGAGGACTGGCCCCAGAACTTATCCGAGTACCCCACTTGTGACTTGCATCTCTTCTGACTGTATACCATTTATCACCACTCTGTTTTCTGCCCATCAACCAGTTTGCCACCCAGTTAACCAACTGTGACCCACCCTGAGCCTACCCAGCTTATTTATCAATCTTCTGTGTGGAACAGTGTGAAAGCTTTGCTGAAGTCAAGGTAGGCGACATCAACTGCTCTCCTTGGTCCACCACTGTGGTTACCCAGTCAAAGAAATCTATGAGATTAGTTTGACAGGACCTTCATTTTGTAAACCCATGCTGTCTTGGATCCTGTGCCCTGTGGATTCCAGGTGTTGCACTATCCTTTCCTTAAGGAGTGCCTCCATAATCTTGCCCACTACTGAGGTAAGACTGACTGGTCTGTAGTTCTCTGCCTCCTCCCTGCTACCACTCTTGGGGAGTGGGATCACATAAACCCTTCTCTAGTCTTCTGGGACCTCTCCTGTGCTCAGAGACTCACTAAACAGTTCTGCTTATGGCTCTGATAGTTCCACCCTTAGCTCCTTAAGTACCCTGGGATGTATGCCATCAGGTCCCATTGCCTTGTCCACCCTGAGCTTAACGAGCTCTTGTAGGACCCTTTCTTTTGTGAAGGAGTAGTGCTCTCCTCCCTCCCCTGTGTCCATGGTGTTGAGCTGTGGGCCCTGCCCTACCTTCTCTTCAGTAAATATTGAGCAAAAGTATCTATTTGGGATAGATGCTTTTGCAGAGATCCCTCCTCACATGCCCCTTTGTCCTTTGAGCTTAGCAGTTCCCACTGTAGATTTTCTCCTTTCACTAATGTAACTGTAGAAAGTTTTGTCACCTTCTTTTACTGTTCATGCTCGTGTTCCCTCAGTTTGGGACTTTGCCTGTCATACTGCCTTCCCTGCTTCCTTTAGGGCAGTTTGGTATGCCTCTCTGTCTCCATCCCTTATATTTCCTGAAGGCCAGCCTTTTGGCTCTGACCTTTTCTGCTACTGTATTGGAGAACCAAAGTGGTTTTCTTCTTCTTTTGCACTTCCTTTTCTGTCTAACACAATGGGATGTTGCTTCAAGTATTGCATCCTTAATGCTTGCCCACTTTGCCTGTACCCCTCACCTGTGTTTCTTTCTGCCAGGGCTAGCTTATCTCTGTTGGCCATCTTATCAAAGTCAGCTCCTCTGAAGTCCCATATTTTTGCCTTGGAATGGATGATTTAGATGTGGCCAAATTGAACCATACCATGTGATGGTCACTGGCCCCAGGTGACCTTCTACCTGGAGATCTGTGATCCCTTCCTGTTAGTCATTACTAGATCTAGGATAGCCTTGTCTCTTGTGGGTTGTTGTATCAGTTGTTTGAGGCACTCCCCTGCAGGAATCCACCATGTGTGTAGTTCTGTCAGATGTTCCTGCTGGTATTGACCAGTCTGTGTCTGGCATGTTGAAGTCTCCCATTACCAGAACTTCCGTTTAGCTGTCATGTTTTGTATATCTTCTAACAGTAATGTGTCTGTGTCCTCACCTGGTCTGGGGCCTGTAGACAACCCCAGTTCTTATGGCTGTCCCATTTCCTGTTTCCAGGATGACCCACAGTTCTTCTGGCTCCTTATGTGTATTCTGAATTTCTATAGCTTTGATATTCTCATTGACATACAGGGCTACCCCCCCTTTTTTTGCACCTCGGTCTCTTGTAGACAGTACATAGCCAGGTACTGAAGTCTCCCGAGTGTGGTACAGGTAAACCACATCTCACTGATTGCTATTATGTCCAGTTTAGCCTCTGACATTGCCTGCAGGTCTGGGATCTTATTTCCTAGGCTGTGAGCATTTGTGTACATGATTTTCCATTGGCCAGATTTCGGTCGTTAGTTGTTGGGTGCGGTTTGGCATTTCCCCTGTCGTCGTATGGGGAGGCGGACCTTTTTCTTACCTGGTGATGCAAATGAACTGCAAACATGCTGAATCCCTGTTTGACCACTAGCTGAGGGGAGGGTGTTCTTCCCATTCGGCGTATGGGGTGCTGCACCCTCTTAGAATTCACCCTTGTTCTTCTCTAGTGACTGTCCTCTCTCTCTGTCTCTTCTTGATCCTTTGTCAGCTAAGCACTCAAGCAGGGCCGTTGCCATCGAGGTACTCGCTGCTGCTGCGGCCCCATCCATCTCCCAGCATGAGGATCCCATTCTCAGGTAGACAAGGCAGTCAAAATGGGTTACAGACTTTACTTTACAAAAAATAAAACGGGTGGAGAGTGAGCCAGACCTGAAGAATGGCAGAGTCTCTTCCCCACCACATGGTGATGGCACACACTATTCAAACTGGCAGTTTCCACACTGGATCCCTGAAGCGCAGTACTGACTTGCCTCCAATCTGATTAGAACAAGAACGGCTGAGCGGAGACCTTTTGCCTGGTCCTCACTTGCAATGATTGGTGGTTCACATAAAGGACTGTAGAGGCATGGCAGAAGTATCTGATCCCGGATCATGGAATGCAGCATCTGCTGGGGTGTGTGTACAGCACATAGATCATATCCCTCGAAACCGGAAGAAAATCTCAAACCAGGCCCAAATCCTGATTTTTGGGAAATGCTTTAGGGCACGGGACAGCCCTTTTCATACCAGCACTGTCCTGGTTAAACTGAAATGTTTGGCAGCATTAAGAGTATCTGTTTCAGTGTACCTCCTGCTGAGTACAACAGGAGGCACCTGGGGTTGTTTTATAACAAAACGGAAGGGAGAAGTGACATCAACTTCTTCAGTGGTGCATCAGCCAAAGCATGCAAACCAAAGAGAAGAGGAAGCTGGAGCACACACAGATGTTGCTATGGAAAAAATGGTTGTATTTACAAATAACTTGAAGCATGGCTAAAATGGCTACACTTTGTAGAGTCTTCAACTAGTGAGTCTTTCTGTGGGGCGCCTGAGGAAGACTCACTAGCTGAGTTGATACGTAGGGGTGTTAGTCCAGCATTTAGAAATATTTCAGGTTATTTGTTAAACTATTTTTCATCTCAGTAGCTTGTGACGGATTTTACAGGGGAGGTGGCTTAACAGAGGCTCTACCGACGGTGCAGAAGTGGGAACCAGATTTGGCAAGGCAAGAAGGAGACTGCAGTGGGAGGGTGGCATGCTCTGCCTTCAGTTTGAGTAGCACCTTCTGAATTAAAGGTGTCACAGAGAATGCCTAAAGGAACCTCCCTGTTCAGGGTGTGAACAGTGCATCTTGAAGAAAAACTCCTGGGCCTATAGTGAACGAGCATAAGTGAGGCAGTTTTGCTTTGTGCTGAGATGCAGACAGGTCCAGCTCCAGATGACTCCATTTTCTGAAGAGGATATTCACTGTGGAGGTCAGCAGTTCCCCTCATCCTCTCATGAAAGGGACTGACACTGTTTACCTGTGAAGTCGTGAGGGATACCCGAGCAACACAACTTGTAGCTGAAGACCATGAGATATTTCCCATTCCCAAACTTTTATTGCTTCCTGCCGGGGAGTAAATCTTGAGTGCCCTTTGCCTGTTGAAGTAGTCATTACACTGCCATTGTCCGTTTTATCAGCAGAGAATCCAGATTAAGTTGTTTGCAAAGGCCTGGACACCCAAGAAGGATGTTTTTCATTTCCAGAATGTTTAATATGGAGAACCAAGCCCAGTTCGGTCCAGATTTTGGGTTATGTCATGACCAGTGAGCACCCCAGCCCAACTTGAAGGCAGCTGAAGCTAGAACCTGTGCCGGGATGGGGTGGGGAGAAAAGAATGCCCTGCAGTAGGTGCAGGCAGTCCATCCATCACCACAAGGTATGACGAAGAGGTGATGTGACAAGAATATTGCATCCTAGGTCCTCTTTCTGTTGATCCCACTGTATACAATGTCCCATGACACTTAGTTGGGCCCATAGAACCATCCTGATGGCAGCAGTCTTGAGACAGAGGAGATGGAGCACTGTTCAGGCTAGTGCAAGAAGGTCTGTAATGTACCAACTGAACTTGGCGACCAGGTCCTTTGCTCTGTCTGGAGAGCAGGAATGCCCTGCCCACTGTCGTGATCTACCAAACGTTTCTAAGTATGGTGTGGCACAATGGAGGTGATATCTGTGAATATCTAGCCTACTTTGAGTATATTTCCCTCCTTCATTGAGCCTTACCTATAGAATGATTCCCAAGAAGTACCATAACAAAAGCATGATGGAGGTCAGACAGGAAGGGAGGGAGGATATGACCCCTAAAGACAGGCTACAGGCTAAAACAGCAGCAGGAGCATCAGCCAGGGAAAATGAGACGAGGACCATGCAAGGACAGGGCAGAGCTTTTAGCCCCCAACTGGAGACTCAACAGCCAACCGTGCCAGGAATGGTGATGACAGTGGCACAGCCAAATCGCAGTAGACCATGCAACAAAGCAGAGAACAAATTCGGAGGCAGAGTGTAGGAGTGTGGATGGCATAAAACTAGAAGGTGACCTCCAGGCAGTAGAGCACGACAACCTAAGCTAACGACAACTAGAACACCAAGAAGAAAAACACAGGCTATCAGCAGGATACATGCCATAGCAACAGGGAGTTGCCCATGCAGGAGGAACATTGACCAGGCAAAGCCCAGAGACGAACACAGGAGGCATTGAATGCCAGAAAACAGGGTTTTAAATAATTGATTAGCAGTTTTTCTTGGGATAATACTAACTGTACAGAAAATATTTATTTATATAGATTTTCTAGAAGTGTTATGTTTGTTAAACGCATTGAGGCAAGTGCTATGCATTTTCACAGTGTTTTAACACTTTTATGAGCAAACGCTAATCAATTTTTAGAGTTAAATAAAACTCTGGAAAAGGTGACAACCGACAGCTAAATCAGATATAGCAGAACCCTGGGCAAGCTCCTAAAAGCGTTGATGAGGAGGCCTAGCAACAACCAGAGCAGACATCGATAGTGAATGCGTTAATGGAAGTGCAAAATAGCCACTGTACAAAACAGACTAACACATAGAACAAGAACATCGGTGAAGCAAAGCCAGTGGCGACCATCACAAATAGTGATGCCATGTATAGTGATGTTGAAAAGGAACGGGTTCTGTGATGAAGACAGAGGGTCATCCACTAGGCAAGATCCTAGAGGTTAAGCCAAATAACAGAACTGTAGACAGCCACAGACCCAAAGGAGGCCTGGCTACGCCCCAGGAACCTATCTTGGTGTCTTGAAGGATAGCTGGAGTGACCTCAAAAGGTAGATTGTTTAGTCTAATCTCACTTTATTCTTCAAACAGGTGAAACCACATTGAGGATGGGAGACCACCATTAGTGGCACCAAAGGAGAGAGACCAACAGTGTAGTGAAAGCAGATGGCTTGACAGGCAACAGTACCATAGCAACAGCAGCTTCCAAGGGAGGAAGGGCCCAAGACCCCAGTACCGTCTCATAGCAGGAAACTGAATGTATTTCATGCATAACAACACTGAAGCTAAACGTTGACAGATTGTAACAAAAACAGCAATGAAGTGCAGGTTCTTGGTCTGAGGTGAGTGTCCCTTCTATCTGATGTGGGGTTGACGGTAGAAGAAGGAACTGAGCAGGTATGAGTCCAGCCACGTTATTTAGTGCATTCGTGGTTCTACTTCTACTGCCCCTGTTATTGCTGCCCACTTTTTCTGCCCCTCTGTCTCATGAGTGTTCTCTAGTTGCTGACTTTGATTAATACTCTTTTTTTTTTTTCTCCAAAGCCTGTTGCCTTGAAAAAGAAATTGCAGTGCTGAAATTTAGTTGCTGGGCATCATCCAGTAGTGTTTAACTTCTGTTTTGCGGTCATTCTGACCTGTTGGGTCTGCTACAGTGATATCCCCAATAAGGTCCTTGCTGGATATTATGAGATCCAAGAATGTTTCCCCAGTTGGTTCTTGTACCCATTGGGAGAGAGAATGTGAGTTACAAAACCTCCACACACTTACAAGTTTTTCTTGCTCCTTTCCTCCTGTGTTTCCTTTCAGTTTCTGGGAGGTTGAAATCTCCCACATTTAAAGTTCTTCCCTGGTTCAGTGCCATCCTTATTTCATTTCATAGCACCTCGTCCTTGTTGGGCTTGGCCATCTGGTTTGGTGGCCTATAGACTTCTCAAGTTTGTGCCATTTTCTCCTTCTTAAGCCACCTGAAGCAATAAGCGACTCCATTCCCTGTCCTCAGAGATAGACTTAACATCTGAGACTTTATGGACTCCCCAGTTTACACTGGCACTCTCCCTCCCATGGTGTTTTCGTTGTCCTTTCTAAGGGGCTTTTCCAAGACATTTAGGACCTAGCTATTCTGGTTAGCTCATGGTTCTGTTATTGCTACTATATCTATTTGTTGTGCAGCCATTATCACATGCAGCTTATATATCTTGGTCCCAAGCTCTTTGAGTTCGGATATGTAGATCTTACTTGAGAGGGCTCTTGCAGTAGGTAATTACATATGGGACTGATGCCTGCAGGCGTCAGGACCCCACAGAAAAATGTCTAGCTAGCCGGTCTCTGGCGGGGACTGCCCCCATCAGGTGACCGATGACATCTGACGTCAGTATAAAGGGAGGTCCCCATGCCCGCCTTCAGTTCTTTCCTGCTGTTAGCTTGTGAAAGCACCTCACGATTAAGTTCAACTGCTCATCGGTAGTTTTACAGCTGTTTTTCTTTGATTTCTCAAATTTTCGCTCTCTGTAGTGTATGCCGTTCCCTACACCCTCCGAGCACAAGATTAAGTGCGACTCATGCGCGCCCAACTCACACACACAGGACGGACACTCCCAGTGCCTCTTCTGTCTAGACCCGAATCACCCCATGGAGAAGTGCCAGCACTGCCTGAAATTTAACACCGCCACCGCAGACGGAGGCAGCTGTCCCTGAAAAGGAGCTGAAAAAGCTTCGTCAGGCCTCAACCGCCCGAGGGTCACCGTAGAAGAAAGACCAGGAGAAGCACAGGGACTCTCTACCTCAGCCACCGCTGCCTTCGGCTGGAGCCGCTGTGCTCAAGGTCATCTCCCCAGACCACTCCGCGATGGCCATCTTGGGGCTTCTAGCGGTGTTGACCCTCCCGTCTGGTTCGCGCTTTGGCCCTTCGGGTGCCTCCAGGTCAAAGGAGCGCCCACTCCCGGCAAAGCTGCCATCGCGCAGCCTTCTGGTGTGAGTGGCTTTGGTAAGCCGGACTTTGGCTCCTCTTGACATCCGCCGGGAGAAGGCCACTGAGTCTTTCGACCCTTCGGGACAGTGCGCAGCCTCTAAACCGCACTACTTAGGCACACACCTCCTTTGCGGCCTCACTCTGATGCTGGCTCTGCTAAGTCAGACAAGCGACTCCTCCAATGTCCTGACGGACCCTGCCAGTAAAGCGACGCCGGCCCTTCTGAAGGTCGACCGACATTGGAGCAGACGTCAACCCTGACGCTCAGTCCACTGTCCATGGCTCCCCGCAGCCTTCACTGTTTCTGAGGCCCCAGAGTCTCCTCAGCTAGACCCTGGGAGTTTAAATCCTCCTTCCTCAGGCGATAGAGAGGATGCAGGCATGCTTATGTCAGGTCTCCCTCCTGCTGGGCGGATAACCTGGCGTCTGATCCTCGGCGCTCACGCCGGACCTGCCACCTGCCAGGCCTCCTGTTCGAGCCCGCCCGCTGGGCGCACCTGGGGCCTTCTGCTCCTGCAGACCCTCTGGTCCCTGGGTATCACGCCATCATACCCGGGGCCGCAGTATCCGCGCCCAGTACCTGATGTCGCTCTATCCCACGCCCAGTACACGGTGCCTCAGTACCGGTGTCGGGTTACCTGCCGTCAGGGTACGGATACATACCATACGGATACCTCAGTATTCGTATCCCTCCTCCTCCACTGCTCCCTCTACTGCCGGTGGACTTGAAGGAGACTCTTGCTTCCTTGAGGGCTGAGGCCAAGGCTCAGCTCACCAGGGAGGTAGAGAGCCTTCTTCTGCACCGTTCCGGCCCCCTTTCGGAGACGAAGACTTCTCCTCACCTCCGGATACCAGAGGCGAGCCCTCCGTTCCAGGGCGGGGCAGGATACGCTTCTCCAAGGCTTCCCAAGGGTCCGTTCCTTCCCGCATCAGGAGGAGGAGTTTCCATCCTCCCAGAGACTCGAAGGCTCGATGGTCATTCAACTGGACGGCGAGCCCCGCCTCCGACCAGCCTAGGCCGAGGACTCCCAAGTCTCCTCCTTAGGGATTCCTCTTTACGGAGTTCCTGCACAAAATCCAGGAAGTTCATCAGTAACATTCCTTGGAGACGGATTCACAGCATAAGAAACTTCGCTGCACACCTGGATCTGCCGAGACCGCTCCGACCTTGGTGCCACCCTGGATTGAGCTTCATGCTGATCTCGTTTCACCATTTGGGAGCAACCATCAGCATTAGCACCCCATTCCTAGAAGTCTGATAGGCTTTATCAGGCTCCTGAGGGTGTTGACTCTTTGATCGCACCCTGGAGCTGATTCGGTCATGATCAGTGTCTCTCATGGCCAGACAGCTAACCCCAAGCACTTGAGCTCGTCACCAGCCGACAAGGAATCCGCCTTCTGGACCAGTACGGGGAAGGCCTCACGCTTCTTCCACTCTGGGTATTAGGGCCTTGAATTATGTTGGTTATATGGGGGATTACCAGAAGGTGATCCTTGATGAGGTAGAGGCTAATTTGGACTCCCTTCCTGAGTCTAGCAAGAAGTGGCGGATCTAGTCTGGTCTGCACGTTTGGCCAGTCGGAACATGCGCCGTGCCACATACGACGCAGTGGATGCTGTTGGTTGGAGCTCGGCTTTTGCCAAGGGTTTTCGTGTCACGCCTGGCTCGGGTGTCAGGTTTGGTCCCGGAAGTGCAGTCCGCTATTCAGGACGCGCCCTTCAGGGGTTCAATGCTGTTCAGTGGCGATATCAAGGCATCATCACCAATCTGCAGGAGAATGGTACTGCACTTAAGTCGGTCGACTGTTTGCACAAGCCCCATCAGGCTCAGCATCGTCCCTTTCACAGACATCCTCAGCAAAGCGAAACCTCAGGGAAAGCAGGCCAGTAAACATCCGGCCTCGGCTGCCAAGCCCTTCCTGCCCAAAAATCAGCGGGGCTTCAGCGCACGCTGCCTCATACCACCTGACTCCTTTCCTCTACCACTGCCTCTGGGCCTTCCAGAGGAACTGGTAGGAGGGAGATCTCCCTCCATCTACCGGGTTGGGAGAGGATAACTATAGACACTTAGGTGCTCCAGCTGATCACAGAAGGACATTCAATAGAGTTTCTTGGAAGCGTCCTTCTACCCCTCTCCCCCCGCCCCCAAGGTCGTCTTATTCCCCAGAGCATCTTCTTCTGGTCGGAAGGAAATCTCCTCTTCTTTTGAAAGAGGCGATAGCGCCGTACCTCCACATCTTCAGGGAATGGGCTACTACTCCCATTTCTTCCTGGTCCCGAAGAAGTCAGGAGAGGTAAGGCTGATTCTAGACCTCAGCTCCCTGAACTTGTTCGTGAGTACAAAGGTTCAGGATGCTCTCTCTGCAGAGCCTTCTGCTCTTCCTTCGACCGGGACAGTGGTTGTGCGCTCTGGATATGCAGGATGCTTACCTGCATATGCCTGTTCGCCCTTCCCACCACACATACCTGCGTTTTGCTTTTCAGGGGACCACTACCAGTTCAAGGCCCTCAATTTGGTCTTTCCTTGGCGCCAGAGTTTTACCAAATACCTTTTGGTGGTAGTGGCCTACCTGCTTGCCCAGGGTGCAGGTTTCCTGTACCTGGACAATTGGCTCCTGGCAGCCTTGTCCAGGAGGAACTCCTGTGCTTCTCTCCTACCCTGCAGGTTTTGCCTGCCTGGGTGTTACCATCAACCAGGCCAAGTCCCACCTGATCCTGTCCCAGAGGCTCCAGTTTATCAGAGCGATCCTGGACACGACCTCTGGCATGGCTTTTCTGCTACTGGACAGGGTGGCCTCACTCCAGGTTCAGGTCAACCTGTTATCCAGCCGCAGGTGAGTCGGTGCCAGGTCAGTCCTTCGCCTCCTCAGGCTCATGGCAGCTGCTATTCTGACAGTCCCTCATGCTCGGCTCCACATGATAATCTCTCAGTGGACATTCGGTCTCAGTGGGGTCAGCGGGTGGGCGACCTAGACCAACTAGTCCTGGTCTCCAACCCTATGGCTCGGGACTTGCAATGGTGGGCAGTCCAAGAGAACCTTTGCGGGAGTTCCTTCTGCCTTTCTCCCCCTCCCAGACGTTGACCACAGACACCTCGGTAGAAGGTTGGAGAGCCCATCTCGGCCTCACAGGACCCAGGGATCCTGGTCCCCGCCTGAAAAATCTCTCCACATCAGTGTGCTCGAGCTTCAGGCCGTGCTGTATGCTCTTTAGGCTCTGCATCTTTATGTGCTTCCTGAGCATCTGGCTGTCCAGACAGACAATGTGTGCATAGTCTGGTATGTTAAACAGGGAGGAACTCGTTCCTACTCTCTCTACAGGAAAGCAGTGCGGGTTTGGGATTGGGCAGTGCAGCACAACCTTCACCTCATGTCCATTCATGTCCTGGGGTCGAGAACATGTTGGCAGACCACCTCAGTCAGTCATCTCATGCACACAGTGGGAACTAGATCGGGATGGCAGGCGACATCTTTCTGTGCTGGGAACTCCTCAGGTAGACCTGTTTGCGTCTCCTCTCAGCACAAAACTTCCCGCCTTCTGCACGCCACCCAGGGCGCAGCATTTTTGGAGAGACGCTTTGTCTCTAGACTGGAAGGAAAGATTCATCTATGCCTTCCCTGATCCCCTTGATTCCGAGGGTGTTACAAAACTCATTTCGAAGGAGCTCTGATGATTCTCATCTCTCCTTTCTGGCCCAGGCATGTTTGGTTCTCTCTTCTGCAACAGTATTCAGAGGAACCCCTGCTTCCTCTTCCTCTGTTGCAAACTTGCAGACCCAGGATCAGGAGACCCTGGTCCATTCAGGCCTCAAGTCCCTTCAGTTGCACGTGTGGCTCCTGCAGATGTAGCTCAAGCCCGATTGGGGTTTCCCGCTGGTGGCTGAGATTCTGGTGGAGGCTAGAAGTCATCCATTAGATCTGCCTATGCCATGAAATGGAAACTGTTCTCTATTTGGGCCACTTCCAAAGATTTTAGAGCCTTTCTCGAGCTCTGTTGGGCAGCTTTTGGATTACTTGAGACACCTCTTTGATCTGGGTCTCAGTCATTCCTCGCTGAAGGTTCACATGGTGGCCATCTCGCTACCATGTTCCTTTTGGGGACAGGACTTTTGCACAACTGGAGGTCTCAAGACCTTCCTTAGAGGGTCCTCCACTTGAGACCCCCTATTGGATTCCTGCCCTCCTTGGGATCTGAATTTTATCCTTGAGAAGCTTACTCTGCCTCCTTTTGAGCTGGCAGCCTCAGCAGATCTGAAGTTCCTCTTGTGGAAGACTCTCTTCCTTCTGCTCGAAGGATTTCTGAGCTCCAGGCCCTGATGTGTATAAATCCCTCATTTGATTTTTCACAAGGAACATGTAGCTCTGCGTACCAACTCTTAAGTTTCTCCCCAGGGTGGTAGCAGAATCTATGCTGAATCAGTCCATAGAGTTGCCTGCTTTCTTTGCTAACACTCCAATCATGGGGATACCTCTTGCATACTCTGGATGTTCACCAAATTCTGAGATACTACACCAACAGGACGAAGGATCTCAGAAAGACTGATCACTCTTTGTCTCTTTTGCTCGTAAAGAGAAGGCAGTGCTGTTCCCAAGCAATGCCTTTCTAAATGGTTAGCTCATTGTATCACTTTCTGTTATGACAAGTACAAGACCCTGCTGGGTCAGGTCAGAGGCCATTCCACCAGAGGGGTCGCTGCTTCTGCTGCTTGTTTCAAGAGAAAGTGTCAGCGGTGGACATCTGTGCAGCCACCACTTGGACTTCTGTGCATATCTTATGAAACATTACAGTTTGATATTGCCTCTCGCCATAGAACTGGCTTCGGTTGGCTGTTTTGCGAGGTCTTCTTTTTCTAAGACCTTCCCAGCCAGAGGGTCTGCTTTTGGGTAGTTTCCTCCTCCCATTTGCTTCTTCTTGTTCTAGACTACCTGGGACTCAGTCCTGTATGTAATTACCTACTGCAAGAGCCCTCTCGAAATAAGATAGTACAGTTACGTAGACTTACGTAACAGTGGATCTTGCAGAGGGCTCTTGATAAATGACTCTCCGCCTCCATCCCCTAAGCTTTTCAGCTCCTTTTCCAGGATGGGAAATATCCGCCTTCTCTCGCCTTGCCTTCTGGCCTTTGGCGGAAATAACTGGAAGGCAGGTGTGGGACCGCCCTTTATACTCGACTTAGTATGATGTCAGTCGCTTGACGGGGGCCATCCCCCGCCAGAGACTGCTGGCTAGAAATTTTCCTCATGGGGTCCTGACGCCTGCCGGCATCAGTCCTATATGTAATTACCTACTGCAAGAGCCTCTCTCAAAGATCTACTGTTATGGTAAGTTCTTACGTAACTGTACATTTTGGACAAGTCCCTCTGCTCTGCCGCTCTTGGTTTTTGTTGAACACCAGTTGCCCTTATGTTTACCTCTGCCTGCCTCCCTGTTTTTCTTCTGTCTCATATTACCCAGGGATGCCATCCTGGCTTCCTTCTATATCTGTGAACTCTCC
This sequence comes from Neoceratodus forsteri, assembly GCA_016271365.2. Taxonomy (NCBI): domain Eukaryota; kingdom Metazoa; phylum Chordata; order Ceratodontiformes; family Ceratodontidae; genus Neoceratodus; species Neoceratodus forsteri. The sequence continues at coordinate 493,695,834 of CM028131.1, read as the reverse complement.
TGTACTGTCACTGCCCTCCCTTTACTAGTTGAAAAACTTGTTAATGGAAGCATGTAGCAGTCCTGGCTCGTGCTGTGCCTCCTGTTAGTCCAGTACATGTGACCAGCCCAGGGACTGAAGAGCACTGTTGCTTACACCTGATGGACTGATCCTTCTCAGTTTTGGCCCAGCTACAAATTCTGGGCCAGAGACCAAACTGCAGTGCAGTTCACATTCAAGAGTTATTGGTACCACCTGGCCTAGAAAAGAACCGCTCCTATGGCCTGCTGGGTCTTGATGCTGCAAGTTCCTAAATTGTGGGACTAGGAGAGGAGTCTGATATTTCTGTTCATGGAGTAACCCATCTTGCCTTCCCAGACCATATAGCCCCACCCTTGTCATCTCCGCTTTTTGTGTGCTCAGTGTTTTGAGGGTGAGGAGAGGACAGCCAGTTCACATGACCTCATGTCTCCTCCTCCAACTGATGTCAGACTTGCAAACCAGCAAACACCGTATATCAAGATACCATTTTGGGGCACTATACCGATTTTAGCAGCTGCATGATTTCTCATCTTGAAACTATTGCCTCAAAATAGTCTGTCTTGTAATGATGTAGGGTGTTTGCCAGTTTGTGAACCAGATGGCAACCGGCTGAGGTGGTTTGAGGATGACTGCCCTCACAGCATTCTATACACTCAAGGAAGAGGAGGTGGAATAGGGGGCTATGTGGGCTGAGAATGGGGTTACTGGTTATTTTTATGTGTGGGTGGCAGAGGGGTGCTGCTTGAGCTAGGAAGTTGTTCTTTTCTTTTTTTTTTTTTTTTTAATAATAATCATCTTTGCTGTTGATCTGTTTTCTTCCTACTTCACCTATGGCGCTCCCTCCTGCCAGGTCGCCCAGCCCGTCTCCTGCTCGCAGCTTACCTCTCCGCTTCCTCCATGGCTTGCCCCATGGCAGGGCATCAGGGATCCCTTAACCTGCTGGTGTGGGAGTTGCTGCCCATCGCAGGAGCAGGGCCTGCCAGTGTTAGTCCCCAGCTTCCACTGGGGTCAGGCATGCAGTGGACTCCTTCCCACCCTCCCGGAAGAGGAGAGCTGTCCTGGATGCTCATCCTTCTCCTCCCCAGCCGACCCCCGCGCCCGCTGCACCACAACACGGGTCGCTAAGGTGGAAGGAGAGAAGATATGATGCCTCAGCCCTCCATGCCACTGGGTCGACTAATAATAATAATTATTATTCATAAGTAATAGTGTTTTTTGTTTGTTTGTTTTTAGCGCAGATGAAATGCTTTACAAAGTTCAGCATGAAGGCAAAATCTTTGAAGCACAATGTGGTGATTTGGCCACTGCAGTGTAATATTGTAGATATATTTTTATAATATTTTTTCTGTGATTTTTGTTTTCTTTAAAAGATTAAATGCAGTGGAACTTGGTTATGTTTAGAAGTTCCAAACGGCCAGAACTAGGGTTGCCAAAGATGCCTATATTTTTATTTTTAAAGAGTCACATGCAGAGAAATTGGTATTCTATGACCTGAGAAAGGCTTACTTGCCAGAAACCGAAAATTACATTTCAAAGGCAGGGGTATCGTAAGTGACAGGAATGGAGATGCCATCTCCCTGTATCATAAACTTAAACTGCAAAGGAAAAGTGCTTACGTTCCAGGAACTGTCCTGGTATAATTTTGTTTTAAGGCGGCAGGAAGGAGAGGACATCAACATTGTAAGTTTAGTATGAATGCACTTCAGGTGTTATAATTCATCTCCATTTAGAAGAAGTCAGGAAGGATGAGGGAAGATCAAAGGATGTTAAAACTGTAAGAGAATCTAACTAATAAATAATATGGTTCACTTAAAATGTGGAAAAGAGCGAGAGACCCTTGCTAGCCTAAAGATAGGTCACAGATTGCAGAAATCCAGCCTATATTAGCCATCAGAGCAGGGCATGTTACACATTTGTCATTGGACACTCTTCCTGTCACACACCAAACAAAACTGCCACAGAAACCGACTAGGGACCAGTGAATGCAAGAGAGAACTGGGTCTTTGCAAACTCATTTTTCTGAACTTTGATCATCCACAAACAAGGCAGAAAACTAGACAGTTAAATGTTTACAGTCGTTTATGTATATTTTCCAACTTTTGTTTCATCTTGTAACCAAATTTCTGAATCTTTTGTAAGATAATCATTTAAGTAATTTAGTAAAGCAATTTGCTTTTAAAGCTGCCTATGAGTGATTTGTGTGTGTAAAGGTAAAAGGTGTTTTCAATTCTGTTACCAGCCTATAATTGCTAAAATGCTGCCATTCACTACCAAGACTAGTGATCCTGCAAGGGAATCTGGGTGCCTAAAGTAAGGGAGAATACACTGGTCTCGGGAGGAGTCTATAAGGGGAACTAGGTGCTTCACACCCCATGGAAGAGGACACAGTCAGGTTTACAAGGGCAAATCCTGAAGAGCTCGTAACATCTGGTCACGCCTCCCCCCACCCCCACTCCCGCATAACAGCCGAGAAGAGTTCTCACCTGGCTACAAACTTGAAACTATATGTTATCCTTACCCAGATTAGAGAGGAAACTCTGGGATCTCGTGGTGGGTGTTCAGTTGTGAACTCAAGCGAGCACTCTAGAAGGACAATGAAAGGTATTCCTGCCCCGCCGTCATGGACTGCACTTGGGAGTAAGCACTGTGAGCTCAGTGGACCTGGCTCCCAGGAGTGAGTTCATGACACATAAAACTTTTCCAGTGAAATTTTACTTAGCAACATCTTTACTGCAGTATCTTGTTGACAAATCCAGCTACCCTTTATTTTTTCATTACGGGGCATATAATTAATTTTCTGCAAGCAAGTAAAGATAACTTGAATAAGATTATAAATTGTCCTACAGTTCATATATTGTCTTGTTTTTGTCTTTTTTTTTTTCTTATTTCTAGAGCATGGATGAAACTGTGAAACGTACAGCAAAGATGGGAAGATATTTGGCAAGCTTCTCGATTTAGGATAATAATTTGCACTTGTAGCAGTGCAGGAATGTTCTACCAGATAGGAGTGAGGTACTGGATGTATGTACTCTTAATATTACAGTCATGCAGTAATTGGTATTATTTGATGAGACTGATTACTTGGCACCCTTGAAGCAGGTGCTTTAATGACTTAGGTTTCCACTGCCCCATAACAACTTCTTTATGTCTTTGGAATGGTTTATTATGCTAGATTAAAACCTGCAGATTAGTATCCTAACCAATATGATTATTCTCCACTCCTCCGATACCACATTTGTCTGGACAGACTCATGAAGGATTGCAGCAAGTGGCCTCGCCAGCTGTGTCCTGTAGCTCCACTCTGATTCTCTGTGTCCCATCTGCTGCTTTGGATTTACCTGGCATGATTTTGCCAGGTAGTCTCTACCAAGGTAGGTGCGCTGTCAACAGACTGCATCATGGATACTGCTGATGCCATGGGCCCTCCCAGTGAGCCTCACTCCCTCGGAGCCCTTTGGTGAACACCAAAGCAAAGTATTCATTCGGCATCTTGGCCACTGTCCCTGGCTTTCTACAAATTCCTCCTGTATTCTGTTTTCAGGAGTAAATCCCTCCTTCACCTTCTTCCTTCCATTTACATACGAAAGACGGCTTTTGTGTAGTACAGCACTCCTGTTGCCATGTAGGCCTCCTGTACCTCATTGGCTTATATAAATTCTAGTCTAGTCCCTCACTACTGCCCAATACTCTTCCCTGGCCTGGAGGGAACCCAACATTTTCCAGCAGTCATATACTTATTTGTGTTTTGATCAGTTGTCTTGGGTCCCTGCTGAGCTTGGGGGGAACAGGTTTTGGTTCTTTTTCCTATATTGCTTACAGGGATGCAGCCCTCTGCAGCTGCATCAAGCACTGCCATTATTGAGCCTCACATGTGTTCCACATTACCAGTCTCATGCAGCTGCTGTACACCCTTGGATATCAGGTCCTTAATCCTGACAAAGGTTGCCTTTTGAATTTCTTTGTACTGGTGACTGAGGCCTGGCTACCTTTTCCTTTTATTAGCGAGATGGTTACCCAGATGTTGTAATTTCCTCCCAAGGGTGGCCTCAACCCTATTACCCTGTTTTATATGGTACTATAGGAAGCAGGCCTTGAAAGGTAACAGGAAATTGGTTTCAGCCCAGCTAGTAACCCTCTCAAGATACCGGTCTGTGTTGGGAGATTGAAGTTTCCAAAGATCACCACAGTATCCAGTCTGGCATGAAAGTTTTCTGCCTGTTTTCTCTACCATGTATGAAGAAAGGTACCTCACTTTAGATGTTGAAAATATCTGTGGTCATTGTGGTGCATACACAGATGCATTCCTGTAGTGCATGGATGCTAGCACAGGGACAGACCTGATTTTCTCTCATGTAACGGGTTGCCAGCAGCAAAATACGGAAACTGAATACACACAAAGGCACACTACCGTGAGCTATCAGCCAAGAGAAATTTCAAGATCAATAAAACATTCATGACAAAACTTGCAAGTCTTGTCCTGAATGTTTAATTAAGCTCTATTTTTTCTGCTGGTTGTTAGCTCAATGTTGCACTGCCTTTGTCTGTATGTGGATGTCATAACCCCTCTTAGCTACTGTACAGAGATATTGAGTCAGTAAATCATTCCAGCTAAACAGACACAATTTAATGTTACAAATCCTTAAAAATAACAGAAGTTGCCATAGGATTACAGTTTGAACTTCTTTGATTGTCGTTTCATATTAGTTATAAGATACTGTACATTTGCGCAGAACTAAAAAAAGCTACATTTCAGACCTGCAGCTATTTGTTAAAGAGATCTATGGGCAGAGGTGAAGCCCCAACCCTGCACAGATCAGGCTTCATCTCACCAATCCTGCCGCCCCACCCGCAGGCACCATATTAAAGAGAGTTTTTGTACCTGAACTCTTGTAAGAAGTGTCTGAAGCCCGTGCAGCCAGCATGTTTAAGTATGGTACTCCTCACCCCTGTGATCGCACTGTAAACACCAGCGATACTGTGATGAACCACTGCCCCTTCCTTATTGGTTCCCTTATGTATGGAGATTTAATAATCTCCATATCTCAGATGCCAGCTCCATTTTATAGAATTTGCCTAAATGCATAGCGCTGTGCATGGGAGATATGGAGATGATTGAATCTCTGTATATAGGTGCACTGTGACGGTAGAATAGGACCCTGTCCCAGTTGTTATGGAGAAAGTGTTTGGATGCAAGGATCTGTTGTATTCTTTCCTTTTCTGTCTCTTCCCTGTCTGGTTGTGCAACCAGATTTTCCTGTGAGACTTATGCTTGATCAACGGAACAGTCTCACAATTCTTTGCTTCTTATTGTCTCTCAGTTTTCCTTGCTGTCTCTTTTTTTTCCCCTGCGTATTTACTAATATAAAATATGTGCAAATCATTGCATGAAAATGTAACTGATATTGTGATCCCCTTATTTAGAAGATGTATATGTTACTGCTACTGTAGATAAATATTTTTGGTAAACTCTGCAGCTGCTCTGGTTTTCTATGCTTTCCTGACCTGTGCATCGACAATAGATGGTGTCACACTAAGTGGGACTTATGCGTACATACCCCAAGACAGGAGTTTTGTGCGTGGGTACTGGATCTACTACCAGGAAGCATAGGGAAAGGTATGGGTCCAGGAGAATGGCAGCCAAACTATCAGAGACAGCAGTCCAAGCTGAGATTGTACAGCCAGCACAAGTTATGGAAAAAGAGCAGGCAGTGACAGAACCTAAAAGCCTGATGGACTTTTTCAAGTGGTGGGCTATACGACAAAAAGAGACTGAGAAGCAGAGAGAAAGATTCAACATTTAGAAGCACAGAGGAGAAGCAGTGCAGAAACAGGAGTAGGAGAGGAGATACAGCAATAGGAGTGGCAGATGAGAGAAAAGATACAGCGATGGCTGGATGCCTTGCAAGCTATCGAAGGCAGAGGATATGGCAAACATCCAGACGAGCAACAAAACACAAGCAACATAAAAGCCATTACACTTACAAAGTTGTGTCCCTCGGATGATATTGGGGCATACCTGAGAACTTTTGAAAGTTTGCCACAGCCTGCCAATGGCTAAAGCAGCAATGGACAATCAGACTGCCACCCTACTTGACAGGAAATACCAACTTGCCTACAGCAATATGGACACTGCACAATCAGAAAAGTACGATCTGGTGAAAGCGAAATCCAGAAACGTATGACATCTCCGAAGAGACATACAGGCAGAGATTTCAATCTCAGAGGTACAACTCGGTCGACAGTCCTTGAAAAGCCTTCACCCAGCTCGAGAACTCCTGATAAAATGGATCCAACCAGAGAGCAATACAGTCCCATAGATCGACACATTTGGCATGGAGCAATTCATCAACATCTTGCCTACAGATGTGCAGCTGTGGGTAAAGGAACACTGACCAGAGAGTGGGGAAAGGCTGTTTCTTTGGCCGAGGACTAACAAATGGCCAGATGGATGCCACAGCAGTGAGGTAATGGCTATGCCTTGCAAGCTATCGAAGGCAGAGGATATGGCACACATCCAGATAAGCAACAAAACGCATAACATAAAAGCCATTATACTTACAAAGTTGTGTCCTCGGATGATATTGAGGCATACCTGAGAACTTTGAAAGAGTTGCCAAACCAAGCCTGATATGAACTCTGGTGGGGTAACAAATCTGGGCCCAAAGATGCTATCTGCTATAACTGTAATAAGCCAGGCCATTTTGCAAGAAACTACTGTAGTAAGGAGATTGACATTGGAGCAGATTTGTGTTTGGCAAATTAGGGCAAGTACTTAACAGATGTGAAGATGGGGATAAGACTGTGAAGGGACTCATTGTTCGAGAAGCAGACAGACCCTAGTGCATGTTAAAGTGCTGGGGAAACACTGAGCAAAAGGACTAGGTACTGGTGTCATCTGCATCCACGGAGACACACTCGATACTATCCCACCACCCAAGTGACTCTAATTAAGGTGTGTCACACAAATGAAAGTGGGGTAGTACCTAAGTTACCTGTATCTGTGATTATTGGATATGACTTTCCAGGATTTACGAGTTGATCAAAATAGAGTAAATCCTAATGTTTCAGCAGCTGTGATGACAAGAGCCCAGGCAAAGAAAATTTCAGACGGTGAGGACACTTCTCCTTTCAAAGATTTTGATTCGGACCTATTTGAGCACAGCTCGAAGATCCGGAAATCCAGAAAAGAAAGACGAAGCCTGAAGAAACTATGGCAACAAATGACTAATGGACATGAAGGGTTAAAATATGAAAATATTGAAACTAAATTGATAGCTGATTGTGATTTTCTTTTGAACAAGCTAACAATGTTTCTCTCCAGGGTTATTTTAAGCAGCTGGGGGAAAACCAAAACAGGGTGGACCAATGTTTAAAAATGTAATATGTTACTGCTCAGAGTTTTTGGTTAAACCTCATACACAGGAACACATAGAACAATCTGTTATACCACAGAAGTATAGAACAGAATTGTTACAGATAGCACATGATAATTCTGTGGCTGGTCACTTTGGGAGGATCACACCTTGCCAGATTGCTGTATAAATTTTACTGGCTTGGAATTCATGAAGATGTTGCCATCTGTTGTATTTCCTGTGCCAAGTGTCAGAAAGTAGCCCCAGTCACTAAAAAGACAAAGTGCCCCTATCCTTGATAGATGTGCCTTTTGAGAGAATTGCAATGGATGTGGCTGGTCCGACAAAAGCAAAAAGGGTAATAGATTTATCCTGTAGTATGCGACTATGCTGCTCGATACCAGAAGCAGTTCCAATGCATACTGTTGCAGCTCAAGAGTGGCAGCAGAGCTTGCCAAAATTTTCAGCAGAGTGGGCATACCTAAACAAATTATTACTGATCAGGGAAGTAATTTTGGTGCTGCATTACTTAAGGAGCTGTACAGACTACTAGGTATCACTGCCATAAGAATCTCTCTCTATCACCCTCCGACAAACCGTCTTGTTGACGTTTAACCAAACCCTAAAATGCATGTTAAAAGGTTTGTAAAAGGGAAGGAAAGACTGGGACACATACTTGCCTTACCTACTTTTTACCTACAGAAAAGTGCCACAGGCATCAACAGGGTTTTCACCATTTGAAATGCTGTATGGTAGGCAGCCAAGAGGGCCATTGGATATGATGAAAAACATGGTAAGATAACCCCACTCTATAACGTCTTATATGTGTGCTCTAAGAAAGAAGCTGACAAAATATGTTGAAATTGCCCATAGTAATCAGGGAAGAGGCTCAAAATTAGCAGAAGGTATATTATGACCATGGTGTAAAAGAAAAAGTTTTCGAGCCAGGTGAAAAGGTTTTGCTGCTGTTGCCTACAACAGAAAATAAACTGTTAATGAAGTGGCAAGGGCCCTATAAAATGCTTAGACATACTGGCACTGTTAAATTCGAGTCTGAGACGACTGACTGAGATGTACCATGCTAACCTCCTCAAGAAATGGTTGAAAAATGCCAAAAGCTGCCTTGCTAGTTTTGCCAGAACCGATAAGGAAACATTGATGTAGCTTATGATGGACTGGAACAAACTGTAAATGTTGATCCTGTAAAGGTGAATGTTTCCTAATGTCAGAACAAAGTGCAGACATTCGTAATGTGCTAAATACATTTAGCAGTACTTTTACCGTAGTACCAGGCCGAGCTAAAAGAATTGAGCATGTTGTAGTGACAAGGAATGCTTGTCCTATTAGGTAAAAGACATACAAGTTACCAGAGTGGTTAAGAGCTGACATGGTTAAGGAAATACAAAAATGAAAGAATTGGGTATCTCAGAGGAGTCGAGGAGTGCTTGGTCATTTCCATGGTAATTGTAAACAAAAAGAAGGAGTGTTGCAATCTGCCTTGATTTTAGGAAACTTAATCAAGTGTCAGAATTTGACAGTTACTCTGTGCCCAGAGTTCCCTCCCTCCTCTACTCCACCTACTATCCAGCGTCCATGTCGACCAATCCCATCCAAATGCTCCTTAAGGAGCACCTTGTAGAGTGGAGTAGAGGCGGAGGGGAACCGTGAAGCGATTTGGGTCACCTTGATAACAAGGGGCAAGAGAGTAAAAATAGAGTGGTGTATAGACCCCTGCCCTGGCGGAGGAGCTGGAGGACAGTCTGGTGGCAGATGTTAGGAGACACTGCAGACTGGGCAGAGGCACGTGGTGGTGTGGGGACTTAAACATGCCAGGAACAGACTGGGAGACTATGACATCCTCTGTGACCAGGGAACAGAGGTTGCTGGATGTCTTTCAAGGCGTTCCTAACTCAGCAGGTGAGGGAACCGACCAGGGAGGCACGGGTACTGGATGTGGTCCTGGCAGACAGTGACCAGATTGGGGCCTGGAGGTAAGGGACCCATTGGCGGGAGTGACCATGCCACGGTCTGGTTCTGCCTGGACCTAGGAGGGTAGAAGGCTGCACAAAGACGGAAGTAACTGACTTCAGGGGGCAGATTTTAAGGAAATGGGAAGGATCCTTAAGGAGCATTTGGATGGGATTGGGTCAGACATGGACGCTGATAGTAGGTGGGAAATCATCAGGAGAGGGGTGCAGGATGCTACCAGCACCTGTGCAAGAGTAAGATGAAATGCGGTGGGCCCAAAAACCCTGTTGGTGGACCAGGAGGTCCAGGAGGTGGTCGTGGGAAAAAGCAGCCTATAAGAAATTCAAGTGCTCAAGGAGTGAAAGGGATCGAGGAGTGCAGAGCTGATGGCTAGAAGGGCCACTAGAGTGGTGAGGCGGCTAAGGCAAGGAAGGAGCAGAACCTGGCCAGGGAAATTAGGAGAGGAAAAGGGTTCTTTAGATACATTGGGGAAAGACGAAGGGTGAAGGGCAGATTAGCAGGATTAAATCAGGGGAGAGATGGGCACAAGACCCGGGGAGCAGGCTGAGGTACTAAATGAGTACTTCACCTCGGTTTCACCAGGGAAAATGGGGATGCTGCATCATACATGGGAGGAGACAGAGATAATGAGGAGGGGGGACCCTTACCGATCGGCAGGTCTGGGGAGAGGGGAGGCATCACTGGCAGGTGGGGGAGGGCTAAGCAGGGAGAAGAGGTACCAGAAGTGGAAATCACAGCAGAGAGAGTGAGGGTAGCCCTCAGCTCCCTTAAGACGGAGAAAGCACCGGGGCGGATAAATTGCATCCTAGAGTGCTGAAGGAACTTGCAGATGTCCTGCGAAACCCCTGAGCGCTTTCACCATCTCTCTGAGGACAGGGTGGGTGCCCCAAGACTGGAAGGTGGCGCATGTAGTGCCTATCCACAAGGGGGGATCAAGGGAGGTGGCAGGGAACTACAGGCCTGTCAGCCTGACATCAGTGGTGGGCAAGGTGATGGAGGGCATTGTCAAGGAGAGGCTGGGGACCTGGATAAGTCAGGGTGCCTGGACGATAGACAGCATGGATTCATCCCGGGAAATCGTGTCAGACAAACCTGGTGGAGTTCTATGACTGGGTGACAAGTGCCTTGGACCTGGGTAGACCAGTGGATGTCCTCTTTCTAGACTTCAGCAAGGCATTTGACTCTGTTCCTCATGTGGGCCTGTTGGATAAGCTAGGAGAAATGGGGTGGGAAACCAGATGATCAGATGGATAGGCAGTTGGCTCCAGGACCGGACCCAGAGGGTCGTAGTTGGTGGGATAGTCTCATCCCAAGGAGGGTCATTAGTGGGTCCCACAGGATCAGTCCTTGGGCCCTTCTGTTCAATGCCTACCTATCTGACATAAGGACAGGAATCAGGAGTGAGATGAGTCTCTTTGCAGATGACTCGAAACTGAGGCGGTGGTGGATGGGGAGGAGGAGGGTGGCCCTGCAGGGGACCTGGAGGCTCTGGAAAGATGGTCTAGAAAGTGGAAGCTGAGGTTCAATGGTGGGAAATGGCATCCACCTGGGGGCAGAAACCCAGGCCAAGGGTCACACCCTGGGGAGATACTACAAGTCTCAATGGCTGAGAGGGACCTGGGGTGGTGGTGGATGTCAAGATGAACAACTCTGAGACTTGTAGGAGGGCAGCAGCCAAGGCCAACAGGATGCTGGGATGCATCGCTAGGGATTACCTCCAGAAGGAGGAGTGATACTCCCTCTGTATAACTGCTTGGTGAGGCCGCACCTGGAGTACTGCTGCAGTTTGGAGGCCACACTAAAGAGGGACATTAACCTCCTGAGAGGATCCAGAGGAGGCAACCAAAATGATTTGGGGCTTGGGGACAGGACCTATGAGGAGGCCTGAAGAGCCAAATATGTACACACTGGAAGAGAGAAGGGACCGGGAGACATGATAGAGGTCTTCAGGTACATGAAGAGGGTAAATGGGGAGGACGGTCAGGGTGCTTGAAGGAAGGGGCCACTAGAGGGCATGGGTGGAAGCTGGAGGGAAGATTCAGGGAGAAAGGAGGAGGTGCTACTTCACTGAGAGGGTGGTGGAGCCATGGAATGCACTACCTAGGGGGCTAGTGGAGGCAGAGACAGTGGAGGGTTCAGGAGGGTGGGACAGGTACAGGGAAGGGTTCTGGAAGCAAAATCCAATGCAGCAAGAATATCCGGAACTGGGAAGGGAGAAGCCAGAGAAGGCGAGGGGACAGCAAGGTCAGCACCCAGGGTGGGGGCTGACCAACGAGCAGACACAAAGACCGTTAGGCCTATTCTGCTGGCATTTTAGTATGTTAGTATGTAGTATGTTAGAATAGATGATTTGGTGCACAGACTGTGGAGTGCAACGTATATCAATACCCTAGATCTCCCAAGAGTTACTGGCAACACGCTTAGATAAAGAATCCAGAGATAAAACTGTTATGCCATCCCTATAGGATTCTATCAGTTCACCACCATGCCCTTTGGTTTACATGGTGCACCAGCTACATTCCAACAGTACATGGATGTCATTTTATCCCTCACACTGGTTATTATACTGCGTACTTGGATGATGTCGTGGTGTACAGTCCAGGTGACAAAACCACCTGGAACACGTAAGAGCAGTTGTCCAAGCTGTCAAAAATGCAGGTTGTACTATTAATCCCACCAAACGTGCACAGGGCATGCAGGAAACCAGATATTTGGGATATGTGTTGGGAAATGGAGAAGTCAAGTCAGAGGTTTCTAAGATAGAAGCTGTAGCTTACAGCCCTGCCCTGAAACAAATATGTCTGGTCATTTTAGGGCTGATTGGTTATTATCGGAGATTTGTTCCCAACTTTGCTGAGTTAGCTGCTACCCTCACTAAACTCACAAAAAAGGCACCCAAATAATGTGAAATGGACCTCAGAGTGATGATGTAGCTTTTTAAGCCATAAAGGCTGCATTATGTTTAGCCCGTTTAAGAAGCCCATACTTTGAGAAACCATTTGTGCTACAGACAGATGCATCAGAGGTAGGCATAGGTGTAGTCCTGAGTCAAAATGTAGATGGGACAGAACATTCTATTCTGTACATAAGTAGAAAGCTGCATGACAGAGAGAAAAGTACTCCACCATTGAAAATGAATGTTTAGCAGCAAAGTGGGCCATGGAGTCCCTTAAGTTTTATTTGCTAGGAACTGACTTTGTTGTTGTAACAGATCACAATTCTCTCTGTTGGCTTAACAAATGAAAGATTAAAATTCCAGAATCAAAGGTGGTACCTGGCACTACAGCCATTTAAATTCACGATGATTCACAAATCTGGTAACGAGAATAGAAATGCTGATTTTTCTGTCAAGATATGGCTCAGGAATGGAGGATTCTGGAGATTGAAAAACAAATAATGGGTTTAAACTGTACTGTTTGCTGTACTGATATAAAAAAGAGTTATACATGTGCTTAATGTCTGAAAGCAGCAAATGTTATTGGAGAATAAAAAATCTTACTACGAGAGGGCTCTTGCAGTAGTAGTTACAAATACTGTAGGACTGAAGCGGCAGGCATCAGGGACCCTGAGGAAAAATGTTTTAGCTAGCAGTCTCTGGCTGGGGACCACCTTCCACGTCCAGGCAACGTCAGTATAAAGGCGGTCCCCACTCCCCACCTTCCAGTTCTTTCCGCTGTCTGCAGCGCCTTCGCAGTTAAGTTCACCGCTTTGCAGTCAATTGTCTGTAGTTTTACCGCCTGTTTTCTACTTTTCCTGATTTTCATAAGCCTTACCTACAGCTGCCGTGTGTATGTCCCCGACTCCCTCCGAGGACAAAAAACAAGTACATTCTTGCGCTGCCTAATTCCCGCATAAGGATGGACTTTCCCAGTGCCTTTTTGTCTAGGCCTCGATCATCCTGTCGAAGTGCCAGCTCTACCAGCAGTTTAACACAGCCACCCAAAAGCAGAGGCAGGAGTACCTGGAGGCCCATGTTCTTAAACAAAAAAATGACCTCCATGGAAAGGTGCCTGAAAAAACTTTGGCGGGCTTGACTTGTCGGAGGGCCACCACAAGAAGCAGGACGGGACTCCTCATTGGTGGCCTTGGCTGGGGTCACAGTGCTGCAGATGCGCCTCCCCAGCAGCTCTGTGGCGGCCGTCTTGGAAGCTTCAAGATGACATCAACCCTCCCGTCGAGACTCGGCGCTTGGGCCCTCAGGGCTTCCGGGTCTAAGGAGGCAGACGCTTCCAAGTAAAGTCACCACTGTGCAGACTTCTGGTTCAGCGGCCCCACGATAAGTTGGGCGTCGGCTCCTCCGCGCGCCTGCCCAGGTAAGGCCGTTAAGACACCCAACCCTCTGAGGAGCGCATACCTCCAGTGCCTGCCAGGGCCTCCTTCGCGCTCGGGCACTGAGTCCTCCGCCCACGAGAGCCCATCGACAAGATGGACGTCGGCTCCTCCATCTGCTTGAGCTGACGCCGGACCTTCGCCTATCAGTCATCCTGAGCTCGCTGCAACACTTGTTGCACTCCAAGGTGCCAGCGTCTCTTGCTTGATCCTGGGGATGGTCATCCTTCTTCCCAGGTGACTAGGAGGAGATGGGTATGCTGCTGATGGGTCTTCCTCCCGCTGGGCCGGATGACCTGACGCTGGATTCTTGGGCACTGGCGCAGTTTAGCCGGCCTGACAGTATCCATTGGCGGACACCGCCCTTCGCTGGGCCTCCTGTTCCGGGCCTGCCTGCTGGGCCATGTTTTTGGGAATTTTGCTCCTCGAGACCCCGGTGCCTTGGTATGCAATGCGTCATACCCAGGCCCGCAGTATCCAGCACCCCAGTACCAGCGCTGGTCTACCCAACTCCGCAGTACACTGTGCCTCAGTACCAGACGCTGGGCTTCCTGCCGTTGGGATATGGATACATGCCTTCGAATACCCTCAGTATCCGTATCCCCTCCTCCTTCTCCACAGCCCCTCACCTGCTGGTGGACTTGAAGGAGACTCTAGCTTCCTGGTGGGCTGAGACCAAGGCTCAGCTCACCAGGAAGTGAAGGCGTCTTCCGGCGTGGTCCCAGTTCTGGACCCCATATGTCGGAGCAGGGCCCCCTCCACCTCCGGATACCAGAGGCGAGCCCTCGGTTCCAGGGCAGGGCAGGATACGCTTCCTGAGGGCTTCCCAAGGGTCCATTCCTCCCCGCACCGGGAGGAGGGTCTTCTTCCTCTCGGAATCTCGGATGACAGCTCGATGGTCGTTTCCAACTAAGATGACGAGCCACACACTCGGAGAAGCCCAGGCCAAGGACTCCCTGAAGTATCCTCCAGAGGATCCTTCCTTATGGAGTTGCTGCGTAAAATCCAGGCAGTTCATCAGTGGCATTCCTTGGAGCCGGACCCACAGCGTAAAAACTCGCTGTGCACCTGGATCTGCCGAGACCGCTCCTACTCTGGTGCCACCCTGGATTGAGCTTCATGCCGACCTTGTTTCCACCATTTGGAAGCAACCGTCTGCATTAGCCCCCTTCCTAGGAAGTTGGACAAGCTTTATCAGGCTCAGAGGGTGTTGACTCTAGAATTCATACCCTCAGAGCAGGATTGGTCCATGATTAAGCGCCGCTCAGTGCTGGATGGCTTCTTAAGCATGAGCTCTCACCACCTGTCAAGGAATCCGCCTTCTGGACCAGTACGGGAAGAAGGTCTACACTTTTTCCACTCTGAGTATTAGGGCCCTGAATTATGTTGGTCATATGAGGGATTACCAGAAGATGATCCTTAGCGAGGTGGAAGTTAAATTGGACTCCCTTCCTGAGTCTCAAGACGAAGCAGGAACTGGCAGATCTAGTCCGGTCTGTGTGTTCGGCCAGTCTGCACATGCTTTGTACCACGTGACGATGCAGTGGGCGCTGCTGGTCGGAGCTCAGCTTTCACCGTGGGTTTGTGGCGTCATGCCTGGCTCCGGTGTCAGGTTTGGTCCTGGAGGTGCAGTCTGCTATCCAGGATCGCCCTTCAGGGGTTCAGTGCTGTTCAGTGGCAATGTCAAGGACATCATCACCAATCTGCAGGAGAAGGGTACTGCACTTAAGTCGGTTGACTCCTTGTACAGACCCCTCAGACTCAGCCTCGTCTCTTCGCAGACATTCTTGACAAAGCGAAACCTCAGGAAAGCAGGCCAATAAATGTCAGGCCCCGCTGCCAACCCCCGCCCAGAAATGCAGCGAGGGCTTCAGCCACGCAGCTGCCCGACACCTCTCCTTACTCCTTTCCTCTCCCACAGCCTCTGGGCCTTTCAGAGGAACCGGTAGGAGGAGATTCTCCTCCGTCTACCGGGTTGGGAGAGGATGACTTCAGACCCTTAGGTGCTCCAGCTGATTGCAGAAGGACGTTAAATAGAGTTTCTTCAAAACCTCCGTGAAACCCACCCGGTTGTCTTACTCCACAGAACATCATCTTCTAGTTCAGGAAAAAATATCTTCTTCTGAAGGAGGTGATAGAACCCGTTCCTCCCCATCTTGGGGACGGGTTACTACTCCATTTCTTCCTGGTCCCAAAAGTCAGAAGATGTGAGGCCGAGTCTCAACCTCAACTCTCTGAACTTGTTCGGAGTACAAAAGGTTCATGATGCTCTCTTTGCAGAGTCTTCTGCCCTTCTTCAGCCGGGACAGTGGCTGTGCGCTCTGGACATGCAGGATGCTTACCTGCATATTCAGATTCACCCTTTCCACCGCAAATACCTGCATTTTACATTCCAGGAGGACCACTACCAGTTCAAGGCCCTCCTATTTGGTCTTTCCTCGCACCTAGAGTATTCACCAAATGCCTTTCGGTAGTAGTGGCCTACCTGCATACCTAGGGGTGCAGGTTTTCCCATACCTTGACAACTGGCGGCCTCATCCAGGGAGGAACTCCTGCGCTTCTTTCCCTTATCCTGCAGGTTTTGCCTGCCTGGGTGTTACCATCAACTAGGCCAAGTCCCACCTGATCCCATCCCAGAGGCTCCAGTTTATTGGGGCAGTCCTGACATGACCTCCGACATGGCATTTCTGCCACTCTACAGGGCGGCCTCACTCCAGGCTCAGGTCAGGCTGTTGTCGAGCATAGCGGCTCAGCATTAGGTCGGTCCTTCGCCTCCCGGGCTCTTGGCGGCTGCCATTCCGACAGTCCCTCACGCTCGGCTCTACATGAGAATCTCTCAGTGGACGCTTGGTCTCAGTAGGATCAGCTGGTGGACGACCTAGATCAGCTAGTTCTGTTCTCCAATCCTGTGGCTCGGGACTTGCAATGGTGGGCGGTTCAGGAGAACCTTTGCTAGGAGTTCCTTCTGCCTTTCTCCCCTCCCAGACGTTGACTACAGACTCCTCGGGTGAGGGTTGTGGAGCCCATCTCGGGCCTCACAGGATCCGGGCTCCTGGTCCAAGCTCGAAAGTCTCTCCACATCAGTGTGCTCGAGCGTCGGCCATGCTTTATGCTCTTCAGGCTCTGCATCTTTATCTGCTTCCTGGACATCTGGCTGTCCAGGCGGACAACATGTGTTAGTCTAGTACATCAACAAACAGGGAGGCACTCATTCCTACCCTTTCTGCAGGGAGGCGTGCAGGTTTGGGAATGGGCAGTGCAGCACAACCTTCCCCTCACGGCCATTCACGTCCCGGGTCGAGAACACGTTGACAGACCCTCAGTTGGTCGTCTGCTCTATCACAGTAGGAACTAGATCGGGGTAGCAGATGATATCTTTATATGCTGGGGAACCCCTTGGGTAGAGCTGTTTGCATCTCCTCTCAACAAAACTTCCGCCTTTTGCTCGCTCCAGGGCGGCATCTTTGGAGCGACACTCCAGTCTCTAGACTGGAAGGGAAGATTATCTATGCCTTTGCCCTGATCCCCTTGATTTCGAGGTTCTTACAGAAACTAGGCTCTGAAGGAGCTCTCTTGGCTCTCTTTGCTCCTTTTCTGGCCGGGCAAGTTTGGTTCTCTGTTCTGTAACAGTATTCAGAGGAACCTCCTCTTCCTCCTTCGAACTTTTGCTGACCCAGGATCAGGGGACCCTGGTCCATCCATGCCTCAAGTCCCTTCAGTTACACACGTGGCTCCTGAGACATAGCTCAAGCCCGATTGGGGTTTCCAGTGGCTGGGATTCTGGTGGAGGCAGGAAGCCCTCCATTAGTGCTACCTATGCCATGAAATGGAAGTGGTTCTCTTTTGGACCACTTCCAAAGATTTCAAATCTTTCCGTGCTCTGTTGGGTGGCTTTTGGATTACTTGCGACACCTCTTTGATCTGGGTCTCAGTCATTCCTTTCTGAAGGTTCACGTGGTGGCCATCTCGGCTTACCATGTTCCTTTTGGGAACAGGACATTTGCATAGCTGGAAGTCTCCAAGACTTTTCTTAGAGGATCCTCCTTGAGACCCCATTCGGGTTCCCTCCCTCCTTGAGATTAGAATTTTTCCTTGAGAAGCTTACTCTGACTCCTTTTGAGCCGGCAGCCTCAGCAGACCTAAAGTTCCTTTCATGGAAGACTCTCTTCCTTCTGGCCATTACTTCTGCTCAAAGGATTTCTGAGCTCAGGCCCTGATGTGAAAAATCCAGTATTTGATTTTTCACAAGGAATAGTGGCTCGCGTACTAACCCTAAGTTTCTTCCCAAGGTGGTAGCGGAATCTCACGCTGAATCAATCCATCAAGCTGCTTGCTTTCTTACGCAGCACTCCAGTCAAGGGAGTACCTCTTGCATACTTTGATGTAGCGAATTCTGAGATACTACATCACCAGGACGAAGGATCTCAGAAAGACTGATTAACTGTTTGTCTGTCTTGCTCCTAAAAGAGAAGGCAATGCTGTTTCTAAGCAATGCTTATCTAAATGGTTGGCTCATTCTATCATTTTCTGTTACAAGTACAACAAGACCTTGCAGGTCAAGTCAGAGGCCACTCCACCAGATGGTTTGCTGCCTCCACTGCTTGTTTCAAGAATGTGTCAGCGGCAGATATCTGTGCGCTGCAGCTTGGACTTCTGTCCATACCTTACGAAACACTAGTTTGACATTGCCTCTCGCTGTCGAAAGTGGGCTTCGGGTTGGGTGTTCTGCAAGGTCTTCTTCCTAAGAACTTCACAGCCAGAGGGTCTACTCTGGGGTAGTTTTCCTCCTCCCATTTGCTTCTGCTTGTTCCAGACTGCTTGGGACTCAGTCCTATTTGTATTACCTACTGCAAGAGCCCTCTCAGTAAGATAGTACAGTTACGTAAGAGCTAATCATAACAGTAGATCTTGAGAGAGGCTCTTGCAGTAGGTAATACCTTCCCACCCTCCATCCCCTAAGCTTTTCAACTCCTTTTCCAGTGAAGGAAACATCCGCTTCTCTTATTTTGCCTTTTTGGCCTTTGGCGGAATTCGGAAGGCGAGCATGGGGGACCGCCACTTTATACTGACATCGCCTGACGTGAGGCGGTCCCCCATGGAGCACTGCTAGCTAAGAAATTTTTCCGCAGGTCCTGACGCTTGCAGATTCTGTCCTATTTATAATTACCTACTGCAAGAGCCTCTGTCGAAGATCTACTGTTACGGTAAGTTCTTACGTAACTACTTTTTGGAAACCTGATTAATAAAACAGGTTCCTTCTTAAGGAAGGGGGTATATGTGACAGGGTAGACTAGGACTCTGTCCCAGTTGTTATGGAGAAAGTGTTTGGATGCAAAGATCTGTTCTGTTCTTTCCTTTTCTGTCTCTTCTCTGTCTGGTTGTGCAGCCAGATTTTCCTGTGAGACTTCGGACTTGATCATCCCGAACAGTCTTGCAATTCTTTGCCTTTCACAGTCTTGTTTTTCCCCCTTGCAGATCTGCTAATATAAAAATGTGCAAATCATTGTAAGGAAATGTAACTGATATTGGGATCCTTTTATTTAGAAAATGTATAGCATTACTGTTGAAATGTTTATCATAATTTGAGATGACTGCAAAAGCTTTTGGAAGCTAGAGGTTTCTAGAGTTCAATTTTTCAGCCTTTGCAAAGCTGTGCAAGGGGGCCTCAACTCAAGAAGCACACTGTATTCTAGCAGCTCCTGCCTGATATTTACAAAACGGAAGCGTGCTAAAGATGGGGTTGAAAGAACTTTAAGAGTTAAGCTGCAGCTGCAAGAAAGGTTACAAGAAAAAGTGACACAGGGACTGAAAGAAAAACTATTTCCTCTGTACATAGTTATTCTGAACAAGTTTTTTTTTATTGGTGAATTCTACAACTGCTCTCGGTTTTCCTATGCTTCCTGACCTGTGCCTCAGTGACAGGCATCAATGATGAAGTGGCAGTGCTGCATCATTATATGGTGGTGTTTGTAGCACAATCGGGAGGGGGTGTGAGGAGCCATACTTAAATGTGGTGACTGCAACAGAGCTTCAGATACTCTTTACAAGTGTTCAGGTACAAAACGTTTTATTTAATATGGTGCCTGCAAGGGGATCTGTGAGGTGAAGAAGCCCTGGTCTGTGCAGCGTTGGTTATCACCTCTGCCAGTAGTTCTCCTTTAAAGATTGACAGTGGTCATTTATCGCAGCAGTGAAGGAGAATATGTTTAAATTCTTTTTCTAGGGAGATGGATATGGTGTACTTGTACACGCTTTTAGTAGTCACCTTTCCCTTTTAAGGTGTGCTGGAAAGTCTTCAAGCTGGCTCCTCCTACCCACCCAGGGGTTAACTTCCTAGCACCACCCCATGACACCAGTTCTTCCTTTCTGCTGGAAGAAGCAGGTTCCTCCTTATCGCTTTCATATACTGAGGCCTTTGCTACTTTTGCTAGTTCATTAAAAAACTAACTTGTTCTCATTTATTCTTCTTGCCACCACCATGGACGATGCAAGTCCGCTCTGGGGTTCAGGATATCTGGTTGCGCCAACTTATGTTGCAGTCCAGACACCTGTGTATACTGCCTGGGCCTCAAGCATGATATCCAGGCCTGCATCCATTGACGCTCATTTTTACCAGCTCCCTTGAAGATTGCCTCGCCCTGCCTACTCCTTGGCCATCCAGATGACAGGGATCCGCCATTTGTTTGAAGGGCGCTTCGTGCAGTTGTCTCTGCGACTGCCAGGTCTGCCAAGCAATTGGGGCTTTGAGGAGACCACAGCCCAGTCCTCCTCGGTTTTTGCCTTTTGCTGCTCTTAGATACTTCCTTTTCGGGGTGTTCGAGGACTTGTGCTAGTCCCTGCCCACCCTTTTGCAAGGTCCTAAGGGCACCACATCTAAGAAACAGAAAAAGAGAAGGAGAAAGAAACCATGAATTGGTCACGCTTGACGCTCGTGGGATTGGGAGGATCTCGTCTCTCTGACTCCGTGCTTTGTGTGCTTCGATTGGCTGCTGGCTCCATGGTGTTCCGTTAGGGCCAGACTCTGGTATATGTTCTGAGATTTGTTCTCGACCAAGTCAACACATTTTCCTGCCAAAGAGATTGACACTTCCTTGTCCACGACTCCGGTTATGAAGTTCTCGCCGGGGGGTCGACTGCTTTTCTGCTGCCCCCACCCCACTCTGAGCCTCCAGGACCTGTAGAGGGCTTGGTCTTCACTGGTCCCTCTGGAGACCCACCATTAGTCCCCAGTGATCTCACTCAAGGTCCTGCTTCAGAATCCCGGACTCTGGCAGCCCACATTGTTTGCGACGCTCACGCTCCAAGTGTTTGGGCAAGTGGCGCCCGCACTATTTCTCATCCCCTCCTTGAGGAAGAGAGGCACCGTGCAAGTTGTGTCAGTGCTACGAGTATCTTATGTGGCAACAGCTCTGGCTTACCCGGAGGCCCTTCCTTGGGTGCCACTACCAGAGCTGTAGCTGACTTCACCCAGCAGGAGCCAGTTCATTCGGTGCCAGCGTGGCCTCTCACCAATCCTGGTGGAGCCGCCACCTAAGCAGCTGATGACTAGCGCTCCAGCTCAGGACCCAGACTGAGCAATGGGTTGCCCCATCAGCTGTTGGTCACCATCATCCCAGATCACCCTCGCCAGGTGAGTGGGGACTTGGGGGCGACCTCTTTTCCACAACTCTTCGAATCTGAGGGGTCCTCCTTTACTGCTGTCTGCTGGACATGGAGTCAGTGGGGACTTGTCAATGGAAGAAGAATCATCATCAGCATTTATATAGCGCTTTTCATACACAGTATCCCAAAACACTTTACAAGCAATGCTAGACTGGTAGTGAAGTGACTGAATGTGTGGTAGCGGCCGTGTGCACATCATCACCCACACACAGCTTGGATAATTGCATGAACCGTTTATGGAAGGGAATGTTGACCCGGAGTGTTCCCTGCTCTTTCTGAAGAGTACCCTGGGTTCTTTGACTTCCACTTGGACACCAGTCAGGACACTAGGATGGGCAGAAGGACCTTGGTTTAACGTCTCATCCGAAGGACGGCACACCCAGCAGTGCAGCACCCCCAATACTGCACCTCGGATGCCAGCGATTTTAGGTGCAAGTCCATCCCGTGTGGACGAGAACCCACGACCTTCTGGTCCAGAGGCGGATGTGCTACCAACTGAGCCACGCTGACACCACTTCATTCATGGGCCTGCTCCTCTTAATTTCCAAGTCAGCATGTCTCAAGCTGGAGCCCATTCAAAGCGGGAACTGTACCTCATTTACTGAGGTCCTGCATTTCTATGGAGGCCTTCCTGGTGCAGGATGCCATTCTCTGTCCTGCCCTGGAGCTGTGGCAGCATTCAGATTCTTGCCATGCACCATCGGCCCAGATGGCCCTGCAAGCATGCAGTGACTACCGGATCCCTGTTGGGATTCATGGAGCATCCCTTAGCAGATGGGCTCGTGAGCCGACTCTGTTTTTCAGTGCACGGACAACATTGGGGACATGGAAGCCCCTGACCAAAAGTACAAGATGTTGGACCATATAGTGGAAAAAGTGTATTCTACCTCTTTGCTCAGCTTTCGGCAAGTGAACTCTTTTTTTTTTTTTTTACTTGCCCAGCTCTTCCGCTTCAGAGGGACCTCCTACTCCATCTAGCAGGGCTTTCAAGGCTCCTCCTCCCCACCGGTTTTATTGACTAAGTGAGGCCGGGAGTGTATTTATTTTTCCCCATTACCCATCCTCTTGAGTGTGCGGCCGGGACTAACGTCCAGATGCTTGTGCACGTCTCTATCAAGTGTCCACAGTGCCCTCCCACTCCACCCCAGTTTCATGCCCTGGTGCCTGTGCTTCCACCAGCAGCAGCACTTGTGGCATCGCTGCCCAAGCCTGTCTCCCGGAGGAGGAAAACATCCGTTGGACACTCAATCCTGCCTCCCGACTGACCTGCAGCGTCAGAGTTCGTTCCCGAACCGGGTCACCGACATAGCGCCTAGCGCCTCAACTCTCAGCGCCACCAGGCCAGCTGCTCAGTCCTTTGATGACCCATTTCTCACATGCCTCTTGGGGCACGTGGACAGGGTGCTTCCCCACCTGCTGCAGACCTACAAACTACTGTCAAGCAGGTCCAGACCAGGGCCCCGACATTGCGAAACAACAGTTCCAGATGGTTATGGACCTTGTCGATTCTGTGGCTGATCCATGGCCGTGGCATTTGCCATGTAACATGGCAGCTGCGCAGCTCCTTCTTGGGGACCGATTTGTTCGGGCCCAGGGTAGAGGGCACCTCATTAGGATTGAAAAGTCAAACGCTGCCTTGAACTCGGTAACTTCTGTTCAGAAGAACTCTTAAGACTTCATATCCTCTGAGAAGAAGGGAAGCCCTTTAGGCCTGCCTCTTCCCCTGCAGCTGAACCTGCCCAGCCCCGGGCTGGTCAGCAGCAGGCTGGCACACATGGCCCAATTCCATGGCCTCAGTCACAAGAACTGTGGAAGTCATGGTTCCTTAGCTGGGACTTTCCCACTTCCAAGCCTGCCCAGTGATGGGATGTGGATGCCCTCCCACTCCTGTCCTGAACCCTCTGTGTAATCCCATGGGGCTGGCTCCGCCACTTCCTTTCCACCTGGTCGCTGTTGACCACGGACAGGAGGGATCTTCCTGGACATAAGTCTCCACCACTCATTCACACTATTGGGATCTGCTTGGGAGGCACTAGGACCCATCGAGCAGCAACTTTTGCCGGAAGGTCGCGCCATGAGAACAGCAATCAGCGAGCCCTAGTTCGCGGGGTAACGACTATCCGGTGTCAACCTCCAACCGCTTCAGTTCCTTTTTTCCTGCCGCTGAGTGCACTTCAGTGACGACGTCCGCTCGCCTTGTCGGGAGTCAAACTTCAAACTAGCAGTATAGTTTTCAGTTTTATTATTTTGTAATATTATCTCGATACAGTATCGCTTAAATTTATTCTTATTTTTAAAAATAAAGAAGTCTCAGCCTACCTTGCAGAGTTCGACCATGAGCAGGTCAGGTGACGGTGAGGAGACTTCGATAAGCTATTCAGTCAGTCGGGCTGGGCCCGTCGCCTTCCTCCGGAGGAGAGGGTCTGACAACGGTCAGTCCAATGCCCGGGAGATGGGCGGTCCCCTGGAAGCAAAAAAACGGTCGACTCTTGGCACGTCGGCCTCGATCTCTTCTTCGGCCCACAGGTCTAAAAAGAGAAGGCATCACTCGAGGTCGCCTCTGATATGTCTGCGCAGACGCCGGTTATTGGGGTTAGTTGCCGTCCTCCCTTCGGAGTCGCCAACCTCTGCTTCTAGTAGCCGACGCCCCGACATCGGAGCCCTACCCGCCCGGGTAGGTCTTCAGATGAGCAGTTTCATCAGTGGGCCGCTCTTATGGAGCAGTGGCTCGGAGGAGTTGGTTAGGCTACCTGGCTCGGTCGTCCGAGGCCTCGGGCTCTCTGGGCGACCGGTAGGGCGGTTGACCTTCCTGGTCGCGCTGGGCACTTTCTTTGTGCCGTGACCGACGACGATTAGGTGTCTCCCCCACATGGCTTGCGGGCGCAGGGGCCACACCGATGCCCTTATCTCCTGCTCTTCTTCCTTCCAAAACTTGTTTTTCGGAGTCTGGGAGTGTTTTGGCGATGCGTGTGGCCTCCCGGCATCCATCCTCGCGTGATGCTGCGCTCAGCGCCGCTGCGGCTTCTCTCGTCGTGCAGCTATCGGCACCGTCCTCAGTACCATGCGGCTTCTCGGCACCGCTTTCAGCGCCAGCGGCCTGGCGGTTGCTTTCAAGGGCCGGCGGCTCTCAGGGACTCCTCTTTTCACTTGTTTCCTTCTTCCTCCTCTTCTGAATTTCATTCCTTTCTGTCCATACAGTCCCTCCTGGACTGTTAGGAGATAACGTTGAGCCTGACCCAAACCTTCGGTTAGGTGATGAAGTGGACGAAGCAGGATCTATTACTGCTACAGAGCCTGTGGTCGAGGACCTATCCTTTAAGTCTCTGTTGAAAATCTGAGTTCCACACTTTCTCTCCAGACTACAGACATCGATGCTGGGAAATTGTTGAGACTCCAATATCTTCATGCCTCGAGATCCCTACGGTTTGACTCCTCCAATTCAGCCTTCCTTTGAGACGCTGTCTCAAATGGTATGGAATAGTCCTGCTCTTACCCTTCGTGGCTAAATCCATTGATAGGAAATATTCAGCCCCAAGGATCATCCCATTTTGGCATCTCAAGCCTTTATGATCCTATTGTAGTCCTGGCAGAGAATGATAGTCATTCTTCCTCAAGCTACTACAGCTCGACCTATCAACAAAGAATCTCGTAAGATAGACACCTTAGGTAAGAGTGTCTTTGCTGCTTCTACCCTAAATAGTGTTGCCAAGTTACCAAAGCTATTTTTCTCAGTATGAGTATATCCTGTGGCATTCTATTAAACAGATGGTTGAAGCCCTACCGGAGTCAGATTCAAAGTCAGAGCTTTTCAAACCATTACCAGAGGTATTGAATCTAATAACCAGCAGGTTAAAGCAGCCATGGATGCTTTTGACACTGCTTCCCATTCAGGGGCTGCTGGTATTTGCACCTGGCGTCATTCCTGGCTGCGCACTTCAGGCTTTACGTAATGACCGCAGCAGCAGGAGATGGCATTGCCCTTTGACGGTTCATATCTTTTTGGTCCTCAGGTAGAGCAAGCTCTAGAAGCTACACAAAGACTAGGTCAGCCATTGTTGGCTCGGCCCCTCCTGCCCCTCTCGAGGGCATGCCAGTAAATGACAGTTTCATAATCGCCAGTCCTTTCGGGGCAGAGGAAGTTTCCATAAGAGCCAACCTGCCCAACCTCAAAAGAAGGCCAACAGAAAGCGCAAGGGCCCAAGCGCCCAGCGCTACCTTATGAATTGCCGCCCAAGTTCCATCTCAGCTGCCCGAGGTGGACTTTTCCTCTCGGTGGAAGGTCGTTTGATGCACTTCTACAACCAGTGGAAGTTCATAATCTCAGACAAATGGGTCCTTCGGATAAGTCGCGAGGGTATTCACTCAATCTTGTGGAGACCCTCTGGATCGTCCCCAAACGGCAGCCCAGGCTGTCAACCCTTCAGTCAGACCTTCTCGCCGCCAAGATTCAGGGCCTTCTGAACAACAGGGTAGTAGAAGTGGTGCTACTGCACCAACGAAACACGGGGTTCTACTCCCATTACTTTCTGGTTCCAAGAAGTCCGCGGAATGCGCCCCATTCTAGATCTCAGAAAGCTAAACAAATTTCTCCCCAAGGAGAAATTCAAATAATTCTCTGGGAACCCTGTTACCTCTGCTCCACCAACACGACTGGTTAGCCTCCTAGATATGCAAGACGCTACCAGCACATTCCTGTTCACCCGAGGCATCACAAATTCCTGAGGTTTGTGGCTCTGGGACAGCACTATCAGTTCAGAGTCCTGCCCTTGGGCTATCCTCGCGCCGCAAGTTTTTACAAAATGTTGTGCAGTTCTCGCAGTGCACCTCAGAAAGGTCGAATTCAGGTGTTTCCTTATCTGGACAATTGGCTTCTAGCAAGCCCTTCCAGGCAAGGGACTCTGGACGCCGTGGGACGACCTCACGCTCCCTTCGTCCATGGGAGTTCTGCTCAACCTCAAGAAATCGCAACTGCAGCCCTCCCGGAGCTCCTTTTATAGGGACTCTTCTGGACACCTCCTGTGCAAAGGCTTTTCTTCCAGAAGACGGGAGAACAATATCCTTCAGATGGCTGGTCACATCGGGGAAAACAGCTCAGTCACAGCTCTCTCGATGCAACGGATGCTAGGCCTCATGGCATCCTCAGTGTTCACTGTACCCCTAGCATGTCTGCACATGAGAAACACCCAGTGGATGCTCAGTACTCAGTGGTCCCCAACCACTCACCCGACAGTCCTATCTCATCAGGTGACAGAACCTTTAAGGAGGTCACTCACCTGGTGGTCTCAAGAGAGCAATCTCCTGGAGGGTATCCCTTTGCTCCTCTGGACCATCATATCTCCATTACCACGGATGCATCCCTAATGGGGTGAGGAGCTCACTGTCAGGCTCGCCACACTCAAGGTGCATGGACTCAAGTCGAGTCCCAGCTCCACATAAATGTCCTAGAAATGAGAGCCGTCCTTTATGCGGTCCGAGCTTTGAAGGACATTCTGTGTCACAAGAACATTCTCCTTCAAACGGACAACAAAGCAGTGATGTATTATATCAACAAGCAGGGCGTTGCTCACTCTTACCCTTATGCAGAGAAGCAGTGAGGGTATGGGAATGGTGCTTGGAGCACGAGGCTCTGATTAAGCGGTCTACCTGCCAGGTGTCCAGAACGAACCGGCAGACCGTCTCAGCAGAACAGAGACAGACCCTCACGAGTGGTCTCTCGACTCAACCATAGTTCAGTCACTATTCAAGAGTGGGAACTCTGGACCTGGACCTTTTGCATCCCACTCAATGCAAACACCTCTCTTCTGCTCCAGAAATCCAGGGCCTGGCATTTTCTGTCAGGATGCGTTCAGGCTGCGGTGGACAAACGCTTTATTTCCGCCCTTCGCCTCTTCCTCTAATTCAGAGGGTACTCCTCAAGTTCGAATCCCAGGGGACAAAATGATTCTCATTGCTCCCTTTTGGCCTCGGTAGCTGTGGTTTCCACTGCTCAACAATATGTTGGCAGTTCCCGAGACCACTTCCCTGCAGATGAACCTTGACTCAGGGACCGTGGTCCATCCCAACCTGAGATCACTTCACCTTCATGCTTGGCTCCTGAAGAGGTCGAAGTAAACGGTTCAATGTCTCTCAAAGAGTTTCAGATATTCTTCTGGCTGCACGGAAGCCAGCCACTTGGAAAACTTACATAGCCAAGTGGAAGCATTTTTCGCTCTGGTGTGCAAAGTCCTCTTTGAATCCCTTTTCCTGTCCAACAGATAAGGTTTTGGAGTACCTTTTGGACCTCTCAAATTCGGGTCTGCAGTACTCTACAGTCAAAGTTCATCTTAGTGCCATTTCAGCGTATCATGAGCCCGTTATTTCCTTAACTCTGGCTCAGTTACCTATGGTTAAGAGATTTCTTAAGGATTCTGCATACCAGACCTCCTACAAGACATCCAGTCGCAGCCTAGGACATTAATCTTGTGCTAGACATGCTCACTGGAAACCTTCGAACCTCTGGCTACCTGTGAGCTAAAATTTCTCACTGGAAGACTGCCTTCCTAGTGGCCATTACCTCAACCCACAGGGTCTCTGAGATGCATGCCCTGGTCACAGACCCTCCATATACTGTGTTCCATAAGGACAAAGTAGTTCTTCGTACTCATCCTAAATTTCTTCCTAAGGTTGTGTCAGAATTTCATCTAAACCAACCTTTGGTCCTTCCCTCTTATTTGCTGGACTTCCAAAATGAAGGGAAACGTCTCTTCATTCTTTGGATGTTAAGAGGGCCTTGCGTTTCTATCTAGATAGAACCAAGGATTTTCGCAAAGCTCAGCAACTGTTCGTTTCCTTCAGTGAGACCGGCTGGGTCAACCTGTCGCTATCAGATATATCTCATCATGGCTAGTGGCGTGCCTTCGTCACTGCTATTCCATGGCGCAGGTTGTTGGAGGGTAGAGTTTACCACTCTGCCAGAGCTGTCGTGGCATCCCTAGCGGAAACTGCGAACGCGCCCATTGCAGACATCTGCAATGCGGCCACCTGAGCCCAGTGCGCATTGCAAACATTATGCACTAGATGTCCATTTCAGACCACATTCTTCCTTTGGCAGAGCCATCCTCAGTGGACTTCTGTCCTAGAAACGTGAGCTCTTGGTCTCTCCTGCCCTCCTCGGGGGATTATTAGCTCGGTACTCTCCCAATAGTGAATGAGTGGAGGAGACTTATGTCCAGAAGATATGAAAATTACGCACTCCACCGTAATTTTGGATCTTCTTGACTCGAGTCTCCACCACTCATTCACACGCCCACCCTCCATCCTCCGAGCTCACCTTTCTTGTTGGTCTTCACCCCTCAAATCTTTAGGCCATGAAGACTCTTTATTGACCCTTCTTACACGGGTCGCCCAGACTATCTTATATCCGGTTTTAGGTTAGGCTACCTTCTAAGTTAGTTACGCTGCACCTCCTTGGTAAAAAGGTACTGAGGCGGTTGGAGGGCTCCACGCCAGATAATGCGTCGCACGAGCTAGGTTTGCAGCGCCAGCTCCTCAGCGGGCGCCATCTTCATGCCACCCTCCAGCAAAAAGTTTGCCCCGATGGGTCCTAGTGCCTCCAGCGCAGATCCCAATAGTGTGAATGAGTGGTGGAACTCGCCAAGAAGATCAAGAATTACGGTAGGTACGAATTTTCATTTCTCGACGTGGTTGGCCAGGGTCTGCATCTGAATTTGAGGCTTACCTACCCAGCCGAGCCCTGCACCACATGAAGACATGGTGTCCATTGACGCTTGGGCCCAGCTTCTTTGGAAGGAGTAGTGGCTCCCATCCTGGACCTCCACCTCAACCAGGTTTCATCTCCCAGTACTTCTGGTACCAAAATGGATTGGGGGTGCTGGTGCCCCATCTTGGATCTGCACGATCGAACACATTCATTAGGTCCGCACCTTCAGGTTGGTAACTATGTCTCAGATCATACCATTTCTCAAGCAATACATGTGGTTTTGCTTTCTGGGTCTCCAGGACGTGTTCTTCCACATCTTGATCCGTCCATCTCACTGGCGGTTCCTCCACTTTCAAGTGGAAGAGACCCTTTACTAGTTCCAGGCCATGCCATTTGGCCTGTTCTCAGCCCCCTGGGTTTTACCAAATGCATAGCAGTGGTGGCTGTCCACCTAAGACGCCGGGAGTCCAGGTATACCCCTACCTGGATGACTGGCTCATTGCAGGTCCCTCCAGGCAGGAGGTGGAGCAGTCAGGGACCTTGTCGTCCAGACTTGCGTCTCTCTTGACCTCCTGATCAGTGAGGCCAAATCTGAACTCGTGCCCTCATAGGTGATCCACTTCATTGGGGTGTGGACAGGGCAAAGGTTCTTATCTCCTTAGCCTAGTCATTTCGGTTGGGCAGTTACACCCTACACGGACTTGCACTATTGGAATACATGGCAGCCTGCACCAGCATGGTCCAATGGGCCTGCTGGAAAAGGCGCCCTGCAGTGGGGCTAGCCAGCCCATGGTCTCAACACAGGGGTCTCTTCAACCAGTTGGTAGCTGTAACCTAGCAGATGTGGGACTCCACTCCAGTGGTGGTTGATTCCGGAGCATCTGAAGGAAGGTATCCCATTTGTCCACCCAGAGTTTACTGTCATCCTGACAACCGATGCTTCTCATGGGCTGGGGAGCCCACCTGGGGAACACAGAGTCCACGGGTTCTGGACCCCTGCAGAGTCCGATGCCACATCAGCCTGCTGGAGCTCAGGGCGGTCGGCTGGCGGTGTCCACTTTGCGCCTCTGGTCAGGTGGTTCAGCTCCAGACGGACAACACCACAAACATGTACTACCTCATCAAGCAGGGTGTCGCACATTCCTTCCACTGTGCAGGGAAGCTCTCCAAATCTGGACCTTCGTGCATAGCCTGGAGGCCGCTCTCTGGCCATCCATTTGACTGGTGTTTCAACCAGCTGGCAGATGCTCTCAGCTGAGGGTGGGTGAGGCATCTCACGAGTGGTCTCTCCATCCAAAGATAGTGCACAGTCTTTTCTCTCAGTGGGGCACCTATCTGGTGGATGATTTCCTCCAGGAGAATGCAAAGCTGAGGCTGTATTGTGCCTGCCACCGTCAGCAGGGGCAGCTGCAAGGATGCCTTCTCAAGGCCCTGGATCCCGGCCTCCTCTGTGCCTTCCCTCCATTTCCCTTGATCCACAAAGTGCTGCTCAAGGTGCAGAGGCCAAGGCACAGGTGATCCTAAGTGGCTCTGGACTGGCCACACCAGTTTTGGTACCCTGACTCCTCAGCCTCAGCAGCAGGCTCCTGAGGCGTCTTCCTCTACCGAACCTCTCTCTGTCAATCAAGGAAGGTACTCCACCTGGACCTTCAATCCCTACACCTGATGACCTGGTTCCTGAGTGGCTAGAGTTCCAGGCTTTCAGTCTCCGAAGATGATCTCAGCGTCGTGGAGGCTTCTCGGAAGGAGTCGACCAGGAAATGCTATGTCTTCAAATGGAGTGTTTCTCCATTTGGTTTTGGGGCAAGGGCTGGACCCTTTGTCCTGTCAATAGCTAGCATCCTTGATTACCTCTAGTCCTCTCTCAGTTGGGCCTTAGGTTGGCGACCATTAAGGTGCACCTGGTAGCCAACTCTGCTTACGGGCATGGGCCAGTCAGCAGTTAGTGGCGCAGGATAAGGTGGTCTGGTGCATTTCAAAGGTCTTGACCATATTCCCCTCTGGTGCGTGAACCATACATTGAGACCTGTTGCTGGTTTAGCAAAGCTCATGGGCAATCCATTCAAACTGATGCACAGGTGTGAGACACATCACACCTGATGATGGAAGATACCTTCTTGGTGGCTGTCCGTCAACCAGAAGAATCCATAAGCTCCAGGCGCCTCGGTGGATTCTCCTTATCTGGTCTTCCACAGGGACAAGGTTGTCCTTCGCCCCTAACCCAAAGTTCTTACTTCAAGAAACAGCTCTTGCAGCAGGTTACAGCATTAGGACTAAAGCCGGCAGGCGCCAGGACCCTTGGAAATTTTCTAGCTATTTAGTATTCAGTGGGACCGCCTCCGATGTCTGTCCGCCCCCATCATCAGGCGTAGTACATATGGCGGTGGTCCCCATAATCCTCAGTTCTTTCCCACTGTCGACTCACCAGCATCTGCCTCTCGGTCTCTTCTAGCGCATCTACCCACTACAGAACTTTAGACAAATATTTCTTCTCCGCACAACTGATGTCCTCTCCAACTCGCATCTCTTTGAGGGTCACCTTTCAAAGTGTGCCACGTCATACAGATCCCTTTCAAGGATCCTCACTCATCCTGTATGTGCATTGCTTAGGCCCAGATCACGACACACCCGATGTCGGCCAGACATTCAAAATGGCTCTGCGCTCACAGGAGCTGAACGACACCTACTGACACCGTTGCCATCCAGGCGTTTGCCAGGTCCGAAGACATCGGCCAGGGACTGATGTCGGCAACCCAGAGTGGAAGACCACACCCCTGTCACGGCGGATGCCAGTCACAGGGAATCGACAGAGGAGGACACCCACAGCCCGAGACCAGGTGGGTGACACTGAGGATGCCGGGCTCCCAGGAACCCTCCCGGACCGGGAGACCCTCGGGACCGACGTCCGACCCTGGCGACAGAGCACCGGCGCCAGGCCCATTGTCGGGCATGAACATCACAAAGGTAAAGGAGCTCTTTACCTTTGGTGGACACCATCAAGAAGGATGTGGTCCCCGCCTGTCCTCCTCCTCCTACTCCTTCACTGCCTATGCCCCTCCTCCACCTAGGGATCAGTAGAATGACCACCATCCCCAAGGAGCAGACTCCACCTTCTAGGGGCAGATCTACAGACAGGACAAGGCCCTCCAAATCTCCTTCAGGGTCACCCCAGCCCCAAACGACCCAGGCAGCGGTATACTCCGTCAGGAGAGGATTCAAGATTGGATACTTGAATACTCCATATCTCTTTCTCCACTCAGCATCTCCTCTCCTGACCGACATGGCCTCCCAGGTCTCCACCGGATGATCTCTCTTCGCTGAGATTGAGGCACATCCAGGACAACATGGGGTGGGATGCTGAGGACCTTGACCCTGAATGACACCGCCTTGCCCGCTACCTTTGGCAAAAGACCCAAAGCCTAGGTAGTGCCACCCTTGGTGGACACCTTCGCGGACGCCACCAAGACTGTGTGGAAGGCCCGCACTCCACTCCCGTGGTGCTGAAGAAGGCTGACCGCCTGTACAAGGCTCCTAGAAGACTAGTACTTGGCGAAGCCACCTCTGGAGATTCCCTGGTCATCACTGCCTCACATGACCGGGTCTCAAAGGCCCCAACATATGAGCACTCAGCCACCAGACCAGGAATCCAAGCAATTGGATGCCCTGGGAGGTGCACGACGTGGCTGCTACATGCGCCGTCAGATCTCTCAACTACCTTACCCATATGGTACAGTTCTAGGGACATGGATATGTTGTTCATCCACACTGTCTGGCAGGTTCCTTGCCGCTTTAAATCTTGCGGAAGGTCTTCAAGCTGGCTCCTCCACCCACCTGGGTGGTAAAACTCGGCTCCGCCCCATGGCGCCAGATCTTCCTTACCGCTTGAAGCTCAGGTTCCCTCCTTAACACTCTCGTGTAAGACTGGCTCCTAGTTCTTGAATTTTCGAAATTAAAGTTTTGCTAAAAGACTTGGTCTTCTCTCCTCGCGGACTGCGATGGACAATCGACTCCCAGTTTCCGGAGATGCCCTTGCGGGCAGAAGATGTCTCGGACGGATCCGCACTTCACGTGGTTTACTGCTTGGGCCTTGAGCAAATCTGCCGCAGGCCCGCGACCTGTGCTCTTCCTCGGCCCACGCCCCGAAGACCGTGTATGTCCGCTTACAACTGGGGCGCCCCTGAAAAGATTTTCTCCGGTTAAGTCAAAAGAGGCTCTGTTGGCGGTGTCCGCGGATCAGCTCGAGCAGATGATCGCCCTCGAAGAGGAGGCGGCGCCAGAGCCGCTTCTACCTCGGCTGCGGCATTTGTCCCGCTTTCTCTCGGTGCCTCTTATTCGGCTTCTTTTAAGGAGCTTTGTCTGCCCTCTTGACAAAGGTGAAGGTCAACTTCTTCTGGACCGTTTCTCGGTCCAAAAGAGAGAAAAGTAAGTCTCACCGTCGCGCTCTTGGGAGCAAGAAAGATCCCTCTCCCTAGTTGTCGGCAGTCGACTTCGTCGACCTCGGCCGGGCCACTGGTTTCACGGTGTCCCTGTCAGGCCAGTTGACCGAGACGCCTGGCCGACGCAGTCGAGATTTTTCTCGACCCGTTGGACGGGTTGTCGGCTGGAGAACTGAGAACCCCTCTCCCAGTTCCCCGGTGGGAGTTGAGGATCCCGTCGGCTCGTCTGTGCCTCCGGTTCTGGAGCCTTGGTGGAATACCGTCGAACAGTACCAATCCCCGACACCCCTCCCGCTTGCTTACCCGTCCCTCGGCCAGCCGAGTTCTTGATCTCGGACGTCTCGCTGTCCAGGCCAATCCCGCCATCATAGGCGGTCTCGGTCTCGGCACTCAGGCAAGCAGCGCCACCGCTCATCCTCTTCCTCGGACGAGGGAGGCTTGGCGCAAGTTGCGTTGGAGGTATGAGAACTCATGTGGCAGCAACTCCTTCTGACCGGGAATAAGCCGGCGCCGTCGTCTTCCCCGACCATTAAGTGGCTGTCACCGGAGCGGCGAAACAACCCCTCGTTTTAGCAGAGAGCCTGTTCCCAGGCCGATTGTTCGACCAATTCCAGCTGCCCCACCGATTCCGGTGGAACCTCCGCCTCCACAGCCGTTGAGTTGGGGCTCCGACCAAAAATTCTCGGTCGGCCAGGGGACTGCCCATAGGCTGTCTGTCACCCTCACTCCCGATAGACCTCGGCGGGTGGAGGGTGGCTCAGGCCGAGGCAGCTCTTTGAGGACTCTTCCGAGTCCGAGGATGATTCCTCCATTTTCTCCAAGCGAATGGACTTGGAGTCCTCAGGAGGACAGTCGGTGGACGTTAGTCCTTCGTCCTTCCTAAGATTGCTTGGCTCATCTCGAGTCCACGGGATGAAGCTCGAACCCTTCTAAATGGGCCAGGTATCCCTTCACGGAGATTCTGGACGAGGGATTCCCTCACGAGGCCTTTCCGGTGGCCGAGGCCATAGTGGGTCGGCCTTGGAGCTCTGGCAGCGCCTGCTTCCCTGTCCTCGCCTTGACCAGGATGGCCAGGAAGTATCACGGTCCCTACGGTTCCCTTTCGGTTTTGGAACACCCTCGGCTGAGGATTGGTTACCAACAGCGTTTTCCGTGCTGGGAGCGCTAGGGATGTGGACAAACCTCCGACAAGGAGTCCCAAGAAATTGACTATGCGGTAAAAGTCTATGCTGCGTCCTCTCTCGGCCTTCGCCAGGCCAGTTCGGCCGTCCTCATGGCACATTTTTCTCATGCCCTGTTGGGCTCCCTGGATGAGGTCGTCCCTCATTTTCCAGCGGATCTGCAGACTATGGTCAGGCAGGTGCGGGACCAGGGCAGGGCAGTGGCCAAACAGCAGCTCCAGACTGCTTTAGACAGTGGGGACTCGTGCCAGGTCTGTGGCGGCCACAGTGGCTATGCATCGTCGGTCTTGGCTGAGGATATCCACCTTGCCGGATACCCAGCACAGGTTGGCGGATGTCCCTTTTGGGGACTGACCTCTTCGGCCCTGGGGTGGAAGGTCACCTGCAGAGGTTCGAGAAGTCCAGTGCTACCTTGGACTCGGTCTCTTCTGCTCAGAAGGACAAAGGCCGCCAAACCACAGCCTAAGCCCTTTGCGTCCTTCTGCGCCCGCAGTCCCCGCCCAACAACGTCTGGGCCAAGCGAGGCTCGAGCTTGGCATCCCAAACCTTAAGCCGAGCTTCCTCCAACAGGAAGCAGGGAGGTAAAGGCCAGGGAGGTCCCTCGTCCGTCCCTTCTCCAAGCCTGCCCAGTGACGGGCTGAGGGGTCGCTCAAACCCCGTCACCTCACCCCCAGGTTCCCCGGTGGGACAGCTCGGCACTTCCTTTCCGCCTGGTCCGTTATTACCACGGACAGGTGGGTACTGGAGTGGTAGGAAAAGGCCTGTATCTAAATTCGAGCAGGCCCGCCCCTCAGAGCTCGCCGCACTGGGGCCTCGGGATCCGCAGCCTACTGTCTGCCTGCCGGGCCGACATCGCCTCCTCCTCCAAAAGGAGGTGATCAGGAGATAGCCGGACCCTCCACTCAGACCGAGGTTTGTGTCCAGGTACTTCCTGGTTCCGAAGCGGACGGGGCTGGCGCCCATTCTGATCTACCGACCTGAACAAGTTCCTAAGGTCCGAGACGCTTCAGGATGGTCACTCTGGCTCAGATAATACCATCCCTGGAACACGGCGTGGTTCTGCTCTCTGGACCTGCAGGATGCGTTCTTTCACATCCCTATCCGTCCGTCGCCGGAGATTCCTTCGCTCGAACGGAGGGATCCCTCTTGAGTTCGAGCCATGCCCTTCGGCCTGTCTCCAGCTCCCAGGGTCTTCACCAAATGCATTGCAGTGGTGACAGCTTTCCCAGGTGCCGAGGGTTCTGGGTGTGCCCTTACCTGGACGATTGGCTGATAGCAGCCCCTCCAGACAGGAGGTGGAGCGGTCCAGAGCTGGCCCACCAGGTTTGCTCTCAAGTCGGCCTTCTCATCAACGAGGCCAAGTCGGAACTCGAGCAAGCAGGTGATTCTGTTTATCGGGCAGAGCTCGACTCTCCAGACAGAGCACGGCTCACACGGACAGGCCGAGGTTCTTACCTCCTTTGCCCAATCATTTCTGGTTGGGCAGTAGCACCTGCCCGGACTTCCTCGCCTCCTGTCTCATGGCGGCCTGTACCAGCGTGGTCCGCTGGGCACGCTAGGCACATCGCCCCTTCAGTGGGGACTGGCCAGCCAGTGGTCACAACGCCTGCGATCCATTGGACCAGCTATGATGGTGACCAGGAGATGTGGAGCGCTCTCCGGTGGTGGACCGCCCATCTCATCTGCAGGAGGGTATCCCGTTTGTCCGCCCTGAGCCGACGGTCTCTCTCGACCGATGCCTCTCTGATGGGTTGGGTGCCCATCTGGGGAACACCGAGCCACGGCCTCTGGTCCCACGGAGTCCCGATGCCACATCAACCTGCTAGAGCTCCGAGCGGTCCACCTAGCCTCACCGCCTTTGCTCCGCTTTCTCCGGGTCAAGTGGTCCGAGTCCAGACGGACAATACCACACCATGTACTACCTAAACCGCCAGGGTGGGACGTGTTCCATGCTTCTATGCAAGGAAGCTCTCCGTATTTGGTCACTGCAGCAGCCTGGAGGCGGATCTCCTAGCCATTCATGTGGCAGGAGCTCCAACACCCTGGCCGATGCCCTGAGCCGGATAGGGGCTGCATCTCACGAGTGGTCTCTCCTGCCGGAGGTAGTACAAGATCTGTTCTCCCACTGGGGCACACCTCAGGTGGACCTGTTTGCCTCCAGGAGAACGCGGCTGAGACTGTTTCATGCCCGCCTCAGCAGGGCTCGCTGCAGGGGATGCCTTCTCGAGGCTGTGGACCCTGGCCTTCTACGCCTTTCCCCATTTCCCTTGATTCACAAGGTGCTTCTCAAAGCAAGGAGGGACAAGGCGAGGTGATTCTGATAGCCCCAGACTGGCCCCGCCAGTTCTGGTGCCAGATCTCCTCAGCCTCAGCTCCAGGCTCCCGAGGCAGCTTCCAGTTCGCCCGGACCTGCTCTCAGTCAAGTCAGGGAAGGTGTTCCATCCGACCTTCAGTCCTTGCACCTGACGGCCTGGTTCCTGAGCAGCTAGAGTTCCAGGCCTTGGGTCTTTCTGACGAGGTCCTCAATGTTGTTGAGGCATCCTGTAAGGAGTCGATCAGGAAATGCTATGCCTTCAAATGGAAGAGATTTTCCATTTTGTGTCAGGGCAAGGGCTTGGACCCAAGCATCTTGTAATATTTATGGTCCCTTTCTAGTCAAGGGCTTAGGTCGACGACCCTAAGGGTGCACCTGGCAGCCATCTCTGCTTACCGCTCATGGGCCGGGAGCAGTCGGTGGCGGGAGAAGATGGTCTGGCGCTTTTCAAAGGCCTTGATCACATTTCTCCGGTCGAGAACCTCCACCTCCGTGTGATTTACTGCTGGTACTGGCAAAGCTCATGGGCAAGCCATTCGAACCAATGCACAGGTGTGAACTCTCTCACCTGTCGTGGAAGACGCTTCTTGGTGGCTATCACGTCAGCCAGAAGGATGGTAGAACTCCAGGCGCCTGCATCGAGTCTCCTTACCTGGTCTTCCACAGGGACAAGGTTGTCCTGCGCCCTCACCCGAAATTCCTTCCAAGGTGGTATCGGAGTTTCACCTAACCAGGTGTTGACTCTGCCGGTGTTCTACCCAATCACACCTCTGAGGCTGAATACAGGCTCCATACTTTGACTTAGAAGGCGCCGCTTATTATAAGGAGCGCACGGCTGAAATTGGGAGAGGTTCGCAGCTGTTTGTCACCTCGCTGAAGCCGCACCTGGCAGACCTGCAGCCAAGCGGACGATAAGCAGGTGGGTAACCTCCTGCATAGATCTCTGCTACAAGTTGGCGGGCATGGAGCCTCCCAGAGGGATAAGAGCTCATTCTACCCGCCATACTGTTGCATCGGTGGCTGCTTCCAGGGACGTCCCTATCCAGGAAATCTGCAGGGCTGCTACCTGGAAGTCAGCACACACCTTTATTACCCATTACCACATCGACCTTGAGTCACGCCGGTTGCTGGTTTTGGGGCCTCGGTTCTCCAGTCTTTATTCCCTAAGTAGGGGTGTGCTGCCTCCTCCTCCCGGAGAACTGCTAGGAGTCTTCCAGACAGTGTGGATGAACAACATATCCATGTCCCTAGAAATACAAGTTACTCACCTGTAACAGGAGTTCTAGGAATGGTATATGTTGTTCATCCACACGACCCACCCGACCTCCCGGCTTCGACGCACAACCTGAGCTTCCAGCGGCCAGATCTGGCGCCATGGGGCGGAGCCGAGAGTTTTACCACCCGGTGGGTGGAGGAGCCAGCTTGAAGACCTTCCGCAAGATTTAAAGCGGCAAGGAACCTGCCAGACAGTGTGGATGAACATATACCATTCCTAGAACTCCTGTTACAGGTGAGTAACCTGTATTTTCCAGAACACCCTGTAGGAACAGGGCCAGGACCTGGTTGAAAAGCTTCCCGATGGTGAGCAGAAAGCAGAACTCCTCAACCTACTCCGCACCTGGTCAGATGTGGGGACCCAAGTGCTTAGAGCTGCATACGTACTGCGGACTCTTTGGCCAGAGCTGCAGCTTCAGGCGTTTGTCTCCAAAGCACTCCTGGCTCCGTGTCTCCCGGCTTCACCCCAGACGTGCAGAAGAATATTCTAGACGTCCCTGTAATGGCCGAGGTACTCTTTGGTGAATCCTCGGAGAAGGTCATCATCAAGCTCCAGGACGTAAGGAAGGCAGTCCGATCTGTACAAGCCATGTACAGATCCAGGCCTAGTTCTCTTCGAGGAACCAGAGCCGTTTCCACGGCCGGTCACAAAGGCAGCAGCAACGCTCCGCCAGCAGCAGAGGGGCTTTTTCACGCATGGGGCCCAGGCCAAATCGTCCCCAGGCAAAGGCCACGTTACACAAAGTCAGCGCAGCCCACAGGGACAAATGCTGCCACAGCATGACTCCTTCCCGCCCCTGCCCCTGTGGATCAACTGGCAAGGAAAGTCTGTCGCACGCCGCCACTTTTTGGGGTGGTAGTCGATCCCCACTGACAGGTGGGTTCTCCAGTTGGTCAAGAAAGGCCATTGCATAGAGTTTCTAGATCCACCTACAAGACCTCCCTTGCTCTCCGTTACTTGGTCAGCATGCCCTGCTCATACAGCAGGAGGTGCTCGCACTTCTGAAAAAGAAGCTATAGAGCACGTACCAAGGAACCAGAGGGGACTAGGATAGTATTCTCACTTCTTTCTGGTTCCAAAGAAAGCAGGGGACCTCCGTCCAATTCTGGACCTCAGTGTCTCAGTCGCCTACAGGTGCAGAGGATCTATACTCTGGACCTGCAGCAAGTGCTTATTTATTATAGGGAGCACTACTGGAGTTCAGGCAGAGGTTTGCCAGCTGTCACCTATGCTGAAGCCACACCTGGCAGACTGGCAGGTAAGTGGACAATTGGCAGGTGGATTGTATCCTGCATCAACCACCTCTGTTATAGGGGAGTGGGGTAGGGAGCCTCCCATAGGGCTAAGGGCTCATTCCACCCGACATAGCGCTGCCTCGGTGGCTGCTTCCAGAGATGTCCCTATCCAGGAGATCTGCAAGGCTGCTACCTGGAACTCGCACACACATTCATTTCCCACTACCGCATTGACCTTGCGTCATGCAGGGGTGCTAGTTTGGGGCCTCAGTTCTCGGTCTCTGTTTCCTGAGTAGGGGTAAACCTTTCCCCTCCACTGGAGAACTGCAAAGAGTCTGCTAAGACATGTGGATAAGTACAATATGTCCACGCCCCTAGAAAACAGGTTACTCGCCTGTGACAGTATATCTTCCTCGAGGTATCTCTTGCAGCAGGTAATACTCTTGGTTCCTCACCAGAGGGCACTCTTCTGCATGGCAGCTTCTTCCAGCAGTCTGCTTAGGGCCGCCCACACAAGTGGCAGCATCATCCTGTGACTATAAGGGTGTGGGGGCCCCAGACATTCTCAGTTTTTCCCGCTGCCTTCAGCTC
Organism: Neoceratodus forsteri; assembly: GCA_016271365.2. NCBI lineage: Eukaryota > Metazoa > Chordata > Ceratodontiformes > Ceratodontidae > Neoceratodus > Neoceratodus forsteri. The sequence continues at coordinate 493,655,749 of CM028131.1, read as the reverse complement.
TGCATTGCGTTATTCTCTCCATGTAGCAGTCCATCGACAAGAACTTGAACTGGAAATGTTTTTTTCGGGGATGTGGTATGTGCTTATCTACACTTGTTGGCATGTCCCTTTCCTTTAAATCTTGCCAGGTGGTCTAAGAGCTGGCTTCTCCACCCACCTGGGTGTATATACTTGGCTCTGCCCCTTGATGGGATCTTTTTTCTGTTTGGAAGATTCAGGTTCCCTCCTTACCACTCCTCATTGTGTAGGCCCTGGCGCTTAGTACTTGACTGGTGTACTGAAAATAAAACTGCATTCTAGTTTCTCTGTGTAAATTTGATTACGACCACGATGGAGGACAAGTCCTCGCCTGAACTCCGCCATTGTCCTTATGGGCAAAAGATGTCCTGCATTGATGCGCATTCCATGTGCAAGATCCCCAGCCTGCAATCTTTTTTGCGCCTTTCATCAGCAAATTCTGGATAATTGTATCACAGACTTGCAGCTTGGATGACCCGGAAAAACAGCACCCAGAGCCAAATCTAAGATGCCAGTCTATGTGGTCTCTGCAGCTGCGGGGTCTGTGGACTCAACTAGAGCAGATGAAAGCCTTCGAGGAGGAGGCGCACCTGTGCTCCCAAGCAGTCCTTTTCATCGGTTTTGTTCTGCTCAAACAGGAACTTCCTTCTGAATCCTACAAGGAGATTTACCAGTCTCTCTCCTATGAAAGGAGAGAGGGTCTGCCTGATTCGCACACCTCCTGTCGTAAGAAGGAGAGAGGACCTAGAGAAGAATCTTCACAATGTCGACACTCTTGGGACAGAGAGAGATCTTGGTCCCAGGAGTCTCCTATCTCGACTTTGGTCAAAATTGCAACCTTGGCCACTGGCTTCATGGCACCCTGTCAGGCCAGCTGGCTCAGATGTGGGGGACGACCAGGTCGAAATAATAATCGACCCAGCGACCCATTGTCAACTGATGGGCTGACAATTCTCTATTTAGGACTCGGTCCTACCTACCGACAAGAGACCCAGCTTGCTGGCGCTCCACCCGTGTTCATGGTCCCTGACCTGGAGGAGCCGTGTTTCTCCCCAGCTCCTTCTGAGAAGCCCCGTCGGCCTCTTGACGGTCGCTCTTCTATATCTTGGACTCACCCAACTGCTAGACCGCTGAAGTCTCAGCCAGCGCCTCCAAAAGTAGCGACACCACCATTTGTCCTCATCCTGCTCAGGTGAGGAGAAGCTTTGATGCAAGTTGCATCACTACGAGAACGCCATGTGGCAACAGCTCATGCTGACTAGTCCAAGTCTACTCTGACTGTCACTTGGCTGTCGCCTCCAGGCAGACTCCGACAAAGCCAGTCACCACTGCTCCTCCACCTCATGGAGCCGGTGAAGACCCTTCCAGCTTGGCCGAAGCTGGCCTCTCCACCTGTTTTGGTGGAGCCGCCACCAAGCAGCCTCCCCAGGGGCTTCTGCCAAGGAGTCTCAACCCGATCAGGGTCTTCCACGCAGGCTGTCAGCCACCCTTACTCCCAATTGTCCACGGTGGGTCAAGAGTAACTGGTGGTCGGCTGCCTTGCAAGACTCTGGGTCCGAGGATTCGGACCTGCATTTACGTCTCTGTGTGACGATGATTCCATGAGTCTGTCAATGGAGGAGGGTCCCACGTCCTTCATGGGCATCTTCCATCTCATCTCTGAATCAACGGGGATACCTTTGGAGCCTGTCAAGAACGGTCCGAATACCCCTGACTGATATCCTCAGGAAGGGATTCTCCATCTGAGGTCTTCACAGTGGCCAAGGCCATAGTCGGTCTGGCCTTGGAGCTTTGGCAGCATCCAGCCTCCTCGCCCTGTGTCTTCCATTCGTATGGCCCACAAATATGCAGTTACCATGGCTCCCTCTGGGTTTTACACAGCATCCGTCAGCTGAGAGATTGGTGACAGAGTCTGTGTTTCGGCACTCTGGCAACTCCTGGAGACTTGATAGACCTCTGGACAGGGTCCAAAAGTTGGACCATGCAGCCAGAAGGTCTATGCTGCTTCCTCGCTCCGTCTCCGACAGGTGAGCTCGGCTGTCGTCATGGTGCACTTTGCCCACATCCTCTTGGGCTCTGTGGACGAGGTTCTTCCTCATCTCTGCATGGACCTTCAGACCAAGGTCAAGCAGGTCCATGATCAGGGTTAGCCATTACTAAACAGCAACTCCAGATGGCCCTCGACGCTTGGGATTCTTGTCGTTCTTCAGTGGCAGCTGCAGTCTCCGTAAGCCGGAGGGCGTGGCTATGGTCTTGACCTTATGGCAGACACCCAGCACAAACTGGCAGATGTTTCCTTCCTGTGTACCAGCTTGTTCAGTTCAGGAGTCGATGGTCACCTTCAGCATATCGAGAAGTCAGATACCACCTTACTCCGTTACTTCCACCCAAAAGAATCCCAGAGTTCTAAAAATCACAGAAGAAGAAGCAGCCCTTTCGGCCTTCTGCCCTGCGGTCAAACAGCGCCAGTATCAAACTGGGCAACAGCAGCAGACTGAATCTTGGCACCTCAGCCCAAGTCAGGGGCTTCATGAACTGTAAGTCCGGAGGGAGAGGTTCCAGTGGCCCCTGCTGCCGGTTTTTCATCCTCCAAGCCTGCGCATTGATGTGATGAGGCAGCCACCCCATGTCCATCACGACCACTCTGGGTCCTCCGTGGGGGCTGGCTCCACCACTTCTTTTCACCTAGTCCACTGTCACAATGGACAAGTGGGTCCTGGAAGTGGTCGGCCAGGGTCTGCCTCTGGAATTAGAGTAGTACCCTCCAAGCCGAGCCTGCGCTCCATGGGAGGAAAAGATTCTGCCCATACTGTGTTGGCTCTCAGAGAGACATTGCCCAACTCCTCCGCAAGGAGGTAGTGGTGAGAGTCATGGATCCCCTGGTCAACCCAGGGTTCGTTTCCAGGTACTTCCTGGTCCCGAAACAGATGGGGGTGTGGCGCCCATTCTAGATCTCATGACCTGAATCAGTTTCTCAGGTCTCATACCTTTTGGATGGTGACTCTGTCCCAAATCATAACATCCTCAAGTAGAACATGTGGTCCTGCTCACTGGATCTACAGGACACGTTCCTCCACATCCCAATACATCTGTCCCACTGAAGGTTCTTCCGCTTCTTGGTGGAGGCAACCATCTACGAGTTCCAAGCCATGCCGTTCAGCCTGTCATAGGCCACCAGGGTCTTCATCAAATGCAATGCAGTGGTGATGCCCATCTTGGCATCGAGGGGCCGAGTGTACCCCTGTCTCGACGATTGACTAATAACTGGTCCCTCAAGACTGGAGGTGGAGAGGTCCAGGAGCTGGCCCTCGACACCTGCCTCAGTCTTGGCCTCCTGGTCAATAAGGTCAAGTAGGAACTTGTGCCCGCGCAGGTGATTTGCTTCATTAGGAAGAGCTTGACTCTTGCCGAGCAAGAGTCAGGCTCCTGGTGGACAGGGCAGAGGTTCTCCTCCTTTGCCTTGTCATTTCTGGTTGGGCAACTGCACCTTCCGGACTTCCTGCACTTCTGGGTTACATGGTGGCCTGCACCACCATGGTCCGATGGGCCCAGTGGCATGTGCGACCCTTCAATGAGAGCTGACCAGCTAGTGGTCTCAGTGACATGGTCATTTCGACCAGCTGGTCACTGTGACCCAGAAGATGTCAGATAGCCTCCAGTGAAGGACCATCCTGGAACATCTACAGGAGGGATCCCATTTATCCATCCCAAGCAGATGGTCGTTCTTCACGACTGACTCTCTCTCACAGGCTGGGGTGCCATATGTGGACTCGCAGAGTCCTCGAGCTCTGGACCCCAGTGGAATCCGATGCCACCTGCTGGAGCTCCGAACAGTTCGACTGGCACTGGCTGCATTTGCTCCATTCCTTTGGATCAAGTGATCCAAGTCCAGAAAGACAACACCACGAACATGTACTACCTCAACAAATAGGGTGGCACACACTGGCTTTCTGTGTAGGGAAATGCTTCACATCTGGACTCTCAGTCAGTTGGGGACGCCTCAGCCCGTGTGGGCAAGGCGTCCCACTAGTAGCCTCTCCATTCAGAGGTAGCTCATAGCCTGTTCTGCGAGTGAGGCAACCCTCAGGTGGACCTTTTCACCTCCACGGAGAACAAAGCTGGGGCTGTTTCATGCTCACCGCCTCAGCGGGTCTCGCTGCAGGGATGCCTTCTCAGGCTGTGGACCCCAGGCTCCTTTATGCCTTCCCTCGGTCCACAAGGTGCTCCTCAAGGTCAGGAGGGACAAGGCAACGGTGATCCTGGTAGCCCCAGACTGGCCTCGCTAGTTCTGGTATCCAGATCTCCTCAGCCTCAGCACCAGGCTCCCAAGGCATTTTCCAGCACACCCAGACCTGCTCTCCTTCAATCAGGGAAAGTATTCCATCCGACCTTCAATCCTGCACCTGACAGCCTGATTCCTGAGTGGCTAGAGTTCCAGGCTTTGGGTCTCTTAGGCGATCAGCAGTTGAGGCATCTAGGAAGGAGTCGACCAGGAAGTGCTGTGCCTTCAAATGGAAGAGATTCTCCATTTGGTGTCAAGGCAAGGGCCTGGACCCTTCGTCCTGTCCAGTGGCTAGCATCCTCGACTGCCTTTGGTCCCTCTCCAAAGGAGATCTTCGCTCTATGACCCTTAAGGTGCACCTGGCAGCCATCTCAGCAGACAGTAGCACAGGAAAAGGTGGCCTGGCATTTCTTTAAAGGCCTCAACCACATTTCCCCTGCGTGTGAACCACCACCTCCTGGGATTTAATGCTGGTTTTGCCAAAGCTCATGGGAAAGCCATTCAGGCAGATGCACTGGTGTGAGATGTCACATCTGTCGTGGAATACTGCCTTCTTGGTGACTATCACATCAGCCAGAAGGACTGGGGAACTACAGGCGCTCCCTGTCAAGTCTCCTATCTGGTCTTCCATAGGGAATAAGTTGTCCTGCACCCTACCCAAAGTTCTTTCCAAAGGTGTTGTGGGAGTTTCACCTCAACCAGGTGTTGACGCTGCTGGTGTACTACCCCAGTTACACCTCAGACGCCAAGTACAGGCTCCATACTTTGACCGAGATGAGCACTCCTTGTAAGGAGTGAACGGCTGAAGTTTGGGAGAGGTTCTCCAGCTGTTTGTCACCTACGCTGAAGCCACACCTGGCAGACCTGCAGCAAAGTGGACGATTGGCAGATGGATTACACCCCTGCATTGATCTCTGCTGCCGGTTGGTGGGCAAGAGCCACCCATAGGGATAAGAGCTCATTCTAACCACCATACCAAGTGCCGGTGGCTGCTTCTTGGGATGTCCCTATCCAGGTATCTGCATGGCTGCCACCTGGAAGTCAGCAAACACCTTTACCCATTACCACACTGACCTAGAGTCACGCCGGGATGCTGGTTTGGGGCCTCAGTTCTCCAGTCTCTGTTCCCTAAGTAGTGTGTGTGTGTGTGCCTTGCCTCCTCCCTCCCAGAGAACTGCTGGGAGTCTGCCAACACGTGTGGATGAGACAAACATATCCACATCCCTAGAAACACAGGTTACTCACCTGTAACAGTAGATCTTCCACAGAATGGTCTCTTGCAGTAGGTAGTTACCTCTGGGAGATTTCAGCAGAGGCTGTCGCATGGCAGCTCTTCCAGCAGTTTTCACCAGGACCGCCCACACATGACATCATCTTCCTGCTTCCTATATAAGTGTGGGCAGTCCTTGGTATCCTCATTCCATTTTCCTGCCGCCTTCAGCCCACGTAGCAGCTAAGTTCAACTTATGTGTAGCAGTCATCGACTAGAAATTGGATTATAAATCGGAATGTCATAGATTTATAGATTGTACAAGTTCAAGGGACATGCCCATTTTGAACTCGCCATTGTTTAAACCTAACGACAGTAGATTTATTTGTCTCCATGTGTTGATCTAGTTTTTTTTTTTTTTAACTGTTCAAGGTTTCCACTGGCTACTACCTCAACTGGCAGTGTGTTCCATAAATAAGGTACTCAGAGTTAGTTTTCCTGCGCTCAGTTTTGTGCATCTCTGAATGCAATCTTAATTTATGTAATCTTGTGCAATCAAGTGGGCTTTGTTTTGTCTAGCAGTTTGATTCAAGAATATCTCGGCCTTGCCTTGTATGCCCAACATAATTTACCTATAGTTATTCTGTATTGTAGGGAATATAAACCTAAATTTCTAAGTCTTTCCTCTAGTTTAATAATTGTTGATTCTAGGACATGGATATGTTGTTCATCCACACTATCTGGCAGGTTCCTTGCCGCTTTAAATCTTGCCGGAAGGTCTTCAAGCTTTCTCCTCCCACCCACCCGGTGGTAAAACTCTCGGCTCCATATGTGTAGATCTTCCTTAGCGCTTGGAAGCTCAGGTTCCCTCCTTAGCACTCTGCGTTCGACTGGTTCCTGATTCTTCAGTTCGTCCGAATTTAGTTGTGAAGTTTTCTAAAACTTCAGTCTTCTTTCCCTCACAGCTGCGATGGACAATTCGTTTCCCGGCTCTCTCGAGGCACCCTGGCGAAGCGGAATATCTCAGGCCTGATCCGTACTCCTATCGTATACTGCCTCGACTTGGACCATGACCCGCAGTTGCGAATTGTGCTGCGCCCTTTGTCCAATGCCCTGGAGGATCGTGCTGGCCCGATTGAGGCATGGGTGCCTCGAGAATTTTTCTACGGTGGTAAAATCTATAGAGGCTCATCGGGCGGTGTCGCGCGCCGTGACTCTGCTGAGCAGCTCGAACTCTCTTCCTCCCTGGAGGAGGGCTGCCGCCTCCTCGGTCGTGACATTTGTCCCGCTCTCGAGTTCCTCTCATTCCGCTTTGTTCAGGGAGCTTAGCCAGTCCCTCTCAACGAAAGGGGAGGGGCCGTCGGGACCTGCTCTCGGCCCAGGTCTAGGGAGTCGCGAGGTAAGTCCCATCATAGGCGTTTGTGGGAGGGAGAGGTCCCCTTCCCGTCTGCTGACCTTCGACTCGGTCGAGGTTGCAGCTCAGGTCGTTGGCTTCACGGTGTCCCGTCAGGCCAGCCGGCCGAGACTCCTGTCGGCGTTGTCAAGTGTTCTCTTGACCAGTCACCGGCGGTCGACTGCTAAGAGCTGTCAACCCCTTGGCGGGTTTTCCCGGTGGAGGCGAGAGTTCTACCCTGCACCTTGAGGCGGCAGTCCTCAGTCAGTTTGTCCCGAGCAGGGAAGGGCAGGTGTTCCTCGCTCCTTCTCAGACCTACCCTCGGTTTCGCCGGATTGGGTCTCGGTCTCGGTCAAGCCGCTCCCGCTCGGTCAGGGCACAGAGTTAAGTGGCAACACCATTCCTCCTCGTTTCCTCCTCAGATGAGGAGAGGTTTGGCGTAGATGGCGTCACGTACGAGGAGTTTATGTGGCAGCAGTTGCTGTTGTCAGGAATCAATCGACTCTGATTCATTCCCCATCTATCAAGCAGCTGCTGCCTGAGCGGCCGATACAGCCGCTCATTGCAGTCGAGATGCCCATTTCTGGGTCGGTTGTTTGACCAAATCTTGCTGCCCATCGATTGTGGTGGAACCTCGGTGGGTCGTGGCCTGTCCGCAGGTTGTCGGTCACCCTCATTCCACTGCCCTCGGCGGGTGAAGAGTGGCTCAGGCCTGGGCCAGCTCTTTGCAGACCCTTCGAGTCCGGCGATGACTCCTCCCTGTTCTCCAGGTGGGAGGGCCGGAGTCCTCCCGGGCTGGTCTTTGGACGACAGCCCATTGTCCTTCCTGGGTCTGCTTAGGCTCATCTTGGAGTTCACCAGGATGCAGCTCGAACCCGTGTCCAAGCGAGCCTGTTATCTCAGACGGAGATCCTAGACCAAGGATTCACCCTCAGAGGCCTTCCGGTGGCTGAGGGCATTGTCGGCCAGCCTTGGAGCTTGGCAGCGGCCTACTTCCTGTCCTGCGCCTTCAGCCAGGATAGCCAGGAAGTATACTGTCCCTATCTGTTCTTTGCCTGGGTTTTGGAGCACCCCTCTGCCGAGGGGTTAGTTACCAATAACGTCTTCCAGCGTTCAGTGAGCGCTTGGGATGTCAGATAGGCCCCCAACAAAGAGTCCAAAGGATGGACTATGTCGGGCGCAAAGTTTACACCACTTCCTCCCTAGGCCTCCGACAGGCCAGGTTCGGCCGCATTGATGACACATTTCTCCCACGCCAACTTGGGCTCCCTGGATGAGGTGCGCCTCATCTCCGGCCGACCTGCGACCACGGTCCAGCGGAGTGCAGGACCAGGGTGAGGCGGTGGCGAAGCAGCAGCTTCAGACTGCTATGGACATAGGTGATTCCTGTGCCAGGTCAGTAGCGGCCACGGTGGCCATGCGCCGCAGGGCGTGGCTGAGGATATCCATCTTCTCGACAGATACCCAGCACAAGTTGGTGGACATCCCTTCTTGGGGTCTGACCTCTTCGGCCCTGGGTGGAGGGCACCTCCAGGGACCGAGAAGTCCAATGCCACTCTGGACTCTGTCACCCCGCCCAGAGGGATAAGGGCCACTGGCAACCTTGCGAAGCCCCTTCGTCCTTCAGCCCCTGCGGCATGACCAGCCCATCAACACCAGCATGAGGGCGCAGGCTTGCACTGGGCATCCTGACCCCAAGCCAGCGGCTTCCTCTAAGGGAAGCAAGGAGGTAAGGCCCAGGAGCCCTCGACCAGTCCCTCCTCCAAGCCTACTCAGTGATGGGCTGCAGGCGCCACTTCTGGCCTCGTCACCCTACCGGTCCCCCATTGAGAGGGACAGCTCCCCACTTCCTCCGCCTGGTCCATGTCACCACGGACCACTGGGTGTTGAGGTGCCAGGAAAGGTCCTGCCTCTGGAGTTCGAGCATGCCCCACCCCTTGAGCCGCCGCCTCGGGGCCACGGGGTCCGCAGCCTCGCTGTCGGCCCTCCAAGCTGACATTATCCTGCTCCTCGAGTTGGAGGTGATCAGGAAGGTGCGGATCCTTCTCCAGACCCGGGTTTGTGTCCAGGTTTTCCTGGTCCCCAATGGATGGGGCTGGCGCCCCATTCTCGACCCGCACGAACTGAACAACTTCTTAAGGTCTCAGACCTTCTGGATGGTCACTCTGACTCATATACCCCATCCTTGGAACGTTGCGTGTGGCTCTGTTCCCTGGACCTCCAGGACGTATTCTTCACATTTCGATCCGTCCGTTTCTTTGGAGACCCCTCTGCTTCACAGTGGGGGATCTCTTCTGAGTTCAGGCCATACCCTTGGCCTCTTCCCAGCAGCATTCCTGCAGTGCCGAAGGGTCCGGTGTACCTCACCCGGATGGTGGGCTGACTGCAACCCTCCAGAGAGGAGGTGGAGCGTCCAGAGTTCTGGCCCTCAGGTTGCTGTCAGACCGGTTCCTCTCCAGTGGTGCCAAGCGGGTGATTCTTTCATCGGACAGAGCTCGACTCTTGAGCCAGAGCTCGGCTCCCGCGGACAGGGCCGAGGTTCTTCCTCCTTTACCTAATCATGTTTGATTGGGCAATCGTGCCCTGCCGGGACTTCCTGCTCCTCCTGGGCCTCGTGGTGGCCTGCACCACTGTGGTCTGTTGGGCCCTTTGGTACATGCGTCCCCTTCAGTGGGGCTGGCCGGCAGCAGTCACAATGCTGCAATCCTTTGGACCAGCCCATGACAGTAACCCAGGGATATGGAGCGGCTCTCAGGCGGACTGTTCCAGCACATCTGCAGGAGGGCATCCGTTAGATCCGCCCAGTCGGCGGTCTTCTTGACCGATGCATCTCTGGTGGGTTGGGGTGTCCATCAAGGGAGCGCAGAGTGCACTGCCTCTGGTCCCCTCCGGGGTCCTGATGCCTTTCAACCTGCTGGAGCTTCATGCGGTCTGCTTAGCTCGCACACCTTTTGCTCCGTTTATGCGGGTCAAGTGGTTCAGGTCCAGGTGGACAATATACACAACCATGTGCTACCTAACCCGCCAGGGCTGGGCGCCCTTACCGTTACATAGGAGGTTCTCCGCATATTGTCCCGTCGCAGCCTGGAGGTGGAGTTTTCCTAGCCATTTCAATGGTAGGAGCCTCAACGCCATGGCTGATGCCCTAAGCTGGATAAGGGCTGCGCGCTCACGAGTGGTCTCTCCTGCCGGGGTAGCACAAGATCTTTCTCCCACTGGGTCACGCCTCAGGCGGACCTTTTCCCTCCAGGAGAATGCAAAGCCGAGACTGTTTCATGCCTGCCCTCAGCAGGGCTCGCTGTGGGGATGCCTTTGAGGCCGCGGACCCCGGCCTCTTCTACGCCTTTCTCCCATTTCCCTTGACCCACAGGAAGGCAAGGAGGACTAGGTGCAGGTGATTCTGGTAGCCCCAGACTGGTTCCACCAGCTCTGGTATCCAGCTCTCCTCAGTCTCATCCCCAGGCTCCTGAGGCAGCTTCCAGCCCACCGGACCTGATCTCTGTTATCAGGGAAGGTATTCCATCCGACCTTCAATCCCTGCACCTGGCAGCCTGGTTCCTGTGTGGTTAGTTGCTGGGTCTTGGGTCTTCCGACGAGGTCCTCGGCGTTGTTGAGGCGTCCGCCAGGAGTCAATCAGATAATGCTACGCCTTCAAATGGAAGAGTTCTCCATTTGGTGTTAGGATAGGCCTGGTCCCTTTTCCTGTTCCTCGGCGAGCATTCTGGACTACCTGTGGTCCGTTCCTCTTCTTCAGCAAGGGCTTTGGTCGGCCACCTTAAGGTGCTCCTGGCAGCCACCTCTGTCCTCGGCGCGGGCTGGACAGCAGTCGATGGCGCAGGAAGGTGGTCTGGTGCTTCCAAGGCCTTGATCATGCTTCCCTCCGGGAAGAGAATCTCCACCTCCATGGGATCTACTGCTGGTGTAGGGCTTAGCTCACGGGCAAGCGCTCAAACCAATGCACAGGTGCAATTCTCCCACCTGTTGTGGAAGAACACCTTCTCGGTGGCTACCACGTCAGCCAGAAGGATGGGAGAGCTCCAGGCGCCTTCGAGTCTCCCTATCTGGTCTTCCAGAGGGACAAGGTTGCCCTGCGCCCCACCAAGTTCCTTCCGAAGGTGGTGTCAGAGCTTCACCTTAACGGTGTTGACTCTGCCGGTGTTTTTATCCCATTCACACTTTGAGGCCTCATATAGGCTCCATTTGGACCCTAGTTGAGCGCTTGCTTTCTCAGGGAGCGAGGGCTGAAGTTCGGGAGAGGTTTGCCAGCTGTTTGTCATTCACGCTGAAGCCGCATGCGCAGACCTGCAGCCAACGGATGATGAGCGTGTGGTCACCTCCTGCATACATCTCCGCTATGGTGGGCGGCATGGAGCCTCCCAGAGGAATAAGTGCTCATTTTACCTGCCCTTCCGCTGCATCGGTGGCTGCTTCCGGGATGTCCCTATCCAGGATATCTGCAGGGCTCCTACCTAGAAGTCGGCACATACTGTTTTACCCCTACCACATCGACTTTGGGTCACGCCGGGATGCTGGTTGGGGCCTCGGTTCTCCAGTCTTTATTCCCTAAGTAGGGTGTGCGCTTTGCCTCTCTCCTTTCCGGAGAACTGCTAGAGTCTGCCAGATAGTGTGGATGAACAACATATCCATGTCCTAGAAATACAGGTTACTCACCTGTAACAGGAGTTCTAGGAATGGTATATGCTGTTCATCCACATGACCCACCGACCTCCCGGCTTTGACGCACAACCTAGCTTCCAGCGGGCTAGATCCGCATCATGGGGCGGAGCCGAGAGTTTTGCCACCTGGGTGGGTGGGAGGAGCCAGCTTGAAGACCTTCCGAGTAGATTTAAAGCGGCAAGGAACCTGCCTGATAGTGTGGATGAACAACATATACCATATCTAGAACTCCTGTTACAGGTGAGTAACCTGTATTTTGTGACGTGTTTTGTTAATTTATGTTTTATGGACTCATGGGTTACCTTAACTTTAATTAATGTTGGGGCACAGTATTCCAGGTTAGATCTAATCAAGCTGTTGTACAATGAGATTATGACCTCCGACTCACACTCTTTTGTGTTTAACAATATACCATAATGTATCATGACATTTTTAGTTGTTTTGTTTATATGAGTGCTAAATTTTAGGTTATTTGTAATATTGACACCTAGATCTCTTCCGGATGTAGTGACTTCAAGACTGATGTTATTGATGGTGTAATTGCTTGTCTGTTATTTCTCAAGTGCATTACTTTTCACTTTGCGATATTAAATACTATTTTATTCTCACACGCTCAAAGATTGTTCAAATTATTCTGAAGAGATTTTACAGCTGCATCGCTATCTATTGCACATCCTAATTTACTATCATACACGTACTTTTGTATCCATACCCATTATCTGCATGGTACAGACATTATATTGAATAAAGTAGGGCCTAGCACCGATCCTTTGCAGCACTCACTAGTCACTTCACCCCACTCTGATTGATATCCTATTAGTACAACCCTCTGCATCTTACCATCCAACCAAGAGTCGATCCACTTTATAATTTGGGGTGCAGGTTAAGTTTTATTTGATGTTCTGTTAGAATTCGATGCAATACTGTGTCAAATGCTTCTAGTAAAGATAAATAACATCTACGGAGAGTCCAAGGTCTAATGCTTTGCTAACTGGTTAAAAAAACTAATCAGATTACTTGTACAAGATTCCTTGGTGAACCTGTGTTGAGACACATCATGGTTGCCTGTTATTTCCAAATGGTGGGTTATTTTGTTTTGTGGTATCTCTCCATTATTTTTCCTATGCATGATGTTAAACATATAGGTCTGTAATTGTAGGTGTTGTGTTTTGATCCTTTTTATAAATTGGTGTGAAATTAACTAATCTCCATTTTTCTGTAACATCTCCTTTGTTTATAGAAGTATTACATTACAAAGCAAGGATACATGATAGTTCTTTTGAAATATTTTTTAATGAATATAGCAGGGATCCCATCAGTACCAGAGTTGTACTAGGTTTTGATTTGTTAATAGCTGTTATGTCATTTACAGTGAAGGAGATTGGTGGATATGAATTGTTTCAATTTTGTATACTTGAGTCTTTAATATTTAATTATACTGATGAAATATTTATTGAATTCACTTACCATGGTATTATACTTCAGTAATCGGGGTATCCTGTCAGTAGTGAACACACTAACATTGCTTCCTTTTAAAGGTCCAGTGTAATTATAGAACTTTTTCTTATTATTTGTTGCGTCATTCACTAATTTTAGTTCTAAATCTTTTTGCTTGTCTTATGTTTTTTTTGTTTGTTTTATTTGAGATAAGTTTACATTTTGCCATGCTTCTTTTGAGGAATTTTTTGTAATGTTGAAATGCTTTTTTTTTCTTTCCGATATTTCTCTTAATTACTATTTGGTTAGGTTTGTGACTTTTATCTGGGCAGTGAGTGCCTGGCCTTCTCTGCTTCCGGGCTGTGAGAGGGAGCTCGGATGGGGTGGGGGGGGTTATAACTCACATTATTTAATTTTTGTGAGAGTGGACGGCAATCCTCCCTATTGAAGTATTGGGGAGTGCTTCATCCAAGTTGGGTGGGATGGGTGTGTGCTTGCTTGTGTTTTATTGGTATTTTATTGAATATTGGAGTGGGTTTTGTTTTGGTTTGTTCGGTATTTTTATCGTCGCTGTTTGGGGATCTTTCTTCAGGATAAAGGGTTTTTCTGTCTGGGGAATGTGTTGGCCTTCCTCCCAGGTTATGCGCTTCTCGCCCTCCAGCCTTACCACCTTTCCTCCCTCCTTTGGCGTTAACTTACCAGGCCTGCCGTCACTTGGTATTGCTCGAGAGATGGGGGTGAGGGTAGGGGCGAGACATCGGAGGGCGACTGAAAGGACCTCTCACATAGGTGTAGTGAGGCCTAGAAGACGCCTGGGGCAAAATGGAGCCTGGAACATGGTGTTTCATGTCTCGTCCCATGCCCAAGGGCACACGCCTTGTGGCGGACAAGTGGCCGGGACTGCCCTAGAAATCCGATCCAACTTAGGCGGTGCTTTTGCAATGCCAGATCTATTAAGAGTTAGACTGCAATTATTGCAGATCTTATTGTAACAACTGATCTGGCTTGCATCACGAAGATCTGGCTGGATGAAAATGCTGGCCCCATATTAGATGCTGCTTTTCGCCTGGGTACTCAGTGATGCACCGCTCAAGATTGGATCATAGGGGGGTAGTGATCTGTTTCAAGGCGCAGTTGGGCCTCACGAGCGTTCAGTTGAGGCCAGATCATTCAGTGTACTGTGGTGGCAGGTGTAGGTTGCGGATGGCTCTCATCTGTCGTCCACCCGGGTGAGAAGCGATTCCTGTAGGAAGTAGCAGATTTTAGTGGTCGACATGGCATTGGAGTCGCCCAGACTGATGGTTCTGGGTGACTTTAATGCCTGGGTCGATGACGAACACTCTCTCTTTGGACAACACTTCCAGCTTATGACTCCAGTTTATGACATCTCTGGGCTTTACAGTTTGTTACTCTGCCACCCACAAAATATGGTTACTCTCTTGATTTGGTCTTCCTCCTGGGAATTGAGGGCTTTCGACTTGGGGTGGAACCTGTCAGTTGGTCTGATCACTACACGTGAGTTTAACTTTACGCCCCCTTGGAAGGCCTGCCCTGTGGAAATGGTCCATTACCGCCCTTACGAGGAATACCTGTGTGATCGATCTCTTGGAGTTTCCTGTGGCCAGCTCAAGTCCAGAGACTTTGGTTTGGCCTATAACAAAGCCATTTCCTTGGCCCTGACCTCGATTGCTCCTGTCCGTGTTCGTTCTCTCCCCTTCTTCTCCAGGCCCTTTGGTTTGTGGCGTCTTTGAGGAGTTGCAGCAAGTGGGGCGTAGGTTAGAACGGCGTTGGCGGAAATTGGCCCCGGATGCCTACCACCTTAGATTGGTTGAGCATTATCAGACCTAGCAATCGGCCAGCTCCCGTAAGAAGGCAAAATTCCTATCTAGGGAGATTGCTGCCACTCAGAACCGACCAGCTCAGCTCTTCCGAACCTTCGACAGGTTGTGCAATCGACCTGTCTTCAGCTCCGAGACCTTTTTACATAGAGTAGGTGCGATGGCATGTTCGATTTTACGGATAAGGTAGTCGACATAGGTCCCAAATTCTTACGGCTCGCTGTATGGGGTTGTAGTGATCAGCGATTGGTCGCCCCACCTAGTACTTCCTGGAGTACCTTTGCCTTGCTGGAGTTCAGGATGTCATGCAGATTGTCCAGTGTATGCACCCTACATGCTGTAGTTTGGACCCGGGCCCAATGACCCTGGTCATGGGTTGTCTTGATACTATTGGCCCAGTCCTGGCACAGTTAGTCCAGTGTTCCTTGGAATCCGTGAGTTTCAAGCTCTTTCTGAAGGTGTCGGTGGTGACACTGCTCCTAAAGAAAGCGTCCCTGGAACCGCTTCTTGGCTAAGTACTGACCAATCTCTTAACCTTCCTTTTTAGGGAAGATGATTGAGAAGGTAGTGGCGGTACAGCTGGAGGACCACTTGACCATCCGTAACATCTACGAACCTCTCCAGTCCGGTTTTCAAAGAGGCATAGTACCGAGACCACGCTGGTTCAGGTGCTCAATGATGATCTGATGGCGAGATAGGAGATGCCACTTTATCTTGTTGCTTCTTGATCTCTCCTCAGCTTTCAACACTGTGGACCATGGGGTACTACTTGGCCATCTGAGGTCCATCTGCAGCCTATCAGGTTTGGTCCTTAGATGGCTTACAGTGTCCTCTCTGGCAGAAGTCAGAGTGTAGTTTGGATATTTTTCCTCGGACCCATTCTGTTTGCCATGTGGGGTACCTCAGGGCTCAGTGTTGTCCCCATGTTATTTGCAGTGTATATGCTGCCCTCAGAGACATTGTAAGATGGTATGGGCTGAGGTTTCACTGCTATGCTGATGATACCCAGCTCTACATGTATTTGCGCCTATCAGGATAGAGCTGGCTCGGTCTTCAATAACTGCCTCACTGAAATCCAGGACTGGATGAATGCGATCTGGCTAAAGTTGAGACGCCGGAAAGACTCAGGTGTTGGTGGTGTACCTGGGTACCGATAGAGGGGGTTGTGGGCTGGACAGCCTCTGGACTTTTATAGGGGCTACCCGATCACTTCCTCTGAACGGTGCGAAACCTGGGAGTAGTGCTTGATGATGGTCTGACATTACGAGCTCAGATGTCGGCCGTCATCAAGTCTTCCATTATCAACTTAGGAATATCTCCAGGATTAAGCACTTTGCTCCGTCCGGGGACCTTTCTCGTTGGTACATGCCTTTGTGGCCTCTCGCTTGGATTACTGCAATCCCTGTATCTAAGGCTTCTGGGGTTGATATCCGCTGCTGCAGCTTGTGCAGAACGTGGCAGCATGATTGTTGATGGGGGCTTCTCGAGCCTCCCATATTACTCCTGTGCTGCTCAGTCTGCACTGGCTGCCAGTTAGGTGGCGGATCACCTTTTAAGTTGGCTTACTGACTTATAAAGCCCTACATGGACTTGGCTCTGACTACTTGAAAGAGCTTCTTGTGCTCTGTCGCCCTGTGTGACATCTCCTTCGGCTGACAAGGGATTGCTGGAGATTCCAAGGATGTCACTGAATCTTCAGGGGCCCGTGCATTCATGCACGTGGCTCCTTCCCTTTGGAAATTCTCTACCCATCAGCTTCGGGAATGCATGACCATGGAGGGGGTTTAAACACGGCCTGAAAACCTATTTATGGCATCAAGCATTTACAGGCGCTAATTAACATGAACCTCAGACTGTTTTATATTGTTGGTCATTGATGTTATTGTTTTTATCTTATTTTATCTTGTTGTAAAGCGCCTTGATGATTCGAAGGCGCTTATGTGAAATAGTTATTATTATTATATGAGGACTTTGTTACTGTCGATTTTTGTTCGCCCTGGAACCCAGGTCTCTATACAGTAGTTGATTTTGTTTTGAATCTCTTCCCACATTATATTGACATTGAGTCCTCTTAATTCTTGTTCCCAGTCACATGTGTTGAGAAATCTTTAAATTTTTTCTAGTTTGCTTTATTAAAGTTTTTAATTAGTGTGCCACCAGATTTATTTATTTTGAATTAATAAAACTCCATTGGACCATAAAGTGGTTACTGTCACCTAGTGGTTGCAGGATCATAGGACAAGAGTCCTGTTCAGAGATGCTGGTTAATATTAGATCTAGTATGATGTTGTTTCTAGTAGCTTTTTGACCAACTACTCTAAGTTATTTTGAATGGCATATTGGATCAATCTATTGTCCCAGTAACTTTTTCTATTTAAGAATGGCCAGCAGATGTTGGATAAATTGAAATCCCTAACAGGACATAATCATCATTTATTGTCATATTTTCTAATGTCAGGAAGAAATCATCATTTGCTGCTATATCTAGGTTTGGGGCACAGTATCCTAAACCAGTTGTTAAAGGTTATAAGAGAGAATTAATTTTGGCCCAGATTAGTTCGCTGTTTGATTGTCGGTTATCTAATATCTGATGTTTTAAGCTGTTTATATTTAATGCAATACCACCTCCTTTTTGTACTGACAGTTTTACTGACTAAACAGTAACCTGGTGTATCAGTCGCCCAGTCCCCATCTCAGAATCAGGTCTCAGTGACTCCGCAGATGTCGATATAGATCTTCTTGAGGTACAGCTCTTGCAGCAGGTTACACCATTAGGAATGAAACCGGCAGGTGTCAGGACCCCATGGAAATTTTCTAGCTAGCTGTCTTCAGCGGGGATGCCTCCGACGTCGGTCCCGCCCCAACGTCAGGCGTAGTACATAAGTAGGTGGTCCGCCAGAATCCCCAGTTCTTTCCACACGTGAAACTTGCATATGCCGACTCTTCGGTTTAGTCTCGCGGCGGCGACCAGGCAGTCTTTTCAGAAATCCAAACTTGGAAAAATCCTTCTTCAAGCGGCCTTTCTTTGTCTGATGTCCTCCCAACTCAGTGGAGGGTCATTCTTCGAAGTGTGCCTGTGGGAAGTAGATTCCGTTCAAAGACCTCATTCGCCCTGCGTTCGTTGCCTGGGCCGGACCACGACACCCAGGCTTGCTGTTTCTGCCAGGGCTTTAACAGCCGAACCAGAATCTGCCGACAGAAGGCTCTCCAGGCTTTCCTCCTTGAAGAAAAGCTCAAGGCCATGGAACCTTCCTCCAGGGGAATCTTGAAGCAAGTCGCACAGGCACCGCATGGAAGCATCGGGAGAGTGAGACCTAGATCCCGTCTAGGGCCTTGGATTCCGCAGCTCTGGCTCCAGGTCGGGCGCTCCCGTCTAGAGCCAACTCTCAGCGCCCCGGGTCGTGGTCAAATCAGCCAGCTGTTCTTCTACTCTGCGGCCTGCCAAGACTTCCAGGCCGCTTCTTCAGCTAAGGCCCTCGTCCAGGTGAGGGGAGCACCACAAGTCCTCGCCCCGGCTCTCGGCCTCCATGTCCGGGTCAGTCTCCCTGCCGCCACCACTCCAACGCAAGACCAAGGAGCTGACCTCCCTCAAGCGGACATCGGACCCGCCGTCTTCCCATCTGATGTCGGCCAAGGTTCACAAACACTTCCGTGAACCGGCGGCAGTTCGTCATCCGTCGCCCGGTCAGGCATTTCACCCCCAGGGCGCGGCGGGGGACGGCGTCGAGATACTGCAGCCAGAAGAACCACACTACCGACATCGGTCAGGAGGCGCTGTCGGAGGAGGAGTCCACTCAGCCCGAAGACCAGGCGGGTGATTCCAGACCCGTCGAGCCCCACCGGGAGCCCTCCCCAGAACTGGAGACCCCAGGGAGCGACACCAGCCCCGACGACAGGCCACGGCACCGGTCCATCGTCGGGCCTCAACTGGCAGAAGTGAAGGAGCTCTTCACTTTCTGGTGGACACCATGAAAAGGATATGGTTACCACGCACCCTCCTCCCACACCCACGGCACCACCCCTCACCGCCCCTCCTTCGCCAAAGGGTCAGCAGGCCGAGCACCCTTCCCAGGAGCCAGCAGCACTTCCTACAGGCAGATCTACAGAGAAGAGAGGCCTCTGTCTAGATCCCTTCAGGGTCACCCAGCCCAAGAGACCCAGAGGCGCGGGTATCGCCGTCTCAGGAGGACTCCAGATCTGACATCTCGGAATGCTCCAGATCTCTTTCACCAATCAGCATCCCTTCTCCGGACCCACGCGACCTCCATAGGTCTCCTCCGGATGACCCCTCATTCTCCAAGATTATGAGACACATCCAAGAGAACACGGGATGGGATGCGGAGGAACTCGACCCGAAGACTCGCCTCGCTCGCTACACCTCGACAAAAGGTTCCCAAGCCTGTGGTAGTGCCACCTTTGGTGGACACCTTAGGTGGGCGTCACCAAGGCAGCTGGAAGTGTCCACATTCGAGCCCGGCGGTGCGAGAAGGCTGACCCGACTGTGCACAAGGCCCCAGGGAGGACCAATACCGCAGCTAACCATCCTCTGGCCAACTCCTGGTCATTACAGCCAATCATGCCCGGTCTCAGAGACCGCAACATCTGAGCACGCAGCCACGGACCGGAGTCTATGCAACTGGATGTGCTGGATAAGCGCACTTACACAGCGTGACTGCGCCATTACAACGTTGATTACCTGACCCACATGGTTCAGGTTCCAGAGCACGCTGTGGGAACAGGGACAGGAACTGGCAGAGAAATTGCCAGATGGTGGCCAAGGAGAACTCCTCCAGCCTTCTGCACCGGGTTCAGAGCGTGGGACCTAAGTGCTCGAGCAGCGTACGACTCAGCGGACTCTTGACCAGAGCTGCAGCCTCAGGCGTATGTCTCCGGAGACACTCATGGCTCCGTGTCTCGGGTTACCAAGGCGTGCAGAAAAACATTATGGACACCTTTCATGGTGAAGTTTTGTTTGGTGAGCCTTGGAAGGGTCATCACCAAATTACAGGAAGCTGGGAGGTTAGATCTGTCAGGCCATGTACAGATCTAGACTCAGTTCCTTTCATAGGAACCAAAGTCATTTTCGCAGCTGGACTCGGAGGCAACAACCTTGTTCGGTCCAGCAACAGGGGCTCCTTCTGCGGAAGCCCAGGTCAAAGATGTCCTCAGTGAAGGCCAATGTGCTACCAAGTCAGCCCAACCTACAGGACCCTCTGCTGCCACAGCATGACTCCTTCCAGCCCCCGCCCCTCAGGATCAGCGGAAACAAATGTTAGGGGTGACGCAGACCACCTGCCAGGGTGGTACGCTCGATCACCACCGACAGGTGGGTGCTACAGTTAGTCCAAAAAAGGCTACTATATAGAATTCCTAGACAAGCCCCCCACAAGGCCTCCTCTGCTCTCCAGTTACTCAGGTCAGCATGCTCTGCTCATAAAGCAGGAAGTGCTCATGCTTCTACAGAAAGAAACTGTGAGCACGTTCCAGGAACGGACAGGAGCAGGTTATTATTCACACTTCTTCCTGGTTCCAAAGAAAACAGGGACCTCCGTCCAATCTTGGACCTCAGCAACCTCGATATGTCAGTCGTTTACAAGCGCTTCCACATGGTGTCCCTCCCGGGACTAATCCCCATGCTGAAGAAGGATGCTTTCTTGGTGTCCCTAGACATGCAGGATGCCTACCTGCATATCCCCATCGCTCAAGCGCACAGGAAGTTTCTCGCTTAGAGTTTCTCAGTCGCCACTACCAGTTCCAAGCACTTCCTTTTTGGGCTGACATCAGCACCAAGGGTATTCACCAAGTGCATGGCAGTCGTGGCAGTGTCTCTGAGGACAGGGCCACTACGTGTTCCGTACCTGGACGACTGGTCTTTATGGCCTCCTCCAAGGAGACATTGCTGCTCACCATTCAGCATACCCAGGCTCTCTTTCAGTCTCTGGGCATCTTAATCAACCTGAGAAGTCTCTCCTGGTACTGTCCCAGAAACTGCAGTTCATAGGGCAGTTCTGGACACCGTCAAGGAAAGCCTTTCTTCCGAAGACAGAGCGGAACGCATGCTATCCCTCATAAGTGACATGTCAGCGAAGACCGTCCGGCCAGATTGGTCCTTCACCTGCTCGGACATATGGCTGCGGCCATTCCAACGATCCCGATGGCAAGACTCCACATGCAGGTAACCCAGTGGATGTTAAGGGTGCAGTGGGACCAAAGGCAAGACCATCTGCAGCAGCCAGTCAGAATCACGAAGACCGTGGTTCGGGACTGGCAATGGTAGCTAGATCCGGGAACCGGTGATAACACTCTCCAGAGATGCCTCAGGGCTGGGGTGGGGAGCGCACTTGAATGGGATGGTCTCAGGAACATGGACTACCAGGAATCTCATCTGCATATCAACATATTGGAGATGAGGCAGTCCCTTATGCCTGCAAAGCCTTCCAGTCAGAGATTCCACCGAGTACTCTCCTGTTACAGACAATATTGCGGTGATGTATTATCTCAACAAACAAGGAGGCACACTTCTACCCCTTTGCAGGAAGGCCATGAGGGGTGTGTAATGGGTAATACAACACAGGCGCAAACCTCATTGCAGTTCACATTCCCTGGGTGGACAACACTGCGCAGACAGCCAGAGTCCACAGTGGGAACTTCTACAGGAGGTGGCAGAGGATCTGTTCCACAGATGGGGTACTCACAGAATTAGATCTATTAGCCTCCCCATCCAGCATAAAACTGACCAGTTTTGCTCGCTAGATCAGGGCCTGGTGCTTTCTGGCATAGCGTTGTCCCTCTCCTGGTCGGGCAGATTCCTCTCCGCCTTCCCTCCTTTCCCATTGATCGAAAGTCCTTCTCAAACTTCACAGGGAGCATGCAACGCTTATTTTGATAGCGCCTTTTGGCCCAGGCAAATTTGGTTCCGCTTCTGAATCAACTGTCCCGGGAACCTCCGCTTCCTGCCATATTAGCTCCCACCTGTTGTCTCGGAGGAGGTTCACTAGTCCACCTGGACTTACATTCACTGAACCTGCATGCTTGGCTCCTAGAAACATAGCCATGTTGCGACGGGGTCTCGCAAGAGGTGGCGGAGGTACTTTCTGCCACCAGAAACCGGCGACACACCACGCAACATCGCCATGAAGCGGCGCAGGTTTGCCTGTCTGGTCTCAACACGTGGTTTCTCGCCCTTAGGCGCTAGCAAGGCTGGTTCTGGGTACCTGCTTCTCTTTCAATCCGGGTTAGCTTACTCCCTCGATCAAAGTGCACCTTTGTGCAATATCAGCTTATCATGCCCCCATAGGCCAGCATGGTGGCCCAGCTGGATACCACTCGTGCCTTTTAAGGGGTCCTCCACCCTAGGCCACCCATTAAGGATCCGTCCCTCCCTGGGATTTACCTTTCATCCTGGAGCAGCTTACGCTGCCATCGTTTGAACCTGCCACGGATTAGAGCTACGTTTTCTGTCGTGAAAGCGTTGTTTCTAGGGACATGGATATGTTGTTCATCCACACCATTGGCAGTATCCTTGCGCTTTAAATCTTGCGGAAGGTCTTCAAGCTTGCTCCTCCCACCCACCCGGGTGGTATAACTCTCGGCTCCGCCCATGGCCAGATCTTCCTTACGCTTGGAGCTCAGGTTCCCTCCTTAACGCTCTGCGTTCTGCGACTAGTTCCTATTTCTCCGTTTGCAGTTTAAAATAATATTTTGCAAAAGACTTCAGTCTTGATCCCATGACTACGATGGACCGTCGACTCCTGGATTTCGGAGATGCCCATTGCGAACCGAAGATGTCTCGGACGGATCCACACTCACGTGTGTCTACTGCTTAGGCCTTGAGCACGACCCGCGGGCTTGCGACCTGTGCTCATCTTTCTCGGCCTCGTCCTCGAAGACCGTGCTGCCCGATGCAGCTGGGCGTCCCGGCGTTTCCCTCGGTGAAGTCCAAGAGCCCGGTTGGCGGTGTCGGCTTCGGCCGGATCAGCTCGGCGGATGGTGCACCCTCGAAGAGGGCGCGAGCCGTATCTTCCTCGGCGCGCGGCATTTATCCCGCTCTCTCTGGGTTCTTCTTTACGGCTTCCTTTAAGGAACTTTGTCCATCCTCTCCACTAAGGAGAAGGGCCTGCGTCTGCTGGACCTTTTCTCGGTCCAAAGAGGGACAGGAGATCCCTCCGTCGGCTCTTGGGGAGGCGGGAAGGGTCCCTCTCCCGGGCCGTGTTGACCCCGTCGGCTTGATCGTGTCAACCCGGCCACTGGCCTCACGGTGTCCCCGATCGGGTCAGTTGTCGAGACTCCACTGATGAAGTCGAATTTTTCTCGACCCATTAGACGGGCTGTCGCCTTTGTAGCCGAGTCCCCTCTCCCGGTTCCCCGGAGAGTTGAGGATCCCGTGGGCTCGCCTGTGCCTCGGTTCCGGGCCCTCGGATGGACCTTCCGAGCCGAAGGGCGCGGTTCCGGCCGACACCTCCCTGCACCCGACCCAGGCGGGACTCTCGGTCTCGGTCTCGGACCTCTTGGCGGTCAGCCCGTTTCCCACCGTCATAGGCGGTCTCGGTCCTCGGCACCAGTGCCGGCGTCGCCCTTCGTCCCTCGTCCTCCTCCTCGGATGAGGAGGCTTGGCGTAAAGTGCACGTCGGCCGATACGAGGACCTTATGTTCACAACAGCTCCTCCTGGCGGGGAGAAAAGCGACTCGGCGCCTTCCCGACCATTAAGAAATGTTGTCACGGGCGGCGACACAACCCTCGACTTGTCCGAGCCTACACCAGGCGGTTGTTAGGCAAAACCAGCTGCTCCACCGATTCGGTGGAACCTCCGCCTCCACAGCCACCAATTGGGGCTCCGACCAAGATTCTCGATCGGCTAAGGTTTACCCATCGGCTGTCGTTACCCTCACTCCCGACCGACCTCGGCAGGTGAAGGGTGGCTCAGGCCAGAGCAGCTCTTTGAGGACTCTTCCGAGTCGAAGCGATTCCTCCTTCTTCTCCAGCGACTGGACTTGGAGTCTTCAGAGGTCAGCCAATGGGCGATAGCCCGTCGTCCTTCCTAGGACTGCTTCCGACTCATCTGGAGTCTACCGGGATGGAGCTCAGACCCACGTTCCAAGCGGTGCCAGTATCCTCACGGAGATTCTGGACCGAGGGGATTCTCGACGGAGGCCTTTCCCGGTGGCGAGGCCATAGTGGGTCCGGCACTGGAACTTTGGCAGCGCCCGCTTCCTGCCCTCGCGCTTGACCAGGATGGCCAGAATATCACGGTCCCCACCGTTCCTTGTCGGTTTTGGAACACCCTCTGCTGAGGGTTGGTTACCGCACAGCGTTTCCGGTCGCCGCAACGCCAGGGATGTGGACAAACCTCCTGACAAGGTCAAGAAATTGGACTATGTCGGGCGAAAAGTCTTCGCTACGTCCTCTCTCGTATACGTCAGGCCAGTTCGGCCCGTCCTCATGGCACATTTTTCTCATGCCCTGTTGGGCTCCTGGATGAGGTCATCCCTCATCTTCCCGCGATCTGCAGACTACGGTTAAGCAGGTGTGGGACCAGGGCAGGGCAGTGGCCAAACAGCAGCTCCAGACTGCTTTGGATGTAGGGGACTCATGTCCAGATCGGTGGCGACACGCGGTGGCTATGCGTCGTCGGCGGGCTTGGCTGAGGATATCCACCTTTGCCCGGATACCAGCACAAGTTGGCGGATGTTCCCTTTTGGGGACTGACCTCTTGACCCTGGGGTGGAAGGTCACCTGCAGAGGATAGAAGTCCAATGCCACCTTGGACTCGGTCTCTTCGCTCAGAAGGACAAGGCCGCAAACCACAGCCTAAGCTCCTTTCGTCCTTCTGTGCCCTCGGCGCCCGGCTCAGCACGTCAGGGCCAGCAGGCTCGCCTTTGGCATCCCAAACCAAACCGCCGGCTTCTCTAACAGGGGCAGGAGGTAGGGCCCAGGAGGTCCCTCGGCGGTCCTCCTCCAAGCCTGCCCAGTGGCCAGGCTGAGGTGTCGCCCCATCCCGTCACCTTACCCTGGGTCCCCGACAGAGGGCAGGCTCAGCACTTCCGTTCCGCTTGGTCGCTGTTACCACGGACAGGTGGGTCTTGGAGGTGGTGGGAAGAGGCCTGCCTCTGGAATTGAGCAGGCACCACCCTTCAGAGCCGTCGCCCCTCGAGAGCTCCGGATCCCCAGCCTCACTGGCGGCTCGTCGAGCCGACATCACTCCTCCTCCAGAAGGAGGTGGTAAGAGAGGTGGTGGACCCTCCTTCAGACCCAGGGTTTGTGTCCAGGTACTTCCTGGTTCGAAGCGGACGGGGGGCTGGCTTCCCATTTCTCAACCTACACGACCTAAACAAGTTCCTAAGGTCTCGAACCTTCAGGATGGTCACTCTGGCTCAGATTATGCCATCCTTGGAGCAGGCGTGTGGTTCTGCTCTCTGGACTTGCAGGGCCAGCGTTTTCACGTCCCTATCCGTCCGTCTCACCAGAGATTCCTTCGCTTCCAGCGGAAGGATCCCTCTTCGAGTTCCAAGCCATGCCCTTCGGCTTGTCTCCAGCTCCCAGGGTCTTCACCAAATGCATGGCAGTGGTGACAGCATTCCTCTTGGCGCTGAGGTCAGGTGTACCCTTACCTGGACGACTGGCTGATAGCAGCTCCCTCCAGGAAGGAGGCGGAGTGGTCAGAGATCTGGCCCTCAGGTCTGCTCTCAACTGGGCCTCCTTATCAAGCGAGGCCAAGTCGGAACTCGAGCGAAGCAGGTGATTTTATTCATCGGGAGCAGCTAGAGCTCTCTTGAGCAAGGCGGCTCCAGCGGACAGGGCCGAGGTTCTTTCCTCCTTTGCCCGATCATTTCTGGTTGGGCAGTTGCGCCTGCCGGGACTTCCTCGCCTCCTGGGTCTCATGGCGGCCTGTACCAGCGTGGTCCGTTGGGCCCGCTGGAACATCATCCCCTTCAGTGGGGACTGGCCAGCCAGTGGTCCTGGCCTGCGATCCCTTGGACCAGCTTGTGTCGGTGACACAGGGGATGGAATGCTCTCAGTGGTGGACCATTCCAGATCATTGCAGGAGGGCATCCCGTTCGTCCGCCTCGAGACCGAGGTCTCTCTGCTCGACCGATGCCTCTGATGGGTTGGGGTGCCCATCTGGGGAACACCGGGCTCATGGCCTCTGGTCCCAGCGGAGTCCGATGCCACATCAACCTGCTGGAGCTCCGAGCGGTCCGCCTAGCTCTCACCGCCTTTGCTCCCGTTCCTCCGGGGTCAAGTGGTCCCGAGTCAGACGGACAATGCCACGACCATGTACTATCTAAACCGCCAGGCCGGAGGCCGCCCATGCTTCTATGCAAGGAAGCTCTCCGCATTTGGTCTCTCGTGCGCAGCCTGGAGGCGGATCTCCTAGCCATTCACGTGGCAGGGCCTCCAACACCCTGGCCGATGCCCTGGGCGGATGGGGCTGCATCCCACAGTGGTCTCTCCTGCGAGGTAGTACAGCATCTGTTCTCCCACTGGGGCACACCTCAGGTGGACCTGTTTGCCTCCATGGAGAACTGGCTGAGTCTGTTCCATGCCCGCCCCCTCAGCAGGGCTCGCTGCAGGGGATGCCTTCTCGAGGCAATGGACCCAGACTCTTTTACGCCTTTCCCCATTTCCCTTGATCCACAGGTGCTTCTCAAGGCGAGGAGGGACAAGGCGCAGGTGATTCTGATAGCCCCAGACTGGCCTGCATCGGTTCACAGACCCAGATCTCCTCAGTCTCAGCTCCAGGACTCCATGACAGCTTCCAGCTCGCCCGGACCTGCTCTCAGTCAATCAGGGAAGGTGTTCCATCCGGACCTTCAATCCCTGCACCTGGCGGCCTGGTTCCTGGCGGCTAGAGTTCCAGGCTTGGGTCTTTCCGACGAGGTCCTCAATGTAGTTGAGGCGTCCCGTGAGGAGTCGACCAGAAAATGCTATGCCTTCAAATGGAAAAGGTTTTCCATTTGGTGTCAGGAACAAGGGCTTGGACCTTCCTCCTGTTTCCTTGGCAAAGCATCTTGGACTGTTTATGGTCCCTTTCTAGTCAAGGGCTTGGGTCGGCGACCCTAAGGGTGCACCTGGCAGCCATCTCTGCTTACAGGCGCGGGCTGGGAAGCAGTGGGTGGCGCAGGGAAGGTGGTCTGGCGCTTTTTCAAGGCCTTGATCACATTTCCTCCAGTGCGGGAACCCCACCTCCGTGGGATCTACTGCTGGTACTGGCAAAGCTCATGGGCAAGCCATTGAACCTATGCACAGGTGTGCTCTCTCTCACCTGTCGTGGAAGACCGCCTTCTTGGTGGCTATCCGTCAGCCAGAAGGATGGGAGGCTCCAGGCGCTTTCCATCAAGTCTCCTTACCTGGTCTTCCACAGGGACAAGGTTGTCCTGCGCCCCCACCGAAATTCCTTCGAAGGTGGTGTCGGAGTTTCACCTTAACCAGGTGTTGACTCTGCGGTGTTCTACCCAATCCACCTCGGAGGCCGAATATAGGCTCCATACTCTGGATCCTAGAAGGCTCGCTTATTATAAGGAGCCACGGCTGATATTCGGGGAGAGGTTCGCCAGCCGTTTGTCACCTACGCTGAAGCCGCATCTGGCAGACCTGCAGCCAAGCGGACGATAAGCAGGTGGGTAACCTCCTGCATAGATCTCTGCTATAAGTTAGCGGGCATGGAGCCTCCCAGAGGATAAGAGCTCATTCTACCCGCCATACTGCTGCAGTGGCTGCTTCCAGGGGCGTCCCTATCCAGGAAATCTGCAGGGCTGCTACCTGGAAGTCAGCAAACACCTTCATTACCCACTACCACATCGACCTTGAGTCACGCCGGGATGCTGGTTTTGGGGCCTCGGTTCTCAGTCTCTCTTTCCCAAGTAAGTATATGGGGTGTCGTCTTGCCTCCCTCCTCCCGGAGAACTGCTAGGAGTCTGCCAGTGAGTGTGGATGAACAACATATCCATGTCCCTAGAAATACAGGTTACTCACCTGTAACAGGAGTTCTAGGAATGGTATATGTTGTTCATCCACCGCATCCACCGACCTCCCGGCTTGACGCACAAACCTGAGCTTCCAGCGGGCCAGATCTGGCGTCATGGGCTGAGCCGAGAGTTATACCACCCGGTGGGTGGGAGGAGCAAGCTTGAAGACCTTCCGGCAAGATTTAAAGCCGCAAGGATACTGCCAATGAGTGTGGATGAACAACATATACCATTCCTAGAACTCCTGTTACAGGTGAGTAACCTGTATTTTTGGTTACTGTTACTTCAGCGAGAAGAATCTCCAATTACATGCTCTCATGTGCAAGGAGCCTTATTTAATTTTTCATCAGGATAGGGTGTCCCTGAGGCGAATCCTAAGTTCCTGGCTAAGGTGGTTTCAGCCCTTACTCTTAACCAAGACATTGATTTACCAGTGTACTTTCCTAAGTATGCCAATCGAGGAGAAGCACTGCTCCACACCCTGGATGTTCACAGGTGTCTCAGATATTATTTGACCAGAACCAAACAGCACCGGAAAGCGGAGCAGCTGTTCATTTCATTCGCTGAGAGGATGAAAGGGGCCCCAGTTCGAAACAGACCCTTTCACGCTGGCTCATTCAGTGTATCTCGTTTTGCTACAACAAGCTCAAGAAACCCCTACCGGGGGTGGTCAAGGCCATTCAACAAGAGGAGTGGCTACCTCCTTTGCGGCACTGTGAGCGATGTCTCACGTCGACCATATGTGCCGCAGCCACCTGGAGTTCGGTGCACACTTTTATCAGGCATTATAGCCTGGATATCATACCTCAAGGTGAAGAGCGGGTTTCTGACCTTGCTGTTCTTCAGGGCCTCCTGTCTTAGGCTCAGAGACGGTCTGGATCTCCGTATGCCTCCTCCCGGTAGGCCTCTGAAGGCGCCATTGCTTGGGAATCAGTCCTAATGGTGTAACCTGCTGCAAGAGCTGTACCTCAAAGAGATAGTACAGTTATGTAAGAACTTACCGTAACAGTAGATCTTAGAGAACAGCTCTTGCAGCTGTGTACTCCCCCACCATCCCCTTGGAGGAAGTAGGTTCCCCCTACGCTATCCTTAGAATTGAAAAGGTCGGTTCTTAGTCTTGGCCATCTAATGGCGGGTCCTCGTCTCCTTCTGATGTCGTCCAGCGACAGGAAGTCTCAGGTGGGAGAACTGGGGATTCTGGGGGACCGCCTCCTTATGTATACTACACCTGACGTTGGGGGGACCGACATCAGGCGGTCCCCACTGAAGACTGCTAGCTAGAAAATTTCTGTGGGATCCTGACACCTGCCGTGCTTCAGTCCTAATGGTGTAACCTGCTGCAAGAGCTGTTCTCGAAGATCTACTGTTACGGTAAGTTCTTACATAACTGTATTTTCTTATTTATTATGTATTGTAGTTCACCTGATTTATTACTAAGACTTCCTGCATTCACTAATAACATTTTGATTTTAATGTTATTAGCATTATGACTAGTTCTATCTGTTTTGGGTAGTGGGATATAAGTTGTGTCAGTCATGGAGGTAGTATAGTTATTTAGGTTAGATGCTAGTCCTGTATTTACCTCCCTAAGAACTAGTTTAAACACTGGTCTATATACAGTTCAAGTGTCCCCTAAGAGTGATGTTCCTTTTTGTTGGATGTAATCCATCCAGCAAGTTAGCTCTTTATGATCTGAAAAGTCGTCCCAGTGCTTAATACATTCAAGCATTGTTTGAGGCTCCACCTCCTTAGCCAGTTGTTTACATTTTTATTTTGTGATTTAAGTGGTCACATGTACCAATGTGAGTATTTCAGAAAAGCAAACTTAAGATTCCTGTCCATTAATGTATTGGCTAGTCCTACAAATTCCTCTTTTGCTTGCTGGTCAGTTTGTTGCATGATGTTATTGATGCCAGCGTTAATGATGACTAACGGTTTCTGTCCCCATTCTGGAGTATGTGTTTGGACATTCTTGTGATGTCTCTAATTTTGCCCTCGAAAGCATGACATTGTTCTGTTGTCCTTATCCTGTCTAAAGATTCTTCAACCAAACAAGCTCTAGTTCTCTCCTGCCATTGCGGTAGGAAGATGTACCGCTTTGAGAATCGCACTTTTTGTGAAAGGTGTCTGGGACCCACACACGAACCAATTCCTGCAACTCCTGTCAGGAGTTTAATAGAGCAACCCATCGACAACGGTTGCTAGAACTTCATCACCTTCTTATGGAGCACAAATGTCTCTGGAGAACCAGGAGGCTCGTACGAGGGCTCCCCAGCTCTGGTTCTCGTTCTCAGCAGGGTGAAGCGGGATAAAGTCCCTCTTACTCCTGGCTGAAATGCCCGTTGACAGCAACTGTTTATGTGCCTCCTCCATCGATGGAGTGTCTTTCTACAGCTCACTCATCAACAGGGGCTCCACCCTCTCGTCGACAACACTTTCCAGCACTTTGAATGCTGTGCAGGCTTTGCCTGCTCCATTGGCATGGGAAAATACCCTGTTGTCGTGATGCTATCTAGTGTATTTAATACAGCCAGATACACTGCTGCTCCATTGTGAGGCTCCTCTCCCGTCGACGGCATCTGACATCTTTTAGGATAATCGTTTCACGTCCTCGTCAATGATGTCCTGTGTTCCACAGGGCAAACCAATAGCTTTTTCACAGGTGTCATCTCATAGAGGCATGCGGACAGAGACTGGGACCTTGGTTTATTCTTCTTGGGGCAAGAACTGCCGACCCATCCCTCTATCATCCCATTGTTTCTCATCCCCCTTCTTACCCCCCTTCCTCCCAGCAATGGGACATCAACAAAATTGTGATGCAGGTCTTGCATACCTTAGGGGTATACTGCCCTTTGACCCAGGAGAGTTGGAGGATCCTTTCCCAGTCTCGCTCCCTTAGCCTAAATGATTTCACGGTGACAGGGATACTGCCAACCGTGTCCCTCCTCCTAATATGGAGGATTATGTCAGACTTAACCTGACTTACCGTGAATCTCCACGGTATACTGATGACGAAGAATTCCAAGATCTGGACTTCCAGAACCCAGAGTCCCCTACTCGAAATATCTTCCTTGGACGAGGACCTGCCTCAGCCAGTTGCCACCTCTCCTCCTGATGATCCATCCTTTAACGAAATGATGGTCCTAATACAAAAGTCATTGGGTTCCCTACCACAAAACATGACAGACAACATAAGGATATGGCAGAATATCTGGAACTGCCAGAAGAGCTGGCCTTAGTGGTGCCCCCACTGATTCAGACGCATCAAAATGCCATGCTGGCTGCTGCCAGCCAACCGTCAGCGATTACTGCTGTCCCATGAAAAGCAGATCGCTTATATCAGGCTCCCTGAATCATCCCTTTTCTGTCCACCATCCCAGAAGCGGATTCAGTGGTGATTACTGCGCTCCATGATCAAAAACCCAAACATATGAGTTAATTACCGCCTGATAAAGAAACTCAAGTGATTGACTACCTGGGGCAAAAGGTTTTGCCTCAGGTACCATGAATATTCAAATTCTAAACTATATGGGATATATAGTTACATACCAACATACCCTTGGGGCTTCTGCC
The DNA here is from genome assembly GCA_016271365.2 of Neoceratodus forsteri. Lineage (NCBI taxonomy): Eukaryota > Metazoa > Chordata > Ceratodontiformes > Ceratodontidae > Neoceratodus > Neoceratodus forsteri. Next base: position 493,624,355 of record CM028131.1, on the reverse strand, counting down.
ATAGACATTATCAACAAACTTCCCCTTCCCAGGAAAAGGACAAGTTACCGCCACAGTCTCCACTAGCAGTTCTATTTCCAGTCACCTACTCAGATCGGGATATAATGCCATAGATACCTCAGCCCAACTCTCAGCTACTGGAGTCTCTCTCAGCCGCCATGCTTGGCTTCACGTTTCAGGTTGTTTTGTTCCTGATATTCAGCATAAAGTAGCTAATGCCTTTAATTGGTCCAAATTATTCGGACCAGGTACTCAAACATTGTTAGATGACCTGCAGGCATCAGACAGAACCCTTCAGACATAGTACATGGCATGTACCATACTCCGCAGCCCACCTGTTGCACGCAGTATTCCTCCTATTCCAAAAGATGCAGAAAATATAAGGCCTCTAACAGAGGTGGCTTTTGAGGTTGTGCTCAAGCAGCAAGAGGCAACACTTCTGCCACCTGTGCTCCCACACCTGTCCTTCCAGGAGGGGCCAGGCAACCCAGTGCCCAGTGACCTATCTAGCTTCCCTCGCCTCCTCCAGACCTCGGAGGCTGTAGGGGTTCGTTTTGCCCCCATCTGGAGGCCTGAATATGATCACTTCAGACAAATGGGTGCTTCAGATCATCCAAAGGGACACACTCTGGAATTTCTCTCCACCTCCCTCCCCTTGGTAATCCTTATCCTCCAGATCATGTCCCTATCCTTCAAGAAGAATTGAAGGCACTTTTGGCCAAAGCTGTCCTACCAGTGCCCCTTCCAGAACATCAAATGGGATTTTACTCCCATTTCTTTCTGATACCAAGTGAACGGAGATCTCAGACCGATACTAGACCTGAGACACCTGAATCGATCTGTTCAGTACAAATGTTTGCACATAACACTGCCCGTCATCATGCCTATTCTAAAACATGGAGACTGGCTGTGTGTCCTGGGTAGGAAGGATGCCTACTTATATCTCCAGTCATCCTGCCCATTACAAATTTCTGCACTTCCACCTTCTGGGTCAAAACTCAGTTTTGAGCACTCCCTTTGGCCTCTCTTCAGCCCCAAGAGTGTTCACCAAATGCCTAGCAGTGGTAGCAGCAGCCTTATGGAAAAAAAGGGCACTTCCGTCTTCCCAAATCTAGATGATTGGCTAATCAAAGCAGAATCCAGAGGCGCTCTGCTTGCCTCCCTAGCCGCTACTCTGAGCATGTTCAGTGATCTAGGATAGCAGTCAACTGGCCAAAGTCCAGTCCACACCAACGCAGTCTCTCCAATACATCAGAGCTGTTCTAGATACAGTCACAGCCAGGACTTGACTTCCGCCTGCTCGTCCAGGACACTCATATCTCTGGCTTCGTGAATACAGACCGAGAAAATAGTCACAGGCAGACAAATGCTGAAACTTCTGGGTCACATGTCTGCAGCCATCCTGACAGTGGCAATCGCCCACCTTCACACGAGACTTGTCCAGTGGACCCTCTAGAATCAGTGGTCTCAAACAACTGGACAGTTTGACAAAATCAGGGTCACTCCTTCTCGAAGTCATCCCTGACGTGGTGGACAATCTGAACCAATTTGTGTCAAAGAATACCTTCCGCTTCCATCCCTCCCATGCAGACGTTAACCACGGATGCTTCCCTGATGGATGGGGCACACATAGATTCTTATCGGACCCAAAGCTGGTGGACTGCCTGTTTCCATCAATCTCCTTGGGATGAAGGCGGTCCGTCTAGCTCTTCAGGCATTTCCAGCCCTGTCTCCAGCCAGGACCATTGCTGACTGAATCAGACAACACTGCAGTGGTGTTTTGCCTCAACAAACAAGGCATGCACGAAATTGCACACCCTCCGCATGGAGACCCTTGCAGTCTGGCAGGAAGCCATCGGGCAAGACCTAACACTAATGGCCATCCACCTACCGGGACGATGAATCAGCAGACTGGCTAAGTCGCCAGTCATCCACTCACAAATGGACATGTCACAAAGAAGTACTTCGAGAAATCTTCGACCTGTGGGGAACTCCACAGCTGGATCTGTTTGCTTCCCCAGTCAATCTCCAGCTCCCCAGTTACTTCTCTTATCCCGAGCAACAAGGGATGATCTATTGATGCCCTGTCCTGACCTTGGACAGGACTCTACTGCATGCCTCCTCCCCCACCAATTCCTCTCTTACAGCGGACCCTATTGAAACTTCGAATGGAACTGACACCATAAGCTTCTCATAGCACCACCTGTGGCTGCGTCAACTGTGGTACCCTCTACTCCAACAGCTGTCAGTAAGGGAACTCATTCAGTTGCCAGTCAGACGGACCTCCTGACTCAGTGTCACGGATCCTCTTGCAACCCAGGCTGAAGACCCTTCATTTTCACGCTTGGCTCCTGAGGACGCATTCATAAATAGACTCTACGTGTCCTCTCCTGTTGCAGACATTCTCCTTGCTCTCATAAACCAGCAACAAGAGAAACATATACCATATTTCACCATTGTGAAGCCACTGCTTCAATTGAAATCTTTAATTTTGACGCAAGTCTTTAATTTGAGATGGATACTATCTAGGCCGGCTTACTATTAACATACGTAATGTTTCCTTCGTGAACTTCTATTACTGTCATTTTGGTACCGCATCTGTCGGAAACAGTAATTGCCATGTAATGTAAGTGAGCTGTGCCATTAGGTCCATTGCAGTTGTCAGGAGCAGAAGCTGTTAGTGCCATAAAATGGCAAAACGTAAGTGCTACGACTTGGATTTCAAGCTGTCTGTTGTTAATAGGGCTGAGCAGGAGGTAATCACCCTGTAGCAGAGGCACTGGAAACTGGAAAAAAAACAGATCCACGAGTGGCAAAAAAACAAGGAAAGGCTGCAGACTGTGGTCTCCGAGATTGGCAGTTCAGAATCGAACCACAAACGCCAATGGCTTCTCCGTGCTGGCAGCAAGCCTTCTTGTCCAACTGAAGAAGCAAATCTTGCTACGTGGATCTCACTGCAGAGAGAGCAGTACCTACGAGTAACTCGCAGATAGCTATTGCCTGAAAGCTTCTGCATTAATCCACAACCCTGAGTTTAAGGCGAGCAGGGGATGGGTTGACTGTTTCTAGTGCGTGGGGGTTTCACTGACAGCGCACTCACAGTGGGTCAGAGACTCCCAAAGGACTACCTGCCTAAGGTCACTGAATTTGTTTACTTATGTCGAAGTAAATATTGAACTGCACCATCCAGTTGCAGTCTGTCGATAATATGGATGAGACCGCAGTGTGGGCTGACATGCCCGATGAGAAAACTGTAGATGCAGTCAGCACTAAATTAGTGCCTTTAATGACAATCGGCCATGAAAAACAGTGCATTACTGTGTGTTTGGCAGCAGTGGCAGAACGCCCTCCTTTTGTTGTATTCAAAGGCAAACATATGCCAAGGAGGTGATTGGTGTTCAGGGAGTCATTGTTGCACTTTCTGACAATGGCTTGATGAATGAGGCACTGACTTTGAAATGGGTTGATAGCATTTGGGGGCATTGCTTTTAGCAAGCGCATGCTAGTCTGGGATATGTTTAGGTGCCACATTTTACCTGATGTGAAAAAAAAAAATGCTTAAAAGAACACCATAATGGCAGCAATCCCGGTGGGTGTACTAAACTTGTACAATCCACAGACATGTCATGGAACTCTCTTTTAAAGCTGGGTACCGCGAGTGCTATGAGATATGGCTCGTGACGAGGAGAGGAAATGACAGCAAGAGGTAACTCCCAGAGCCCCTTCCAGGGCTAAAATGCTGGAGTGGGTCAAAGAAGCTTGGGGTGCTGTGAGAAAGGACAATGTATTAAGTCTCTTTGAGGTTTGTGGAATCACATCTACTGATCTAGATATGATCCACTGCACCAGGCAAGATGGTATGGCATTTGATGCTCGAGAAGATATCGCCCAGAAGTTGTCAACACTGCACAGTAAGGGTTAAACCCATATAATGTACTATGACCAAAACATAGATGGTACTAACAAGATGGTTTTTTTTTTTCATTTTAGGTCTTGGTTGTAGCATAGGCTCCCAAGAATCAGACTTCTCGATGAAGACACTGCAAGCTGCTCGGACATAAACTCTTGACACTGAGGCAGGCGCTGATCCCAACAGCGATGACGAACTGGATTGAAGCCCGCAGTACTTCTTTAAACCACCAATTTTACTTACAAAACAAAATAAACAAAAAATTATGTCTTGAGAGAGCTGTCTACTGTAATTATGTTTGCCTGCTTGTAGCAGGACGCAGTTGAACAGATGTGTTGCTACCACGTGGTTACAGTGAATCCAAGGACGCTGAGACCATGTGGGAGCAAGCCGATTCAGTATCACTACTATGGGGAATGGACAAGGTGGGATTAAGTGATTATAGTGAATTTACATTTTGGAATGATGCAACCTCAGGCTACTAATCGGGTGGCTTGTATTACTACCTTTACAAACTGCATGCAGCTACTATTTGAGGCGGATACTATACAGAGGCGGCTTCAAAACAGTGAAATCTGATAATTCAAATGGAAGCGCTTTTCCATATGGTCTGTCTCTTGCTCCCTGGACCCTTACTCTTGTCCACTGATGAAGGTTTTAGATTACCTGGCCTCACTGTCTGAGTCTGGCTTAGTTACTCCTCCATTAAAGTCTGCCAGGCTGCCATATCGCATTCCATGAACCTTTCAGTGGCAAACTTCTGTACCAATATCATTTAGCCAAGATGTTTTTGAGAAAATGATACACATCAAATATCATATTAGACGACCCATTCCTCCGTGGATCTCAATTTCATAGTAGAAAAACTGACCCTTGAACCTTTTGAGCCAGCGGCCACCTGTGATATCCATTTCCTTTCATGGAAAACGTTGTTTCTAGTGGCTGTTACTTCAGCTCGATGTATTTCTAAGCTTCAAGCCCTCGTGAGGGAACTTTACTTGATTTTCCACAGGACAGGGCGATCCTACATACCAACCCATCCTCTCTTCCTAAAGTAGTCTCTGAACATACTCTAAATCAGTCCTTGGAGCTTCTGGTTTACTACCCTGACTACTCCAATCCCGTGAACATCTGTTACATACCTGAGATGTCCATTGTTTCCTCTGAGTACTACACTAATCGTACCCAGTCGATTAGGAAAACATCTCATTTGTTGGTCATCTTTCCCCTTGAAAAGGGCTTCTTATTGCTAAATCAAGCCCATCTTCACGTTGTGAATTGTATTACCTTTTGTTACAAAAAAGTACAACACACCTCTACCTGACCTGTCCAAGCCCACCACTAGAGCTGTGGCCCCTACTGCGGCTTGCTTTAAAGGAGCCTCCATTTCAGATATCTGCAATGCAGCTACCTGGTCCACAATCCATACCTTCACATGGCATTATAATATTGATATTGCACCACAACGTAGGACAGCCTTTGGCCGTGCAGTCCTACAAGGTCTCCTATCATAATTGTCCTCCCATATGGACATACTGTAACTGCTGAGGATTCTCCCAGAGTAATTACCTGCAAGAGACCATTCCAGTTCGATAAGTGCAGTTACATAAAGTCTTACTGCAACAGTAGATCTTCAAGGAATGTCTCTTGCAGTAGGTGTAATCCCCGCCTCCGTCCCTCTTACAGAGCAAACCAGTGACTTAGGGTTGGGACTTTTGGTACCTCTGCTTCCTCGGTCCTCGCTTTGCGAGCTGAATCGCAGGGGAATTGAGGTTACCAGGGACTGTCCACACTTATATGGGAAGGAGGAAGATGATGTTATATGTGGGCGGTCCACGGTGAAAATTGCTAGAAGAGCTGCCGTGTGACAGCGCCTCTGCTGGAATCTTCCAGAAGTAATTACTAACTGCAGGAGACATTCCTTGAAGATCTACTGTTACAGTAAGACTTTTACGTAACTGCACTTTCTAGGAGTGGTATATGTTGCTCATCCACATTGACCCACCCGACGACCCGTCTTCAACACACAACCACTGTTTTCCAGCCGGTAAGATCTAGCATCAGGCGGCGTGAGTTGAGGTATATACCACCCGGTGGGTGGGAGGAGCCAGCTTTTAGACCATCTGGCAAGATTTAAGGGAAAGAGACATGCCGGCAAGTGTGGATGAACAACCTATACCACTCCTAGAACTACTGTTACAGGTGAGTAACCTGTTTTTCTTTTGTTTCCACCACCATCGATGAATGTCAAAACCTGGTCTACAATACATACCTTCATGAAGTACTACAATCTAGATGTTCTTTGTGCCGTAGGGATGGCCTTTGGATGGGCAGTCCTACAAGGTCTCCTCTCATAATTTCCTGTCCACCTTCACGGGCTTACTGCTTGGGAATCATCCCAAGAGTATTACCTGCTGCAGGAGAGTTACTCTCAAGGAAAATAGCACAGTTGCATACCTTCCGTAATTGTGGATCTTTTGAGATCTCTTGCAGCAGGCACGATCCTCCTCCTTCTCCCTCCATCTCTATTCTTTGTTCCAAAAGGGGATAGAGGTTGGGGACATCTAGGTACCTAGTTGGCTCTCCCGTGGTCCTCATAGCGAACTGAAGCCGGCGGAAACTGAGGGTGCCTGGGGCTGCCCGCTGCGTTTATAGTCGCAGGATGACATCATTTGTGTGGGCTACCCCTAGGTAAAGACTGCTGGAAGAAGCTGTCAGCAGAACAGTGCCTTCATGACAACACAAGAGACCATTCTACAAGAGATCGCCTTGAAGATCTACCGTTACTGTAGGTATGTAACTGTACTTTCTAGGAGTGTTATATGGTGTGCCTCAACACTGACCCTCCTGACCTCCCTGGCAGTGGTACACACTATCTTTTTCCAGCAGGCAAGACCTGGTGTCACGGGGCCGTGCTGGGGAGTTACCACCGGGTGGGTGGAAGGAGCCAGCTTGAAACTTTCCGGCACATCTTAAAGGGAAAGGACACTGCCAAGACATATGGATGTGCACCATATACCACTCCTAGAACTACTGTTACAGGTGAGTAACCTGTTTAAATCTAAGTGATGCTGGTTAATTCAGTAAAATGATGACTGACATTCTTTTACTCTAGGGTTGGACACTTCACACACGTGTTTGTAGATGAAGCTGGTCAGGCCAGTGAGCCAGAATGTCTTATCCACTGGGGTTGATATCAGAGGAAGATGGCCAGGTATATACAGCACCATAATTTTAAATCTGCCAGTTGACAAAATGTATCCACTTTTAAATGATCAGTTTTGCATGTTCTGTTTTTATTTTGCCATGTAACTGTTATCTCTGTGGGCCACCACCTTTGCCTGTTTTCACCCTGCCAGCTTATTTTAATGTTGTTACATAAAGGTATCATCTTTCCACTAGACAAGTTAACACCACACAAGTCAGAAACTGTCTTATCTTTCAGGAATCCGTCTTCACCATTCATTCTCATTATAGGTCTTAGCCAGAGGTGCTAGGATCACTTGGGAGCAAAGATTTTGCCACTTGAGAGAGACTGACATTGGTGCTGGCCCGTCCAGCAGGGCTGGCGACAGACATCGTGCACCTGAGACATCAAGTAACTGATGCCAGCCTCCTTCCTTTCACAGTCCTGTTTTCCCCACCATAAAGTTTGCAGCGTGGGAGCAGCTGAAGTCAAAACTGTATCAGCAATGTTTTCCTTAGTTCGCCCCTACTATTGTATTTTTTCCTATGCCGAATGCCTTCTGGCACCGTATTCATGAGAACATGATGATGATGTCAGCAGATGGGGAACATTGATCCATCTAGTCTGCCCGAGGTGGCTACCCCTCCTTACGTGTTCCTGCAAGCTGCCCACACTGTCTGTCCCATGCTGATTTAAATTTTTTACCATCTTAGTTGCCACCACCTGTGGTGGCAGGCTGTTCCATGGGTCTATTTCTGAGTACTTCCTCGAGTTGCTCCTGAACTTGCCTCCCACCAGATGTAAGTTATGCCCTGTCTGAGTTTCCTTATTTTCCTGAAAGAATTTCTCTGTCTTGTTTATTTCCTTGACTATTTAAATGTTTCTATCATGTGTCTCTATTCCTTCACTGCTCCAGTGAGTATAACTTCAGATCTTACTCAGAGGGCTCTTGGTAGGTAATTAGTTTAGTTTAGTTTATTGTTCTAGGAATTACTGCCTTGAGCCAGAGGCTCTTTTACAAAGGTTCCACGTCAATTAGGTACAGTAAAAAGGTTTACATAGATAACACAACAATTTGTGTTGTGTCAAGAACAAGAAAACATATACAAATACATATCAAATCATTTGTGCAAAGGACACGAGATATCAATAATCACATTATTATTACAAGAAGAAGTCATGCCAGATTAGGAGAAACAAATGGGGAAAAGTCCAGAACAGAGAGGTAAGTGAAAGGTGTGGGAGCAGACAACTAGCAGGAGAAAAGGTTTCCAAACATGTCTTTGTCAAATAACGGAACAGGGTGGGTAGTGAGAAAATAGGAGGTTTAATTAGGGCAGTCACAGGAGCTGGAGGTGGCAAGGTGAGAGAACAGCCTTGATTTGAAAATACCTAGAGGTGGAGGCAGTAATATGAGTGCTGAGGGCATTTAGCCAGCTGGGGCACGATAGGCAAATGATCTTTGTCCCTGAGAAGTCCGGCATCGGGGACTTGGAGAGGCTTGTGTTCTGATCTTCTGGTAAACAGGGTGCTAGCGCTCGGGCATAACAGGTCTTGGATACAGGGTGGAGTGAGGCCCAGAGTGGATTTTTCGCCATCAGGCAGGTAAGGTACTTTATCCGGTTTGAGAGTTGCAACCAACCTGAGTCAGCATAGAGTTCACATGTGTGGGTACGCGATGTGCACCAGTGAGCAGCCGACAGGCCTTATTTAGGGATGTTGTAATGCGACTCAAGTGCTGTAGTAGTGGCAGATCCGTATATAACTAAGCCATAGTCAACAACTGAGATGATAGAGGATTGGATGGCAATCCTCAGTGCAGAATGGGTAAGATGCTGTCGGTTCCGATACAGAATCCCAATTCGCTGATTAATAGTTTTGCTGTACTATCAATGTGAGTTGCAGGTTAGGCCTTGATCAAAGTTGATTCCAAGATATTTGAAATTGGCACTTGTTCAAGGGTATTTCAGGTATGTATTAATGGTGAGTGGGACTTGCCGTTTCTTGTTTCTATGGGTTAGAGAAGAGCATGGATTTAGTTTTTTGTGGTTTAGAACCAGCTTATGTTCAAGGAACCACATCTCAACTTTGGAAAAAAGCTGCTGAAGGTTGAGGCGTAGAGGTTCGGATCTTTATGAGTGGCAAGAATCACCGCATCGTCAGCATAGAGGATTATTTGTTCAGGGCAGGATTTGGGGAGGGAGTTTAGGAAAAGGCTGAAAGGAGGGGCCCAGGATGGATCCCTGGGGAACTCCTGAGCGAACCGTTTGAGACGAGAGAATTCCAGCTACTTTTACAGATTGAGAGCGCTGGAGCAAGGTAATTTTTACCCATTCACCAGGACCGCGAGAGCCCTAGGGATAGTAGTTGTTTGATAAGTAGGCCATGGTGAACTGTATCAAATGCCTTGGTTAAGTCAATGTGAACTGCTCCAGTTAGGTTTCCTTTGTCCATGGCATTGTGGATTGCTCCTGAGAATTCAAGTAGGGCAGTCGATGTGCTGTGCCCTTTCCTAAATCCATGCTGCTGAGTGCATAGGATGTTGTGCTTTTCCAGGTAGTCTGAAAGTTGGTCCGCCACCAAGCGCTCAAGGGCCTTAGAGAGAGGTGGTAGTATTGATATCGGGCTATAGTTACCAGGCAGTGACTTATCACCACTTTTGTGCACCGAGTGACAACTGCATCCTTCCATTTCCTAGGAATTGGCTGTAGCAGAGGGAGAGATTGAAAATTTTTGTGAGGGGAGCAGTACTTCCTCCAGAGTGAGGGACAGAAGTTTAAGGTCAATAGTGTCGCTGCTTGCTTGGGACTTAGAAATAGCCTTCTTTACATATTTATAGACTTCATGTGCCTTTACTAGTTTGAAATGGAAAGGTGGTTTGGTTGGAGGCAGTAGTAGAAGTAGAAATTGGAGGGTCAGCATCAGTGAAGAAATCAGATGAGAGGACACCATTAAGGTCCGTGAAGGTATCATTTAGGGTGTTTGCAATGATCTCTGGGTCTAATGTAGTGGTTCCATCCACATTCATTATTGTAGGAGAGGATTGGACTGTTGACCCATGATATTCTTTATGTTGTCCCAGAAGGATTTCCCTCCCCCAGGAATTGGAGAGGCATTCTTGAAGTAAGCGCTCTTCATCAAGCGATCTGTTTAGTACAGTGGGTTGCGAGCCTGTTTATACTTTTGAATGTCCGACAGAGTGCCAGTAGCTCTTGCAGTGGCCCAGAGGTGATCCTACTTTTGAGTTGTGCCAATAGCTTCACCGTGAGCCAGGGATTTGTGAGTGCTTTGATTTTGCGCCTTTACTGGTGCATAGGTGTCACAGGCAGTGTTGAAAGTAGTAATAAAGTAATCAAGGGCTAGGTCAACATCTTGAGTTTTGTAAATCAAGGACCAGTCTATCTGCTAAGACAGGTCTTGAGATGAGTGAGGTTGCCATAAGGTAGGACTCTGCTATAGATGGTTTTTGAGGCGGCTTCATGAAACTTATTTGTCCAGGTACATATTATTGAGAGTGATCACTGAGCGTAGTCAGGGAGAACACTTACATTGGTTATAAGGGTAGGGTGGCTGGCAAGGATCCAGTCAATGAGGGTGCTGGTCCCTGATTTGTAGTCTTTCCTGGTAGGGAGTTTACCACTTGTGTTAAATTTGCTGCTAGGATAGCATCTTTGTTTGACCCTGCATCAGGAGCAAGCCAATTTATATTAAAGTCCCCAAGGAGAAGGAGTTCGATGTCAGAAGATGTGTGTACTTACGAACTCGAGGACAGCCTGTAGGCCGGAATCAGGATCTTTTGGGGATATAGACAGCAGCAATCGTGAGGACTTTGTTTTGGGCACCAAGTAGTATCTTGATAGGGAGGAGTTGCACTGAGGTTTCTGTGTTGGGGTAAGAACCAGAGAGACAGGTGAGGTAGTCCTTTATGTAGATTGCACACCCACCACCCTTTTCGAGGTCCTATCCAGCCTGAATATTCTTGTAGCCTTGTATAGAGATGGCATAATCCGAGTATTAGGTGTCAGCCAAGTTTCGACAATGGCAAGGATATCCGGGTTGTGTTGGCTGGCAAAGATTTGAAGGGAGGCCAGTTTTGGGAGGAGACTGCAGATGTTTAAGGTAGCAATTTGAGCCCCTCCATTTTGGCAGGCTTTGTTGTACTGTAGGAGACAGAGCCAGTATTTGAATGGACACTTCCTGATATCAAGAGGAGGAGGAGTAGGAGTTTAAGAGACAGTTGCTGTATCACGTAGTCAATAGAATTACACTTCTGAGGCTTATGCGGCTTGGACCAGTGCAGGCGTCTAGGGACCCAGAGCAAGGAGGTTGTTAGTAATAGAGGATGATATGCCCATTTATCCTTTTTGTAGCTTGTCAGTTGTACCCAGTTGCTTGCAGATAGGTACCTGGTGGTTAAGTCAAAAGCCAAAAGAATGATCAACAGCTGAGGTCTAGAGTCACTGAAATGTTAAAATTCCTGAATTACATATAGGACTGACGCCGGGAGGCGGGACCCCACGGAAAACTTCTAGCTAGCAGTCCCTGGTGAGGGATCGCCCCACGTCAGGTGACGGCATCAGGTGACGCCGGTATAAAGGCTGTCCTGGACGCCCGCCTTCTTCCAGTTCTTTCCGCCATAGCTCATGCAGCGCCGTGGAAAAGTTCGCGGCTTGTCAGCCCTCCCACCTTACATCGCTTTTTACGAAAAAATCTTATTTTTCTACAACATCAGGACTACCATCGGTGTATCCTCGTCCCCTACACCTCAAGCACAAGAACAAGTGCAATTCATTCTTGGCTCCAACTACCGTAGCAAGGCGGCCACTCCCTATGCCTATTCTGCCTAGGGCCTGATCATCAAGCCGAGAATGCCAGCATTGCCTTTAGCTTAACGCCGCCAACCAAAAGACGGCTGCAATCCCTGGAGGCCCATATTCTTAAAAAGAAAATGAGCTCTATGGAGAAAGAGCTTAAAAAGCTAGGGCAGGCGTCCACTTCCCGAAGGCCATCGAAGAAGAAGGACAAGGAAGGCACCGGGACAAAGGCTCCTCCACGCGTCTCCCTCGGAGTCGGCGGGCATCCTAGGTAACATCCCTCCAGGATCGCTCCTCGACGACCGCTTCTGAGATTTCTGAGGCAGCATCGGACCCGTCCTGTCCGGCGCTTGACGTGCAGGCGCCTCCGGGCTTTTGAGGCCTCCGCCTGGTCAGCCATAGGCTGCGGCCTGCCATCGCAGGCGACTCCGCTAGCGGACTTGGCTCCTCTGACATCCGCCCGGAGAGGGCTAGTAAGACATCTGCCCTTGCGCGACGCACGCGGCTTCTTCCCCACGGACCAGGCCAACCCTTCTCTCGACCTGCCTCCGGTGAAGCTCGTAAAGTCGGACGCCGGCTCTTCCGGTACCACGCCGAAGTCGCCTCTCGCCTGGCGTCCGGCTCGTCCGACGTCCGGCGATGAGGAACTGACGACCCCCCAAACGTCCGTGCGTTCCCGGTTCACCACAGCTGCCATCTGGGGAACCAGAGTCCCCCCATCCTGACCTGGGACCCCGGGCGCAGTTGGGGATCTTTGCCTCCGTTAGTCCCTCCTCCATCTGGGCGACAGACCTGACGCCGGCTCCCCGGACACAGGCTCCGGACGTCAGGGCCTCTGCCCGTCGGCCTTACTATCTCAGGGAGGATTCATGCTCCCATCGGGCCCTCCTCGGGCTCTCTGCTATGGACCCGCCCGGGGTTCCCAGCTGGGCCGTCTGCGCAGGCAGCCCCGACTTCCGGGTACCCGTCATCTTATTCGACACCGTGTACCGGGAACGCCGTATCCGACGCCGCAGTACTCGACATATCAATACCCGACCGGGTTACCCGCAGCCGGGTTTGCTATGCTCCATATGGGTATAGCCCATATTCTTATCCCCCGCCTCCTCCTCCACCACCCCACCGCAGCCCGGGTGGACCTGCAGAGACTCTGGCCTCCTGGTGGGCTGAGGCCAAGCTCAACTCACCAAAGAGGTCGAGAGCCACCTTCCGCGACAGTGCCATCCCAGGTTCCTGCTCGCCCAGGCGGCACACTCCCCTCACCACCTCCGGACTCCAGGGTTCTTCCGTCTGGTCCAGGGAGGGGCAGGACACGCATCCCGGGGACTACCCAGGGACCCGTTCCTCCCGGGTCAGGAAAGGAGTCTTACTCTTCTTCTTCCTCCTGTTCACTCCCAGACTCCTCGGACTCTTCCGATGGCTGCTCCGAGAGAGACAGCAGCCTCACTCTCCCGTCAGCCCCGCCGAGGACTCCTCCGGAGGATCCTTCTTTATGGAGTTGCTTAGAAAATCCAGGAGGTCCATCAGTGGCACTCTGTGGAACCAGATCCTCAGCATCTGAAACTCGCTGAACATCTGGATCTGCCCGTGACAGCTCCTACACTAGTGCCACCCTGGATAGAGCCTCACGCCGACCTTGTCACCATGATATGGAAGCAGCCGTTGGCTTTAGCCCCACTTCCAGGAAGTCAACAGGCTATATCAGGCTCCAGAGGGTGTTGATTTCCTAGATTCTCATCCTCGTGACAACTCGGTCATGATTAGCGCCGCTCATGGCGGTCGGCGAACCAAACATCTTAGCTCGTCTCCTCCTGATGAGGAATCTCGCCATCTGGACCAGTACGGAGAAAGATTTACGCTCCTCCACACTGGGATTCGGGCCCTGAACCACGTCGGCCACATGGGGACTACCAGAAGGCTATCCTTATTCAGGTGGAAGCCAAGCTGGACTCCTTGCCTGACTCAAAAATCAAACAGGAGTTGGCTGATCTCGTCCACTCTGCTTCGCTAGCCAGTCGCCACATGCTACATGCAACATACGACGCGAGTGGACACTGCTAGCGGAGCTCTGCTTCCGTCGTGGGTCTACAGCATCAGGCTTGGCTCTGCGTGTCAGGTGTGGTCCCGAGGTGCAGTCTGCTATCCAGGAAGCACCTTTCCGGGGTCGGTGCTGGGGTGATGTCAAGGACATCATTACCAATTTGCAAAGAGGACGGCTCTGAAATCACTTGATTCTATGTACCATCCCCATCAGCAGCAGCGCCGTCCCTTCGCAGACAGAATCGGCCAAAGGCGAAACCCAGGGAAGGCGGGCCACAAACGTCAGCCCCAGTGGCTGCTAAGCACCCTCCATCCAAAAAGCAGCGGGTGCTTGACTGCAGCACTGCCCCACACCACGTGACTCCTTTCCTCTCCACTGCCTCTGGACTCCCGGAGGAACCGTGGGAGGGGTTTTCCCTCCACCTTCCGGGATGGGAGAGGATAACCACAGATTCTTGGGTGCTCCAGCTTATAGTAGAAGGACACTCAATAGAGTTTCTTCAGAAACCACCCGTCACCCTCCTCTGAAGTCCTCGTATTCACGGAACACCTTCCCTTTGGTCCAGGAGGAAATCTCCGCTCTTCTGTGAAGACAAAGCAATAGAGCCCGTCCCCTTCATCTTCAGGGAGCGGGTTACTATTCCATTTCTTCCTGGTCCCAAAGAAGACGGAGATCTCAGACCGATTTTAGATCTCAGATCCCTGAGTCTTTATGTAGAGTACAAAGGTTCAGGATGCTCTCTCTGCAGAGCCTTCTGCCCCTTCTCTCCGCCGGGTCAATGGCTTTGTGCCCTGGATATGCAGGTTGCCTATCTACATTCCCATTCGCCCTTCCCATCACAAATACCTTCATTTTGCGTTCCAGGGGACCACTACCAGTTCAAGCGCTCCAGTTTGTTCTATCCTCAGCCCCAAGTATTTACCAAATGCCTTGCAGTGGTGGCGCCCAGCTGCACACCAAGGGAGAACAGGTGTTCCCTTAACTGGACGACTGGCTCCTGGCAGGTCTCGTCAGGGAGGAACTCCTGCGTTCCTCTCCTCACCCAGCAGGTTTGTGCCTGCCTGGCTATAACCATCAACCATTCCAAGTCTCATCTGGACCCTTCCCAGAGGCTACAGTTCATTGGGGCGATCCTCAATACAACCATGGGCAAGGCCTTCCTGTCCCGGACAGGGCAGCCTCCCGTCAGACCCAAATATGTCTGTTATCCAACCGCAGGATGGTCTCGGCTAGGTCGGTCCCGCCTGAGCTCATGCCGCCGCCATACCGACAGTCCCACCGCTCATCTCCACATGAGGATCTCTCAGTGGACTCTACGCTCTCAGTGGGATCAACTAGTGGGCTACCTAGATCATTCAATTCTGATCTCATCGCGATGATGCAAGACTTGCAATGGTGGATGGTTCGAGAGAACCTGTTTCAGGGGTCGCCTCTTTCATCCTCCCCTCCCAGATTCTAACCACAGACTCCTCAGGCGAGGTTGGGGAGACCATCTAGGCCCTCATCGGACCCAGGGCTCTTGGTCCAAGCTAGAACAAGCTCTTCACATCAACGTGCTCAAGCTTTGGGCAGTGTTGTATGCTCTCAAGCCCTTCACCAATACATCCTTCCGGCCACCTAGCCGCCCAGACGGACAACATGGCGTAGTGTGGTACATCAACAAACAGGGAGGAACTCGGTCCTACCCTTTATGCAGGAAGGCAGTGAGGTTTGGGATTGGAGCAACTACCACGACCTTAACCTCATGGCGATTCACATTCCAGGATTCGACAACACCCTAGCAGACAGGCTAAGTCGCTCTTCTGCTCTGACTCACGAGTGGGAACTGGACCAAGGGGTCCTAGACGATAACTTCCAACTTTGGGAACACCACAGGTGCCACCTGTTCGCATCCCCCAAAACGCAAAACTTCCCACCTTCTGCGCTCGCTGCTCCAGAATGAGGCGCTTTCTGGAACGACGCCTGTCTCTAGACTGGAAGGGCAGATAAGTATATGTCTTCCCCAGTTCCTCTTATCCCACGAGTCTTGCAGAAACTAGCTTCAGAAGGAGCGAGAATATTCTGATCGCTCCTTTCTGGCTCAAACAAATCTGGTTCTCTCTTCTACAACAATATTCAGAGGATCCTCCTCTTCCTCTTCCTCTATCTCAGGTTTGTTGACCCAGGATCAGGGGACCCTGGTCCATCCAGGCATCAGATCCCTTCAACTGTATGCATGGCTCCTGCAGACCTAGCCCAATCCCGTTTTGGTGTGTCTCCCAAAGTGGCAGAGATTTTAGTGAGGCCAGAAAACCCTCCACCAGATCCACTTATGCCATGAAGTGAAAAGATTCACTATTTGGGCCGCCCAGAGCGTGGAACCTTTCTCCTGTTCAGCGGGCTTCTGCTGGAGTATTTACGTCATCTGTTACGACCTGGGTTTCAGCCATTCCTCTTTGAAAGTACACATGGTGGCCATTTTGGCCTATCATGTCCCTCCATGAACAAAGCTTTACGCTCAACTGGAGGTCTCTAAGACCTTTCTTAGAGGTCTTCCATCTGAGGCCCCCATCCGTACTCCTGCCCCCTGGGACTTGAATTTTGTTCTCGAAAACTTACCCTTCCTCCCTTGAACCTGCAGCTTCTGCAAATTTGAAGTTTCTTTGATGGAAGACACTCTTCTTGGTGGCCATTACTTCAGCTCGAAGAATCTTGAGCTCCATGCCCTGATGTGTAAAATCCCTACTTGATTTTTCACAAGGAACAAGTTGCTCTTCGCACGAATCCTAAGTTTCTACCTAAAGTAGTAGCAGAGTCTACCTTAAATCAGTCCATAGAGCTACCTGCCTTTTACGCAGTACTCTAACCAAGGGAGTATTTACTCCATACTATGGATGTTCACGGATTCTGAGATACTACACCAACAGGACGAAGGATCTCAGAAAGACTGATCAGTTGTTCGCCTCTTTTGCTCACAAAAGGAAAGCAATGCTGTTTCCAAGCAATGCCTGTCTAAGTGGTTGGCTCATTGCATCACTTTCTGTTATGACAAGTACCACAAGACCCTCCGGGTCAAGTCAGAGACCACTCCACAAGAGGTAGCTGCCTCTGCAGCTTATTTCAAATGTGCCCTGCGCAGACATATACGCTGCCGCCACCTGGACTTCGATCCATACCTTTCTGTAAACATTACAGTTTGGATATTGCCTCTCTACTGCATAGCAGGCTTCTGGCTAGCTGTTTTGCAAGGCCTCCTGTCTTGAGGCTTGCACGGCCAGAGCTATTTCATGGAGTAGAGTTCCTCCTCCCGGTGCCTTTTCTTTATTCCAGACTGCTTGGATTCAGTCCCTATGTAATCACCTACTGCAGAGCCCTCTCAAGTAAGATGGTACAGATTCGTAAGGACTTACCGTAACAGTAGATCTTCGAGAGAGGCTCTTGCAGTAGTAATACCTTCCCGCCTCCATCCCCTATGCTTTTTTCAGCTCCTTTCCATAGAGAAATATCTGCTCCTCTCTCATCCGGCCTCTTTTGGCCTGTGGCGGGAAAGAACTGGAAGGCGGGTGTCGGGACCACCCCTTTATACCGCGTCGCCTGATGCGGTCCACCTGATGTGGGCGGTCCCTCGCCAGGGACTGCTAGCTAGAAATTTTCGTGGGGTCCTGCCGCCTGCCAGCGTCAGTCCTGTATGTAATTACCTACTGCAAGAGCCTCTCGAAGATCTACTGTTACGGTAAGTCCCTACGTAACTGTACCTTCCCTGAGCCTAGTTTCATATGTTTCGTGGTACAGCCCTGCACCATTTTTGTAGCCCTTCTCTGCACTGTTTCTAGTCTGTCTATATCCTTTTTCAGGTGAGACCTCCAGAACTGGACACAGTATTCAGGTGTGGCCTTACCAGGGATCTGTACTGCTTGTAGTGCCCCTATCTATGCACCCTAGTATGCCACTTGCTCTTGGAGCAGCTTTTCACACTGTTTTGTGACTTTTAGGTCGTTGGTAATGAGTGCACCCAAGTCTTTTTCCATTTTGTCTGCTCCAGTTGGTGTCCTTCCATGTGTACTTTATCCCTGGTTTCGCTTTCCCAGGTGCATGACTTTACATTTCTTGGCGTTAAATTGTAACTGCCATTGCCCTGACCATTTCTCCAGCTTCCTGATGTCAGCTACCATACTTGTGGCCCCTCACGTGTGTCCACCTGTTTACAGAGCTTTGTATAGTCAGCGAACAGACACTTCTCCTCAATTCTTCTGCGATGTTACTTATGAATCGTTGAAGTAGATTGGGCCCAGTACCCGATCCCTGTGGTACACCACTGGTCACCTCCCTCCCTCTCTCCTGATAGGGCTCAGTTGACTAAGACCTCTGAGTCCTTCCTGAAGCCAGTTTCTAACCCAGTTAACTATCTTTTGCTCTAACCCTGTGTGCTCTAGTTTTTTCCCAGTCTCCTGTGGGGGACAGTGTCAAACGCCTTGCTGAAGTCCAGGTACACCACGCTTCACCGCACCCCTGGTCTATTGTTTTGTTACTCAACAAGAAACTTATCATATTTATTTGCCATGATCTTCCCTGCTGTGAATCCATGTTGCTTGGGGTCTAGTTTGCTATTTCCTTCAGGTATTCCACCATTCTCTCCTTGAGCAATGTCTCCATAATCTTTCCACTATCAAGGTCAGGCTGACAGGGCGATAGTTTCCAGTGTCGTCCTTGTTGCCTCTCTTGTGCAAGGGCACCACCATTGCCCTTCTCCAGTCCTTAGGCACTGTGCCACTCTCCAGTGATTTGCTGAACAGTTCTGCCAGTGGTGCTGCAATTTCTTCTCATAGCTCCCTCAACACTCTGGTGAATACCATCTGAGCCTATTGCTTTGTCTACTTTGTTTGTTCAGCTCTTCTAGGACCCTTTTCTTTGTGAAGGGGCTAGTGTCAAGCTTCCTTGCTATTGAGTTATGTCTGCTTTAGTGGAGAACCCTTCCACTATCCTCAGTTGTGAATCTGGAGGAGAATTTGTTCAATACCTCTGCTTTGTCCTTTTCTACCATCTGACCGTCTTGCTGCTAGCCTGACTATACCCTTTACTCTTTCTCTTGTCTCTCATGTACCTATAGAAGGTTTTATCTCCCTGTTTGACTCCTGTGCTATTTGTTCCTCCATTTGGCTTTGGCATTTCGAATGGCCCTTCCTGTCTCCCTGAGTTTGTTCTTGTAATCTTCCCTATCAGCCTCCTGTGTCTGTTTGTATTTCTTGAGGCCCTCCTCTTTCCCCTGTTTTGCTGCTAAGCCCTTGGTGTACCAGAGAGGATTTTCCTTCTTTTGATTTACTGATGTGTTGTGCAGGTTGTTCAGTGACTCTGGTTATGGCCTTCTTGAAATGATCCCAATTGTCTTCCACATCCCTGATCCACTGTTGGTTAGTATGGCTTTGATTCTCGATCTCATCTCAGAAAAGTTTGCTTTGCGAAGTAGAGGCTCTTGATTATTGTGCGACATATACAGTACCTTTTGCTTTGTTTATTGCTAATCAGACTGACCTGTGGTCACTGGACCCCAGGTTAATGCCCACTTGTATATCGGAGACCCTGCTGCTGTTTGTGAGCACTTGGTCCAGGGTAGCGTTGACATGACAAGGACAGAAGCAACTTAGGAAACACCCAACATTGCAGGATGGAAGCCATGGTACACATAAGCCTCTCATCCCTCCTCACTGCTTCATAACTGGCTGGAAGCTGGGGACAATGCTCTGACCTTCCCAGTGGGGATATCCATTGGATTATCCAGTTCAGCTGGGCCAAATGTGCTGAGAAAGGAGTGCAGTGGCTGGAGATGATGGGGCTGAGTGGTTGCTAGAAAGACCAGAATGGGGGTCATGCTGGCAACAGGGAGCAAAAACAGAAAGTGAAACAGCAAAACCATTTGTGATGCTCAAAAAGTTTAGATCAGAACAAAAATTAAGTCTATGAGCATGCACAGTGTGCAGTTTGTTGGTCATATTTTGTTTTTCCTGTCATGCTCAGTGTTCACTTTCATTAGTCGCGGTGTCCACTTAACTCTTTTCCTGATGCTGCTGTTTATTTCTGAGGAAAGTGGAAATCAGGATGTGTCAGTTTGTGATCTGTTCTGGTTTGAGACTTGAGTTCTGAAACTGGACTAATTTCTTTAGAAAGTGGATCAACAAACAGTATTTGATTTTGTTAAGTGTTCTATTCAGATACACGGCTCTGAAAAGAGCCTTTGAGGTGCTATTGTCGGGCTTTATCACACACTGCAGGGGTTGCTGTGATCTTGGAACTCAGTGCCAGTCCCACCTTAGATAGGAGCACTGCCCTGCAGCAGCCCACCCCAACCCACCCCTGATCCAACTCCCATGTCCACCCCCAAACCTGGCCTGCCCACAACAAAGCACCCAAGCCCACCCCAAAACTGACTTCCACATCCACCCAGACCAGCTCCACATTCACCCCAAACCTTCTCCCTCGTCCACCAGCTGAACCGACTCCCGCCCACCCCTGAGCTGGCTCCCACTTCCACCCCAAAACCTGGCCTACCAGCACTGTAGCACCCCAGGCCACCCCCAAACTGCCTCCCACATTCACCCCAAACAGGCTCCTTCATCCACCCTGAACCAGCTTCTTCATCCACCCCCAAACTGGCTCCCACATCCACCCCTGAACTGGCTGCCATATTCACCCCGAACCAGTTCCCACATCCACCAATAAACTGGCTTCCACCCCAAAACCGCTCCCATATCCTCCCACAAACCTGGCTAGCCAGCACCAAAGCACGCCAGCCTGCAGGTAGCCTTTGATAAATTCTTTAATGAAAATGTAAAAAGTGAAGTTTGTAATGCTTGTGTATCCTAATTATACATGAGCACATTATGGTGCTAGTTCAAGAAAATAAATTTGTGCAGCTGTTAGCCTGAGTCCCAGATTTGACTTTGAATCTCACCAGCACCACTTACTCGCTGCTGACATTCAGCAAGTCATTCAGATCTCTCTAGAAACATAGAAACTGATGGTAGTTAAGGACAGCTTGATTCACCTAGTCTGCCTATTTTCCCTACCTACTGTAATACCGATAGAACCTACTTGATCTCCAACTTTTCACTACACACACACAGACTCTGTTCTCTGTTTTTGACCCCATTAGGTTTTTTAACCTCCTCCATCTCACTGAACATCTCAGTGTTTATTCTTCCTCAGGTCTAACTTAAAGAGCCCGTGGCACCATTGGGATGACTTTGAAAATTTAAGATTTCTGTTTTCTCAGTTATCACCCTACCTCCCATTTTTCATTATTACTGAAGACGGTTTCATGAAAACAGGATCACTGTCCTCTAGACTTCATCTAGTCTTGGCAATTTGTGTGCACCTGACATCATAATCCCAGTTTATGACATAATTATCGATACAGCAACTGACTGTGATGTCATAAACATAACTGTGATGTCAGGTGTGGACAGGGAGTCACAGCAGATATGGCACAAATCCTGTTACCATGCAAATGTCCTTAGCAATGAAGAAATAAAGGTGGGATTACAGAAAGAGCCATGAAATATAACGTGTATTATGTTTGAATCTTAATTTTCTAAAGTTGTCCCATGAGGTCAGGGCTCTTTAACCTCACTTTGTCCTAATGGCTACTGCATCAGTTTGTGACTTGTAAATTGCTTTGGGATACAATGTGTTGAAATTGTTTATATAAAACCCAACTCCTTTCCTTTCAGCATATAAGTATGGCCCAGTTGTTGGCACATGCAGCACTGGATCAAAAGGTCATGTGTGTTAGTCCCATACTGGGACTTTGGCTCATACATTAAATGCTTGCACCCAGATGCAGTGTTAGGGAGCTGCTGAAATATTGGGGTGCATCATCCTTTGGATGAGATGTTGACTGGGGTCCTTTCTGCTTATCCCAGCTTCTGTCCCAGTGGGTGTCCAGGTGGTGTTGCAGACTACCAGTAAACGGTACAGTCCTGAGGATGCCCTAGTCCTGAATTGGACAGGAGGTTCTTCATGACATCCCACCATTCCCACCCATTGAGAGAGTGCTCATAATGCTCAGGAGAGAGCCAGCCACAATGATCCTGATAATCCCGGAATTGGCCAGGCAGACATGGTACCCAGTGCTCCTGATCCTGTCCAGCAGGATTCTAATCAGTCTACCAATGAAGTACAACCCATTGACTCTGTCTTGTGACCAAACCCCCAGTGTCATGATCAGGACGCTGCTGATTTTATTTTTAAAATTGTAGATATCCTCCCACCAACCCTTCCTCTCTAACCCCCACCCAATACATGCAGCCCTTTCAGCTCTGGCCAGAGTTTGTTTTGTTAATTGTCATGGTAAATCAGTCTTTCACATGTCCTCCTCTAGCTGTAGCACTATGTAGCTGAAAATAATTAGCACCTCTCACTGCTGAAAATGCTCACAACAGCCTGTAGGAACAATGAATGATAGCCAGATTGTCTGCATAATTGATGTGAATGGGTGATAACTGTTAAGTGATTAACTTACCCATAAAACCGAGACAACTGCTCAACTTTGAACAAGCAATGGCTGGTTGTACTATGTTCACAAACAACAAAACTACAAAAACACAAGCATTTGTCAGTGCCGAGCGTTTGCTTGCTGGCATTGGCATTGATAGTGTAGAAGTTACAGAGCTGCATAATAGGAATGGCAGCGAAGTATTGAACTAAACCAACCCCATCACCCTGCAGAGAGTGACAGGCATTGGAGTGTGCCTTTGGGTCATCGGGCATAATGACCCGCCATTTCACCCGCCCTACCCTGCAGACACTGACAAGTGTCACGCGGTGTCTGCTGGGGTCTTTGGCCCTTATCTTACCCATCATTCCATCAGGAAATATGGTGAGATGGTGTGGTATAGGAGAATGGGATGAAGTTTGGGCCGAAGAGTCCGAGGCACACTTGATGCCTCTCAGTGGCTGCAGGATGTGGGTGGAATGATATGAGCATGACGGGCAAGAATCCCAAGTCACACCCCTGATGCCTGTCATTCTCTACAGGGTGGGGCGTTATGGTCAGAGAAACCCTAACGCCTCAGGCATTCGTTAGTATTTTCACTCCAAATTTTCAACATGTTTTTGTTGTGACCCCACCTCATGAACAGTGGCAATATCAGTTTGTTGGCGAAAACTGCTTTTGCACAGAGACTATGCATTTGGCTCCACAGGTGCAAAAACACATTCGAACAGGATGTGAAAAATGACAGCGGTACTGTTCATGGGGAGGTGTAAAAATAGCAATGTTGATAATCTGCTGAAAATCTTAAAAAAAAACTGGTGAAGTCGCAGGCGTGCTTAGAAACTGTGCAACACACACCCGTAATGTAACTAGTTTGGGGATTTTTACAGAGATTAATGCAGGCATTTTGGGACCTCCGATCATGAACAGTGTCAGTGTGATTTTCTTTATCTGTCCCGAACAATGATTTCCCACAGCTACTGCGCATTTCTGTGTGAAAGTGTGAAAACACATTTCAGCCATGTTGTAGAAAATGACAGCTGTACTGTTCATAAGGAGGTGTGAAAAATGCCACTGGTGAAAATCTGTACTGAAAATATTACAAATTCATGAACTTACGAGGGAGCGTGGAAACTGCGTAATGCTCACTGTAACACAGTCATTTTATGGAGTTTGTCGCCAAATTTTCAGCATAGCAATTTTAAGACCTCTGCTCATGACCAGTGTCACTGTAATTTTCTTAATCTGTCCCAAACATTGTTTTCGCACCAGCTGTACCATTGTCGCTGCATGTCTGGAAACAGCTGGTGAGATATAAAAATGGTAGCTGTACTGCTCATAAGGAAGCTTGTGTAAATCGCACTGTTAATCGAGGTGTGCAAATATTACAAATTGTAAACTTGCCAGCGTGCGTAGGAACCTGCGCAACGCATGGCTCCTAAAACAGTCATTTTGGGAATTATTTCACCAAATTTTCAACATAGCCATTTTAACACCTCTGCTCATGACCAGTGTCACTGTGATTTTCTTAACGTGTCCCGTACATTGATTTTGCACACCGACTCGCCATTATGAGCTACATGGGCAGAAACACGTTGTGGGCGAGATGTGAAAAATGACAACTGTGACTGCTCAAGGAGGTGTGGTAAAATGGCAGTGTTGAAAATCTGGGTGAAATATTGGTGCAGTTTCTGCTGCGTGAGAACTTGCAACGCACGCTAAAACAAATCATTTTTAGGTTTTTCCACCAGATTAAAATAGGCTTTTTGAGAGCCCACCTCATGAACACTGGCAGTGTCGTTGCTAATCATCTCGGAAAGGTGATTTTGCGAGTGGCTGCAAAATCACTGCCTTCGGCCCGAGTAACTCCATGACAGTGACAGCATTCATGAGAAGGTCCCAAAAATCCCATGTTGAAAGTTTGGTGCAAAAATTCCAAAAATGCCGAGATATGCAACAAGTTGAAAAACCCTATCTATTACACTATACAGCTTAGCGGCATTTCCTCAGTTCGCGGGTCGGCTTTGAAGAGTGCAGGCGTGTTCCTAGTCCACGAAGATCGATGGCGGACTCTGGAGTAAGTATGGGTGTGGGGAGGCAGGGTGCGTAGTGGGTGGGTGCAGGTGGGGCAGGAGACTACGAGGACTGTTTCAATTTACAGGTTTTTTTGTATTACTAAGGCAGCGGGGGCGTTTGCCATGCTGGGTGGGCTCCCAGGCGTGACAGCTGGAAAGGCTGTTTGAGGGGCTGGAGCTGACGGGGATTGGGCACCCCGTCAGCCATACGAGCTTGATGCCACGCTGGGGTGGGCTCCCAGCGTGGCACCAGCTTTTTGGGGGCGTGGGCCGATGGGGCGTGGGCACCCCGTCGGCTGCTACAGTATCGGCGTGGGGGCGCGTCCAGCACGCAATATGCATCGTGCGTGTTAGAGAGCTCTGCTCACTGAAGTGGAGCTCTCCCTTTAAGCTGTATGCCACTGCATTTCAGCTGTCATAGACAGCTGGAGCAGTGATTGGCACACTGTGACGCGCCTGCAAACACACACTGACTGAATTGGAAGAGGCTGACACACCTGTGGAAAACTCTGATGATGGCACTATGTTTCTTGCACATGCATGCAAGCAAACATAGAAAGACAAAAAAAATGAATTTAAGTTGATTAATTTACAGCTCACACGAGCTGCAACAAACACAAGGGTTTTTGAAATACAGAACTTGCAGTAAACTGCTATGGGATAAGCTACGGAGGGTAGATTGCATATACGATATCCCTAATCTCATAAATAGCAGTGGTTCCATGGGTATCGTTTAAGCGGGCTTCACTGTAGAAGGATTTGCTCCTGCTCATATGGACTTTGCATACTGAGAGTTGCAACAGGAAAACCTGCTGCACCTCAGGTCGGCGCATGGGGACACCATGAAATAATTCCAGGAGTTGTAGCAGCAGTATGGCCTGAAGAGGAGGGATATTTTTAGGTACAGGGGTATCTACAGGTGTGCCACTTCTTCACATCCCAATCCACAACAGTAAGAGACCACATGATGGTATCTTCCATCGTAAAGAATACTAGACATCACATCTAAATTGTACATAAAACATGATGGGAAACTTAGCAGCATGTTATAGTGTATATATAGCTCTCCAATTGGGGGAGAACTGGGTATACCATTGGAGAGGGAAGAATGGAGTACTGTGAGAGAGGTAGAATCACCTTCTCACATGTCTAGTATGACTATGCATGGCACCAGTTTGTCTACTTTTTTGAGCCCGGTGATTATTGCCAGATATGTGATGGAGACAAGTGGAGCATACTGGAGGAATTAGCGGTGAGTATCATGAAACACACTCCTATAATCATGTAGGCATGCCCTATATTTACAAATTTTAATGCGGATCTGGGAAGGCCATGCACTACAATTACCCTGACACCTAACATATGCGTCTTTTATCAGTATGCCAGGAACTATGATTTTAGCTAAGATGTGTATTACTAGGAAATGGTTGACTTTGCAACAGTTGTTGACTGGGGCAGTGGAGAACACTATTAACTAAATATCGAAATGAAAAGATCACTTTTGGTCTAAATGAAAAGCCAGGAATATTTACAAATAACAAAGCATGGAGTCTAAGAATTATTTACAAAGACCGGAAGGCTCTACAAATCACAGAGTGGTGCACTATACCCCAGGAGTTGATAATCCAATGCGACATTCAAAAAGGAAAGCAGGGTCAGCAAAATATGGCTAAATAAGTAAAACCTTTAATACAAGTTAACAACAAAACCCACAGCCACATAGATAGAAAATCAGGAGACGCCAGATATATGAATGCACAGCACCAAATCAGGTGGTTAAAATAACATATGCAAAAAGCAAAAAAGTCCAAAGGCACAGAGATTAACATACCACCTGAAATAATGGGCTAGGTGTTCCAGATCCACGAATATACGATTGGCCAAAGAACACCACAAAGCGAAACCGGAAGAAACAAGCGGACCGGCGTAACCACGTCACACTCACGTTCGTATCGACTATATGTCTTCTTCAGAACGTGAGTTAGCTCATACCACATCCCCTTAAATACAGGGATCAATCAAAAATGAGACACCTTAAAAGACATACACATATTTATCAAAACCTACAGAAAATCCAAAAATACAAAATTTAAACAAATTACAAAGAACCCAAAAATTATAAAGGGAAAAGGAGCCGGACAAGTCATGGTCCCCAATAAACCCGGCCAGGCAGGAAAGTCATAGCGGATATATACTATATAAGTGCCACCTTATTAAAACCAGAACAATTAGTGCAAATAACTGTAATGATACTCAAAATCATCACATTAATAAATAATGCTACAAAAACACCAAAAAAGGGGCAGAGCGAACAAGTCATGTCCCCATTCTGTGGACAGAGCACGACACAGGTCATATCCACACATACTACTATTAACTATAAAAAACTATATAGAAGTTAGTCATTTAATCCATAAGGTACCATCGTATTAAGTTGAAAATCCAAAGCGTCCCTTTGTAACATCTTAAATTCAAATAATACCACAAACCCTTCTCTTTCTTAAACCAACAAATCTCAATGTTGCTGGTGATCCATGTTTGGCTTCCTGGTAATGAGAGCTATCGCATATTCCATATTAGATTCCTAATGGCCCTTTGTGTTCTCCTATCCTCAGCTTTAAATTCCTTTTGGTTTGGCCTCACTAGCATAGTCCACAAGGACAGATCAACATATAAATAACACCTTAGTATTGCAATTGATAAAAGATTGTATTTGTAACTTTTCCCAAACGTGGATGATGAAAAACCTTCACATCTGCGTATTTGAACAATATACACCAATCTGTTTCGTTTTCACATCTGAATTCATAATACCCCAATGTTTATGTATAATATGTCCTATTTTAGGAGCCAGATGATTAAATTCAGTGGTGAAAATGAGTCTATCCATTTCATTTGATTCTTGTACTTTATGAATTAATAATGCCTCTCTCCATTTTATTCACTGAATGTAAACTTTTCAACAAAACTCCAGGTTCATAACCTCTATTGATAAATCTACCAGTAATGTCCTTTTTGCTTCACAATGTGAAAATGAAACAGATTGGTCAAAATCGTCCTCTAATTTCTTATAAAAGGGCAAAATTTAAAAGATTTGTTAGTAAATTAGTATATTCCTTATGTGAAGGATATGCAACAATCAAACTGGCTACCTTCTTTCCCTAAAGGCAATTACAGATGTGGAAGATGTGTACATTGTTCAAATATGTCAGATGTGAAGGTTTTTCATCATCCACGTTCTGGGAAAAGTTACAAATACAATCTTTTATCAATTGCAATACCCAAGGTGTTATTTATATGTTGATCTGTCCTTGTGGACTATGCTACGTAGGCCAAACAAAAGAATTTAAAGCTGAGGATAGGAGAACATAAAGGGCCATTAGGAATTCCAATATGGAATATATCGATAGCTTGTCATTACCAGGAAGCCAAACATGGATCACCAACAACATTGAGATTTGTTGGTTTAGAGAAAGTAGAAGTGGGTTTCGTGGTGGCGATTTGAATTTAAGGATGTTACAAGGGAAGCTTTTGGATTTTCGAACTTAATGCTATGGTACCTTATGGATTAAATAGACGAACTTCCTCTATATAGTTTTTATAGTTAATAGTAGTATGTGGATATGACCTGTGTCGTGCTCTGTCCACAGAATGGGGACATGACTTGTTCGGCTCTGCCCTTTTTGGTGTGTTTTTGTAACATTATTTATTAATGTGATGATTTTGAGTATTATTACAGTTATTTGCACTAATTGTTCTGGTTTTAATAAGGTGGCACTTGTATAGTATATCGGCTATGACTTTTCCGTGCTCTGGCCAGGTTTATCGGGGACTATGACTATCCGCTCTTTTTTCCCCTTTAAATTTTGGGTTTCTTTGTAATTTGTTTAAATTTTGTATTTTTGGATTTTCTGTAGGTTTTTGACAAATATGTGTATGTCTTTTAAGGTGTCTCATTTTTTGATTGATCTCTGTGTTAAGGGGATGTGGTATGAGCTAACTCACGCTCTGAAGAAGACGCATGACGACGCAACGGCGGACGTATACGCCAGTCGTCCGCTTTGTTTCTTCCGGGTTTCGCTTTTGTGGTGTTCTTGGCTAATCGTACATTCGTGATCTGGAAACACCTTAGCCCATTATTTCGCGGTGGTATGTTAATCTCTGTGCCTTTTGGGCTTTTTTTGCTTTGCATATGTTATTTTAACCACCCGATTTGGTGCTGTGCATTCATAATATCTGGCGCTCCGATTTCTCTATCTATGTGGCTGTGGGTTTTGTTGTTAACTTGTATTAAAGGTTTTACTTATTTAGCCATATTTTGCTGACCCTGCTTTCCTTTTTTCCAGAAATATTTACCTTCATATGGAATTCCTAGATCTTGAATTCGTTCTTGCAGCAGATAACACCTTTAGGACTAAGCGCCAGGACATCACGGAAAACTTTAGCCAGTAGTATCCAGCGAGGACTGCCCTTAAGTCGGCCCGCCGACACCCCGATCGTATAAAAGGGCAGTCCCCAACCCATCCCCAGTTCTTTTCCCGCCATCTACCACGCGAGTCAGACCTCCACGGACTCCTTCAGCTTGTCAACCGCCATTTTCACGCTACCCATGTTTTCTTATTTTCCATCACAAGTAGTACCATTTTGATCTTTGGCATGTCATCTTCCTCTCCTCCGCCTTCCATTGAACGATGGCAGTCAAAGTGAAATTTAACATCTTTATTTTGTAATACAATACATCAGTAAACAAGTTATACAAACTGCAGTGAGAGCCCTTCAAATACAAACAGTGGATTGCAAATAGACTACATAGAGGAGAAAATACATGAAGTGACAGAATAACAACCTCCCCGGCTCTCCCCCAAACCCACGAAGTGTGCTATAAAATATTACACAGAGTTTGTATGTATAGCTAGAAATTGGGTATGTTATATTGACTCTGGGAAGTCTATCAATTAACCAATATCAATGCAGGTATAAGGCATACAGTTTACCCCATTTTTATCGAAACCTGACAGATTATTACAGAGCCAGCAATCAGACGTCGTCCTCAAAGTAGGCTGAGAGGTCATTCAGCCATTCAGTATAGGTTATAGTTAGTTGATCCAGCCAATGTTTAAGCACTAGTTTCTTGACTACCATTGAGTTTAAGGCTATATGATATTTACGCTCTTTGACTCCGATATTAGAGTAGATTCCTAGAATACAGATCTCCACAATAAAGAGATTCTCTAGGCCAAGTAAGGGATATAAGTCTGATTGGATTGTATGCCATAGAGGAGTGACTTTTCACAAGACCAAAAATGTGAAGCAGGTTCCCTTGACTTTGCCACATCTGGAAGTAGATAGATGGCCAATTTTGGCTAGTTTAACTTGTGCAATATAGATTGTGTAAAATATGGTATTGGGTCATTCTGAGTTTATCCTGGGAGATGAATCTATACAAGTCTTGCCAGACTCTAGTCCAGTGTATGTTTGCATTTGGCAACAACGAAGACCAGATTCTGGAGTGGAGTATGACAACTGGGTGGCCTAAAGTTCGAAGAGAATAATATAAGTGGGACAGACAATGAGGTTTAGAGGATAGGTTGTGGAAGCTGTCAACAAGAGGTTGTATTTTGGATTCTTGTGGCGAGGTTCTAACTGTTTGTCCTATTAGGTGTCTCAATTGAAAGACCTTGAAGGAGCAAGTAGTGGGAAGATTGTATTTGTTCCTTATTTCAAGGAGGAGAGAAGGGAATTGTGGGAATACAGGTCGCTACCTTAGCATTCTGCAATTGAGACAACCAGTTATAAGTGAGGTGGGTATTACCAATCTTGATGTTAGGGTTGAGAATAAGGGGTTGGGCAAAATCTTGATGTGGGAGAGCTTGTTGGAGGAACAGAATTGGGAGAAGTCTCTTAGGAAGTCCCAATTACAGATTGGCATATAGAATCTGTAGCCTGTTCATAGGGATATAAAACTAACTAGGGAGAGGAGATGATGATGTAGGAGCATCTGTGATTCCAGTCGTAACCAGAGGGGAATATAATCACCCGATAGATTAGTATTCCATCTACCGAGGTTGGAGAAATGACTCGCCCAGTAGTAAAGGAGAAAGTTAGGGAGGCGAAGACCTCCTGATGATCTGAGAAGACTCAATTTGAGATATGATTACCTGGGTTGTTTATGTAACCATATGAAATTGGAAATGAGAGAGTGGACCTTCTGAAAGAAAAAAGAAAGAAAGGGGAGCCAGATGTTCAGCATATTCAAAGGATAAAAAGCCGAGGAAGAACATTCATTTTGATTATATCAATACGTCCCCAAAGAGTCAGTGGGAGAGCCTCCCATCTATGAAGGTCTGACTGAAGGGTTACCTGGCCTGCCTTTTCTGCCTAGGGCCCAGACCATGACATCGAGCCCCTGCCAATATTGCCAAGACTTTGACCAGCGCATCTGGCTCCATCGCCAGAAGACCCTCCAAGCCTTCTTGCTTTCCAGAAGATTATCTGAAATGGAGAAGGAGCTCCATCACAAGAGTTCATCTTCCTCTTCTGCTTCTTCCAAGCATAAAGGGAAGAAGTGGAGTGATAAACACAAGCACCAGGAAACTCATCACAAGACTCCCTGGGCAGAAGATCGCTCCGGGTCCCCGAAAGGTCTGTGTCTAAACCTGCCTCCCTAGTCTCAGTAACGGAAAGATTTCTCGGTCTGCAGGGGTCCCCCACCACCACCACCATACTTAGGACTAGGCCCATAGTCCCTCATGGACTCTGCCGCCGCTCGCCAGGTCCCTTAAGCGGCAGGCCATTGTCTGTTGTCCTCCCAACCAGGGTGTCCACCATGTTTACCCCGACACCAGGGGCTGATGGGTCAGAGCAGCACCCAGGATTGACACCCCGGGAAAGGGAGGCATTCGATCAAGTCAGGAGCTAGCTCCCTTTACAGCTGACTCTGCCTAGGTGGCTGCTGGATCAGTCTCCGCCCGGCCTCATCCTCGCCGGTCCCTCAATGCCAGGTCTCCCCAGCATCTCCTTGCGTGACCCTGTTGTCTGCCTTATGAAGTAATCGCTGGACCTGATATCTGTCCCCAGCTAACACCATGTGTCCTGGTACCTATTGATCAGATGGCAGACAACTCTCTCTCCGCCAGACTGTACTATCCGTCTGTGTCCACACCGAGGCACCCCAGATCTTTCTAATCCGGCCTTGAGTTACCTCAGCCTGACGACCAAGCGCTTTGGGTCATCTAAACCTAACACCTCCCTCCCCGACGCCAGTTGCACCAGCTCCTTCACAGGCTCCACCACAGGCCTAAGTGAGCATTTCACAGCCTGGTGGGCCTTTTCAAAGATAAGCAGACACCGGGCACACCTTCAGCCATCCCCTCAGGGACTGCCCTGGACAAGCCTCCAGCCAGACCACCTATCCCTCCTTCAATGAGGGATGCCCAGGTGCCGGATGGGGGTGTCAAACCTCTTCCATAGGGTTGACCGTGAAAGCATCCACACTCGCCTTCCCCATCCCCAGACTCTGGGGACTCGGACAGAGTACTCTTCCCAGATTCCAGGCGAGGGACTCAAACCTGGCGTCGGAGCCAGAGGTGTGAGACACACCGATCCCCACCGAAGACCCAATGTTCATGGATGTGATGCATCACATCCAGCAACTTAGCGGATGGGACACCAAGAGTTGGATATAGAGCGTAAGCAACTGGCTATCTTTCTCGGGAGGAAAGACACCCTGCCCATGGTGGTCCCTCCTGTGGTCAGATCCTACAAGGATGCAAACCAGCTGACTTGGAAGCAACCTTTCTCTTTGCCGATAATATGAAGAAATGCCACCAGCTGTATACTGTCCCCAAGGGACAACCCCTATCATGGGGAGCAACCAGAGGCAGACTCTATCCTCATTAACGCTGCCCACGACAGGTCCAAGAGACCTTGGCACCTCATTACGCAACCACCAGATAAGGATTTGAAACAATTTGATTATCTGGCCAAAGAAGGTTTGCACTTCTTCTGTGTGTGCCATTCCTTCCCAAAACTTCCTTGCCCACATGGGGCAATGACCAAAATGCCCTTATGGGATATGGCAGTGGAGGTGGTCCAGGCCATGCCAGACTGCCCAGGCCGGACTTCTGCTTAGGGCGATCCTGAAGTCGGGATCCAAAGTTTGTAATCACATCCTCAGGGCATCCTACTACATGGTAGACTCCAGCCGGGCAGAGCCGCTGTATCATCTGTGTGTATTTGGCGGTACTCCTGGCTGAGGGTGTCAGGCTTTTGCGCGACATGCAATCCAAGAATTTGGATGCCCTTCAGGGAACCGTGTTCAGTGAGGATTCACAGAACATTTTCACCAGGCTGCAAGAACTCTAGCAGCTATTAGATCTGTACAAATGGTGTACAACTCAGCCATATCAGAACTCTAAGCAGTCCTTTCAGAGGAACACCAGAGTTCAGCAGCAGCAGCAGAGTTGGCTACAAGCAAAGGGCCTCAACCCTGCTCTCCAGTGGTTTGGCCCTCGCGGCCCTGTAGAATCTTCCAGTCATTCAAACCAGTATATTGAGTACAAGAAATTCAGGATGGTTACCCTGATGGGTCTCCTGCCCTTACGCCATCAGGAGATTGGCTATGCTTCCTGAACATGCAGGACTCCTACCTCCATATTCTGGTTTCTAGGGATGTGGATATGATGTTCTGTCCGCACTTTCTGGCAGTTGCCTTCTTAAGACTTGACTGAAAGCGCTTCAGGCTGGCCCTCCCACCCACCTGGGTGGTAACTCCCTTAGCTCCACCCATGACACCAGATCTTCCTTTCCTCTGAAAGAAGCAGGTTCCCTGCTTACCGCCCTGCATTGAGTAGACCCTGGCACCTAAATCTTTGAATTTACTTCCAAAACTTAAATTAAAACTCATTTGGATTTCATCTGTAACTCTATCTTGATCGCAACCACGATGGAGGATAAATCCTTGCCTGGATTTTGCGGTGCCCATGCGGGCAGAAAAATGTCATGTACCGCACCCCCATACCTCATGTATCTACTGTCTGGGGCGCAATCACAATCCCCAGGCCTGTGACATTTGTCGGTCATTTCACCCAATGATCCTGGAGGACTACGCTGCTTGCCTGAAGTTGGGTCATCAGGTCTCCGTGGGTCCACCAAAGTTGAGGCAACTGAGGCCTTTGCCCAGGCCACCAGCTCAATCCTCTTCTGCCTCAGCCCTCGTTTCTGCTCCAGTTGGGCTCACCTTATTCTGCCTCCTTCAAGGAGCTGTGCCAGTCCCTTCTGACCAAGGGGCGGGGCCCTTCAGATCGCACAGTTTCCGCTCACGTAAGGAGTCCAAGAAGGATAAAGAAAGACTCATCAACGATCCTGGGACCGTGAGCATTCCCGCTCTCAGGAATCTTGGTTTTGACTATGGTCTACTGGCTTCACAGAAACCCCATTGTGCCAGTCGGCTGAGACTCCAGCCAAGATTTTTCTTGACCCTGTTGACTGGTTGTCTTCTGAAGAGGCTGACAGCTCTCTTTCAGGACCCCGGTCCTGCCAGTGACCACTGAAGGGTGGCCCAGCCAGTTGTGTGCCACTCCGGTCACCGACCTAGACCAGGAGGAGCCACAGATCTCCCGGCTCCTCTGAGGCCAGCCGTTGGCATCACCGACTGCCGAGGTCAAGGTCTTGGTCATCTATCTCCGTTAGGTCAAGCAGGTCCATGCGACATCGGTGGCCTTGCTCTCGGCACCATGGGAAGCGGCGACGCCGCTATTCATCTTTGTTCTCCTTGGGTGAGGAGGAGGTTTCGCACAAATTACGCCACGCCACGAAGTCCTTATGTGCCAACAGTTAGTGCTGACAGGTTACCACCCTGGCCATCACTTTGTTCTCGCCCAAATACTGCCCCGCCTGGGCCGGTCAACACTGTTCCTCCCCAGTGGAGCTGGTCCAGACTGTTTCAGCTCGGCCAAAGTTGGCTTCTCCACCAAAATGTGGTGGAGCCTCCACCCAAGTAGCCATCAACTGGGGCTCTGTCCAACGAGTCTCTGTCAGCTAAGGGGCTTCCCATTGGCCGGTCACTCACACCTTTACTGCCCACTGTGGGGTCAAGAGTGACTCAGGTGGTCGCCCGCTTTATTCGGAGTCCCGAGGATTCCTCTGCACTTCCATCCACTGGATACAGAGTTGATGGAGGATCTGTTGACTGATCAAGGCTCCACTTCGTTCATGGGCATTCACTGCCTCATCTCAAAGTCCACGGGATGAAACTGGAGCCCTTTCAAAAATGGGCTCACTACCCCTTACAGAAATTCTGGATAAAGGGACTCTCAGGCGGAGGCTTTCTAAGTGGCCAGTCCTGTTGTCTGCCCTTCCTGGAGCTCTGGAGGGCCCTGCCTCTTGCTCTGCACTCTCAACCCGGATGGCCCGGAAATGTACAGTGCCCACCGATGCGATTTCAGGTTCACAGAGCACCCTCGGCTGAAGGGTTGGTGGCTGATTCCATGTTCAGGCACTCTGACAATACGGGGACGATCGATAGACTGCCAGATGAGAGTCAAGAAATTGGACCACTTGGCTAAAAGATCTGTGCTGCCTCCTCACTCAGCCTGCACCAGGTGAGCTCGGCTGTCGTGATGTCACACTTTTCCATGCTCTTCAGTGCTCTCTGGATGAGGTAAATTCTCATCTTCATGCAGACCTCCAGACTATGCTCAAACAGGTCTGAGACCAGGGTCGTGCTGTGGCCAAAGCAAATTCAGACAGCCCTGGACATTGGAGATTCCTGTGCCCGCAGTTGCTATGTGCTGTAGGGCTTGGCTGCAGATCTCGATCTTCATTGCAGACATCCATCATAAGCTGGCAGGTGTACCATTCTTAGGCACTGACCCATTTCAGGCCGGTGTGTGAGGTCCACGTCCAGAGCATTGAAATGTCCAGTGCCACCCTGGACTCTGTCACATCCACCCAGAAGGACTCCCAGGGCTCTAAGCAGCAGGCCAGCGCAAGCCTTCGGTCCTCTACTCCTGCGACAAAACCAGCCCAGCATCAGTCTGGCCAGCAGGCTCAGTCCTGGCGACCTCAGGCCAAATCCGTTTTCATTGGTGGTCCAAGGCCGGAGGAAAGGCACGGTGGCTCCTCAGCCGAATCCTCCTCCAAGCCTGCTCAGTGACAAGATATGGGTTGCCACCCTCATGCCCACCATGCCTCCCTTTGTCCTCCTGTGGGGTGCAGGCTGTGCCACTTCCTTTCCTCCTGATCCACTGTTACTACGGACATGTGGGATCTGAGAGTGGTTGGTCAGAGTCTGCTTCTGGAATTAGAGCAGTACCCTCCAAGCCGAGCCACGCCCCATGGGAGGACTTTGTATCTGCAGACACTCAGTCGGCTCTTAGAGACATCATAGCCCAGTCCTTCTGCAAGGAGGTTGTGGTTAGAGTTGTGGATCCTTCGGAATACCCAGGGTTTGTCTCTTAAGTACTTCCTGGGGCGGCACCCATTCTAGATCTGCACGCCTAAACAAATTCTTGGGTCCCACGCCTTCAGGATGGTAACTCTGTCCCAGATCATTCCATCTCTGGAGCAAAACATGTTGTTTTGCTCTCTGGATCTTCAGAATGCGTTCTTTCCGTCCCGATCCACCGTCCCATCAAGCGTTCCTCCGCTTCCGAGCAGAGGGAATCCTTTCTGAGTTCAAGTCCTGCCTTTCGGCGTCTCCTCGGCCCCAGGGTCTTCAACAAATGTGTAGCAGAAGGCAGCAGCTTATCTGAGGTACCGAGGGGTTCGGTGTACACCTTCCTGGAAGACTGACTGATAGCAGGTCCATCCAGGCAAGAGGTGGAGCGGTCAGGATCTGGCCCTTCAGATCTGCATGACCTTGACCTCCTGGTTAACTAAGCCAAGGCCGGAACTCGTGCCTCGCAGAGTGATCAGCTTCATAGGGCCAGAGCTCGACTTGTGCAGAGCCAGAGCTCGGCAACCAGTGGACAGGCGGAGGTTCTCTTCTCCTTTGCCCAGTCATTTCTGGTTGGGCACTTGCGCCCTGCCGGGACTTCCTGTGCCTTCTGGGTTACATGGTGGCCTGCAACAGCTCATTAGCATATGTGCTTCCTGCAGTGGGAGCTGGCCAGCCAGTGGTCTCAGTGCAAAGGTCACTTTGACCAGCTGGTCACTGTGACCCAAAGGATATGGGACGCCCTCCAGTGCAGGAAGGATCCCGTTTGTCGCCCCAAGCCGACAGTCATCCTGACGACCGACACACCTCTCATGGGCTAGGTTACCCATCTGAGGGAACACAGGGTCCACAGGCTCTGGACTGCTCAGGAGTCCCGATGCCACATCAACCTGCCGGAGCTCGAACAGTCTGGCTGGCACTGACTGCCTTTGCTCCATTTATTTGGGGTCAAATGGTCCAAGTAGAGGCAGACAACACCATGACCGTGTACTACCTCAACAAACAAAGTGGACAAACTCCCTGCCCCTGTGCAAGGAAGCCCTCCACATGTGGACTCTCACGCGCAGCCTGGAGGCTGATCTCCTAGCCATTCATGTGGCAGGAGCCTCCAGTCAGCTGGTGGGCGCCCTCAGCCAGGTGGGTGAGGCGTCTCACAGTGGTCTCTCCATCGGAGGTAGGTCACAGTCTGTTCTCCCAGTGTGGCACCCCTCAGGTGGACTTGTTTGCCTCAGGAGAATGCAAAGCTGAGGCTGTTTGTCCCACCCCTTAGCAGGGAGCGCTGCAGGGGATGCCTTCTCAATGCCTTGGACCCAGGCCTCTTTTATGCCTTCCTCCAGTTCCCTTGCTCCACAAGGTGTTACTCATGGTCAGGAGGGACAAGGCACAGGTGATCCTGGTGTCTCCGGACTGGCCCCATCAGTTTTGATGCCGATCTCCTCAGCCTCAGCAACAGCAACCCTTCATCCTGTCCAGTGGTATTTTGAACTATTTATGGTCTCTCTTCCAGGGGACTCCGTTGTGACCCTTAGGTGCACCTAGCAGCCATCTCTCTCTTACCAGGCGCAGGCTGATCAGCAGTCGGCACAGGAGAAGGTGGTCTGGCATTTTTGAAGGCCTTGACCACATTTCCCCTCCAGTGTTTGAACTACCACCACCATGGGACTTGTTTCTGGTTTTGGCAAAGCTCATGGGCAAGCCATTCAGACCTATGTACAAGTGTGAGATGTCTCACCTGTCATGGAAGATCGCCTTCCTGGTGGCCATCATGTCAGCCAGAAGGATCAGTGAGCTCCAGGCACTCTTGGAGGAGTCTCCTACCTGGTCTTCCAAAGGGATAGGTTGTGCTGCACCCTAATCCAAAGTTCCTCCTGAAGGTTGTGTCGAGTTTCACCTGAACCAGGTGATGATTCTTCCAGTGTTCTTCACCAGTCACACCTTGGAGGCTGAACACAGGCTCCATACTCTGGACCTGAGGCGGCTAAGCTATTACAAAGAGTGCACAGCTGGAGTTTGGGAGAAGTTCGCCAGCTGTTTGTCACCCACTTTGAAGCTGCACCTGGCAGACCTGCAGCCAAGCTGACGATTTGAAGGTGGATCACATCCTGCATTCATCTCCTGTTATAGGTTGGTAGATAGGGTGCCTCCCAGTGGGCTGATGGCTCATTCCACCTGCTATACCACTGCCATGGTGGCTGCTTCTAGGACATTCCTATCCAGGAAATCTGCAGGGCTGCTACCTGGAAGTCAGCACAAACCTTGATTTTCCATTACCACGTTGACCTGGAGTCCTAGCGGGATGCTGAGTTTGGGGCCTCAGTTCTCCAATCTCTGTTCCCTCAGTAGGGGATGTGCACCTTGCCTGCTTCCTCCCGGAGAACTGCTGGAGTCTGCCAGAAAGTGTGGATGGAACATCATATCTGCATCCTAGAGCACAGGTTATTCACCTGTAACAGTAGTTCTAGGAGTGGTACATGATGTTCATCCACATGGACCCACCCGACCTCCCCAGCTTCGGCCTTTACACTCTGCTTCCACCAGGCAAGATCTGGCGTCATGGGGCGGAACCAAGGGAGTTACCACCCAGGTGGGAGGAGTCAGCTGCGACATTTCCGGCAAGTCTTAAGGGAGAGGCAACTGCGGAATATGTGGATGCACATCATATACCACTCCTAGAACTAATGTTACAGGTGAGTAACCTGTTTTTGTTTGTTTTTCCAGCCACACAGGAGGTTTTTCGGTTTCAGGGCACCACTATCGATTCAGGGTTCTGCCTTTCAGCCTTTTCTTGGCTCCCAGTATGTTCACCAAATGCCTTGCAGTGGTAGCCGCAGCTCTCAGGAGGCAGGGACATTCTCTTCCCTACCTCGCGATTGGCTCCTAACCGCTCCCACCAGGGACTGGCTGTTGAGACACCATGCAGGCCACTTTTCAGCTGTTTCAGAACTTGGGGATCACTTTGTCTCCCAAAGTCCTCCCTTTGGCCAAGTCAGTGACTGCAGTACATAGGGGCAGTGCTGGACATGGCCCAAGGAGAAAAGCCTTTCTTCCACAGGACAGAGTGGATCGCCTGCAGGCCCATTCCGGCAGTTCTCATTGGCTTATCACGCCTTGGCCAGGGATGTCTTCTGGCTTTTAGGACACATGGTAGCCACCATTGCCATGGTTCGTCTTGCCAGGTTATAAATGAGGGACGATTCAGTGGAATCTGAGAGGTCAGTGGGATCAGAGGTCAGGCGTTCTGGACCAACCGGTCCTGGCATCCAACTCAGTCAAACAGGCTGTGCTTTGCTGGTTGAATTCCTCAATATTTCCAGAGCAGTTTCTCTGGAAAGAGGCCCCAAACAGATCCTGACAATGGATGCATCGGGCCAGGGCTGTGGAACTCACCTCGAAGATCGCCACACTCAGGGATCCTGGGAATAACATGAGCTTCACCTCCATATCAACATTTTGGAGATGAGAGCAGTTCTGTAAGCCCTTCAGGCCTTTCAGACAGTTCTGCTGGTGGGCCCCTGTTGATTCAGACCGACAACATGTCAATGGTATTTTACATCAGCAAGCAAGGGGACTCATTCCTACTCGCTCTGCAGAGAAGTCATAAGAGTGTGGACTTGGGTGGTGGACCATCAACTAGATTAGTCAATAGTCCATGTCCCAGGTGTTCAAAATACCCTGTCCCACAGTCTGACATTCTCAGTCTAGGGCCCACAGTGGGAACTTCATCATTCAGTGGTATAGAACCTTTCCGACAGATGTGGACATCCAGAACTGGATCTGTTTGCCTCCCCATCTAGTGCAAAATTGCTCAGTTTCTGCTTGCTAGATCCAGGGCCTGGTGTTTTGTGGTGAGACCCATTATCTCTGTCCTGGGCGAGGATGTTCCTGTACACATTCCTCCTTCCCGCTACTACAGAGGGTCCTTCTCAACTGCAGTCGGAAGGGGACATGATCCTTGTGGTACCCTTCGGCCATGCCAGATTTGGTTTCCACTGCTTCAGCAGCTTGCTGTGAAGCCTCTGGTCTCCTGCCCATCTGATCAAACTTTCTCTCCCAGGAACAGGGAACCCTAGTGCAGCCAGATCTCAGATCTTTGTATTTTCGTGCATGGCTCCTGCAGACCTAGCTGTCTCTAGAGTCAGGGTATCACCCAGAGTAGCAGATGTCCTGCTGGCAGCCAGGAAACCCTCCACCAAGGCAACTTGCGCTATGAAGTGGAAGCGATTTTGCTTTGGGCTACCACTCGGCATTTAGTTCCATTCACCTGTCCAGTGAACTTGGTATTAGAGTACCTCCTCTCTTTATCTGATGCAGGACTCAGTTACTGTTAAGCTAAAGGTGCACTTGTCTGCCATTTTGACCAGCCATGTACCAGTTGAGGGCAGTTATTGTCCAGCTGGAACTTCCTTGTGTCTTCCTCTGGGGCATTTTGCATCTGAAGCCTCCCATCAGGGACCCTGTCCCGCCATGGGATCTTCTCTTGTCCTTAAGCTCGCATTGCCTCCCTTTGAACCTGCCACAAGTTGCAAACTGCGTCTTCTGTTGTGGAAGATGTCATTTTAGTTGCCATTACATCTGCTTGAAGAATCTTTGAACTTCAGGTCCTGATGTATAAGGATCCTTATTTGTTTTTCACAAGGACTGGGTGTGCTTGGAACTAATCCTAAGTTTCTTCTGAAGGTGGTGTCAGAGTTTTCTTTAAATCAGGACAGCCACCTTCCGATGTATTACCCGAATACTCAAATTGGTGGGAGGCCTGATTGCATACTCTGGACATTCACAGGGCACTGCATTATTACCTGGAATGAACCAGACCCTTTTGTCAGTCTGAGCAGTTTGCCCTCTCCCCCTCCCCGCATGGTAGAGGCTCATGTTTCTAAACAGTGTTTGTCTAGATGGTTGGTTAGTTGCATTGTTTTGTGCTGCAAGCAGCACAACAAACCCTGCCAGGTTCGGTCAAGGGTCATTCCACCAGAGGCATGGCTGCTTCCTTTGCCTCATTGAAGAATGTGTCTGCTGCTGACATTTGCAGCAACTACTTGGAGTTCTGTCCACACCTTTGTGAAGCACTACAGTTTGGACATTGCTTCTCGCCACAAGGCACACTTTGACTTGCAATCCTTCAAGGCCTCCTGTCCTAATTTCTTTGGGTGACTTCTGCCTCCACCCTTTTGCCTGGGGTCTTTCAGATACTGCTTGGGACTCTGTCCTAAAGATGGTACCTGCTGCAAGGCGAATCTCGAGAGTTAGGTAGTACAGTTATGTAAGAACTTACCATAACTGCAGATCTTCTTGCAGCAGGTAGGACTTTTCCCTCCCTCCTTCCCCGGCAGCTACTTCTCCATCTTAGATACCTTTGCTTCCTCTGTTCTCCATTCTCACCAACTTGCGGGTCTCCAGTGGGAGAACTGGGGATGGGTTGAGGAACCGCCCTTTATACTATCACGTGACTTTGGGGACAGGCTGACATAAGGGGCAGTCACCCGCTGGATACTTTTAGTTCAAGTTTTCTGTGGGATCCTAGTGCCTGGCTTAGTCCTAAAAGTGTTACCTTTGCAAGAGCTCCTCTTGAAGATCTACTGTTATGGTAAGTTCTTGGGTAACTGTACTGTTTGTACATAATGGAGCATAACACTGACTTTGTGCCTTAATTATTAAAGTCTCTGCCTGGTGGGATGGATCCCAGGGGTGTGACTTGGTCACTAAACTGAGTGGGTGGAGAGAAGCTACCTCTTCCTCCTACCTCCTCCCTTCCTCCTATACAAGGCCTGTCATCTGCTCACTGGTGCACATCGGACGTACTCACACATGAACTCTACGCTGATACAGGTTGGTTGCAACTCTCAAACGGCTAAGTACCTTACCTGCCTGATGGCGAAAAAATCCACCTTGGGCCGCCTCCACCTTGTATCCAAGACCTGTTATGCCCGAACACTAGTATCCGTTTTACAGAAGATCAGAACATCAGCCTCTCCAAGTCCCCGATGCGGACTTC
This sequence comes from Neoceratodus forsteri, assembly GCA_016271365.2. Lineage (NCBI taxonomy): Eukaryota > Metazoa > Chordata > Ceratodontiformes > Ceratodontidae > Neoceratodus > Neoceratodus forsteri. Next base: position 493,582,432 of record CM028131.1, on the reverse strand, counting down.
TCAGGGTCAAAGATCATTTGCCTATCGTGCCCCCAGTTGGCTAAATGCCCTCAGTACTCCTATTACTGCCCACCTCTCTAGGTGCTTTCAGATCTAGGCTTTACTCTCACCTCGCCGCCTCCAGCTCCTGTGACTGCCCTGATTAAATCTCTTATCTATCACTACCCACCCTGGTCCAATACTTGACAAAGACATGTTAGAGAAACCTTTTCTCTTGCTAATGTCTGCTCCCTCACCTTTCTCTTACCCTCTCTGTCGGACTTTTCCCTGTTTGATTTTTCCGTAATCTGGCTTGATTTCTTTTTGTTATGATAATGTGATTATTGGTATTTCATGTCCTTTGCACAAATGATTGATATGTATTGTCTATGTTGTCTTGCTCTTGGCACAACACAATTGTTGTGTTATCTATGTAACCTTTTGTTCTGTACCTAATTGACATGGAACCTTTGTAAAGAGCCATTGGCTCAAAGGTAGTAAATTCCTAGAACAATAAACTAAACTAAACTCCTCACCTCCTTATCCGTTCAACCTCCCTTCTATACTGAGTCATTTTCAAATGCAGGAACTCAGGATGTTATTTTAAGAGCCACCATCCCAGTGCTGTACTAAAACTAAAGGGGGTCTTTGCCATGATATGTTGGATATGTATGTCTTCTGCAGCAGCTATACACGTGATATCTCTGTACACCATTTTTGTAATGATGTGCACAAAAAATTCTTCTAATAAATATGTATTTACAGCAACAAAAAAAAACAGAAAATGATTGCAATCAACATTTGGACCATAGGCCATTTTATGGAATTATCTATTAAGGAAAAATGTTAGATCCTGTGACTGTTTCATTCCTCCATATTAGGTGGGGCTAACCGCATTTGTGCCACCTAACTTGTGGAATGGACAAGTTACATAAGTGTGTGACTGACATTTTCATGGGGGTTGCTGGCTTTGTGCTAGGCAAAAAGTATCCTGGCATAACAGGGAGTCCTGCTGCCATTGTGTATGCGCATGATTTTATTTTATATGTGGAAAGGTTAGCAGTGCAGCAGTTTCTTTGGGAAGATATGCACTGTTCAGAGCAGGAGGTGTTTTTGTGATAAAGAAAAACTATTTTGTATGAACATGTAATGTAGAATTGTGACAGGGTGAATAGGACCCTGTCCCAGTTGATTATGGAGAGTTTGAATGCAGGGATCTTTTCTGTTTTTTCCTTTCCTGTCTCTCGTCTGTCTGGTTGCGCCTAGATTTTCCTGTGGTACCTAAGTTTGATCACCCTGACAGTCTTGCAGTTTTTTCTCTCTCTACCCTCACTTACTGTTCTGTCTTTTCTTTCCTTGCATATCTGTTGGTATAAAAATACTTGCAAATCATTATGTGGAAATGTAACTGATATTGGGATCCCTTTGTTTAGAAATTATATAAAGAATAATGGATGGGTAGCTAGTTATAATGAGAGTTTTATACACCCTAGTGGGATGCAATATACGCTCTCCGGGGTTTATTAAGGCATCCCACCCAGAGGGGTCTATAAAATCTGAGTTTTAACTAGCTACTCATCTTTATTTTGTATAATTGCTGGGGTAATTTTTGCCACAGCAATTATACAAAATAACTAGATTTCTGTATGGAGTCAAGCCGTGGACTGTTTGGGTTTTAACACGATCCATAGCGACTGGCTCGTAAATGGAAGGAGCTTTATTTTTTCTGACTTGCGGACGATTAGTTAGTTGTTTTATGTGCCAGTTGTATTTTGTTAAGGTGACAAAAGAACTTGACTGACGACTTTGTCGGGGACATTTCAGCACTGAAGGCGGGACAGACAGCGCCGAGAGCAGGAAGTTCTGCGGCAGGCACATCGCTAAAAGTATGGAAACGGGCGCATGAATGTCATTATAACCAACTGGTTATAACGTTGGAATTATAACCGGTTTCCCTATGGGAAAAATAGGAGCCAGTTATTATATAGTGTTACTGTTGATGTATATAATTATAGTTTGAGATGATTGCAAAAACTATTGGGAACTCAAAGGGGTTAACCTGAGCAGTTTTAAGCCTTTTTCAGTAGCTGTGAGAAGGGGCCTCAGTTCTGGGACATTGTGTTTTGCTGCACCTACCTGAAACATACAACAACGTGTTAGAAAAAAGCAGGATGCTTGTTAAGGAGTGGGGTTGCAAAGACTTAAAAGAACAGAGCTACGGTTTCTTGCAAGAGACACAGACACAGAGATTGAAGGAAAACTCAGATGGATCTTCTCTGTTTATTCTGCTTTTGTAAATAGTTATTTTGAACAATTATATTTTTATGTTTCTGCTAGTACTAATAAACACTTCTTGAGATTCTACAACTGCTCCTGGTTTTCCTATGCTTCCTGACTTGTGCCTCGATGACAAGGATATCTGGTAAATTTTAAAATGAAAGCCAAACCAAGCGTAAGCATAGGCGTTAAGCTTTATCAGCATGTAAAGTATGTACCAGGGTCTCATACAGTAATTTTATTTATTTAATGATTGGGAATTATTGAAGCATTTGATATGACACTTAGTCACATTTTGATGAATGTGTTTCTGTATACATAGATTGTACTGACTGGAGATCCCATGCAGCTGGGACCAGTGGTGAAATCGAGACTAGCCCGTGCATTTGGGCTAAATATGTCACTGCTAGAGAGACTAATGGCGGCCCTTGTACTCGAGATGAAGCCACATACGGTGCTTGTGGGTCCTATAACCCATTGCTGGTGAGTAAAACTGCATTTTAAAGCTTAACTTGAAAAGCTGAGTGTTCATCACATAATAGGCTGTGGATACATGATGATATTTTGCTTATCACCCCAGAATGTACCTCTGTATTCAGTACAGTAAGTCTTATGGCTGTGCATGATGTTTTATATAGCTTAAACATCATGTACAACCACTGGCATATCCAGGATTTTCTTAAGGGAGTAGCGGTTTCTACACAGCATTTAGGGTCATCTCCATGATATATTTTGGGTGGGGCTTGGTTAGTGGTTCTCCATAAAACCTATTTTTTTTTTTTCCTTTTACATTTTATCTGCCTCCTGAAGCCTGGCAGGCAGCTCCGCCCCCTCCATCCATGGGGATCAGTCTCTGGTCCCCAGCTTTCCCGCCCTGACCCATCCGGTGATCCCCATGGTTTACCCCCACGTGACAGGTCCGAGGTGAAGGGTGTCAACTTTCCCTCCTGCCCCCTCCCCAGAGGCCAACATCCAGATTCTGTAGGTCCATTACTGCTGCTATGGGGCCATCATGAAGCATGCCAGCTCTATTTTCTCCCCTTTTCTTGCTGCGGTGCTCGCGCATGTGGGAACACAGCCTTGCGCAGCAACCCCGGCACCCTCCTTGCCTAGTAACTCCTGTCCTCACTACCTCGGACCGCCACCCGGGGCAGCCCTGCAGGGTTGTGACTGAATCCCCACCTGGGAGTGGAAGCAGCCCCACAGTTGCTATATTGATCTCCTGGCCTCTCTCCTCCCCACCGATGACCTAGGCTTGTTCCTGAACCCAGGTCGCTGGCTAAGCACAAGGTGTGTCCAGCACCTCAACCCTTAGTGCCACCCCACCCCCAGCTGGGCTCGCTGCAGGGGATGCCTTCTCAGACCATGGACCCGGGCCTCTTGTGTGCCTTTCCCCATTTCCCTTGATCCCCAAGGTGCTTCTAAGGTGAGGAGGGACAAGCGCGAGGTGATTCTGGTAGCCCCAGACTGGCCCCGCTAGTTCTGGTATCCAGCTCTCCTCAGCCTCAGCTCCAGGCTCCGAGGCAGCTTCCAGCCCGTCGGACTGATCTCACTCAACCAGGGAAGGTTCTCCCGTGGACTTTCAGTCCCTGCACCTGTTGGCCTGGTTTCTGGCGGCTAGAGTTCCAGGCCTTGGGTCTTTCCGACGAGGTCCTCAGCGTTGTTGGGGCATCCCGTGAGTCGACCAGAAAATGCTACGCCTTCAAATGGAAGAGATTCTCCATTTGGTGTCAGGGCAAGAGATTGGACCCTTCCTCTTGTTTATTGGCTAGCATTCTGGACTACCTGTGGTCCCTTTCTCAGCTAGGGCTTGATCGACGACCCTTAAAGGTGCACCTGGCAGCCATCTCTGCTTACAGGCGCGGGCCAGAAAGCAATCGGTGGCACAGGAGAAGGTGGTCGGCGCTTTCAAGGCCTTGATCACATATCCTCCGGTGCGAGAACCTCCACCTTCGTGGGATCTACTGCTGATATGAGAAGCTCATGGGCAGAGCCATTCGAACTGATGCACAGGTGTGACATCTCACCTGTCATGGAAGACCGTCTTCTTGGTGGCTATCCGTCAGCCAGAAGGATGGGAGAGCTCCAGGTGCTTTCATCAAGTCTCCTTATCTGGTCTTCCACAGGGACAAGGTTGTCAGCAGCCCACCTGAAATTCCTTCGAAGGTGGTGCTGAGTTTCACCTTAACCAGGTGTTGACTCTGCCGGTGTTCTACTGTAATCACACCTCGGGTTGAATATAGGCTCCATACTCTGGACCCTAGAAGAGCACTCTCTTATAAGGAGCGGATGGCTGAGTTCGGGGAGAGGTCGCCAGCTGTTTGTCACTACACTGAAGCGCACCTGGCAGACCTGCAGCCAAGCGGACGATAGGCAGGTGGGTCACCTCCTGCATAGATCTCTGCTGCAGGTTGGTGGGCATGGAGCCTCCCAAAGGGATAAGAGCTCATTCTACCCGCCATACCACTGCATCAGTGGCTACTTCCAGGGACATCCCTATCCAGGAAATCTGCAGGGCTGCTACCTGAAAGTCAGCACACACACCTTCATTACCCACTACCATCGACCTTGAGTCACGCCGGGATGCTGGTTTTGGGATCTTGGTTCTCCAGTCCTTATTTCCCAAGTAGGGGTGTCGCCTTGCCTCCTCCTCCCGGAGAACTGCTAGGAGTCTGCCAATAAGTGTGGATGAGAACAACATATCCATTTCCCTAGAAATACAGGTTACTCACCTGTAACAGGAGTTCTAGGAATGGTATATGTTGTTCATCCACAACCCACCGACCTCCCTGCTTTGGTGCACAACCTGGCTTCTAGCGAGCTAGATCTGGCGTCTTGGGGCAGGCGGAGAGTTTTACCACTGGGTAGGTGGGAGGAGCCAGCTCGAAGACCTTCTGTCAAGATTTAAAGTGGTAAGGAACCTGCCAATAAGTGTGGACAAACAACATATACCATTCCTAGAACTCCTGTTACCGGTGAGTAACCTGTATTTCCTTCCTCCTGTCAGTACCCTCCCTATATACCCTAGAATCCCATTTGCCTTGCCATAGGCCTTGTTGCAGTGGTTCGATTGCTTGAGGTTGTCTCTGATGGTAACTCCTAGGTCACATTCCTGAGACGTAGTTCTAAGTCTCAACCCCAACAATCCAGTACTCTCTCCTAGGGTTCTTATTCTCTGACTGCATTACCTTGCACTTTTCGGCATTGAATTTCAAGTGTAAGCAAAGGTTGGGCTCTACTGGCGGTCACACCATTAAACTTTTCTGAGTAAAGGTCCACTGAGATTCATTCCAAAGGATGGTGAACTCCAGGCAGGTTGTGAGGATTCCAATCAACCAGTGAACCACACATCAGACTTGAGAAAAAGCTCATTAGGATGCTTTGTTTCCATATTCATATTCATCTTTGCTTGGCCACTAAATAAAAAATCTGTAGTACCACTAATTTCCAGGCAATCCGGAGGTTGTGGCTGTTTAACCAACTACCACCTGCCATTTACAGTGCTCCAGCTGACGCTGCATCGTCTGTACATCGCTAGCAAATATGGGCATAGGATGTCGTCATGACTGGTGACAGCAGACCAAAAGGGCTGAGGGAATGAGCTTTGTCAGATTTGTACCGCAGGGCAAAGCTCCAGACGTGGCATATGAAACATTCTGAAAGTCCTTTAAAGGATTAAAGTTTTCATGATTGTGCTAAGAAATGTTCCTGATAAGAAATATATTGCATATTAAGCAGATGAAATGCTTAAACCTGCTGGACCACTCCCTTGAATAAGCTGGCAGGGGTGGCAACGAAAGGTTGACAGTAGTTTGATGGCCAAACATAGATGAATATGGAAATAAAAACTCTATATGAATTTTTCTGAAGTCTGATGTGTGGTTCACTGTAACTGGAATCCTCACAGCTATGTTGAATTTCAACTGCCAAACCTTACACCACCCTTCTAGCTTCTGTAAGTCACTCTGTATTTCCTTGAGTTCCTCATCACTATCCACCCTTCCACAGAATTTAGTGCCATCTCGAAGACACAGCCTGCCCCAGATACCTTCTCTAATGTCACTGATGAGCATATTGAAGAGGACAGTGCTCCTGTTCGTGACCGCCTTCTCTTCTGACTTGACCCCACTGATTACAACCCTCTGCTGCCTATCCTTTAGCCAGTTTCCTACTCAGTTGACTACATCCTTAGCTTCATCCAGATCCTCATTCTCTTCGCAAGAGTCTGGGGGTACCAAGTCGAAAAGCCTCGCTAAAGTCTAAATAGAACTAGAGCAAATCCATGGCATGGCCCCTATCCAGTTCCTTATCACTCATTCAAAGAACTCTCAGGCTTGTCTGACAGGACCTCCCTGCCACAACCCATGCTGTTTACTATCCTAGGGCGGCTGCTTTCAGCGTAGTCCATGAGGTCTTGTTTGACAAGTGGCTCCATCAGCTTCCCTCGACAGATGTCAGACAGGTCTGTAGTTTACTGCTTGTTCCTTACTGGTGCCCCTGCCCCCCAGCAGTACAGTGTCCACCACCCTCCAGTCTTTCATAACTACCCCCGTCCATCGTTAGGTATTGAACAGTCCTACTAGGGGTTCAGCTGCCAGTTTCTAAGTATCCTTGGATGCAGCCTGTCCGGACTTGGGGGCCTTATCTATCTTTAGGGCCATCAGCACTTTCTAGACCCTGTCACTTGTAAATATTATCTGCCTCATCTCTGGAACCCCCTTATCGACTGCATTGATGCCACTCTAAGGCAAGGGCCTCCTTTCTTCCTGGTGAAGACTAAGCAAAAATAATCATTAAGGGTGGCAGCCTTTAGCCTGTTCTCTTCTCACGCTACTCACCTCTGATAGCCTAACAATTCCCCTTCCTTTCTTTTTTTCCTTAGTATATTGCAAGAAATATTTTTGTTCACCCTTAATCCCTCTTGGAATACACAGGTCTGTGTCTGTCTTTGCCTCTCTTAACCACCCCTTTGTCTCCTTATTTCTTAGTTAACAGTCTCCCAATTCTTCTTCCCTCGATGTTCTTTGTACTTGTAGAAGGCTTGTTTCTTTGCCCCATCTGCTTCCCTGACTTTGGCCGAGCACCTTAATTGTCTCTTAAAACCTATTCCTTTTGGCCACCATTCTCATGCATAACTTAGATGCCTCAAGAATGCCTCCTTTGCTACCCATCTCTATTCCATCCACTTAATTGTGTACCCTGACTAACTTTTCCTGTCCAGTTCCCTTAGCTTACTGAAGTCCACCCTCCTAAAATCAAGAACTTCAGTTCTCAGTTGGGGCTTTCCAGTTCTAAGGGCCAGTTTGAACCAAGTGGAATTATGATCACTGCCCCTAGTGGCTCACCTACTCTCACAGCTCCTACCATCTCTGACTTGGTAAGCACCGCATTGAGAATGGCAGCCTGCCTGGTTGGTTCCTTAACTAGCTGTACCAGGAGACTGCCCTGGAACGCATCCAACATGGCCTTACTTCTGGTGCTTGAACATACCAATCGATGTTCAGAGACTCAGATCACCCACTGCCACTACATCCCCTTTGCTACCCTCCTTTCAGGTTCTTCTGTAAGCTCTTTGTCCCTCTCTTCCCCTTGCCCTGGAGGGTCTATAGACCAGATCCAAGCTTAATTTCTTGCCAGAGGCTGCCATGAGTTGCACCTGCAATTCTGACTCCCTATTATTACCCTTGATGCATCCATCCTCCACCGCCTCAATACCATCCCCTGACAAAGAGGCTACTGCTCCACCTCAACCTTTCTTCTATCCTTCCTGAACAATGAGTACCCGGGAACTATCAGATCTCAGTCATTATTTTCTGTAGCCCATGTTTCCTTGATGGCTTCAAGGTCTGCTTCATTGTCTGCCATCAGTGCCTGTAGCTGGCTTATTTTATTATCCACGCTCCTGGCAATATGGCATACCTCCTTCCATCTGACCCTTGATCCCACTTTGCTATTCCTGTCTATGACCTTCGTGTTTCTCATGGTCTCTTTACATCTTGTTGTTCATGGTGTTTGCACACTTTGCATTTCCCTGTCTAATGTTCCCTCACCTGGCCCAGGTTGTACCTCATCTCTCCTCATACCTGCTGATCTATCCTACTAGCCCCCAGATTTGGGGGCGACTAGCTAGGATCCTTTTTCTCACCTGTCGCCATAGTTCCCTAGCCTTGCTCTCCCCATGATCAGTTTAAACATACAATATAAACATCAAATGTGTGCCCCAGTGTACAGGCCCCATCTCTTGTCAGGTGAAACTCCTCCGTCTTATCCCTCTAATTCTGTCTTCCTTCCCTCCCTGCCTCACACAGGAGAACTGCAGAAAAAGGCCAGGAGGCTGGGTGTGCTGCCAATCTGTCCCCAGTCTACAAAAGTTCTGCTTCAACATCTACACAGACTGGTTTGCCAGATCATTGGTACCCAGGTGTACCAGCACCCCTAGCTTCCCTGGTTCTCACTCTCTGCCATCCTCCTATCATGTCTTAATCCTGGATGTTTGATGCACCAGGAAAGCATCTAACCATCCTCCCACCACCCTCTCCACCCCTAATCATTGAGTCCCCAACCACCAAGACTCTCCTGGTAGACTTGCTTCTACTGTCTCCTTGGGTGCCATCGTGGTGATCTGCCCCACACCACCAACTAATCTTAGTGTCACCCCCAGCGGAGTCTGGTACCTGAGCCTCCTCTAGGGGTGCCAAACAGTTTGTTGTCTGGATGATCTTGGACTGGACATCTGTGCCAGCCTTGCCTCCCTTCCCCATCCTTTCCCCACAATTCTCCACCTCCCTGGGCCATGGACTTCTAGGGAAGTGGAATGGGTGGGACTGGTCTCAAATTGAGCTGGTGACACAGCTGAGCTATTTCTGTCCTTCCTGTCACCAGCTGAGCATGGAGCTCCGCCATGGTTCTGCGGAGGGGCAGTGTCTCCTCCTCCAGAGCATATCCCTAGAGAAGAGTGCCCCACAGCTGTTTCTCCTTTTGTTTTGTTTATTTAGCATTTAGTTGTAGAGAGATACAGATCAACACAGTACAACTAAGACAATAGTGAAGTCAAAAGCTGCATACAATAATGTCAGTCAGTATTTTTCCCCTATTTGCACAGTCAGTTGGGGGACAGGGCAGTTAAACAAATCTTCCAAATCATAGTAAGACTATTTACTATTCGCTACCGCTGTCTTTTGTAAAGAATATCCCGTTATAATCTGAAAGAAAAAAAAATACATCAGATAGTGAAGTAAGGAGCAAAACCCTGTGTTATGTACATAGATCTAGGCCCACAGAGCATGTCCCCTGTAACTGTCTTCCTCTTTTTCTCATACCAGTACATTAGGCAACAACTTTAGTATGAGACAGATGTCTAATTAAACTTGTAGTGCTCACCCAGTTAGGTGTAGTAGTAGCTTTAGCTTTAGTTTTGGTACAGACTTCTAAACTAAATCAGTAATAAACAGCAAGTTTCAAGGGAAGGTTAGGGAGAAAAGATAGCATTCAAGAAGTATAAGAATTCACAGAAGGATCGGGATAGGGCACTGTATCAAGTTAATGCAGAAGGAAATGAGGAAGGCAGTCAGAATAGCAAAGGCACAAACTGAGGAAAGAGAGCCAACTCAAGAAGGGCATAAAACCTTTATATAGGTACATTAGGGAGCAAAGAAATGTCAAGGGAGGGATAGTGAAGCTTAATAAGGGGAGGGAGGTGGGCAGAGGATACAGTGAAAAGGCAGAGATACTGAATGAATTCTTTTGCTCAGTGTTCAGAAAAGAAAAAGAGGAGTTCCAAAACCAAACAATAGAAGCACTCTTGGCAGGGGGGTCAAGCATCAGTCCATTTACAGAAGAAGGTCATGAAAGAACTCCTAAAACTCAGGGTGGACAAAGCAATGGGGCCTGATGGGATTCACCCCAGAATCCTAAAAGAACTAAGGGGGGACCTAGTGACACCACTGACCACCCTTTTAACAAATCGTGGAGGATGGGGTGGTACCTGAGAACTGGAGGAGGGCGGATGTGATTCCCTTAACAAAAGTGGGAGCAAGGCAGAAGCAGGAAACTACAGACCTGTTAGTTTGACCTCAGTGGTAGGGAAAATGATGGAATCACTTCTGAAGTAAGAATTGTTGAGTACCTAGAGTCCAGCGGGCCCAGGACCCAAGGCAGCATGGATTCACAGCAGGAAGGTCATGTCAGACAGATCTAATTGATTTCTTTGACTGGGTGACCAAAGTAATAGACCAGGAGAGGCTATGGATATGGCCTACCTAGACTTAAGCAAGGCATTTGACACAGTCCCCTAAAAAGATTAATAATCAAGTTAGCCAGCCTGGGAGTGGGTCCTAGGGTGGTAGCATAGCATGGGTAACAAATTGGCTGCTGGCAGGACACAGAGGGTAATAGTAAATGGAACTCCTCCGAAGAAAGAAGTATTACTAGTGGGGTACCTCAGGGTTCATAGCATTGGTCTAGTCCTCTTTAATGTCTTTATAGGAGACATTGCCGAGGGTCTGAAGGAAAAGTATGCCTCTTGCAGATGACACAAAGATCTGTAACAGAGTCGATACACAAGGGTGGTGGAAAGGATGAAAAGCGACTTGGCAAGGTTGGAGGAATGGTCAGACATATGGCAACTTGAATTAATGCAAAGAAGTGCAAAGTAATGCACCTGGGAAACAAGAAAACAGGTGGAGTACACAATGGGGAGAGGTACTAACAACAACAAAAGGAAAAATACCTGGGAGTAATCATATCAGATGACCTTAAGGTAGGCAAGCAGTGTGAGAAGGCAGTAAGGAGAGCTGGGGATACTGGGATGCATAGGGAGAGGCATCACAAGTAGGAAACAGGAAGTGGTTATCCTTCTGTACAGACAGTTGGTGATGATGAGACCTCATCTGAGTACTGCATGTGGTTTTGGAGACCACATCTACGCAAAGACATAGACAGGATGGAGGCTGTCCGGAGGAGGACAACGAAAATGGTGCAGGGTCTGCATCAGAAACCGTATTAAGAGCAACTTAGAGAGCTTAATATGTTTACCCTTGAGGAAAGGAGGAGAGGGGGACATGATAGAAACTTTCAAGTATCTTTAAGGGAATCAGCAAATCCAGGAAGGTAGCATCTTTCAGAAAAGAGTGTGCAAGAACAAGGGCACAATTCAGAGATAGAGGGGAAGGCTCAGGGCAACGTGAGGAAATATTTTCACAGAGAGTGTGGTAGACGCATGGAATTGCCTTCCTGAGGAGGTTGGGGTCAAAAACAGTGGGGAATTCAAGAATGCATGGGGTAGACATAAGGCAGTTATAGTGGGGTAGGAGAAAGTAGGCTGTTGGTAAACTTAAATCTTCAGCTTATCCAGTAGGTAGGAAAATGGGCAGACTGGGGGGCCAAGCGGTCCTCATCTTCCATCAAAGTCTATGTTTCTAAGAAGGCAAGGGCTTTTTCAGTATCCAAGGATATGTTGAGAGGGGCCCAATAAGAAGCTTGGAGTGCCTCATGGAGAGATGCCAGGTTGAGGGATCTGAATGATCTGGCCCAGATGTACTCTCCTGGGGACATTTGGGACAGTAGATTTTATGAACACAATAAACCATGTGGTGATCACAGATGGAGTCAAGAAGAATCGGCTGCTCTAATGCGGTGTGAGTGTAAAGAAAGAACCCAGTCGAGGTGCAGTGTTTGGAGGAGTGGTTTAACAAAAGTTTTGAGATAAGCTGAAAGAGTGTGTGACTTAATTGTCTTAGTGAGAGATAGAAGGAGGAAAACCAAGTGGAATGAACATCCCCAAAGCAAGGAGTTCCCCTTAAAGTGTGAGGTAGTGAAGGCAGAGAGTAGATCAGCGATATGCCCCCTGTGTTGGTGGGCCGAAAGGAAACACAAGTTTGCATGGAAGTTCATGGTGGAGGCAGAGGCAGCCTAATGAGCAGCCTCACTGAAGAGACCGTAATGGATGCCTATCAGGACACCAGCATCCCGCTGTCCTATCACAGATTACAGAATAGTGATGAAAACGTTTGGATGACCAATAAAAAGAGTGTTTATTTTGTTATTTCAGATATAAAACAAAGTGCAGAAGCAGACTCTAAGTAACAAATGTCATTGTACAAGGAAGGAGAGAATGGACAATGTAAAATATTGTACAGGCATAACATTTACATCTTAACATGTCCTGCTGCCATAATATACATATGTGCTATACAGTATAGTTAAATGTCACATGCTAGGATTGTGGATATGTTCTATCCACACTAGTTGATATGACCCTTTCCACTTTAAATCTTGCCAGAAGGTCTAAAAGCTGTCTACACACCCACCGGTAGTATATCTCTGCTCTGCCCTTGACGCCAGATCTTCCTCTCTCCTGAATATTCAAGTTCCTCCTTGCCACTCCCGTGTTGAGTAGGCCCTGGCACTTAAACCTTTGGACAAATTACTGAAAATTAAACTCGTTAGAGTTCTCAGTGTAAATTGCAATAGCAACCACAATGGAGGCAAGTCTCGCCGAGTTCCACGGTGTCCCTGCAGACAGAAGATGTCCCGTACTGACCGCACACTGTGTGCATTTACTGCCTGGGCCATGCACATGATACCCAGGCTTGTGACTTTTGTCGTACATTCCATTCTGCAGTTCTGGACGTCAGCTTCGCATGTAAGTTCGATGACCGGAAAATGGTACCTGCCGGGTTAAATCCAAAGACGCCATCACATGGTCTCCGCGAGCTGCGGGATCCACCGACCAGCTAGAGCAAATGAAGGCCTCGAGGAGGCTTGCTCCGCTGAGCAGTCCTCTTCAGTCTCTGTCTTTGTTCTGCTCAAACTGGGCTCTTCCTTCTCCGGATCCTTCAAGGAGATGTGCCAGTCTCTCCCAACAAAGGAGGGGCCCATCCAGTTGGCACACTCCGGTCCCATAAAAGGATAAAGGATCGAGAAAAGATTTGTCACAATGACAACGCTCTTGGGACAGAGAGAGATCTCGGTCCCAGGTGTCTCTCATCTCGACTTCAGTCGAAATTGCAGCCTCGGCTGCTGGCTGCAGTACCCCATCAGGCCAGCCAGCTCAGGCGGGATGAAGACCAGGTCGAAATAATCGACCCTGTCTGCCCGTTGTCGACTGATGAGGCCGACAGTTCTTTGTTTAGGACTCCGGTCCTGCCAGCCACTGAGGAGGAGACCCAGCCCGCTGGGACTCAGCCTGTGGTCTCTGTCCCTGACCTGGAGGAGCTGTGGTTCTCCCTGGACCCTTCAGTACCCCCATTGGTTCCCCAGCCGGTCAAAGTCGGGTCTCGGACACCTCAACCGACAGGCTGGGAAGTCTCACAAGCGGCACTCCAAGAAGCGGCGACGCGTATTCGGCCCCCGTCCTCCTCGGATGAGAGAGGCCGATGCAGTTGCGCCGACGTTACGAGGACCTTATATGGCATCATGATCATACCGTCCGGACAGAAGACAACCCTGGCTTCCACTCCAGCCATCACTTGGCTGTCACCCTCTAGGTCGACACCAACTCCTCTGGAGCCTGTGACACGCCCCTCAGCCAGCTGGAGCCAGTGAAGATCCTCCCAGCATGGCCAATGCTGGCGTCTACCTATATTGGTGGAGCCACCACCTAAGCAGCCTCCTGGGGGCTCCTGCCAAGGAGTCTCGGTCCGTTCAGGGCCTCCCGCTGACAGCTGTTTGTCACCTTCACTCCTGACTGTCCGCGGCGGGTCGAAGTGACTCTGGTGGTCGGCTCGTCTTGTCCAGACTCGGTCCGGAGAATTCAGACCTGAATTCGCATCCATGCGATGACGATTCCATGACTCTCGACAGAGGAAGGTCCCACGTTCTTCAGGGCATCCTCCGTCCTCATCTCCGAAGCAACGGGGATGCCCTTGGTGCCTGTTGGGGAAAAAGGGCCAAATATCCCTGATATCCTTAGAAAGGGATTCTCCATGTGAGGCCTTCCCAGTGGCCGAAGCCATAGTTGGCCCAGCCTTGGAAGTTTGACAGCACCCAGCCTCCTGCCCTGCGCCTCAGCTCGGATGGCCTGCAAGTATGCAGTTCCCATCGTCTCCCCTTGGGGTTACACAGCACCCTCAGCTGAGGATTGGTGGCAGTCTGTGTTTCGGCACTCTGTCAAATCCGGACACATGGATAGACCTCGGACAGAGTCCAAGAAGTTGGACCATTCAGTCAGGAAGGTCTATGCTGCCTCGCTTGGTCTCTGACAGGCGAACACGGCTGTCATTATGGCACACTTCTCCCATGCCCACTTGGGCTTCCTGGATGAGGTGCTTCCTCAAGGTTGGGCTGTTGCTAAGCAGCAACTCCAGAAGTCTCTGGATATCGAGGATTCTTGTGCCTGTTCAGTGGCAGCTGCAGTCGCCTTAGCGCCGCGAGGGCCTGGCTGAGAGTCTCGACCTTTACAGCAGACATCCAGCACAAACTGGCGGATGTTCCTTTCCTATGTACCGACTTGTTTGATCCAGGAGTCGAAGATCACCTCCAGCTTATTGAGAAGTCTTTTGCCACCTTGGACTCAGTTAGTTCCGCCCAGAAGGAACCCCATGGTTCAAAGAAGCAGAAAGAAAGCCCTTTCGGCCTTCTGCCCCTGCAGCCAAGTGGACCCAGTACCAATCTGGGCAGCAGCAGCTGGCTCAGCCTTGGTGCCCTCGGCCCAAGTCAGGGTCTTCGGCAACTCGTAAGCCTGGAGGGAAGGGCCCGGCGGTCCCCACCAGATCCTCCTCTCCTAAGCCTGCACAGTGACAGGATGGGGGTTGCCAACCCCATGCCCATCCCGACCACTCTGTATCCTCCTGTGGGGGCCAGCTGCGCCACTTCCTTTCCACGTGGTCTGCTGTTACAATGGACAGGTGGGTCTTAGAGTGGTCAGCCAGGGACTTCCTCTGGAATTCTAGCAGTACCCACCAAGCCGAGCCCACGCCCCACAGGAGAAGGTATCTGCCCACACTCAGTCTGATCTGAGAGATGACATCGCCCAACTCCTCCACAAGGAGGTAGTGGTTAGAGTCGCGGATCCCCTGTCAACCTAGAGTTTGTGTCCAGGTACTTCCTGGTCCCAAAATGGACAGGGGCTGGCGCCCCATTCTAGAAGCTGCATGACCTAAACCAATTTCTCCAGTCTTGCACCTTCAGGATGTCAACTCTGTCCCAGATCATGCCATCTCTTGAGCAGAACATGTGGTTCTGCTCCCTGGAGTCTTCGAATGTTCTTTCGCATCCTGATCCGTCCTGTCCACTGAAATTTCCTCCACGTCAGGGTGGAGGGAAACCTCTACGAGTTACAAGCCATGCCGTTCGGCCTGTCATCTGCCCCCAGGGTCTTCACCAAATGCATTACAGTGGTGGCGGCCCATCTTGGTCCGAGGGATCAAAGTTACCCCTATCTCAACGATTGGCTCATAGCTTGTCCCTGTAGACTGGAGGTAGAGCGGTGGAGGGATCTGGCCCTCCAACCTGCCTCAGCCTTGGCCTCCTGATCAAGGCCAAGTCAGAACTCATGCCTTCCGGGTGATATGCTTCATCGGGGCAGAGGTCAACTCTTGCCGAGTCAGAGCCAGGCTCCCGGGGACAAGGCGGAGGTCCTCTCCTCCTTTGCCTGATCATTTCTGGTTGTGCAATTGCACCTGCCCTGGACTTCCTGCAACCTCTGGGTTATGTGTCGGCCTGCACCTCCGTGGTCCGATCGGCCCAGTGGCATATGTGCCCCTGCAGTGGGAGCTGGCCAGCCAGTGGTCTCAGCGTCTAGGTAAATTTCGACCAACTGGTCACTGTAACCCAGAAGATGTGGGATGCTCTCCAGTGGTGGACCGTCCTAGAACATCTGCAGCGAGGGATCCCGTTTGTGCACCCGAGCCAGCGGTCGTCCTGGCAACCGATGCCTCTCTACAGGCTGGGTTGCCCACATGGAGAATCACAGAGTCCACGGGCTCTGGACCCTGAGGAATCCGATGCCATATCAACCTGCTGGAGCTTTGAGCAGTTTGGCTAGCGCTGGCTGCATTCGCTCAGTTTCTTCAGGGTCAAGTGGTTCAAGTCCAGACAGACAACACCACGACCATGTGCTACCTCAGCAAACAGGGTGGCTCACACTCCCAGCCTTTGTGCAGGAAGCGCTCTGCATCTGGACCCTCGTGAGCCGACTGCAGGCAGATCTCCTAGCCATCCATGTGGCAGGAGCCTCAAATCAGTTGGCGGACACCCTGAGCTGTGTGGGCAAGGTGTCCCTCAGTGTCTCTCCATCCAGAGGTAGTGCACAGCCTGTTCTTCCAGTTGGGTACCCCTCAGGTAGACCTATTCACTTCCAGGTAAAACTCAAAGCTGAGGCTGTTCCATGGCGCGTCCCTCAGCAGGGCTCGCTGGGGGATGCCTTCTCGAGGCCATGGACACCAGGCCTCTTCTACACCTTTCTTCCACTTCCCTTGATCCACAAGATGCTCCTCAAGGTCAGGAGAGACAAGGCACAGGTGATCCTGGCCGCCCCAGACTGGCCCCGCTAGTTCTAGTATCCAGATCACCTCAGCCTCAGCATCAGACTCCTGAGGCATTTTCCAGCACGCCTGAACCTGTCTCGATCAATCAGGAGAAGGTATTCCATCCGGACCTTCAAACCCTGCACCTGATAGCCTGGTTCCTGAGCGTCTAGAGTTCCAGATTTTGGGTCTCTCTGATCATGTTCCTAATGTAGTTGATGCATCTAGGAAGGAGTCGACCGGAGGTGCTATGCCTTCAAATGGAAGAGAGTCTCCATTTGGTGTCAAGGCAAGGGCCTGGACTCTTCATCCTGTCGGTGGCTAGCATTCTCGACTACCTTTGGTCCCTCTCCAAAGGGGTCTTGATCTCTGACCCTTAAGGTGCACAAGGCAGCCATCTCTGCTTACCAGGCACAGGCCGATCAGCAGACGGTGACAAAGGAAAAAGTGGTCTGGTGTTTCTTCAAAGGCCTTGACCATATTTCCTCCAGTGTGTGAACCACCACCACCATGGGATCTACTGCTGGTACTGGCAAAGTTCATGGGCAAGCCATTCGAACCGATGCACAGGTGTGAGATGTCACATCTGTCATGGAAGACCGCCTTCTTGGTGGACATCACGTCCAGCCAGGAGGACTGGGGAGCTACAGGCACGCTCTGTTGAGTTTCCCTATCTGGTCTTCCACAGGGACAGGGTTGTTCTGCGCCCCAACCCGAAGTTCCTCCTGAAAGTTGTATCGAGTTTCACCTGACCCAGGTTATAACTCTGCCGTGTATTACCCAGTTACACCTCTGAGGCCGAGTACAGGCTCCATACCTTGGACCTGAGATGAGCTCTCTTATTACAAGGAGTGTATGGCTGAAGTTCAGGGAGAGGTTCGCCAGCTGTTTGTCACCTACGCTGAAGCCACACCTGGCAGACCTGCAACAAAGCGGACGATTGGCCGATGGATTACATCTTGCATTGATCTCTATCAGATGGCGGGCAAGGAGCCTCCCATAGGGATAAGAGCTCATTTCACCTGCCATACTGCTGCATTGGTGGCTGCTTTGGGACATCCCTATCCAGGATATCTGCAGCGCTGCTACCTGGAAGTCAGCAAACACCTTTGTTTTCCATTACCACATCGACATAGAGTCACGCCGGGATGCTGGTTTGGGGCCTCAGTTCTCCAGTCTCTTTTCCTGAGTTGGGGTGTGCCTTGCTTCCCTCCTCCTGGAAACCTGCTAGAGTCTGCCAACTAGTGTGGATAGAACAACATATCCACGATCCCAGAAAAGGTTTACTTACCCATAACAGTAGATCTTACTTGAGAGGGCTCTTGCAGTAGGTAATTACGTATAGGACTGGCCTTGACGGTGGCAGGACCCCCAGAAAAATTTCTAGCTAGCAGTCCCTGGTGAGGGACCGCCCCCACGTCAGGTGACCGGCGTCATATGACGTCGGTATAAAGGCGGTCCCGGACGCCCGCCTTCCAGTTCTTTCTCCAGATAGCTCGCAGTGCCTCGCAAAGTCTGTCACAGCCCTACCTCTCAAATGAGCTTTACCGAAAAATAGTTATTCTTTATCAGTCGCCAGGTACATCATCGGTGTATGTCGCCCCTCACACCCTCCGAGCACAAAAACAAATGCGATCGCAGGCGGTGCCCAACTGCCACACAAGGACGGCCATTCCCTGTGCCTTTTCTGCCTAGGCCCCGATCACCGGTCGAGTGCCAGCATTGCCTCAGCTTCAACGCTGCTACCCGTAAACAGCGCCAACAGTCCCTGGAAGCCCATCTCTCAAGAAAAGATGTCTTCTATGGAAAAGGAGTTGAAAAAGTTGAGGCAGGCGTCTACTTCCCGAAGGACATCGGAAAAAGAAGGACAAGGAGAGGCACCGGGAGAAGTCCTCCTCTACCGTGTCTCCTACTGAAGGCGCAGGGACCAAAGTACGGCCACCTCAAGGTTTGGAGGAGTGTGCGGCCCGCCTGCCTGGCCCGTGCTCGGCCTTGTGGCGCCCGGTGAAAGAGCCTCCGCCTCAGCTCAGCCACAGGTTATGCCTACTGGTGGGCGACTCTCTAAGTCGGACGCGGCTCGTCGGATGTCGGCTCCTCCAACGTCCGCACGGAGAGGATCGATAAGACGCCCGACCCTTTGGGGTAGCGCACGGCCACTACCCCCGGACGGCTGATCCTCACCTCGGCCCGCCTCCGGTGAGGGCTCCCGTAGCCGGACGCCAGCTCCTCCGGCGCCTGCAGGGAATTTGTCCCTAAGCCGCCGCGTCGGCTCCTCCGACGCGGCGACGGAACCGACGACGGACCCTTCCAGTCCGCTGCACCCGGCTAACCGCAGCCTTCACTGCCGCCTGGGAGCCTGAGTCACCCCAGCCTGACCCGGGATTTTCCTTCCTTTCCCGGACGATGCGAGGATCTTCCTCCTCTGTCGGAACCGGATCTGGCGGCCCCGGACGCGGTACCTCTGCCGATGCCGGCCCGGCGTCGGTTCCTCCAATGCTGGTTCTACCGGCCCCAGGAGACATCCGCTTCCGGATGTTCCCCTCTGTCGGGCCCTCCGCCTTCCGGGCCCCTAATGTGGACCCGCCTGTGAGGCCACCGACCGGGCCGTCTGCTCCGGCAGCCCCACGGCTCCGGGTACCACACCATCTTATCTGGCGCGTCGTGCCCAGGACCACAGTATCCAGTGCTGCAGTACCGGCGCGGTCTTCCGACCGCAGGTACCCGACGCCGGGTTTTGGATACTCTCTACGGGTACAACCCGCACACATTTCCCCTCCTCCTCCACCTCCACCGCCCCACGGCTGCGGTGGATCTGCAGGAGACTCTGGCCTCCTGGTGGGCCGAGGCCAAGGCTCAACTCACCAGGGAGGTAGAGATCCGCCTCACGACGACGGTGCCGCCACCGGCTCCCGTATGTCCGAGAGCGGCACACTCCTCACCACCTCCGGACTCAGAGCTCTTCCCTCTGGGTCCAGAGAGGGCAGGACATGCGTTCTGGTACCACCCAAGGAACCGTTCCTCCACCAAGTCGCATAAGGAGTCTAATTCTTCTTCCTCTTCTTCTTCCTCTAAGGTTTCTCGGACTCCTCCGAGGATGCTTCAGAGAGGCAGCGAGCCCTGCTCTCCGTCTAAGCCCGGCCGAGGACCTCCCAAGTCTCCTCCGGAGGATCCATCTTTCATGGAGTTACTTAGAAAATCCAGGAGGTACACCAGTGGCACTCTTTGGAACCAGATCCTCAGCGACTTAAACTTGCGAACATCTGGATCTGCCGTGACAGCTCCAACATTAGTGCCACCCTGGATTGAGCCTCACACCGACCTTGTTACCCACGATTTGGAAACAGCGTGGCGTTAGCCCCACTTCCCAGGAAGTCAAACAGGCTGTACCAGGCTCCTGAGGGTGTGGACTACCTAGACTCTCACCCTCGGGCCGACTCGGTGTGATTAGCGCCTCACGGCGGTCGGCACATCAAACATCTGAGCTTGTCTCCTCCGGATAAGGAATCTCGCCTTCTGGACCAGTATGGAAGAAAGATTTCGCCTCCTCCACACTGGGAATCGGGCCCTGAATTACGTCACCCACATGGGGGATTACCAGAAGGATGTCCTTACCCAGGTGGAATCCAAGCTGGACTCCTTGCCTGACTCCCAGGTCAAACAGGAGTTAGCCGACCTCGTCCATTCTGCTTGTTCGGCCAGTCGCACATTTTACGGGCGACATACGATGCAGTGGACACTGCGAGCGAGCTCGCTTTTGCTGTGGGTCTGGCGTCATGCCTGGCTCCGTGTGTCAGGTTTGGTCCGGGCGCAATCCGCTATTCAGGAAGCTCACCTTTTGAGGGTCAGTGCTTTTCGGAGGTGATGTCAGGATATCATCACCGATTTGCAGGAGAAGGGGCGGCTCTGAAATCAGTGGATTCCATGTACCGTCCCCAACACAGCAGCGCCCGTCCTTCGCAGACTGATTCGCCAAAGGCTAAACCATAGGAAGGCGGGCCACCAACGTCAGGCCCCTGCAGCTGCTAAGCCCCCAGCCCAAAAGGCAGCGGGTGCTTCACCTGCAGCACTGCCCCACACCACCTGACTCCTTTCCTCTCCACCGCCTCTAGACTTTCCAGAGGAACCTGTAAGAGGAGGTTTTTCCATCCACCTTCGGGATGGGAGAGGATAACCACAGTTCTTGGGTACTCCAGCTTATAGCGGAAGGGCACTCCATAGAGTTTCTTCAGAAACTACCCAACCACCTCTGAAGTCAGCCTTTCAAGGGAACATCTTCCTTTGGTCCGAGAGAAATTTGGCTCTTCTCTTGAAGCAAGCAAGCAAGCAATAGAGCCCGTCCCCCTGCATCTTCAGGGAATGGGTTACTATTCCATTTCTTCCTGGTCCCAAAGAAGACGGAGATCTCAGACCAATTCTAGATCTCAGTTCCCTGAATCTTTTGTAGAATACAAAGGTTCAGGATGCTCTCTCTGCAGAGCCTTCTGCCCTCCTGACCGGTCAATGGCTTTGTGCACTGGATATGCAGGATGCCTATCTGCACATTCTCATTTGCCTTTCTCACAGAAGTATCTTCGTTTTGCGTTTCAGGGGACCACTACCAATTCAAGGTGCTCCCCTTTGGGCTATCCTCGGCTCCGTATTTACCAAATGCCTGGCTGTGGTAGCAGCCCGTGCGTACAATGGGAGTTCAGGTGTTCCCTTACCTGGACGACTGGCTCTGATGCCTCGTCCAGGAAGGAACTCCTCGTTTCGTCCCTCACCCAGCAGGTTTCACCTGCCTGGGTATTACCATCAACCATTCCAAGTCTCATCTGGATCCTTCCAGAGACTACAGTTCATGGGGGCCATCCTCGACACGACTGTCAGCAAGGCCTTCCTGCCTCGGACAGGGCGGCCTCTCTTCAATCCCAGATTTCCCTGCTATTAGAATGCAGGAGGGTCTGGCGAGATCGGTCCTCCGTCTTCTGGGACTCATGGCGGCCGCCATTCGGCGATCCCCGAGCTCGACTCCACATGAGGATCTCTCAGTGGACTCTTCGCTCTCAATGGGATCAACTTGTGGACGACCTAGATCAATTAGTTCTGATCTCATCGCCGATGGTGCGAGACTTGCAATGGTGGATGGTTGAGAGAACCTGTTTGAGGGTCCCTTCTTTCATCCTCCCCTCCCAGACTCTTGACTATGACCGCGTCAGGCGAGGTTGGGGAGCCCATGTGGACCTCATCGGACCCAGGGCTCCTGGTCCAAGCTGGAACAAGCTCTCCGCATCAATGTGCTAGAGCTTCGGGCTGTGTTACACGCTCTCAAGCCCTTCACCAATACATTCTCCCGGCCACCTAGCCGGCTCAGACGGACAACACGTGCGTAGTGTGGTACATCGACAAACAGGGAGGAACTCTGTCCTACCTTCTGTGCAGGGAGGCAATGAGGGTTTGGGATTGGGCAACACAACACGACCTTCACCTACGCGATTCATGTTCAGGGGTCGGCAACACTCTGGCAGACAAGCTAAGCGCTCCTCTGCCCTGCCTCACAGTGGGAACTGGATCAGGGTACTAGGCGACATCTTTCAGCTTTGGGGACTCCGGGTGGACCTGTTCGCCTCCCTCAAACGCAAAACTTCCCACCTTTTGCTCGCTTCGTTCCAGGCGAGCGCTCTGGCGTGACGCTCTGTCTCTAGACTGGAAGGACAGATTCGTCTATGCTGTTCCCCAATTCTTCTGATCCCACGTATTACAGAAACTAGCCACAGAAGGAGCGCGAATGATTCTGATCGCTCCTTTCTGGCCCAGGCAAATCTGGTTCTCTCTTCTACAACAATATTCAGAGATCTTCCTCTTCCTCTATCTCAAGGTTTGCTGACCCAGGACCAGGGTACCCTGGTGCATCCAGGGCTCAAATCCTTCAACTCCATGCATGGCTCCTGCAGACCTAGCCCGATCCCGTTTGGAGTCTCCCCAAAGTGGCGCAGATTTTAGTGGAGGCTAGAAAGCCGTCCACTATGCCATGAAATGGAAGAGATTATCTATTTGGGCAGCCTCCAAGAACGTGAGCCTTTTTCCTGTTCAGTGGCCTTTCTGCTGGAGTACTTGCGTCATCTGTTTGATCTGGGTCTCAGCCATTCCTCCTTGAAGGTTCACATGGCGGCTATCTCAGCCTACCATGTTCCTTCGAGATAAAGCTTTCGGTCAACTGGAGATCTCAAGACCTTTCTCAGAGGGGTCCTCCATCTGAGGCCCCCATCTGTACTCCTGCCCCCGGACTTGAATTTTATCCTCGAGAAACTTACTCTTCCTCCTTCCGAACCTGCAGCTTCTGCAGATTTGAAATTCTTTCATGGAAGACGCTCTTCTTGGTGGCGTTACTTGGCTCAGAAGAATCTCGAGCTTCAGGCCTGATGTGCAAAATCCCTTGCATTATTCACAAAGAGCGAGTTGCTCTTCCGCACGAATCCTAAGATCTTACTGAGACACAGCTCTTGCAGCAGGTTACACCATTAGGACCCGAAGCCATGGCGCCAGGACCCGGAAAAATTCTAGCTAGCTAACTACAGCGGGACCGCCCGGCGTCGGTCCCGCCTCCGGCGTCAGCGTGTTGGTACAAAAGAGGCGGTCCATGAGATTCCCAGTTCTTTCCGCCGTCGACTTAGCTACCTGACCCCTTCGGTTACCAGTCTAGCGCGACGCTGAATAGTTCCTTTTCGATAAAATTTTCGAAAATCTTCAGAATCTTCAAGCAAGATCTTGATGTCATCACCAACTTCTGGCCATCCATCGAAGTGCGCTTGGCGGAAAGCAGATCCCGTTCAAGGACCCCACACGGCTCATCGGTCTGGTGCCTAGGCCCAGACCACGATACCGGCCTGTCCTTCTTGCCAAGGGTTCAACAGCCGCATCCGGATCCGGCGCCAGAAGGCTTTGCAGGCATTTCTTCTGGAGGAACAACTGAAGACCATGTCCTCCAAGGGAGCTCCAGGGTCACAAGCACGCGGAGAAGAGAAGGAGAAGGCCCTTCCAGGTCCCTTCAGGGGTTCGAGTCCCGTAGCTCGGTTCGAAATCTCCCCGGCTGCAATCAGAAACCTTCATCTCAGGAGAAATCCATGAGCCTTCCTCCCCTTTCAGGGCCTTGGCGAAGTCCGAGGAGCGACACCATCACCACCGCAAGTCGGGTTCCGCTCCTCGGTACCCGCGTCAGGTCTTCGTCGGTGCCTCCACGCAAGGCGCTGGAGTTCACGCCTTTAAAAGGCCTGTAGCCAGGCGCCGGCTCGACGGCCGTCAGCCGTCGCCCTTCTTCCCTGGAGCCGCCCGTCGGCCCGGCGACCGACGCGGCCATTACATCCCAGCGGACGCGGTAGGGGACCGGCGCCCGCCCTCCTGAAAAGAAGAAGGCCCTGTTGCCTCCGACCGACATCGGTCAGGAGCCTCTATCGGAGGAGGACCTAGAGCAGCCGAGGACCAGACAGGACCCGGTCCGTCGGTACTCCCAGGGAACCTCGCCATTACCAGAGCCCCTGTGGAGCCGACGCGGGACCGGACGGCCGCCCACCGGCACCGGCCGTCGTCGGGCCTCTCTCTAGTGGAGGTGAAAGATCTGTTCACCTACTGGTGGGATACCATTAAAAGACATGGTTCCCCCTCCTCCTCCTCCTACTCCGGTTCCTGCCCCCCTCGCCATCGGGTCGGCAGGCCGTGTTCCTCCTCCCGGGGCCTGGGAGACCTCCTCCGGGAGACCTCCGTCGAAATCCTCTTCTGGATCACCCAGCCCCAAGAGACCCAGGAGATGCCGGCGTTCGCCTTCAACGGAGGACACGGGATCAGACTACTCCACCTCTAGATCCCCATCTCCTCTCCATCCCTTCTCCGGACCCACGTGAGATGCCTAGATCTCCTCGGATGATCCCTCGTTCCTTGATATTATGAGACATATACAAGAGAACATGGGATGGGA
This sequence comes from Neoceratodus forsteri, assembly GCA_016271365.2. NCBI lineage: Eukaryota > Metazoa > Chordata > Ceratodontiformes > Ceratodontidae > Neoceratodus > Neoceratodus forsteri. The sequence continues at coordinate 493,557,763 of CM028131.1, read as the reverse complement.
TGCTGAAGACTTAGACCCGAAAGTACGACTCGCTAAATATCTTGACAAAAGGACCCCAAGCCTGTGGTGGTACCACCCTTGGTTGACACTTTGTGGGCGTCACCAAGGCCGATGGAAGCGTCCACACTCGCTCCCGGCGAGACCGAAGAAAGCTGATCGCTGTACAAGGCTCTAAGGATGACCAGTACTGCGCAGCATCCTCAGGCCGATTCTCTGGTCATCACAGCCTCACATGACCGGTCACAGAGGCCACAACATTTGAGCACCCTACCACCAGACCCAGAGTCCAAACAACTGGGCGCATTGGGTGGCGCCGCGTGCTTCCGCTACCTGCGCCATCAGATCCCTGAACTATTTAACCCACATGGTTCAGTTCCAGAACGCTTTGTGGGAACAGGGTCTGGAGCGGCTGAAAGATGCCGAAGGTGAGCAGAAGGAGGAGGAGATGCTCAGCTCCTCCGTGCACGGGTTCAGGCAGTGGGGACCCAAGTGCTAAGAGCAGCGTATGACTCAGCCGGACTCATCGTGACAGCAGCTTCTGGCGTTTGCCTCGGAGACACTCTTGGTTGCGCGTCTCGGTTTTACCCTGGGCGTCAAAGAACATCTTGGGCGCCCCTTTTGAGGAGAAGTACTGTTTGGTAATTCTACAGAAAGATCCTTACCAAACTCCAAGAGGCGGGGAAAGGCGGTAGAGTCAGTTCAGGCCATGTACCGACCTAAGCTTGGTTCCTTCGTAGGAACCAAAGCCGTGTTTCGTCTTGCGACGAGAAGGCAACAGACCCACTCCGCTGCACCTCAGAGGGCTCCGGTTTTCGTAGAGCCCAGGGCAAACACCCGCCAGCCGAGGCCAGCGTTCTCCTAGGCAGGCCCAGCCAGCGGGTCCATCTGCCGCCACAGCCTGACTCCTTTCCGGCCCCCCCTCAGGATCAGCAGGAGTTTATAGCTGAGATGCGTGCGAGACTTTCCTGCGGGATGGCAGGCCATTACCACCGACAGGTGGGTTCTTCAGTTGGTCAGTCTAGGCCACTTTATAGAATCTGCAGGAAAGCCACCTCGAGGCCTCCTTTGCTCTCCCGGTATCCGGGTCAGCACAAAGCCTTGATCTGGCAAGAAGTACTCGCTACTACGAAAGGGAGCGATAGAGTACGTCCCAGAGAACCAGAGGACTGAGGATACTATTCCACTTCTTCCTGGTTCCCAAGAAAACAGGGACCTCCGTCCTATCTTGGACCTCAGCGACCTCAATGTGTCGGTCACTTACAAGAGATTCCGCATGGTGACCCTTCGGGTCTTATCCCCATGCTCAAACAGGACGCCTTTAGCGTCCCTAGACATGCAGGATGCCTACCTGCACATCCCTATGGCTCAGGCGCACAGGAGGTTCCTGCGCTTCAAGTTTCTCGACCACCACCTTCAGTTCCGAGCCCTTCTTTTCGGACTGTCTTCCGCACCAAGGGTCTTTACCAATGCATGGCAGTAGTGGCAGCGTCTCTGATGAGACAGGGCCACACGTGTTCCCGCACCTGGACGACTGGCTTCTCATGGCCGCCTCCAGAGAGGCGTTGCTTCTGCAATCAAAGCACCCAGGATCTGTTCCGATCCCTGGGCATCCTCATAAATTATGAGAAGTCTCTCCTGGTACCGTCGCAGAAACTGCAGTTCATAGGAGCAGTTCTGGACACTGTTCGGGAAAAGCCTTCTTCCGGCCGACAGAGTGGGCGCATCAGTTCCCTCATAAGGGACCTATCATTAAGCAAGGTTGTACCTGCCAGGTCGGTCCTTTGCTTGCTCGGACACATGGCTGCGGCCATTCCTACTGTCCCTTCGCAAGACTCCCATGCGCATTACTCAGTGGATGCTCAAAGTGCAATGGGACCAAAGGCAAGACCACTTGCAGCATCCGGTCAGACTCACGAATTCAGTGATTCAAGACTGGCAGTGGTGGCTAGCCCCAGGTCGCTCTCATCAGGCGTCCGTTCATTGTACCGTCCCGAGTCACCTCACCACAGACCCTTCCAGTCTTGGGTGGGGGCACACCTGGACGGGGGTAAAGTCCCAGTACGTGGACCCAGATGGAAGCTCACCTTCACATCAACGTGCTGGAAATGAGAGCGGTCCTATATGCCTGCAGGCCTTTCAGTCAGTTATCCCACGTGTACTCTTCTACTTCAGACAGACAACACGGCGGTGATGTATTACCTCAACAAACAAGGGCGCACACTCTTACCCCTTTGCAGGAGGCCATGAGAGTGTGGGATGGGTAATCAGACATGGCGCGAATCTGATCACTGTGCACGCTCCCGGAGTGGACAACACGGTTGCAGACGGCCTGAGTCGCTCTCAGGCCAGAGTCCACGAATGGGAACTCCTTCAAGAGGTAGCAGGGATCTGTTTCTTCGATGGGGAACTCCAGATCTAGACTTGTTGCCTCCCCATCCAACGCAAAACTGCCCAATTTTGCTCGCTAGATCCAGGGCCTGGTGTTTTCTGGCGAGACGCGTTATCCTCTCCTGGGCCAACAGATTACTCCACGCTTTCCTCCTTTCCCATTGATCCAGAGGTTCTTCTCAAACTGCGCAGGAGCACGCAATAATGATCCTAGTGGCCCCATTTTGGCCCAGACAGATTTGGTTCCCTTTGTTGATTCAACTATCTCAGGAACCCCGCTCCCTTGCCGCTCAGCTCCCACTTACTGTCTCAGGAGAAGGTTCACTTGTCACCGGACCTCGTTCCTTGAACCTGCATGCTTGGCTCCTAGAGACATAGCCATTTGCGTCACGGTCTCTTGAAGGTTGCAGAAGTCCTTTCTGCAGCCAGAAAGCATGCTTGTCACAGCGTCTGTATGAAATAGGCGCCCGTTTTTAATATTATGTCGTGACACCATGACCTTCTAGGTTGTCCTGTGGGAGTAATATTAGAATATTTGCTCTCCCTCTTTCATTCGGGTCTAGCCTACTCCTCTATTAAAGTGCACCTCTGTGCCATTTCAGCTTACCACCTTCCGGTGGGAAATTGTACAGTGGCTCAGGTGGACCTCTGGAATTTCTTAGAGTGTTGCACCTAGGCCTCCTATTAGAGACCCTGTGCCTCCATGGGATTTGCTTTTGTCCTTGAACAGCTCACGCTCCCCTTTGAACCTGCCCGGATTACAGAAGCTCACGTTTTCTGTCGTGGAAAGCGTTGTTTTGATGCTGTTACCTCGGCAGAAGAATTTCTGAACTTCACGCCTCATGTGCAAAAGCCTTATTTAGTTTTCCACGGGACAGAGTATCCCTGAGGCCGAACCTAAATTCTTGCCTAAAGTGGTTTCTTCACTCACTCTGAACCAAGATATCGACCTTCGGTCTACTTCCCGAACTACTCTAATAGAGGAGGCTCTGCCCATACCCTGGATGTTCACCGCAGCCTGAGGTTTTACCTCAACAGAACTCAGTCCTTTCGTAGTTCTGAGCAGCTTTTCATTCCTTCTCTGAGAGAATGATGGGCCAATCAGTATCCAAACAGTCCCTTTCTCGCTGGCTTGTCCAGTGTATTTCTCACTGTTATGGTATCAAACAAAAGCCCCTCCGGGTACAGTCCGGGGTCATTCCACTAGAGGGGTGGCTACTTCCTTTGCAGGCTCAAAATGTTTCCACTTCTGCTATATGCGCTGCAGCCACTTGGAGTTCTGTGCATACCTTTATCAGGCATTATAGCCTGGACACGCCTCTCGGCGAAGGGCTGGTTTTGGTTTGGCGTGCTTCAGGGTCTCCTGTCCTAGGTTCAGGACCTGGTTTTTATCCTTTATTTTCCTCCTCCGGATTTTCTGACAGCGTTACGCTTGGGAATCAGTCCTAATGGTGTAACCTGCTGCAAGAGCTGTGTCTCGAGTAAGATAGTACAGTTACGCAAGAACTACGTAACAGTAGATCTTCGAGAACAGCTCTTGCAGCAGGTACCTTCCCGCCCACCTTCCCCTTGAGGAAGCATGGCTCAGTCTTTCTGAGCAGGAATTGTTATCTTTCTGTCTTCTGACGGCTAATCCTAGGTCTCCCATTTTGATGTCAGCCTGCATGCAAGAAGTCTCCAGCGGGAGAACTGGGGAATCTGGGGGACCGCCCCTTTTGTACCACGCCTGGCGGAGGCGGGACCGGCGTCGAGGCGGTCCCGCTGTAGTTAGCTAGCTAGAATTTTTCCGTGGGGTCCTGGCGCCTGGCTTCGGTCCTAATGGTGTAACCTGCTGCAAGAGCTGTTCTCGAAGATCTACTGTTACGGTAAGTTCTTACGTAACTGTACTTTTCTACCTAAAGTAGTAGCAGAGTCTACCTTAAATCAGTCCATAAAGCTACCTACCTTTTTATGCAGTACTCTAACCAAGGGAATATTTACTCCACACTATGGATGTTCACCAGATTCTGAGATACTACACCAACAGAGGACGAAGGATCTCAGAAAGACTGATCTGTTGTTCGTCTCTTTTGCTCACAAAGGGAAGGCAATGCTGTTTCAAGCAATGCCTGAAGTGGTTGGCTCATTGCATCACTTTCTGTTATGACAAGTACCACAAGACCCTCCCGGGTCAAGTCAGAAACCACTCCACGAGAGGAGTAGCTGCCTCTGCGGCTTGTTTCAAGAATGTTTCTGCAGCAGACATATGCTGCCTGCTACCTGGACTCCGGCCCATACCTTACAAAACACTACAGTTTGGATTATCGCCTCAGAGAGCAGGCTTCTGGCTGGCTTATTTTGCAAGGCCTCCTGTCTTGAGGCTTGCATGGCTAGAGCTACTTCTTGGAGTAGTTTCCTCCTCCTGGTGCCTTTTCTTTGTTCCAGACTGTTTAGGATTCAGTCCTTATGTAATTACCTACGCAAGAGCCCTCTCAAAGTAAGATAGTACAGTTCGTAAGAACTTACCGTAACAATAGATCTTCGAGAGGCTCTTGCAGTAAATGTCTATCCAATCCTCAGTCCCTAGGCTTTTTCAGCTCCTTTTCCAGGAATGGAATCATCCGCTTCTCTCGTCTGGGCCTTCCTGGCCTGTGGCGGGAAAGAACTGGAAGGTAGGCGTCGGGACCCCGCCCTTTATACCCGGCGTGGTATGGCGCGGTCACCTAACGGCGGCGGTCCTCGCCAGGACTGCTAGCTAGAAATTTTCCATGGGGTCCTGCCGCCAGCCGGCATCAGTCCTATATGTAATTACCTACTGCAAGAGCCTCTCTCAAGATCTCTACTGTTACGGTAAGTTCTTACATAACTGTACTTTCTAGGAGTGGTATATGTTGTTCATCCACATGAACCCACCTGATCTCCCTGGCTCGGCCGACAACCCTCTGCTTCCAGCAGGCAAGATCTGGAGTCAAGGCATATACCACCCGGGTGGGTGGGAAGAGCCAGCTTTTAGACCTTCCAGCAAGATTTAAAGGGAAAGGGACATGCCAACTAGTGTGGATGAACAACATATACGCTCCTATAACTACCGTTACAGGTGAGTAACCTGTTTATTTGCTCACCCCGCTCCAGTAATTTTCTGTAAAAGTATTTTATCTGAGCCTTGAGTTGTCTGCATATACAGGTGACAAAGCTTGTGAAGAATTATCGATCCCATCCTGCTCTGCTAGATCTCCCATCCAGATTGTTCTACCATAAAGAGCTGCTCGTGTAAGCAGATGAGAATGTAGTGAACTCGCTGCAAAACTGGGAGAAGTTGCCCAAAAAGGGCTTTCCTATTATCTTTCATGGACTAAGGGTATGTAATAAAGTGTTTTGAGTATTTTGCTGAGAATGAAGAGATGTTGTATTGAAACCACTAATATAATGCTTTTGTAAGCTAGATTTTTGCAAAAGTGAAGTTGGCAAAAGTTTGGGTGCCCTACATGAGCTGAGTGATGCATGGCCTGGGAGTGGGAGGGATGTAGTGCATTCATGCACATGTGTCAGTGTTCAAGCACTAGGAGAGGAAAGGGAAGAAACAGTAAATGTTTCCGATTCACTGCAGCCAGTGCCACTTCCACCTCCCATCTAGCCTCAGACCCCACCTGGCCGCCTCTAAGTTTTCACCTAAGATAGGTGGCGAGCATTGAAGTGGGTTTGGAGCAGAGGGCAGAGGATGGCACAGTAGGATTGGGCGTAATGGGACAGCAGGAGGAAAAACAGAGTTAAATTGTAGACAAAGACAGTAGCTATATGTTGTTTTTATTCTATAGTTTCAGTCGAGCCTGCAGAATTAGGTTCTGTTGTGAAATGAGCATAGTTTAGAGGGACAGCTTTATGCCCTTTACTCTTTACTAGCCTTGAATACTGATTCACTTTGCTTGTTGAGCATACACTTAAGATTAGTATATATACCGTGCTACTAAATGGAGCATTTACTTTGACGTATTGTACATACAAGTATGTCACTTTTCAGAAACCTTGAAAACATCATATTTAGACACAGTTCAGTTTAAACATTCTGTTGTCTGTATTTCTCTTCCACTTGGTTAATTTATGAGGAAACATAATTTCTAGGGACATGGATAAGATGTACTATTCACATTTTCTGGCAGTTGCCTTTCCCTTTAATTCTGTCCGGAATGTCTTCAAGCTGGCTTCTCTCACCCAGGTGGTAACCCTTGGCTCACCCATAACGCCAGATCTTCCTTTCCGCGGGAAGAAGCAGGTTCTTATCGCTCTCAGCCCTGAGTAGGCCCTTTTGCTCTAAATCTTCGGATGTACTTCCAGTGCTTCAAAAACATTGTCTTCAGGCTCGATCTTGATTGTGAGGAGCAATGACAAGTACGCCCAGGGTTCTGCCTGTGCCTTTGTGGGCAGAAGAGGTCCTGAATGGATCTGCACACCTGCATCTGCTGTTTAGGCCATGAGCACGATCCTCAGGCTCTGCGACATATGTCGCTCCTTCCATCCCTCCATTCTTGAGGATCGCTATGCCCGCCTTGTTCTCAGATGACCAGACCGAACAAGACTCGCTGGTCAAATCTAAGGATGCCTGCCAGGTGGTCTCCACGGCTGCTGGGTCCACCACCAGCTTGCAGAGTTTGAGGAGGCAGCAGCCTGCCGCGCGCACACCTCTCAGCTTAGGCCATCATTCTGCTTTCTCTGGGCGCCTCCTTCGGGATCCAAAAAGTGTCCAAAAGTCTCCTGTCGATCGTGATATTAGGAACGCCTTGGTCGAGGGCTTCTGACTCCCGCATTTCTCCTGATCCGACTTCAGTTGAATCTTCAGCCCAGGCTGCTAGTTCCATGGTACCCCCCAATCGAGCCAGTCTGCTGAGATGCTTGTCAATCTTCCGCCCAAGATTTTCTCGAGCCGGTCACTAGTTGTCGAGTAAGGAGGCTGACGCCCACTTTCCAGGACTCTGCTCCTGACTAAGACCATTGGAGAGACGGATTAGTCCTTTGACACACCGTCTCTGGTCATCGACCAAGACCCAGAGGTACCTCATCTCTCACCAGCTCCTCTGATTCCTACTGATGGTCCCCCAGTGGTCGAGGTCCAGGTCTCGGTCATACTGCGGGGGTTGGCCGTTTCCGCCGGCGTTGGCGCTCCTGCTATTGATGCCTTGGGAAACATTGCTGCTGCTACTCTTCATCCTCGTGCCGGGTGGGAGAGGCTTGCACAAACCGCGCCGACACTACGAGTGATCTTATGTAACAGCTAGTATTCTCTGGAATGTAGCCCACCCCGACCTCTACATCGCTATCACTTGGCTCTCACCTCAAGTGTCAATGCCTTCTCTGCCCCAGGAGCTGACCAAGGTAAGATGGTCCCAGCTCAGCTGACACCGACGCCTCCATCGATTTTTATGGAGCCTCCACCTAAACAGCCAACAACTGGCGCCCGACCAAGGAGTCTCGGCCAGCCAAGGAGCTTCCCATTGGTTGTCTGTCACCGCCTCTCCTGACTGTGGAGGGTCAGCGGGACCCTGGCAATCAACCCTTCTTTAACGACTCCTCATTGTTGGAGGGTTCCTCCGCACCCCGCTCTGCTGACGGAGTCAGTTAGTGTCTTGCAACCAACGAAGGCTCTACATCCTTCATGGGCCTTCTCCGCCTGATCTCGGAGTCCACAGGTGTGAAAATGGAGCCTGTCCAGAAATGGGCTTGATATCCTTTGACTGAGGTCCTGGACTGGGAGATGCTCCTGGGGAGGCCTTCCCAGTGGCAGAGGCCATCCGTGGTCCTGCCTTGGAGCTTTGGCAGTGCCCTGTTTCCTGCTCTTCACCTTCTGCCTGGATGGCCCTGCAGTATGCGGTGACTACCGTTCCCTGTCGGGATTCACCAAACATTCCTCGGCCGAGGGGCTGGTGGCCAATTCTGTGTTCAGGTGCTCTGGCAACACTGGGGATGTTGATAAGCCTCCGACAAAGAGTCCAAGAAGATGGACCATACGGCTAAGAAGGTCTACACTGCCTCCTTGCTTGGTCTTCGCCAGGTGAGCTTGGCCTCCTTATGGCTCACTTCTCCCATGCCCTGCTGGGCACCCTGGATGAAGTGCTTCCTCATCTGTCGGCAGACCTCTAGACCACGGTCAAGCAGGTCTGGGACTAGGGCCAGGTTGTAGCAAAATGACAGTTCCAGACAGCCATGGACATTGGGGACCGCTGTGCCTGCTTCCTGGCGATTGCAGTGGCTATGCGCTGCAGGGCTTGGCTGAGAATCTCGACCTTCACGGCAGACACTCAGCACAATCTGGCAGATGTTCCTTTCCTGGGCATCGACTTGTTCGGCCCGGAGTCGAGGGCCACCTCACCTGCATTGAGAAGTCCAGTGGCACCTTGGACTCTGTGACATCTGCCCAGAAGGACCTCAAGGGCTCTAAGCAGCAGCAGAAAGGAAGCCCTTTCAGTCCACCTCTTCTCCTGTGGCCCAGTCCAGCCCAGCCTCAGGCTGGTCAGCAGGCAGGCCTGGTGACCTCTGCTGAAGTCAGGGGACTCAGTCATCCTTAAGCCCTGGAGGAGACTCCGGTGGCTCCTCAGCCAGACCTCCTCCATGTCTGCCTAGTGACGGGATGAGGGTGCCTCCCTCATGTCCGTCACATCTCCCCAGGGTCCCCTCATGGGGCTGGCTCCGCCACTTTCTTTCTATCTGGTCCACTGTCACCATGGACAGGTGGGTCCTCGAGGTGGTGGATCAGGGTATTCCTCTGGAATTCGAGCAGTACCCTCCTTGCCAAGCCCGCGCCCCACGGGAGGACTTGGTATCTGCAGACAACCTGTCGGCTCTTGAATCGCATTGTCCAGCTCCTTCTTGGCAGGTTGTGGTCCCTGTCGTCGATCCTCTGGAACACCCAGGGTTTGTCTCCAGGTACTTCCTGCTGCCAAATGGATGGGGGCCGGTGCCCCATTCTAGATCTGCACGACCTGAACAAGCTTCTTAAGTTGCGCACCTTCTGGATGGTAACTCTGTCTGAAATCATACCATCTCTGGACCAAAACATGTGGTTCTCAGAATGGCGTTCTTTCATGTTCCAGTCCGTCCATCTCACAAGTTCCTCCGCTCTGAGCAGAGGGAGCCCCACCAGTTCCAGGCTATGCCATTCGGGCTGTCCTCGGCCCCCTTGGTCTTCACAAGTGCACTGCAGTGGTGGCAGCTACCTTAGGTGCAGAGGGGTCCAGATTTACCCTACCTGGATGACTGGCTGATTGTGGGTCCCACCAGGCTGGAAGTGGAGCAGTCCAGGACATGTCCTCCAGACCTCACGTCTCCTTGGCCTCCTAGTCAACGAGGCCAAGTCGGAACTCGTGCCTCGCCAGGTGATCAGTTTCTTTGGGGCAGAGCTTGACTTCTGCAGAGCCAGAGCCCAGCTTCCAGCAGACAGGGTGGAGGCTCTTCTTCCTTTGCCCACTCATTTTGGGTTGGGCAATTGCGCCTGCCCGGGACTTCCTGCACCTACTGGGTTACATGCTACCTGCACCAGCGTGGTCCTTTGGCCCTCTGGCTAATCTGCTGTCTGCAGTGGAGCTGGCCAGTCAGTGGTCTCCGCACAAGGGTCACTTCACCAACTGGTCACTGTGACGCAGCAGATGTGGGACGCCTGCAGTAGTGGTTGGTCCCAAACATAGAAACATAGAATTTGATGGCAGATAAGGACCGCTTGGCCCACCTAGTCTGCCCATGTACATCTGCAGGAAGGGGTCCCATTTGTCCACCCAGAGCGGATGGTTATCATGATGACTGATGCTCTCTCATGGGCTGGGCGCCCACTCAGGGGAACAGAGTCCATGGGCTCTGGACCTTCAAGGAATCCCTCAGCCACATCAACCTGCTGGAGCTCTGAGGAGTACGGCTGGCGCTGACTGCTTTGCTCCTCACATTCAGGGTCAGGTGGTCCAGGTCCAGCCAGACAACAACACGACCATGTAGTACCTGGTTTCTGAGCAGCTAGAGTTCCAGACTTTGGTCTCTCCAAAGATGTCCTCACTGTTGTGGAAGCATCTAGGAAGGAGTTGACCAGGAAATGCTATGCCTTCAAGTGATAGAGGTTCTCCATTTGGTGCCAGGGCAAGGATTGGACCCCTTGTCCTGTCCAGTGGCTAGCATCCTTGACTACCTGTGCTCCTCTCCAAGTCAGACCTTCAGTCGATGACCCTTAAGGTGCACCTGGCAGCCATCTCTGCTTACCGGACATGGGCCGATCAGCAGTCGGTGGCATGGCACTTTTTCAAGGCCTTGACCACATTTCCTCCAGTGCCTGAACCACCACCACCTTGGAATTTGCTGCTGGTTTTGGCAATGCTCATGAGCAAGTCATTTGAACCTATGCACAGGTGTGAAATGTCTCACCTATCGTGGAAGACTACCTTCTTGCTGGTTCAGCAGCCAGAAGGATCAGTTAACCCAGGCGCTTTCAGTGGCGCCTCCTTACTTGTCTTCCCTCAGGGACAAGGTTGTCCTTTACCCCAACCTGAATTTCCCAAGGTTTTTTTTTTTTTTTAATACTTGATAACTTGATTAGCATTTCTGCCTATTTTCACAAGTGGCAAGTTTAGACAAAGATATAAAACATACATACAGTATAAATCAGACTTGCAGCAAGCAAGATTAATACCTAGTGTTCCCTCTAAAACATGCACAAATTGAATAACTGTCTGACTTTAAATGTAATGTGAAATAGACAATTACTAAGAGAATCGGGAATAGAGTTAAAAATTGTCAGTGTTTCACCTGGACCGGTGATTAATCTCCGTATACTTCACTAGTCACACCTCTGAGGCCGAGCACAGGCTCTATACTCTGGACCTAAGGCGAAGTGATTGCATATTACAGAGGCGCACGGCTGGAGTTCGGGAAAGGTTCGCCAGCTGTTTGTCACCTACGCTGAAGCAGCACCTGGCAGACCGTCCAGCTAAGTGGATGATTGGCAGGTAGATTGTGTCCTGCATTGATCTCTGCTATAGGTTGGTGGGTAGGAGCCTCCCGTTGGGCTAAGGCTCATTCCACCCATCATACCTCAGTGGCTGCTTGCAGGCATGTCCCTATCCAGGAAATCTGCAGGGCTGCTACCTGGCGGTCAGCACACACCTTCATGTTCCATTACCATATCAACCTTGAGTCACAATGGGATGCTGGTTTTGGGGCTTCAGTTCTTCAATCTCTCTTCCCTAAGTGTAGGGTGGCTATTGCTCCCTCCTCCTGGAGAACTGCTAGTAGTCTGCCAGAAAGTGTGGCTAGAACATCATATCCACGCCCCTAGAACAACTGGTTACTCACCTGTAACAGCAGATATTACTGAGTGGGAGCTTGCAGCAGGCTGTTACCATAAGGACTATGCCACCAGGCACTAAGACCCATGGAAACCATCTTGCTAGCAGTCTTCGTCTGGGACTGCCCCGACGCCAGCTCCATGCCGACATCGGGAAGTGCTACATAAGGGGGCGTCCCCAGCCCACCTCAGTTCATTTCTCCATCAGCCCATCTAGTTCGGCTTATTGGTCCTCTGTAGAACCACACTAGTTTTTTTCATAAATTTGACAGTAAATGTTCTTATTTTCTCAAAAGTCCGCATTTCTAGGTTTTTGCATCACCTGCATGTCTTCTTTGCTATTGTTGGTTTCCTCTACTAAGAAGAAGAGGACCAAGTGTGCCTCAGGCCTACAGATCCTGGCCAAGTTCAAGCATGAGGCCTGTTTCTCTGCCTGGGTACCACGTCACCAAGGCCTGTCTCATTTGTAGTGGCTTTACCGGATGGACTCTCATCTGCTGCCTTAAGGCACTGAAGGCACAAATTTCAGCAGCAGCCGGGTCATGCAGAGCTCACCAGCTGAGAAGTCTGCCTCCTCTTCCCATTCTTCCAAGCATAAGGAAAAGAAAAAGGATCCGGACCAGTGCAAGTCCCGTGAGAAGGACGGGGTAGGTCTATGGGGAGTTTGTGCTCCCGATCCCGCACACAAAAGACCACCTCGGCTCGATAACTCCTCCCACCACTCCGGCTATTCTTTTGGGTTGCAGGACTCCACTGCTGCCAAACTCATGTCGGGGAGCGGAAAACAAGGCTCAGGCTCCTGTACACCAACCTTGGTTACCCTGCAGGCGTTACTACAATTGCAGTCACTCCCTCAGGGGTCGGACCTCTTCTGCTAGTGTGGGGACCTCTGTCCCATCGCAAGGTCCCATCAGTCTCTCACTGGGCTTCAAGTAAGATCAAAGAGCACCAGGTTGGGAGTCTGTCTCCAAACCGACTTCATCTCACCGCACCTGGCCTCTCAAATACCAAGGCCCAAGCCAATGACGGTCCACAAAGCAGACAGCTCCAGACTGTCGACAGTCCAGGCCAAGGGACGTACGCCAGATAAGGTCTCTCTGGACCTCACTAGTTCACCGTCCAAGGGCCCTGTACACCTGATGACCAAGGGCTCACCCCTTCCCCAGGGATCAACCAGATCTGCCTTCTCCTGTCGCACCACCCACGCTGGGTGACCAAACACCTCACTCCCGGCAGGCTCCGTGGTTCCCCAGATCTTACTTTGAGAGGGTTCCTTCAGTAGGTCATCACATATAGGACTAGCACCACCCGGCCTGGACCGCATGCAGATTTTTCTAGCAATATCTGACGGGACCGACGCCACATGACTCACCTCAGCGGAGTCAGATATAGTGGGCGGTCCCCACCCACCCATGAGTTCTTTTCTCTGTCGCTTTGTGTCAGTTGCATTGCAGACTTCATTAGCATTCGTCATGAAAGTTCTTAAGTCAGATTTATTCCTTCACTTTTCCTAACAAAATGTTAGATTTTTTGCTTATGTGTTCACCTAAGAAGACGTGTTTGTCCCTGCGGCACCCAGATACCACACAAGGACGTCCACGTTAGTGCATGATCTGCCTGGGCCCAGACCATCCGTCCCATCTTGCCCAGAGTGCCAGCCTTTAACCAGGCCACCAGAAAAAGAGGCAGCAGGTTTTGGAGGCCCACCTTTAAAAGTCTGTCATGCTTTATTGAAAAGCAGACGGACCAGATCCTAAGTCCTCTTCAGAAAAATCTTCTCCTTCCAAAAAGAACAACGAAAGGAGAAACTTTGGGAGCGCTCTGCTGAGGCCTCTTGGCCCTCGGCGAGCAAGGCCACTTCTCAGCCACCACCTAAAGTGAAGACTTCTGGCGTGAAATCGGACAAAACTTCCACGGGTAAGTTGACCGCCAACTCCTCTGATGGCGCGCCGGAATTGCGCTATGTCTGGCCCCCGGCCCCTCCGCTGGGACTGCCCGCCACCGTACGCCGGCCCCCCAGGCCCTCGGGACCTGTCTGGCTGTAGCCGATAGTCTGCTGGGCTCTCCCCGCCGGTCCGTCTGGTAAGACGCCCATCTCTGACTGCTCAGGCATGGCTCTCCCATTGGGGCTTGACGCGCCACCCGATGTCCAGAAGAGCCAGGGGAGACTGTCCTCTCCCCTAATCCCCGCCAGTATCTTCCCTTCTCAGATGGTTACTTCCGCAAGGACAGTGCGGAGCTCCTTGACGATAAGACCATTCCTCGGGTCTGCTCTGCACTCCCTGACTGGGTCACCGGGAAGGAGGCTCCTCCCAGCCGTCCGGTCTTATTGTGGGAGGCCCTCCTCTCCCTTCAGGTGTGATCTCTCCAGATCTGGCGATCGTCCAATCCCCATCCCACCATCGGATCTGGGTCGGGTTCACCCGATGCCGGAACCTCCGATGACAGTCTCAGAGCCTGGCCCAGCCGTCTGCCCCAGCCTTCGCTCCAGCACCAGATGTCCCTCTGTCGGTCCCCTTCATCCAGCCCTGATGCCAGCCACTCTGACCCCAGATCCTTTCCAGCGCCAGATCGATGGTGCCAGTCCTGACGCCAGTACCCCAGATGCTGGCTATCCCGACGCCGACCTGCCGCTGATTTATACGACGGTGGCCCAACGTACCCTCCCTCCGGCAGACTCCCCTGACGGATTTATCCTAGAGCCCGGACTGTCCCTCATTACCCCTGAGGTATCCTGGGGACCACTACCTGGCTGGTCCTCCTCCTGATTGGAGTACCACAGGACAGTACTGCCCTGGTACAGTCCATTCCGGAAGTGTCACTTTTCTTGGTTCAGGGGTACCACTACCACCTCCCTAGTAATCCCCCTTCTCTCCCCCAAGCCTCAACCTCCTCCCCACTCCCCTCCACAAGCCTCCGCCACGCCGGACTTAAGAACTTAATTCCGTCTTGGTGGCAGGGGCGATTTGGGGCTGATGTCAGATCTGCAAAGCAGGCTCCCACCTACCGCCTCCTAGATCTCCGCCCCCGAGGAGTTGTTCTCTCCATCCACAGTCCACGCCTCTGGGACGGTCCGCAAACGTTGTTCTCCTGGACCTTGGAGACTGTCCAGATGAGGGGATGACAACGACAATGATGATGAGGAGGATGGCGATGAGTCGGCGGAGGCCAGTGGACGAACCCGAGGTTCGAAGGGAAAGTTTCCCCAAGTTCCCCCAGAGGACCCTGTCTATTCAGAGACTCTTGAGGTCCATGCAAGACTGGAGGAACAGGACCCAATGTGACAGAGACTAGTCAACTTCTGAACTTAGAGTCTCTGTCCCAGTCCCGGTTCCTCCATGGATTGGACCTCACCAGGAACTCACCTCAACAGTCTGGCAGATGCCTCATTCCATCCCAGCTGTCCCCAAGAGGGCAGACAGGGTGTACCAGGCACCTAAGGGGCTCCATTTCACAGTGCATATCCGAGCGGACTCCATCATTATTTTGGCTGCTCATGATCACTCGTCTGCACCCAAGCACATGAGCACATCTCCTCCAGATAAGGAGTTGGGGCAGATGGACCAGTTCGGGTAGAAGGTCTATTCTTTGGCCACATGTGCGCTCACGGTCCCTAAACTATGTGGCCCATATGGTGTTGCACCAGAAGGCTACTTTGGCCAGGCTGGAGGCCCCGGTCCAGGCTAATGGACACTGAGCCTCAAGGAAGAGCTGCGCCAAGGATCTCCGCCTCTCCATTTTTCCTGTTGGCATGCTGTCAGGACTCACTGTACACACTCCGTTGACTCTGTAGGCCACGCCTCAGTGATAGCCGTTGGCTAAGATGGCACACCTGGCTTCGACCTTCTGGCCTCGCCAACGAGGTGCAGTCTGCACTTCATGGTGCCCCTTCCAGGGCTCAGTGCTTTTTGGTAGCGACACCAAAGACATCATCAATGACCTCCGGGATAGAAGCCTCACCCTGAGGTCCGTGGAGGTCCATGTACTGATCGGCACTCCACAGCAGCAGCCCTTTTGGAAAAGGACCTGAGGCAGAGGGAAGCAGGCCCCTGCTCGACACAGGGAACGCAAGGCCACGGTTTCCGCCACTCCTCCTGCCTCCAAGAACTAGTGACGCTTGGGAGGTCTTCTCCCGATTGTCCTGCTACCTCCTGATTATTTCCCCACTCCCTCAGCCTCATGGCGAGGAGCCGGTGGGGAGGTTTGCCCGCCACGCAGGAGTGGCAGGGCATAACCTCCAGTGCATGGGTCCTGCAACTAGTGTCCACCGACACACTATAGAGTTTCTGGAGATACCACCAGACTCTCCCATTAAAACGGTCTTCCTGCTCCAGGGATCAGGCTCTTCTCGCTCGAAGAAATTCAAAGCCTCTTGCTCAAGGAAGCAATAGAGCGCCCTCTGGCATTTCGCTAAAAATTCCACCAACTGCTTAATCTGGTTCAAGGACAGTTAGCATTCATCTGTATCTCTCCCCGGTCGTGCCTGAAAATAGGCAGGATTTGCCCAGTGCACTTAACCCGTCAACAAAAACAAAATAAATAAAGGGAAGGGGGTTTTAATCCCATTTTTCCTGGTTCCAAAAAGACTGGAGACTTGAGACCTTCCTCACTTGAGCAGTCTCAACCTGTTCGTCCAGTACAAAAGTTCCAGATGCTGACACTCAGAGACTCCTCCCACTTCTCCTGGAGAACCATTGGCTTTGTGCTGGACATGCAGGATGCTTACCTGACATTCTGATCTTTTCCACCGCCACCGCCGATTCCTGTTCCTATTCCATGGGGGCATTTCCAGTTTCGGCCCTCCCTTTGGTCTGTCCCAGCACCTTGGATGTTTACCAAGTACCTGGCAGTGGTCGCGCCTTTCTTCACCACCAGGGTATTGCGGTTTTCCTTTACCTGGACGATTGGTTTATTTCGGCCCTTCCAGGGCTTTCTACTGAGGCCTGTCCTTTACTCTGGCCTTTTCATCAAACTGGAGTCACTGTCAGTATCCCCAAGTCATCCCTGGTCCCATCCCAAAGACTTCATTTCACTGGGGCAATTTTGGATATGGTCCAATACAGAGCCTTCCATCCTCCAGACAGGTGGAGACCCTGGTCCATCAGGCTTCTTTGGTGGTCTGTCCCAGGACCATCCCGCCTGGGAGGTCCTCGCCTACTTGGCCTGATGGCAGCTCCATCATTGCCATTCCCTGGCGAGGCTCTACATGAGTTACTCAGTGGTCCTTATGGGTGCAATGGGATCAACTCCTGGATGACCTGACCCATCCGTCCTGGTGTCGCCAGCAGTTCAAAAAGAATTGCTGTGGTGGAGAGACCCTGCAACCTTTCCTTGGGTCTTCCTTTCAGGTGCCCGGTCTCCCATGGATGCATCGAATATGGGATGAGGAGCACATCCAGGGAGCACCAAGCACAAGGGCTGTGGTCCAGCTTGAAGCATCATTACACATCAATGTTCTGGAGATGAGGGCGGTCTTGTACGCTTTACAGGCCTTCCAGACCTCCTTCCAAAGGGATCACTGCTTGTCCAGACGGACAATATGTCAGTAGTTTGGTACCTCAGCAAACAAGGTGGAACTTACTCATACCTCCTTTGCAGGAGAGGCGATGGGTGTGAACTGGGCGGTCCACCACTGGTCCAAGTGGCCATGCATGTTCCAGGCATTGAAATGTCCTTGTGGACAGTCTCAGCAGGTCTCGGACCCTAAGTCATGAATGGAACTAAATCAGGAAGTGGCAGAGTCTCTATTCCTAAAGTGGAGGCATCCGAACTCGACCTCTTCGCCTCCCACTCCAGCGCAGAATTTCCCAGTTGTTGCTCATTCGCTCCAGGGCATGGTGCTTTCTGGCACAATGCACTGTCTCTCCAGACAGGAATCTTTGTAGCCTTCCCTCCGCTTCCCATTCTCCAGAGGGTTCTCCTAGAGCTTCAGGAAGAGAAGGCGCGGATGATTCTCATCGCATCTCTGGCCGAGACAGATTTGGTTCCTGCTGCTGCAACAGTTAGTGAGAGAACCACCAGTTCCACTTCCAGTGACTCATGACCTCTTAATCCAGGATCAAGGTCGTCTTGTTCATCCAGGGCTCAGAAACTTCATCTTCATGCATGGCTCCTGTAGACATAGCAGTTTCGCTTTGGGATTTCCTCTTGAGTTGCTCAAGTCTTAGTAGGGGACACGAAAGTTCTCTACTTGTTCCACTTGTGCCATGAAGTGGAACGCTTTTATATTTGGGTGGCTTTCCAAAGATTGGAACCCATTATCTTGTTCTGCCCTGCAAGTCATGGAATACCTCCTCCATCTTCAGACTCGGTCTGTCGATTCTTCTTTGAAGGGCCACCTTGGCAATTTTGGTGTACCACAAGCTGGTGGATGGTAAACCCATGCTAAGTTGGAAGTCTCAAACCTTTCTGAAAGGGATTCTCCATCTGAAACCCCCATCTGCAGCCCTGCACCCCTTGGGATTTGCATTTTGTGTTGGAGAAGCTCACTTCCTCCTTTTGAACCAGCAATGAGCTGTGATTTACGCCTCTCTTGGAAGATGCTATTTTTGGTTGCTATTACTTCAGCTTGAAGGATTTCGGAGCTTCAGGCTCTAGTGTAAAGAGCCTTACCTAATTTTCCACAGGGACTAGGGGTCCTCAGGACAAATCCTAAGTTTTTACCAGGTGGTTTCGGAAGTCACACTGAACCAATCAGTGGAGCTTCCAGTTTTCTTTTGGTCCTTGTGAACAGAGGGAAGCACTCTTGCACATCATGGACGCCCATCAGATCCTTCAGTGTTACACACCGAACAAAGGATATCCGTAACAGTGATCAGATGTTTGTTTTCTTTGCCCCAGGTCAGCGGCAAAGCTGTTTCTAAGCAGTGCTTTTCCACTAGTTAGGTAACTGTATTCGTTACTGTTACCAGAAATATGACAAACCTCTGCCGGGTCCCATCAGAGGTCACTCTACCAGGGGCGTGACTGCTGCTGCTTTTATGAACGCTTCCGAGCTGATATTTGCACTGCAGCAACTTGGAGTTCTGTCCATACCTTTACCAAACACTGCAGTCTGACATTGCTTTTAGCGGAGGGCAGGTTTTGGTCTAGCTGTTTTGCAGGGCCTTCTGTTCTAGGCCGGGTCCATTCTATTCCCCAGTTTTGTTGGAGTTTTTTCTTCTCCTTCCTTGTTTCTCTCGGTCTCTCCTCTGAGGGACTGCTTGGGATTCAGTCCTATATGTGATGATCTACTGAAGGAACCTCTCAAGTAACATAGTATGGTTGCTAGGAACTTACGTAACAGTAGATCTTTGAGAGAGTTCCTTCAGTAGGTAATATTTTTCCCGCCTCATTCCCCTTTGCTTTTATACAGGGATTCCAAATCCTGTTTATTCCTGCTGTCAGGCTTCTTCCAGGCTCTGGCGGGAGAACTGTGTGTGGCGTCCGCCCACTATATACGGCCATGCTGACATCAGTCACGTGACATCGGGTGGGCGGTCCCTCATCAGGTATTGCTAGAAAAGTTTGCCGTGCGGCCAGATGCCAGGTGGCGCTGGTCCTATATGTGATGACCTACTGAATGAACCTCTCTCGAAGATCTACTGTTACAGTAAGTTCCTACGTAATTGTACTTTTTCAAGGCGGAACTAACTGGGATCTTTCAATTTTGGTGGAGCTAGATAAAACAAGATATCCTTCCCCCACAGCCAGAGACATCACCCCGGATCCAAATGTGACAAGGACCGGTGCCGGGGACAAACTGTCCTCACCCACTCCAAAATCGAAGTTCCGCTCACAGTACCACCGATTCCTGTGGCAGGGCTTTGCACTGGAAATGGCACCACCCGACGCTGCTCCCACTCACCGTGCACTTGCTGACGCCACTTCTGCAGCCATAGGCAGTCTGACATTCAGTGTCGGTCAGATAGCCGTCGTTGGCACTCCACCAGCCATCGCCAGTCCCACAGCTGTCGCGGTCCTCTGTGGGCAGCGTTCAGATGAAAAGTGCAGGTCTTCCTCCAGATCTAAAATGCTTCCTCTCTTCTAGAGATACTGGATCGAACTCTTAACGATCGGGCTCCGACCGATCTACTTAGGGATAGACATGCTTCGCCAGAGGAGAAGGACATCCCTGATCATATCCTGATGACCCTACCTTTATGGACGCCATGAGGCATATCCAGACCTCCAGTGGATGGGAGACAGAGGATCTGAATCCAGAGTGCTGGAGGTTGGCCAAGTACCTGAGGCAGAAGGAGCCAAAGCCCTTGGTCGCTTTCTCCTTTAGTGGATATGTTCCAGGACCCTCACCAGGAGTACCTGGAAGCATCTCTCTGCCACTCCGATGGTCCCTTATGAAGTCAGACAGGCTGTATCGGGTGCCTAAGGGATGAGTCTTTCCTGGTGGAACACCCTCAGGCAGACTCTCGATGGTTATAATGGCTGCTCATGATAAGTCGAAGAAGTCAAACACCTCAGCTCGCAGCCTCCTTATACAGAGTCCAGATTTCTAGACCAGGTGGGCAAGAAAATGTATTCTGCCTCCACCTGCTCTATCAGATCTTTAAACTTTCTCTCACACATGGTCCAGTACCAGGATGCAATGTGGGAGAAAGGACTAGAGGTTGCTCAGGCCATGCCAGATTCTGATCAGAAGACCGAGGCTCCTGGATATCCTCAAGTCAGAATCGGGCGTAGGCACTCACGTCCTGAGGGCCTTGTACGATACTGCAGATATGGCTTCTAGGGCAGCGGCATCTGGCATTTGCCTTAGGCGCTACTCCTGGCTTAGAGTTTCTGGATTCTCACAGGATCTGCAGTCTGGTATCCTGGACCTTCCTTCCAGGGTGCCTTACTTTTGGGAGGAGACGGAAAACTGGTTTCCAGGAGTCCAGGAAATCATCTGGTTCATCCGTAGAAATGTACAAGGTGGAACAGAAGCCTTTTCAGAAGCGGCCCTTTCGGAAGCACTCAGGGCAAAATTCTCAAACCAGTTCCAGCAGAGAGGAGGCTTCAAGAGGAAGGCAACAACCCAAACTCCTGGAATCTCTGCTTCTGGAAGCACCAAGCCCTCCCAGCCCTCTCTGCCTGTTCCCGGATCCACCCAGTGACTCGCCACCTGCCCCTCACTCCGCAGAGGTTATAGGGGCAGGGGGTCATCTGGCTCACCCAGAGTGATGAAGAACATCACCCTCAGACCTCTGGGTGTTGGTCATATCCCTCCAGACAAGCCACCAGGGTCCTCCCATTATCCTCCTCACATACCCCTTATAGAAGGAGAAACCAGGTTCTTCTGCAGAAGTGGGCAATAGAGCCAGTCTCTCCCCACCCGAACAATGGGCAGGGCTATTACTCTGATTTTTCCTGGTCCCAACAATGACTGGAGACCTTCAGCCCATTCTGGACCTCGGCACTCTAAACCTCTTTATCAAGTACAAGCAGTTCAGAATGGTCACCTTTCCAGGTCTCATTCCTCTTGCACCAAGGGACTGGCTCTGCCCCCTGGACATGTAAGATGCCCACCTGCACATACAGGTCTTTCCTCTCCATCAGAAATATCTGAGGTTCCACTCGGGAGATGTTACCAGTTCCAAGCCTTTGCGTTCGGCCTCGCCTGATTTCCTTGAGTCTTCACTAGATGTCTAGTGGTGGTGGCTGCGGCTTTACGACACCAGGGCCATTAAGTTTTTCATTGAGGCATAGGTCGAGCATAGGAAACCCAGGAGCAGTTGTAGAATTTGCAAAAGTGTTTATTAGTACTAGCAGTAACATAAAACAAATAAAATTGTTCAGTATAACTATTTACAAAGGCAAAATAAACAGAGAAGATCCATCTGAGTTTTCCTTCAATCTCTGCATCTCTCAAACATTGCAGCTCTCTCTCATAAGTCCTTGCAACCTCTTCTTAGCAAGCTTCTGTTTTTTTCTAAAATGTTCTTGTATGTTTTAGGCAGGTGCAGCAAGAACACAATGTCCCAGAACTGAGGCCCCTTCTCCACAGCTTCTGAAATGCGTAAAACTGCTCTCAGGTTATTCCCTTGAGTTCCCAATAGCTTTTGCAGTCATCTCAAACTATAATTATATACATTTCAACAGTAATACTATATCATTTCTAAACAGTGATCCCAGTATCAGTTATATTTCCACATAATGATTTGCATACATTTCTATACCAGCAGATATGCAAAAAGACAGAACATCAAGAGAAGGTAGAGAGAAAGTGAGAGGCAATGAATTGATAGACTGTCAGGGTGATCAAGTCCTGGGTCTCATGAGAAAATTTGTTGCGCAACCAGACTGATAAGACAGGAAAGGAAAGAACAGAACAGATCCCTGCATTCAAACTCTCCATAACAACTGGGCAGGGTCCTATTCAACCCTGTCACATACACACACACCCCTCCTTAAGAGGGAACCTGTTTTATCAAAAGGGTTTCCAAAACTTTGTATTAATTCTCTACTAGCATTAGCTTCTAACTTTCAGAAATTAAGCATGTGCAGTATCTTTTTTTCTATAACAGTACAACAAACAGTAAAGTTTAAACTTATACGTTTGTTTTTCAACCTGGAACCCTCAATTCCTGATCCGTATCTTGACGGAAAATCAGCGTTGCTATTCTCTTTACCAGATTTGTGTATCACCTTGAATTTAAATGGCTGCAGTGCCAGGTACCACCTTGTGATTCTGGAATTTTTATCTTTCATTTTGTTAATCCAACAGAGAGGATTGTGGCCTGTTACAAGTACAAAGTCAGTTCCTAGCAAATAAAACTTAAGGGACTCCATGGCCCACTTTGCTGCTAAACATTCATTTTCAATGGTGGAGTACCTTTCCTCTCAGTCATGCAACTTCCTACTTATGTACAAAATAGGATGTTCTGTCCCATCTGTATGTTGACTCAGGACTGCACTCTAGACCTACCTCTGATTCATCTGTTTGTAACAAAAATGGTTTCTCAGAGTCTGGCTTCTAAAACAGGGCTGAACATAATGCAGCCTTAATGGCTTGAAAAGCTCATCACACTCTGGGGTCCATTTCACATTATTTGGGAACCATTTCTTGTGAGTTCAGTGAGGGAGTAGCTACTGTAACTCAGTGAAGTTGGGGAAAAATCTCTGATAACCAGCCAGCCCTAAAATGATCGAACATGTTTCTTGGTTTTAGAGACCGGGCGATTAGCTATAGCTTCTATCTTAGAAATTTATGGCTTAATTTCTCCATTTCCCAACACATAGCCCAAATATCTGGTTTCCTACATACCCAATGCACATTTGGTAGGATTAATAGACCAGCCTTTTGATAGCTTGGATAACTGCTTGTAGGTGTTCCAGGTGGCTTTTTCAGTCTGGACTGTACACCACGCACATCATCCAGGTATGCAGCACAATAACCTGTGTGAGGAGATAAAATTACATCCTTGTACCACTGGAATGTAGCTGGCGCACCATGTAAACCAAATGGCATGGTGGTGAACTGGTAGAATCCAACAGGAGTGGCAAATGCAGTTATGTCTCTGGATTCTTTAGCTAAAGAGATTTGCCAGTAACCCTTTGTGAGATTGAGGGTGCTGATATACTTTGCACTCCCAGTCTGTCCACCAAACTCTATTCTGGGCATAGGATAACTGTCAAATTCTGACACTTCATTAAGTTTCCTAAAATCAAGGCAAATTCTAACACGCCTTTTTTTTGTTTATGATTACCACTGGAGATGACCAAGCACTCCTCAACTCTTCTATTATACCCAGTTCTTCCATTTTTTTTATTTCCTTAACCACGCCAGCTCTTAACCGCTCTGGTAACCTGTATGACTTTTGACTAATAGGGCGCAGCATTCCTTGGCACTATTACGTGCTCAACATGTTTTACTCAGCCTGGTACTGTGGTAAAAGTACTGTTAAATGTTTTAGCAAGTTATGAATTTCTGCAGTTTGTTCGGGGGTAAGGAAACATTCACCTTTACAGCATCAGCAATTAGTTTGTTCTAGGAGCGTGGATATGTTGTTCATCCACACTATTTGGCATGTCTCTTTCACTTTAAATCTTGCCGGAAGTCTTCAAGCTGGCTCCTCCCATCCACCCGGTGGTATATACCTCTGCTCTGCCCCATAACGCCTAGATCTCCCTTTCCGCTGGAAGATGCAGGTTCCTCTTGCTCTCAGCATTTCAGAGGTCCTGGCTTTCAAATTGTCGGTTTTACCAAAATCAAACTCGCTCAAGTTAACGATCGCGCTTCGTCACATCGACTATGGGGAAAAATGTTCCCAGGATTTCGCCGGGTGCCCCTGGGCGCCAGAAGATGTCGCTAATCATCCCACCTCACGCATGCTTTACTGCCTAGGTTTTGGACATGACACTCGTCGTGCTGTTTTTGCTTGGCCTTCCATCCCAATGTCCTGGATGACCGCAAGGCATGCTTGAAGCTGGGGAGACGGAAAAAGAAACTCAGAGTGAAATTGAAGGAGGCTAGGTGGGCGGTGTTTATGGCTGCGGGCTCACTTAACAGCTGGAACAGGTGAAGGCATTCGAGGAGGAAGCAGCTCACGCCGCCCAGTCAAAGCTTCTTCATCCTACTGAACCTAGGCTCCACATTTACGGCTCCTTCAAGGAGATGTGCCAGTCTTTCCCCACTCGGGGTGAGGTGCCCTCAGGCTTGCACCCTCCCGCTCTTGAAAGAGGAAGAAGGACCTATTGTCTTCATCTCGACAGAGACGCCTTGGGACCCGGAGAGGTCTGAGTCCAGAGCACAGGATCTCTACCTCGGTCGAGATCGCATCCTCGGCCGCTGGCTTTTCAGACCTTCCATTTGGCCAAGGGACCGAGGAAGTGGCCGATGCAGGTCGAAATTGTCCTTGACCCAATTGACCCCTTGTCGCCGGTTGTGCCAGACTCTGGAACAGACTCCGGTCCTGGTCTTTCCGGATTGGGAGACCCAGCCTGCTGGTGTCCCCATCAAGAACCCGGTCCTGGACCTCGGGTCTCACCAATCCAGGTGTCTCCGATCGACTGAGTCTACCTCCCGATCTCGGTCCAGGACCCCCTGGGCGAACTACTGAGAAGAGCCATAAGCTCAAAAAGAGGTGACGCCACAGGTCCTTATCCTCCTCGGACGAGGAGAGGTTCCAGCGGAAATTCCACTGGCACTGTGAAGACCTTATGTGGCAGCAGCTGATCTTGACCGGACAGAAGCCCGCCCGCTGCCACGCTGGCCATCACTGGCTCTCTCCTCCCTAGGCTGAAGCCAACCTCTGGAACCGGGCCTCCTATTCCTCGCCCTGTGGAGCCAGGCCGCCTCGGTTAGGCCAACGTGGTCTCGCCACCGATTCGTTGGAACCACCTCCTAAACAGCCCGAGGGAGGCGCCTCAAAAGAGGACCGACAGGATACCGGGCTTCCTGACATCTGTCGGCAACAGTCACCCGTGACCACCCTTGGCAGATCGAGGGTGACTTAGGCGGTAGACCGCTGTGTCATACCTCGGACTGTGTCACTGCTTGCACTCCCATCCCGGGATGATGAGTCGTCGGTTGGCACAAGGATGGAGGAAGGCTCTTCCTCTTCCCAGGGCATTCTCCACCTCATTTCCAATTACACTGGAATGCCCCTGGAGCCTATCCAGAAAAAGGCGGAGTACCTCTCACTGACATTCTCAAGAGAGGTGATACCCGATGGAGGTCTTTCCAGGGACCGAGGCCATTGTTGGCCTGGCCCTTGAACTTTGGCAGCGCCCTGCCTTCTGCCCGCATGGCCCTGCAGCATGCAGTGCCCATGGGGTCCCTTTTGGGGTTCACAGAGCACCCTTGGCCAAGAGCCTAGAGACTGCCTCTGTGTTCAGGCATACTGGTAGTTCATCCGACACTGACCGACCCCCAGACAAGGAGTCCAAGATTATGGACCACACTGCGTGTAAGGTCTATGTGGCCTCTTTGGCCTTCGTCAGGACAGCTCGGCTGTCATTATGGCACTTCTCTCATGCCTTTCTTGGGTCATTAAATGAAGTCCTCCTCATCTCCCACTGCACATGCAGACCACGGTCAAGCAGGTCCGTGATCAGGGCCATGCTGCTGCTAAACAGCAGCTCCAGATGATCTTGGATATTGGGATTCCTGTGCCTGCTTGCTGGCAGCCGCAGTGGCCTCTGCCACAGGGCTTGGCTGAGGCTTTCTTCCTTCCTTCCCGGCGGATACCGGCATAAGCTTGCTGATGTGCCCTTCCGCTTACTGACTTGTTCGGTCCAGTAGTGGCCGCCACCTTCAGCGGATAGAGCGTGCAGTGCCACCCTGGATGCTGCTTCTGCCAAGGGTTCTTCGGGCAAGAACCAGCAGAAGAGAAAGAAGCCATATTGTCACTCTCTCCTCAGTAGTCCAGCAGCCTCCTATCAAGGAGGACAGCAACATCAATAGCAGCAACAGGCTCAGGCTTGGGCCCCCAGCCCAAGCAGGGTCCTCAGCAGTCCGTAGAAGAAGGCTAAGGCTCAGGTCCTGGAGCCTCCTCCTCCTCTTCTAAGCCTGCTCAGTGACAGGTTGGGGTGGCCACCCCTACACCCGTCATGCCAGCTCTGGGTCCTCCTGTTGGGGTTGGCTCTGCCACTTCCTTTCTGCCTGGTCCGCTATCACTGCGGACAGGTGGGTTCTCAAGTGGTCGGTCAGGGACTGCCTCTAGATTCGAGCAGTACCCTCCCAGCTGAGCCCGCGCCATCGGGAGGAAATCACTTCCACATGCACCCAGTTGGCTCTTCGAGATGACGAGCCTAGCTCCTCCTCAAGGAGGCAGTAGCTCCAGTGCCGGATCCTCCGACAGACACAGGCTTTGTTTCCAGGTGCTTCCTGGTGCCCAAGCGGACGGGGGCGTTGGTGCCCCATCGCAGAATTCCACGACCTGAATCAATATCTCAAGTCCCACACCTTTTGGATGGTCAGTCTGAACCAGATCATACCATCCCTGGAGCGAAACGTGGTTCTGTTCACTGGCTCTACAGCATGCGTCTTTCACGTCCCAATCCGTCCGTCCCATCAGCGGTTCCTTCGCTTCAGGGTCAAGGGGACCCTGTACGAGTTCTGAGCCATGCTGTTCGGCCTGTCATCGGCCCCACTGTTCTTCTCACCAAATGTATTGCACTGGTGGCGCCCACCTTTCGCGCTGAGGAGTCAGAATCTACCCTTATCTCAACGATTGGCTCTTGGCAGGTTCCACCCATCAGGAGGTGGAGAGGTCCAGGGATGTGGCCCTCCAAACCTGCTCCCAACTCGGCCTCCTGATCAACAAGGCCAAGTCGGAACTCGTGCCTTCTCAGGTGATGGTCTTCATCAGGGCAGAGCTCGACTCGTGTCAAGCCAGAGCTTGGCTTCCGAGGCGGACAGGGCGGAGGTTCTCTCCTCCTTTGTCCAATCATTTCTGGTTGGGCATTTGCGCCTGCACGGGATTTTCTGCGCCTTCTGGGTTACATGGCGGCATGCACCTCGGTGGTCCGCTGTCTCGTGGCACATGCGCCTCCAATGGGAGCTGGCCACCCAGTGAACTCAGTGATATGGTCACTGACCAGCTGATCACTGTAACCCAGAAGATATGGGACGCTCTCCAATGGTGGACCGCCCCAGATTGGTTGCAGGAAGGATCCCGTTTGTCCGCCCTGAGTCGGCGGTCATCCTACGACCAGTGCCTCTCTCATGGGCAGGGAGCCCACATGGGGACAGCAGGGCCCATGGGTTCTGGAGCCCCGAGGAGTCCTGATGTCACATCAACCTGTTGGAGCTCAGGGCAGTCAGACTGGACTGTCAGCTTTAGCTCCTCAGCTCCGAGGTCAAGTGGTTCAAGTTCAGATGGACAATACCACGACCATGTACTACCTCAACAAGCAGGGCGGCATGCACTCCCATCTGCTGTGCAAGGAGGCGCCTGCATCTGGACCCTTGTAAGCCGGGTTGGAGGCGGTTCTCCTAGCCATCCATGTGGCAGGAGCCTCAAACCAGCTGGCGGATGCTCTCAGCCGCATAGGCCAGACATCCCATCCCACGAGTGGTCTCTCCATCCAGAGGTAGCTTACAGTCTTTTCTCCTGTTGGGGCAAACCGATGGTGGACCTGTTTGCTTCCAGGAAAACAACAAACTGAGGCTGTATCATGCCCACCCCTCAGCAGGGCTCGCTGCAGGGGAATGCATTCTCGACGGCCGTGGACCCCAGGTTTTCACCCTTCCCTCCATTTCCCTTGATCCACAAGGTGTTACTTCAAGGTGAGGAGGGACAAGGCTAAGGTGATTGTGGTAGCTCTAGACTGGCTGCGCCCAGTTCTGGTACCCAGATCTCCTCAGTCTCCGCTTGCAGGCCCCAAGCGACTTCGCATAACGCTCGACCTGATATCTCTGAACTAGGGAAGGTAGTCCATCCGGACCTTCAATCCCTGCACCTCACAGCTTGGTACCTGAGTGGCTAGAGTTCCAGGCTTTGGGTCTTTCGCAAGATGTCTACCGTGGTGGAGGCATTTCAAAGGAATCGACCAGGAAATATTCGCCTTCAAATGAAAAGGTTTTCCATTTGGTGTCAGGCACGTCTGGACCCCTTATCCTGTCCTGTGGCTAACATTCTCGACTACCTTGGTCACTCCTCCAAGGGGTCCACGTCATCCACCCTTAGGGTGCACCTGGCAGCCATTTCTACTTACCGGGCGCAGGCCGGGTCAGCCGACACTGACACAGGAGACAGTGGTCGGGCGCTTCTTCAAAGGCCTGGATCACATATCACCAACGGGATCAGTTGCTGGTTTTGACAAAGCTCATGGGTAAGCCATTCGAACCCATGCACATATGTGAGCTCTCACACTTGTGGAAGATGACCTTCCTGGTGGCTCACGTCAGCCAGAAGGACAGGGGAGCTCCAGGCGCTTTTGTGGACTCCTACCTGGTCTTTCACAGGGACAAAGTTGGCCTGCGCCCACCTGAAATTCCTTCCGAAGGTGGTGTCAAGAGTTCCACCTTAGCCAGGTATTGACTCTGCCGGTATACTACCCTAATGACACCGGACGCCGAGTACAGGCTCTATACTCTTGGACCTGAGACGTGCTGTCTCCCATTACAAGAAGAGAGGAAGGCGGAAATGTGGAGAGGATTGCCAGCTGTTTGTCACCTATGCTGGAAGCCGCTCTGACAGACCTACAGCCAAACGGACCATAGCAAGATGGATTACATCATGCATAGGTTCAGGTATGAGTTGCCGGGAAGGAGCTCCCAGAGGGATAAGAGCTCATTCTACCCGCCATACTGTTGTATCGGTGGCTGCTTCCAGGGACATCCCTATCCAGGAAATCTGTCGGGCTGCTACCTGGAAGTCAGCAAACACCTTCATTACCCACTACCACATTGACCTTGAGTCATGCCGAATGCTGGTTTTGGGGCCTCGGTTCTCCAATCTCTGTTTCCTAAGTAGGGGTGCGCCTTGCCTCCCTCCTCCCAGAGAACTGCTTGAGTCTGCCAAACAGTGTGGATGAACAACATATCCACGCTCCTAGAGGAACAGGTTACTCACCTGTGACAGTAGTTCTAGGAGTGGTATATGTTCACACGCACCACCCGACCTCTCCGGCTTTGGGCGCACAATCTTGCTTCCAGCAGGCTAAGATCTGATGCCATGGGGCAGAGCCGAGGTATATACCACCCGGTGGGTGGAGGAGCCAGCTTGAAGACTTCCGCAAGATTTAAAGTGGAAGGGAACATGCCAAACAGTGTGGATGAACAACATATACCACTCTAGAACTACTGTTACAGGTGAGTAACCTGTTCTTCAAGTCTGTCATAAGCTGCATCAGTATTTTCTTTATCACTTTCTGGTAAAACTGGCAAAGCAGCTTTTGGCGCTTGTTCAACCCATTTCTTGAGGTTAGCATGGTATATCTTAATAGGACTTTTCCTGTCAGGGGTCTCAATCTCATAGTTAATGCCAGTATGTCTAAGAACCTTATAAGGTCCTTGCCACTTCATTATCAATTTATTTTCGGCTGCAGGTAACAGTAGCAAAACCTTTTCACCTGGCTCTAAACTTTTTTTTCCTATGGTCATAATATACCTTCTGCTGGTTTTGGGCCTCTTCCTGATTACTATGGGCAATTTCAATGTATTTTGCCAGCTTCTTTTTAGGGCACACATATAAGATGTTATAGATTATTTCGAGCGGGGTTATCTTACCACATTTCTTTTATCACATCCAGTGGCCATCTTGGCTGCCTACCATACAGCATTTCAAATGGTGAAAACTCTGTTGATGCCTGTGGCACTTTTCTTTGGCAAAAAGTAGGTAAGGCAAGTATTGGTCCCAGTCTTTCCCTTACCCTTTTTACAAGCCTTTTTAACATACGAACAAGCCAGCAGAAGAAGGCCATGTAGTTCATCAAGTCTGCTCATATTGCAGGGTCCACAGCTAAGCTAATGTCCCTACCCTCCTACCCACTCCTCCCATCCTCCCTACCCATGATTCTTATCTTCCCCATGCCTATCCCAGCCTCTCTTAAAGCTGCTCACTGTCTTTAACGAGATGACCTCTTCCGCAGCGCATTCTAAGTGTCCGCCACCCTTTCTGTGAAGAAGTGCTTCCTGACATCCTCCTAAACCTCCCACATGCTTTAGGATTTGATTACAACGCCAACAAGACCATCTGTCTGAGGGTGATTGGGGGTTCTTATGGCAGTGATACCTAGTAGTCTGTATAGCTCCATAAGTAATGCAGCACCAGAATTACTACCCTGATCAGTAATAATTTCTTTAGGTATTCCACTCTGCTGAAAATTTTGCAAGCTCTGCTGCCACTTTTGAAGCTGTGACAGTACGCATTGTTACTACTTCTGGGTATCGAGTAGCATAGTCGCATACTACCAGGATAAATCTATTACCCGTTTTACTTTTGTCTTAACGACCAACCACATCCTTTGCAATTCTTCAAAAGGCACATCTATCGAGGTAGGGCACTTGTCTTTTCTAGTGACTGAGGCTACTTTCGATAGTCAGCACAGGAATTACAACAGGTAGCAACATCTTCATGAATTCCAGGCCAGTAAAATCTGTAAGCAGCAATCAAGGGCAGTGCGATCCCTCCCTGAGTGACCAGCCATAGAACTATCATATGCTATCTGTAACAATTCTGTTCTATATTTCTGTGGTATAACCAATTGTTCTGTCTGTTCCTGTGTCTGAGGTTTAACCCAAACTGTACAGTAACCCATTAAATTTTTTAAACATTGGTTCACCTTGTTTTGGTTTCACCCCCAGCTGCTTAAAATAACCCTGGAGAGAAACATCATTAGCTTGCTCTGCTAGTTTGGCTGCCATGTTCCTAGTAGCTACTCCTGGACTCTGCTGCTGCAGAATCCATACTTTCTCTATGCTTCCTGGTACTAGATCCAGTACCTCGACAAAACCCTGGCTTAGAGTATGCACAGCAAAATCCACTGCTAACACCATCTGTCATTGAGGCACATGTCAGGAAGCTTAGGAAAACCAGGAGCAGTTGTAGAATTCGGAAGAAGTGTTTGTTAATACTAGCTGGAACATGAAAAATAAAATTGAGTATAACTATTTACAAAGGCAAAATAAACAGAGAAGATCCATATGAGTTTTCCTTCAATATCTGTGTCTCCCAAAACAGTGCAGCTCTCTGTCTCATAAGTCTTTATAACCCCTTCTTAACAAGCATCCTGTTTTTTCTAAAATGTTCTTGTATGTTTTAGGCAGGTGCCGCAAGAACACAGTGTCCCAGAACTGAGGCCCCTTCTCCACAGCTTCTGAAAAAGGGCTTAAAACTGCTCTCAGGTTAACCCCTTGAGTTCCCAATAGCTTTTGCAGTTTGTCTCAAACTGTAATTATATACATTTCAACAGTAACGTTATATAATTTCTAAACAAAGGATCCGATATCAGTTATATTTCCACATAATGATTTGCATACATTTTTATACCAGCAGATATGCAAGGGGGGCAGAACAGCAAGAGAAGGTAGAGAGAGGAGAGGCAAAGAATTGGGAGACTGTCGGTGATCAAGTCCTAGGTCTCACGAGAAAATTTGGTTCCAACCAGACAGAAAAGGAAAGAACAGAACAGATCCGTGCATTCAAACTTCCATAACAACTGGGACAAGGTCCTATTCAACCCTGTCACACGCCTTCCCTTAACTAGACAATTGGCTCTTGGCAGCTCCTTCCAGAGCTCAACTACTTTCACACTCTCGGAGACACCTTTACACTCTTCAGAGATTTGGGATCACCCTAAACCTTCCAAAGTCATTCACATGGCCCAGTGAGCAACTCCTTTCATCTGAGTAGTCTTGAACATGGTTCAGGACATGTCCTTTCTCTCAGAAGACAGGGAGATTGCCTGAGGAGTTTAGCCTAATCAGTATCCATGGCTCCCAGGTTCCAGCCAGGACCTTTCTCAGACTTCTAGGCCACATGGCAGCTATTCCTACAGTCCTTGGCCTCCTCCACATGAGGGTTCCCCAGTGGACGCCAAGGTGCATGGGACCAGAGGTCAAGCGACCTTGACCAGCCAGGCAGGATTCTCAACCCAGTCCGAAGGACTCTATCCTGGTGGCTAGACCCTCCAACCTGGAACGAGGGGTCCTGTTCTGCAGGAGCCCTGAGATGGGTTCTGACTACAGACGTTTCCAGTCTCTGTTGGGGTGCTCACCTAGAGAACAGAGAGACCAGGGACCTGGTCTTCAGATGAGCAGATGCCCCACATCAATGTCCTAGAGATGCGAGCAGTCCTGAACGCTTTGCAGGTGTTTCAGTCAGACCTTTGCCAGGCCCTCTTCTCATTCAGACTGACAACATGTCTGTAGTGTTTATGTCAGCAAGCAAGGGCCACATTCTTACCCCTTTGCTGGGAGGTGATGAGGGTCTGGTATTGGGCCCTGAACTCCACTTAGACCTCACCGCTGTTTATGTTCCAGGCATCTAAAGTGTCTTGGCCAAGAGCCTAAGCCAGTCTCGTCCAAGGCTCACAAGTGGGAGCTCTTCAGTCAGTAGTAGACCAGCTATTCGACAGATGGGGCCATCCAGAGTTGGACCTCTGTGCGTCTCCACCAACGCCAGACTGCCCAGTTCTAGGGATGTGGATATGTTGTTCTATCCGCACTGTCTATCTGGCAGTGTCCTTTCCCTTTAAATCTTGCCGGAAAGTCTTCAAGCTGGCGTCTCCCACCCACCTGGGCAGTATATCTCTTGGCTGTGCCCGTGATGCCAGATCTTCCTTTCGCTGGAAGAAGCAGGTTCCCTCCTTACCACTCCCACATTGAATAGGCCCACGTGCTCAAATCTTCGGATTTACTTCCAAACTTAAACTCGTAAGGGTTTTTTTTCAGAACGATCTTCGATCGTGACCGCAATGGAGGAAAAGTTCTCACCCAGGTTTCGGCGGTGCCCCTGCAGACAGAAGATGTGCTGACCCGCTTGCCACATGTGTGCTGCCTGGGTCACGAGCATGATACCCAGGTCTGCAATTCTGTCACTCATTTCCAACCCCTAACGTGCTCGACAACCATCTCGCCCGATTGCAGTTGGACCGTCCGGAGAAAAGGAACCCACAGGTCAAATCCAAAGAAGCCTGTTGGGTGGGCTCAGTGGCCTCCGGTCCGCCCAGCAGCTTAAACAGATGAAGGCCTTGAGGAGGAGGAGGCAACTCAGTGCTGAACTGTCCTCTCCAGCTTCCACTTCGTCACTTTGAAGTTGGGCTCACGCTACAGGCTCCTTCAAGGAGCATGTACGGTCTCTACAACAAGGGAGCTCCATTCCACCACAGCTCTTCGCCAAAAAGAAAAAGGAATCAAAAGACAGAGAAGACTCGTTGTCTGCATTCTTGGGACCAAAAGCGGTCTCGGTCTCAGGAAGCTTGGTTTTGACCTCGGTCAAAACTACAGCCTTAACTGTTGGCCTCACGTTACCCATCAGGCAAGCCTGCAGAGTCGCGAGCCAATGATCCGCCGAGATTTTCCCGACGCAGTCAACTCACTATTTCTTGATGAGGCCGACAACTCTCTTTTAGGATTCCAGTCCTTCCGATCGAGAGCCAACCCAGTCCAAGGGCTGGATTCTAGGCTCTGGTTGACCAGGGAGGAGTTTGCGGCATCTCCCCGCTCCATCTGAGTGACCCTGTAGCTTCTGATGGTCTTGGTCGTCTTCGCCTAGTTGGCTATGTGAGAACCCACAGATACCATCCTCAGTATCACAAGAAGCAGCGCTGCTGCTACTCTTCATCCTCCTCGCCGAGAAGAGGTTTTGACAAGTTGCATCAGTGCTACAAGAACCTTAAGTGGTAGCAGTTGGTTCTGGATGGTCAAAGCCCACCCTGGTAAGCACCTGGCTGTCACCTCGAAGCCTCTGCCTCTCTGGGGAGTGCCCAGAGCCGGTTGACATCACCCCTCCACCTGTGGAGCTGTTGAGACCATTCTGACTCGGCCTAAACAGCTCTCCACCGATCTTGGTGGAGCCTTCCCTCAACAGTCTCCATCTGGGGCCCCGTCCAGGAGTCTCGGTCGCTAAGGGCTTCCCATTGGCTGTCGGTCACCCTCACACCGACCAACTGTGTGGGTCAAGAGGACACCGTGTTGCTTGAGCCAAATATACCTCTCGCCAAAAGCTTATATTCAGATAAACGGGGACTTTCCTCCGATCACACACGCCAAGGCACAAGGTAGGGCTGTCCTCTCTCCTCTACTGTTTGTATTATATTTCAACCTTAGCAAGGGCGATAAGAATATCAAAAAGTAGAAGGTATCCCAATCCAGCAAGCTGAAGATAAGATCAGTCTTTCTGCTGATGATACTCTCCTTTCTCCTGTCTCCTACAGATTCGATTAAAGAGACACGGAAAATTCTATCCCGATTTGAAGAACTAGCTGGCTTTAAATTAAATATCTCAAAACCAAAGGTCTCGATATAATTATAACGCCTCAAACACCTTAAAACGAAGTCTAACCATTAAATGACACTCAACCAAACTAAAATACTTAGGCATACACATACTCATAATCTTCATGTAATTGAATTAATCAATTACGAACCTATTTCCATTGCAATCAAGAAAGACCTGATAGATGGACTCACCTTCCACTCTCCCTGTTCCAATGCATTGAAACTATTTGAATGAATGTCTTACCTCGCCTACTGTATTTGTTCCAAAATATTCCATATTTCCCATCTCAATACTATTTTAAATAATGGGATAACATGATATCAATGTTCATTTGGAACAAACAAAACCACAAATCCGTTTTCAATATTAAATTATCATTGGCTTAGGTGGAACTAACCTCCTGACCTCAAAAAATACGCAAGCCGCATTTTTTAAAATTCTTTTCTGTGGCTTTCTGAACAGTTTGATTCCTATGAAGAAATTAGAGTTTCACCTGAATGATATGTATGACATACAAAAAAATTTTCTTCTTCTGGGAGGACTCTCCTTTAAGAGACTTTACTGATATAACCTCACAGGTTTAAAAATATGGTTTAAAATGTGAAATAAAGAGCCACTTCAATTAATTAATGAATACTGTAAGATTATTTCAGAGGATGACCTATTCATTCCATCCCATGACGACCTAACTTTCTCCACATGAATATTAGGACTGGAACAGGCGCTCCAATTTTGGGTCCTAATGGGATCCTATCATTTGAAGAACTAAAACTTAAATTCAACCTACCAAATGTTGATCATTTTAGATGCCTCCAAATCAGAAACCACTTATTACGCAACAGAATCAATCAGGTCAAACTGACCCTCCACTCCCTCCCCTCTAAAACTATTTTTGACCATTCCTAGGACAACATTGGAATCATTTAATTGAAATCTATATAAATGATGCAAGATCGAACTAAAGAATCAACAAATTCAGTATTGACAAGTTGGAACAAAGATTTAGACCTCATTGTATCTAAAGAAGAGTGGTCCTCCATCTCTGCATGTGGTCAAAATCACTCAATCGCATATTTGGAGAGAATATTCATGGAAGTGTAGATCTAGGTTTTTCAGGTCACCAGCAAGTCTGACAAAATACCTTCCAATTGAATTTGGGGCTTGTTGGAGGGAGTGTGGAGCTGAGATGGCAGACCTGGCACATATAATGTGGCAGTGTCCACGCTGATGCCTTTCTGGATATGTATACAAAAAGAAATCAGTAATAGTCTTGGGGAATGCATTGAGCTCACAGCTGAAGTGGTACTTATGGCTGTCTACCCGATCGCTTCCCCATGGACCAAAAACCTGCTGCCCATTTTATTGTTGGCTGCAAAAAATTCTTAACAAGGAAATGGATGACCAAAGAAATCCCGCCATACAAGATTGGAGGCTTATAGTGAAATCTATATACCAGATGGAAAATATCACTGCAAAACTTAACCAAACGGATAAGTTCGCCACACTGTGGCAGAGATGGTCAATTTATCAAGCAGGGTTGATCCTGATTTTTGCCCATAACATGTATGAATCAGGAAAAGAAATGAGATTAGAATGGTGCCCCAGATTTGTTTGATTTTAACAAAGAATATTAAAATTTATTTTAATGCTAGACTGTATTAATTGTAAAAGATCTCCATGCATACTTGAATTATGTAAAGCTGTATAATAACAAAACTAAAGTAAGCACAGAAAAATTTGATTGTAAAATGTCTCCTGACTTAAAAGAAAAGTTCAATAAAAATATATTTAAAAAAAAAGTGACACGGTGGTCGGCCACTGACACGGGAACTCTTTGGAGTCCGACGATGATTCTCGCTCCACTCCAGTCCGTTGGATGCAGTCTCGACGGGATCTCTTGACGGAGGACGCCCCTTCGTCCTTCCTGGACATCCTCCGTCTCATCTCTGAATCCACAGGATGCCAATGGAGCCTGTCCAGAAACAGGCCCATTACCCCTTATAGATATCTTGGACAAGGGGACTCACTGACAGAGGACTTTCCAGTGGCTGAAGCCATTGTCGGCCCGAGCCCTGGAGCTTTGGCAGCACCAAGCTCCCTGCCCTGCGCCATCAGCTGCTATAGCCTGCAACATGCGGGTGACCATAGGCTCCTTCAGGGTTCACTTGAGCACCCTCGCCAAGGGGATAGTGACCAATTCAGTGTTTCAGCGCAGGTCATAAGGATGTCGACAAATCTCTGGGACAAAGAGTCCAAGAAATTGGACTACTCTGTTAAAAAGGTTTATGCTGCCTCTTTGCTCGGTCTCCATCAAGTGAGTTAGGGCTGTGATTATGGCATATTTCTTCCACGCCCTGCTCCTCCCTGGATGAGGTGCTTCCATCTTCCTGCAGACCACAGTCAAGCAGGTTCGGGATCAGGGCCGAGTTGTTGCTAAACAGCAGCTCCAGACAGCTCTGAACATAAGGGATTCTTGTGCTTGCTCGGTGGCAGACGCAGTCGCCATGCACCTTAGGCTTGGCTGAGGATTTCGACCTTCACAGCAAATACCCAGCACAAATTGGTGGATGTACCTTTCTGGGCACCCTGACCTGTTTTGGGCTCAGAGTAGAGGGTTGTCACAAACGCACTCACAGGTCAGCCGTCTGCCTCCAGTGCCAAACCTTGAAGTGCAGTATGTGAACAGGAGACAAACTAGGTAACCTTCCTGTCTGTTTTGGGTCTGAATCACCTACTGACCTCGAATCTGAGGTAAAATATGAACCCTTTTTGCTAGCATGGCCAGTTAACAGGATCCAGATATCGCACCCTCTTCGGGAAAATGCAGTGCAACATTTAACCCAGTGGACACTCAGCCTGGTTCACAACTTTCCCTTTGATTCAGTTTGAGACCTAGGTAATTTCTTAACTTAGCAAGACAAAACACACTTAAGCCCTTAACAGTTTTTGTCAGTAATATCAACACTGTTCCAGCATTCACATGCAAAAGAAAATAAGAGGCACAGGCAAAAATTAAAGAAAATGATGTTTACTAAAATTATAAAATAGATAAAATACAAAATGTGGAACATATAAAATTGGGTTTACAGTCTTTAAATTAAATTGACAATTATACAAAACAAAGCCTTATTACTGAATTTCTACTCAAGTAATAAATAGGTGGTTGAATTTACCTAAAGTGCTGTGAGAGTTTGTCAGGAGTCCCACCTCAAACCAGAGGCAAAATGTCAAAAGCCAAAACCAAAATGCCAAATGCAATGTTTTCTCCCAGCTGGCTGGTGATATGTATCACAAAACCTCCTCCTCCCCTGATGACACAGCTCGCAGATGCTGGCTGTGAGATCACTCAAACCTGAGAACTTAAATTAATTTATCAGTCACATGTCTCAGCCCACTGCTCAAACATTCCAATTAAAATATATATATATCTTCTTCTTAATTAGTGAGGCCTTATAACAGACAGAATTATCCCTTTGATGTCATCAGAAGTTTCCTGAGGAGCTGCAGTCACCGTGTTAAAGCTAACAAATCAGTTAAAACTGGCCTTTTCCTAAGAGGTCATAAAACGATACTTTGTGCCTGTGTTTCAAAGTAAAGGGATAGTTTACAACCATCATAACTAGGCCTTTATTATGTCCCAGGAAGTCCTGCAACTATGTGTCCACACAAAGAAGAAAACTAGTTATCTAGCTAATGTAGCAATTGTTTTGGGGTCAAAAGGTCGGGCCTCTTTAAAACGGTCTTCCAGATAGCCTGCTGACCCAGCTATGTCTTATAAGCAGAAATTTTAAAACATATATTTATAACAAAATTATACACCTAGCTAGTTGACTGGTATACTGTTACATTCCTCCCTCCTAGACTGAACTTACAGGAATCTGTTGCTAAGCATGGGATGTGAGTTCCCAAAATCGGTTCACTGCTCAAACTGATGTGATAACCTGTCTGCATTTGTGTTTGCTGTCGCTGTCCCATGAGTAACAGTCATGTCAAAACCCTGCAAGGCAAGGCTCCACCTTAACAGCTTACCATTTGTTTTACCCATTTGTGCCAGCCAAACCAGGGGTTGTGATCTGTTTGTACCTCAAAGTCCTCCGATAGGTATGGCTTCTAACTTCTTTACTGCCCACACCATGGCAACGCATTCTTTTTCCACCGTAGAATAAGCCTACTTCCTGGGAAGTAACTTCTTAGTGAGGTACACTACTGGGTGATCTTTCCCTTGGTTGACGTTTGACTAAGTACTGCCCCAATACCCACATCTGAGGCATCAGTGTCGACTGCAAAGGGTTTATTATAGTCTGGCCTGGCTAATACAGGAACACTGCACAGTGCCTCCTTTAGTCGTGTAAAGGCTTGCTCACAGGCTGGTTCCCAGTTCATCCTTTTTGGCATCCTTTTCTTTAATGTGCCAGATAGGGGAGCAGCCAGGGACACTGTAATTTGCTACAAATTTCCTATAGTACCCTGTAGTCCCTAGAAAACTCCAGACTTGCTTCTGTGTTTCAGGTGTGGGCCATGCCTTGATTGCCTCAATTTTTGCTTGGTTAGGACGGAGCTGTCCCCGGCCTACTACATGCCCAAAGTATACCACCTCAACCATGGCCACCTGGCACTTCTCAGCTTTTATAGTGAGCCCAGCCCTCTGTATCGTGTGCCTAGCACTTCCCTAAGGTGGGCCAGGTGTTCCTCCTAACTGGTACTGAAGATGGCAGTGTCATCTGGGTCGCCCGCAGCGTACTCCTCAAGCACCATTTAACACCTGGTTCACCAACCTCTGGAAGGTGGCAGGCGTTCTTCATTCTGAAAGGCATTACTTTAAACTCCGATAACCCTATCGGATGATGAAACCAACCTCTCCCAAGCTCTGGCAGTTAACTCTCCTGCCAATACCCTTTTGTCAGGTCAGTAGTGGTAAGGTATGTCACCCCTCACAACTTGTCCAGGAGTTCGTCCATCCTTGGCATTGGGTGGGTGTCTTTTATTTTTATTTAAAGTTTATTAAAGATTTTGTTATACAAGAAACCACAAAATAAACCACATTAACAATCGTGGTACTAATAACACTAATAATTAACTGGGAGTGCCCCCAGCCCACATCCCCCCCCACTCCTCTCTAACCCTCCCCCTCTCCCTCATCCCCAGTCCCTAGCACGGCAACAATGGGTAACACACTTATACAGATATAAAGAAAGACGCTAACAGATCTTCACAGGAGTACAAGGAATATATGGAACCCCAGATTCTCTCAAACTTGGGTAATCTATTGTTGAGTCTAGCAGTTGTCCTTTCTGTTCTGAGGTGGGCAAGCAGTTCCTGGAGCCATTCATTGTAACAAATAGTAACCTAGTCTTTCCAGTGTTTTAGTACCAGTTTCTTAACTGAGAGAGCTATAACGGCTATGTGAAATTTTCGATTAGTAACAGCAACCTCTGCAAAATCTCCTAAGAGGCAAATTTTGGGTATGAACAGGTCCTGTAATCCTAATAATGGGATGGCTTTATGTTTGATACTAGCCCAGAGGTGCCACCTTGGGCAATCCCAAAAATGTGAAGCAGGGTGCCAGGCACTTCTGACACCTTGAACAAAGAGCAGGCCTTGACTTGTAGCATCTTGGCCAACTTCTCCGGAGTACAGTAAAGGTTATGCAAAATGTGGAATGATTAAACGGAGTCTGTCTTGGGTCACAAACTCAGGACACCTCTCCATACTCCGTCCCAGTTGATGGGTGTGTCCGGAAAATGAGCAGACCAATATGGTACTACACCATTGACTTCGGATAGATCCACTCATACAAGAAGTCAGACTTTTGGATACAGTGTGTGGTAACATTGCCCAATCTGATAAATCAGGCAAAACTGGAATTTAGGTTGTTGAGGAAGTACTGGAATGAAAAACTGAACCAGAAGGTGCCTCAGTTGGTAAATTTTAAAAAATGGAAGATCTAAGGATACGGATTTGGCAATGATCTCCGGAGAAGTGAGCCAAGAGCCCCTTACATTCATAAAATAGGAGATGGAAACAGAGGCTAGCTGGGGCAACCATGAGGGGAGAGAGCATACTGCCTGCAATTCTAAAATTAGGATTACTCATAAAGGGTTGGGAGACATCGAAGATAGGGTTGTGTCTCAGTAACACGCAAAGCTGAGAGTGCACTCGAACGGAGACACCTATGGGAGTGGTACACAATTGCAGGGGCAAGGATTTGAAAGAGACATGTAGAAGGGCAGCTGGAGAGAGGCCGTAGGAGAATCTAATCTCTGTCTATGCGGAGCCAAAGTGGGGTACAGGGGAAACCCACTGGGGCTCCTACCGAGCTAACCATTTAAGATATTTGCTGGCGTGACTCGGCCTAATAGTAAAGACCCAAGGGCAAGACGCAAACCTCCTTGATCTTGGGGGCTGCCAACTTATAGTATGCTCTACATGGGGCCTTACCTTCCAGATAAACTTTGTGATGTGACTGTGTACCCTTCTGAACCAACAGTGTGGAAGCCAACATTTAGAAGACTGAGGGGTAGAAAAGTCTTGGAAACACATTCATATTTATTAGGTTGATCCTGCCCACAGAGAAAGAGGAAGGAGGGACCACCTGTTCATATCTTGAAGAATTATCTGAAGAACAGCATCGAGGTTTGCTTTCTTGAGTCCCAAGCCTTACAAGAAAGGTCAATCCCAGGTATTTAAACGATTTGGGAGTTCAGGAAAACCCTAAAGAAGTTATCAAAGGTTTCTGAAATTTATGGTTCAGAGGGAACACAGTTGTCTTATCAATACTCAATTTGTAATTGAAAAGGAGCTGAATTTTTAGTAATACTTAGGAGAGGGGATGGACGGGCGGGGTCCGAGATTTGAAGGAGGAGGTCATCCATATATGCGGAGACTTAATCTTCGTGGTCATACACCCTAATGCCTCGTATCAATGGGCAATCTGTGAGTCTACAATTAAGGGTTCCAAAT
Source organism: Neoceratodus forsteri (assembly GCA_016271365.2). Taxonomy (NCBI): domain Eukaryota; kingdom Metazoa; phylum Chordata; order Ceratodontiformes; family Ceratodontidae; genus Neoceratodus; species Neoceratodus forsteri. The sequence goes on along the minus strand of CM028131.1, from coordinate 493,516,255 downwards.
AGAGATTGAAAAGAAGGGGGCATCCCTGTCTAGTCCCTGAATGAAGTGGAAATAATGAGGAAACCTCCCATTGCAGTAAATACAGGCAGTGCAGAAGACCTTAATTTTGGAGGAACCAAAAGCATGCATAGTTCTGAAAAGTACTGCCAGTTAACTCTATCAAATGCCTTCTCGGCTTCCAGGAGACCAGCACCGAGGGGATCGGACTTCCTGGACACCGAGAAAACATAGCCAGTGTACTAAGGTGGTTCCACTTGAAGACCTCCCTCATAAACCCCACCTGTTCGGGACCGATGAGGTCTGGTAATAAAAGATTAAGCCAGTCAGCTATATAATCTTAGCAAGTATTTTAATGTCTTGGTTTAGGAGGGATATTAGTGTGTAGCTCGTGACCAGATCCATCCACTTGCCCGATTTGGGTAGCAGAATAACTAGGGCTTCAAAGAAAGTATTGTCAGATGGTGTACCAGAAAGAATATGATGTAAAGAGAGTGGAGCAGTGGGCTAGCAGTTTTGCAAAGGCTTTTATAAAATTAGAGGTGAAACCGCCTTTGGCTCAAGTCTTTTCAGAGGGGAGGTCACCAATCACCTGGAGGATTTCGCCTGCAAAATGGGAGACAATAGAGCAAGGTCCTGATCCTTCGACAGTGAAGGATGAAAGGCCTTCAGAACTCATCTGCATCCTGAGGATGAGGGGGTATAGCATGGGCCTATACAACATCCTATAGTAAGCTTCAAATTCAGCTGCAATGTCTCACGGGAGGCCTTCAGGGGTCCGTCCACTGAAGACCGGATAGGCTGATCAGTCTAGCCGATTCTTGTTTTTTGATCCTCAAGGCAAGTAACCGTCTGGCCTTCTCACCTTGATCTGTATAGCTTGCTTTAGTTTTAAAAATAACTTTATTTCCAAAAGTGCCTTTCAGATATCAAGGGCTTTACAAAGATTAAAATAAGAATAATAAGAACAATAAAATACATTATAGAGCAAAACAATCTGACAGGGTTCATTTACTCAGTGCTGTTAAAGGCTTAGCACCATAAAAGTTAACGCTTGCTTAAAGCTTCCCACTGTCGTGCACTCCGCAGCCGGCGAGGTAGAGAATTCCAGAGGGTAGGGGTAATGAAACATGAAAGCACGGGCCCTGAAGACTTCAAAGACACTCTCTGGATCTCTAGCAACCCTCGTCGGCAGAACGGAGCTGTTGTTCTGGGCGATAGGGAACCAAACACTAGTAGTGAGTGCCATATTCTGCCTTCTCTCGAAAAGCTCTAAGTAAACTCCTTTGAGCCTTGAAAGTTCCAACCTGAACTGGTCTGAGGAGTGTGAAGTGATTTGGATTCCTCATAGCTCTAATTTGAGAAAGTGTGGTTAAGAGGCTTCATCCCTCTGAGGTATGTCTTTAACCAACACCCACTCACATCTGGCTTACCCAGAGAACCCCTGGCTAGTCTCATTAAAGTGGGTTTTATGTTCTGAGATTAACTGGATTGTTCTGGGGTCCTTCAAAAGTTGGTTATTTAATTTCCAGATCTGCTGGGATTTAGGTAGGGTAGATAGGAAGAGGAGACAGGTGACTAGAGAGTGATCTGGGGCGGGGGCCTGGTTGTATGCTCGAGCCCATCACCCTTGGAATAAGAGATTGGGAAAGAAGGATGTAGTCAATACGGGATAAAGTCCCGTGGCGGTGAAGTAAAAGTATACTCTTTGTCCAGGGGTGAAATACCTGTCAGATGTCACACAGGCCCAGGTGGTCAGTTAGTCTCTTAGCGCACGCTGTGCCGGGAAAGCCCCCTCTGAGCAGAGCCAGATCGGTCCAAGGCTAGGGTCAAAAGAAGGTTCCAGTCCCCACCTGAAATTATTGGGAGTTCCAAGAAAGGAGAAAGAATCTGAAGAAGTTGGGAAAGAAGGAAGGAGACTCTAAATTGGGACCATAAATGCTGCCTAATAGTAGCTCCGTGGTATGGAGCAGGCCTTTAACAATATTACCTGTCATTAGGGTCCTCAATTATTTCAGGTGGGAGTAAAGGCACAGACCTAGTCAACAAGATCATCACTCCATGCAGCTTTGAGTAGTGCCTTCTATGGAAAAGATCTGGCCAGTAAACTGTTGTCTAAGTTGGTTGGCCTTAGAATCAAGGAGGTGGGATTCCTGGATAAAGATTACATTAGATCAAAAGAGGTGACATGCTTCAGAACCTTATTTTGTTTGATTTTATGCCTTATCCTTTACATTCCAGGTGGCAAGGGTAAGTTGACTAGCCAGTCCTGTGAGCATTATGTGCAACAGCGTCAGTTATGGAAGCCGATATGTGTGTACTTGATATGGATTTGAAGAAAGCGTATGCCGTGGCTCACCCCCTCCCCAACCCGCCAACCAACAAACTACTCTACAAAACCAGTGAAACAACTTGAAGAGTCGCCCCTCCTAAAACTGTCCCTCCACCAATCCACCGTCTCCCCACTCCCTTCACTGTCATGGCCCATGAAAACAGCCCACCAACATTAAACCTCCCCCAGCCAGCCTCTACCCCAGTAACAGGAATCTAAATAATTAGTCAAACTCAGTTATTGGTAAACAATGCAAACCTTTGAAGGCAAAGAACAAGAGAGTAAAACTTTTGACCTTGGTAAATGACACAAGTTCTAAACATTTGGAACTCCCACACTCAGCATTCACAAACTATCAAGAAATTCAGTGACATTTAAACTCTGAAACAAGTGAAGAAGGTCATATTAGCTGACCAAGTCTCATCAAACAGATAGATGCAGAGACTTAAAACCAGGGAGACAAAATGCTAAAAGAGTAAAAAAAAAAAAGGGGTGGGGTGGGGTGATCCATTTCAGTAAAAGTTGTACAGCAAAGCGTCCTATCTTAGCAGGAAAATCAGAGCAGGTTGTCAGGCATATTCAGGAGAAAGTCTGATGTTATCCAGTATTCAAGAGGAAAGGGAAACAAGGAATTAACCAAAGAACAGCCTGTGGGGAAAGTTGAAATAGTCGTCGGTTCCACATCAGCAGGGAAAATGTGAATGTCATTATTAGATGTTGAATTAAGGGCAGACTGTGGCTGCTCTAGCGGCAGAAAACACTGTACAGGCAGATCAGGTGGAGACTGCTTCAGCTTGAATGCGAATAGGATTTCATATGACTGCTCTGCTGAGAACGAGCAGACATGGATCGCGGATCACTGCAAGACGGCATGGAAGTATACTCAAAGCCTGGCGCTTCATCCGAGGAGGCAATCAAAGCCATTACCACAGCGATCGGAAATTCCAATAAGGTACTGCCAGTTTAATCTCGTTGCAGTTTGTAGTGGCAGTGATCAGGACAAGCAATGCGCAGTACCACAATAGGCAAAAGTGTGCAACAAATTAAGATAGACACAGTAAAATTGCTAACTGAACAAGGGTTGATGATCCTGGTAGCTTGATTTTCAAGGGTCCGAATAGGTTAGGGAGTGCCGTTTTGAGGCTTGCAGTTGCTGTGTCAGCATCTTCGTAGGTGATCCAGGAGCCAGAGGGAGAACTTGAAGGTGAGCTGGGTACCCCATTTGAACTTGAGCCCGGCTGCAATAAGTTTCAGAACCAGCTGGTGAAAAGCTCTTTGTCAAACTGTAAGTGGGAGGTACTGGGTAACCCAAATTTTAGCCCCTATCCCATTTAAGTTCTTGGATTTCCTGCACCTTCAATATAAAAGTGCTGGCGTTCCTGGTAATTCAGGAACCAAAAAATGAAGGTGAGGCGGAGCACCCTGTGCTGGCATCAGATGAAGGAGCACGGTGGTCCGGCTCGATTATGTATTTAGGCCCAATAGGAGATGGGCCTGCCACTTTTCGACAAACTTCTGTGTAAAATGATCGGGTCTAGCCTTCCTCCTTCTTGGTAGGCTGATCAGCACCACAGTATTGCAGTAGCACAGCCCTCAGTCCTCTACCTTGCTTTCAAGTTTAGAAATCCTCTACCAGGTAGCAGTCAGGTAAGGTTCGAGCTTTGCTGATTTCGTTCCAGAGAATAGCAGGCGAGCCTTGTTGTCTGAAGTGCGTGTAGAGATGTCCTCCAGGGCTTGGGTGACAGATTTAAGTTCCTGGTGATCAGCCTCAGTTCCTCTTTGAAGGGTTGGTGCTCAAGAAATTGGGCCACCGTGAAGGTTCTTGATCTGAGTTAGAAGCAGTCGCGTTCTGAGAACTTGCAGCAGAGGAGGCCTTGGATTTTTAGGGGCCTTTTCTGGGTAGACGGCATCGCCTTCTTCATTCCACATCCATTAGCTCGGTCGTAATGTTGCAGAAGATCTTCGAGGTGGGATGTGCAGATGCAGATCCACAAATGAAGCCAGAACACGAGCAAACTTACAATTTGATGGTCGGGTGGCTGGAGCTGTGGAGAGAGCGCTATCTGGTACTCTGCATCACGTGACCCGCCCGCATTGGGTGGGCGTCTGACTAGTGACTGTGTTGAGTCCATGATAGTCCACACAAAAAGCGAGTAGAGCCACCTTGGCCCAGGAGCAGTGGGATTTCTGGATTACCCCTAAATCTAACATTTCCTCCACCTCCTCCTAATACCCTTTTGGATCGCCTCGGACACCCGATATGCTGTTCACCATATGGGCGCTTGCGTCCCCGCCTCCACATCATGCGTCGCTATGGGGTTCGGCTCCAGGCTTGGCGCCAAATAATTGGGCAGAGTCTGCTAAAACCTCCCTTACTTCCTGGATCAGGTCTGGGGTCAACTGGGGTGACATTTTGTTGCCTCCACAGAGGACTCCCGCTCTTTCTTCCAGCAAGTCCAGAAGGGGTCTCATTCGTCAGTCCTCCTCCCCAGGACTACACACTGCAAAGATCATGTCAGCCCTATTTGCATATGGCTTCATCATGTTGACATGGTACATTCTTTGGGTAGGTCTCCTGTCAGGTAGTTCTATAATGTAGTTACGTCATTCACCTGTCTGACTTCCTTATACGGTCCTGCCCACTCTGCCTAGAACTTATCTTTCCGGACCGGATTAGTGACCATGACCTTCTGACTCCACCGTGTATTGAAATGTAGCTGTGGCTCTGGCGGTCGTACCATACCTTTTTGTTTTTGTTGGGCAGCTGCCAGGTTGCTCTGGCTGTTCTCATAAGCTCCTTCAGCTTTTCCCTAAACTTAAGGGCATAATCCACTGTGGGAGTTCCCTGGGTGGTGTGCTTGCCTTCCCAGTCCTCCTGGATCAGATCTAGGGACCCACGTGCCCTGTGTCCATATAAGAGCTGAGAAGGGGGGACCCCTGTCGACTCTTGGGGCACCTCCTGTATGCGAACAGGTGGGAAGGTATTTCTCCCAGTCCCTCCCATGCTGTTCAGCAAGCGCTTGGAGCATCGATTTAAGGGTACCATTGAATCTTTCCACAAGTCCATTGGCTTGCGGGTGATAAGGTGTCGCGGCATCTCTGCACCCTCCACACTTCTCCCACAAACATTTCATCAGGTCCGACATGAAGGAACCCCTTTGATCGGTGATAACCTCCTGCAGAAACCGAACAGGGAGAAAATCCCTAACAAGGCATCTGCCACTTTGTCTGTCCTCAGTGAGGATAGGGCGACTGCCTCTGGGCACGGGTGGCATAATCCACCACTGTTAGGATAAACCTCTTGGCCGGAAGAGCTGGGGTATTCAGTGGCCCCATGTATCCATTCCTACCCTCTGGAATGGCTTCTCCACTATAGGCAAGGGAATTAGGATGGCTTGGGTTTTCTTACCAGTGACAAGACCTGCAGTACTCCTGGGGAATGACAAGCTGCTTGCCCATCACCCCTCCCTCTGTCCTTCGTCCCTAGTATACAGCAGTCCATTGTCCCAATAAACTCTTTGCTTTCCGTCACCACCTCCCTTGCTCCGTCCAGAATCTGCCCAAGCCCTCAGCTTCTCTAAACTAGGGTCATTTTCTGAGCAACTGCAAAATCCAGTACCGTTCCCAAGGCATGGGACAGGTCCCTCAGTTTCTAAACTAGGGTTCCCAGCTCTAGCATCAGGGCATTCAGGGTCACTGCCATCCCTAACCCTCTGACAATGGGCTACTCCTTCTTCCTCAGGGTAACCTTCTGTAGCTGTTCTGTTAACTGCTACCTGGAATTTCGACCCCCTTTCACTATCCTCCATATCAGGGGACACAGGCTGGGGAACAAAGCTTCCCAGTGTTTTCCGTGGGGGCTTCTGTGGGGTCCAGGGAACTACAGTTTCCCTTTGCTGTAGGCTGTGGGTAACTGCACACCATCCCTTTTGGAGATTGTTCCCAATAATTACGCCGAGCAAGATTCTCTGCTACTGCAACTTTTACTGTCTCCTTGTCTCACCCCAGTCCAGGAGAACACTAGCAAGTGGCAGCGTTTTCTCCTTCCCAGTGAATTCCTGTAGAGTCACAAATTGATTGGGTAGAAGCTGTTCAGGCTCTACCAAATCCACTTTACCAAAGTCTAGGATGCCCCTGTGTCCCTTAATCCATGGGTCTGTACCCCATTCACAGTAACTGGGTGTATGTGCTCCCTCGTTTTTTTTTTTTTAACTGTTTCTGCATCACAGCACGGAACACTCTCTGGACACTCTCTCACCATATCCACTCTACCGCCCACTGTGGACCCTGCCTTCTTCAAGGGCGTTACTGTCTTCGAGCACCGGGTGGCTATGGGCCGAGGGAGACCCGAGGGCAGGGCAGGGAGACCAGTGTTGGGCGTGTGGCGGTCCGGCACTGGGAGGGCCATGGCCTGTCCGGGCTGAAGGAGTTTTCCATGTTAGTCCACAGAGCCCTCCTCCCTCCTGAAGCGTGACAATCCCCTGGCCTTGCAGCAACCCTGCTGGCGTCTGCCACGGCACTCCCCGGCTGCAGTCCGCATCCTGCAGCACCCCGCTCTCCACTGGGGTCGCTGGGATGCTGGACAGCCCACCACCCTCCCCTGGGAGGAGAGCAGCCCTAGTGGACGCTTAGTCCTCTCCCCTGCCGCGCCAAAACTCAGGTCGCCAGTGTGGCATCCAGTGCCTCAACCCTTGCGCCACTGGCCCGCTGCTCCCTCATGTTTACTGGCATGCTTTCAGGGATACACAAATAGCCCACTTCTTTCCTAGCACCACGTTGTGCACTCTGCTCCTTGGACACTGCTGGCAAGATGCCCAGGTTGTCTGCAAACCAACATTTATTTCTTTTATCAGGCAAATCTTTTCTTTGTAACTGAGGGCTGCCTGATTTCGGTGGTAGTAGGCAGGGGTTTACGCTGCCCTGAAGGCGCGTTGTACCCTTTCTGCGCTTCCATGCCCGCCCCCTCCCTCTCAGAGCAGGTCTGCTCCTGGCATAGCAGTCCGAGAGTTCAACAGCCTCCTGCACTGCTTTTGGACTCTCGGTCTTCTAGCTCATGTTTTCAGCTCTGCTGGGCACACCCAAAGAACAGCTCTAAAAGTACAACATTTTCAGTTTTCTCTACAGAGTTTGCTTCAGTCCCTTCCACTAACGTTTTAAAACTGACGACGTTTAGTGGCTAGCTCCTTGGCTCATGTCAGGGCTTCTCCTGAACTTACGAATTTAACTCTGTGTGCCTCTGCTGTTAAGTCATATTTCTTTAACAGTGCAGCTTTATGTTTGCCATAATTATCCATAATTATTACAGTTCTGATTGTCCATTTGACCCAGTGCATCACAAGCTTTCCTGGTAAGTAGTGGGGATAGCTAGAAGCTCCAGGACACTCTGGGAATTTTTGCCTGAATACAAACTTTTTCAAATGAATTTAAAATGCATCCATATCTTCCCCTCTTTAAATTCAGCTATCAATTTAGAATTTAATTTGTAACCCAGTCCTGGAGTCCCAGGTCCCATGCCACTTACCTGCTCTGGCTGGTCTTCGGAGTTGTAGCTTCTCCAGTTCAGATCTCCTCTGGAGCTCTCTCTCCTGTCGTTCAGCCTCTCTCTGAAGCTGTTGCTGTCTTTCCTCTGCCTTTCTCCACGTTGGTTTTCTTTTGCCTCCACCTCTCTCTGAAGCTGTCGCTCTCCTTGTTCTAACTCCAGCTCCATTCTCCAGGACTCTGTCTGCACCCGATCCTTCTGGCTCCAGAATGCTGTTGACCTTCTCCTGCTGCTGTGGCTGTTGGCTTGCATTGGTCCTGCTGTCCTCCTCCCTGGGTCTGGATACTGCACTGGACCTTGGATCCTCCATGCACAAGGTTTGGACTTGGGCATCGGCTGCCACAAGAACCTCCACGAGATGCTTTCTGACTTGCCCCTCGTGCTGGACTCCCTCTGTCTTGGCACAACTTCCTCAAGTAGTCTGCAGTGTACTCACTGTAGTTGGAAACCATCTTCTTCCCTAAGCTACAGCTACACTAGCTTATACCCCAAAAAAAAACGGGTAGAGAACTTGGACTGTAAGCACAACGATATAGTTCTCTATATTTAAATTACTGCCTTATTTTTACTTGTGAGGCTGTTACAGTTAATCTGACACACTGGACTGTTAATGCTCGTGTTACCAATTGCTTTTTAAATTGCACTGCACCAGATCTGTCACAAATGCACTCTGCAAGGCAGCAGGCCCTGTCTTCCTACAGTGCCAAACCTCAAAGTGCAATATGTGAACAGGAGACAAACAGGGTAACCCTCCTGTCTGTTTTGGGTCCGAATCACCTACTGGCCTTGAGTCCTGAGGTAAAATGTGAACCCTTTTTCGCTAGTACACGCCCCTGTTAACAGGATCATATATCGCACCCTCTTCAGGAAATGCAGTGCAATATTTATCCCAGTGGGCACCCAGCCTGGTTCATAACTTTCCCTTTTTGACTCAGTTTGAGACCTAGGTAATTTCTTAACCTAGCAAGACAGTAACACATTTCTAAGCTCTTAACAGTTTTTGTCAGTAATATCAACACTGTTCCAGCATTCACATGCAAAGAAAATAAGAAAAAGAACAGGGAGAATTTCAAGAAAATGTTTACTAAAATTAAAAACAGATAAAATACAAAATGCAGAACATATAAAATTGGGTTTACAGTCTTTTAAATTAAATGGATAATTACACAAAAGCAAAGCCTTATTACTGAATTTCTACTACCCTAGGTTTCAAGTAATAAATAGGTGGTTGAATTTACCTAAAGTGCTGTAAGAGTTTGTCAGAGTCCCACTAAAACCAAAATGCCAATTGCAATGTTTTCTTCCAGCTGGCTGGTGATGTGTATCTGGAACTCCTCCCTCCTCCCGATGGCACAGCTCACAGATGCTGGCTGTGAGGTCACTCAAACCTGAGAATTTGAATTTATCAGTCGCATGTCTCAGCCCACTGCTCAGACATTCCAGTTAATATATACATAGATATTTATGTATATATATGTGTGTGTGTGTGTGTGTGTATATATATATATATATATATATATATATGTATATATCTATCTTCTTCTTAATTAGTGAGGCCTTATGACAGACAGAATTATCCCTTTGATGTCATTAGAAGTTTCCTGAGGAGCTGTGTTCACCTAGGTGTGAAAGCTAACAGAAATCTGTTAAAACTGGCCTTTTCCTCAGCGGTCATAAACACATACTTTGTCCTGCATTTTAAAGTAAAGGGATAGTTTACAACCGTCATAACCTGGCCTTTATTATGTCCCAGGAAGGCTTGTAACTATGTGTCAACACAGAAGGAAACTAGTTATGTAGCTAATGTAGCAACTGTTTTGGGGTCAAAAGTCAGGCTTCTTTAAAAGCCGTCTTCCAGATAGCCTGCTGACCCAGCTATGTCTTATAAGCAGAAATTTTAAAGCGTATATTTATAACAAAATTATACAGATAGCTAGTAGACGGGTGTCATGTTACAACTGTCATCTCCAGCGATAGAGAAGTCCAGTGCCACCTTGGACTCTGTCCAGTTCATCCAGAAGTACTCCAAGCAGCAGAAGCGTAAGCCCTTTCGGCCTTCCACTCCTCCGCTAAGTCTGCCTAGTACCAGTCTAAGCAGCAGCAGGCTCAGTCTTGGTGCCCTCAGCTCCAAAGTGCGGCTTTGGTCTCCCAAAAGCCGTGAGGGAAGGGCCCCCAGTAACCCGCACTGCGGTCCTCCTCCTACAAGCCTTCTCAGTGACTGGATGGGGTAGCCACCCTCATACCTGTCGCATCTCCACGAGGTCCTCCCGTGGGGAGCCAACTTCGCCACTTCCTTTCCACTTGGTCCCTGCTGTTACCATGGACAGGTGGGTTCTGGAAGGGACGGTCAGGTGCTGCCTCTGGAATTCGAGCAGTACCCTCCAAGCTGAGCCCGCCCCACAGGAGGGCTTAGTCCAGACACTGGTCGGCTTTCCAAGACGACATCGCCAACTCCTCCACAAGGAGGGTAGTGGCCAGGGTAGCGGATCCTCCTGCAGACCCATGGTTTGTCTCCAGATACTTCCTGCTGCCAGAACGGACGGGAGGCTGGCGCTCCATTCTAGATCTACACAACCTGAACAAGTTTCTCAGGTCTTGTACCTTCAGGATGGTAACTCTGTCCCAGATCATACCATTTCTCGAGCAAAGCATGTGGTTTTGCTCAGTGGATCTCTAGGATCGTTCTTTCACATCCCAATCCGTCTGTCCACGAAGTTTCCTCCCTTCCAGGCAAGGGCCCTTTCCGAGTTCAGGCCATGCCATTCTGCCTCTCCTCAGCCCCAGGGTCTTCACCAAATACATGTCAGTGGCGGCGGCCTGCCTTCAGCATCGAGGGGTCTGGGTCTACCCCTACCTGGATGACTGGTTGATTGCAGGTTCCTCTAGGCAGGAGGTAGAGCGTCCAGGGACCTGGCACTCCAAACTTGCATTGACCTGGGCCTCCTCATCAACGAGGCCAAGATGGAACTGTTGCCCATGCAGGTGATCAGTTTCATTGGAGCAGAGCTTGACTCTTGCTGAGCCAGAGCCAGGCTCCCAGCGGACAGGGTGGAGGTTCTCTCATCCTATACCCAGTCATTTCTGGTTGGGCAGTTGCACCCTGCCAGGACTTCCTCGACTTTTGGGTTTACATGGCAGCCTGCAACACAGTGGTCTGATGGGCCCGGTGACATATCGCTCCCTTGCATGTGGGAGCTGGCCAGCCAATGGTCCCAGCGCTGAGGTCTCTCGACCAGCTGGTCAGAATGATGCTCTCCAGTGGTCGACCGTCCTGGAGCATCTGCAGGAAGGGATCATTTGTCCGCCCTGAGCCGATAGGCATTCTGACGACCGACGCCACACTCATGGGATGGGCTGCCCATCTGGGGGAATACTATAGAGTCCATGAGCTTTGGAGCTCTGAAGAATCCCAATGCTACATCAGCCTGCTGGAGCTCCAGTAGTTTAGCTGGCGCTGACTGCGTTCGGCGTATTCGTTCGGGGTCAAGTGGTTTAGCAGACAGACAACACCATGACCATGTACTAACTACCTCAACAAGCGGGAGGGACGCATTGCTGGCCGTTGTGCAGAAGCTCTGCACCTGGACCATGGTGCACAGCCTGGAGGAAGATCTCCTAGCCATTCATGTGGCAAGAACCTCCAGTCAGTTGGCGGATGCCCTGAGCCAGGTGGGTGGAGGTGTCTCATGAGTGGTCTCTCCATCCAGAGGTTGTGTACTGTCTGTTCTCCCAGTGGGGCACCCTCAGGTAGACCTGTTTGTCTCCAGGGAGAACACAAAGCTGAGGCTGTATTGCCCCAACCCCTCACTGCAGGGGATACTCTTCGTGGCCATGGACGCCAGGCCTCTGCTATGCCTTCCTCCACTTCCCTTGATCCACAAAGTGTTACTCAAGATCAGGAGGGACAAGGCACAAGTGATTCTGGTGGCTCCAGACTGGCCCGCCAGTGTTGGTACCCTGATCGCATGATCAACAGGCTCCAGGCGTCTTCCAACACACCGGACCTGCTTTCAATCAAACAGGGAAGGTACTCACCCGGACCTTCAATCCCTGCACCTAACACCCTGGTTCCTGACCGGCTAGAGTTCTAGGCTTTCGGTCTGTCGAAGACTTTTCAGTGTTTGGAGGCTTTTTGGGATTCGACTACAAATGCAATGCCTTCAAGTGGAAGAGATTCTCCATTTTTGTGTCGGGGCAGGGGCTGGACCCCTAGACCTGTCTGGTGGCCAGCATTTTGGACTGTCTATGGCAGTGGTGCACAACTTTTTATTTTGTGGAGGGCCAGACTGAAGACTTGAGTCAAGGCCAAGGTCAAGGCCACTGTAAAATGGCCCGAGGTGACAAATGTCCAGCAAGACATTATTAAATGTACATATAAAACAAATAAAACCATACATTTATCTGTTTATTTATCAACATGTTACTGAACCTAAAAACAACAGAAAATAAAGACTGCAAGTGGAACCTGCTAGCTCTCGGGCGCCCACGGACAGCTGCTGTTGGGAGGGCATTTGGCCCCTGCACGTTGTGCACCTCTGGTCTATAGTCTCTCTCCAAATGGGGCTTCAGTTGATGACCCTTAAGGTGCACCTGGCAGCCATCTCCAGCTTACTAGGCGCAGGCTGGTCAGCAGTCGATGGCGCAGGAGACAGTGGTCTAGCATTTTCCAAGGCTTAGTCACATATCCCCTCCGGTGTGTGGAACCTCCACCTCTGTGGGATCTACTGCTGGTATTTGCAAAACTCATGGGCAAGCCATTCGAACATATGCACAAGTGTGAGATGTCACATTTGTCATGGAAGATCGCCTTTTGGTGGTCATTGCGTCAGCCAGAAGGATTCAGGAGCTCAGGCACTTTCGATTGTAGTCTCCTTGTCTAGTCTTCCACAGGGACAAGGTTGTCATGCTCCCAATCCGAAATTCCTCCGAAGGTTGTGTCGGAGTTTCAGCTGAATCACGTGATGACTCTTCCGGTGTTCTACCCAAATCACACCTCGGATGCCAAATACAGGCTCCATACTTTGGACCTGAGGTGAGTGCTCGCCTATTACAAAGAGCACACGGCTGGTGTCGGAGAGAGGTTCACCAGCTATTTGTTACCTACAGTGAAGCCCCTGGCAGACCTGCAGCCAAGGGGCGACTGGCAGATGGATTGTATCATGCGTTGATCTCTGCTATAGGTTGGCGGGTGGGGAGCCTCCATGGGGCTTGGGCTCATTCCACCCACCATACCGTTGCGTTGGTGGCAGCCTCAAGGGATGTCCCTATCCAGGATATCTGCAGGGCTGCTCCGTGGAAGTCAGCACACACCTTTGTTTCCCACACATTGACCTTGAGTCATGCTGGGATGCTGGTTTTGGGGCCTCAGTTCTCCAGTCTCTGTTCCCTAAGTAGAGGGTGTGTGCCTTGCCTCCCTCCTCCCAGCGAACTGCTATGGAGTCTGCCAAGTGTGGATAGAACAACATATCCATGTACCTAGAAAAACAGGTCACTCACCTGTAACAGTAGATCTTCCACAGGGTGATCTCTTGCAGCAGGTAATACACTTGGGTGATCGCCAGAGTGCGCTGTGGTGCATGGCAGCTCTTCTAGCAGTCTTTTTCCAGGGGTTGCCCACACATGACATCATCTTCCTATTTCCTGTATAAGAGTGGATGGCTCTGGTATCCTCAGTTCATTTTTTTCCGCCATCTTCAAGCCTCAAGACGCAGCACCTAGTGCAGAGAGCAACAGTCATCGACACGAGAACTTGAGCTAGAAGGAACTTTCTTGTTTCACTACCTACATCGACGAATGTCCAAAGAGTCTACAAGCAAGTCGGCACTATTTTGTTCCTGTCGTTGTGGTAGGAGGATCTACCGCTTGACAACCACGCTGTTTCTGTTTGGTATCTGGGACCCACACGACACCATCTCCTACTTTCATTGCTAGGAATTCAACCAGGCAACCGTCGATGACCGCTGCAGGAGCTAGAATCCTACCTTATGGAGCAGAAATTGTCTCTACTAGAGAATCAAGGGGGCCGTCCCAAGGGCTCCCCTTCACCGATTCTCATGAAGCAGAAAAAGAGGCTTCTCTCTCATCCTCTTTGGGCAAATATTCAGTTGACGGCCACCATCACTAGTGCTCCACCATCGACTGATGACCTCCAGAACTGCCTCTTCGGCAATGGGGTTTTCACCTTCATGCGACGGCGCTTTCTGTGCACTCTTTCAGCAGTTCTGATGACCCCATGAGGGTTCCATCGACTACTAACGTGTAGATCCTTTCCATCAGCGATGTCTTCATTTAAACATTCTAAGGCTGCTCCCTTGCTGCCCCGCCGATGATGGGTCACACCCTATGGGGAGGCCTGCTGCCTTTGCAATGCACACTGCCCCACCTCCTTTACAGGTTTACTCACACAGGGGCCAGGTGGATGGAGATCGGGACCCTGGGCTTTACCACCCAGGTGCTAGGCCTGCTATATCGCACGTCCTATTTCCTCCACGATTCCCTGGTTTCTCAGAAACCTCCTCTCTTCCTTCCACTCCTCCCTCAGTGAACGTCCATAGTGGTACAGCAGGTTCTACAAGCCATGAGGCAGTCTCAGCTCTCTGACTCAGAGGAGCTGAGTCGTTTTACTGTTCTCCTGCGCCTAAACACTTCCAGGGCAACAGGGATCCCTTCCTACATGGTCTCCCCACAAAAAAAAAAAAAAAAAAACACGTGGATGATTACTTATCAGATGAGGCTGAATTTTCAGCAGATTTCACTGGAGATTTTGAGGATGTGGACTTGCCGGACCTAGATTCCCCTCCCCAGTCCCTGTGTCCACTATTTCCTCATTAAACGAGGACCTTTCCTCCTGATGACTGATCTTTTCATGAGATGATGATCAAATCCAGAAGTTCAAAGGTTTTGAACTACTGAACATGATAAACAAAGAAAGAACAGGCAGACTACCTAGAAGTGCCAGAGGAACCTGTCATAGTGGTACCCCATTTATACAAACCTACCAAACGCTATGCTAGTGGCCTGGAATCTGCCTTGGCTGTCCTGGCCATTCCTAAGAAAGCGGATCGCCTTTATCAAGCTCCTCTGATCATCCTTTTCTTTCAACTAACCCTGAAGCAGATTGGGTAGTGATCACTGACGACTCATGATTGTACTAAACGACCTAAGCATATGAGCTCCTTACCTCCTGATAAGGACTCCTGTAGGATTGATTACCTAGGGAAAAGTGTTTCAAGGAGGTACCATGAATCTTAGAATTCTAAACTATGTGGGACACATGGTCAAGTACCAACATACCCTCTGATCCTCTGCTTTAGAACTAGTCCTCAGGAGAAGTACCAGTTGTTGGCTACTATATCTACGAGCAACTCCATATCCGACACCTACATCGTTTGGGTTATTAGGCAGTCAATACTTCAGCCTCTATGTCTGCTACAGGGATTACCTCCGACGCCATGTTGACTTTGTGTCACGGGGTTTACTACAGATGTGTAACATAAATTGTTAATGCCCCTTTAATGGGTCCAAGCTCTTTGGTGCAGGTACCCAAACACTTCTAGACGATCTCCAGTCTTCAGGACAGACCCTACATACCGTACATGGCTTGTTCCATACCTCACAACCATCATACTGTCTCCAATCCTCCTTTCATACACAGAGAGGTGGTAATACAGAGCTCACACAGAGGCGATCCGTGGTCGGTTCCAGCCCTCTTCCAGGACCACCACTTCTGCCTGAGGGCTCCCGCCTCACCCTCCAGGTGGAGCGGTCAGTCCACCTCCCAGTGACCAACTAATGCTTGCCCAGGCTTCCTCAGAGCCAGCCCTGGAAGCCATGGGTGGTCGCTTTGCCCTCCATTTAGAGGCCTGGCAGACGCATCACTCTCTGACTAATGGGTACTCTAGATCATTCAGAGGGATCACACTGAAACTCACCTCCATCCCTTCCCTCACCCTCACCCCCAACTCTGTCCGTTACCCACCTGAGCACATTCCTTTCTCCATGAGGAACTCCAGGCTCTTCTGCTCAAGAGGGTCGCTTATTATTCCCACTTCTTCCTGGTGGCCAAATGAACTGGAGATTTCAGACCTGTACTGGACCTCAGACAACTGAATCTACACATTCAGAACAAAAGGTTCGGATGATCACCCTAACATCGATAATGCCAATGTTAAAACAAGGGATTGGCTGTGTGCATTAGACATGAAAGATGCCTACCTCATTATCCCCATCCACCCCCCACCACTGATTCCTGCATTTTACCTGCTAGGACAACATTACCAATTCTGGGCACTCCTGTTCGGTCTTTCATCCTCCCGAGACTGTTTGCAAAGTGCCTGGCAGTGAGTGGCGGCGGCCCCTCACGATGGGAAGGACACTCGTCTTCCATATCTGGACAACTGGCTCATAAAAGCGAGTCCAGAACTTCTCTGCTTCTCCTCCCTTCAAGCAACCCTTGCCCTGTTTCACTCCTAGAATTACGGTCAACTGGCCAAAATCCAACCCAACCCCTAGCCAGTCGCTACAGTTTACAGGAGCAGTCCTAGATGCTGCCTCCACCAGGGCTTACCTCCCTGCCGCCCTGCAAGACAAGCTTCTATCTCTGGCTTCCGAGATACAAACTCAAAAAGTTATCCCAGCCAGATGACTTGTATGCCTTCTAGGGTACATGGCCGCTGCTATCCCCTCACGGTAGCTTTGCCCGTCTACATATAGAGACCAGTCCAGTGGACTCTCCAAAACCAATGGTGTCAAAGAACCGGAGACTTTGAAGACAAAGTCAGAGTCACTCCCGCTCTCAAGGTCGCCCCTGTCTTATGTGGGCCCCAGCATGCCAGCATATCTCAAGGCATGCCATTCCAATCTCCCCAACCCCGCAGACGTGGACCACGGATGCTTCCCTCGAAGGGTGGGGTGTGCACCTGGCTCCCCTATGGAACACAGGGCAGGTGGTCCCGAACCTCCACTCTCTCTCACATAAATCTTAATGAGGGCAGTCTGCCTAGCCCTTCAGACCTTTCAGCCCCACCTTTCCCGAGACCTCTGCTGATCCAATCAGACAACACCTCAGTGGTATTTTACCTCAACAAACAAGGAGGCACGCAGTCCCACACTCTCTGCAGGAGGCAATGATGGTTTGGCAGAAAGCAATACAGCAACACCTGTTGTTAACAGCTGTCCATCTACCGGACGCCACAATACCCTGGCCAGCGTTCTCAGTCGCCAGTCCTCCACACAAATGGATACCTCATCACTAAGTTCTTCAGAGAATCTTTTACTTGTGGGGCACCCCGCATCTGGACCTGTTTGCCTCCCTGTCAATCACTGTCTCCCCAAATACTGTTCTATTATCCTGAGCAAAAGGGGATGGTCTACCAATGCCCTACATAGATACATAGATACATACATAGACAGTGTCGGCAGATAAGGGCCTATGGCCCACCTAGTCTGCCCATTTGAGCTTGTAAGTTCAGTTTGTTTTCTTAGAAGTCTATTTCCCTTACCCCTGACCTCTAGAATTCCTTTATGTCTATCCCATGCATTCTTAAATCCTGTGATTGTTTCAGCTCCCACCACTTCCTCTGGCAGGGTGTTCCACTTGTCCACCACCCGTTCTGTGAAGAAATTCTTTCTCATGTTTCCTCTGAATCGTCCTCCTCCAACTTCATCCCATGCCCTCTAGTCCTGAAACATCTTTTCGCTTAAAAATAGTGTTTTCCTGCACCCTGTTCCTCCCTGTAAGATACTTGTATGTCTCTATCATATCCCTCTCCCTCCTCTCCTCCAGGGAGTACATGTTCAGTTCCTTCAACCTGTCTTCATAGGACTTGTGATGCAACCCATGCACAATCTTTGTTGCCCTCCTCTGAACCTTCTCTACCCTGTCTATGTCCTTACGTAGGTATGGTCTCCAGAACTGTACACTGTACTCCAGGTGGGGCCTCACTAGTGTCTTGTATAGCGGAATTATGACCTCCTTTTCCTGCTGGTGATGCCCCTGCCTATACATCCCAGCATCCTGTTTGCTTTACCTGATGCCTTGTCACACTGTTCCCTACCTTGAGGTCATCAGAGATGACAACCCCAAGATCCCTTTCCTGCTTGGTGCATGCTATATCCTCACCCCTCAACTGATATATTGTGCCAGGGTTTTGTGCCCCATATGCATTATCTTGCACTTCTTTGTATTGAATTTCAAATGCCAAACCCTTGACCATTCTTCAAGTTTCTGCAGGTCCCTTCTCATTCTGTCTACACCCTCTGGTGTGTCTACTCTGTTACAGAGCTTTGTGTCATCAGCGAACAGTGAAATTCTGCCTTCTAGATCCTGTGCAATGTCACTGATGAAGATGTTGAATAGGACCGGTCCCAGCACTGATCCCTGTGGTACCCCACTGGTCACTCTTCCCTCTGTGGAGTGACAGCCATTTACCACCACCCTCTGTGTCCTGCCACCCAGCCAGTTACCTACCCACCACACTACTGTCCTGCCCACACCCATATTCCCCAGTTTGTGTAATAGTCTTCTATGTGGCACAGTGTCAAAGGCCTTGCTGAAGTCCAGATAGGCCATGTCCACTGCCCTCCCCTGATCCACCTCCCTAGTCACCCAGTCAAAAATTCAATGAGGTTGGTCTGACATGACCTCCCCTGGTGAAGCCATGCTGCCTTGGGTCCTGTAGTCCATTGACAACCAGATGTTCCACCAATCTCTCCTTCAGTAGTGCTTCCATGATCTTTCCCACTACCGAGGTGAGGCTGACTGGTCTGTAGTTCCCTGCTTCCTCTTTGTTCCCACTTTTGTATAAGGGGACTACATCTGCTGTCCTCCAGTCTTTGGGTACCTCCCCTGTTTCCAGTGATTGGCTGAACAGGATAGCCAGAGGTTCAGCCACCACCTCTCTTAGTTCTTTAAGGACCCTGGGGTGCACCCATCTGGCCTATCCCAACCATGGACAGGATTCTTCTTATGTGCCCCCACCACCACCGTCCCACTCCTACAGCGGACTCTGCTGAAACTACAACTGAACCTGCCACAGTGATCCTCATAGCCCCTCTGTGGCCTGGGCAGGTGTGGTTTCCCCTACTTCAACAATTGTCAGTGGCGGAACCCATTTCATTACCAATCAGGTCAGACCTGTTGGCTCAGGATCAGGGAACCCTCTTTTATCCCAATCTGAGATCACTACACCTTCATGCTTTGCCCCTGAGGATACTTTCATAGCCCGTCTCCAGGCCTCCTCCCTGTGGCCAATGTTCTGTTAGCCTCATGTGAACCAGCAACCAGGAAACTTGTATAGCTGAATGGAGACGCTTTTCCATTTAGGCTGCTTCCGTCATTGGACCCCTGCTCATGTCCACTGACCACTATCTTGGATTACCTGGCCTCTCTTGCTGAGACTGGGTTGAGCTGTTCCTCTATTAAGGTCCATCTGTCCTCTATTTCGGCCTTCCATGAACCTCTGGATGGAAGGTTACTGTATCAACATCATCTAGCCAAAATGCTGGGGTTTTTTTTTTTTTTTTTAACCAGCTTTATTAGGTTTCTGAGTTACACCAGAGTCATAGTGTCTGTACAGGTATTGATACAAACAGGTCAAACAGACAAACTCCCTCCCCCACCACCATATTCATCCCCTCCCCCCCATGGCATCAGGGAAAGTTCAACAGGAAAAGAAAATACAGAATAGTCAACTCATAGCTTAGTATGGGACTGCAACAAGTATCGGGTATGCGTTAACTCAGTTTCCTCTTGTTGAACAGGTGACCCGTTAGCTGGCAATCGTGTGTTCTATGAGCAGATTAAAGAGCAGTTCTTGTAGCCATTCTGTATACGAGATACTATCTGCATCCAACCAAAGGCAGCACTAGCTTTTTCAGGGATAGGGCAGTGATGGCCATGTAGTATCTCCTTTGCTGAACCCCACTCTAGAAAAGTCACCTAGCAAGCATATTTCTGGTGTGAAAAGGTTTTCAGTACCTAGGAGAGGTCTGCTCTTTGTCTGATATTAGCCCAAGTGTCTGGATTGAGAGGCATTCCCAAAATATGAGAGTGTACCAACTGCTTGTTGGCATCTTGTACATTGTGGGGATTGGGCCTTCCACTTTTTGAAGTTTGGCCAGTGTGAGGTACATACTATTGAGAAACTGAAATTGCACTACTGGTCTATCTTGGTGACATAAGTGTGAGTGTCTTTCCAGATCCGCTCCCAGTCGATGTCCATTTAGGGAATTGAGAGGTCCAGAATTTGGAGGACCCGTCTAGAGAGAAAGGGTTCTGTCAGATAACTCCGAATATAGTTTGGATACCGCATGGGGTTACATAGCTAGGTAACTAACTAACAGAGCGAAATAATTCTCCAGATCAACCCTCCTCTGAGAATGGCTCCAGGTTAGAGGTCAGGAGATGCTGGATTTGGTATGCTTTAAATACCTGGGTGTTCTGTACCCTATCGTCTTTAAAATATTACGGACGTGAGACAGGCGCCATCTTTAAAAATCTCTGACCTGGGATTCAGTTAGCTGCAGGATCCAGTGAGGTTGAATTATTTTGCCCTGTTTTAAAGCTGGGGTTCCCCATGATTGGTTGGATCGAATCTCTTTTATTATTGTATCCCAAGAAGGAGCAGAGTTGGGAATGGACCCTGACCCACACTGCTGTCGGAGTTTTGAAGAGCAAGTGGGAGATCTCTATGCTGAACATGTAAAAGGGCTGGTGGGCACGCTCCTTTCAAGCTGATGAGCTCTTTTTCTATCATGAGCCAAGTGTGCGCGTAGGGTGACCTCCATTCTCCGTGGAGTTAACCAATGCAAATATTTGCTTGCCTAACTGGCCCAGTAATACATCCCAAAGTGCGGCAACCTAAGTCCTCTATCCTTGGGAGCAGCGATTTTATAATAAGCCTCCTAGGGTTTTGCCTAGCCATATGTATTTATTAATGATAGAGTATATTTTCTTGAACCACTTGAGTGGGAACCATAAGTTAAGCAGGTTTAATGGATAGTAGACTCTCGGCAAGATATTCATTTTCACCAGACTGATATGGCCCCAAAGGGATAGTGGGAGAGTTTTCAATGGGTTAGATCTTGCCGAACTGTTTGAATAATTGCCTCTGAGTTAAGTTGCTGCATTTTGGATTTGCTCTAGCCAGGTTAATGCCCAGATATTTGTTGCTGTGGAATTCCATTGCAGGTCAGCTTCACCTGTGTCACTTATTAAAGTTCTAGAATTTAAGGGAAAATTAGGATTTTCCCTAGATTAATTTTATAGTTAAAAAGTAAGCTGTATTCTTTGATCTTTTCCAATGTAGCCTGTATAGAAGCCCGTGGCTGGGTAAGGTGTAAAGTGTATCATCCGTGTAGGCTGATAGCTAAAGTTCATGAGAACCTATCTTTATGCCCGTATCTCAGTGTTTCCTTTAAGTTTCGTGGGTAAGGGTTCTAGATAAGTGTTAAACAGTGGTGATAAGGGCAACCCTGCCTGGTTCGAGTATAATGGGAAGGAGGACAAGAAGGCCCCATTACAATACAGCCGTGTAGATGGATTCCAATAAAGTGCTTTAATCCATTGTATGAACTGAACGGGAACCCAAATCTGTGCATGGTGGAAACAGGAACTGCCAGTCGATCGATCAGATGTCTTTTTCCGATCCAGGGACATCAGGACAGCAGGCTGACCATTCCCGGACGAGAAAAATGTGGCTCAAGTTTGCACAGATGATCGGAAGAGGATCTTCCTGACATGAAGCCCACCTGATCCAGGATTATTAGGGAGGGAGTACTTATTGAGTCTGTTCGCCAGTCATTTAGCCAGCATTTTAATGTCATAATTTAGTAGCGATATTGGCCTATAACTGGTAACCTTGTCCTCCTGCTTTCAAGTTAATGTAGAACAATTATTAGGGCTTCTAGAAGCCTATTGTCAGTGGGCTCTGCAGAAAACACTTCTGAGCTCAGTCTAAGTAAGCAGGGAGCTAATTTGTCTCATGAAAGCTTTGTAAAAATTAGGGAGAACCCATCTGGTCCTGGGGCTTTGTCCAGAGGTGAAGCTTTGATTACCATCTGAATATCTACTGTATCGAGGGAGTTTCCAAGCTGTCCACTTGGCTGTTGTTTAGAGTGGGAGCAGTATGGTGGCAAGGTAGTAATCTACTCTAAGTCAGGAAATCTGCCATTGGACTGTAAAGTCCATGGTAATAATGCTCAAATTTGGAAACAGTGAATTTCGGGTCAGTTTAAGGAGTCCATCGGAGGATGACGAATGGCTTTAATAGTTCTTGCTGCCTCCTGTTTCTTAAGTCTAAGTGCAGAGTCAACCAGCCCCCCGATCTATATAGCTTGCCTGGGTTTCAGTATTGCAAACTCTGCTTTCTGCAGTAATTCCCCATACCTTTCCCAGAGCCTTATAAGCTCAAGTTTATCCTCCTCAGTAGTATTAGGAGATAGACGTGCTTCCAACTGGCATATCTGATCCAGGAGGGCAGCTGCTTTCTGTTCCCAGACCCTCTTCCTAACAGTGGCTGAACAAATTAGTTATCCCCTTATAAAACATTTAAGTGCTCCTATTCCAAGTCGGCCCTGCCCGTGGAATTTAAGTTGGCTTTGATGTATTGATCTATTGCTTTGAAATCCTTTTAAGCACCCATTCCTCATTAAGCATTTTATTGTTGATTCTCCAGATAGAGACACTCTGTTGGTTGGGGAAAAGGAGAGTTGACACTAGACCGTAGAGTGATCAGATGTCACTCCGGTTCTATGCCACAACTTGTTAAGCCTGTGAGTAATGAGTGACTAAGCAGAAAATAATCCATTCTGGATGATGTCCCATGCACCGCCGAGGTGAATGTGTATTCCTTAGAAGAAGGATTCAGTCCTCCATGGGTCACACAGACCAAGTGGTCAGCGAGTTCTCTTAGTGCCCGCTGTGCAGGGAAGGGCCATGTCTCCTCCTGTCAGATTTAACTAGATCTGGGGTGAAAGGCATCTCTCTCTTCCTAAAAGGAAAAGGAGTGAAAGGAAGGAAGCCAACACTGGAATCAACTCCGTGAAGAATGACGGGCTGTCATGCTTGGGGCCATCAATGCATCCCAGGATAACCTCAGTCTGATCTAATACTCCTTTCAGGAGCAAGTAATGGCCTTAGGGTCACGAAGGCATTGTTTGCAGATAAAGGAAACTTTGCAGGAAATTAAAATAGCCACCCCTGCTAAGTGTACTGTTCCCTGCTGTGAAAGCTTCCACTATACTGTCTATGGAATAAATTGTCTTCACTGTCGAAGTAAATGCTTTCTTGGAAATAAGATCTCACCCTTAACGTGCTAGAGGTGCTTAAGATTTGATATCTTTTAGTATTCTTCGGCCCTCTTACATTCCATGATAAAATCTTTATGAGAGGTAGCCATCCTGCCTGTCTACTGTTATCCAGCATGTGATTCCCATTGAATTCCTATAAATTGCATCCCAAACAATATCCTGATACCACCCTCCCTCCCCCATTCCCCCAAATCCCCATAACCAGTAGACTGGTAAGTCCCATAAGAACCCCAACAAACAAAACAAACCCAGTGACATTAACAATATTGTGTAAAGTCCTGTTCCATGAAAATCTCTCTCTCTCTCTCTTGGAACTAGAAGTAAACAGTACAGAAGTAAGTTAGTCATAATAGCCTTATGAGATTCAGGTCCTCTCCGTCCAACTCAAAATTCCTTCGGTCCATGATGCAATCACATCCATATCAAGCTCGCCTCCAGCCCCGTGGAAGTGAGAAAGTGGAGGCTGTACTGGGGATTCCTTCCCAAAAGATGACAATATACCATGATAATATCATCGAGGATCTGTCCTCATACTGCCTCCTCATAGCACCTGCACCCCAAATGCCACAACAATAACAAAATAAACAGACTGTGATTAAAGGACAGCACTCCAGGTGTTCCGCCACTCTGTTGTGGTTGAAAAAAAATAGACTGGCAGCCATTCAACTGAGTTAACCTGAAATTCTAGGAGCATGGATGTGTTGTTCATCCACACTCATTGGCATTGCCCCTTTCCTCCTTAAATCTGCCAGAAGTCTTCAAGCTGGCTCCTCCCACCCACCTGATTGGTATATACCTCGACTCCGCCCCATGGCCCAGATCTTCCTTTTCACTGGAAGGTACAGGTTGCCTCCCTCATGCTCTCATTTCGTAGCCCTGGCTTTCAAATCTAGGTTTTACCCAAATTAAAACTACGTTCGAGTTAGCGATCACGCATTTCGTCTTGATCATGGAGGAGAAGTCTTCCCAGGATTACGCTGGTGTCCTTGCAGCCAGAAGATCGCGCACCAATCCCCATCTCACGTGCGTCTACTGCCTGGGTGTCGGCCATGACACCTCATCCTGCAGTTACTGCTGGCCTTCCATCCCAATGTCCTGGACGACACGCATGACATGCCTGAAACTGGGAGACCAGAGAAAAGGAACCCTCCGTGAAGTCCAAGGAGGCTAGGTGGGCGGTTTCAGCGTCCGTGGACTCTACTGAGCATCTGGAACACATGCAGGCGTTCGAGGAAGAAGCCGCTCGTGCATCGGCTAATCAAAGCTTGACTTTGTCCCACTGAACCTAGGCTCCACCTTTACAGGTTCGTTTAAGGAGTTGTGCCAGTCTCTCCCCACCGGGTGAGGCGCCACAGGCTCACACCTCCTCCCGGTCTCAGAAGAGGAAAAAGAACCTTCTTTGTCTCGGAGCAAGCGATCTTGGGACGAGAGAGGTCTCAGTCCCAGGAGCATGTGGTCTCAACCTTGGTTGAGATCGCCTCCTCAGCTGCAGGCTTTACAGACCTTCCATCTGGCCAGACGACCGAAGTGGCCGATGAGGTGAGATCATTCTCGACCCGATCGACCCTTTGTCGCCAGCCGTGGTTGGCGACTCCTTAGAAAGGACTCCGGTCCTAGTGTTTCCTGATGAAGAGACCCAGCCGCTGGCATCCCCATTAAGGATCCGGTTCCGGACCCTCGGGTTTCATGAATTTCCCCGGTGTCTCCCGATCGACCGAGTCAGCCTGCCCAATCTCGGTCGAGGTCCAGATCCTCGGCCGAGCGACCAAGGAAGAGCCATAAGCGCTTTAAAAAGATGCAACGCTACAGGTCATCCTCATCCTCCTCGGACGAGGAGAGGCTCCGACGGAAACTCCGTGGGTGCTATGATGACCTTTGTGGCAACAGCTGATTCTGGACCGTGCAGAAGCCTGCTCCGCTGGCTACCCCAGCCATTACTTGGCTCTCGCCTCCCAGGCTGAAGCAGACTCCTCCGAGACAAAATCCCTCAGTTCCTCTGCCCGTGGGGCGGCCCATCCACTGGTTCGGCCTATTCTGGTCTCTCCACCTATTCGGGTGGAACCACCACCCAAACAGCCTGTGGGAGGGCTCCTTGAAAGAGGACCCACAGCACACCGGACTTCCTCGACGTCTGTCAGTCGCCAGTCACCCCAGACTGCCCTTGGCGGATCGAAGGTGATTTAGGCAGCAGGCCGTTGTACCCTGACTTCTCTGACTCTGATGTCACTGGGCTCCACTCTCATCCTGGGATGATGAGCCATCCATTGGCACAGGGATGGAGGAAGGCCCTTCCTCCTTCAAGAGATTCTCCATCTCATTTCCGACTCCACGGAATGCCCTGGAATCTCTCCAGAAGAGGCAGAGTATCCTCTCATAGATATTCTAAAGAGAAGGGATACCTGACAGAGGCCTTTCCTGTGGCGAAACCATCGTTGGCCTGGCTCTCGAACTTTGGCAGCACCCTGCCACATGCCCAGCACCATCTGCCTACATGGCCTACAAGTACTGCGGTGCCCATAGGGTCCCTTGCGGGGTTCACAGAGCACCTTTCGGCCGAGACTGGTGACTGCCTCTATGTTCAGGCGTACTGGCAGTTCGGCCAACACTGATCGACCTCTGGACAAAGAGTCCAAAATATGGACCCTCCGCCCAGACGGTCTATGCTGCTTCCTCCTTAGGCCTTCGTCAGGCCAGCTTGGCTGTCATCATAGTGCACTTCTCTCATGCCCTTATGGCTCATTAGACAAAGTCCTCCTCATCTTCCGTGGACATGCAGACCACGGTCAAACAGAGTCCGTGACCAGGGCCGTGCTGTTGCCAAACAGCAGCTCCAGACGACCCTGGACATCGGATTCTTGTGCCGGCTCGATTGCCGCCACAGTGGCGTCTCACCACAGGGCTTGGCTGAGGCTTTCCTCCATCCCGGTGGATGTCCAGCATAAGCTTGCTGACTTGCCTTTCTTTGGGACCGACTTGTTCGGTCCAGGAGTAACGGTCACCCACAGCGCATAGAGCAGTCCAGTGCCACCTTGGACACCACTGCTGCCAAGCGTTCTTTGGGCAAGAACCAGTAGAAGAAGAAGAGCTGTTTGGCATTCTTCCCTGTGGTCCAGCAGCCCTTCGACCAAGGAGGACAGCACCAACATCAGCAGCAGCTCAAGCTTGGTGGCCCCGGTCCCAGCCTGGACCACAACAGGCCCGCCAAAGGGAGGCGAGGCTCAGGTCCTGAGCCTCCTCCTTCTCCTCCTCTAAGCCTGCCCAGTGACAGGATGAGGTTGCCACCCTTATCTCTGTCATGCCTGCTCTGGGCCCTCCCGTGGGAGGTCGGCTCCACCACTTTCTTTCCGCCTGGTCCACTATCAATTCAGACAGGTGGGTTCTCGAAGTAGTCGGTCAGAGACTGCCTCCAAGTTCAAGCACTACCCTCCCAGCCGAGTCCACCCCTCGGGAAGAACAGATTTCCACATGTACCCAGTCGGCTCTTCGAGACGACATAGCTCAACTCCTCCTCAGGGGCAGTAGCTCCCGTGGTGGATCCTCCAGCAGACCCAGGCTTTGTCCCCAGGTACTTCCTGGTGCCCAGCCAGACTGGGGGTTTGGCTCCCCATTCTAGATCTTCACGACCTGAATCAGTTTCTCAGGTCTGCACACTTTCAGATGGTCACTCTGTCCCAGATCATACCATCCTTGGAGGAAACATGTGGTTCTGTTCTTTGAATCTGCAGGCGCGGTCTTTCACGTCCCAATCTGTCCGTCCATCAGCAGTTCCTCCGCTTCAGGGGTCGAGGGGACCCTGTTCGAGTTCCGAGCCATGCTGTTCAGTCTGTCGCCACCACGGGTCTTCACCAAATGCATTGCAGTGGTGGCTGCCCATCTCCGGCGTTGAGGGGTCAGAATCTACCCTACCTCGATGATTGGCTCCTTTCAGGTTCCACCCAAAAGGAGGTGGAGAAGTCCAGGATCTGGCCCTCAGACCTGCTCCCAACTCAGCCTCCTGATCAACGAGGCGAGTTGGAACTCGTGCCCTCTCAGGTGATAGGCTTCATCGGGGCAGAGCAAGACTCCTGTCAAGCCAGAGCTCGCTCCCTGCAGACAGGGCAGAGGTTCTCCTCCTTGCCCAGTCATTTCTGGTTGGGCACTTGCACCCTGCCGGAACTTTCTGTGCCTTCTGGGTTACATGGCTGCGTGCACCTCAGTAGTCCATTGGGCCAGGTTGCACATCGCCCCTCAGTGGGAGCTGGACACCCAGTGGACTGAGTGTCATGGTCGTTTCAACCAGCTGATCGTTGTAACCCAGAAGATGTGGAATGCTTTCCAATGGTGGACGCCCCAGACCGGTTACAGAAAGGGATCCTGTTTGTCTGCCCTGATCCAACAGTCATCCTTACGACCGATGCCTCTCTCATGGGCTAGGGGCCCACATGGGGACAAGAGGGCCCATGGGTTCTGAACCCCTGAGAGTCCTGATGTCACATCAACCTGTTGTAGCTCAGAGCAGTCAGACTGGCACTGTCAGCTTTCGCTCCTCAGCTCTGGGTCAAGTGGTTCAAGTCCAAATGGACAACCATGACCATGTACTACCTCAACAGACAGGGTGACATGCACACCTGTCTGCTGTGCAAGGAGGCGCTCACATCTGGACCCTTGTAAGCCGGTTGGAGGCAGATCTCCTAGCCATCCATGTGGCAGGAGCCTCAAACCAGCTGGCGGATGCTCTCAGCCGCATAGGCCTGACATTCCATGAGTGGTCTCTCCATCCAGAAGTAGCTTACAGCCTGTTCTCCTGTTGGGCAAACCAATGATGGACTTGTTTGCCTCCAGGAAAACACCAAGCTGCGGCTGCATCATGCCTGCCCCGTCAGCAGGGCTCGCTGCAGGGGATGCGTTCTCGAGGCCGTGGACCCTGGGCCTCCTCTGCGCCTTCCCTCCATTTCCCTTGATCCACAGAGGTGTTACTCAAGGTGAGGAGGGACAAGGCGAGGTGATTCTGGTAGCCCCAGACTGGCCGCGCAGTTCTGGTATCCAGATCTCCTCAGCCTCAGCTGCAGGCCCCGGAGTGGCTTTGCACACGCCCGGACCGATATCTTTCAACCAGGGAAGGTCTTCCATCAGACCTTCAGTTCCTGCACCTCACAGCCCTGATACCTGGTACTAGGTTCCAGGCTTTGGGTCTTTCAAAGTTGTCTTCCACTGTGGTGGAGGCATCTGGAAAGAAATCGACCAGGAAATGTTATGCCTTCAAATGGAAAAAGATTTTCCATTTGGTGCCGAGTAAGGTCTGGACCCTTATCTTGCTCTGTGGCTAACATTCTCGACTCCTTGGTCTCTCCACAAAGGGGTCTGATCGTTGATCCTTAGGGTGCACCTGGCAGCCATTTCTGTTTACGGGCGTGGGTTGGTCAGCCGACATTGGCACAGGAGACAGTGGTCGGGCGTTTTTCAAGGCCTGGATCACATATCCCCTCCGATGCGTGAACCTTCACCTCCATGGGATCTGTTGCTGGATTTGGCAAAGCTCATGGGCAAGCCATTTGAACCCATGCACAAGTGTGAGCTTGTGGAAGATGGCTCTCCTGGTGGCTATCATGTCAGCCAGAAGGACAGGCGCTCCAGGCGTGGTCGGTGGACTCCCTATGTGGTCTTTCACATGGACAAAGTTGTCCTGCACCCCCACCGAAATTCCTTCCGAAGGTAGTGTCAGAGTTTCACCTTAACCAGGATTTGACTCTGCCTGTATACTACTCTAGTTACACCTTGGACGCGAGTACAGGCTCCATACTTTGGACCTGAGATGTGCTCTCCTATGGACCTCACCAGCCCACCTTGAACCCAGCAAGGCTCCTAAGTCGCCCTGTTGGGATCTGCATGTAGCACTCCCACGGCTCTTTGGACGTCCTGCCCACCTAGACCCAGCAAGGTACTGTAGCCAGCAGGTTCCATTTCAGTCCTCAGGCAGCCTAGCTTTGAATTCTGGCACCTTTCTAAGCGGCTCCCTGCCTTCCAAGCTGTGGCTGAATTTCTACCTCAACTTACCTCTGCACTATTGCAGACTAGAGGAGACCACAAAACCCCTGTACAGACTGACTGAAATGTGCCTCTGTCCAGCCAAGTTATAAACTGAATTTGTGGCTGGCATTGCTGCTAGCTGGTATTTATGGCATTTCTGTGTGCACTGCAATCTCGGGTTATGGCGCTGTTTCTGATTTAATTGTATGCTCCTAGCCTTTTTCCGTGAGAGACACTGAAGTCAAATTTAAAATCATTTCATTTAAGTGCTACTGTATTTTCTTTTGTGCATTTAGTAATTAACTGTATTTTTCTGATTCTATGATTAATAAAGGAATGATTTAAACTCTTATAATGTACTGGGTGACTGCTCACCAATTAACTGTTTAAGGAATAATTTAGGGTAGGATTTTTATTTCTTAAACTCTACAGTCTTTCTGCTCTTGGTGTGGGATTTCCTTTCTCATCTGTACTAGCTGATTCTTCCCCCTCCCCCTACTTTTAGTAGTACCCCTCCCTGCTAAACTAATCTCTTCTGTTCATCCCTCCCAGTTAATTGCTCATTCTGACTGTCTGTCCCCACCTCCTTCTTCTGTCCCCTGACTAAATATAATCTTCCCCCTCTTCTCTCCGTAGGCTCCTAATGCGCCCTGTTAGAGAGTCACCGTGGCACTCCCACGGCTCTTTGGACGTCACCAGCCCACCTCGAACCCAGCAAGGTACTGTAGCCAGCAGGTTCCATTTCAAGTCCTCAGGCAGCCTAGCGTTGAATTCTGGCACCTTTTCAAAGTGGCTCCCTGCCTTCCAAGCTGTGGCTGAATTTCTACCTCAACTTACCTCTGCACTATTGCAGACTAGAGGAGACCACAAAAGCCCCTGTACAGACTGACTGAAATGAGCTCTGTCCAGCCAAGCTGCAAACTGAATTTTGCCTGGCATTGCAGCTAGCTAGTATTTATGGCATTTCTGTGTGCACTGCAATCTCAGGTTTATGGAGCAGTTTCTGATTTAATTGTATGCTCCTAGCCTGTTTTCTGTGAGAGACACTGACGTCTAATGTTCCACCCCTCCCCACGTCTTAGTAAAGGCTTGTTCCTTGGGGCAGATATTCTTTTTCCCTCAGTGATTGGACCATTTCTTCTGGGGTGAGGATCTCAAGGCTGCTAGCTTGTGAATTTCATTGTTGGATTGCCCCAGGAGCCTAGTGAGTATCTCCACACTTAGCAAAATTCTTTATAAGGTTTCTAATTGCAGCTCTATATCTCTGCCTGCTGGATAGTTTCATCCTTGGACTTAGTTACTGTCTCACTCCTGCAGTCAACTGCACATTTGCTTCAGTCCCGTCTCCAGTCCTGAATTAGCTGCCTTTACTCTTTTCCCCAGTTCTATGTTCCTTTCTTTTCCTTGTCAGTGTACACTATGGGAGTGATCTCACTTCACTGCAGCTTTGTCTGAGTTTTTTTCCTTCTGCTAGCCCTCCAGCTCTCAGTGGGTCTTCTCTACCAGCCATCTACTGATTGTGGCTACTCAAATAAAGATGAGGACTGAAGCTATATTTTCTCAAACCTAATTATCAGGGTAATACCTCTATCCCTGAGGCCAGGCTTCTAAAGCTTATCCCATTTGCTAGTATAGCTGACTACCAAAGCCATTCCTTTTATATGCCATAGAAGGCAAACTCCAAACCTCTGTCCTTGAGACCTGGTACCCCTATGTCACCTCTGTCTCTCTCGGTGATATTGACCTAACCTGGGCCCTCCTGATGGCATCGCTCTCAAGAACCCATCTTATTGGTTCACAGAAAGGGGCTTAGGCTTGCTCATATGAGCATTAGAAGTCTGTCAGCTAATGTTGCAGCTTGAAGCCTGGATTGCTCACAACTCCCTGATGTCTTAGGTCTAACTGAGACTTGTTAAAACCCCATATACCAGATTCATTATGTAGGATCAATGGATATAAACTTCACATATGTGATCGTCCAAATGCTAAAAAGGTGGTGGTGTTTTGTTTATACCAGACAGGACCTTGACATTACGGTCCTCCGGTCAACACTACCTGTCTATGTGAAACTATTCATATAGTTATTGCCTTAGGTCTCAATAAGAAGCTAAATGTAGTGTGCATCTATAATCCTCCTAAAATGGACTAACAGGCCTGACTAAGGTAATTGACCATCTTTCCTCGCTAAAGGGTAAACAAGAGCTCATTGTTATGAGGGACCTCGACCTGGATTGGCTAGGGGAAAACTATAATCTCTATGCTGCTGAACTCAGCAGGTTACACCTGTCTCAACTGGCCACTCTCCTTACCAGACAGGCTAGTAATAAGTCTCCAGTCTCTTCTAGACTGAGTCATCTCCAACAGGCCTGAGAGGATCAGTGCTTTTGGAGTTTTACCAGATTTAATCAGTGACCACTCCCCAGTTTACTGTGTTTGGAAGGCTAGGGCCTAAACCACCCCACAGAAATTCTTTTCAGGATTTTTCAAAAATGGATAAGAGAGCCCTAATGTTGGAGCTACAAAACACGGACTGGGCACCTCTATATAATACTTATGTCACAGAACGTGCTGCTCAATACCTCCTTACGGCGCTTTTGAACCTTCAAGACAAATACATTCCAGTAAAAGGCGCAGTATCCGGGGATCTGCTACCCGCTGGTTAAATTCTTCACTCCTGTCCTCTCTCAAAAGAGGATAAAGCTGGAAGAAGCTAAGCTAACCCAGTCCCCATCGGACTGGGCGGGCCTGAAAGACTCCAAAATCTATGTAAGGTTTCCATCAGACCTGCTAAGTTACTGCCGTCAGCTCCTTAATACCTCTGTCAGTGACTCTCGTGGTTTTGGAGTCATGTTAACACCATCATGGGCAAAACAAGTGCAATACCATCTCTGATATGGTCGTGGATGGTAATTGCAATAACCTGCTCACTATTGCTGAGGCTCTTAACTCTAGATTCACTGACCTCTCCTGTACTGCATCTCCTGGGCCTTTACCTGTCACTCTACAGGATAACCTTAAACCTTCCAACCTATCTTTTACCCTTCGCCCAGTCTCTGGGGTAAGAATCTTATGTACCTAAGTCCATCTCCTGCTGTGGATCGGCAGGGGCAGATGGACTCTTACCAAAATTCTAAGAACCGTTGCACTATCTATAGTCTCTCCAGTGACTAGACTTTTCAACCTGTCTCTTCTTACATGACATGTCCCTTCCCTCTGGAAGATTGCTCAAGTTGTACGGTCTACAAAAGGGGACACCACTAACCTGGATAACTATCACCCTATTGCCATTCTCTCCACCCTCTCTAAAATACTGTAGAAAATTGTTGCTACCAGCTCTCAGATTATCTGTACTCCTTCAAACTCCTCACCCCTGACCAACATGGTTTATGATGTGGGCACAGTACATCCACTGCTTTCATACAGTTTACAAATGTCAGATTCGCTGTGGACAAAGGCTCTCTCACTGGGCTACTTTTGTTGATCTTAAAAAGCGTTTCATTTAGTTGTCCACCCGCTGCTCCTATCAAAGATATCATCCCTAGGCTTCTCACCCTCTGTCACCGCCTGGTTCCAAAATTATCTTTCAAAACTGCAACAGTTTGTCCAGATCAGAGATGCTAATCCCTCTTGCTCCTGCTTGGATCAGAGTGCCCCAGGTTCGATTCTTGGTCCTCCTGTTTACAGTCTTCATAAACGACATCCCACCGCACACTGGTGCTTGCTCAGGTCTGCTATATGCAGACGCATCTTGTTCTTTACTCATCCTCCTCAAACCTCTCAGATATCAACCTGAATCTCAATAGTAACTTCAATACCTTTCAGAGCTGGCTATTGCAAAACAAGCCTGTCTTAAATAAAAATAAAATGGTAATGATGCTCTTCGGTTCAGGTTCAAAAATTCGTCCTGCACCCAACCATTATGTATCAGCGCTAGATGGCTCTCCCTTAACACAGTTACCTCTCTTAAATGCCTAGGAGTAACCCTTGATCCGTCTTAGATTTTGACCTGCATCTAGCCTCGGTCATTAAATCTGTCAATATTCAACTTGGACTGGCACACAAGGTGAGACATAGCCTAATATCCACAGCGAGGATGGCCATTGCACAGGGGATCCTGAGACCCAAATTGGCTTATGGGTTAATAGCCTTCTGGCAACTACTGGAAGGTTCTCTGAAAGTGGATGTCTGCTACAACAGCATTTGCCGCTTTGCTTGGTCTTTGCCCAAACTTACTCACTGATGCACACTATACTCTAGTCTGGGATGGTTACCCCTCAGCCTCCCGACAGTTTACTTCCTACTGTTTTATAAAGAATATAATCTCCCAGATATCAAACAAACTGGCTCTACTGCTCAAACCTGTGACCTCTGCCTGCCCACCGAGATCAGCTGACAAATCCTTCTTGTCCAACCGAGATGTAAAACCAAAATGGGGAGAATGCTTTCTTTATCTGGCCCCTAAACTATGGAACTCCCTTCCACTAAGTCTAAGAATCTCCCTTCTCCACAGAGCTTCAAACAGGAGCTTTGTATGGCTCTTCAGCTCTGAACCCTGCTCCTGTCCTCTGTCCACCCACTCCTGTACTGGTTCCTCCTAGTTGCCTACCAGCTCCAACCTCTACTACTCTCAAACCTACCTGGAAATCTTATTCCTCTCTTTTCTAGCACTTACTCACTAGTTGTATGACTTATGACTGTTAGTTATTTGCACTTATATTTTGTTTTTAACATATAGATTCCTGCAAATGTACTGTCATTGCTGAAAATTTTGTATAAGGTACTATGTCTGACTTCTACTTGTTCCCATGATGTTTTCTTGTATCTACTATTGTCTGTGTACCCTTTGTTGTAATCTCCCGGGTCATACCTGAAAATAGGCAGCTATGCTGTCTAGTGTACCTACCA
Source organism: Neoceratodus forsteri (assembly GCA_016271365.2). Taxonomy (NCBI): domain Eukaryota; kingdom Metazoa; phylum Chordata; order Ceratodontiformes; family Ceratodontidae; genus Neoceratodus; species Neoceratodus forsteri. Next base: position 493,482,167 of record CM028131.1, on the reverse strand, counting down.
GTTAGCAAAAACTGAATAAATAAATAAAATAAATATTATAAGGAAAGGCACGAAATTTGCTGAGAGGTTCGCCAGCTGTTTGTCACCTATGCTGAAGATGCTTCTGGCAGACCTGCAGCCAAACTGCCCATTGCAAGATGGATTACATCATGCACAGGCCTGTGCTATGAGTTGGTGGGCAAGGGCCTCCCAGAAGGTAAGAGCTCATTCTGCCCGCCATACTGCTGCATCGGTGGCTGCTTCCAGGGACATCCCTATCCAGGAAATCTGTCGGACTGCAACCTGAAGTCAGCAAACACCTTCATTACCCACTACCACATCGACCTTGAGTCATGCGGGATGCTGGTTTTGGGACCTCAGTTCTTCAATCTCTGTTCCCTAAGTAGGGGTGTGCCTTGCCTCCCGGAGAACTGCTAGAGTCTGCCAATGAGTGTGGATGAACAATATATCCACGCTCCTAGAAGAACAGGTTACTCACCTGTAACAGTAGTTGTAGGAGTGGTATATGTTGTTCATCCACATGGACCACCCGACCTACCCTGCCGCGGACGACACAACCTGGCTTCCAGCGGCTAAGATCTGGCGTCATGGGGCGGAGCCGAGGTATATACCACCGGCAGGTGAGAGGAGCCAGCTTGAAGACTTCTGGCAGATTTAAAGAGGAAAGGGACAATGCCAATGAGTGTGGATGAGCAACATATACCACTCCTAGAACTACTGTTACAGGTGAGTAACCTGTTCTTATGGCATATAAAGATAAAAATGAAAAATCATGTATCACCCTGGTAGAAAATGAAATAAAGTGAAGTTTTTCTCCAGTCAGAGTTGTTTAGTCTCTGTAGAGTCCGAAAAGAAAGGAGAAGGGGCAGCAAGTGTCATGTAGGCTGCCGCTATATGACCTGGTTATCTACATATCCATTTGCCAGGACACTCAAGAATCAATAGTTTCACGTCTTAATGCCATCCAGAACAATTATGCCTGCATCTCCATGGATAATTAATAACAGTTCAGATACCATGCTCAACTTTTATTGCTGACGGGCTGTGATGTCTGTAAGCCTGCTGATTGAGGAGAAACAAGGTCAGCTGTAGACGCAGTATCGAGGCCCCACATGAATGAATCAGGCCTGCATGCCTGATGAGTAAGCCGGTTTGTGTGATAAAAGTTTAAACAATTTCCTCTATACCTTATTTCGGTCCAACTTCTTGTGATGCTGTTGCTTAGTTAGTCCATTTACTACAGTCCAGTGCAGATCGCAGTCAATAAACAAGTTTATTGCTGGGGACCAAGAAACAAGGTATGCCAGAAAAAGGGAGAGGGGGGGGAGTCTGCAGATACCTGTGGAGTATAGATGCTGAAAAGCATACTGTGTTAAAACAGTTGAAGTTCAAACTCTTTTAACCCAACCCATTATTATTCAGTAAATGGAAATCCAGTGTAACTGGTCGCTTCCTTATGTGGTTTTGGAAAGATTAGGTAGCTGATTCCACCAATTTATCGTCCTCAAAGCTGTACCATTTCCCTTCTGTGAGCACCTGAAGCCTTGCTGGATATCCCATGCCAGATTTAATTCATGCTGCGATTAACTTGGTTGCTACTGGGTGAAATGAGGCCCTCCTCTGCCGAACCTAAACCGGTAGATTCTACGTTACACTTAGCTTGGCATCCTCCCATTTAATTTCTTGTAACTCTTTAATTTTATTAAAGAAATGCTGACCTTCTGATAGTTTAAGACAAAAAATCAAAGGACAAGGTGGCGCTTGGCAGGGGGCATGGGATGTAATGAATGGTGCGATCTCTCAATTGCATAGTTAGGACCAAATGGTGTAGGCCCTGCCAACTTACAGAGCAATTTTGGCCTATAATGATGGCGTTAGTCCTCCAGCTCCTTCCTTCTAGGTCTTCCAGCTTAGCTTCCATCCTAGCCAACCTCTGTTTTGTTACTACCACCTCCGAATCTGCCCAGTCTGCTTTCTTTTCCAGGGACCTAATTCATACCTCGCTGTCTCCTGTCTTGTTAGATAAATCTTCCAGAGCTGAAGCCATGGATTTGAATTCAGAGGCCAGTGATCTTAGTTCCTCACAAAGGGTGAAATTCTGCTAGGAACCTGTCCACTGTTAAAACAATTTCTCCTCCGATGCAGAAATGCGAGTGCTGGTCGAGGCCTGCACTTTGTTCTTGCTGTCCTTCTCGGGCGTTGGCTCCGGTGTGTTTTTCACAAAGCGCTCGCATTTCAACCTCTGTATCCAGATTTCACCCAATACAGATGCTGAGAAGTTTGCTAATAACCGGGCAGAAAATTAATTTATCCGGAGTTGGTGAGAAGCGTTCTGCCAGAGCTGCTGCAGTGCTGCATCTCATGACTCCCGTCAGATTTCACTCTGTAGCCAAAATGTTTCATAGAGAATGTTACATATCAAACCTCTCATTAGACGACCCGCTCTGCCGTGGGATCTGAATTTTCTTTTAGAAAAACTGACCCTTGAGGGTGGCCTGACCGAGGAGAGAGATGGCTGCTTAGTTCAGCGGCTCTGGGACCTTCAACCGATATTGGATTACTTGGTGACTCATACCTCGTTACAAGCTTAAAACACAGCATAATTTAATCTTGATACATGGCCTCTACTAAAAATCAGCCAGGAAACCAGCTCCACTGCATTTTCAGCAGTAAAAACTAAACAAATGGCGAGCCAGATCCAGAATCTCATCTCTAATGTGGCGTCTACCACCAGCACAAGCCCTGACACACTACAATCTGACACACCAGATAGCCCTAAACAATATCCGGCTGGATCTATGGAAACTCTTAAATACTCTAAAATTTGATATAATTAACCAAATGCATGCAGGATTTGAGAATATTGGCTCCCAATTAGCAGCTTCAACAAACCGTGAATAGCCTGAGTGACATGGTGGAGAACCATCTGACCCGCTGGTGGAGCTAGAACAAAGGGTGGCCGATCGGGAAGACGCATACCAGCGAACAGAGCTCAGCACGAGTCAGGCTGTAGAGAAATTGACATTCTAAAGGCTACCCTGGACGACCATGAAAACAGAGAAAGGAGATATAATGTACGTAATGTGGGTATGCCGGAGGGGATGGAGGAAAGGACTATGTGCACTTCAGAACATCTTGGCTTAAAAACAAACTGAACTTACCGGACGACACCATGCTTGAGATTCAGCGAGCTCACAGATCACCAGGTCACAAACCAAACCCCAACGAGTGTTCCAGGCACCTAATTATAAAATTTCTCAGGTTCCTGATAGGCAGAAAGTGCTGGAGAAGGCCAGAGAGACGGGCCACATTCAGGAGCAGGGCCAAGTAGTGAGTATTTTCCAGAATTTTTCAAAGGCGTCTGCAAGGAATGGCAAGCTTTCACACGGTCAGACGTAAATTGCACGAGTTAATTGCCAATTCTCCCTTTATACCCTGCCTGCATGGTGATAAGACCACGCAACAGAAAGCAGATCTTTCACTGATCCTGATGCAGCTATGCGTTTCGTGGAAGAGGAACTGATTCCTCTGCAGAGAAACATGACGGTAGCTCAAGGAGAAGAAAGATAAAGAACTAAACCACTGGACTAGTAGTATTCACTAAATGTTCTGAGTTGTACACAGATTTGAAAGTAATCTCTTAAATGCAAGGTGTACGTTGGGGATTTGGTAGCTCATTTAGCTGAAGTCGCAAGTCGGAGTTGAGATCGAGGCATTCATCGACGAGGACGTTGTGCTCCTCATCGGCCGGGTTAGTTAGAGGGCCCATAATGGATTGACTTTCAGTCTATATGGCTGGGGCCTGGACTGTCCACCCGACTATTTGAGATGCGATGTGGTCGGCTGTCGAAATCCTCACCCTGATGGATAACTCCTGTCCTTGGCGATTTCAGCAGGAAATTATAAAGACGACAGTGGTCATCTATGTCTGTTATTAAAAGTGTTATTAGCTTTTAATATTTGGCCAAGTGAAAAACAAAAATAGCCGCCATAAAGTTTATAAGTTTATAGGGTTACATGTTTACCAGTTCATTCTTCAGTTAGTATGGGGATAACATTGTCTATGGGTGGGGTGGGGGTTGCAGCGGGACTACAAGATTTTCTTTTATTTCTTCTTTTATGAAAATTCCTGGATGCAAGGAATGGTTAGCAGAGAGTTATCGTCCGGGAGCCCCTAATAACATAAGGGAAAGAGCAATATGTATAAGTCTGTGCCAGCATAAGAGGTCCTGGAGATAGTTGGACCCCCACTCTGGAGGTGCACTTCTGGTCTTCCTCAAGGGCTCTTGGTTATTAGCCTCACCTTCTGATTTCAGGAGATGACATTTCCCACCTCCGAGGAGGAGGTGTCCTTACCACCCCGGACCAGGGCAAGGGGTAAATTTTCATTAATGGTTTAGTTTACAGATGGTTGGAGGGTCCCGCCCGGTACACCCATGAAAAGGAGAGGGTCTTAGTGAAATAAGATGTGTTTTTCGTGAGGAGGGAGGGTAATAGCGGGTAGCTCTAATTTGTTAGGAGGGTTTGTTATTTGTTTAAAGGAGAGGAGATGGGGAGGAATAGGGGACAAGTTAAAAGGAAAACGTTTGGCTGGTGCACTGGTTCAGGAGAGTAATGATGTACATTTTATATTATATTTGTCAATTATAAAATGTCCTCTTTAAAGTTTATGTCATGGAATATGCGGACATTAAGATGATGGCCAAAGGAAAAGGTATAGAGCCTATTTTAAAAGGCTTCAGGGGATGTCCTGTTTATGCAGGAGACATTTGTGTAAGGAGGATTTCAGACGCTGGAGGAAGCATGGGGAACATTGTTAACTGCGCCTTTCACGTCCAGGGCCGGGGTGGCATTATGGTTTGCCACTGCTGAGGTAGAATTACATGGAATGAAATCGATCCTCAGGAAGATATATCTTGCCCGATGTCAGTATTGAAGGTTCCAGATATACCTTGATGTTGGTATGTGGTCCAAATTTAGATGATCAGATTTCTTTAACCACTTAACAATAACTTTAGCCTCTTATCCAGATAATCTAATACTAGGGGTGACTTTAATACATATTGGGATCAGACATTGGACACATCACATACTGGTAATAAATTCTCACCTAGAAACTCTTTAGCTCTCAGAGACTTGGCTGGAGACAGGGCCCTGACAGAAATCTGGAGGATTTTAACCCCATGAAAGAGAGTACTCTTATTACTCGGCAGTGCATAGATGTTTTATTAGGCTGGACTATTTTCCTGGTTTCACCAAATATTTTGAGAAGATCGAAGTCCACTCATTATGGCCCAATTTGTGTGTCTGACCACACGCCCTTGTTTTTGATTTAATTAGTTTAGGGAGTAACCACAACTCAATTAAACAATGGAGGCTAGACCCTACTTTGTTAAATTCATCTGCATATAGAACACACACCCAAAGGTTAATTATGGACTTCAGGCTCCATAAGATCAGTGACACGTCAGCTGCCACAACCTGGGAAGCCCTTAAAGCGGTAATTAGGGGGTAATCAATCTCTTTCGCAGCAAATTTGAATAGAGAGGCCTTGAAAAAGAGGGAGCTTGAGGAGCATACCTTGTAACTACAGCGCAAAATAATGCCATTAATAGAGTGCCAGAACTAAATAGGATAAAAGGACAATGGGCTCAAGTGACAAAAAGATAGAAAGGGACATTTTGAAGGCAGGGGCCAGAACTTATTTGAGGGACTCTGCCGGAAATGGTTGGCTTAGAATTCGCTCAAAACAGGTTGACAGAGTTATTGTTTCACTTGAAACTAGGGAGGGTGCCACCACGCTGCCAGATCCACTGCAGATAAACAAGGAGTTTCAACTCTTTATAAGGCCTTATATTCCTCTGAAGCCCGGTAGGTGCCGACCCTACAACTTTTATGAAAGAAATTTGTCTACCCTTGATCAATGTCACAATGAGGGAACAAATTAACAGGCCTCTCTCTCAATGACATAAAGGGACTCGAAACTAGGGAAGGCCCCTGGACCAGGCAGGCTGCCCATGGAATTCTATAAGTTATACTGGGAGGAGCTTCATCCTCTACTTAGTGAAATGATTGGGAAGCACTGAGTTCGAGTAGCTCCCTCCTTCCTCCAACTGGCTACTATTATTGTACTTCCTAAGCTGGGTAAAGATCCAGTTAAATGTGGCTCTTATAGACCTATCTCCTATTAAATGCCGATTATAAAATTATTGCAAAATAATTGCCTCCCGTATAGAGAAGGTCCTACTTTCACTGGTGCATCAGGACCAGTGTGGGTTTATAAAGGGACGGCAAGCTAAGCATAAGCTGAAGTGTACTCTGAATATGATCCATAATTGGTCAGGAGGGTAGGGATTGGGAAGAGGCCTTCTGGCGCTAGCAGAGAAGGCATTTGATAGGGTGGAGTGGGATTTCATCTTTGCTACTTTAAACAAATTTGGTTTTGGCCCAACCATCTCAAATTGGATTAAATTGCTCTATTCTACCCCAAAGCTCAAATATATACAAATGAAACTATGTCACCACCCTTTCCACTCACTAAGGAGCGAGGGCAGGGGTCCTCCAGGCCTATCTCCTCACATTTTTTGCCTCTTGCTGAATGGTAGAGAGCCACAAAAAAGTAAAACCCCTTCTCTAGAACGTTGTTCAGAATTTGGCTAATGGCCCATGACATTATGAAATATCCTCCAGCCCTTTCCCAGATTCTGGCATAAGGGATGGCTTGTGAGTTGAGGACAAAATTCAGGCATCAGAGATGGGTTTTGAAAAATGGGAGAAATGGTCTCAGATGTCTGGCACAGTTATACGAGGGTAATTTACTTATGTATCAGGAATTAGTAAGGAGATATGGTTTCCCCAAGAGCTTCTTTATCTACTTCAGATTTGTGGCAGACTCCAGGCTTGGGACCCGAACAGGCTATTACACGCTCTCCTCTGGAAGAGATTCTAATTCAAGCTACGGCAGTCATAAAACTGAGGTTATGAAAGCTGTTATAGATCCCTCCCTAAATGCATTGCCAGATTTGGGGTTGAGCTTAAAACACAAATGGGATAAGGATTTGGGGAAGAAATACTATCATTGGGGGACTGGATGATGGTTTTGAGGAAGGGCATGCATTGCTCTGGTAATAATAGAATACAGGCTATTCATTATAACATTCTTCATAGAGTATATTTTACTCCAGTTATTGCTAAAAATTGATCATTCAGATATGTGTCCAGAATGTCTGGTGGGAAGGGTAGTTTATCCACTTATTGTGGGAATGCCTGTCCATACAAGCCTTTTGGAGTGGAGTGGTTTCCATTATGCAGAACACCATTCAAGACTTCTAACCTCTGGGAATCCGTGAAGTAATTTTAGGTCTTCAGGGACATCCCAGAAGGCGAGGGCTTGGACTACCCCCTATGGGCTTGCGTATGGCAATAGGAAACAGATGATTGCTCACCACTGGGCCAGGCTGTACCCCTATGGTTACGGAATGGGCAAACAGCCTCCTACAATGCATGAAACTTGAATGTACCCAATATAAGGCATCTGGTAGGGAGGAAAAATTTAACAAAATATTGGAACCCATGGATTATGCCATCTCCCAGGGCTGGTTTCCAGCATTTTAAGAAGACATGAATGGGGGTGGGGTTCCCTGACAGTTATTTAGATGCAGGTCCACCCTCTTGTTTCACCAGTATAATTTATTTTGTTTCCTTTTATAGAATATTTTAATACATTTTAAATAGAGAAATGTTTAATTATAAAGTGGTGAGCCTTGGATATAATAGGTGCATATTCCACATTCCAGACTTCAGACTTTTTATTTAGTATTTGGACAACACAATTATAATCGGATACATCCCATGGACTGGTTTTGCACAGTTGTGGCACCAGGGAGATCAGAAAAATTTTGCTGACTGTATTATCATTTTGAAAATTTGGAAAGACTATAAATACATAAATTGTTTGCCAGATAAATAGTTATGTTAAAGGGATATATGTCTAATGTATATAAAAATGATAGTATGAAGTCTATGTACTAAATCTGTTTTGCGTTATCCCTACATCTAGAGGTAGACCAGTGTATCGGCCTACAATAAATAAAGTTTGAAAAAAAAAAAAAACCTTGAACCGGCCACTTGTGACCTCCACTTTCTTTCTTGGAAGACATTATATCTAGTACCTGTCACTTTAGCTCAGCATATCTCCAAGATTCATGCCCTCATGTTTAATGAGCCTTACCTAATCTTTCACAAAAGACAGAGTGGCACTCTGGACTAGTCTCTCTCCTTTACCTAAGGTGGTCTCAGAACACACCTTAAATCAGTCCATAGAGATGCCAGTAGATTACCCTGAACAGTCCAGTCTGGGAGAATACCTCTTACATACCTTGGATGTCTATCGTATGTACCAAATCAGTTAGAAAGACCTCTCAACTATTTGTCACCTTTGCCTCCGAGAAACGTCTCTCGGTCACTAAACGGACCTTCCTCAATTGACTAGTACACTGTATCGCGTTTTGTTATAATAAATATGACAAACCATTTCCTGGACCTATTCAAGCCTATTTTACCAGAGCTATGGCCGCGCAGTGGCCTGCTTCAGAGGGGCTTCTGTCAGAGATCGGCAGCGCTGCCACATGGTCCACAATACATACCTTCTGTGAAGCACTACAACTCATGCCGTAGGATGGCCTTTGGCCAAGCAGTCCTACAAGGCCTTCTGTATATTCCACCCTTCTTGGGTTCACTGTTTGGGAATCATCCCAAGTGTATTACCTGCTGCAAGAGATCACCCGTGGAAGATAGTAAATTCGTAAGAACTTAAAGTAACAGTAGATCTTACTTTAAAAGGGCTCTTGTAGTAGGTAATTATAAATAGGACTGAAGCGGCAGGTGTCAGGACCCCACGGAAAACTTTCTAGCTAGCAGTCTCTGGCGGGGACCGCCCGATCAGATGACCGGCGTTATCTTGCCGTCAGTATAAAGGGACGACCCCCCACCGCCTTCCTGTTCTTTCCGCTGTTAGCTCATGTGGCCCCTATGATTAAGTTCACTGCATTGCCAGTCTATTGTCGGTAGTTTACAGTCTCTTTTACTATTTCTTCTGATTTTCGTCAGCATTTACCTCAGCTGCCATGTATGTCGTCCCCGATTCTCTCCAAGCACAAAACAAGTGCGATTCTGCGGCGCCCAGCTCCACAAGGATGGACACTCCCAGTGCCTTTTGCCTAGGGCCTGACAATCCCCATGGAGAAGTGCCAGCTCTGCCAGCAGTTTAACGCAGCCACCTGAAAGCAGAGGCAGCGTCCTGGAGGCCCACGTTCTCAAATTAAAAATGACCTCCATGGAAAAGGAGCTGAAAAACTCAAGCGGGCCTCTACTTCTCAGAGCACGCCATGAAACACACGGGACTCTATACTACGGTGCCCTTGACCTTGGCGAGAGTCAGCGGTGCTGCAGGTGACGTCCTCAGGAGACAGTTCTGCATCGCTGTCTTGAAGGCTTCCAAGGTGGCGTCGACCCTCCCGTCGGGCTCACGCTCAGGCCCCTTGGGAGCCTCTGGATCAAAGGGACAGTCGCTCCCCGATAAGCCCGCTACCGTGCGGCCTTCTGGTCCGCGAGCAGCCCGGTAAGCCGGACGTCTGCTCTTCCGGCGCCTTCCGGGTAAGGCTGATGAGACACCAGACCCTTCGGGGCAGCGCATGGCCTCTAAAGCGCTTCTGCCAAGGCCGCCCTTCCATCGTGGCCTTCGCCGAGCCGAGGGGTCCGATAAGTCAGACGCTGGCTTCTCCGACATCCACTAGGATCCTGCCAGACGGCTCCTCCCGACGGCCGCCGGCATTAGAGCATTCGAGGCTCCAGCATCTCCCTTGCTGGACCCGGGATGGTAACCCCTCTTCTCCGGGCAACACGGAGGATGTTGGCATGCTGCCGTCGGGTCTCCCTCACTGGGCCAGATGACCCAACGTCTGATCCTCTGACACTAATGCCGGCCTGCCCGATGCCGGCGACATCCCCTGCCGGATGCCGGGCCCGCCAGACCTCCTGTTCCGGGCCCTCTTGCTGGACCGTTCCTAGGGCCTTCTGCTCCTTCAGAAACCCTGGTGCCTGGGTATCCAACTCCATCGCATATCGATACACAGGTCAGCAGTACCCGACGCTGGCCTACCCAACGCTGCAGTACACTGTGCCCCAATACCTGCCATCGGGTTATGGATACGCGCCTTTATGGATATCCTCAGTATCTGTACCCTCCTCCTCCACCACCCCTTAGCCACCAGTGGATCTGAAGGAGACTCTGGCTTCCTGGTGGGTTGAGGCCAAGGCTCAGCTCACCAGGAGCGAAGACTGTCTTCCGGCGTTGGACCAGTTCGGACCCCTGACACGGAGGCTCCCTCCCCCTGACACCAGAGCGAGTCCTCTGGTTCCAGGGCTGAGGGGAGATTCACTTCCCGAGGGTTTCCCAAGGGGTCCATTCCTCCCTGTGCGGGAGGAGTCCTCCTCTTCTTCATCCTCCTCGGAGACCTTGGATGACTCCGATGGCCGCTCCGATCTGGACAACAAGCCACGCCTCCAGACAAGCCCAGGCCAAGGACTCCTCCAAAGTCCCCTCCGAGATCCTTCTTTCCTGGAATTGCCGTGTAAAATCCAGGCCGTGCATCGGTGTGTGATCGCGGAGCTGGATCCACAGCGTAAAAATTCGCTGCGTGCCTGGATCTGCCTGAGACCGCTCCTACTCTGCTTCCACCCTGGATCGAGCCTCATGATGACCTTGTGTCCACCATTTGGAAACAACCGTCTGCATTAGCCCCCTTCCGAGGAAGTCGGACAAGCTATATCAGGCTCTAGAGGTGTTTGCATAAAAACATAGAATTTGATGGCAGATAGGGACCGCTTGGCCCACCTAGTCTGCCCATTTCCTACCTAATGGACAAGCTACAGATCCTAGTTAACCAACAGCCTACTTCCTTCTACCCCCACTAGAACTGCCTTATGTCTGTCCCGTGCATTCTTGAATTCACACCCCAGATCTGATTTGGTCGTGATTATTGCCGCTCCACGGCTGTTCGGCTAACCCCAAGCACTTGAGCTTGTCACCACCAGACAAGGAATCCCACCTTCTGGACCAGTACGGAAAGAAGGTCTATGCTTCTTCCACTATGGGAGGCAGGGACCTGAACTGTGTTGTTCACATGGGGGGTTATCAGAAGGCGATCCTTAGCGAGGTGGAAACTAAATTGGAATCCTTCCTGAGTCTTAGACTAAGCAGGAAGTGGCTGACCTAGTCCGGTCTGCAGTTCGACCAGTCATCACATGCTCCGTGGGGCGCAGTGGATGCCGCTGGTCGGAGCTCGGCTTTCGCCATGGGTTTGCAGCGTCATGCCTGGCTCCGGGTGTCAAGTTTGGTCTCGGAGGTGCAGTCTGCTATCCAGGATGCACTCTTCAGGGGTTCATTGCTGTTCGGTGGCGATGTCAAGGACATCATCACCGATCTGCAGAAGAAGAAGTACTGCACTTACATCTGTTGACTCCTTGTACAGCCCCCTCAGGCTCAGCGTTCTCCCTTTCACAGACATTCTCGGCCAAGGCAAAACCTCAGGGAAAGCGGGCCAACAAAATGGCAGGCCCCTCTGGCTGCCAAGCTCCCCCGCCCAAAAAAGTGGGCGGGAGCTTCAGCCGTGACGCTGCCTCACACTTTCCTGACTCCTCTCCCACGGCCTCTGGACCTCCCAGAGGAACGGTAGGAGGAGATTCTCCTTCCATCTTCTGGGTTGGGAGAGGATCACTTCAGACACTTGGGTTCTCCAGCTGATTGCAGAAGGACACTCAATAGTTTCTTCAGAAACCACCTCAACCCCCAGGTTGTCTTACTCCCAGAACACCTTCTTCTGGTCCGGGAAGAAATATTCTCCCTTCTTCTGAAGGAGGCGATGGAGCCCGTCCCATCCCACCTTAGGGGCCGGAGTTACTACTCCCATTTCTTCCTGGTTCCGAAGAAGTCAGGAAACGTGAGGCCGATTCTAGACCTCAGCTCCCTAAACTTGTTTGTGGAATATAAAGGTTCAGAATGCTCTCTTTGCAGAATCTTCAGTTCCTCCTTTGGCGGGACAGTGGCTGTGTGCTCTGGACATGCAGGATGCCTACCTGCATATTCCTATTCGCCCTTCCCGTCACAAATGCCTGCTATTTTTGTTCCAGGGGACCACTACTAGTTCAAGGCCCTCCCATTTGGCCTTTCCTCTGCACCCGTGTTCACCAAATACTTTTCGGTGGTAGTGGCCTACCTGCGTACCCAGGGGTTCAGGTTTTCCCATACCTGGACAACTGGCTCCTGCGGCGCCATCAGGGAGAGCTCCTCGCTTCCTTTCCTTACCCTGCAGGTTTTAGCCAGCCTGAGTATTACCATCAACCAGGCCAAGTCCCATCTGATCCCGTCCCAGAAGCTGCAGTTTATCGGGGCAGTCCTGGACACGACCTCCAGAATGGCATTCCTGCCACTGGACAGAGGCGCCCACACTCCAGGCTCAGGTCAGCCTATTGTCCAGCCGCAGGCGAGTCACGCCAGGTCAGTCCTTCGCCTCCTTGGGCTTATGGCTGCTATTCAGACAGTCCCTCACTCGGCTCCTCATGAGAATCTCTCAGTGGATGCTTTGGTCTCAGTGGGATCAGTTGGTGGACAACCTAGAGCTACAGGGTCTGGTCTCCAATCCTATGGTTCGGGACGTGCAATAGTGGATGGTTCAGGAGAACCTTTGCTGGGAGTTCCCTTCTGCCTCTCCCTCCACCCAAGATGCTGACAACAGACACCTCGGGCAAGGGTTGGGAGCCCATCTTGAGTCTCTCAGGACCCAGGGCTCCTGGTCCAGGCTTGAACAGACACTTCACATCAATGTGCTCGAGCTCCGGGCTGTGCTGTATGCTCTTCAAGCTCTGCATCTGTATCTGCTCCCTGGGCATCTGGCTGTCCAGACAGACAACATATATGTAGTCTGGTACATCAACAAACAGGGAGGAACTGGTCCTACCCTCTCTGCAGGGAGGCGATGTGAGTTTGGGATTGGGCAGTGCAGCACAACCTTCACCTCACGGCAGTTCATGTCGGGGTCGAGAACACGTTGTCAGACCACCTCAGTTGGTTGTCTGTCCACGCTTCTGAGTGGGACCTGGATCAGGGTGGCAGGCGATATCTTTCTATGCTGGGGCACCCCCAGGTGGACCTGTTTAGATCTCCTCATGGCATTAAAAGTTCCCGCTTCTGCTCGCTCACTCCAGAGTGACATTTTTGGAGAGATGCTCTGTCTCTAGACTGGAAGGGTAGATTAGTCTTGCCTCCCCGATTCCCTGGATTCTGAGGGTGTTACAGAAACTCAGCTCAGAAGGATGTCGCACGATCCTAATTGCTCCTTTCTGGCCCAGGCAAGTTTGGTTCTCTCTTTTGCAACAGTATTCAGAGGAACCTCCTTTTCCTCTGTCACAACTTTTGCTGACCCAGGATCAGGGGACCCTGGTCCATCCAGGCCTCAAGTCCTTCAGTTGCACACATGGCTTCTGCAGACATTGCTCAAACCCGATTCAGGGTTTCTCGCTGAGTGGCTGAGATTCTGGTGGAGGCCAGGAAGCCCTCCACTAGATCTACCTATGTCATGAAATGGAAGCAGTTCTCTAGTTGGGCCTCTTCCAAGATTTCAAGCCTTTCTCTTGCTCTGTTGGGAGGCTTCTGGACTACATGCACCATCTCTTTGATCTGGGTCTCAGTCATTCATCTCTGAAGGTTCACATGGCGGCCTCTCCGCACCATGTTCCTTTTGAGGACAGAACTTTTCTAGCAGTTGAAAGTCTCTAAGACTTTTCTTAGAGGGTTCTTCACTTGAGACCCCCTATTCGTGTTCCTGCCCCTCTTGGGATTTGAATTTTATTCTTGAGAAGCTTACTCTGCCTCCTTTCGAGCCAGCAGCCTCAGCAGACCTAAATTTCCATTCCTGGAAGACTCTTTTCCTAGTGGCCATTACTTCTGCTCGAAGGATTTCGAGCTCCAGGCCCTGATGTGCAAAATCCTATTTGATTTTCACAAGGAACGTGTGGCTCTGCATACCAACCCTAAGTTTCTCCCTAAGGTGGTAGTGGAATCTACGCTGAATCAATCCATTGAGCTGCCTCGTTCTTTATGCAGCATTCGGCCGGGGTTTGTGGAACTCCTGATATCAGCAGGCAGGTCATTCCATAGTTTTGGCATGAGGAATTTGAAAGCCGTTTGTCCCTTGGAGGTATGCATGAAGGGGACTTGTAGAAGCCTTGAGTCGGGCTTCTGGTGAGTAGGTTGGGAGGCTGGGCCGATGCTTTATGCGAGATGGGGGAAGGGACTGTGACCAGGAATTTGGCAATTGTTCTGGAGCAGTGGATCAGTCTCGGGTTGTGAATGAAGACAGGACTAGGTCCCTGTACAGATCACAGTGGTGGGTCATTAGAAGTCAAGGATGAAACAGCAGAAGGAGTGGAAAAGAGTGTCTGGGCTGGCCAGGTTAGATTGGGGTGCGGCACCATATACTACGTCGCCATAGTCAAGTGTAGGAGTATCATTTTTGAACAGTTTCCCATGGACCTGTTTGGGCATACAGTCCTTATTGCGATATAGAGCACCAAGTTTCGGTGCAACTTAGTGTATGAGGATTCTATATAGGTGGAGAAATCCAGGTATTGGTCAAGCCAGACTCTCAGGTATCTGAAAGAAGTGCAGGACTCGAGGGGTCCCATCTAGGTACGGAAGGAGGGGCGTGAAGCTAGGCGGGAGAGTCGGAGCGTGACCCGAAGTGAGTGAGACTTTTTAGTATTTAGGATAGCTGGTTTGACGTAAATCAATTCTGTATGGCATTGAAGTCCCACTGAAGCACATTTGATACTGCTCCGTGGACATACCGGAGGCTATGCAGTCGCTCCACGTACATTTGGATGGATGACAGTGTGCAGGCCTGCGCGGAGGTCATTTAGGAATGTTGAAAAAGGCAGGGGTCCCAGGACTGAGCCTTGGGGACACCCATAGTGATTGGAAGGGCGGTAGAGATATGAGGTCTGATTTTCACTGATTGATACCTGCCTACCAGGTAGGCATGAAACCAGCTAGTACAAGGTCTGAGAGGCCAGCCCGCTAATTTAGCTAGTAGCTTCGGGTGGGAGACTGTGTCAAAACCCTTGGCCAGGTCAATGAAAATGGCAGAGGTGATATGCCCTTTGTCCATTCCAGATAGGATGTCATCGGTGAGTCTTAGTAGGAGGTGACGGAGAGTGGGACTTTCGAAACCAGACTGATAAGGGGTGAAGAAAGAGAGTGTCTAGGAATTGGGACAGTTAGGTGCGAAGGTGTTCCTGTATTTTAGCCAGAATTGGGAGAAGGGAGATGGGTTGATAATTACCCAGCGTGGAAGGATCACTACCCTTTGGGAGGAGGGGATAATAGTCGCATGCTTCCAATCGGCTGGGATTTTGGCCTTGGAGAAGGAGAGGTTGAGAAGATTGGCTAGAGGGCGACTATGGCGGAGCAGATAAGTGGAGCAACCTGGCGTCAAGGCCAGATGGGCATGTACCTTTGTCAGGCTTGAGTGAAGATGGTGCTTGCAGTACTTGGCCGGGGTGACTGGATGGAAAGAAGCTGGGCGTGTGTGGAGTTCGGTAAATGCAGTGGGTGCATGTTGTTTTTAAGGTGTGCTGGTGATTGGATAGGAGAGATGCTGCTCAGCTAGTGAAGAAAGTATTAAAGGCAGTTGTTACTTCTCCAGGGTCGGTGACAGTTGAACCTTGGATGGATAGGGTTGGGGTTGGAGGTTGGATGGGTGGGGAGAGGAGGGATTTGAGTTTTCCAGAAATTTGTGGGTTGGTTGAGGTTTGATTTAAAGCAGACATGAAATGGGTCTTTTTGCCTGCTGAATCAGTTTGGTGCAGTAGTTGCGGAGGGTCCAGTATCTTTGCAGAGATTCTTGGGAGCATGACAGCTTATGTTCGAGCCATGCCTGATCTCTGGTGCAGAAGCTGCTAATGAGATCTGCTGAGATCCATGGAAGGTGGGAGCCTCTAACTCACGTACACCTTAGCGGGCATGATTATCCCAGACTGAGAGAAACCTGGACTTAAAATTTTCGTAAGCGTGGTCAATCGAGGTGCGTTAGGTATGAAAGACCAGTCAATATGAGCCAGGTCGTATAGGCGCAGGTAGAGCTAAGGAGTTGTAAGACCGTGTGAGAATCATCCTAGAGGGTGGTTTTGTGGGTCTGTGTACTTTCCTGACCATTTATATCATGTGGTGGTCACTTAGGGAGTCAGGAGGAGACCGGCACTAATGATTCTGTGAGGGTGGGTGGTGAGGCCCAGTCCAGGAGGAGTGGTTTGGAGTTTTAGGGTTTAGTCGGTGGGTTGTAAGATTTGCTGGGAGAGGTTTAGTGTGTTTATTTTGGTGCGTGGTTTGGACCCATCTATTGCTAGCCAATTGAAATTGAAATCACCAAGGATGTGGAGCTCCCCAGCTGTGGCTGCAGATTTTAGTGAGGCCAGGTGTTCTGGGGCGCTGAGCAAGGGGTACTAGGGGCACAGTAGAGCCCACAACGTAGATGGGGATGGAGTAAAGCAGTACAAGTTTGATTGATTACTACAGACTCTATGTGGGATCTGGACCTGGGTGAGCCATAGTCTGGAGGAGATAAACATGGCAGTACCCCGCCCCGCCCTTTCTTGCTTAGACGGTCTTGCTTGACAGCTACATAACCAGGGATGGCACAGTAGAGTCCATGTGGTGCGGCTTTAGCCAGGTCTCTGATAGTATGAAGATGTCTGCACGAGGACAGGGCGGAGTTGAAGTTTTGGTAATTTTAAGGAGGCTACAGATGTTGAGATGCAGTAGTCTGAGGCCCTTGGGAGGGTCGTTTGAGTGGGAGGGTGGGACCCGGATTTGGCTCGATGTCCCCTGCTAGCAGGAGAAGCAGTGTGATGATGATTTTGGTTCTGTGCCAGGAAAGTCTGGCGAGCAGGTGAGGGGTGTGTTATGGGTAGGTGTAGCACGCAGAAAAACCGAGTTCCATAGGACAGTTAGCCCAGGAGAAAGGAGGGAGGAAGGATGGCACAAGAGTACCCACTGTTTCGCTGGTCCGTTGTGTGGTGCTGTGAGAAAGTGGTTTGGAGGGGGATAATGAGTGTGGAATGGCGGGGTGGTCGGGGTGCCATTAAGGGTGGATTGCTGTGGGGGAGAGGCTATGGGAAAAGATGGGAGGAATGGTGGCAGGAAAGCAGTAACATTTTCCTTGAACTGTGGTAGTGGCCTCTAGTGATAGCAGATAAGCTGCTAATGAGAGAATGGGCTGATTGGTTCTGCTGCACACGTGACTATGCGTATAAAACAGAGAGCAACCAAGGGTGGTGGTGGGAGGCGGTGGGGTGTATAGTTACAGGGGTTTTGTTCACTGGAGCTGCACTGGGTCGTGGAGGGCTGGAAGAGCCTGCCTCCCTGGACTTGACTCAGGGATCACCCCGGACTGCTATAGTCCAGGTGCGCCTTCAGTGGGAGATGGCCGCCCAGTGGACTCAGCGCCTAGATCATTTTGACCAGCTGATCACTTTCACCCAGAAAATGTGGGATGCTCTCCAGTGGTGGACCGTCCTAGACCGGTTGCAGGAAGGGATCCCGTTTGTCCGCCCTGAGCAGACTGTTGTCCTCACGACCGATCGCCTCTCACGGGCTGGGGAGCCCACATGGAGAACAACAGGGCCCATGGATTCTGGATCCCGAGGAATCCGATACCATACCAACCTGCTGGAGCTCAGAGCGGTCAGACTGGCGTTGTCAGCATTTGTTCAGCAGCTTCAGGGTCAAGTGGTTCAAGTCCAGATGGAGAATTCCACGACCATGTACTACCTCAACAAGCAGGGTGGCACACACTCCCGGCTGTTGTGCAGGGAAGTGCTTTGCATCTGGACACTTCGTGAGCCAACTGGAGCCTCAAATCAGCTGACTGATGATTTCAGTCACATAAGCGAGACATCCCACTAGTGGTCTCTCCATCGAGAGGTAGCATACAGTCTTTTCTCCCACTGGGGCAAACCGATGGTGGACCTGTTTGCTCACGCCGCCCGCAATGGGGATCGCTGCAGGGGATGCCTTCGAGGCTGTGAACCCCAGGCCTCTTCTATGCCTTCTCTCCATTTCTCTTGATCCGCAGGATGCTTCTCAAGGTGAGGAGGGACACGGTGCAGGCGATCCTGGTAGCCCCGGATTGGCCCTGCCAGTTCTGGTACCCAGATCTCCACAAGCCTCAGCAACAGGCTCCGAGGCGTCTTCCAGCACACCCTGACCCTGATATCTGTTAATCAGGGAAGGTATTCCATCCGGACCTTCACTCACTGCACCTGACAGCCTGGTGCCTATGCGGCTAGAGTTCCAGGCTTTGGGTATCTCTGAGGATGTACTTACAGTAGTGGAAGCATCCAGGAAGGAGTCGACCAGAAAGTGCTACACCTTCAAATGGAAAAGGTTTTCCATTTGGTGCAGGACAAGGATCTGGACTCTCTGTACTGCCCTATGGCGAACATTTTAGACTATCTTTGGTCTCTGTCAAAGGGGTCTTGGTCCTCGACCCTTAAGGTGCACCTGGCAGCCATCTCTGCTGATCGGGTGCAGGCCGTCAGCAACGGCACAGAAGAAGGTGGTCTGGCACTTTTCAAAAGCTCGATCATATATTCCCTCCAGTGCATGACCCCTACCTGCGTAGGATTTACTGCTGGTTTCGGCAAAGTTCATGGGCAAGCCATTCGAACCCATGCACAAGTGTGAGATGTCACACTTTTCATGAAAGACTGCCTTCCTGGTGGCTATCACGTCCCGCCAGAAGGACTGGGGAGCTCAAGGCGCTCTGGTGGAGTCTCCTTATCTGCTCTTCCACAGGGACAAGGTTATCTGCATCCCCACCCGAAATTCCTCCGGAAGGTGGTGTCAGAGTTTCAACTTAATCAGGTGTTGACTCTGCCTATGTTCTACCCCAACTACACCTCGGATACAGAGTATGAGCTCCATATTCTGGACCTGAGGCGTGCTCTCTCCTACTATAAGGAGAGGATGGCGAGATTCGAGGAGAGGTTCGCCAGCTGTTTGTCACCTACACTGAAGCCGCACCTGGCAGTAGTACAGCAAAGTGGACAATTGGCAAATGGATTACATCTTGCATTGATCTCTGCTATAGGTTGGCGGGTAGGGGCCTCCCGTGGGACTAAGGGCTCATTCCACCCGCCATACTGCTGAGTTGGTGGCTGCTTCCAGAGACATCCCTATCCAGGAAATCTGCAGGGCAGTTACCTGGAAGACAGCAAACACCTTCATCACCCATTACCACATCAACCTTGAGTTGCGCCAGGATGCTGGTTTTGGGGCCTCAGTTCTCCAGTCCCTGTTCCCAAAGTAGGGTGCTTGCCTCACTCCTCCCAGAGAACTGCTAGGAGTCTGCCAATAAGTGTGGATAAGAACAACATATCCACATCCCTAGAAAACAGGTTACTCACCTGTAGCAGTAGTTCTAGGAGTGGTATATGTTGTTCATCACACTGACCCCCTGACCTCCCCAGCTGCGACACACAACCTGACTTCCAGCGGGTTAAGATCTGGTGTCATGGGGCGCAGCCGAGGGTTATACCACCGGGTGGGTGGGAGGAGCCAACGAAGACCTTCCGCAAGATTTAAAGGGAAAGGGACATGCCAACAAGTGTGAATGAACAACATATACCACTCCTACAACTACTGTTACAGGTGAGGAATCTGTTTATTCTGTACTTAAGTAGGAAATTGCATGACAGAGAGAAAGATACTCCACCATTGAAAAGGAATGTTTAGCAGAAAAGTGGGCCATGGAGTCCCTTAAGTTTTATTTGCTAGGAACTGACGTTGTACTTATAATAGATCACAATCCTCTCTTTGGCTTAACCAAATGAAAGATAAATATTCCAGAATCACAAGGTGGTAACTGGCACTACAAGCCATTTAAATTCAAGGTGATACACAAATCTGGTAAAGAGAATATCAATGCTGATTTTCTGACTAGATTTGGATATATCTGTAATTGAGAATTCTGAAGGTTGAAAAGCAAGTGTATGAGTTTAAACTTTACTGTTTGCTGTACTGTTATAGAAAAAGGATACTGCACATGTGCTTAATTTCTGAAAGCTAGGCGCTAATGTTAGTAAAGAATTAATAGTTTTGGAAACTTGTTTGATAAAACAGGTTCCCGCTTGATGAGGGTGTATGTGACAGGGTTGTATAGGACCCTGGCCCAGTTGTTATGGAGAGTTTGAATGCCAGGATCTGTTCTTTCCTTTCCTGTCTCTTGTCTGTCTGGTTGCTCAACCAAATTTTCCTGAGGAACCTAGGATTTTATCACCCTGACAGTGTCTCAATTCTTTGCCTCTTGCTATCTCTCTACCCTCACTTGCTGTTTGTGTCTTTTCCTCCTTTGCATATCTGCTGGTATAAAAATATATGCAAATCATTATGTGGAAATGTAACTGATATTGTGATCCCTTTGTTTAGAAATTATATAGTGTTACTGTTGAAATGTATATAATTATAGTTTGAGATGATTGCAAAAAGCTATTGGACACTCAAGGGGTTAACCTGAGAGCAGTTTTAAGCCCTTTTTCAGAAGCTGTGGAGAAGGGGCCTCATTTCTGGGACAGTGTGTTCTTGCTGCACCTACCAGAAACATTCAAGAACATTTCAGAACAAAAACAGGATGCTTGTTAAGGAGGGGTTGCAGAGACTTATAAAAACAGAGCTGCAATTGCTTGCAAGGGAGATGCACAGAGATTGAAGGAAAACTCGGATGTACCCTCTCTATTTATTCTGCCTTTGTAAATAGTTATCCTGAACAAGTTTGTTTCATATTACTGCTAATACTAATAAACACTTTTGCAAATTCTACAACTGCTCCTGGTTTCCTATGCTTACGTGACCTGTGCCTCGACGACACCACCTAGACCTGAGTTTTATTGGAGACTGTTTGAACAGTGTTGTTGAGGTCATAGGCATAGATAATGGTGTTGTCAGTAGGTAGACCTGGGTTTTATTGGAGACCGTTTGAAAAGTGTTGTTGAGATCATAAGCATAGATAATGGTGTCATAAGTGAATGTAACCCTTACAGACTGATATGGGTGGGTTCATTTACAAGGAGGCTAAACAATAAAGGACCAATAATGGATCTTTAAGGGACTTTGAGGTTGAGGGGCCTGGGGAGACAATTCTCCATGGACTTTACCATTTGTGAGCTGTTGTCCAGACAGGATTGTAGCCAGGCCAGAGCATTCTGGGCTAATTCTAGCAGATGCAGTTTGTGTAGGAGTACATTGTAGTTCACGATGTTATAGGACTTTGTGAAATCAGTGAAGGCAAGGCAGATATATTTGTTGGCTGCAGAGTAAAAGATTTAAAGTGCAAACACCATAGTAAAATAGAACTGGAAATAAAAAGCGGCAAAGGTCAAAAATATACCATCCTAATTTTTATTTTAAATAACTGACTAAATGGTCCCAAAAGCCATATTAAATACATGGCCTTTTAACAATGAAGATTGCAGTATTAATCATGGCTAGAGTTGAGTGCAGGTGTTAAACTATTTGTTACTTTTTAATAGAGTAGTACAAGTGGAGTGCTTTGGGTGAAATCCTAATTGCGCTCGAGGAATACGTTTTGGAGGAGTAAGTGATCCAGCAGTTGTTTACCAGTTTTGCAAGAAGCTTGATTAGTACAGGCAAGACTGAGGTGGGTTATTTGTAGTATGCAGGACTGGCTCTGCCATTCACGCTGGGGCCAAAAATATATTTTTCTTAAGCGGTAATTTTTAAAACTATTTGACACTATCAAATGTTGATTAAAATAAATCCTCACATGGTGCTAAAATATTTTTGGTGAAGATAATGGCAAAAACTCTAGAGGTAGCCTGTGTATGGATCTGAAGGATCCTGATTTGAGTAATGGTAGGTTTATGGCAACTTTCGAGTCAATTTGGGAGCTATCATGTATGGAGGAGAGATTGAAGAGAGTTGTAATGTGGTGTGCCAAGTGTGTTGCTACCAGTTTCAGGATCCTAGGTTCAGTACCATCGTAGCCTGCACTTTTTGTGGTGTCGCTAATAGAGTAACTTTAGTACCACATCTAGTGTGGCATCAGTGAGGACAAAGGCTGTTCGGTCGTGATAGGGATAGTTGGCAGAACTTTCTGGAAGGTTGGTGCCTGGTCTTAGGATGGAGATGTAGTGGAGCAAGAGAGGTGATTTTGTGAAGTGCTGGTCTAGGGCATTCACATTGATAGCAGTATATTTGATCAGGGTGCCGTCATTGATTATATGAAATGTGGGTAGCTGGTCCATTCCACTGGGGTGTCAAACAGACGAGGCATACTGATGAGTCCTGGTAGAACAAACACGTGTCTATGTTTTCTTTTAGCACCTTTGCAAACTGTGTGAGAGCCTTTCGGCACCATGCAATTCTGCTTAAAGTTGGACCAGCATAACATTCTGTGGTGATTTGCATATAGCAGCCCATGATGCTTTGCATTGTGTGGGTACGTGTGATTTTGTATTTCTTGAAACTTGGCTTCCAGCCAAATGCACTTTAGGGTAACCCTTGCCTCAGTGTTTGCGCACAGAGGTTCTTTGTCTTTAAATAGTTTTTTTATTTTAATGGGTTCACCACAACATATCCAAGACACACTGTCTTAGGGTAGCTGGTCCATTCCACTGGGGTGTCAAACAGACGAGGCATACTGATGAGTCCTGGTAGGATGAAACACGTGTCTATGTCTTCTGTCAGCACCCTTGCAAACTGTGTGAGAGGCCTTTGGCACCATGCAATTCTGCTTAAAGTTGGACCAGCATAACATTCTGTGGTGATTTGCATATGCAGCCCATGATGCTTTGCATTGTGTGGGCATGTGTGATTTTGTATTTTCGTGGAATGGGAATGCTGTCTTCCTAAGGAAGATCCAACTTCGAGAGGGCTTTTGCAGTAGGTACTAACATGTAGGACTAAGCCGCCAGGTGCTAGGACCACCGGAGCTTTAGCTAGCAGTGTCTGGCGAGACCACCCCACCCCAACATCACGTGACCTCGTCAGCGTAACACTATATAGGGAAGCGGTCCCACGCCTGCCCTCCAGTTCTTTCCGCCGTCGACCTCGCACATCTGACCTTCGGAGAACATTGCTTCTGTCTCGCCATTTTGGATGAGTATATCTCGCTTCAATTTCACGATTTTCTCAATTTTCTTTTTCTTTTTAATTTTTTACTTTGTTCCCATTTTATTATGAAGATAAAACATAAATTTACATTTCTAGATTCAGGGTATAGGATGTCGTCAAATACAGTTATGGTAGGAATACAGAGCCCTTCATTCAATGTCATAGCACACTAGGGATATACACCATCTCTAATAATGATTCATAAAATATCTTTCAGTAGAGGCCTATGCAGCATGACCATGGACTAGCAAACCTAAAATGGTATTGCCACATACAAATTCCTCTTATTTAAGTTGGACCAGTTGTCTGTGATAAAGCTCTAGGTCAGTGTTTAATCTGAAGAGAAGCAAACCCTTGCATTTAAATAGGACTATCTTCCTACCGTTCCCAACTTTCTCATAACATTTGCTAATAAATCGAGTAAAGTGAAAATTATAACAACTTTAGTTCAAACCACAGACTGAAATATTATATAAACTACATTTAACTAGTACTTTGTAGTTTACTTCACCACTGGATGGTAACTAGAATATAAAGCTTGTAAGATGTAGCAATAAGTATGTTGCAGCATGAATTGCCACTGATAAACCTCCATCTTGGCATCATACTAAAAGCATGCTACTGAAAACAAGCAGTGAGAGTTAATAAACTTTAAATGTCAACTATCCGAGCCAAAAAAACTTCTTAAGTGCTCTCTCACTAGAACTGTCCAGCAGCAAATGGCAGACGACTCCGGAGGAGGTCAAAGTGGTAGTAAAAAGTTAGTGTCTTACAAATATTCAAATGTCTAAGTTCTCTTCCTCGGAGACTTTGGCATGAGCTGAAGCAACAAAATCTTTGCGGATAGCCTCCAGCTTGTGTCCGCATCCACAGGGTCACTGTAGAGAAATATTTTCCGGCATATAACATTTTAATGGGGCTGGCAGTTGTAAAGTGTGGTTGATGCCCAGTTCCTGAGGCCTGCCTGCACTGCATCGAAACCCCGCACCTCATCCTTGTTGTTTAGCTAAGGTCCAGAAAACAATGTATTGTAGCTCCATCCTGTAGGTGTAGGGAACCTGCCATTTTAGCTTTCTATAACAGTAAATCTCGGACATGGAGTGATCATGAAAGTACAGGGAAGGTGTGAATTGTTTGGTTTATATCGAGGTGTAATTCGGTAGGCCTGGAGAAAAGCTGATCACCCGACACTTGGAACAGGTCATTAACTAGACCTTTCACGAAACTGACTGGGTCAGCACCCTCGGACTCTCTGGTATGCCTAAGAAGTGCAGGTTAGAAGCTCTGGCCCCATTTTCAAGGTATTCCAACCTTGAGCGAATGAGTTTATTTTCTTTAAACACGCCTTCCACCACAACAGACATTCTTTGTGACTGGGTCCTTGATTACCACATGGTCCATCTAAAGCAGTGATTTTAGTTTAGATGTGAGACAAGCAGGCGTTATAGTTCTCTACTTTTTGTCTAATTGTTGGACCGCCTCAAAATAACACGGACCGTGGTCTCCAGATCACCAGGAATTACGATAGATGGAACCCTCCTACGGCTCCACTTGTTGAGTGTACAGGTCTTTCCTTTTCCCAGAATCTTTAGACATGTCATGCTTGGTTTGTTCCATCGTTAAATCCTCCTCCAATTCCACTCAAAGCAGCCAAAGTTAAATACTGCGGCTTTTGCTATGAAGCTATTTAAAAGTACTCCAGAAATTGTAGTTTTAAACTATAAAAGTTGCTGAAGTTGGGAGTCGTGCCTGTTCTTGTCGGCTGCAGGCCACGCCCCGATTTTCTTAAATTTAAAGTTTTGTTTTTCTCAGAAAGAGTGTATAGTTACAATATTTGTGCATGTTGTCTTAGATGTCCGAATCGCATAAAAATAAGTGCAGGGTTCTGTGACCTGCTCCCAACAAGGACGGCCATTCCCTCTGCCTTTTCTGTCTGGGCCCAGGCCACAATATTGAAGAATGTGAGATTTGCCAAGGGTTTAACCAGACCACCACAACGCTGACAGCAGTCTCTGTAAGCCCACCTTTTAAAATTAAAAATGTCTTCCATGGAGAAGGAGCTGAAGAAACTCAGGCACTCCTCTTCCTCACCAGAGGTCATCGTAAGAAGAAGAAGGACAATGAGAGACATCAGGACGGGTAGAATCCCCTATAAGGCCACAACATCCTCCAGGCATCATGCCAAAGTAACCCCCCGGAAGAAGCCTTCCTCCATGGCTGTCTCTGTGGCTACGGTAGCTGTCTGCCCCTGCTTGCGTCCGGGGCCCGACGGAGCCTCCGAGGAAAGGAGGCACCCACTTCCTGTAAGTCGCTCAAGATTAAGTGGCATAGTGGCTCTAGTGGGACCAGTAAGTCGAGCACTGGCTCCTCCAACACTTGTACGGAACACACTGCTAAGCTGCCTGTCGGCTCCTCTGATGGCCGCTGACAGCTCGATCCCTCCGTCAGACCCTGACAACAGGTCTGATGTTGAAGGACTGGATCAGCTGACGTCTGAACCATAGCTGACACAGGAGTCTCCCCAGCCTCTCCCCTCCGCCATCAGAAGTGATCCTCTGGTTTCCCTCTACCTGGGAATCTGAGGAGGAGAGGCCGCCTTCAGGGATTGTAACCTACTCCCCGGACACCAGATACACCAATGCCTGAGGTACCACCAGACCTGATGAAGGCCACACTGGTTCCTCTTGGCCCGTCCAGCCCAGCTCGGGCCACCGTCCAGCCTGGCCCCAACACCGTCAGGACTTTTAGGGCTTCTGCCCCTGCCTCGAAGCCTCTGGGACCTTCTGCTACCCCATCAGGGCTGACAACAGGTCCCTCGGGCACCCTCCAGGTTACCCGATGCCACAATACCTCACGCTGGAGTATCCGGTGCGGGGATACCCTTGCCAGGGTTCCCGACACTGGGGTATCCATCGCCTTGATTTAGCTACCTCTACTGTGCGGGATACCCGGTGTATGGTAACCCTCCGCCACCACCACCTCAGCCCCAGGTTGACCTTCAGGCAATGCTGCGATCTTGGTGGAATGAAGCAAAGTCACAGCCAGCGTCGGAGCTGGAGAAGCGACAGCCCTGATTGACCCTAACGCCAGCTCCTGAGGGCTCCGTCACCTAAACCTATCCCGCCATCAGCCCCTCGGCACCCAAGGTCGGGAAGGTCAGTGAGAACAACCACCTACGCACAAACCACTGAGTTCTTATGGCCTGTAGACCTCTCCAGGTTGGTGGATGTCGCCTCACCAGGGCTCAGTTCACCCGATGAAAGCCATCCATCGGATTCAGATAGCGACTCTGTTCATTCCAACTCGCCCCGATGCTGGTTGACCCAAACCCAAGGAGTCACATAAGTCTCACCAGAGGACCCCTCCTTTCAGAACTCCTCAGAAAATTCAGGCAACTGATGACTGGCATAGGGAAGACCAGGATCCGCAGAGACAGAGACTGGCTGAACACTAAGAATTATCAGATCTGTCACCTACCCTCATCCCACCTTGGATAGGGCCACATGAGGATTTGGCTTCTACAATTTGAAACGGCTGGCTTCTCTGGTGCCTTTGGCTAGAAAGGCGGACAGACTAGATCATGCCCCAGAGGCAAAGACCACCTGAGCTTTCACCCTAAGGCCGACTCAGTAGTCATCAGTGCTGCCCATGACAGGTCAGCCAAACCAAAGCACCTTAGCACTTACCCACGGACAAGGAATCTAAGGTCATTGACCAGTATGGAAAGAAGGTCTACTCTTGTTCCACTTTGGCCATCAGACCCCTGAGCTATGTGGCTCACTGGGCCAAATGGAGTCTAAGATTGACATTCTCCAGGACTCCCAACTAAAGGAGGAGATGTCAGGCTTGGTCAGGTTGACTAGCAGACACACCCTGAGGGCCATCTTTGATGCAGTGGATGCCTCTGCTGGGAATAGCCACTACCATCAGCTTACGGAGACCCGCATCGCTGAGGATTTCAGGGCTCACACCAGAGGTCCAGATAGCCATCCAAGGTGCTCCTTTAGGGGCCCAGTCTTGTTTGGAGGGATGTGAAGAATATTATTACTGATTTACAGGACAAGGGTATAGCCTTGTGCTCTGTCCAGTTTATGTATAAACCCCTTCAGAAACAGAAGCAGCAGCCATTTCAGCGGCAGCAACATCACCAGCAAAAGCAGTCTCAGAACCGATATCAGAATAAATGGCACCCCAGCCAAGTCCCAAAGTGCCTCGGGAGCTGCAGCCTCCATCCTCCCGACTCACTGGAGTCCCTCCCTCCTCTGGAGCAAGTCATAGAGGAACCGATAGTGGGAGCAGGGATAGGGTTCTACTGCATTTCTTCTTGGTGCCCAAGAAGACAAAGCGATCTCAGACCCATTCTGGATCTGAGCTCACTAAACCTTTCTGTGGAATACAAGAGGTTCAGGATGCTGTCTCTACCACGCTTGCTTTCCCTCTTACAGGGGCCATTGGCTCTCTTGACTGAATATGCATGAAGCCTTTATTCCAGTTTTTCTGCCACACCACAGGTTTCTCAGATTGTTTCTGGGAGAGCATTTTCAGTTCAAAGCTCTTCCCTTTGGCCTTTCATTGGCACTGAAATGTTCACGAAATCCTAGCGGTGGTGGCAGCAGCACTGCACAGATGGGAGTACAGGTCAGTGGAGCAAGTGGTAGACAAGAAGTACAGGAACTCAGGCATTGGCAAATATGAGATGCAGAATTAAGTTCCTCAATCTGAAGGACAGCTGTGACAAGACACATCTATCTGTGTAGATACTAGTAGATTCAGTTAGAGATATTGAAGTATTTCTAGGAAAACAGCATTGTTGTTCAAGTCAAATGTTGTTATAGAAACCCTGATTTCAGGTCACAGCCCAGAAACTGTCATTATGTTGCTGGTTTAGAATTTCAGTTCCAGTGTCAGTGGGAAGAAGTACAGAACTCCATTCCTGCTGTAAAAAATGTACAGGAACTGAGTTCCTGTGCGTTCCTGTTCACTTTCATCACTGGTACAGGTGTTCCCACCTTGACAATTGGCTTCTGTTCAGCACCGTTGAGGCACAGTTTGGTCAGGTCCCTGACCATAACTCTGGACCTTTCCAACAGGTGGACATTACAGTAAACTACTCCAAATACCACTTTGTCCTACCCAACAGCTCCAGTTTATTGGGGCAGTTGTGGATACAGTCAGGGCAGGGCCTTCCTGCAATTCGACGGGATGGAAGCCCTGCAAGGACAGGCACACCTGGTGGCGTCACAGAGAAGGACATCGTCAAGATTGATTCTTCGCCTTCTCGGTCTTATGGTTGCAGCTATTACTACAGTCCCCTAGCCAAACTTCACATGAGAGTCACACAATGGACTCGGTTCAATGGGACCAGAGATCTGACGATCTGAACCATGAGATCCTGGTCTCGGACCCAATGGCTCGGACCTGTTGTGGTGGCAAACACAGACAGCCTTACTTAAGGTGTGCAGTTCCACGGACCTTAGATCACAGACCGTGATGACAGATGCCTCTGGGTCAGGTTGGGGAACCCACCTGGGTGCTCACAAGACTCAAGGCTCTTGGTCCGATAGCAAACTCCTCTCCACATCTACATCCCTGGAGATGTGGGCAGTTCTGAATGCATTACAAGCTTTACAACATTTAATTCAGCCAGGACAGCTCATGATCCAGACAGACAGCATGCGCGTTGTCTGATACACAAACAAGCAAGGCATCACGCCCGTATCCTGTGTCGCGAAGCAGCGAGGGTGTGGTATTGGGCGGTCAGCACAACCTTATCTGACAGCTGTACATGTTCCAGGCATTCAGAACTTCCTGGCAGATACCCTCAGTCACACTCAAGCCAGAGCCCACGAGTGGGAACTGAGACAGTCCGTGTAGACAACATCTTGAGAGGTGAGGAAGACCAGACTTAGATCTGTTTGCATCCCCATCCAACGCAAAACTACCAGCTTTCTGCTCACTCGCTTGCTCCAGGGCATGGTGTTTTCTGGCGAGACGCGCTGTCTCTGTGCTGGAAGGGAGGTTCATGTATGCCTTCGCTCCACTTCCTCTAATGCAGAGAGTTCTGTTGAAGCTACGGGCAGAAGGGGCATGAATGATTCTGATTGCTCCCTTCTGGTCTAGACAAGTTTGGTTCTCTCTACTTCAGCAACTGTCAGTGGCTCCTCCAATTCCACTACCAGTTTGTCCATATCGGGCCTGTGCCGCTGCCTGGCACAGGCCAGATATGGTGCCAGCTATCTGCCACGAGGACTAATAAACTTTATAATGCTCCTCAAGGCATTCCATTCTTGGCTGCCCAGGCTGAGATGGATTAGGTTATCATCAAGGCAGCACATGATCAGTCTAAGGTGCCCAAGCACAAAGAATCCCGTAGGTTTGATCTTTGGGCAAGCGAGTGTATTCCTCATCTACCCTAGGCCTGAGGAACCTCTGGTCTCTCTGCCCTCTGCAGGAATCTGCTAACCCAGGTTCAGGGACCCTGGTCCATCCCAACCTAAGGTCCCTTCATCTGCATACGTGGCTTCTGAGGATGTAGCCGTTGCCAGGTTCAGGGTCTCTAATAGGGTGGCGGACATTCTAATGACCACCCACAAGCCTTCCACCCTGCCACTTCTGCCATGAAGTGGAAGCGATTTCTAGACCCTTTCACCTGTCCTGTGAATCATGTCGTGGACTACCTGATTTCCTAGTCTGACTCAAATCTCCAGTATTCCTCCTCAAGGTCCACCTTTAGGCTATTTCTGCTTTTCAGGAGCCGTGGGTGACTGCATGATTGCTCAGCTGGATGTGTCTCATAACTTTTGTGGCGGCATCTTGCATCTGAAACTCTCAGTTCGTTCTCCGTCCGGCTTGGGACTTGAATTTTATTTTGGAAAAGTTGACCGTCTCTTTTGAACCAGTCATGACATGGGATTTGCACTTTCTGTCTTGGAAAGCACTCTTTTAGTTGCAATTACTTCTGCTCGAAGAATTTCAGAGCTTCAGGCCTTCTGGTGTGAGGAGCCCTATTTGATTTTTCACAAAGACAGGGTGTCTTTTGCACAAATCCTAAGTTTCTCCCAAGGTGATTTCTGAGTTTACACTTAATCAGTCTATCCACCTTCCTGTTTATTTTCCTGATCGCGTCAATCCAGGGGAAGCACTGCTCCATACTCTTGATGTCGTGAGAACTTAAATATTGCCTGCTTCAGATAAGGAGACAAGAAAGTCAAAGCAGTTATTTGTTTCTTCGCACCATGTAGAAGGGGCTTCAGTTTTAAGCAATGTTTATCCAAATGGCTGGCAAATTGCATTGTGTTCTGTTACAATAAGTATGGCAAAGAATTGCCTGGTGCTGTTAAAGCTATTCCACCAGAGAAATGGTTACCTTGGTGACTTGTTTCAGAGGGGTCTCAGCTGCTATTTGTGCAGCTACCACATGGAGTTCTGTCCACACCTTTACCAAGCACTACAGTCTGGACATTGCCTCAAGAGCCCATGCAGGTTTAGCAAGGCTGTTCTGCAAGGCCTCCTGTCTTGTCTTAAGTTTATGAGGTCCTTGACTGGGCAGACTCCTTGGTCTCCTGTCTTAAGTTTATGGAGATCCAGCCTCCCAGATTGGCTATTACTCCTGTCACTGCTTGGTACGTGTTCCTATGGTGTAACCTGATTACTGAGATACCCCAAATAAGACAGAATAGTTATGTAAGAACTTATTTTTTTTCAACTGTATTTATCCTCTTTGGGTTGCCCGTTCATCTGCCACCTTGCGGACTCTGGGTCCTTGAGGGACTTGGCACCAGAGTGCTTCAGCAGAACCCCAGAACCAGTCCATAGGCTTCATGCTGGTGACCCCTGATAATTTTCCTCCATTTTCTTCCCTTGGTCAGTCTTACTCCCAAGACCCCGGAAGCTGTCGCGTATGGCCACATGCGCTGCACCAATGCCAGCCTCTTCTGCCCTCCCTCTGCCTAACACTGGCACTCCTCGAGCGACGCAGCCACTCCAGCCTCCACCAAGGTGGCCAAGCCCGAGGGCGAGTGAGTTCTCCCTCCTGAAGTGGAGGGCCGTTAGCTACTGCATCCTCTCTCTCCCCACCCCCCCACCCCGACGACAGGCTTGTTCCAGAACCCAGGTCGCCAGCTGGCGCGAGGTGTGGCGCCCAGCTCTCAACCTCATGCCACCAGGCTGGCTAGTTACGTAAGAACGATTCATGACAGTAGATGTTCGAGGATATATCGAGTATATTTCCTTCCACCATCTCCCTTATTCAGGACTCCTTTTCAGGACCTGGCTATCTGCCGATTTCTGTCACTTTTACAGAGCCAGGTCTCTCGCTCTCTTGGTCCCCAAGGCATCCGCCTTGCTCCGTCGTCTGCAGGGAAAAGAACTGAGAAGGGCACAGGCCTGCCTATGCCTTTATAGGGTTGGCAACGTCGGCCGACTTTTGGTGTGGTTGGACCCAGTTGTACTGTTGAAAATCTTCCTTGTGGATTCCCCATTCGCTGGCGGTGAAGTTCCTCTGGTGTAACCTGATGATTGATACCCCTTGAAGAGCTGCTGTTATGGTAAGTTCTTACATAACTGTTCTTTCCCTCTCCTTTTATGCTGGTCTCCGTCCTCTGGGACTCTTTTCAAGAAGTGTGCCTGTGGGAAGAAGATCCCTGAGGGGCGACGACCATGAGGCAGGCCTGTTTTTGCTGCCATGCTGGAAACACGACACCAGGCTTGTGGTAATCCGCCAGCAAGCCCAACCAGGCTACCAGGCAGCACTGAGAGCAGACTTGAAACTTTCCTGCTACTGCAGATGGTCGCCCAGATCGAGTAGGCGCCTCAGGCCAGAAATTCCTCTGCTTCTCCTGCGAAGTCCTTGGGTTTCAGCCTCCAAGGCCAAGTCATAAAGGAAACACAAGCACTGAGACAACGACCATTCTAAGATCCGGTCCTCCCATCTTGCTCACAGTCGCTGCTCTGGGTGTCGGGCGATGGAGCTGTCCTTGTCGTCAAAGGCTGCTGTCTCGGCCTGCATGCCCTTTCTCCTGCAGGGCCACCATTGCAGCTCCCCCGCATCAGTATTTCAGTGGCAATTCCAGGGCTGTGGTGCCCCACCAACCTCCCAGTCCCTGCTGTTCAGGCCCTTGTTTTTAGCAGGTACTCAGGTGGCTCGATTGGCTTGTCATCGACAGAGATTCCATTATTGGCGGTGCTGGGGTGCAGTTTACTCTCCTCTGCCAGCCTAGTCCATTTCTTCGGCCACTGTCTTGGGCCGGGGCCTTTACCGTCTCCAGAGTCGCCCATCCCAAGCCCTGGTCATCATCACCCTCTCCAATGCTGACCCATGCTGGGAGACCCCTCACAGGCTTTGGCCGCCTCCGAGGCCAGCACGCTCTTCCCTCAGCAGACACCAATGGGCCGGTGTCAATAATGATGGGCTTTCATGCTATACTTAACACCTTGTGGGACTTCATGCAAGCTAGGCTTGCCCCTCCCAAGGCCTGTCCCCTAGCAGTCTCCTGCGTCTGGCCCTGCGCCCCTCCTCCAGTGGGGCTGTGGCACCTCCTCAGGACTCTGGGCCTTGCTCACCCTTAAAAACCGGGAGATAGGATGAGTACCACTCTGACGTCATCCTTCCAGATGATCTGGATGATGGAGGCGATGATGGGGTTGCCACACCCTCCACTTCTCCTCCTCTATGGCCTCGTCTGGCGAGAGGACCATGAAGTACATCCATTGGTCTCCCCGCATGATCTCTTTTTGTTTCAGTTGATGAGGATTGTTGCAGTCTGCTATGGTTTCGACAATGAGAGCAAGATCCTGCTCAGCGTCGACTGGCTACTTATTTGCGCCTGCCAGACACCCCTTCTCTGGTCATCCTCTGTTAATTGAGCCTTTGAGAATGCCACCATGGCTGCCTAGCACTGGCCCAGTTTGATCCCTGCCATGCCCAGGAAGGCAGACAATTGTACCAAGCCCCAGCAGGGGCTCTTCAGCTGGTCGACCTCTAGCAGTCTCTGTGATCATCAGTGCCACCACGCACCATACCACGAGACCTAAGCATCTCAGTTCTTGCCCACAGATAAGGAGTCCTGAAGGCTGGATCTCACTGGCAAGAGAACTTGTACCTGTGCCACACTGACCATCAGGGTGCTGAACTACATTACCATATGGTTCAATACCAAAACCAGCTCTGGGATCAAGCCCTTGAAACTGCCTGAGCCTCCCGGAGGACCCTCCAAAACAGTAGATGCTGCAGTCTTTCAAGCGGTTTCCGATGTCTGCAACCCACCGCCTTAGGCTGCCTACGACACCGTAGATGCCTCAGCCAGAGCTGCCGCGGTGGGCATCTGCTTGCAAAGATGCTCTTGGTTGAGGGTGTCAGGCTTTGCCCAGAATGTTCAGTTGTCCATCCTGAATGCCCCTTTAGAGGCTGCAGACTATTTGGTACAGATGTGCAGGACATACTATCTCAATTGCAAGCCTCTGGCCACCCTCTGCGGTCGGTCCACTTTATGTACCACGTCAGCCAACCCAAAAGAGGTCAGTGAGTGCCATTTTGTCAGTCTGCCCATAGACCCAAGCCCTCTAATAAACCTCAGGGTAAGTACCGGGTTGCCACTGCCATGTCCATGCCCTCCCCACCATGAGACCTCTCCTCCCCAGGAGGAGGGGCTTCTTCTCCAGCTGCCCCTGCTAGTTCAGCCCTGACCCCCTCCCCATAGGGCAGGAGACTGTTATGGGGTCACTTCTCCTGCACTTGGACACATGGAGGGAAATTGAAATGCCTGGGCACTGCAACTCAGAAAGTGACCACACTCTGGAAATTCTGGAGTGGCCTCCAGAGAAACCTCCAGTTCTGTCTCCACATCTTCCAGACCACATTCCAGTGCTCTGGGAGGAATCCACTCTTTGCTGTGCAAAAGAGCCATAGAACCTATACTAGCGACTCAACAGAGCAGAGGGTTCTACTCCATTTCTCCCTGGTCTCTAAATGCACGGGGATCTCTGACCCATTCTAGACCTCTGGGAGTAAATTTGTTCATTCAGTATAAAAGTTCTGGATGGTGACCTTCAGGGTCTGCTGCCCTTCTGTACCAGGGAGATTGGATTTTCTTCCTCATCCTGAAAGATTTTTTTTTTTTCTTAAATTTGCCCTTTTTCCTGGCAGGACCACCGGGCCATCCGCCCTGGTCACGGCCCCTGGAGACCTCTACCTCCGTCAGTTGCTGCTGGGACTCACAGTCACCCCGGCTTGCCCCGGAGGGTGGGGTCATGGCCACCTCGTGACCCCGAACTGTAACTGGTCGTGGTCCGCAGCCGACGGAGGCAATTGTGAGGCTCTCCAGGGAGGGCTTCATAGATCGTGGTCCTGCCCGCCTTCTTTTCCACCAGATTTTCTCCCTGGAGGAGGCGGGGCGTGCAATGATGCAGCGTCCACCCAGCCTCCTCCCCCGTCGGCGTCGGTTGCGTGGAACTCCCGGTCTCCACCAGGGGTCCCTATCGCACGAGTGCTGCCGCGCCCTCCCCGGGTAGGAGGCTGCCCAGCCGGACGCTCGATCCTGCTCCCCGGCCCGGCCCTCCGGCGAGCCGGATCCGTTCCCGAACCAGGTCGCCCGGCGTAGCGGAAGTCCCATCCGCTGCGCCCGGCCGCCCCTCATCCTGAAAGATGCCTATCTACATATCCAGGTACATGCCTCCCATAGACAGTACCTCAGATTTCATTTCCAGGGGCACACTTCCAGTTCCGGGCCCTGTCCTTTGGCTTGTTGTCGGCCCTTGGGTGTTTACCACATGCTTGGTAGTGGTGGCAGCGACCCTCAGGCAGGAGGGACTCTGTCCATCCCTATCTGAACAACTGTCTCATCAAAGCCCAGTCCAGGGACTGCCTGTTACAGACTCTGAATTTACCACTCGCCTGTTTCAGGACCTGGGGATCACAGTCAACCTCCCCAAGTCAGTTCTGACCCCTGTCAGTGTCTTCAGTATATGGGGTCAGTCCTGGATATGGCTTGGGATGGCCTTCCTGCCACAAGACAGGCTAGATCACCTTATAGCTTATGCCCGCTTGCTGTACAACAGCCGCTGTGTCTCTGCCAGAACCTTCCTCCATCTCTTGGGCCTGATGGCTGCAACTATAGCCACAGTACCTCTAGCCAGATTACACATGAAGGTACTCCATTGGATAGTGAGGGTCCAGTGGGACCAACGTATTGGTGTCCTGGAGCAGTAGGTCGTGGTATCCTTCCCAGTGAAAAGGTTCTACTTGGGTGGATAGAACCCAGCAACCTGTTAAGAGGGATTCTCTCCTTATTCCTTCCCTCGCAAAGTCTCACGACAGATGCTTCGAGGTTGGGGTGGGGGCTCATCTAGGACCCCACCAAATCAGTGTCCTGGAAATTTAGACCATTCTTTATGCCATGCTGGCCTTCCAGACTCTATTGCCGGTCTTCTGCTAGTGCAGATGGACAACATCAGTGTAGTCCACTACATCAAAAAGCAGACTGTCACTTGCTCGGCCTCTTTACCGGAGGCTGTGAGAGTTTGGTATTGGGCTCTGGAACACAGTCTAGAACTGTTGGCCGTCCATGTTCCAGACATCCAGAACATCCTGAGGATGGCTTTACGGTGGTCGCAGTCAAAAGTGCACGAGTGGGAGCTGCACCTCAGTAATAGAAGACCTATTCAACAGGTGGGGTCATCCAGAGTTGTACCTATTTGCATCCCCACTTAATGCAAAACTGACACTTTTTGCTTACTTGGTCCAGGGCTTGGTGTTTTCTGGTGAGACCGTTGTCCCTCTCTTGGAAAGGGAGGTTTCTGTATGCATTTCTCTCTTTCCCGCTCAGAGGGTTCTGATCAAGCTCCAGATGGAGCGGACCATGATGATCTTCATCATCCCTTCTGACTCATCAGGTCTAGTTCCCTTTACTGCAACAGCTGACAGTGGAACCTCCAGTACCTCTGCCTCAGTGGACCAGCTTGCTGTCCCAGAACCAGGGCACCCAGGTCCATCCAGACCTCAGATCCCTACATCTTCTCTCCTGGCTCCTGAGGGCATAACCATGGCTTGGTTCGGGGTCTCTCCCAAGGTGGTTGATATTCTTGGTGGCAGCTAGGAAGCCTTCCACTAGGGCCACTTATTCTTTGAAATGGAAACATTTTGCATTATGCGCTGCTTCACATCAGCTGGATCCCTACACTTGTCCAGTGAACTAAATTCTGAGTACTTGCTGTCCTTTCAGACTCAGTCTGAAGTACTCTTCTCTGTTGCACATATCTGCCATCTCTGCCTTCCATGTGGCTACTGATGGCCCATAGGCACAACTGAAGGTGTTCCACATTTCTGGAGGCTTCTTCATCTGAAGCCTCCTATCCACAATCCAGTCCCGCATTGGGACTTGAATTTTGTGTTGGAAAACCTTACTTTGGGTCCTTTGAGTCGGCCATGATTATGCAAGCTTCACTTTCTGCTGTGGAAGCGTTATTTTAGATCTTGCTTTGAGGGTATCTTTGCAGCAGGCTATTACCGGTAGGACTATAGATGCCAGGCACTAGGACCACATGGAAACTTTCTAACTAGCAGTCCCAGAATTACAGAACTCTTGACGGCAGAAAAGGACCTCATTGACCCATCGAGTATGCCCTTCTCTCCCCCACCCCCATAGTTATCTCCGCTCCCTACGAGCCCTCCCCTTCCCTTTCCCATCCCAAATGTCTGTTCAGTGCCCTCTAAACCTCTCCACCGTTTCGTCCTCCACCACCTTTTCTGGCAGTTTATTCCAGGCCTTCACCGTTCTCTTCATGAATAATCACCCCTTACATTTCCTCTGTATCTTCCACCTTTCAATCTTAGGCTATGCCCTTTGTTTTAGCCCCTCCTTCCTTCCTTCTGAACAAGCTCTCCTCCTTCACCTTATTGATCCCCTTCTACCAGAAGGGGCTAGAACCACCATCTCCAATGTCTGCCCCTGGCGTCCAGACAATCCTATAATGGCGGAACCTATTACCTCCTTAGTTCTTTCGCCGCCGAACAACGACGTTGGACCACTGAAACCTCCGTAGATACAATCAACCATGATTTTACCGATTTACAGCGCTTTTATTATTTTTCAATTTCATTTAGTATTAACATAAAATGTCCGTGTTCTCACATGACAGTTTATGTCCTTCTCAATCTACTTCATCTTCCAACCACTCCACAAAGTGTGAATGCAGCAAACAGATCCTGGACAAGGACTGCCATTCTGCCTGCATCTTGTTCCTAGGCCCAGACCACAACATCCAAGACTGTGAGGCCTGACAAAAGTTAAACATTGCCATCTGCAGACATCGCCAGAAGATCCTGGAGAACTACCTCTTTAAGCAAGAAGGTTGCCTTGATAGAACGGGAGCTTCAGGCCAGACGCCTTCTGCTTCCATGGCCAGATCCGGGTCTTCGTTGTCGGGTCGGGAGAAGGCCTCCATTAGCACAACCACCGGGATAAAGACCAGGACTGCCCCCACTCTGTCTTCTCAAAAGAAGTCTTCGACTGTGCATGGGTCTTCCTCCTCGGGCCATCGACCTCTTGGCCCCACACGCCCTAACTCCTTAGGGCTACCAGTGGCCCAGCCGCCTGCCTGGGTCTCCCTCGTGGGCGGTGGCTGTTCGGGTTAGTACTTTGTGTCCATGACTGGTACCCATGGCTCCTCCACTGGCATCCCCAGCAGTCGACTGGGCCTGTGCCTGCCCTCCTGTTACCACAGCCAACAGAACCCACGCTGGCCTTGCCTACGCCCGGTCTTCCACAGCCAGGCCAGCGCCACCCCATCTCAGCCAATGCCTGTTGGGCCTCAGCCAAATCTGACATTACCTGCCCCTGTGGGACATGGGCCTGGCCTACCGCAGCCGGCACCCATAGACCCACAGCCTGGGTACCCACGCCAGTGCCTGCGGGTCCAGAGCTGGCCTACTTCATCCTGTGCTGGGTTATCCATACCTGATGCTTCTGGGACCTGCGCCAGACTACCACTCCCCGATGCTTGGGGAACTGGCGCCAGCCCGTTGATTACCATGGCCTGATCTCGGTCTCGTGGTCCTTCATGCAGATGCAGGCTCCACCCCGAGGGCACCGCTCTGTGCCCCTTCTCCCGACCCCTGTTAGGTGGGCCCTAGTGCTCCTCACACCCCCCAGGGTCGGCCTGACTTTGGGTCATCTGGCAGCTCTGACGGTCGTCAGCCTGAGGATGATGATGACTGGGACAATGGGGAGAAAAGCATCAATACAGAGTTCTCTCTCTCTCCCTCCCTCCTGTCTCCTTGGAAGGGAAGAGGCCCCAGTTATGTTCCCAAATCCCCTCCCGATGATCTTACCTTATGGCCATCATAATTCACATTCAGTCCACTATTTGATGGGAGACAGAGGGCAGAACCCTGAGAGGCACCGTTGGTGTATACTTGCGCTGGAAGCCTGACGCCCATCTCTTTAGTGGTACCCCATCATTAACTCCATGAGGATGTCACCTGGGCTGATTGGAACCACCCCACACGGTCCCAGCGGTATCCAATAAGGCAGACGGGCTTTACCACACCCCAGCTGGCAAGCCATATTTTGGGGAACAATCCAAGACCGATTCTGTCGTCATCAACGCTGTGCACGATCAGCACCAAGAGGCCCAACACCTGAGCGCCTCCCCAGACAGGAGTCTCGCTAGCTGGACCAGATGGGCAAGCAGTTTCAATCTACTATGGCGCCATGCTAGGGAGGCTGTCCTAGCCATGTTGAATGACCCTCCAAGCAGCAGACCTTCCAGGTCCCCAAAACGGGTTCGGTGTTGGTTTCCATGTCCTGAGGGCTGCCTGTGATCCAGTGGATGCCTTGACCTGGCAGTGGACACGGCGCCTGTATGAGGTGCCACTCTAGTTAAGGGTCTTGGGCTCGCCCGACGTCCAGTTCGGCATAATGAACGCCTTTCAGGGTTGATGTCCAGGATCTCATTTCTGAACTGCAGACCTCGGGAGACGGCTCTCAAATCCATCCACTCAATGTATCATACCCAGACTAAGTCAGGACAGAGGGCTCACTTTCTTACTCTTCCTGCAGGCAGGCCCAACCCTCCCAAAGCTTGTGGCAAACGAAGGCAGGGGCAGCTTGGCAGGTAGGCCCAACTTCCAAAGTCTGCAAACACAAGGCGGGACGGTCCTCCCCCGCTGCCACTTGTAGTACCTGAGGAAAAGCAGCCCCAATGGCTGCTGCTCCTGACTCCTTGACAGAACCTCCCAGTAGAACTTCAGAAGGCAGTTGTATGGTTGCTTCTCCTTCACCTGGACAGTTGAAGGGAGATAACTACAGACAGCTGGGTGCTGCAGCTCATCGAGCATGGCCACACACTAGAATCCTTTTTTTTTTTTTAATTAAGCTTTTTGGTCCCGTTGCCTCTTCCCGCCAAATGCTGACAGGGAAACATCTGTATTTTTACAGTTTTCTCCCTGAAACCCCTGCCCCGAGGCGTGTGAGGCATGCTTCACCACCCGTGGCACCAGCTCAGCCCCTTCCACCTCCTGATATTCTGCCGCCCCCAAACACCTGTGCTACCCACCGGACCTCCACCCCGTTGGAGCGGAACTACGGGGGACGCCAACCTACCCTGACCACCCTCAGGAGAGAAGAGCTGCCCACTGGCATGATCTAACCTGGAGACCTGGGTTTGAACCACAGCCTGCTTTTGCATACTGTGTGACCCTGAGCAAGTCACTTAACTTCCTTGTGCTGCCAGAGATCACACCTGTAAACGAGCTTTCAGCTTAGTGCATCTCTCCTGGTTAAAAAAATGCTCAATCCTGCTCCTCCCACGCCAGCACCTTGATGACCCGGGTCATTCCCAAACCTGGGCCACCGCATAGCACGAGGCATGGTGTCCAGCGCCTCAACCCTCTAAGCCACTGGGCCAGCATACACTAGAATTCTTAGAATGGCCTCCAGAAGACCCTTTGGGCCAGTACTGGTATCCTCCGGTCTTGTTGTCCTGATCCGGGAGGAAATTCGGGCTTTAGTTTGAAAAGGCCATCGAACCAGTCCCACAGCTTCAGTAGGTATGTCTACCCTCTTCTTCCTTTTCCCCAAGCAGACGGGAGATCTTCGGCCCATCCTGGACTTGAGCCCACTGAACCTATTTATAGAGTACAAATGGTCTTAGGATGGTTATCCTTCAGGGTTTGCTGCTTCTGCTACCTCACAGGACTGGATCTGCTGTCTTTGTATGCAGGATTTCTACCTGCATATCTGGGTTTTGCCCCACACCAGCACTACCTCTTGTTTCAACCTTTCAAGGTGCGCATCACCAGTTTAGAGCTCCATGTTTTGGTTTGTCCTCAGTGCGAGGGTCGTCACCAAATGTCTGGTGTAGTGTCAGCTGCTTTGAGACAGTGGGGTTTCTCATGCCTTCCTGTACCTGGATGATTGGCTCTTAGCGGCCCTATCCAGGGACCATCTTCTTCACACCCTGGCATGGACCCGCAATCTGTTTTGGGTTTGGGCATCAACATGCCAAAATCCTTGTTACCTCCTGCCAACATCTCCAGTACATGGGGCAGTGCTGGACATGGCTCGGGGCATGGCCTTCCTGCCCTCAGACAGAGCAGAGTGTCTGATGGACCAGGCCCATCTTCTTTACTCCAGCCATTTATGTTTTGGTGAGGGTCTTCTGGGCCTCATGGTCACCGCCATTGCCACGCTTCCATGGCTCATCTCACATGAGTCCCTCAGTGGGCACTGGGTTCAGTGGAACCAACACACGGACTCCTGGACCAACTGGTTATGATCTCAGATCCATTCAGGAGGGTACTGTTGTGGTGGCTGGAGCCCACCAACCTGCTTTGGGGATTCCTTCTGTATTCCTCCCTCAGCAGGTTCTGATAGATGCCGCAAATCTTGGCTTATCCGCTCACTTGGGGGCCAACCAAACTCCGGGCAAGTGAACCAAGGCGGAGGACTCTCCACATCATTGCCCTGGAGATGTAGAGTCTGGTATGCCCTGCAGGCCTTCAAAATCTGCTCTCCCAGGTCCACCCTTTATCCAGACGGACCATATGTGTGGTTTATTACATAAGCAAGCAGGATTCACTCCTATCCCCTGTGCAGGGAAGTGATGAGAGTCTGGTACTGGGCCATAGAACACGGGCTGGAGCTTTTAGCTGTCCATGTTCCTGGCGGACAGTCTAAGCCAGTCTCGATCCAGAGCCCACGAGTGGGAGCTTCTGACCTTGGTGGTCGAAGATCTATTTGACAGATGGGGTCATCCCGAGTTGGACCTTTTTGCATCTCCACACAACGAAACTGAAGCGCTTTGCTCGCTAGATCCAGGTCCTGGAGTTTTCTGACAAGACACATTGTCCTCTTTGGAAGGAAAGTTCCTCTATGTCTTCCTTCCTTCCCACTTCTTCAGACAGTCTTGATGAAGCTTCAGATATAATGGGCGCCATGATCCTGATTGCCCCTTCTGCGCTTCCAGATCTGGTTCCCTGCTTCAGCAGTTGGCTGTGAAACTCTGGTCTCCCAGCCGCTGTGCACAGGCTTGCTCTCCCAGGAGCAGGGCACCCTGGTCCATCTGGATCTCAGATCTCTCCATCTGTGGCTCTTGAGGACATAGCCATCGCCCAGTTTGGGGCGTCTCCTAGAGTGGCGGATGTCCGAAGGACTTTGCTGTTTGGGCTGTATCACACCAATTGGATCCCTTCACCTTTCCAGTGGATCAGATGCTGGAGTACCTGCTATCCCTTTCAGACTTGGGACTGTGGTACTCCATGATTAAGGTGCATCTTTCTGCCATCTCTGCATACCATGTATCTGTTGAGGGTGCTCAGTGGCTCAACTTGATGTGTCTGCACTTTGAGGGGCATTCTGCATTTTAAGTCTCCCATCCATGATCCAGTCCTGGCTTGAGACCTCAATTTTGTGTTGGAAAAGGTTATGCTGCCTCCGTTTGAACCGCCACATCTTGCGAGCTGCACTGTCTGTCATGGAAAGCATTATTTTTAGTTGCCACTGCTTCTGCTCAAGGATTTCTGAGCCTCCAGACCATGATGTGTAAGGAGCCTTATTTGATTTTTCACAAAGACAGGGTGTCTTTAGAATCAACCCTAAGTTTCTTTCAAAGGTGGTGTCGGTGTTTACTTTGACTCAACCAATCCACCTGCCTGGCAATTTTCTGGAGCATTCCAGTCAAGGGGAGGCATTGCTCCATATCTTGGATATGCATAACATTTTGTGGTACTATACACAGTGGACCAAAGACTCCAGGAAGTCTAATCAGTTGTTTGTTTCTTTCACCACAGGAAGGGGTGCCCGGTATCCAAACAGTCTATTGATCTTACTTAGTGGGAGCTCTTGCAGAAGGCTATTACATTTAGGACTATGCTGCAGGCACTAGGACCACCCAGTGAAAACTTCTGCCAGCAGTACCAGCGGGACCGGGCCCGCCTCGACGTCGGTCAGGGTACAGAGGGTGGATCCAGCTCCACCTCAGTTCTTTCCCACCGCACTCATACGTGAAGCTTGCTCTCTGCGACTATCAGCGAGAAGAAGACCTTCTATCAAGACTTTTTGATGGTTTTCCACCATTTTCCGACACCGGCGTCCAGTTTTGCTGCGTCAATTTGAGTCGATTTTCCGGCTTTTGCGCTGTGCTTTTTTACTTGTTTTTGCGCTTCCAGTACCGGCGTCAGCCCTCTTCCTCCCGGCGGGTTCGATGTCTTACGGGCCGGTGTCCCTGAACACTTGAATAAGTGTGACTGCGGTACGGCAAGATTCCCGTAAGGACGGGCACCAGTGGTGCGTCTTCTGTCTCGGTCCGACCACGACACCGCCAATTGTGCTGACTGCCAGGCCTTCACCAGCCGGACCGCATCCGCCTGAAAGCCCTTAAGGCCTGCCTTCTAGAGCAGAAATGGATCTGCACTCTTCGGAGGGGAAGAGGAAAGAGAAAAGCGGCACAGCAAGGAGCGAGTCGGTTCCGACACTGGTCCCGGTCTCGTCCAGATCGCATTCGCGGCCTCTCCAAAAAGGCCCGCTCATTCAGGGTCTGAGAATCGCCGAAGACTCCACAGGCTAAGGCCGCCTGTGGGAGAAGCCGCTGCCAAGGTGACTCCGCTAAGGGTCATCGCCATGTCCTTAGAGGTACCTGCTTCAGCCTTATCTGTAAGGCACCAGCCGCCTGCTAAAGGCGCCGCCCGAGGTTAAGGACTCTCCGAGCGCCCCTGGCATCACCCCGTCGTCGGAGTCGGTGCGTAGAGTTACAGGCGTCCCGTCGCCCAAGTCCCCTCGCCCTGGGCCCTCAGGAGAGCTCTCCTCGGCGTCCCGCCGTTCGGAGACTTCTTTTCAGCTGCGCGGGTTGAGATTTTTCCAAGGAGCTTTCCTTCTGGTGGGGTAGGTCCACAAGCGGACTCTCCGCCGCCGCCCAGACACCGGTTCCGGATCCTGTGGGAGAACCACAGCCGGAGGGTGAGACTCTCCGCTGAGGTCACTGGAGCGCCGGCCCACCCCTTCCAGGGTTCGCCCGCCTGGATCCGAGGACCACCGACGTCGGTCTGGGTCTCATTCCAGGAGCCCTTCTCACACTAGTGGGACTGCTCCGATGCCGGTCATTGTCTGCCGCCGGTCCCTCAGTCACCGACGCCAGCGCAGGCATGGTCATGGGCAGAATCAGACTATTCCAAATTGGATAGTCGATCCTCCTTCTTCTTCATCGACCTCTTCTTCTTCTCCTCTCAGTCTCAAGTGCTCCCTGAAGAGAAGGACCTGCCTCGCCCGCCTCAGGACGATCCTACCTTTATGGACGCCATGTGGCACATCCAGTCTTTCAATGAGTGGGACACGGAAGACCTGGATCCGGAATGCCGGAGATTAGCTAAATACCTGAGGCAGAAGGAACCGAAGCCCTGGTTGTTCCTCCTCTGGTGGATACTTTCCAGGATCTTACAAGATCCACCTGGATGCATCCGGCCTCCATCCCGGCAGTTCCAAGAAGTCGGATAGGCTCTATATACTCGAGGGCGGAACCCTTTCT
This sequence comes from Neoceratodus forsteri, assembly GCA_016271365.2. Classification (NCBI taxonomy): domain Eukaryota; kingdom Metazoa; phylum Chordata; order Ceratodontiformes; family Ceratodontidae; genus Neoceratodus; species Neoceratodus forsteri. The sequence continues at coordinate 493,437,907 of CM028131.1, read as the reverse complement.
GGCATAAACACCTCAGGCCGACTCATCGATGATCACGGCTGCCCATGATAAATCTCGGCAGCTGAAGCACCTCAGCTCCCAGCCTCCCATCCGGAGTCCCGATACCTGGACCAGGTGGGCAAAAGTTTGCGGCCTCCACCTGTTCCATTCACTCCTGAATTTCCTCACGCATATGGTGCAGTATCAGAATGCGTTATGGGAACGGGACTTGAGCTGACACAGGCCATGCCAGACTCAGATAAGAAGACTGAGCTCCTGGCCCTTCTGCAGTCGGCTCAGACGTAGGCTCTGTGTGCTAAGAGCCTCGTATGACACTGCAGCCAGGGCTGCCGCCTGGGGTATGCCTCGTGCCATGCCTGGTTGAGAGTCTTGGACTTTCACCAGGATCTGCAGTCCGATATCCGGGATTTGCCCTTCCAGGGTACCGTGTTGTTTGGGCAGGAGACGGAGGCTCTGATCTCCTGTCTCCAGGAGTCAGGTGGTCGATCTGGTCGGTCCGCCAGACGCACTGCGTGGCGACTGGCGATGTCCACACTGCCAACGGCCTTTTCGTAAGTCCTCAGGCAACCAAGTTTCAACCTGGGAAACCAACAAGGACAGAGAGGTGGCTTCCGAGAAGATCCGAAACCAGCAGTCTGGTGGACCTTCCGCCTGTGGGCCCAAGTCCTCCAGGCCTCTCCTCCAACTCCCAGTTCTGCCCAATGACTCCTCTCCCCCACTTCTGACCGAAGTTCAAGGGAGCTGTTGGGGCCGCTTCTCCTTCATCTCGAAGGGTGGAAGTTCATTACCACAGACCAATGGGTCTTAGACGTTGTATGGAGAGGACACACCTTGGAGTTCACAGAGTTTCTCCACATACTCCACCAAAGCTCTCCGTTATCCTCCTTCTCACATCCCACTATTAGAAGGAGAAATACAGACCCTCCTGCAGAAGAGAGCTAGAGAGAGTCCCCTGGGGCAGCGGGGCCAGGGGTTCTACTCCCACTTTTTCTGGTCCCAAAGACTGGGGACCTTCGTCCCATTCTAGATCTCAGTCCACTAAACCTCTTTATCGAGTACAAAAGGTTCAGAATGGTGACTCTTCCAGGTCTCCTTCCCTTGCTGCACCAAGGGACTGGCTCTGTTCTCTCGATGCAGGATGCATACATGCATATAGGAGTCTTTCTCCTCACAGGAAGTTCTTGAGGTTCCACTTCCAAGGGAGCATTTTCAGTTTCGGTGCTCCCGTTTGGCCTCTCTTCCGCTCCACGAGTCTTCACCAAATACCTCGCAGTGGTGGCCTGCGGCTCTGAGGCGGATGGGACATTACGTGTTTCCCTACCTCGACGATTGGCTTCTTACGGCCCGCCAAGGGACAGCCTCTCACATTCTCTCGGAGACACTTATACTCTATTCCGAGAGCTGGGATCACCCTAAACTTAAAAAGTCATCCCTGAGCCCAGCCAAAGCTCGCCTCATAGGAGCGATCCTGATTCTGTCCAGGCATGGCCTTTCTCCCACAGGATAGGGGATTCGCTAGTAGAGTTGGCGAACGGATTTCTATGGCACCTCGGGTTCCGGCTCGGAACTTCCTCAGCTTATTGGGGCATATGGGCGGCCATTCCAGTCATACTTGGCCCGCCTCCACATGAGTCCCACAATGGATGCTCGTGCAGTGGGACCAATGCTACGACGACCTGGACACTCTAATCAGGATCTCGGAGCCAGTCAAGAGAACATTGCTTTAGTGGTTGGACCCCAGCAATCTGGAGAAAGGGGTCAACTTTCGTCCGGAGCCACCAGGTCAGACTCTTAACGACGGACGCCTCAGACCTGGGCTGGGGCGCACCTGGGTGTTCATCAAACGCAGGGGTTTGGTCACCCGAGGAACGGTCCCTCCACATCAGTGTGCTGGAAATGCGAGCGGTCCTCTACGCCTTCAGGCGCTTCGGGAGGATCTGGTACCGGCTCTTCTGATTCAGACAGACAACATGGCGGTTGTTTTTACATCAACAAGCAAGAAGGCACTCATTCATATTCTCTTTGCAGGAGGCAATGAGAGTCTGGTACTGGGCACTGGAATGGGGCATTCTGCTGTCCGCAATGCACGTTCCAGGTGTCTCTAAACAATCTGGCCGACAACCTGAGCAGGTCGTGGCCAGAGCACACGAGTGGGAATTGCTACAATCCGTAGCAGACCAGCTCTTCGACAGGTGGGGTCTTCCGAGCTGGACCTCTTTGCGCCACCACGCAACGCCAAACTGCCACTGTTTTGCTCGCAAGAGCACGCTACTGGAGTTTTTGGCCAGACGTGTTATCCCTTTGTTGGGCAGGGAAGTTTCTTTATGCTTTTCCGCCCCTTCCCTCTCATTCAGAGGGTTCTGCTCAATTGCAGGCCGAAGGGGCCCAGATGATCCTTGTAGCCCCAACTGGCCTCTACAGATTTGGTTTCCACTCCTGCAGCGGTTATCCAGGAACCGCCAATTCACTGCCCATATGCTCGCAATTGCTGTCCCAGGACGGGGTTCTCTGGTCCATCCAGATCTCAGATCCCTGCACCTTCATGCTTGGCTCTTCAGATGTAGTTCAAAACAGATACGGGGTTTCCCGAAGTGGCGGAGGTCTTAGCGTCTGCAAGAAAGCCTCTACTCGCCCACTTATGCTATGAAGTGGAAGCTGTTGTCTTCTTGGGCTTTGCCGCGACATTTGGATCCCGTCACCTGCCCTGTGAACTCCACTTTGCAGTATCTCTCTCCTTGTACGAGAAAGGCCTGAGTTACTCCTCTGTCAAGGTGCACATGTGGGCACTTCCTGCACCGTGCTCTCGTGGGAGAGAGCATTGGGCGCAATTAGATGTGGCCGCACCTTCCTTAGGGGAATTCCTACACATGAGACCTCCCATTAGGACCCTGTCCCACCCTGGGACCTCCTTTCTGTGTTGGAGAAACTCACCCTCCCTCCTTTTGAGCCCGCAACGAGTTGTGAGCTGCTACCATTCTTGGAAAGTTTGTTTTTGTTGCTGTTACTTCAGCTCAAGGGTTTCCGAGCTTCAGGCTCTGATGTGTAAAGAGCCCTATTTGGTTTCCATAGGAAAGGGTTTCCTCAGAACTAATCCTAAGTTTCTTCCCAAGGTGGTCTCTGAATTGACCTCAACCAGTCGGTTGATCTTCCAGTTTATTTTCCTTCCCATAGAGGGAGGCTCTCCTCCACACATTGGATGTCCACAGGACCCTGAGGTATTACCTCAACAGAACGGTTCAGCAACCAGAATCGGAGCAGCTCTTTGTGGCTTTTGCACCACACGCTTGGGTCAACCAGTGTCCAAGCAGACTATCTCTAAATGGATAGTCTGCTGTGTCTCGTTGCTACGAGCATCACAGTAAACCCCTGCCGGGCCCGTTAGGGGTCACTCCACCAGGAGGAGTGTCAGCTTTTACTGCGCTATGCGGAATGTCGCTATCCAGGACATTTGAGCGGCTGCAACCTGAAACTCGGTGCATACTTTTATCAAGCATTACAGCTTGGATATCATCTCCAGACGCCTGCTGGCTTCAGCCTAGCGGTTTTACAAGGGCTTTTGTCCTAGGGCCTCTGGAGTCAGCATATTCCACCTCCAGGGTCGGCTACCTCCTTGCTGTGGGACTGCTTGGGATTCAGTCCTAAATGTAATAGCCTGCTGCAGAGCTCCCACTGAGAAGTAAGATAGTACAGTTACGTAGGAACTCACTGTAACAGTAGATCTCTAGGAGCTCTTTAGCAGGCGCTACTTCCTCCCGCCTCCCCCGAGAGATGTGCAGATTCATTTTCTTCCTTCTTCCTTTCTAGATGGTGGGCTTCGCCTCCTTCTCTTGTCAGGCCTTCTGCTGGGTACTGGCGGAGAACTGAGGTGGAGCTGGGTCCGCCTCCTCTTGTACCCTGACCGACGTTGGGGTCAGGCGTTGGGGGTGGTCCTGCTTGGTATTGCTGGCAGAAGTTTTTCACCGGTGGTCCTAGTGCCTGCATAGTCCTAAATGTAATAGCCTGCTGCAAGAGCTCCTCTCGAAGATCTACTGTTACGGTAAGTTCTTACGTAATTGTACTTTATCGTAGGCATGGTAAGGAACTTCCAGGCACAGTTAAGGGCCATTCCACCAGGGTGTGGGCCACAACAGTAGCTTGTTTCAGAAATGTATCAGTTGCTGACATTTTCGCTGGTACTACCTGAAGCACTGTGCACACCTTCATCAAGCATTACAGTCTGAACATCGCCTCTGCGTGGCCAACTTAGGCCTTGCTGTTTTCAAGGCTTCCTTTCATAAGCTGGCAAGGTGGCACTGAGGGTTGAGGCGCTGGATGCCACACCTCACGCTGCACCGCGACCCGGTTCAGGAGCAGACTCTGGTCATCAGGGATCAGCCAGGGAGGGAGGGTCGGCGTCCTTGTGACAGCTCTCCTCTGAGGAGGGTGGGAGGGATTCTTGCAAGGATTCTCGCTCCTGGCGGTGGCTGGGGAAGCGCAGCTCGTGGTGAAATGTTGGGGTCGGTGTGACGGATGTCCAATGTGCGGCTCACAGGGCGTGTGCCGCAGCATTCTTGTGTCATTGCACACGCTGGCATCATGAGGGAAACTCTAAGGGCACAGGAAAATGGGCAATCCTCCAGCGTGAATGAGGATCTGCCTGGGCGCGCTGCACCGGACATTCCAGGAGCTCCTCTGGCCCTGACCCCTTGGCCTTCCATGATGGGATCCATGACATGGCCTTAGAGCGGGAGAAGGAAGGAGGTAGCAGCTCGGCACGGCGCCCAGTGCGGAAGCCACCAGTGGACCGGATCTAGGGAACTATAGAAACACCTCCAGCCGAGGAGGTAGCTACATTTAAAAAAAAAAAAAAAAAGAAAAGCTTCCTTTCAAAAGCCATCTGTTTTGCCTCCACCCGGACTGTCTGTAGTTGTCAGAACTGCTTGGAACTCAGTCCTGCAGTTATGTCCTGCTGCAAGAGATGCCCTCAAAGAAGATAGAACAGTTACATAAGGACTTACAGTAACAGTAGATTTTTGAAAGGATCTCTTGAAGCAGGCCCTGCTTTCCTCCTCCCCCATTTCCTGTCTCTCTCTCTCCTCTTCCATAAAGGGGTGAGCCTTCTCTCGTTTACATTTACTTTTGGGATACCGCAGTCCTTCTGGGTTCCCACAGATGGCATCCAGCTTCTGGTCTCCAGCGGGAGAACTGAGGAAGGTATGGGGCTGTCTGCCTTTATAGAATTGGCTGACGTCAGAGGTGGGCGGCCGCTCTGGTAGACTGCTAGCTAGAACGTTTCTGTGTGGTCCCAGTGTCTGGCTGCTGTAGCGCTGCCGGTGATGGCCTCCTGCAAGAGATCCTCTCGAAGATCTACTGTTACGGTAAGTTCTTACGTAACAGTACTTTGCTGTTACTTCTGCTCAAAGGATTTCAGAGCTATAGGTGCTCATGTGTGAGCAGCCTTATTTGATTTTCCACAAAGACTGGGTGTCTTTGCATACTAATTCTAAGTTTCTTCCAAGGTGGTGTCAGAGTTTACTTTAAATCAATTCATCCATCCACCTTCCTGTTTATTACCAGAGCATGCCAGTCCAGGTAAAGCATTGTTCCACACTTAAGATGTGTGTAGAATTCTCGTCAATACATACACACACACCATGCAAAGAACTACAAGAAGTCCTCTCAGTTTGTTTCTTTCACCCCGGAAAGAGGGCATCCCTGTTTCAAACAGTGCTTGTCCAAATGGTTGGCCAACTGTATTACTTTATGCAACAGAAAGTATGGCAAGGATCTTCTTGCGTTGTTCGTGGTCATTCCACCAGAGGCATGGCCACATCTGTTGCCTGTTTTAGGAATTTGTCAACTGTAGAGATCTGCGCTGTGCTGCTACTTGGAGTACTGTCTACACCTTTACCAAGCACTACAGTCTGGACATTGCCTCTAAGTGTAGGGCCAGTTTTGTGCCAACGGTCCTCCAGAGCCTACTTTCTTAGGCTCGAGTTTTCTCCACCAGACTGTGCTATGTCATGATGGAACTGCTTGGGACTCATTCCACAGATGTGGCCTGCTGCAAGAGATACCCTCGAAATAAGATAGTACAGTTATGTAAGAACTTGCCATTACAGTAGATCGCCAAGGATCTCTTGCAGCAGGCCATGATGTCTCTCTCTCTCCTTCCCCTGGCTTGGGAGGCCCTTCTGTGGCTGTACCTCCTTCTTTATCATCATTTCTTTGGTGGGAACCTTCAGTGCACCTCCTCGGTTACCTTGGCTGGGGCTAGGTGGCCTATGGTCTCCTGCTGTAGAACTGAGGGAGGCGTGGGGCCACCACTCTCATAGGATAGGGTGACATTGGCGGTGCGTCGATTGGCGCCCCTGGTAGACTGCTAGCTAGAAAATTTCCATGTGGCCCTAGTGCCTGGCAACTGTAGTTCCATATGTGTGTCCTCCTGCAAGAGATCCTCTTGTGGATCTGCTGTTACTGTAAGTTCTTGCTTAACTACTGTCCTAGGTGTGCTGTTATTTGTTTCCCAGTTCTGGCATAGCAATCTTTCTTCGCTCTTCTGGTCATAATGATGGCCCAATTCTTTGCTGTCTGTACAGATCCTAGTCTCCATCATCAAAGGTGGACTAGTATTTGGCCCAGGCCCAATGCTGCAAAACCAGCCCAGGAGTTCCAGTGTGTTACAGTTGTGTGGCCACCATGAACTGTCACATTTTGTTGGAAGCAGCTTATCACAGACCATTCTTAGCTCAGGCCTAAAGTACATCCATGCCGTTTCCACATCAGTAACGAGTTTCATCCTGTCCCAGCTCAGCAGGCTTGAGTTCATTGTGCAGTTGATTCACTTAGAGCAATTTAAACAGTGTTACTTTTTGGCAGAGTGGAAGTTTGGATCTTCTTCGGGGTATTTCAGTCATCAGGTTACACCATAGGAACCGTCCTCATCGGTGAAGGGAATCCACATGGAAGATTTTCAGCAGTACTACTGGGACTGCTCACACCATCGACGTCACCAACCCTATATAGGCGAGGCAGCCCCACTTCCTCCTCAGTTCTTTCCCGTCGACTCGCTTGTATGGCTCATTTCGCGGAAGCTCTGTCACAGTATTCACACTTTTTTTCAGCTAACGTCTTTTTCACTTACTTTGTTAAAAATCTCTTTAAGATATTTTTGTTTTATGTTGAGAGTTAATCTTTACACTTCTCTTTCTCGCAGAGCCGCTGCAGAATGAAGATTGCTTCTAGAGATGAACATTCTCTTTGTGTCTGCTGTCTTGGACCTGACCACAAAGTCTCCAGCTGCGAGCTGTGCCAGAGGTTTTAATCAAACCATCCTTCAGCGACGCAAAAGGCTCTCAGGAAATTTCTGATGCAACAACAGGTAGCCAGCTCCGGGCAGAGGTCCTTTGGGAACCCTGCCTCCTAGCCGCCGACGGATCTTCGAGCTCCCAGGACTCCTGGGCCTGAGACAAGTCCTTGGGAAAAGTCACAAACAAGACAGGAGACCGTAACCAATCCCCCAGCGTCGATCTCACTCCCCACTGGCTTCTCCTCCTCCTGGGAGAACTTTGTTGGCTGCGGCCGCTCTGATGAAGAGAACTGCTGTCCAGGTCTCTGTGCCTACCAGACCCACACCAACAGCACCTCCGCCCGATTCACAGGGTGCCCTCCGCCCGACCTCTGGGTTGTCGGCTCCTCCATCATCGGTGACTAGTTAATCGATGACTTTCCCATCAAGGCCTGCCCCTTCGCCAACCAGGGCTACAGGCTCCCCTGGCACTCAAGACACGGCAGGCAGTTCATCAGCACCTATTGAACCCCCTCCGTCAACGTCCACCATTGACCTGAACATAGTACTCTTCAAGTTCACAAATGTACTTATTCAGCAGCTTGATGCCTTGAATAGGCCCACTCGCTGGCGCCATCAACAGCATCTTCCTCAAATGATGCCTGTTCACATCCAAGGAGTCTTCCCGGCTAGAGGCAGAAGAGGTCGACATTGGGAGAGGAGTATCACCCTGACCTCATACTTTCTGATGATGTAGAGGAAAAGAGGAAGAGATCCTTCTTTCTGACAAGTCCAGTGTCTTCTCTGTCAGTGAGGACTCTGTGAAGCATCCTGACAGGTCCCCCCGGACCCCTCACTTTTAATGTGATGAAGCAGCTGTCCTCCACCATGGGCTTCCACACTGAGGAAGAGGATGTCACCAGGAAAAATCTGGTGGACTTTGTGGAGATTCCAGACACCCCCCAAAGATCATTCCTCCAATGCTCCCAGCATCGAAAATGCCACCACAGCAGCCTGGCACAGACCAGACATGGTGCCAGCTATACCACACAGGGCAGACAAGCTTTATCATGCTCCTCAGGGTCTTCCTTATTTTTCTGCCCAGGCTGAAATTGATTTAGTGGTCATCAAGGCAGCTCTGACAGGTCTAAGGTGTCCAAACACCTTAGTTCCCTTCCTCCAGACAACGAATCTCGTAGAATTGACCTCTGGGGAAAAGGGTTTATGCCTTCTCCACCTTGGGCCTCAGCATTGCAAACTATCTGTCACACGTGGTCAACTACCAGAATACCAGCTGGAAGAAGGCAAGGCTACGGGCCGCTGATGGGACACAAAAACAGGAATTACTACAGTGTTTCCAGGTGGCTGAGGATGTCAGTAAACACCTCCTCAGGGCACTGTATAACATGGCTGATACCATTACCAGAGCAGCTACCACTGGTATATGCCTACGTAGGCACTCCTGGCTCAGAGTTTCTGGTTTTGCAGCGGACGTGCAGCACAGAATGCTTAATGCCCCTTTCAGTGGCATTATGGGTTAGGCCCTGATGTCCAGGACCTTATCAGGGATCTGCAGGCCTCGGCACAGCCATCAAATTGGTCCATTCCCGCTACCATACCCAGCCAAGGAGCAGAGGGTGAACTACTTTTGCAAACAGACCAATGCATGGATCAACTCCCGTTCCCAGGAGAAGCGTGAGCCCAGGCTCCCTTGCCCGCTCCCTCCATTGCTAGAGCAGTGGCCAAGCGCCCCAGAATGAGGGACCAGCCTCCACGCTGGCTCCACTTCAGCTTGACTCCTTGCCAGACCCCCCCGGGCCAACCCCAGGAGGCAGTGGTTGGAAGTTGGTTCTCCCTCCATTCAATCAGTGGAGAACCATCACTTCAGATGCATGGATTCTGCAGATCATAGAAAATGGTCACACCTTGGAACTCATACAACAGCCTCCAGACACCCCTCCTCCACCACCAATTACACCCCCAGCTCACTTGTCTGTCCTCCAGGAGGAAGTACAGTCTCTTCTGCATAAGCAGACCATCAAGCCAGTGCCCAGGTGACAGAAAAATCAGGAGTTTTATTCCAGGTTCTTCCTGGTCCCCAAAAGACCAGAGATCTGAGGCCTATCCTAGATCTAAAGGACCTCAATATGTTCATCCAGTACATAAAGTTCTGGATGGTAACTGCCAGGTCTAATGCCCTTTCTCAAGACCGGAGACTGGCTCTGTTCACTAGACATGTAGGATGTCTACCTGCACATCTTTGCCTTTCCTCTGTGTCATCGAGGCACAGGTCAGGAAGCATAGGGAAACCAAGAGCAGTTTCAGAATTCACAAATAGCATTTTATTATCAACAGCAAAATAAAAAATAAAAATTGTTCAATATAACTTTTGCAGTACAAACATAGAAGAGTCCTCCTCCTGTGTTTTTTTCTTCTCATTTCAAATCTCTCAGGCCCGTGGCACTTGAAGGTTGAGGTGCTGGACGCCACACCTCGTGCTATGCCAGCGACCCGAGTTCGGGAGCAAGCTTGGGCACCGGGGTCGGCAGGGGTGGGTTGAGGATCGAGCATCCAATGAGGTGCTCTCCTCCCAGGGAGGGAGGGAGGGTTTGGATGACCCGGCACTGTAGCATGTAGGGCAGTGCGTTGGTCCAAGCGTGGCCAAGCAAGCCAGGGTTGCTTTGCAGCATTGCATTGGGCGTCACGCCCATCGGGGAGATCAGAAGCGGAAAACCCGTCCATGGGGTAGGCAATGGCACCAGCCCCATGCCCACAACTGGGTCTGTCCTGTCTGGCCTTTCATGTTCCTCCACCTGGGTCCTCACCTGCAGTCAGAGTCTCTGAGTAAGTGTGCCGAGAAAGAGTAGGGGCGGACCTACCCCAGAGGGGTTAAGTGGGGAGTGCCAGCTGTGGGATGGGGGGAGAGAGAGGAGGCTCAGACAGGAGGACTTCGGGCAGGACAGGATCCGGCTGGATGTCCGAGAGGCCCCAGGACAGCGACCAGGAGGGAAAAATAATTTGAAAAAAAAAATTACATTTCAAATCTCAGTCTGTGATTCTCCTCTTGCAAAACATTGCAGTTCTTTTTATAACAAGTCTTTTCAGGGCGTTAGATAAGAGAACATTCTGCTTCTCACACAGTGTTCTTGTCAGTTTCAGCAGGTGCAGCAAAGAACATAATGACCCAGAACTGACTTCTTGTAGCCAACTCTGAGGAGATTTTGCATCCAGCATTCTCAGGTTAACCCCTTGCATTCAAATATTTTTGCAATTATTTCAACAGTATAACTATACACAGTTTTAAACAAAGGATTCCAGTATCTATGACATTTCCAGATGTAGCTCTGAGCGGGTTAGCGGCTCGGTTCTGACCTCCACGGCCACAAAGTAACTACCACCCGCTCTGCTCAGACAGACATAGGCCTGAACGGGCTAGTGGTTCTGGTTCGACCTCTACCAACCACACAGTAACTACTGCCCGCTCTGCTCAGACAGACATAGGCCTGAGCGGGCTAGCGGCTCCGATCCGGACGTCTACCAGCCGCATAGTAACTCCCGCTGCCCACTCTGACTGGTACGACTTCTGGGAACTGTGGTTTGAAAGCCACCTCCATTGGCTCAGCATCCTTCCAACTTCTTCTCCATTGGCTACCCTCTAGCCCTGTCTATAACTGCAGGATTTTGTGGCTTTTTAAACTGCTGAACTGTGCGTCTAATTGCTTTGTTTAATTAATAGCATATTTTTGTAAACTTATTTAAATGAAATGTCAGTTAATATGTTCAACTGAATTGTACTGTTAGTATCTCCCTAACGCTGCTGCTAAACCTGTGCCAGTGCTGATCCTCGGTCTCAGCCTGCACTCTCAGCTCAGCGGAAGGTCATGCCAGACTAATCTGATAGATTTCTTTGACTGGGTGACCAAAGTAGTAGATCAGGGAGGGCTGTGGACATGGCCTACCTAGACTTTAGCAAGGCATTTGACACAGTCCCACACAAAAGATTAATATACAGGTTAGCCAGCCTGGGATTGGGTCCCAAGATGACAGCTTAGGTAAATAATTGGCTGGAGAATAGGACACAGAGAGTAATAATAAATGGAGTCCACTCTGAAGAAAGGGGGTTGCTAGTGGGTACTGAGGTTCAGTATTAGGACCTGTCCTCTTCAATGTCTTTATAAGCAACATTGCAGAGGGACTGGAAGGAAAAGTATGTCTCTTTGCAGATGACACAAGATCTGCAACAGAGTTGATGCACAAGGTGGCATGGAAAGGATGAGAAGGGACTTGGCAAGGTTAGAGGAATGGTCGAATGTATGGCAGCTTAGATTCAGTGCTAAGAAATGCAAGGTAGTGCACCTGGGAAACAAAACCCAGGGGAAGAGTCACAATGGGGGTGAGATACTAACAACAAAATGGAAAGGGACCTGGGGTAGTCCTATCAGATGACCTAAAGGTGGTCAAGCAATGTGAGAGGGCAGCAAGGAGGGCTGGGGATACTGGGATGCATAGGAGAGGCATCACCAGTAGAAAACAGGAAGTTGTTATCCCTCTGTACAGACAGCTGGTGAGACCCCATCTGAGTACTGCGTGCAGTTCTGGGAGACCCAATCTCGCAAAAGACATAGACAGGATGGAAGCTGTCCAGAGGAGGGCACTAAAATGGTGCAGGGTCTGCACCGGAAGACACATGAAGACAGACTTAAGGCACTTAATAAGTATAGCCTCAAGGAAAGGAGGGAGAGGGGACATGATAGAAACTTTCAAGTACCTCAAGGGAATCAACAAAGTCCAAGAGAGTAGCATCTTTCAAAAAAAAGAGGTGTGCAAGAACAAAGGGCACAATTTGAAGATGGGGGGCGGCTCAGAGGTAATTTAAGGAAGTATTTTTCACAGAGGGTTGTGAATGCGTGGAATGGCCTTCCGAGGAGGTTGTGGAGTCAAAAACGTGGAATTCAAGCATGCATGGGACAGTCATAAGGCAATTCTAGGGGTGGGGTAGGAAGAAGTAGGCTGCTGGTTAACTAGGATCTGCAGCTTATCCAGGTAGTAGGAAATGGGCAGACTAGGTGGGCCATGATCCATATCTGCCGTCAAATTCTATGTTTCTACCTCCCCTCTAACCTAAACCCTTTTCTTCTCTCCCTTCTCTGCCACGCTCTTCTCTGCTCCTGTGTAGCCTTTTCCTAAGCCACTTGACTTTGCTTTCACCAGACTGCAATTTCCACCTCAGCCCTTCTGTCTCTTTAATTCCTCTGCTGCTTCTCTGGCACCATTTTCTCTGCCCCTCCTTGATTTTTTGTCTTCCCGCTTTGCTCCAATTCTAATCTCACACCTTTGCCTTTCCCCAGCTGCTTCCAAACACCACCCTCCTGATCTCACTACAATCCCTTCTGTCTACGCCTACCTTCTCACTCTTAGTCCCTGCCTTTGTTCGCTCTGTCAGGACCTCCCACCGATTTAGGCTGGCGCCCACCAAGGCCTTTAACTGTTACCACTACCTCTCTCTTCTCTCTTCCAGACGTAGCCCTGAACAGGCTAGCGACTCTGGTCAGACCTCTACACTGCCACACAGCATCTGCCGCCCGCTCTAGCTCAAACAGGGTACGATATTCCTCTGGGAACTGTGGTTTGAAAACCAACTTTCTGATTAGCTCAGCGTCCTTCCAGCTTCTCCATTGGCTACCCTCTAGCCCTGTCTATAACTGCAGGATTTCACATTTTTTAAACTGCTGAACTGTGCATCTAACTGCTTCGTTTAATTAATAGCATATTTTGTCACCCCCACCCGCCCCGGCCTTTATTAAATAGACCTTAGTCCCTCCTCACCTTTTTTCCTTCCTACCTATTGGGTCGTATCTTAAGCAAGCTCTGACACCTGATTGGCCCTGCTAACTGCTACCTTTGATTCCCTTACTTATACTTAGTAGGAGAACTTCTTTAAACATTTTATCTCAGGCAAGCCAACACTCCAGTTTGGCCCTGACAACTGCTGCCTTATTCCTTTACTTTTGCTTAGTAGAGTGAACTCCTTTTTAGCATTCAGTTTATATTTCTGACTGCAAATTACACTGTCTTGTCCATTGGTACATCCTGCTGGCTTGCATTAATATCTCTCGATCCTTGCTCATTACAGCTGAACCTAAACTGATTAAAAAGATCCCCTAATTCCTCTCAGTTCGGTTACCTACTTTGACTCCCAACAGCTGTACTGCCACTCTCATACAAACATTGTGCTCCTCTTCCTCCTTGTGTCCCCTACTTTTCACTCCTGCATCCTTTCCTCCCTCCTCACAACCCACTGTCCCACTTCCAGCTCTAGTCTGCCCTCCTTCGTCACACCTACCCTGACACAGTTCTGTCTGCTCACTGCCATACACTCACCCTGGTGCCTTGCTGCCGATTTCCTACAGAATATGGGTCCACTTGGCTACCATACGAGCCTTCACCATGCACTGCAATTGCAAATTGACTCTACACCTGCCACCAGCTGTTCACATCCCAGGATAAAAATTGGTTGGTATGCTCTCCCATGGACTAATACTGCTCCTCCTTTTCGCATCTGGTGATGTGGAACTAAACCCTAGCCCCCCATTGCTACACCTCATAATCCCAGGGGCTTAAGTATAGCACACTTAAATATTGGATGTCTCCTCCCAAAATTGACCTTCTAGCCACTCTTTTGCAAATAAAACCCTCTGTTCTCATTATTTCTGAATTGTGGCTCAGCACTAAAATCCCAGACACAGACATCTCCATCCGGGATACTCCACGTTGTCCAAGATCTTAAATCCAGAGCTAGGATGTCGCTATATGTATTTCATCCTCTATCAAATATTCCATCTCCTTATCTTCCTCCTCCCCTTGCCTTTGAGCTGCTGCTACTAAAATATCCCTCCTCTTCACCCTTTACCCTTCCATCAATGTTGGAGATATCTTCTGCTGCCCCAACCTCTCTGTCTCTGATCCTCCTCAATCTCTGACATCCTCTCTGCCATCACCTCCCTAGCCACCCTGGAACTGTACCTCCTTGGGGATTTCAGCATAAACTGGTTTGTCAGCAAGCAGTCCAAAGTCTGCACTCATGCAGCTTCCTGAACCTAAAGCAATTAATAGTTGATCCCATGCACCTTAATAACCAAAATGGTAAACATGCCTTACTCAACTGGGTTCTATCTTCACACTCCCACTGTGTCATTAAGTCTGGTACACTCTCCAATACACTTAGTGACCATCATATGGTCTACTGCATGTGTAAGGTCCACTACATGAAGTCCCCTCCTATCACTCTTAAAATCCACTCCTGTTCCCTTGACATAGCTATCCACAGGGGTCTGTCCAGTATCAAACTGGTCACCCATATCCACTGCCCCATCAATTGATGCAGCCCTGTCCTCCTTTTCCTCAAATTCCTAGCCATCTGGTACAACCATGCCCCAATAAGAAATGCAAGGGTCCGAGTAGCCACTTGCCCTGGGTTTCTACCGATCTCATTACTTGTCAACAGGCACGTGATCAAGCTGTAGGCTGTTTACAGGACCTGAAGCTCCCCTCAAGATCTTCAGCCCTATCGCACACTCTGAATGCCTGTACCTGTGTCATCCATCTCACAAATGCAGACTATTTCAAACCTCCTTCCAGGATAACATAAATAACCCTTCCAAGTTCTGTAAGGATATCCTATGCCTTGTTTTCCCACCCTCACAACCTCCTCACCAACCCTTAAAAGTGGCTCCTGTTTAACTGATGACTACACACCGTGGCTATGGAATTCAGTAACTTCTTTACTACCTGTGCCTTCTTTCTCCTTGTATCCCTTCCACCTGTTGCCACCCTCTATCGCCCTCCCCACCACAATCCCCAACCACGGCGCATTTCAATTTAAACTGGTCCACCCTGATGACAACCCTGTGAGTCTTACTTGCCCAGAACCCCAACAAAGGAAAGAGTCCTGACGGTCTTAACCCTAAACTTCTTCACCTTTCTGCCTACACTATTGCTTTCTCCTGACCTATCTTCTGAACCTCCTTCTCATACTCAGCTGTTCCTTAGAATTGGAAGTCTGCTACCGTGGTCCCCTTCCTAAAGGGGTGATCCTCAAACCCTAGCAATTACCGCCCATATTCCTACTAACAATCCTGGCTAAGGTTCAAGAACACCTGGCACTGGAGCAACTCTCCAACTTCCTTGACTCCTCCTTCACCCCTTCCAGTATGGTTTCCATAAAGATCACTCCACAACTACCTCCCTCCTCTGATCCACTGATTCCATCCTCACAAGTATGGACCAGAATGCATCACCTCTGAAATCTTTGTCGATCTGGCCAAAGCCTTCACACTGTTGCTTACTCCCTACTCCTCTTCAGGCTGTCAACGGCCAGCCTCTCGATGCAACTACAAACTTGTTCCAGTTATATCTTACTGGCGGTGCCAGTCTGTAAGAGTCATAATTTCACTTCCTTCCAATCAACACAGGTATCCCCCAAGGCTCAGTACTTGGACCTGTTTTGTTTTCCGTCTTCCTGAATGATCTCCCAGATGTCTGCTCATCTGCCAGCATACACGTGTATGCAGATGACACCATGTTGTTCTCTCTGGGAGTTCCCCTGTTGATGTCACTCACCAGTCTTCAACTGGACTTTAACAATGTTCAGCGCTAGTTTACTTGGTATGAAAGAACAGAAGAAGGCCAGAGCCCATCAAGACTGTTCCCACACCATGTGGGACATTATTTATCTATTATCTCTCAACCAAACATCTTAATTTGTTTTAAAGACAGTGGCACTAGTTGCTCTCTACCAATTCTTTTGGCATGGTGTTCCATAAATGGATGCTCTTATTGGAAAAAGTTTCCTTTGCTGGTTTTATAAGTTTTGCTCCAAGCTGTTTATTATGGAGTCTTGGAACATGTCTCCTTTTGAAGAGTGTTAGACCACATTTTTCCATTAGATCTGGTGAATGTATTAAATTAAAACTATAAGCATATCACCTCTTAATCTTCTAATTTGAAGAGAGATGAGACTAGTACTTTTAATCTGTTCTGATAATCCAAGTTTGTTAATCTTGGAATCATTCTAGTTACTCTCCTTTGAACCTGTTCAAGAATTGCTATGTCTTTTTTGGTTTGGATTCCAGAAAGGAGAGCCATAGTCTAGATATAGTCTAATGTATGCCCTATACAATGGAATAAGGCATTGTTCAGTGCGATTAACAAAAGTGCATTTTATTTGCCTCAAAAGGCTGTTGGTCATGCAAGCAGTTCTAACACAGTGATCATTTGATGTAAGTTTATTATTAACATATATCCCTAAATCTTTTCATAATTTGATGAGTGAAGTGGTATCGTTTATATGATATATCGTTTTGGATTATTTACACCGAAATGCACCTACTAAACATTTGTCTTGATTAAACTGCATATGATTTTCATTTGCCCAAAGTGTTAATTTTTCCAAATCCTTCTTTAATGCAGAAATATTTTCTTGATTATTAACCTTGCCTCCAATTTAGTATAGTCTGCAAATTTAACCATGAAGTTATTTGGCCCTGTTTGTAAATCACTGATAAGAGGTTAAACAGTGTTGGTCCCAAGACCGACCCTGTGGTACACCACTGGTCACACTACCCGAATCAGACAAGATATCATTAATTCTGGCTTCTCGAGAACGATTTGTCAACCAGTTTAAAGTCCAGTGACAATATCAGGTGACAACCTAGATTGTGCATTTTAGTACTGAGTTTTTCATGTGAGACTTTATCTAAAGCTGTACTAAAGTCCAAAAGAATTACATCAGTAGGGATATCCACATCTAGTAGAGTACTTACATTATTGTAAAAGATATCAGAATGGTGGTGCAGGAATACTTGGGAGTAAACCCATGCTGATCTGAATAATAAATTCCTAATGTTTTACAATCTGATCTATTAGAGACTTCATTACTTGTTCCACTAATTTACCAGCCACTGAGGTCAGGCTAATTGGACGATAATTTTGCACAGAACCTCTATTGCCTTTTTAAATATGGGAGTAACTATTGTTGAATGCCAATCGCTTGGTACAATGCTTTCTTTGTAAGGATTTATTGAAAATAATTGACAAAGGTACAGAAATATTTATAGAGGTTTCGATCAGAAACCGTGGACGAATACACCATCTGGGCCGGACTAGTAGTTTTTTTTTTAGTCTTTTGATAGCCTGTATAATGTCAGTTGGATAGAACCTATGATAATCTACATGGTGAACTTTAAATGTACTAATAGGTGATTTTGAGAGAAGACAGAACAAAAGTACTTAATAAAGAGATTTGAGGTTTCTATATCAGATAGAGAAGAGCCATTGGTTATAATGGGACCAGTATACACCTTTTTCACTATTTATATAGGAGAAAAGAGATTTGTGACAGTCTTTTGTGTGAGCTAGTTTAAATTCTAGCTATTTTTTCCAATTTAATAGAATTTTTTACGTTTTTCACAGATAGTCTGTATTTATGTAATAGCGTAGTTTTAAATGGAACAGAACTATTCTTAAGTTTCCTGAAAAGTTCATTTTATTTTAATCGTCTTGTTGAACCAAGGATATTTTCCTTTATTATTAAATTTCCTCTTAGATGGAATAAAGGTATTTTCCAAATAATGTACAATGTTTTTAAAAGTCCCAAGCTTTTGTTGTGTTGTACAATTAAGAAGATTAGATCCCCAGTTTGTTTTGTAAGTATTCATTGATTTTAGAAAATTTGCTTTATCATTTTTTGTATAGTATAACTTCCTTGTGTAGTTTTAAACTGTTGAATTTCAAAAGAATAGATGAATGATCACTGTTCCCAAGTGAATCCCAAATTTGTAAATTGCTAATTTGTTGCTCTATGTTAGTAAATAATAGATCCAAAATATTAGGACCTCGAGTGGGTTCAGTAACAAGTTGTTGTAATCCAGTACTAACTACCACATCTATTAGTCCTTTCTCGTCATAGACTGTCCTGAGAATGAGTCCCAGTTAATATGGAGGAAGGTTAATGTCCTCAAATATTACAGTATCTTGAGATTCTGAAAATGTGTAATTTCTTTAAACATATCAGTTGTGTAATCTGAATTTGCAGATGGAGGTCGATAGATGTTACCAATAGTTATATAGGACTGCTCCTTCAATAAGATTTTAACTCATATACTTTCCAAAGGAAAGGGAGAACACACTTCAAAAAGAAGGAATATCATTTCGTATATACATACAAACTCCACCGCCTTGCTTATCTAATCTGTTTTATGATACAACGATAACCTGAAATTTTTCTGACCAAATTGAGGATACCCACCAAGTTTCAGTTAATTCCCACCATACCATATTTAAAGTTTTACATCTGGCTTCGAGTTCTGCTAATTTGAGTTGGTTTAAAGATATTGCATTCAAAGCTAGGAATTTACATTTAGTTGTAATATTTTGGTAAGTATTCAGAGACTTGGGAATAGACCCATTCTCCCCTTATTGTTTTAGTTTAAACAATGATTTATGATTTTAGTGATACTTTTCCCATAAGTATCGCTAAAATCATAAATCATTGTTTAAACTATATGGGTTAAAAATTTTATTGAAAGAGCAGTCCTATATAACTATAGATGTTTAATTTAGTACAAACCAACTCTCTGAATGTCAAAAAATGGTCTCTATGACCTTTGGCACCAGACAAAAGCTATCTAGAATTAATCCCACTCTGCCCCACTTTGCACCCTGACAGGTGCCAATCTGGACGATGTCCTCTTTTAAGTATCATGGGCTATGGCTAGACAAAATGTAGACTTCAGTGTACACGATGATGCCATCTACAAAAAACTCCTCCTAAGCTCGGTGTCCTGTACAGACACTGCAGCTGCCTGCCCATGCATGCTAGGCACAAAATTGTCCAAAGATGATTCTCCCAGTCTTGACTTTGGGATATTGTCTGCACTTGCCCTAAGACCACCCTAGCCAAACTGGATATTCTGTTCAGTTCTTTCTGCCCTATGTCCTTGGCTGCAAGTGTTTTTAGTACTAGCAGTGGCATAAAAAATAAACTTGTTCAGTATAACTATTTACAAAGGCAAAATACACAGAGAAGATCCATCTGAGTTTTCCTTCAATCTCTGTGTATCTCTTGCAAGAAATTGCATCTGTTTTATAAGTCCTTGCAACCCCTTCCTTAACAAGCATCCTGTTTTTCTAAAATGTTCTTGTAAATTTCCAGTGTTCTTTGTGTCAGCAGATGCAGCAAGAGCACAATGTCCCAGAACTGAGGCCTCTTCTCAAAAGGGCTTAAAAACTGCTCTAAGGTTAACCCCTTGAGTTCCCAATAGCTTTTTGTAATCATCTCAAACTATAATTATATACATTTCAACAGTAATACTATATAATTTCTAAACAAAGGGATCCCAGTATTATTACATTTCTATGTAATGGTTTGCATATATTTTTATACTAGCAGATATGAAAAGACAGAAAATGGCAAGGAAGACTGAGAGACAGTGAGAGCAAAGAATTGCAGACTGTTGGGGTGATCAAGTTCCAGGCCTCATCGGAAAATCTGGTTATGCAACTAGACAGACAAGAGACAGGAAAGGAAAGAACAGATCCCTGCATTCAAACTTCTCCATAACAACTGGGACAGGGCCCTATTCAGCACTGTTACATACACCCCTGTGTTTAAGAGGGAACCTGTTTTATCAAACAGGTTTCCAAAACTTTCTATTATTTTCTAACAGTAGCTTCTAACTTTTCAGAAATTAAGCACATGTAGTATCCTTTTTCAAAAATAGTACAGAAAACAGTCAGGTTTAAACTCGGACATTTGTTCTAGGAGCACGGATATGATGTTCATCCACACTTTTGGCATGTCCCTTCCACTTTAAATCTACCAGAAGTCTTCAGGCTGGCTCCTCCCACCCATCTGGGTGGCATATACCTGGCTCCGCCTTGATGCCAGATCTTCCTTTCCACTGGAAGATTCAGGTTGCCTCCCTCATGCTCATGCATTTTGTAGGCCTGGCTCTAAAACCTCCGGTTATTCGAAAATCCGTCTCTGCTCACATTAGCAACCACTGAAGACAAGTCTTCCCTGATTTCGCAGTGCCCTTGCGCCAGAAGATGTCGTGCACCAGTCCCACACTGTGTGAGTTTATTGCCTCGGTGTCGACCATGACACCTTGTAATGCAATATGTGCCTCTGTCACCCTAACATCCTCGATGACCGTCCTCATGCCTGAAGCTGGGGAGGCTGGAGAAGCGGAACCCTCCGGTGAAATCCAAGTAGTCTCTGTAGGCAATTTCCGTGGCTGCAGGATCCGCCGAGCAATTGAAATGCATGCAAACATTCGAGGAGGAAGCGGCTCAGGCCACAGAAACCACTCAGAGCTTCTTCGTTCTGCTCAGCTCTGGCTCCACCTTCTCGGTTCCTTCCAAGAGTTGTGCCAGTTCTTTTCCGACCAGGGAGAGGGTACTGCAGGCTTGCACTCTCTCGATCCCGTAGCGGAGAAGAACCGGATGGTCGTCATCTCAACGGAGATGCTCTTGGAGCAGGAGAGATTCAGTCCCAGGAACATGCGGTCTCGACTTGATCGAGATTGCTTTTGGCTGCTGGCTTTTCGGCTTTGCCGCCTGGTAAGTTGACAGAGCTGTTGATCGACGATGTTGAAATAGTCGCCGATCCGATCGAGCTTCATCGCTGACTCCAGTCGACTTGTCCTTCGATCAAACTCCTAATTTTGTTTTCCTATTGAGGAGACCCAGCCTGGGACTCTATTGAGGAAGTGGTCCCCATCCCGAAACGCCAGTCCTGCCGGTGTCTTCTGAGTGACCGAATCGGCCTGTCCGATCTCAGTCGAGGTCTCGGACCCCCACCGAAGGCCAAGGAAGAGCCATAAACGCTTAAAAGAGGCAACGCCATCAGCCGTTCTCATCCTCCTCCTCAGATGAGGAGAGTCTCCAGCAGGAACTCCGCGCCACGAGGACCTCATGTGGCAACAGCTGATTTTGACCAGGCACAAGCCGATCCAGCTTCCACAAGCCATTACTTAGCTTCGCCTCTAGGTTGAAGCAGACTTCTTTGGGCGATTAAGTCGGTTCCCCACCCTGAGCCAGTAAACCTCCAGTTCGCCTAAAAATGGTCTCCACCGAATCAGGTGAAACCGATGCCCAAGCAGCCTGTGGAGGGGCTTCCAAGGAAGATAGGCTTCCTGGCGTTTGTCGGTCACGCGGTCACCCGGACCGCCTACGCAGGTCGAAGGTGACCTGGGCGGCCGGTCGTTGTATCCAGATTCCTCGGATTTGGACGCCACGGGCCTGCATTCTCATCCTGGGATGATGAATCACCTTGGATTAGAGACGGAGGAAGGTCCCTCATCTTTTCAGGGCATGCTTCACCCTCATCTTGGAGTCCACAGGGATGCCCTTGGAGCCAATCCAGAAAAAGGCGGAGTACCCTCCTCATGGACATCCTCAAGAGACGGGATACCCTGACGGAGGCCTTTTCTGTGGCCAAGGCTATTGTTGGCCCGGCCTTAGAACTCTGGCAGTGCCCTGCCTCTTGTCAGGCTCCATCTGCCCACATGGCCCACAAGTTTGCGGTGCCCATGGGGTCCCTTCGGGGTTCACAGAGCACTTCTGCCGAGAGCCTGGTGGCCATCTGTGTTCAGGCATACTGGCAGTTCTGCTGATATGGACCATTCAGCCAGGAAGGTCTGTGTGGCTTCTTCCTGGGCCTTCGTCTGGAAGTTCGCAGTCATCATGGGAAACTTCTCTCACGCCTTCTAGAGTCTCTGGATGAAGTCCTCCCACATCTCCCCACGACATGCAGACCACGGTCAGCAGGTCCGGATCGGCCGAGCTGTTGCCAAACAGCAGCTCCAGACTGCCCAGGACATTGGGGGTTCTTGTGCCAGTTCGATGACAGCCGCAGTTGCCTCTCATCGCAGGACCTGGCTGAGGCTCTCCTCTTTCCCGGCAGATACTCAGCACAAACTAGCTGACGTGCCCTTCCTAGGGACTGACCTGTTTGGCCCAAAAGTGGCTGGTCACCTTCAGCGCATTGAGCAGTCCAGTGCCACCTTGGACGCTACTTCTGCCAAGGGTTCTTTTGAGCAAGAACCAGCCGAAGAAAAGAAGCCTTTTCGGCATTCTTCCCTGCAGCTCAGCAGTCCTCCTTTCAGGGTGGACAGCAACAGCAGCACGCTCATGCTTGGCACCCCCGACCCAAGCCTGGACCCCCGACCCAGAAAGGAGGCCGAGGTTCGGTCCTGGATCCTCCTCCTCAAGCCTTCCTTCAGTGACGTGGGCAGGGGCTGTCAACCTCTCCTCACCTCAGCTCTGGGTTGTCCTTGGGGGCCGCTCCACCACTTCCTTTCTGACTGGTTCAGACAGGTGGGTTCTCAAAGTGGTTGGTCAGGGACTGCTCTGGAATTCGGGAGCGGGCTCCTCCAAGCCGAGCTCTGCGCCCCCTCGGGAGGAAAGAGTATTCACCAGACTCGGTCGGCTGTCCGAGACGACACGCCAGCTCTCCTCAAGGAGGCTGTAGCCCCAGTGTCAGATCCTCCAGCAGACCCAGGCTTTGTCTCCAGGTACTTCCTGGTGCCTACAGATGGGGCTGCTGCCCTTTTCTATATCTGCAGTGACCTGAATCAGTATCTCAGGGTCACGCACTTTCTGATGGTCACTCTGTCCCAGATCATACCATCCTTGGAGCGTAATTGGTTCTGTTCACTGGATCTGCAGAATGCGTTTCACATCCCAACTGTCCGTGCCCCATCAGCGGTTCCCTCCACTTCAGGGTTGAAGGGACCCTGTACGAGTTCCGATCCATGCTGTCTCGGCCTGTCATCGGCCCCATGGGTCAGTACCATGACCATGTATGACCTCAAACAAGGCGGCATGCACTCCCGCCTGCTGTGCATGGAGGCACTCCGCATCTGTACCGGCCATGAGTGATTAGAGGCAGATCTCCTAGCCATACATGTGGTAGGAGCCTCAAACCATCTGGCGGATGCTCTCGGCCGCTTAGGCCAGACATCCCACGAGTGGTCTCTCCACCCAGCGGTAGCTTACAGCCTGTTTCTTCCACTGGGGCAAACCAATGGTGGACCTGTTGCTCCAGGACAACACCAAGCTGAGGCTGTTCCATGACCGCCTCTAGCAGGGCTCGCTGCAGGATGCCTTCTCGAGGCCATGGACCCAGGCCTCCTCACGCCTTCATCCATTTCCCTTGATCCACAAGGTGCTTCTCAAGGTGAGGAGGGACAAGGCGAAGGTGATCCTGAGCCCCAGACTGGCTGCACCAGTTCTGGTAACCAGATCTCTTTAGCTTCAGCTGCAGGCCCCTGAGCAGCTTCCAGCATGCCCGACCTGATATCACTCAATCAGGGAAGGTATTCCACCTGGACCTTCAATCCCTGCATCTCACAGCCTGGTACCTGAGCGGCTAGAGTTCCAGGCTTTGGGCCTTTCCAATGATGTCTACACCGTAGTGGAGGCATCAAGAAAGGAATCGACCAGGAAATGTTATGCCTTCAAATGGAAAAGGTTTTCATTTGGTGTCCGGCAAGGACCTGGATCCTCTGTCCTGTCCAGTGGCTAACATTCTCGGCTACCTTTGGTCTCTCTCCAAATGGGGTCTAAGGTCATCGACCCTTAGGGTGCACCTGGCAGCTATCTCTGCTTACTGGCGTGCTGGTAGCCCGACTCTGGCACAGGATACAGTGGTGGGGTGCTTTTTCAAAAGCCTGGATCACATATACCCTCTGGTGTGTGAACCTCCACCTCTGTGGGATCTTCTGCTGGTGCTGGCAAAGCTCATGGGCAAGCCATTGAACCATGCACAAGTGTGCCTTGTCACACTTGTGGATGGCAGCCTTCCTGGTGGCTAATACGCCTGCCAGAAGGACAGGGAGCTCCAGGCGCTCGTGGACTCCCCTTATCTGGTCTTCCACAGGGACAAGGTTGTTCTACGCCCCACCTGAAATTCCTTCCAAGAAGGTGTCGGAGTTTCGCTTAACCATGAGTTAACTCTGTCAGTATGCTACCCAAATTACACCTTGGAGGCCAAGTACAGACTCCATACTTTGGATCTGAGATGTGCTCTTCCTTTTACAAGAAGAATGGTGGAAATTCGGGTAGAGGTTCACCAGCTGTTTGTCACCTATGCAGAAGCCGCTTCTGGCAGACCCGCAGCAAATGGACTATTGCAAGATGGATCACATCATGCATAGGTCTGTGCTATGAGGTTGGGCAAGGAGCCTCCCAGAGGATGAGCTCATTCTGCCCGCCATACAGCTGCAGTGGCTGCTTCCAGGGACATCCCTATCCAGGAAATCTGTCGAACTGCTACCTGAAGTCAGCAAACACCTTCATCACTCACTCCTCATCAGCTTGAGTCACACCGGGAAGCTGGTTTGGCTCTCAGTCTCTATTCTCTGTTCCCTAAGTAGGGAGTGTGTGCCTTGCCTTCCTCCTCCTGGAGAACTGCTAGAGTTCCAAAGAGTGTGGATAAACAACTTATCCACGTTCCTAGAAACACAGGTTACTCACCTGTAACAGTAGTTCTAGGAGTGGTTTATGTTGTTCATCCACACAGACCCACTCGACCTCCCCGTTGCGGACGACAACACGTGGCTTTCAGCAGGCTAAGATCTGGTGTCATGGAGCGGAGCTAGGTATATACCACCTGGGTGGGTGGGAGGAGCCAGGTTGAAGACTTCCAGTAGATTTGAAGTGGAAAGGACATGCCAAAGAGTGTGGATGAACAACATATATCACTCCTACAACTACTGTTACAGGTGAGTAACCTTCGGCTTTACGCATCTGGTACATGTAGGAGAATTAAGGCACCCTAACTTGAATAATTTTACTGGTGTGTAATACATGTAATTTAAAATGTGAAACTGAGTGAGTCAGAGACTATCTTGAGTGGTATACTTGTATAGGTTTCTCCAAACATGATCACTGTTAAAGTTAGAATTTTAAAGTCTCCCATATTTTGAAGCTCCACATGAAGCTGGGGACAGCTTATCAAGAAGAAGAGTAACACATGGCAATACCATGGAGTTTAAATGCGAGGTCCCATGCACAAAGTGAGTAAGTTGGAGAAATCTGAGTGTATGGAAGCAACCAAATTGTTGAAGTAATGGGTGTCTGAGTTGAAAATTTTGAAGGCATGCAAGGGACCTAACTGAAAACTGTGAAATTTCAAGTGATGAAGAAGGGAGCCTTGGGAATAAAAGTCTGAAACTTTAGAGTCTGCTAACTGTGGGAGCCAGATGAGAGAAATTGTACGTCCACCGATTTAATATTGTTATTTAGAAAGAGTGGTTATAGATGTTCCTGTTGGGGATATTTTAAGAAAATTACAGAATTGTGAAAAACTCTTGACGGAGACCCCCACCACAGACTCATGAAGGGTTCTGGCAGGGATCTCTAGGAGGAGAAAAGAAGGTCTGAACTTGAGACACCAAATGGTGAAATGAAGACTCTATTTCAAGCCAAGAAGGTAGATAGCTACCGTCCAAGTTCGATGAAGATCTAGGTAGACATTTACTGCATTTGGAAAGGTGATTGGACCCCCGATTTCTTTAGGAAGACCCAGCTTGGTGTAAGATCGCTTTGGAGATTTATCTAACCAGATGAAGTTGGTAATGAGGGCATGGATCCATTTAAAGAAAAGATTGGGAGCTAAATATTAAGATATTTAATGGGTAGAAAATTCTGGGAGAACATTCATTTTTATTATATTTATTCTGTCCCACAGGAAAATCGGGAGAGCTTTCCGTCCAAGAAGGTCTTGTTGAAGAGTACTGATCAGGTCATCCAGGTAGAGTTTTTTAATGAGGGAATGATCCTTGGAGAGAAAGATCTCTAGGTATTTAATATATTGAGGGGCCCATTTCATGCCAAAATGCTCATAATCTGCCCTAAGGGTATGCCCATTAAGAGGAAAAATATTGGTTTTACTATAATTAAGCTTGTAATTAGAGAGCACACTAAACTTATCTATGATCTTGAGGGTCTCAGTAAGGGAGACATTAGTGTGCTATGTGTAGAAGAATGTCATCAGCATAGACCGATATGTCTGGACAGTCCCTGACTGGATACTGGAAATGGTAGGAGAGGGTTTAATTTGTCTGATTAGTGGCTCAAGATATAAATTAAATAAGAGGTGGGATAAAGGGTAGCCCTGTCGGCTGCCAGAGAAAAGAAGGAAACGGGGAAGAAAAACTCCATTACAATAAATTCTGGCAGTTGGGGAAGAGTAAATAACTTGGATCCACTTGAGAAAAGCTAGAGGGAACCCCATAGCTTGTAGAGGCATGTGAAAAGGACCAGTCCACTCTGTCAAAGACCTTTTCAGCCAAGAGAAATTGGGGCCATAGGGGTAGGGAGGTTTCTGGCAATAGCAAAATGGCTAATTTACGCAAGTGATCGTTGAGGAATGGCCTGGGACAAACCTGCTTGCTCTGGACTAAGGAGACTTGACCAAACAGAACCTACCCGAAAGCCAAGGATTTTGTAAGTATTTTAATGTCATAATTGAGAAGGGAAATGGGCAGTAGCTAGATGGGTGGGAGGGGATTTATCCGGTTTCAAGAGGAGAGTAATTGTGGCTTCCAGAATAGAAGGGTCCAATGAATCAGCCATGTATATGTAATGAAGAGATGTAATAGGAGAGGATAATTCTTTGGAGAAAACCTTGTAAAATTAGAAGGATAGCCATTTGGACTAGGAGATTTATCTAATGCCAGACTGTCTATTGCCTGGTAATCTCGTGGAGTGAGATGGGAAGATAAATGGGCATGCTGGGAATCTGAGAGTCGGGAAGAGGGATTGTGTTCAGGTAAGCCACTATCTCATCTTCGCTAGGGGAGATGACCGTGTCCATAGCGTGCTTGAAAATCTTTAAATACCTGCACTATCTCTTAGGGTGAGTCTTTAAAGAGCCGTCTGGGTAGGAGATGGCAGCAATTATTCTGGAGCTTTCCAGCTTCCAAAAGCGAAGAGCAAGCAAACTACCTGCTTTCTCCCTTGTTCAATGTACTTAGACTGGGTCTTCAGTATGATATATTCCGATTATCTCTTAAAATGTCAGCATACTTGTCTCTAAGAGCCAAAAGATTATTCAGAGAATCTGGAGAAGAAAGGGAGACGGAATTTCTAGTTTCCATATACAAGTCAAAAGGGATAGCTTCCTTTCACGGGCTTTCTTTCTTTTAGAAGCAAGTCTGATAATCTCCCTCTCAGGACACATTTGAGAGCACACCATTCCTGGTCTCCATGAGGGATTGAATTTAGATTGGTTTCAGTAAAAGTCTGAATAAGGGCTTTTATTTTAGAGACAGCAAACTCATCTTTAAGTAACTGCGTATTTCATTTCCAGGCAGTATCTCTTTGTAAATCAGACAGTGGGTTAAGCATGAGCTAGGCTACAGCATGGTCAGAGTATTGGGGTTCAAGGTCGGCATTACACTCAAATGGCAAAACAGATAAACCAACCAGAATGTAGTCAATCCGAGATGAAGTGTGATGGACAGCAGAGTGGGAGTAACTACGAGAAGAAGGGTTAAAAATCCGCCAGGGATCGTAGAGCCCAAGTGAGCTCATAAGATCACCAAGAGCATGCTGAGAAGGGGTTGAAGGACCGGGGATTAGAACGGTCTAGATTTTGTGTAGGTGGAATATTCCAGTCCCCGCAAGGATTAAAAGAGTAGGCAGGAGGAGCTAGTTTCGCGGCTAGATCCATAAGAAAACCGGGATCACTCCCCACTGGTCCATAGACACTACCAAGGATAACTTCATTTCGGTCAAGGAGGCGCTTGACAAAATGAAGCGGCCCTGAGAGTCAGAGACGACCTGATTGGCCTGGAAGGAAATAGATTTTGTGATTAATATAGCTATGCCTCTACTCAAGGTAGAGTCCTCAGAGGCAAAAACTTGACTTATCAGTTGCCTATGTAATTCAGTTAGCTTCCCTGGCTGAGCAGGTGAGTTTCTTGTAGAAGATAATCTTGCCCTGAAGCAGTGCTATATGTTTGATTATTTGATACCTCTTTACTTGCTCTCTTGCTCCCTAACATTCCAAGATAGAAACTTGATCACATTACTAGCCATAGGCATAACATATGATTACAACTGATTTAACTCCTTATAATAAGGGCACTCCATCCACCTCTCTTCCCAAACCGGAATTTAATTCACCAGGTATCGATTAAAACAGCACAAGATTAGCCATGAACATTGGTAACAGTACATTTGCTAAAAAGAGCACAAGGAATAAACCCCAGTGAGTAAATAGCTCAAATTGAGTGAAGTTGACCCCACAACTTCCATAAACTATGTACCCTGCGCCCCTCCCACCCAAAAACCATTCCAGTTAAAACAATAACGAGCAAGTAACAAGAAACCTCCCTCCTCAAATGCCCCCAAACTATGTACAATGGTCCTCCTAGCAATAGATATCGCGAACCTGGACAGTGAAAGGAACCAAACCCATTTAAGCCTACGTTCGACCCACTCAGGCAAAAAATCCTGAAGGAGAAACTGAAAATATTTACCAATTAAGACAAAATCTAGGGATACAAAGAGACAGGTGAGAGATGAAGGTATTAAAATCTCTGATTCCAGCTTTGCACCCTCAGTTGCCTGAGACCCCAAACTTTATTGCCTAGGGTAAGGTGAAGCAGGCTAACCACCCACTTATCAGCCAGTATGCAATAAACCCCAACTGGGTAAAAACATTGGTTGGACAACAGGACACAGCAGGTAATAGTAAATGGAGTCCACAGTGAAGAAAGGAGGGTTACTAGTGAGGTACTGCAGGGTTCAGTACAGGGCCGGTCCTTTTAATGTCTTTATAAGTGACATTGCAGAAGGACTGGAAGAGAAAGTATGTCTCTTTGCAGATGACACAAAGATCTACAACAGGGTTGATGCACAAGGTGGGGTGGAAAGGATGAAAAGGGACTTGGCAAGGTTGGAGGAATGGTCAAATGTATGGCAGCTTAGATTCAGTGCAAAGAAGTGCAAAGTAATGCACCTGGGAAACAAAAACCCAGGGAAGAGTACACAATGGGGGTGAGATACTGACAACAAAATGGAAAGGGACCTGGAGGTAGACATATCAGATGACCCTAAGGTGGGGCCAGCAATGTGAGAAGGCAGTAAGGAGTGCTGGGGGATACTGGGATGCATAGGAGAGGCATCACCAGTAGAAAACAGGAAATTGTTGGCCCTCTGTACAGACAGTTGGTAAAACCACATCTGAGTACTGTGTACAGTTCTGAGACCCCATCTCCACAAAGACATAGACAGGATGGAGGCTGTCCAGAGGAGGGAACAAAATGATGCAGGGTCTGCATCAGAAGACATATGAAGAAAGACTATAGGAACTAAAGATGTATAGCCTCGAGGAAAGGAGGGGCATGATAGAAACTTTAAAATAGCTCAAGGGAATCAGCAAAGTCCAAGAGGGTAGCATCTTTCAGAAAAAGAGATGTGCAAAAGCAAAGGGGCACAATTTGAAGATAGAAGGAAGGCTCAAAGGTAATGAGGAAGTATTTCTTCACAGAGAGGGTTGTGGATACATGGAACAGCCTTCGTGAGGAGGTCGGAGAGTCGAAAACTGGGGGGAATTCAAGAATGCATGGAACAGACATAAGGCAATTCTAGTGGGGGTAGGAGGAAGTAGGCTATTGGTTAACTAGGATCTGCAGCTTATCCGTTAGGTAGGGAAATGGGCAGACTAGGTGGGCCAAGCAGTCCTTATCTCGCCGTCAAATTCTTTGTTTCTGTATAACTTGTAAGACAATCCAGCAACAGTAGGCCCCACTCCTACCCACCCACCCACATTAGAAATCCTTGAATGTAACCACCAATCTACTGAGAACCATTATTAAAATAAACACTTACAGAAAGTAGAAAGGGAAGAGGGAGATGAGTATCCTTCAACCTGGTGGCACGAGTTAACCCAAGTAACAAACCTAGAGTAGCCAGGTATCAGCCCTCGAGGGGAGAGCACTTGGAAGGGCTGAAGAAGTCCTGTAACCCTGGGGGTGGAAGGCACTCTGAGCATCTTAAGCATACATGATCCACAATTCAATCCATTAAACAGTTTAAAAATATAAGGGAGGAGGAATAGGAAGCAAGACAAACAGAACTGGGCTCCAGTAAGCAACATTTAGAGTGTAAAATGCCCTGTAGTTCTGTGCTCCCTAGAATGGTGTATACCCAATGAGAGGGAATCAAAATAAAGTGGTACCAGGTGTTCCCAAAACGCCCCAATGCAAAACCAACCTCAGCCCCTGTAGTTCCTGGATTAGAACTAAGCAGATCCCAAGCAGGGAAAGGCTCGAGGAACTTCCGATATGAGAAAAGAAACCGGACAACCAAAGAGCCCATAACCTAAGGATCTCACAAAATTCCTGACTCTAACCCTTGTAAAGACATCTGACCAGGCAAAGAGAGCCCACCCCCACACACACAAGCGATCAAGTCCGGGGTATCAAAGGACAACCAGGATCCTCTATCAAAACTTGGAGTCGGGCAGGAGAGGCCATCCTGAATGATACCAGTGGCAATCAGCTTGCTTAACTGTAGGGTGAAAGGTCGCCCTTTTCTTTGAGTCTCGGTCGGAAGTCTTGAGTGAAATGAAATGCAAAGGTTTTCCGTCCCAGGAAATGGACTGAAGTTCTCTTGCCTTTGTGAGGACAAGTTGCTTCTCTAGGTAGCTGAGGTATTTTAAGACGATGGGTCTAGGAGGAGCGTTGTCTGGAGGTCTTGGGTGGAGGGAGCAGTGGGCCCTCTCAATCTGGTAAGTAAGGATTAAGCCACCGAAAGGATGAGTCTACTGTGGAATTAATCCATGGTTGGGGCACGAGTCCGAATGCCGAGTGCTTCAACCACTCCAACCGTGGATTAATTCCACTGTAGACCCATCCTTTCGAGTGGCTTAATCCGCTTGTAACATGGCTTTAGCGATTTAGGAGGTTACTTTTTATTATTATTATTATTACGCAATAATATTATGAATGACACAGTGCAGTCAAAATATCACTTTTCTGTGTCTCACTACTCTATGTCTAACGTTCTATGCAGTTCACAACGTGCGTGTGCACGTTGCAGACTTCTCATCTATTAATATGCTGATGTGCTTTTCTGTACCTATACATGAAGTGGCTATAATGTGCAGCACGCATATACAGACTGCTCACTGCACGCAATTTCGCTTCTCTATTTTTTCCTCATTTCACCTCCGTTGTCCAATACTTCTGCGATTCTTTGCTGTTGCACTCTGGGTATTTGTCCCTGTTTCCATACTGCCATTCAGACCGTGCTACTGCTATGGGCACTTTTCTTCAGCATCATACTGTTTCTACCATTGCAGCTCCTTCATACTGCGGGACTTTACATTGCTGCACTGATTCCCTGCTGTTGCTCCCAGTGTTCTACTAAGTCCGATTTGGTCTGTTGCTTGTGGTCGCCACTGGTGACATTCTTTATTTATCCCATGCTCCTGTCTTACTATTTTTACGGTTCCTGTTGTTATTCCTTTGCTACACTAACTGTCGACTCACTGAGCTCTCTCACGTCGGCTGTTGGTTCATGTGTTGCGACTAGGAGGCGTGAGGGGCGAAGCGCTTCTTATGCTGCGCGAGAGACTGCTCCCTGCTCAGCAACGCTTGTCCACCACCACCTACATGCCAACCGTGGTCTAATACTTTTCAAGACTCCGCTCACTACCATGATCTACTGTAGTATTAGACCATGGTTGCTACTGTACCATATGTTACATTTAGCCCAATACAAATGGCACATTTTAATCCCTTAATTTATACCATGTTACAAGCAGAATTAAATAGGGAAGGACAGACTACTTTGGCAAGCAGCTTCTGCACAGGCGATCACGGCGGGGCCCTCCTCTGATTCAGGTAAGCCGAAGATCCGAATATTATTTCTGCGGCTACACCCTCCAAGTCTTGGGTTTTCAGCTGCAGTTTTGCAGTTTGTTGCCTCACTTTATATAATTCGGGTCGGTCCTGTCTCTTCAGTTCTCCAGTGAGGCAGCAGGGCCTCCACATCTCCGATCCTGCAGCCCAGATCCCACATGTCAGCCCAAAGAGACTTAAGCTCAGAGGAGATATCTGCCAGGGACTCACGAAAGGAGTGTAACTCCTGAAGAAAACTGTGCTCAGTCAGGGGGTCGAGGAGGTAGGCTGGGCAGGTTGTTGAGGTCCTTGCGATCCTTGAGCTTTAGAATTCTTGGGAGCCTTTGTGGGTGAGGTAGGAGGCGTAGTGAAGGTGGAGCCTGTCAGACATCGGTTTCCGCTGCAGCAAAAGCATGCCAATAACGATGTAAAATTCCAGTCACAGTTAGCTGCAGGCAGGTGACCACTGCTTAGAGTGAAATTAGTCAGAGAGTTCTCAGACGATAAAATTCAGAGTTTGATAGATGGGGAGGCAGGAGCACTAAAGCTAGGCTGCTACAGAGCCACAGACATCACGTGATCCGCCGTCCCATCTATATTTTGACCCATTGACTGCACTCTAGGCCTACCTCTGATGCATCTGTTTGTAACAAAAGTGGTTTCTCAAAGTCTGGGCTTTTAAAACGGGCTGAACATAATGCAGTCTTAATTGGTTGAAAAGCTTCATAACATTCTGGGGTCCATTTCCCATTATTCGGTACTATTTTTTGTGAGTTCAGTGAGGGAGTGGCTAACTTAGCAAACTTGAAACAAATCTCGATAATAACCAGTCAGCCCTGAAAATGATCGGACATGTTTCTTGGTTTTAGGAACAGGACTGTTAGCTACAGTTTCTGTCTTAGAAACCTCAGACTTGACTTCTTCATTTCCTAAAACATAGCCCAAATATCTGGTTTCCTGCATTCCCAATAAACATTTGGTAGGATTAACTGTCAGACCTGCCTTTTGATAGCTTGGATAGCTGTTGAAGGAGTTCAGGTGACTTTTCCAGTTTGGACTGTACACCACGACATCATCCAGGTATGCAGCACAATAACCAGTATGAAGGGATAAAATTACATCCATGTAGCGCTGGAATATAGCGGAGCACCATGTAAACCAAAGGGCATGGTGGTGAACTGATAGAATCCAGCAGGAGTGGCAAATGCAGTTTTGTGTCTGGATTATTTAGCTAAAGGATTTGCCAGCAACACTTGGTGAGATCGAGGGTACTGCTATACTTTGCACTGCCCAGTCTGTCCACCAAATCACCTATTCTGGGCATAGGATTACTGTCAAATTCTGACACTTGATCAAGTTTCCTAAAATCAAGGAAGATTCTAACACCCTTCCTTTTGTCTACAATTACCATTGGAGATGACCAAGCACTCCTCGACTCTTCTGTGATACCCAGTTCTTTCAATTTTTGTATTTCCTGAACCACATCAGCTCTTAGCCACTCTGGTAACCTGTATGTCTTTTTCTAATAGGGTGAGCAGTCCTTGTCACTATTACTTGCTCAACCGGTACCGTGGTAAAAGAACTGTTAAATGTCTTCAGCAAGTTACAAATTTCTGCAGTTTGTTCTGAGATTAAGGAAACAGTCACTTTTACAGCATCAGTATTTACAGTTTGTTCCAGTCTATCATAAGCTACATCAATATCTTCCTTATCAGTCTCTGGTAAAACTAGCAAAGCAGCTTTTGGCATGTTTTCAACCCATTTATTGAGGAGGTTATAGCATGGTATATCTTACTAGGAGTTTTCCTGTTGGGGATCTCAATCCTGTAGTTAACGGTGCCAGTACGTCTAATCACTCTATAAGGCCCTTGCCACTTAATTAACTGTTTATTTTCTGTTGTGGGTAACAGTAGCAAAACCTTTTCACCTTGCTCAAAAACATTTTCTTTTACCCCATGGTCGTGAAATACCTTCTGCTGGTTTGGGACCTCTTCCTGATTACTGTGGGCAATTTCAACATATTTTGCTGGCATCTTTCTTAGGGCACACATACAAGACGTTATAGATTGTTCCTGAGGGGTTACTAGTGGGCACCGCAGGGTTCAGTACTAGGTCCAGTCCTTTTAATGTCTTCATAAGTGACATTGCAGAGGGACTGGAAGGAAAAGTATGCCTCTTTGCAGATGACACAAAGATCTGCAACAGGGTTGATACACAAGGAGTCGTGGAAAGGATGAGAAGGGACTTGGCAAGGTTGGAGGAATGGTTAGAAGTATGGCAGCTTGGATTCAATGCAAAGAAGTGCAAATAATGCACCTGGGAAACAGGAACCCAGGGAAGAATACACAATGGGAGGAGGTAGTAACAACAACAAAAAGGAAAGGGACCTGGGGTAATCATATCAGATGACCTTAAGGTTAGTAAGCAATGTGAGAAGGCAGTATGGAGGGCTGGGGTATGCTGGGATGCATAGGGAGAGGCATCACCAGCAGAAAACAATAAGTTGTTATCCCTCTGTACAGACAATTGGTGAGACCCCATCTGGAGTACTGCGTCCAGTTCTGGAGACCCCATCTCCACAAGGACATAGACAGGATAGAGGCAGTCCAGAGGAGGGCAACTAAAATGGTGCAGGGTCTGCAAGAGAAGCCGTATGAGGAGAGACTAAAGGAGCTTAATATGTATACCCTTGAGGAAAGAAGGGAGAGGGGGACATGATAGAAACTTTTAAGTACCTCAGTGGAATCAACAAAGTCCAAGAGGGTAGCATCTTTCAGAAAGAGATGTGCAAGAACAAGGGGACACAATTTAAAGATAGAGGGGAGGAGGTTCTAGGGCAATGTGAGGAAGTATTATTTCACAGAGAGGGTAGTGGATGCATAGAACAGCCTTCCTGAGAAGGTTGTGGGGTCTAAAACTGTGGGAGAATTCAAAATGCATGGGACAGACATAAGGCAATTCTTGTGGGGGTGGAAGAAATAGGCTGTTGGTTAACTAGGATCTGTGGCCTATCCTGTAGGTAGGAAATGGGCAGACTAGATGGGCCATGGTCCTTATCTGCCATCAAAGTCTGTGTTTCTATGAGTGGGGTTATCTTCCCACGTTTCTTTATCACATCCAGTGGCCCTCTTGGCTGCCTGCCATACAGCATTTCAAATGGTGAAAACCCTATTGATGCCTGTGGCACTTCTCAGTAAGCAAAAGTAGGTGTAACCCCCAGGTGGTGCTATCCCAAGGCTACTACCTGCCTGCTTGGCTAGTAGCAGGTTAAGGGGCCTGATTTCTGAAATGGGTGCCTCTGCCCTGGAGGTCAGGTTGGTAGTGGTCAAGTTAACCTGGGCACAGCCCTCCAGGACACTCTAACCCCCTCTTTCCCTCTACTGACCTGAACACTGTACAGTAATCACTTTCACAAAACCCCTGGTACACCACACAAATGCCCACATAGTTTGGACCTAGCATCAGGGCTGGTTCCTCTGCCACACCTTGGGGACCCCCTGTAAAAGAAGGTTATGCACAGCAAATAGCAATAGTACAGTACTTTGAGCACAAACAGGAACCACAGTCAGATTACATGCTGAAAAAGTTAGATCTGATTTTTTGAACAAAGGAGGGCAAAATCAGGTTAATTAGCTTAAAGGTTATATCAGTCACGCAGTTATGCATGCGCTTTGAGTCCCCCGCATAGTCACACCCTCTGGATACCTGGTGGAGAAGAGATGGGCTATCTAGGACTGATGCCCTGGGTTGGCTGGCGTCACAGCTGGTTGGGGCCCTGTGATGGAAAACACAACATGCACAATACACAGTATTTGTAATCCGGAGCCAGAGGGCTCAGTTCAGTAAGGAAACGAAACAACAAGACAATCGGATGACACACTCAGATTAAGCTGTTGTTGCAGGAAGCTACCCTGGCATTTACTCACGATACCCAAGACTGGACACAGGCTGGACAAAAACGAGACTGCAGGTGGTTGATATGGAATGCCAGGAGAAGCAGGCCACATTAGTCACAGAGGTGTCGTTCCTGTTCAAGCGTGGAGCAGGGGCTGATCCCCAGGCAGGTCTCTTGTTGATGGCTTCTCTGTGCAGTGGGTAGTCTGGCTGGGCCAGTATAGCAAGGCCCAGACCGCATGGAGACAAATTCAGATGCAGTCTGTTTTGAGCTTAGGGTTGCCACCTGTCAGGTTTTTCACCTGGTGATCAGGTTTTCTGGGTCCCTATCAGGTAATCGGTTTTGCTGTGTGCTGGTCAGGTTTTTGAGCCATTTTGAGTGCTCACATACTTTTGAAACAAATGTTGCCATATTATTCATTGTTCCAGCTACAAACAAGTTCTGTTGTCACTATAGCCCTTTGTTTGTGAAAGCAGTCAGTCTGGGAGGTGTAAAGTATGGCCATTAACACCATTAGCACTTACTTAACCTAATCTTTCCACTGCATCTTAAAGTGGCATAGCAACACAGCTGCCCCACCTTTTGTTACAGTAACAGAGCCAGTTGTCTGCCACTTTCATTTGCTGGTAAACAGTTTTATCTCTAACAGAATTTAGGCATTTTAAAATGTTTTCATTTTTTTTTCCTCAAGAAAAAGTATGGTTACTTCTATGTTTCAAAATAGTACTGTGGACATGAGAAAGAAATGGAACCAGAAAAGATATAAAGTACACATTACAGGAAATAGTTTCTTATGTATTATTATATACCATGTATACTGTTGTATGGTATTTATAGTATTTCCTTGTCTCCCCAGATCATATCTGTAAATGATATTTCTTTTATCTCTGTATGTTTATTTTGTAAACCAATGTCAATAAATAAATACATAAATAAATAACTAGGAAAAACCTAGGAAAGTAACTTTAACAGGTACAGTACAGTATCTTAACATTTTATTGAACTGCTGCTTTAAGTGTTGTCTTTATTGATATAACAAATGGCTTTCTAGGAGGAACAATGCATGATGAGTCATGATAAGGGGTGGGCTGAGGCGGAGCTTATGCTCTGTTTTTGCCCCATCCAAAGGCGGCAACACTATTTGAGCTGGATACAGCTTTCAGCAAGCAGAACACAGTTCACACAGTGGGGAACTAACTCACAACCCACTAGCAGCTCATAGCACATTTACATGTAAGGAATTCTACTGTACCAGGCAAAGCGCCCCTATCGCTCACAATTTGCAACATCTCTGCACGATCGGGAGCTTAGGGGTAGCTAGAACTCCTGACAGGCCAGTCGCATTCAGCAAAATCTTTGGTGGTCTTCAGGTTGAGCCTGGCCCACTTCAGTAGCTTACTTTAGTCACATAAACTTGGATCTAGTCCAAAATAATTCTCTTCTCTCCTCTCAGGAGCAACAGACAGATATCGGGCCAAAATTCAGCCTTTTCACAGTTCTCTCATGCAAATCCACTCAGGATTGCTGCTCAGAATCATTTCAGCTCCTTACTCTTCAGTTTCCAGCTTAGATCTAACTGAAAACTGCAAGCAGCCGGGACTTCCCAAGATCTAAAAGGTTTGGTTGGCTGATTTGCTGTCAGTCAAGGCAAAACTCCCCTTCAGTTGCAAAAAGGCGCCAAAAGTTTTCAAAACTACAATTCCTACAGATTTTGACTTCAGACAGCTCCTGTAGTCCGGCTATATTTTAGGTCCCACCAGTACTGTTTAATCCAGTTTGCAGTCCAGGACCAAGATAGTGGAGACAAACAAAACAGTCCTTGCTACAAAGAAAGCAAGTTAGACAGACTGTATTACCATTATCACTCTAATTGATTTTCAGCAAATAGTTACATCTTATAACAGAGCTCCCTCTCAGATTACAAGAGCTGCAGTCAGACTGCTCTTAAAGAGACAGTCACACAGAGGCTATACAGGCTCTGGTAATCACATTTAAACTGCTAAAGCTAAGACACCACCCTGGCAGTGAAGATTTAGGCAAGCTCTAGGAAGATTTTTGGGAACCCCAATTGTAGGGGGTTATAACTGCAAGGTAAGTATTGGTTCCAATCTTTCCCTTCCCTTTTACACACCTTTAACATGTGTTTTAGGGTTTGTTAAAACGTCAACAAGACCGCCCTGTGAGGGAGATAGGGGATGTTCTTATGGAAGTGATACCTAGTAGTCTGTACAGCTCCTTACAGCAGAAAGCACCAACATTAGTAATTCTGATCAGTAATAATTTCTTTAGGTATGCCCACTCTGCTGAAAATTTTGGCAAGCTCTGCTGTAACTTTTTGGGGCTATAACAGTACACATTGAACTGCTTGAGTATCGAGTAGCATAGTCGCATACTACCAGGATAAATCTATTACCCTTTTATGTTTGTCTAAAGGATCAACCACATCCATGGCAATTCTCTCAAAAGACACATCTGTCAAGGGTAGGGGCACCTTGTCTTTTCTACTGACTGGGGCTACTTTTGACACTCGGCACAGGAATTACAGTAGGTAGCAACATCTTCATGAATCCCAGGCCAGTAAAATCTATACAGCAATCTGGCAAGGTGCAATACCTCTCTGAGTGACCAGCCATAGGACTATCATGTGCTATCTGTAACAGCTCTGTTCTGTACTTTCGTATAGCTATTCCTATTGTTTGTTTATTTGTATAAAGTCTAGGAATTACAACTCTTTGAGTCAGGGACTCATTTACAAAGCTCCGCATCATACATTGAGTGAGGACATATACAGAGTAATATACAGTACAGTAAGAAGTACAGAGACAACAATAATGGATAATACATGTACAGAGCATCACCAAAGGTGCATAATTCTCTTCTTCCTTATTTTGATTACAGTTCTTGTTTATATTATAACATTGGGTACAAAAGAAATGCAAGCACTAACTGTGGCCTATAATAATATTTGTAGATTTATTTTAAGGAGCCCCAATAAGACACATTGGTGTAATCTTTATTCTTGGTTGGGGTGGTTTTCCCATAGTTGCAGAATAGAATATTTTGTTGGCTGTCTGATGTATAAATGTTTTACTTTGGCTCCCTTTTTCCTCTTTCTGCTCTTGTTGTAATGAGAGAATTGCTTCCCAGCCTGAGGCTGCTGGACGGCCCCTATATTTTGTCCCCAGATCTCGGCTTAGAGTAAGCTCTAGAGCTTTTTCAATAGCAGCACCATTGTATTGGAATTCACCCCACTTGATGTTAGGATTGTTCTCTGTTTTAACTTTTAACAAATGTTAAAAAGTTATTTATTACATAAATCTGTTTGTAACTGCAATTTATAATTTGTATTTTTTGGCTTTGTATTGCTGTTGATTGTATTGTGTGTATTTTTGTATGTTTTTTGTCTGGTCGGGCCTGAAAAGGACCTTTGGTCCAGTACCTTTACCCAGTTACCAAAGAATAATGAAATAAAAAAATGTTCTGTCTGGTCCTGTGTCTGAGGTTTAACCCAAACTCTGTACAGTAACCCATTACATTTTTTAAACATTGGTTTCACCCCAGCTGCTTAAAATAACCCTGGAGAGAAACATCATTAGCTCGCTCTGAAAGAAAATCACTATCAGTTATCAGCTTAGTTTCAGCATTTTCATATGTTAACCCCTTATGTTCATCAGGCATTTGTTGCCGTAGTTTCTTCAGGCATCGTCTTTCTTTCCTGGATTTCCAGATCTTGGAGCTGTGCTCAAACAAGTCAGAATCAAAATCGTGAAAGGAAGAGTCCCCACTGCCTGAGATTTTCTTTGCCTGGGCGCTTGTCACCCCAGCTGCTGAAACATCAGGTTTACTCCTCTTTGATTAACTCAGTAAACCCTGGAAAGTATTTCCAATAATCACAGGTACAGGTAACCGGTACTTTCCCCACTTTCATTTGGTGCGACACCCATTAATAGTCGAGTCACTTGGCTGGTGGGATAGTATCATGTGTCCCTGTGGATGCTGATGACACTGGTACCTGATCATTTTTACATTGTTTTCCTAAGCGCTTCAATATATACTAGGATCTGTCTGCTTCCGAATCTATAAGTCCCTTCACAGTTTTATCTCCCACCTTCATATCCTGTTAACTATTTACCCCAGTTTGCTAAGGACAGATCTGCTCAGTGTCACTCTTCTTCGGCAATTTCTTGCAATATGACCTGGCTTATTACAGTTATAGCAAATAATGTCTTTGGCTACAGATTTGTTACCTCCACCAGAGTTCTTATCAGAGTTGGAGCTTAAATGGGCAAAGCGTCTTACCGATGCTTGGCTGTATACTCGCTGCTGTGGCATCTGTTAGCCATTTGGTAGGCCTGGGCTAAAGAAATAACCTTTTCCCACTTTCTGGTCGATGTTCTTTCACCCAAAGCTGCATATTTGTAGGCAGGATGTTGAGGAATTGCTCAGTTGCAAATGCATCGATGAGCCGTGGGACCCGTTTGACCTCTCTGGTTGGAGCCATTTAATAAGGAGCTCTGAGTCGGGTAGAGGCTTCTCGAGGATTGACGAATGCGTTGTACTTGAGACCGGAATCTTTCCTGTAGGTCTCTCCCTGAGATGTCATATCTTTTCAAGATTTCTTTATTCACAAGGTCATAGTTTTCTGATGGAGCAGTGTCCGTATTTCTGTAGGCAAGTTGGGTTTTCCTTGTCATTTAGGGTACCAGTCTGATTGTCCATTGCTGCTTTGGCCATTGGCTGGCTGTGGCAGCTCTTCAAAAGTTGTCAGGTGTGCCTCGGTATCATCAAGGGACACAACTTTGTAAGTTTAATGTCTTTTAATATGCTTTTATCTTGTTGCTCTGCTGGACGATGCCAGGTCCTTCTGCTTTGATAGCTTGCACGGCATCCAGCCAGTGCTGCTCCTTCGCTGCATCTCTTCTCGGTTTCTCTGTCTCTTTTTGTTGTATAACCCACGATTTGAAAAGTCCATCAGGCTTTCAGGTTCTATCACTGCCTGTTCTTTTCCATAACTTGTGCTGGCTGTACAATCTCAGCTTGGACTTATGTGTCTGCTAGTTTGGCTGCCATTCTCCTGATAGCCACTCCTGGACTTGCTGCAGAATCCATACCTTTGTCTATGCTTCCTGGTACTAGGTCCAGTACCTACACACAAACCTCCTGGCTTACAGTATGCACAGTGTAAATCCCACTTAGGCTGACATCATCTGTGCGCTGGGCACAGGTCAGGAAGCATAGGAAAACCCAGGAGCAGTTGTAGAATTCATAAAAAGTGTTTGTTAGTATTAGAAATAACATAAAAAAAAACTTGTTCAGTATAACTATTTACAAAAACAAAATAAACAGAGAAGATCCATCTGAGTTTTCCTTCAATCTTTGTGTCTTTGCAAGAAATTGCAGCTCTGTTTTATAAGTCCTTGCGACCCTCCCTCCTTAATTCTAAAAATGTTCTTGTAAATTTCCAGTGTTCTTGTGTCAGGCAGGTGCAGCAAAGAACACAGTATCCAGAACTGAGGCCCATTCTCCACAGCTCTTCTGAAACATGGCTTAAAAACTGCTAGATTAACCTTGAGTTCCCAATAGCTTTCTGCAGTCATCTCAAACTATGATTATATAAATTTCAACAGTAGCACTATATCATTTCTAAACAAAGGGATCCCAATATCAGTTACATTTTTACATAGTGATTTGCATATATTTTATACCAGCAGATATGCAAGGAGGAAGAGACAGAAACAGCAAGAGAAGACTGAGAGACAGTGAGAGGCAAAGAATTGCGAGACTGTCAGGGTGATCAAGTCCCAGATCTCAAAGGAAAATTTGATTACGAACCAGACAGACAAGAGACAGGAAGTGAAAGAACAGAACAGATCCCTGCATTCAGACTCTCCATAACAACTGGGACAGGGTCCTATTCAACCCTGTTGCACCCACCACTGTCATTTATATACTGCACTCTCCTTTCCATCTCTCTCTGCCAGACGCCTTACCCTTACTGCTAATCTAGTAAGCAGATACTGGCTTGGCACCCTGCCTTCTTATCTGTCTCAACATACAGAACACTGTCCTCCAACTGCAGCGTATTTCATTGGGTCACAACACCTTCTCATACCTATTCCCCAGCTCCTGGAGCTCTCCCTCGAGCTCCAGTCTGCCCATTCTCTTCAATCCCTTGCACTCCTCCTTCGGCAGCACTCAACACACTGCTGCAGCTGCATCTAACCTCCTTGCATACTCCTCCCCATATCCACACCTTTTCTCCCTCCTTTCCTCCAGTCCATCCCCCAGCTCACCTCCTCTTTCTTCTGCCTGTTCTCCATCCCCTTGCAGGGTTCTCCGCATCCTGAAGGGAGAAAGTGCTGACTTCCCTTCCCCTATTTCACCCACCTGACTACCTCCCACCTCCTTTTCCTCCACTCCCCCCAGCTCACCACCTCCTTTTCTGCCAGCTCCCATGCCCCTGCAGGTGTTCTAAGCATCCTGAAGGTGATAAGGCACTGGCCTCCCCTTCCCTTTATTTTCCCACCAGTGCACCTAGACCTCACCCCTCCTCTCCCTTACATCCCCCCCACACACACACACAACACTCTCTCTGTCCTTCTCTCCTACCTCCATCCCTATATCCTATTGCTGGCTCCATCATCCCTTGCAGGTTTCTGAGCATCCTGAGGGGTGAAGGCCCTGGGTACCCATTCCTCCTCTTACTCCTCCCACTTATCATTTACTCACCCACCCCCTTGTTTTCTACTTATAGGGAAAACAACTTGCATAGAAATTCTCTTCTTGCCATACATACATGCATTCTATCCTGGCACTTTTCTCTTCTGACAATCCCTCTCCTTGTTATACAATCTCTTTCATCTCCTTTGTGCTGCAATCTGTTTATCATAAGGTTTAAGTCAAAAGCTGTGTCAAGGTTTAATTTTAAGTGAGCCCAATATAATTGCTGCTGTGGCACTCTGAGTCTGTGTTCTCCAGCATGTTTGTCTATGTTCTGTTACTTGATCTGTAATTGTTATAACTGGAATGTATAGATTCTTACATTGTCTTTCCTTTGGTGTGCGTTTACCTCCTTATGTGACCGCCACCCCCAGGGACATTGTGGAAACCAGTTGTTTTATAGTTCATGTTGCTTTCCTGTTGAAACTCTTCTAAATAAATAAACAAAGACTGACATATATTTTTTATAGCTGGAGATTTGTAAGAGGAAGTAAATACAGAAATAGCAAGGAAGGCAGAGAGATAACGAGAGGTGGAGAATTGCGAAACCATCGGAGTGATTAGTTCCTAGGTCTCACCAGAAAATTTGGTTAGCAACCAGACAAAGAGACAGAAAAGGAGAGGATAGAACAGACCCTTGTGTTTAAACTTTTCTACATAACAAATGGGACAGGGCTTTATTCAACCCTGTGACACTCCGCACAGAAAGTTTCTTCGTTTTACCTTTCAGGGCGAGCATCATCAGTAGTAAAGCAGTAAAAATTTTATTTTTAAACAGGAAAAACATGTCATTAGGACCAGGGTCCTGTTCACAAGACAGTCTTGTCTGTGAAGTCTTAAGTTACATAATTGATAAAATATATAAAATGAAAAATACAAAAACAAATACAGTGAGACATTAAATAAAACAACAAACCACAATTTGAATGTAATAATAACATTTAAAATAACTAAACTCCCAATAGCCTGAAGAAACATTGGGTAATCCACGATCTCCCGTGTTGTAGAATGCAACTGATTCCAAACAGCAGCGCCCGAGAGGTTAGGGTCCTATCACCAAACGTGTTATGTCGTTTTCCTAGTAATATTTTGTTCAAATGGACTGATCTATTTAGTACCCTTCTATTTTGCTCGATGTGGAAAAAGATGATTTGAAATTGGATGTTCAGAAAACCTAAGTTTATGAATTAAGAGCAACAGGGTTCTATTATATCCTAAATCGCAACAACCAATCTAGCCTACTTAATAGCAGGCAATGATGGGTATAAAGCTACATTTAAGTACATATCTGGCAATCCTGTAATGAGTTTTGTTCAGGCGTGCCAAAAGTGATTTATTGGCTGTTCTATAGACCAAATGGCCAACTCAGAGTGCTGCCCTTTGGCTTATCATCTCGCTTCAGGTCTTTACCAAGTGCTTGGGGCAGTGGTCACAACAGCTCTCAGAAGAGACTGACTGTATGTCTTCCTTACGGGACGATTGGCTTCTCAAGGCCCAGTCCTGGGAACAGCTTTACTGACACTGGAGCACGCCTCCAGCTCTTCCACTCCCTGGGCATTATGGTCAACCTACCCAAGTCAGTTCTAGTGCCATCCCAAAGGCTGCAATATATAAGGGGAGTTCTGAGCTCTGCGTGGGGAAGGCCTTCTACCCCAAAACAGGGCGGAGTGCCTCATAACCCAAGCTCAGGATGTCGCTTAGAGTCTGTACATACTAACATACGAAAATGCCAGCAGA
Organism: Neoceratodus forsteri; assembly: GCA_016271365.2. Lineage (NCBI taxonomy): Eukaryota > Metazoa > Chordata > Ceratodontiformes > Ceratodontidae > Neoceratodus > Neoceratodus forsteri. The sequence goes on along the minus strand of CM028131.1, from coordinate 493,393,368 downwards.
AACAGGCCTCATGGTCTCATCGAGTCTGCCCAATTGTGCAGCTAGCCCCTCAACTTGTCCCATCCCTCTTAAAACCACCCACCATTCTACAGGATACCACCTCCTCAGGTAGAGCACTCCATTTATCTACCACCCATTCTGTGAAAAATGTCTCTTGATTTCCTTCCTGAATCTTCTCCTCTCCAATCTCAGCTGGTGCCCTCATATGCCTCCTCTTCTGATCTGAAAAATCCCTTCTTCATCAGTGTTATTTATCCACTTTAAGTATTTAAAGGTTTCGATCATATCTCATCTCTCCTCCAGGGAGTACATATTTAGCTTGCCCAGCCTATCCTCATAGGACTTTCCTCCAATGCCTGGATCATCTTTGTCGTCCCTGCACTGCACCCTCCAACAACCTGACATCCTTCTTCAGGAATGGGCGCCAGTACTGCACACAGTATTCCAGGTGTGGCCTGACCAACAACCTGTACAGGGAAGGATCACCTCCCTATTTCTGAAAGAGATTTCCCTCGCTATACACCCCAGCATCCTGTTGGCTTTTGCTGCCGCCTTCCTGCACTGAGCTGAGTTGTTCATACTCCCCATTATAGGCACCCCTAGATCCCTTTCCTCCTCAGTGCTTTCCAGTTGTACCCCTCCCAGCTGATGGCTCCTCCCTGGTTCCTAGCCCCAAGTACAGTACCTTGCACTTCTCAGCGTTGAACCCCAACTGCCATGTTTCTGACCATTCCTGTAGTTTGATCAGGTCTTCCTGCAGCCCCTTTCCAACCCTCTGTCATTCCTGCCAGGATGTACCTCAGATTGTCATGAGCCTAATGTCAGTGGTCATTCCCCACCGTTTCGCTTCGCCGGAAGCTTCATATACATACCCTTCAGTGGACCCTCGGTACAGTGGGACCAGCCGTACAGACGAGTTGGACCAACCAGTCCTAGTCTCTTCTCCAGTACAGTACACAAGGTACTGCAATAGTGGATGTACCTCTTCAATCTACTTCAAGGTGTTCCTTCCATATTTGTTTCCCGCATCAGATCTTTTTTTTGGTTTTATTACTTGCCTGCGCCTCGGCCTTCGGAGGGGCCTTGTACCCCACCCCACCCTCCACCGGTCCCCAATCTCAGGATCCCAGCTTCATTGTGCTCGAGGACCAGGGTATTTATGCATTTTACCCAAATTAGTCCCCTACCCCTGATGACGCTGGCGTGAAAGACATCGTCCAGGTGTGCAGACACACACTGCCATGAAGCACCCATCAGCGCCCTCCTCCCGACTCCATAGAGCAGTGCACCCTACCGCCTGTGCTTCCACCGGCGGTAGTACTACTGGTGCACTCGCTACCCGTAGCCCACCCTCTCCTGGAGGAGTGGAGCATCCGTTGTGATGCTCAATCCTCCTCCCCACAGCTAACCCCTGATGGCCCAGGCTTGTTCCTGAACCGGGTCGCTGGCCTAAGCGTGAGGTGTGGCGTCCCAGCGCCTCAGCCATTCTGTTCTACCAGGCCGGCTGATCCCACATCAGATCTTAACCACAGATGCTTCAAGTCTGGGTTGGGGAGCACACTGGACCCCTTCCAAACCCAGGGCTCCTGGTCCCATTGGAAGTTGCCCTGCATATCAGTGTCCTGGAGATGATAGCGGTGTTCTATGCCATGCAGGCCTTTCAGAGCATCTAGCTCCAGGTCAACTGCTAGTGCAGTTGGACAATCTGAGTGTAGTCTACTACATCAACAAACAGAGGCGGGACTAACTCCTACCCCCTTTGCAGGAGGCCATGAGAATGTGGTACTGGGCACTGGAATACAGTCTGACACACTCTGCAGTCCATGTGCCATGTGTCCTAAAACACCCTGGTGGACAGTCGCAGCAGGACTCGGTCCACCATGCACGAATGGGATTTTCTCTCATCCATCGCAGAAGATTTGTTCAACAGATGGGGTTGTCCAGAGTTGGACATTTTGCATCCCTCATCAAATCTGCCCAGTTTCTGCTTTGCTAGATCCAGGGCCGGAATTTTCTGACAAGGCTCATTGTCCCTCTCTTGGAGCGGGAGGTTTCTGTCACGCATTCCCCATTTCCTCTGATCCAGAGGGTGCTGATCAAGCTGCAGCTGGAGGGGCCAGCATGATTCTGGTGGCTCCATTCTGGCCTCATGAGATATGGTACCTCTACTTCAGCAGCTGGCAGAGGAGCCTCAGGTCCCTCTTCCTCTCTGCAGGAATCTGCTGACCCAGGATCATGGGTCCCTGGTCCATCCTAACCTCGGGTCCCTTCATCTGGATGCCTGGCTCCTGAGAACATAGCCATCTCCAGGTTTGGGGTCTCTAACAGGGTGGCAGATGTCCTGGTGGCTGCCAGGAAGCCTTCCACCCGTGCCACATATGACATGAAATGGAAGCGGTTTGCCATCTGGGCTGCCAAATATGTCCTGGACCCTTTCACCTGCTCGATGAATCATATCCTGGTGTACCTGATCTCCTTGTCTGACTCAGGCCTCCAGTATTCCTCACTCAGGGTCCACCTTACTACTATTTCTGCCTTTCATGAACCCATTGGTGACCGCACAATTGCTCAGCTGGATGTCTCCCGTACTTTCTCAGAGGCATCCTGCCCTGAAATCACTAATCTGTTCTCCTGTCCTGACTTGGCAATTTAATTTTATTTTGGAGAAGTTGACTCTGTTCTCAGTATGTAGTCACGACTTGCGATTTGCACTTCTCTCTTGGAAAGCACTATTTTTAGTTGCCATTACTTCTGCTTGAAGAATTTCAGAGCTTCAGGCCCTCTAGTGCAGGGAGCCCTATTTGATTTTTCACAAAGACATGGTGTCTTTGTGCACAAATCTTAAGTTTCTACCCAGGGTGGTTTCTTAGTTCACTCTAAATCAGTCCGTCCACCTTCCTGTTTATTTTCCTGAGCATGCCAATCCAGGGAAGCACTGTGCCAATACAGGGGAACACTGCTCCATACGTTAGATGTGTGTAGAACTTTGAAGTACTGTCTGCTTCGGACTGGAGAGTCCAGAAAGTCAAAGCAGTTGTTTGTTTCCTTCATCCCAGATAGAGGCGCTTCAGTTTCTAAGCAGTGTTTATCCGAATGGTTGGCAAATTTCATTGTGTTCTGCTCTACAAATACGGCAAAGAACTGCCTGGTACGGTCACAGCTCATTCCACTAGAGGCATAACTACCTTGGTGGCTTATTTCAAAGTGGTCTCAGCCGCTGACATTTTTGCAGCAGACACCTGGAGTACAGTTCACACTTTCACTAAGCATTACAGTCTGGCAGGCTGTGTTACAGTGACTCCTGTCTTAAGTTTATGGAGATCCAACCTCCCAGACTGTCTATTTTACACTTGTCACTGCTTGGTTCTCATTCCTACGGTGTAACCTGATGACTGAGATACCCCGAAGAAGATAGAAAAGTTACATAACAACTTACCATAAAGTAGATCTTTGAGGGATCTCCGTCATCAGGTATAATTCCTGCCACCACCCCCTTTGGGGTGTATCCAGTCTTTCTGCATTATGGCTAGGTACCCCTTTCTCTCCTCGGTTCCCCAGGGTGAGAGCTTTGCTCCTTCAACCTCCGGGAAGGAACTGAGGAGGAGTGAACCACCTACGATATAGGGTTGGTGACGCCGACGTCGATAGAGTGGGCGCCCCAATTGTACTGCTGAAATTCTTACGTGTGGATTCCCTTCACCAACGGAGAAGGTTCCTATGGTATAACCTGATGACTGAGATCCTCTGAAAGAGCTACTGTTACGGTAACTTCTTGCATAACTGTTTTTTATTTACATTTCCACATGCAGAAGATTGGATATTGGCTGCTTATGGAATAGGTAGGTACAGAATAGATGATTCTGTACAGCCTGTTCGTGATGATCTAGTCTATGGAAGTTCCAGCTTTAGACCTGTTTGTTGTACCTTGTATCGGTGAATATTATTTTGGTGAGTTATTGTTGCTATCCAGTCTCTAGCTGCTAACTCTTCTGTGCTCTAGGTTAACATTAAGCTGCCTAGGACTGTTTCAGCATTTGGGGCGCTGAGGTAGAAGACCCGTGAAACAGAGTGAAGTTTGGGGCATGTTGGGGAGCTTGCAGTGGCAGCTACAGTAGAAGGTCTTGGAGCCTTGCAAGATTTTGCTATGAGACTCTCCAGTACCTGCCCAGGTACATGTATGCGTAGCCAGAGTTGCAGGTCACATTCTCTAGAGCCTCTGTGATGTAAATAGTTAGCCCCCACACACACACACACACACTTACTTTCCTTGAGGGATGGGTCACTCCAGAGGACAGAGTAATAATGGATAATTATATCCCTGTTATAAAATAGGTAAGGAATTTCCTGCATCCTGAGTAGCCGAGATAGTTTGGAACCCAAGTACTTACAGGGTGACAAGCACCTATCTAGGACCCTTCCAGCAACCAGGATGCATCACACCTTGATAAAGTTGATATCCCTGCCTCCCAGAAATATTTTAAATTCTGTAGCAGCTATGTTTGTAAGTTAAAACCCTTGCTATTCTGGCTTGTCATAACTGACGGAACTGAAATTGTGCTAAATTAAAAAACAAAAAAAAAAAACTATAAATTGTCACGCACCTAAGAAGTTAAAATTAACATTTAAACCCATCTACTCATTTTTATTTTCATCTTGTCAATTTCGTTTTGTAGGCCTCTAGTCCTCTTATGTCGAGCTTTGCACCACAGTGTTTGCTCATACTCCTCCCCAACCTGACTTCCACGCCCTCCTTCCTACAGTCATTCAGCCAGCCCACCTGCCACATTGAATGCTCAGTCAGTGAGCATCAGGTAGATTTCCTTGGGCTGCCAGTTACCATGGCAGCACATGGCTTCATCGCAGGGGTGTAACCAGACTATATAAACATGTACACCAGGACCATGTTTGTTGCCCTTTGCCAAATAAATACAACCTTTGTACCTCAAGATACTGGTTTGTCCCTCCCCACACGTGGTAAATACAGATATCATACATTGCTCTTTAAGACACCAGCATACCAGCCCAGAGCCTGTAAGGCTGTATAGTCCTTGGGATGCAAAGACAGTATCAGTGACCAAGCCTTCTAGTTTTGACTAATATGAATAAAATCACAGAAAGGTTCTGCTTGTTCTGTGTTTTGTTTTCATGGACAAAGGAGGCAGTTCAGAGCCTATTTGCTGCCCCAAATAAAATTGTACACCGTGGAGTACATGGAGTATGTCTGTCGACACCCATACTTCATCATGCTACCTGTCACATTGGTGCTACTCTTCACAATACACGCTTCTTGCGCTTATAACAGCAGTGCCTATATCAGCAGTTTTTCTCACTCACTTCAGATCATGAACAAACTGTCACCTGCAAACAGTACAAAAAAGAAAAATAATGAAATGAAAACGAAATAAAGTCATAAGAAGGCTTTTGCTGTAATACATTTAAAGCAACAGTGCCACTTACTGTACACTAAAATAAATGTTCAATGCAGTGGCCAAAACAGGAACTATTTTTCCTATTTATGCTTCGACTTTGTTTTTTTCTTTTTTTTCCCCGCCTTTTTCTTCCATTGTTTGTAGGAGACCCATTTTATAAGCTAATAACATATTCCAAGTCCGTGTTTCTCATGAGATAAACTGCCTCAAATGCTGAAGGCCCACTACCCAGCTGGTCTGGTGTTGATCCCATGACAGCTACCTCCTGTCACTTTTTATTGCTTACTTATATATCTGTAGTCATAGTAGTAAGTTTTATTTATATCTGGCGCCTTTTCCCTGAGGCTCAGGGCACCATTATAAGACAAGTACAGTAGGACATTGTCAAAGCAAAAAACAATTAATATAAAAAAAAAAAAAAAAAAATAACCCCATAAAATAGTTCATATTAAAACAGTCTAATGTATAGCTAATAAATAAAGGAATAAACATAAATAGTACTGCTGAGATAGTATAAACAAAAGGCAGTAGGTTACTCCCCAAATGCTCTGCAAAGAGGAATGTCTTAAGGCCCCTTTAAAGGCCTCCACCAAAGGGGTCCCCCAGGGCCCTCGGAGCAAGTTCCATAGGACCGGGCCTGCCACTTCAAATGCCTGGTCCCCAAGGTTTTTAATCTTGCCCTGGTAATGACTAGGAGGCCCTCCTCAGTCGAGTGAAGAGGTGTGAGGACATATAGGGATGCAAGAGCTCACTTAGTATCCCGGGCCCAACCCGTGTTGGGCTTTGTAAGTCAGCAAGCTGACTGTAAATTAGATGCACCACTTCACAGCCAGCCAGTGCAGGTCACGCAGCCCGAGGAGACATGACAGGATTTCGAAGGCCAGTCAGCAACCTAGCAGCTGCATTCTGCACAAGCTGCAGATGTCATAGCGTGCCTCCATTGACCCCAAGGTACAGATCATTGCAGTAATAGAGATTTGAAGTCACAAATGTGTGCACCAGTGCTGCCAGCTCTCCAGGGGCATAACAGATTTAATCTGGCTGATGTTCCTAAGATGGTAGTGAACCACTTTGGACTGCTGCTGATACTTGAGCTTCAAATGCCAACCCGCATCCAGAATGATGCTGTGATTCTTTACCTTAGAGGTAGCCACCAGACCAGTGGAACAAAGCCTAAGCTCAGTCCCTGCTCGGCAGCCACCACTCCACCCTCCAAGCTGGCTCTACATCTAGTAATTCGGTCTTATCCGGATTAAATATAAACCAGCTCGATGACTTCCAGTCCTGGCTCTTGGCCAAGCACTTATTAAACACATCGATCGTGTTGATGTTCCATGTGCAGAAGATGGGTAGAGCTGAGGTATCATCTGCATAGATATGAAACCCAAATCCATACTGCCTAATGATCCTGCCCAGGGGCAGCATGTACACAGCGAACAGCAAAGTGAAAGGACCAAGCCCAGGGTGTGCCATAGACAATAACACGGGGATGAAGAGAAACGTCCTAACATCTCCCTTTGTGTCCTGCCACTGAGATGGGACTTAGACCACCAGATGACTTTGCAGGCAAGCCCTCTCTACTCCCTGAGCCTATCCAGTAATAATCCATGGTCCATAGTGTCAAAGGCTGAGGAGAGATCGGACGAGAAATAAAACTGACTGTTCCCTCTCTCTTTTCCCTGAGCAGGTTATTGTGCACCCTGACTCACCAGCTGTTTGTTCAGTTCATTTGTTTTTGTGCCACAATAAACTCCTTACTTTACGTCTTGGCTGGAGTAAAGATGTTGAAAGTTTTACTCGCCAGTGAAGTTCCCCACGAGGTTGCGAAATTCACCTTAAATAACTTTGCGGATTGCCCTTTTGTTGATTCACATTGAGTTTACCTGGAGAAATGGCATTTTCAGGTGAAGTCCAGTGAAATTAAGGTAGTTGAAACTTTGCCACTGAATTTGTAGACCTTCTCCTGAAAAGTCCCATTTTGCCTGCCAAAACTCAAGTCAGTACTTCGTAAATTATTTAATTGAATGAAATTTGCCTATTTCGCATATTTCTACACTGGAGTCTATTTCTGGAACCCCTCAATGACCTGGTGAGTCTGTTTTGTTTGTTTCAACTGAGACGGCTTCTCCATTTCTGTATGCTGTGCCACTGTGTCACACTATGCACCCTGACCAGGGCAGTCTTTGTACTATGCTGTGACCTAAAGTCAGACTGGAGAGGCTCATAGATGTCAAAAGCTGCGAGGTGTGCCTCAAGCTGCAGCTTAACCACCTCTTGATAACCTTGCCCAAAAAGGGCAGGATAGAGACAGGTCAATAATTCACGGAGACATCTGGGTTCAACTGTGTTTTTTTGTAGGACGGGCCTCACCAGTGCATTTTTCAGTGCAGCTTGAAACACCCCTCTGAACTCTTAACCCAGCTGAGCCACGAGCTCACTAGTAGTTATGTCGGACCCAGGGAACTGCAACTCCAGGATCTCCCACTGACCTCTTTCACCATCACACCCTGCTGGGCTGTGACATCCCACTTGGAGAGATCCCAGCTCGAACAGAGGCCATCCTGTCCTAGAAGAACTGAGCAGACTCCTTGCATTCCATGAGCAAAAGGTTCTGAAGTGCTCCAGACAGGCAGGATGGAGATGCCTATCCACAATCTGAAAGAGCTGAGCTGGTCGGTTCCTCCCAGCACTAATCTCCCTAGACAACAACCTGCCCTCTTACTGGTGATTGCTCTTTGATACCTACCATGATGAGCATTCAGAGAAAGAGTGTACTTCTGGGTCCTGGACCTCCAGCAACGCTCCAACCAATTCCTTGCCTTCGACTCCTTAGCTCCCCTTCATACCATGGCTAGTCAAGGCATGAAACCAACGGGAGTACACAAATTTGTGCCATGTCATTGAAGGTCGCCCTAACTACCTGTTATACATGCTGTTTAGAAAGGACAGGGTGGGAAGGAAAGGAGGAGAGTGGTGATTTATGTGAAGGAAAGCATAAAATCAACAGAAATACAGGGAATTCGGGGAGTTGTGGATCACCCCATGTCAGGAAATGGAGGCACTATTAGAACAGGCATGATCTACAGGCCTCCAGCACAAGGAGGAGTTGGATGAGGAAATGCTGGAAACAATTAGTAAAACGTCTGAAAAGGGGTAGGTGTTGCTGATTTGGGGGACTCAGTCTGCTGGGTATAGATTGGAGCCTTCCAGCTGTGGCTTGAGCTAGAAGCCGGGACATCTGGACTTCCTACAGGAGGTGTTCCTCAGGCAGTTAGTCAGTGAACCCACACAAGATGGGGCAATACTGGACCTGGGGCATACTAACAGGGACAGTTTGCAGTTATCAAGGTGGATAGCCATCTGAGGACCAGTGATCATCATACAGTGTGGTTCAGCATAAGAACAGCTATGGAATCCAACCACACAATGGCAAGAATCCTGGGCTTCAGAAGGATGATTTTACAAAGATCAGTGAGTGCCTCAGGAATTACCTGACCGGGGTGAAGAGAAAGTGGGAAAAGTTAAAGAAGGCATAATAAAGGCAACAAACCTCTGTGTTAAGCAGGTAAGCAAAAAAGACGTGACCTCTGTGGATCTTATCTGTGTCAATTTTCACCATTCATCACTGTTGGGTATCTGCGGAGGTCAGGACCCCATGGGAGCTTTTTTTAAAAGTGAGTGGAGCAACACCATCAGCGCCTACCTCGAGGCGATGCACTGCGTGGTGCTCTCGGGTTGGCCATTAGGCTGCGTCGACTCCTCCTGCCTACCAGTTCTTCATCTCCTGCCGTAGAGTTGCCTCGTGGGAAGCTGTGAAGAGTCCTAGGCCTGCTCTGCAGTTGTTTTTCTGAAAAATTTTACCTTTGGTGGAAGTCCGTCGGTTCTTCTGACGGTTCTGTTTCTGCCAACACTCGATGTCGCCCAGTAAGATCTTTCCTTATTTTTTATATTTCCGCGACATCGAGTCTATTTTGAGTGTTTTCTCAGTAGGTCATGTCATCGGAGGACAAGAAATCTACTAAGGCGAATTGGCCCCTATGCGACAGTGCCCTTGTGTCCAAAGTATTCCGTCACCGACCAGCACGACGGTGTCTCTCTTGTCTTGGCCCGCTTCGACATGGATTTGTGCGACGCCTGTTTCTCCGTGGACCGCTGGGTCATCGAGCACATCAGTGGAAAGTGAGGCGAGCTCCGCCGACTTCGGGGTCGGGTGCGAACTCTGCCGGGCCAAGCCACGCCTCTGTGCCTTTCTCCGGGCCTCCTCCTGGTTCTATCACGGACCGAGGAGGAGAGATCTCGGCTACTAGTAGCTTAGCCGTTGCGAGCCTTCTTCGCGGCGCGAGAGGCCCGTTCTATTCCTCCCGGGGAAGCGGGGGGGGGCGCCCGCCATGGGCGTCGCCCCTTAGGGAGTGAAGGCCTCTGGTGTCTGACCTGGTTTACAAGGCTGGGTCGGCGCCGGTGGGCCCTGACGGAGCCGTCACCAGCGCCGACTTGTTGATGGTACCATAGCCTCTGTCGGAGCCGTTCATGGCGCCGACACTGCTAGCGGCACTGTGGGAGCTGCTACGGCGCCATCTTTTCAATGTCTCACCTCAGCGCTGTCCTCAGTGCTGAGGTTTAGCACGCATCGTGTCCTCTGGGCTCTGTGCCGTGGGGCCTTCAGATTCCTCTATCGGCTGTGCCACCTCTGCTCTCAACGCCGTGGGCGGGTATCAGCGTCCTCGGCACCGCGTGGTGCCGTCGTCTCGTGCCGTCTTGTCCTCGGGCGCCGTGGGACGGATGGCGCAATGACTGGTCCCGCTCTGGAGCTCTTGTTCAGGCTGGGGCTGTGCCCCTGCAGATTCCGTTCGCTGAGCTGCGGGGGCGCTGGCACTCGCTCGGGCACAGCTTTGGTTTCTGAGCCTGTTGGCAAGGATAGCAGTGGGTGCCCTCCTACGGTTTGGCACAGGGCCTCTGCCTCTACCTCTTCGGAGGCAGAGTCGAGCTCTGAGTCAGGCGTACAGTCTGACCCTTGGGGTTGGCTGTTGAGGTGGGCAGCCCAGTAGTCTCCCTTGACAAGCCGGAGTCAGACCCCTTCTGAGGTGGGGTCGGTGGCTACCGAGACGGGGGTCAGGGGTGCTGACCAGCAGGTAGTGGTGCAGGCCACCATAGCTCTGCAGCCTGGTCTTGGTGGTTTCACTGACCCTCAGTAGTGGTATCCCGACCTGTGGTGTGCCTAGATCGCACAACTTTGGAGCCGATCAGAGCACATACAGGGAGGAGGATACTGTGCCCTGGATAGCCCTTCGGAGCTTCCCAGAGATGCCAGCTACCTGGGCTGGCCCTCTTGAGGAGGAGGGCTTTTGGACTCCAAGGGCGTGGGGTCTTCACGTCGGCCTTTTTCGGGATCCACCCAGGCTCTGGGAGAAGACGTGCGGGATCTCCGCCTTCCTCATCGGGTCTCTGAGAGGTCCCATTCTTTTGAGGTAGGGGATCGTCCTTCTGGACCTATACGCCCCGTCGCCTTACAGGGGATTCTTCATGAACGCCAAGGCAGTACCGAAATGGTTGTTCAGCTGTCTTCCGGGGCACTCTTCCATGGGTGCCCACGGTCTGCTCCTAGCCCAGGGGAGGTCAGCCGACATCTCTTCTCGGCTCTGTCCCCATTCCTCTGCTACATTCTCCCTCGCTCCCAGGCATCCTTGGTCCTAGCGGCCGCCTCTGGGAGTAGTTCAGAGTAGTGGCTGCTCGGTTCCCTGCTTACGTTAGGGCAGTGGACAGTCAGGTTTTCAACCTCCCTCGTGCAGCCACCCACTGAACAGCTGTGCTCTCCAGCTCCTCATCCCCTCTTCTGGGAGAGGAAACTTCTGTCCACATCTCTCCAACTGCTGATCTCGATGAGTATCAGCGATTCTCGTGAGGATGTTGGAGGACTTGCACCTACTCCTTCCACTATCAGCAATCCTGAGCACTCAGGCACGCCTTTCTAAATGATTTTGGCGAGGCCACCCTTGTGGTGCCGCTTGCCTGCTCCCTTCGGGAGGCGTCATAGGTTCCTGGCAGAGACCCTTCTCCGAGTTCCTGACCCAGGGATCTCAGCCAGAGGTATTGGCACCCTGGAGTCTCCAGGTTCCGTGCCTCATCCACAGTCTGGATTGACGCAGTTCGATACTCCTGACGGGCTTCGCCCTTCACGTGACCTGCCCCCAGATCAAGACTCCTCGGATTTTGACTTCTGGGGTAGGAGGACTTCTACTCGGCACAGTTACTTTTTTCTATTTCTGCACATCAGGCCCACTATGCAGCCTATGACAGGTTCTTGTGGTCCAGGCTGGGTCACCTCCTAGCCTCATTTCCTGATAGCAAACCAGACAAGCCATTGCACTCCTGCGGCGGGGCCTGGGCTAGCAAGGCACCAGCGAGGGCATATATGATGCCGAGGTAGCTACCAGGGTCAGTAGGAACACGATCTGCACCAGGCCGCTGGCATGGCTGCGTCTTTCCCGTTGTCACCCTTGGCCTGGCATAGAGTGATTAACTCCACTCACCAGGGAACGATTCTTCTCCCGAGAGCGAGACGGCGCTTGTCGGGCAACTTCCTTCTGCGGGGAACTCCCGCCTCACTCTCCCACCTCGGCCTCCAGGCCCTGAAGGTCCCCCTCTTAGTGTGTCACCCACTGAGAGCTAAGGGATTTTATCCCTTAGGTGTAAAGGAAAACCCCTTCTGGGGCCTGTATCACCTAACAGTGATGAATGGTGAAGATTGACACCGATAAGATATGAAAATTATGTACCTACCGTATTATGATCTTTCTGTGTATCTTCACCATTCATCACGATCCCACCCCTCTGTCCCCTGGGGCCTCAGTCTCTGGGTCCCTCTCTCCTCTCTGCCCATCCCTCCCTCTCTTTTTAGGAGTGGGGTAAAACAGGGGCACACTGGGGATAATGTTCCAGGAGAGTGGGCAGCGTGGGGGCACCTCTTCTCCAGTGCCTTTGCTCCACCCCTGTGGGTGGAGTTGACAGTTGCCCTCCTTTCTTTCCTCCTCCCTGTTCCCGTCCAACCTATTTCTCCTCGCTTATTAAAAACAAAACAAATATTCTCCCCTTTTTCACCAATAATGTTTTCTTGAAAAATGTTAATTCCCTGTACACTGTCCTTCTTCCAGAATAGCCGACTCTGCTTATCTGGAGTGTTTGCCAGTTATTCCGTGCCTTGAATTCTGGCAGAAAGTCTTTGCTACTCCTTGCAGTTCCATACAATGTGGAGATGGACCAGGGTCTGGGATGTGTTAACCTTCTTCCCTCTCTGCCTAAATTCTTTACCCACACTACCTCCCGCTTCCTTTTCCAGAGATTAGGCCCTCCAATCCCTTTAGTTCCAGCTCTTCTTCCTTCCTGTCCTCTGTCATTATTTCTCCTTTTGTTTCATACATCTTTCCTTTTTCTGTCCCTTGGACTTCCTTGTCGCACCCTCCACTCCCTTCCTCTTACCTCTCCGGCGACTCAGAACTGGCAGGCAGGAGTGCCGACGAGCCTAACGCCAACCAACGAGCGCCACGCAGTGCGTCGCCCGAGGGCGGGCGCCTGAGTGGAAAGGCCAGCTCACCTACCTTTAAAAAAAAAAGCTCCTATGGGTCCTGACCTCCAGCAGATACCGAACAGTGATGAATGGTGAAGATACACAGAAAGATCATAATTACGGTAGGTACATAATTTTCATTTCTTGAAGGTGGGCAAGAAAGATAAATGTTAAAATGTAGCATTCAGACAGTATATGAAGACCCAAAGAGAGGAGGACAAGGAAATGGAGTGGGGAGAGAAACAGAGGGAGACAGGGAAAGCAGTAAGGAGAGGGATAAGGTGCAAACTGAAGAAAGATTAGCTCAGGTGGTATCAAAGGGGACAAGACATTTGTTAGGTATGTTAGCGATTAAAGGAAGTATAAGGGAGGGATTGTGAGGTTAAGGGGAAGAGGGGATTGTATGAAGGAGGACCAAGAAAGGCAGACATCTTATTGAACAGATACTTCTGCTCGGTGTTGCAATGGAAGGAAGGGAGGGACCATGAAAAGCATCAGGAGTTTTCATGGGAGGAAGTGGACACTAGTGCTTTCTCTGAGGAGAGAGTTCAGAAAACACTTGCTAACCTGTAGGTGGGTGAAGCTATGAGATCGGAGAGGATGCATCTTAGAGTGCTGGGAACTCAGGGAGGTACTGGCTGCACCTTTGACAGATGTTTTAACAGATTTCTGGAGACTGGAGTGGTCCCAGAGGACTAGAAAGGGCAGATGTAGTGCCACGCCACAGAGGAGGTAGCAAGGAAGAGGCGGGCAAATCATAGGCCTGTCAGCCCAACATCGGTAGTGGGTAAGTTAATGGAAACACTACTCAAGGAAAGGATGTTGGAATATTTGGAATCGAGCAGATTTCAAAACCCAAGGCAGCATGGATTCACAGGGGATGGTCATACCAAACAAATCTGGTAGTGATTTCTTTGACTGTGTGACCAAGGAGTTGGATCAGGGTGGAGTGGTGGACATGGACAACATGGATTTCGGCAAGCTTTCTACACTGTTCAACACAGGAGATTGGTAAGCAAGCTGAGTAGCCTGGGGTGGCAACAAGGTGGTAATTTGTGTAAGAAACTGGTTAAGGGATAGGAGACAGAAGGTCGTGGTAAATGGAGTACATCTTAGAAAGGGAGGATGACCGGTGGGGTTCCAACAGGATTCAGTGCTGGGATTTGTCCTCTTTGTTTTTACTTTATAGAAACATAGAGTTCACAGCAGGTAAGGACATCGTAAGGCCCATCCAGTCTGCCCATTTTTTCCACCTTATGAATGTGCCATAGGACTTTACTCTGTCAAGAGTTTATTATTGAGAGAAACAAATATACAGTTAAAAGCACAAGCATTTGAGCTGAAAAAACAATACAAATGCCATGAGGGTGCCACTCTTCTCATTACTGTCTAATTATCCATCAGTTGCTTTAAGATATGTCATGGGGGACATAGTAGGCAGATACAGAGAAAAGCTGTGCAGTGAGTCCAGGACCTGCATGGAATATTGCAGTCCGTGTCTTTCAACAAAGTCCAAAGTTTTCCTCCGATGAACGGGCAGGAGATATCCACCATGCTTAAAGGTGAACTGTGTTGAACCTGTGTTATTTTCCCAATAGAAACTGTTTTAAGTACTGGTTAAATTTCTGTTCTGTTCAATTCAATTCAACTTTATTTTTATAGCACCTTTCAAAACCAAGGCGCTTAACATAAAAACAGACAGCCAATATAAATAACATTAAAATTACATTATATTACATTATAAATCATACGGAAAGCCAGATCAAATAAATAAGCTTTAAGCTCAGTTTTAAATCTACTGATGGTTGGGCATTCTCTCAACCGACGAGGTAGAGTATTCCACAGGATCGGCGCTGAAAAAGCAAAAACACGGAGCTAGACATCTTTAATCGTACCCTGTGAATCTCTAGCAATCCCTCTTCAGTGGAGCAAGGAGAGGGCAGAGGAGTTATAAGATACCAGGAGATCTTTAAGGTAGCAGGTCCCTGATCATACTTAGGGCTTTAAAGGTTAGCAAGCCAGCCTTAAGGTGATATGCCACTGAATAGGCAGCCAGTGCAATCTACGGAGCACAAGGCGTAATATGATTGGATTTAGATGTCACAGTCAGAAGCCTGGCTGCCGATTCTGCACCAGCTGCAGGCGGCGGATATCAACCCTAGAAGTCCTAGGTAGAGGGAATTGCAGTAGTCAAGACTGGTCGTAACAAAAGGCGTGAACCAATGTTGAACCATCCAAGAGAACCAGATGTTTTACCGGGTAGTATTCCTCAGATGATAAAAGAGGATTTGACAACAGCTGACGCCTGAGATTTTAAGGTCAAGCCATCGTCAAAATAATGCCCAGGTTACGCACCTTATCAGAGGTGAGTGAGTGGCACAACACCATGTAATAAACCTGATGGTTGTCCAACCCCAAACCAGCCCTCGGATGACCCGGGTTCACAACCAACACTTCAGTCTTGCCTGGATTCAGTCTCAACCAGCTGGAACTCATCCAAGATCTGATCTCAGCAAGGCAACTATTTAGCATGGAGACTGCATCATTCTGTCCGGGCAGAAAGGACAAATACAGTTGAGTATCATCTGCATAACAGTGAAAACTCAAATGTGTCACCTGATGATGTCTCCCAGTGACAGCACTATACACTGCAAATAACATAGGGGCTAATATGAGGCCCTACGGCACCCCACAAGGCAGGGAGTGGCGCCAGAGAATAGAATTCCAGTGGTCACTCTCTGAGACCTGCCCGTGAGGTATGAATGGAACCAGTTTAGGACTGTACCAGACAGTCCACATAAAACCAGGAGGCTCCAGCAGCACACCATGGTCTACAGTGTCAAATGCAGCAGAGAGATTGAGAAGGACCAGAATGGTACATGCCTTTCGATCTCTAGCTATCAGGAGGTCGTTCAGTACCTGAACAAGAGCAGTCTCCATGCTATGCTTCTTCCTAAAACCAGATTGGAGAGTATCATAGACATTGTGAGTTATAAGATGATCATCCAACTGCAGTGTGACCACCTTTTCAATAACTTTACCAACAAATGACAAGTTAAAGATAGGTCGGTAGTTAGCTAGACAGTCTGGATCCAAGGAGGACTTCTTAAGGAGTGGTCGAACAACTGCCTCCTTGAGGAGTCAGGAAACCTCTCCAAGGACTTCCAGACAATGTCAGCAAGGATCGGCAGATAACATCTACACAACCCATCAAAAGGGTGTAGGGCATGGATCCAACTACAACTGGTGGGACGCATTGTTTGGATGATCTTCACAATGTCATTGAAATCCAGCTGGTGAAATTCTGACCAGACAGACAAAGTGCCAGTCACTTCCCGTCGACCACTGCAGTCACTCATAGAGGAGGATGAACTGATGCCAGACCTGATGCTGGCAACCTTATCTGCAAAGAATCGAGCAAACTCCTCACATCTTAGCTGAGAAAAGCTTCTCTGGGCTGGAGACAGATTGGATTGCACAACATGTCAACAGTCCGAAAAGCTGAGCCGTTGATTCTGTGCAGCAGAAATCTCCTGGGTAGGAATTCTGCCTTCTTATGGGTGATTTCTGATTGATAGCTATCATAATGTGCCATCAATCTAAGCCTGTCAGTATCACGGCCGGACTTCCGCCAAACTCTCTCCATCCTTCGACTAACTTGCTCATCTCCTTCAAGGAGCCATCAAACTATGGGCCCCTTGGGCTAAGAGTGAGAGGCCGAGCACAAACAGGAGCAGTCTTGTCCAGAGCATCTCCAACAGCCTTATTATAGGCTAGAACAAGATCATCTGGACTCATGCATTCACTGACAAGCCTGAGAGGTCCAGCACCGCCCATAGGTCACTGGGGTTAATCCCTTAAAGGACAGTACTGAACCAACTCGTGAGGGCAGACCTATTAGAGAGGACCCTGAAACAATGTTATGGTGTGGTGGTCAGACCAGCTGACCGGTTCCACCCCAGATCAATAATCTCCACACCCAGAAGAAAGATCAGATCCAACGAATGACCCCTCATGGGTTGAGGAGGTAACTACCTGTGATAGGCCCAGTGTAGCCATCAGCTGGAGGAGATTTTGACCAAATGCAAGAGTTAATCGTCTTCATCCAGGCATTGAAGTCCCCCAGAATTATCCATCTGGGGACCTCAATACCACCTCGACGATGAAGTCTGCTATCTACTGCAGGAATTCTCCACCATCTCCTGGTGGACGGTAGATGAGAACTCGCAGCCTACACCCTCACCTAGGATATATTCAAGGATCTGGTACTTCCCAATGGCACATCTACAAGGCCCAGCTCAGTCTTAAACATAATGGCCACACCCCTGCCCCTATGATCCAGCCTTGGACGATGTATCACCGAGAAACCGGCTGGAGGCCAATATAGGGCTTGCATTTTCATCCAGCCAGGCTTGGTGATGCAAGCCAGATCAGTTGTTGCAACAAGATCAGCTATAACAGCTGGCTTGTTTTAATCGATCTGGCATTGCATAACATCGCCAAAGCAGGATGAGCTGTCAAGGAAGACCTCGCGCCTGCCCATTTATATTGGGGCCCTTGGGTATGGGGACAAGACAGGAGAACCCTGTCCTGACTCTGTTTCACCCCAGGGCATCTCCTGGATCTCACAACTCCAATCCGCCCTCCCCTTCCTGTTCCCCGCCAGGCCCAGCTCCCCATTCCTTTTCCGCTTTTAATATGCTCAAAGCTCGACACCCAAAATAGGTGTCAGGGGCACTCAAAGGGCATAATTCCCCTGAGCCTAGTGGGGAATAATGCCCAGCCGCCACTAAGCCTCCCCAACACATTATAAAATAAAATAATTAAAATCAACCAACCCAACTCTAAAAATAAATTAATCTTAATAAACTACAAAATTAAAATAAAATAGTATAATATAAAATAATAAAAATAAACAAAACAAGACCAATCCACTCTAAGATAAGCAATTTCTCTTCAGACAACATGAAGTCTTGCTATATTATAGACATTAGCAGTTTGATACAGCTCTAGAACTGCCCTGAGTGAAATGGTTAAAACCATTCCAAAATAGAATTTTGGCAGGAGAGCAGCTCTATCTGTGTCATTTCAAACTTGAACTGTCAGATTCTTTACTCCCTCAGTGAACAGTCGCTCCGAGATTTCTCCTTCTGCTCGGTTCATTTCTCGGTTTAAAAGTGTTTTCTCAGTTGGATTTAACCGAGAATAGTTTTATTTTAACCGAAAACCGCTCGGTTCAAGCTCTATCTGTGGTAACCGTAAGTAAATGAAGGTTTTGTCTGTGTGGAACTTGTAAATCATCGGTTCGGTTTTGAACCGATCAGTGGGTTTAAAACTCATTTAAAACTAAAAGTTACTATTTTAGAGTGGGTTCTCGGTTCTTATCAGTTCTAAAAAACGGATTTATTACGTTTTTCCAATACCCATGACACGGTTAGGAACCGATAAGGGTGTCTTGCCTGGCACTGCCATAAAGGGCAAGTTTTTGTTAGCTGGCATTATGTCTGAGAAACCCAAAAGAAAACCGGCCCACTGGGTTTCAACACTGTGTTGTTTGTGGGGAAGTCTTTGCCAAGGCTGACCCACACACCATGTGTTTGTCTGGGGTTTGACCACCTCCAGTCAGACTGCCAGGTATGTAAGAATTTCCCTGCAGCCACCCTGGAAAAAGATTGGGCAGGCTCAGGGAACGAGAGGCCAAAAAAGTCCACTGACCCGATGGCTAGCCCGGTTCGTGCCAGCCGAACCAGAGGGAGTGCCCTCTGACCAGGGCCAGACTTCTCGGCAAAGAAAAGCTGGTTCTGAGGAACCAATTCCAGTAAAGAAAACAAGAAAATCAGCAGGTCTGGAGTCCAAAATTCCTTCTCCAACTGCTGCAGAGATAGCAAAAGCCATACAAATTGTCCAGTCACTGTCTCAGGGTCCGTCCAACCACCACTATCTGGTAAAAGGTCGGTTCGTCCGGTCCCAGTGGTTCAGGATTATGATATTGAGGAATTTTATGAACCAGAGGAGGGAGGAGGATTATGAACAGTATGAATGTGGCTGGGAAGGTCTGGGTGTGCCCATTGAACCGGACATCTCCCCAGACAGACCTTTAGAATCTCCCTATGCTGTCTGAGTCCCATCTCATTTTATGTTTTATAAAAAGTTGCTGAAACCCTCCAGCTTCCTTTAGAAGAGGCTGTGGATGAGCAAGAGGAGCCTGATTTTGTAGAAATGATGGATATTCCAGAGTCTAGGAGATTGTCTATTCCTTTACATAAGTCTTTAGGAAACAAACAATTAAAATTTTAAAAGCTCCTAATTCTGTGCCTCCTGTAGATAAAAAGATGGACAGAAGGTATACATTGTCAGGCCCTGATACAGAATTCCTTCTCAGCAATGCAGTCATGTTAGTAGTTCAGGCTGCTGCCTGTGATAAAGCTAATATTCCTTGGCTTCACATCCTCCTGACAAGGATCCCAGGAAGATTGATGCCATGGCAAAAAACAGTATATGGCAGCCTCTCTGGGACTCAGGCAAGCAAATTATATGGTTTATGTAGCTAGGTATCAGAAATCTAGATGGGATACTGTTATGCAATTGGCCAAGCAGGCCCATGGCCAGCTGGCTAGTGAACTAGAACAGGTGGCTGCTGATGGCATTGAAGCCTCTAAGGTTCAGTTTCATGCTGCTGTGGATGTTAATGATGTTTCCTCTAGGGTCATGGCCACATCTGTAGCTTTTGTAGGTTGGCCTGGCTCAGGTGTACTAGTTTGTCACAGAATACCCAGACTAAGGCTATGGATTTTCCTGTGGTGGGAAATTCTCTGTTTGGAGAGCAGACAGAGAACTACATGAAGAAGATGGATGAATATAGGACTACTTACAAGAGTGCCAGGCTAAGGAGCGCAAGCCACTCCTCAAAGGCATGCCTCGGGCAGGGGTAGGCCTTTTCACAGGCCTTTCTACCAGACTCAGGCCTCCTCTGCCTATGCTCAGAGGGCTTCTTCAGAGGCAGGGGCAGACGAGGGTGGGCAGACCTGCTCCCACCCCCAGCCTAAAGCCTGCCAAAACAGGGCCGATTCTCCTGTACCAGTGGGGGCAGGCTGGCTTACTTCAGTCAGAATTGGGCTCTTTTTAACCTCAGACAAGTGGGTTCTGGAAGTAGTAAGCCAGGGTCTGGTTCTCAGCTTCAAAAGTTTCCCAAGTTGAGAAGCAGACTTTTCTACCTGCAAGTGCTTCAGAGACCCTCGCCTGGAAACAGAGGTCTCATCCCTGTTAGCTCTCAGAGCAGTAGAAAGGGTTCCTCCCTGCATCAGGGCAGGGTCTGTATTCCAGATACTCCTTACCCCCAAAAGACAGGAGAGTGGCGCCATTTTAGATCTCAGATATCTGAACAAGCATCTTTTGAAACCAAAGTTCAAAATGGTAACTCTGGCAATGATTTTACTTTTCCTAAGGCCAGGGACTGGCTAGCCTCCTGGACCTCAAGGATGCCTATTTCCATGTCCTAATCAGAAGATCCCATCGAAAGTACCTCAGATTTCGAACTGCCCTCAGGTCATTACCAGTTCAGAGCAATGCCCTTCGGCCTTACCTCTGCTCCAAGGGTATTCACAAAGTGTCTAGCAGTGGCAGTGGCCCACTTAAGGAGGCAGAGGATTGCTGTTTTTCCCTATCTAGATGACTGGCTCATTGTAGGCCAGTCCCCAGAACAGGTAAAATCTCACCTGCAGGTCACCCAGCAGCTTCTCACCTCCCTGGGTTTTCTGCTAAACCTCACAAAGTCGGTTCTGGAACCAGTCCAGGTACTCACCTTTATAGGGCAGAATTGGACACAAAGCTAGCCAGAGCCTTTCTTCCCAAGAAAGGGTAAGGAATTTAGTGGCTCTGGCCTCTTCCTTCACTCTGTAGGTCTCTCGACCAGCAAGACACTTTCTGCAGCTCCTGGGGCACATGGCTGCATCCACAGCTGTTGTGCAGGGAGCCAGATTTCAGATGAGAGACATTCAGTTTCACTTGAGAACCTTTTGTCTCAGAGAAGAGACCCCTTCCAAGTTGGTCCCAGTGACTCAACCTTGATCCTAGCTCTCCAGTGGTGGCAGGATCAGAGCAATTAAGAGCGGGGTCCCCTTCATTTCCCTTCTCATGACTTGACTCTCACTACAGATGCTTCCCTTCTGGGTTGGGAGCCCACATGGGCGACCTTTCCACTCAGGAGTTTGTCCCCAGGAATCTCTGCTCCACATCAATTTGCTGGAACTCAGAGCTGTCTTTTAGCTCTTCAAGCTTTTTCTGCATCTGTCCACGACAAGGTGATACAAGTCAGAACAGACAACACCACAACAATGTGGTACATCAACAAACAGGGGGCACTCGGTCTTCGGCCTTGTGCACCGAGGCAATGAAGTTGTGGTCTCTGGCCTATTCCTGAACACTTCCTCATAGCAGTTCATCTTCCAGGGAAGGACAATGTCCTAGCGGATGCCCTTGGCAGGATTTCCCAGGGTCATCTGAATGGTCCCTGGATCCTCAAGTGCTGGGATAGTTTTTGCCAGGTGGGGCATCCCTAAGATAGATCTTTTGCAGCCCCAGACAATCACAAACTTCCTCTGTTCTGTTGCAGGCCTCCAATGCTGGGCTCAGTTCCCTGGATGCCCTTCTTCTGGATTGGGAGGGAAGTTCCTCTATGCTTTCCCCTTTCCTCTCCTATTCAAAGTACTAGTCAAAATCAGATCTCAGCCTTGCAGGGTGATTCTGATTGCCCGGATTGGGCCAGGCAGCCCTGGTACCCACTCCTTCTGTCTCTGACAGTCCATCTTCTCCTGTGCCTCCCAGGAATCACAATCTGTTGACTTGTGCCCAGGGAAGGGTTTGGTATCCGGACCTCAATCCCTCAACCTCAAGGCCTGGCTCTTGAGGAGTTAGAGTTTGCTGATTTACACCTCTCTCAGGGTGTTCTTGAGATCCTAAAGGCTTCCAGAAAGCCTTCCACTAGGGCTACTTATAGTTCTAAATGGAAAAGGTTTTCCATTTGTGTGCTGGGAAAATATTTCCCAGAATCTGGAATTGCCCATTTTGTTAGATTACATGGTACATCTTAATTCCTTGGTCTCAGACCAGCTACCCTGAGAGTTCATTTGGCAGCTGTGTCTGCTTTTGTGTCAGCAGGAAAGTCATCCCTCTTTCCTCTCATCCTGTGTTTTCCAAGTTTATTAAGGATTACTCCATACTAATCCTCCCTTCGAACCAGCCCTGCTTGGGGACCTAATGTTTGCATTGCCCAGTTAATGCAACCCCTTTGAACCTCTCTGTCTTCTGCAGAGCTTAAGTACCTAACTTGGAAAACTGTTTTCTAGTGGCTATCACTCTGCCAGACGATAGGTGAATTGCAAGCCTTGTCAGTGGAGACTGACTTTATTTCTTTCCAAGGATAAGGTAGTCCTTAGGACTATAGGAAGTTTTTGCCTAAGGTGGTTTCAGATTTCCATCTTAATCAATCTATCTCCTTCCAGTATTTTTCACTGATCACTCCTCTTCGGTGAGAGGAGGTTGCACAGCCTGGATGTTGAGAGAGCTCTTAGTTATTATATAGAGCGCACTAAAGGTCACAGGTTCGAACCCTCCAACTTTTCCTTACCTATGGTGAAGTTGGGAAAGGCAAACCTGCCACTAAGAGATCAGTAGCCAGGTGGATTGTCTCTTGTATCCAATTTTGTTATCAGAAAGTGGGCAGAGCCCCCGGTTTGAGGGCTCATTCTACCAGGGTACAGCTGCGCTCTAGCTGCTGCCAGAGATATCCCTTTATTAGAGATTTGCTGTGGCTGCTACTTGGAAAACGGTACACACTTTTACTAAGCATTACCCTGGATGTCCAGGCCAGGAGAGATGCCTCGGTTTGGCACAGCTGTTCTTCAGAGCCTATTCCTAAGTAGGTTCTGCCCCTCCATGGAGGTACTGCTGTGTATTCTGTTAATGTCTATAATATAGCAAGACTTATGTTGTTTGAAGAAAAATTACTCACCTTAGTAATGTTGTTTCTTCTAATGGAGTCTTGCTATATATAGACCTCCCAACCTGCCCTCTCAGAACCTCTACTCGTGGGTGCGGGCAACTTAGTGTGGGCACTACTTATGTCCTGTTAGCATTTTGTCCCCTTTGGGACTTTGGGGTGTGTATGTGTATGCGGTGTGTGTTTTATTATACTTATGTTCCATTTTCATATTATTAGAATGGTGTTAGTATTTTGGTCCCCTGACTTGAGTCTTGGGTGTTGGGACCATCAGTGGTTGTTATTATTTAGGTAGCCATTTGGCTAGTGTAGGTTATAGCTTCCACACAGACCTTAGTGAGTTTGGCTTGTAAAGATCTGACAGTTCAAGTTTGAAATGACACAGATAGAGTTGCTTCGTGCCAAAATTCCATTTTGGATTGGTTTTAACTATTTCACTCCGGGCAGTTCTAGAGCCGGATCAAACTGCTAATGTCTATAATATAGCAAGACTCCATTAGAAGAAACAACATTACTAAGGTGAGTAATTTTTTCTTCTGCTCTCTCTCACAGAGCAAAAGAAATAGAGGGAGAGGATAACAAATATAATCCCACACACTGTCTCTCACACAGTAGGAAAAACAAATGAAAATAAAATAGAACAACTAAAATCCAGTCTCAAAGTAACTTTGTGCAATGCTTCTCTTGAGCAGGAGCTCACACCTCAGGGACCCAAAAGCAATATCGATGGGTCTCTCCAGTGGGCTGTCACCTCCACCCAGGACCAGCGAACTAACACAAGTCACAGAGAGCAGTCAGTTCTACAACAGAAGAACTGCTCCTTAAGTCAGATCCTTAGGCCAAAGCTTATATGATCTCTCCTGCACTAATCATCAATACTCAAGTTAATGAAGGGTAAGGAGAGCAACAAACAGAGCAGTCAGGAACCAACACTCTATCAACCAGTTCTTCTCCCAACAGGAATCGGCCATCCACTTCAATACAGGCTCTTCAGTTATTAAATCCGAGCCAGGCGCTGAGAGAGTCTTGTCAGCCCCAAACCCCCAGACCCATTCATTACCACAGCGGCCCACCAGCCACTGAGCAAACAAATGGAAGTATCGCAAGGACAGCCACCAACAGCAGCAAACCTTACCATACACCATTAGGTTTGGGCCAGGGCCAAATAAAACTCCTCCTCAGCTCTTCGCCCGACAGCTGCCACAGAACAAACTTCTTCGATTCCACCTTCGGCCTCCTGCAGCCCACACCAGAGCCAAAAGCCGACTGCCTCTCCTTGCAGAATCGAACTCACAGTCCCATCCTACACACTTCCAAGAGTCAATCCGAGAACTCATGAGTAGCGCTCAAACTGCACCAAAATTGCCCAAAGGATATACAGCGACAGTCTGAAAAGTCAGTCTAGTGCTTCAGGGATCTAAGATCTTACACCTCGAGGATTCCCCAGCCCAGCCTCCAGCAGTTTCCTGCAGCAAGCTAGCCAGCACAAAACTGTAGAGTTTCACATTCAGGTCTTGCAGAAGCCAGGCCACCCGAGATATTATTTCCTCTAAGCGGGCTCTAACAGAGCAGTTCAATGCCCTTATAGCAGCTGAAAATCAGACCCGCCCAGCTCACGCACCGTGAAATACTGCACCTCAATGGTTGTCTGACGGCAGCTCAGCGCTCGCCTACACTGGTTACAGACTTTAACCAAGCAAAATAAACTAAAATGAAGAACACAAGAATAAACAAACAACTTAAAAGAAAACTGTTAAAACTACAAAATAAAATGAATAAAAGCTAAAAGATATGTATTAATCACAGCTCAAGCTCAGGCAGCTCACATGCCGCCGCCATCTTGCCACTTCTAGGATCGTGGATATGTTCTAGCCACACTGTTTGGCATGTCCTTTCCTTCTAAGAATCTTGCTGGAAGGTGTAAGCTGGTTCCACCGGCCGGTGGTAGAGGGCTGAGGCGCTGGCACCTACTCGACCCATATTGGCGACCTGGGTTCGGGAACGGACTCTGACGCCGGGGCTGGTAGGGAAGGAGAGGATTGAGCGTCCGAGGACTGCTCTGCTGTCCTGGGGTGGGTAGTGGATTGACGCCACGCTGTGGCAGCCCCTGGTGGAGACTAGGAGCACAACAGACACACGTAGTGGACGCACTCAGAAAAGCGAAATACTGCCCCACTTTAAGCTGGATGATGGCTGCCTGGCTTTGTGGTGCCATTCATGTCCCTGCTAAGTCCTCCGTCCCAGCAGCCCTGGGGCCAAGTGTAGTGCTGGTTGCTTCCGGCTGGGTGCATTCTCTGAGTAGGGGACCCATCCGGAGTAGGGTTATTCTGGGTTACCCTGGGGTTGGCTGCTATATGGGACCAGAGGGCAGATGGACCAGAGCAAAATTGGCAAGCCTGAAGGAGAGGCTGAAGTGGAGCACATAGGAGGAGGGTAAAATGATAAAAAACAAAAAAAAAAGCTGGCTCCTCCTACCCACCCAGTGGTATATGCCTCGCTCCACCCCTTCACGCCAGATCTTCCTTTCCACTAGAAGATTTAGGTTCCTCCTTATCTCCCGAGTAGAGTAGGCCCTGATGAACAGATCTTCAGATTTACCTAGAATTAAACTTGTTCGAGTTTCTCCGCATTGCTTTGCAATCAGGACTGCGATGGAGGACAGGTCCTCACCCAGGTTCTGACGGTGCCTTTGGGCAGCAGATGTCTCGCACCAACCCACATGCCTCGTACATCTACTGCTTGGGCCATGCCCATGACACTCAGGCTCTGCGACTTGTCGTGGTGTTCCAACTCTAATGTCCTGGATGATCGTGTCGCACGACTTCAGCTCGGCAGACCAGAGAAACGGAACCCACCGGTCAAATCGAAGAGGCCTGTTGGGCAGTCTCCATGGCTGTGGGTTCCGCTGAGCAACTAGAGCAGATGAAGACTTTCGGGAGGAGGCGGCTTGGGCCACCGATCGGTCCTCTTCCATGTCGGTCTTCATCCCGCTCAATACTTCAAGGAGATGTGCCAGATCTCTCCTGACCAGGGGAGGCCCTTCAGGCGTGCATGTCTCCGTGAAAGGACAAGGAGTCGAGAAAATTCGACTCATCAATGTTGTTGTAATCTAGAGAGGTCTTGGTCCCAGGAATCTGCTGTTTCGAGATTTTGGCCTTGACCGCTGGTTTCACGGTACTCGCCAGGCCAGCCGGCTAAGACGCTGGATGACGCACCCAGTCAGGATTAATCTCAACCCTATTGACCTGTTATCGCCGATGAGGCCAACAATTCCTTATTCAGTACTCTGGTCCTGCCAGACCCACTGACGAGGAGACCCAGCCTACTGGGAACCTCTTTACAGTCCCTGTCCATGACCTGGAGAAGCTGCGTGTTCTTCCAGCTCCCTTCTGAGCACCCCTGTTGGTCCCCTGATGGTCAGTCGAAGTCTTGACTCTTCGACCAATAGGGCCAAGAAATTGCATATGTGTTCTAAAAAGCAGCGCTCGCTGCTATTCATCCTCCTCGAAGAGGAGAGGCTTCAACGAAGTTACAGCCGACGCCACAAGGACTTAATGTGGCAACAGTTGATTATGACTGGTTCAAGTCAACCCTGGCTTCCACATCAGCCATCACTTGGCTGTCTCCTCCAGGCTGATGCCGACTCCTCAGGAGCCAGTCGACACGCCCCTCCACTCAGTAGCTGGTGAAGACCCTCCCAGCTTGACCAAACTGGCCTCCATCAATTCTGGTGGAGCCACCACCCAAGCAGCCTCCCTGTGGAGCTCCCCGCCAAGAGTCTTGGCCCATCAAGGAGCTTGTAGACTGTCACCCTCACTTCGACCGCCCCTGGCGGGTTGAAGGTGACGGGGTCGCCGGACGAGCTGTCCGACTCCAACTTGCATTTCTGTCCCTTGGACAAATAATCCATCAGGAGTTTCTCGACTGAGGAAGGTCCCACATCCTTCATGGGCATCCTCCGTCCTCATCTCAGAATCTACCGGGATGCCCTTTGAGCCTGTTCAGAAACGGTCCGAATATCCTCTCACTGATATCTTCAAAAGAGGGATTCTCCGACAGAGGCCTTCCTGTGGTCAAGCCATTGTTGACCTAGCCTTGGAGCTGTGGCAGCACCCATCCTCCTGCCCTGTGCCTCAGCCCAGATGACCCGGAAATACACAGTTCCCATTGGCTCCTTTCGAGATTACAGAACACCCTCGGTTGAGGGGTTGGTGACCGAGTCTGTGTTTCGGAGCTCTGGTAATTTGGGAGACGCCGATAGACTCCTGACAGAGTCCGGAAACTGGACCATTCTGCCAGGAAAATCTATGCTGTCTCTTTGCTTGGTCCTTGGCTAGGCAGGCTCGGCCATCATGGCGCATTTCTCTCATGTCCTCTTGGGCTCGCTGGATGAGGTTCTTCCTCATCTTCCTGCAGACCTCCAGACCATGGTTAAGCAGATTCACGACCAGGGCTGGGCGGTTACCAAACAGCAACCCAGGCGGCTCTGGTTATCGGGGATTCTTGTGTCTCATGACATGGGCATCTACAGCCGCACATACACTACAGGGCCTGAATGAGGATCTTGACCTTTACAGTGGGCACTCACACAAATTGACAGATATTCCTTCCTTATATGATCCAGAAGCGGACAGTCACCTCCAGCACATAGAGAAGTCCAATGCCACCTTGACTCTGTTACTTCTGCCCAAAAGGAATCCTAGGTTCCAAAAGCAGAAGAGAAAGCCCTTTCGGCTTTCTGCCCCTGCAGCCAAGCAGCCCCATTTTCAGTCAGGGCAGCAAAAGCAGCAGGCTCAATCCAGGCACCCCGGCCCAAGCAGGGCCCTCGGCGGCCTGGAGGAAAGGTCCCGCAGTCCCAAGCCGATCCTCCTCCTCCAAGCCTGCACAATGACAGGATGGGAGTTGCCAACCCCATAACTTTCACACCCACTCTAGGTCTTCCTGGGGAAGCGGCTCTGCCACTTCCTTTCCACCTGGTCCGTGGGTCTTGAAGTGGTCGGCCAGAGGCTGGCATCTGGAATTCAAACAGTACCCACCAAGCCGAGCCCATGCTCCATGGAAGGAAATGGTTTCCATGAACACTTAGTCGGTTCTCCGAGACAAAATGGCCCAACTCTTCTGCAAGGATGTAGTGGTCAGAGTCACGGATCCCCTGTCAACCCAGGGTTCGTTTCAGGTACTTCCTGGTCCCAAAATGGACAGAGGTTTGGCTCTCCATTCTAGATCTGCATGACTTGAACCAATTTCTCAGGTCTCGTACCTTCAGGATAGTACCTGTGTCTCAGATCATACCGCCTCGAGCAGAACATGTGGTTTTGCTCACTGGATCTACAGGACGATTTTTCGCCTCCCAATCCCTCCGCCACACTGAAGGTTCCTCCACTTTAGAGCAGAGGGAGCCTCTTCGAGTTCCAAGCCATGTCGCTCTGCCTGTCATGGGCTCCCGGTCTTAACCAAATGCATTCCAATGGAGACGGCCTATCTTCTGCGTTTGGGGAGTCCTAGTGTACCCCTATCTCGACGATTGGCTCATAGCGGTCCCTCCAAACAGGAGGTGGAGAGGTCCAGGATCTGGCCCTTCAAACCTGCATCGAACTTAGTCTCCTCATCAACAAGACCAAGTCTGAACTCGTGCCTCGCAGGTGATCTGCTTCATCGGGCAGAGCTTGACTTTGCCGAGCCAGAGCCAGGCTCCCAGCGGACAGGGCAGAGGTTCTCTCTCATTTGCCAAATCATTTCTGGTTGAGCACTTGCGCCTGCCTGGGACTTCCTGTGTCTTCTGCTTACGTGGCGGCCTGCACTCCGTGGTCTGATGGGCCCAGTGGCATATGCGCCCCTTCAATGGGAGCTGGCTAGCCAGTGGACTCAGTGACATGGTCATTTTGACCAGTTGGTTACTGTGACCCAGAAGATGTGGGAGGCTCTCCAGTGGTGGGCCATCCTAGAACATCTGCAGGAGGATCCTGTTTGTCTGCCCCAAGCTGACGGTCATTCTACGACCATCTCTCTCACGGGCTGGGATGCCTGTGGACCCCGAGAATCCAAATGTCATATCAACCTGCTGGAGTTATGAGCAGTTTGGCTGGCGCTGACTGCATTGCGCCTCCATTTCTTCGGGTCAGGTGGTGCTGGTTCAGATGGACAATACCACGACCATGTACTGTCTTAACAAGCAGGGGGTGGCATGCACTCCTGGCGCCTGTGCAGGAAGGAGCTCCGTGGGGCACCCCTCAGGTGGACCTGTTTGCCTCCAGGAGAACACCAAGCTGAGGCTGTTTCATTCCCGCCTCCCTGAGCAGGGCTCGCTGCAGGGGGATGCCTTACATCGAGGCCATGGACCCCAGGTCTCTTCTATGCCTTCCCTCCACTTCCCTTGATCCACAGGGTGCTCCTCAAGGTCAGGAGGACAAGGCACAGGTGATCCTGGTGGCACTAGACTGGCCCTGCCAGTTTTGATACTCCGATCTCCTCAACTGCTGCAACAGGCTCCCGAGGCGCCTTCCAGCATGCCGGACCTGATCTCATTCAAGTCGGGGAAGGTCCTCCACCTGAACCTTCAAACCCTGCACTTGACAGCCTGGTTCCTGAGCAGCTAGATCCAGGCTTTTGGTCTCTCTGAAGATGTTCTCACCGTGGTTGAGGCATCCAGGAAGGAATTGACCAGGAGGTAATATGCCTTCAAATGGAAGAGATTCTCCATTTGGTATCTGGGCAAGGGCCTGGACCCTCTGTCCTGTCGGTGGCTAGCATTCTCGATTACCTTTAGTCTCTCTCTCCAAAGAGGGTCTTGACCCTTGTTGCACCTGGCAGCTATCTCTGCCTACCGTGCGCTGGCCAGTCAGCAGACAGTGAACAGGAGAAGGTGGTCTGGTGCTTTTCAAAGGCCTCAACCACATTTCCTCCGGTGCGTGAACCACCACCACGGGATCTACTGCTGGTATTGCCAAAACTCATGGGTAAGCCATTCCAACCAATGCACAGAAGTGAGATGTCACACCAGTCATAGAACACCGCCTTCCTGGTGGCTATCACGTCCAGCCAGAAGGATTGGGGAGCTCCAGGCACTCTCTGTTAAGTCTCCTATATGATCTTCCACAGGGACAAGGTTGTCCTGTGCCCCAACCCAAAGTTTTTACTAAGGTTGTATCGGAGTTTCACCTGAACCTGGTGATGACTCTGTCGGTGTACTACCCCAGTTGCACCTTTGAGGTTGAGTACAGGCTCCATACTTTGGACCTGAGACGAGCACCTTTTATTACAAGGAGCGATGGTGAAGTTCGGGAGAGGTTTGCCATTTTTTTGCCACCTACATTGAAACTGCACCTGGCAGACCTGCAGCCAGGTGGACGATTGGCAGATAGATTACATCTTGCATTGATCTCTGCTATTGGTTACAGTCAAGGAGCCTCCCATAGGGAGAAGAGCTCATTCCACCTGCCATACTGCTGTGTTGGTGGCTGTTTCTAGGGACGCCCTATCCAGGATTTCTGCAGGCTGCTACCTGGAAGTCGGCAGATACCGTAATTTTCCATTACCACATCGACCTAGAGTCACGCCTGGGATGCTGGTTTTGGAGCCTCAGTTCTCCAATCTCTGTCCCCTAAGTAGGGTGTGTGTGCCTTGCCTCCCTCCTCCTTCCGGAGAACTGCTAGGAGTCTGCAAAACAGTGTGGATAGAACAACATATCCACGATCCTCAAAAAAGTTACTAAACTGTAACAGTAGTTCTAAGAGTGGTATATGTTGTTCATCCACACGAACCCACCCGACGCCCTCAGCTTCGATGCACAACCAGGCAAGATCTGGTGTCAAGGGGCAGAGCTACGGAGATATGGTGGTGGGAGGAGCCAGCTTAGACCTTCTGGCAAGATTCCTATAGGAAAGGATTGTCAGTGGATGAACAACATATACCACTCCTAGAACTGTTGTTCTAGGATCGCTTATATGTTGTTCATCCACACTTATTGGCAGAGTCCTTTCCTTTAAATCAGCCGGAAAGTCTTCAAGCTTGCTGCCCCACCTGCCTGGGTGGTATAACCTCGGCCCGCCCCGATGACACCAGATCTTCCTTTCCGATGGAAGATTCAGGTTACCTCCTTCATGCTCTCGCATTTTGTAGGCCCTGGCTTCAAAATTTTAGGTTATTCCGAAATTCACATTGTTGATTTTTGCGATTGTTTTCTTGATCATGGAAGACAAGTATTCCCTGGTTTTATTTGGTGTTGGGTGCAGCCAGAAGATGTCGCACACTGACCCGCATGCCATGTGCTTATTGTTTGGGTGTCAGTCATGACACCATGACATGTGAGTTTTGCTTCACTTTCCAATCTAACGCCCCTCGACGTCCGCCTGCCAAGCCTTAAGCTGGTGAGGCCTGAAAACAGAATCTGATGGTGAAATCCAAGGAGGCCTGGTGGGTGGTTTCCACGGCCGCAGGATCCGCCGAGCAATTGAGCACATGCAAGTCGAGGAGCAAGCGGCTTGTGCTGGATCTTCTCCGAGCTTTGTCTGCCTCAACCTGGGTTCCACCTTCTCGGCTCCTTCCAAGAGTTGTGCCACTCTCTCCGACTAAGGTGAGAGTCCTGCAGGCACGCAGTCGCCTTGGCCCCGTAAGCGGGAGAAGGACCTGGGACCGCCTTCATCTCAACAGAGACGCTCTTGGGATTGGGAGAGGTCTCGTCCCAGGAACCGCCATTTTGACATCGGTCGAATCCCTCTTCGCCGCTGGCTCTCGTGTTTGCCATCTGGCCAGTCGACCAAAGTGTCAATCGAGGACGTTGAGATAATTTCTCAACCCGATCGACCCTGTCACTGACACTCTCTCTTGGACTCAGTCCTTGCTTTCCTGATGAGGAGACCCAGCCTGCTGGGAATACCACCGGACATGGTCCCTGACCCTGAAGTCACCAGTCCCACGGTGTCTCCCGAGCGACCGATCGGCCCGCCTGATCTCGATCGAGGTCTTGGAAGGGCCTTAAGCACTCTAAAAGAGGCGATGCCATCGATTGTCCTTGTCCTCCTCAATGAGAGGCTCTATGAAGCTCCGCCGGCACTACAAAAAGCTCATGTGGCAACAGCTGATTTTTGTCAGGGCACAAGCCTATCCCAGTCGCTATTTGGCTTTCGCCTCCCAGGCCAAAGCAGACTCCTCTGGAGCTGATTACGCCTGTTCCTTCGCCTCAGAGCTGGCAAAATCTCCAGTTCGCTTAAACCGTCTCTCCACTGATTTTGGTGGAACCACTGCCCAAGCAACCTGTGAGAGGGCTCCTTCTAAGGAAGCTAGACCAAACAGCGGGCTTCCCGGCATATCTCGGTCACTGTCACCCCTGACTTGCCCCCAGTGAGTCGAGGGTGATGTGGGCGGTCGACTGCTGTATCCGGATACCTGATTCGGATGAAACAGGTTCCATTCTCATCCAGGGGATGATGAATCGGCTGGTGGGATAGAGATGGAGGAAGATCCTTAGTCCTTTCAGGGCATTCTTCACCTCATCTCTGAGTCCACAGGGATGCCCTGGAACCTGTCCAGAAGAAGATAGCATACCCTCCTCACTGACATCCTCAAGAGGGGGATACCCTGAGGAAGCCTTTCCTGTGGCCAAGGCCATTGTTGGCCTGGCCTTAGAACTTAGCAGCACCCTGCCTCCTGTCCAGCTTCATCTGCCCATATGGCCCCACAAGTATGCGGTGCCCATGGGGTCTCTTGCAGGGTTCAAAGAGCACCCTTCTGCTGAGAGCTTTGTGACCGCATCTGTATTCAGGCAAACTGGTAGTTCCACTGATACTGACAGACCTCCTGAGAAGGAATCCAAATATTTTGATCACTCTGCCCGGAATGTCTATGCGGCCTCGTCTTTACGCCTCTGTCAGGCAAGCACGGCCGCCATCATGGTACACTTCTCCCATGCCCTTTTGGAGTCCCTCCCACATCTCCTTGCGGACTTGCAGACCACGGTCAAGCAGGTCCGGACCATACCTGCTGTTGCCAAACAACAGCTCTAGATGGCTCTGGACATCGGGACTCTTGCCTGTCTGGCAGCCGCAGTTGCCTCTCGCTGCAGTGCTTGGCTGAGGCTTTCCTCCTTTCCAGTGGATACTTAGCACAAACTAGCTGATGTGCCTTCCTGGGCACCGATCTCTTCGGCCCAGGTGTGGCTGGTCGCTTTCAGCACGCTGAGCAGTCCAGTGCCACCTTGGACGCCACTTCTGCTAAGGGTTCTTCTGGTCCCAAGAAGCAGCAGAAGAAAAAGCCATTTCAGCACTCTTCCCCTGCAGCCCAGCAGTCGTCCTATCAGAGGGGTCAGCAGCAGCAGGCTCAAGCTTGGCGCCCCAGCCCAAGGCCAGACCCTCCCAGGCCCATAAGGGAGGCGGGAGTTCAGGCCCTGGACCCTCTGCCTCCAAGCCTTCCCAGTGACGGGCTGCCACCCCTACCCTCGTATGCCAGCTCTGGGTCCTCCCTTGGGGCCGGCTCTCACTTTCTTTCCACCTGGTCCGCTGTTACCACAGACAGGTGGGTCTTAGAAGTATAAAGGTAAGCAGTCATTTAATCTTCAGTCCAAGAGTTTGAGAGTGTCTTCCCCAGAGGTTTCCACGAGTTCTGAGGCGCTGCCTGTTTAAACTGTGTGTTCGAGCACCAGAGAGTGTTTTCAGTTTAGTTCTGCCTCCCAAGTGTTTTTCTTTGAGGGTTCCCCATCTGATCCAGCAAAAGTCTTCACTCCGTATGGTAAACTTTAAAAGTTGCCCTTCAATACAAAAACAGCACTTCTTAACTAATTTATCTTAACTGATGTTAGAACTCTATCTTGAAGTGACCATCTTGCTCGGGCTGTACAGTGTCCCCTGCTGGAACCAGTGCTCTGTAGTGTATTTATTAGTGACATAGCAGAGGGGCTGAAAGAGAAGGTTTGCCTCTCAGCAGATGACTCCAAAATCTGCAGCAGGATGAACACTCTGTGGGGTGGAAAGGATGGGCAGGGATCTGAAAACTGGAGGAGTGGTCAAGGGCATGGCAGCAGGGTTTAAATGCAGAAAAGTGAAAAGTAATGCACTTAGGCCAAGGAAGTCTGGGGAAGAATACAAAATGGGTGGAGTGATACAAGGACCAAGCAGGAAAGAGACCTGGGGGTGGGGGTAATCATATCAAAAGACATAACTGTGGTCAGGCATTGTGACAAGGCAGAGGAGGGCTAATGGGATGCATAGGAAGGAGTATCACTATTAGAAAAAGGGAGGTGATGTTGCTCCTGTATAGATCACTGGTAAAACCCCACTTTGAGTACTGTGTCCAGTTCTGGAAACTGCATCTAAGGAATGACATAGAGTGGTGGCCATCCAGAGGAGGGCTACTAAATGGTGCAGCGCTTGCATCATAAACTCCATGAAGAGAGGCTAAAGGAGTTCAGTATGTACACCCTGGAGGAAAGGAGGGAAAGAGAGGATATGATGGAGACCATTAAATACTTTTGGGGATTAATAGAGTACAGGAGGGGAGTATTT
Organism: Neoceratodus forsteri; assembly: GCA_016271365.2. NCBI lineage: Eukaryota > Metazoa > Chordata > Ceratodontiformes > Ceratodontidae > Neoceratodus > Neoceratodus forsteri. Next base: position 493,358,886 of record CM028131.1, on the reverse strand, counting down.
TTCAGAAAAATGGTATTTTAGAACAAGGGACATGTTATGAAGGTGCAGGAGAGATGTGCGGAAATACTTATTTACAGAAAGAGTGGTGGATTCATGAAACAGCATTCCAGCTGAGGTAGTGAGGATGAAAACAGTGGCAGATTTCATAAATGCCTGGGATAGGTACTGGGAATCATAGGGGCTGGAGACAGCACTGTAGATAAGTGGGGCCTCAGCGAAATGGAGGAGGGAATGAATAATATGGGCAGACAGGGTGGTCCTTAGTTGTCCAACCAACTGACCGTATCAATCTCAAAGATCCTCAAAGATATGGCTGGGTTGGTGGGTCACAGAAATAATAACTTGTGCAAGGCCCAAGAACTCCATACCCGGAGGAAATCCTGGACCGAACTGCAAGAGTTTGTTGTCAACACAAGCATTGAAATCACACAGAATAAGCCATCTGGGTGACTCAACACTGTGTCAGCAACAAAGTCCTTGATTTCCTGCAGAAAATCCCCTCATGCCCCAGAGGCGGTACAGAAGTAGGAATCTGCAACCTGCACCCTCACCCCATGCACTCCCACACATTCAAATGATGAGGTATCCCCTTTGGTTGCACCACCGAACTCCGTTCATTTCTAAAGCAGATGCCCCATTAATCCTTCCTTGGTCAGGGTACAATGGAGAACCACACTCACGATGGCTGACTCCGTATCCAGCCAAGCGTCATCACCAGGCCAAGTCTCCGTAATGCACATCAGATCAACCAAGGAATAAGAAATAGTCTGCTAAAATAGTGCTCTCATTCCTCATCAGTTTGGCATTTACAGCACTGCCCAAAGAGGATGAGTAACTGGCAGGTCCCTCAGCTCGTGCCCACTCGGACCAGTGGAGCCCTTATTATGGGAACAAAACATGTTGAGCCTCTCAAGTTCCCATTTTGCCCCAGGGCATCTCTTGGTCCTCACAATCCCAATAACACCCCCATCACCCCTCCCAAATCCTGCTCTCCCTCCACACCTTCTCCCAGTTCCCACCTCTACACTGACGATAAACTGCCATCAGCAGGGGGTATTATGGAAGTACCACAGGTCCCAAAGCAGGGCCAGGAGTAGCCTAACCTAGGGCCTGCTGCTGAATACTCATCCCAGCAACACTTTAATAATACACTAACAAGTCCTAAAACCACCCCTCTCAGAGCCAGCCTGGTGACACAGAGGGTTGAGGCACTGTGGTGCCTTACCCTTCACCACACCGGCAACCCGAGTTCGGGTTGCTGGAGAGAGGACTGGGAGAGGATCGAGCAGCCACCTGGAAGAGCTCCCCAACAGATCTGTGTGGTATGTTGTCCTGGCTCTTGACTATCACCAGCTGGAGGCCCTGAGGTAGTGCCAGTGCCTGGAAAGACAGACTTTGGTCAGAGGTGGTGGAAAGGGCGTGGCTCGGGAATGCATGTGCACATGCATCCTCCATGTTGCCATGGAGAAAATGGAAAACTATGGTGGGGGATTAATGAAGCTGTGTCGCACCATCCAACCCAGCCACTGACCAGGCTACCTAGTCTGACGTGGACTTTGGGGTGAAGGATGGCCCTCCCTGTTCTGGACTCACCTGGGGGTGGCAGCTGGGAAGGACTTACCAATTGGGTAAGTCCCAGGGCAGCAGGCACCAGTTGGGAGGAGGCGAGACAGGGCTGCACAGCCACCACTATCATTGTTGAAGAAACAGATTTTTAGAGAAAAAGGGGGAAAATATCCTCCACCATCTTAATTACCCTGAAATAACCCCACCCACAGACAAAACACCACTTGCACCATACCAAAGATAATCTGACTTCACAACCCCTAGTCACTCCAACAACCTGATACAATTACAGTTTGTGTTCTTCGCTAAATTTCTGTTAGTGAGGATGCTAGGACTGTGTAGTGTGGTCCAGGTTTGCAAGAGGTGAATCTTTGATAGTAAGCTTGTAAAGTTAATGCTTAATATAAGTAGCCTCTTCCATTTGTTCCCATTGACTGCATCATAGGTCCAGGGCTCCAGTCAAGGTTCTCTTCATATCGCCAGCCAACAAATTGTGTTGCTAAAACAGAGGATGGTGATTAAAGCAAGGGATTAAGCAGCAGAAGTCGATAAATTGTAGGGGCAAGGATCATGTTTCCATGCAGTTCAACCTTACAGTGAAGAATAAATGGACGAGAAATGCAGACAGTATATAATATATAAACTGAATTGTGTCTAAATAATTATGTTTTCAAAGGTCATTCAGAATGGACAAATCCAGTGTAAGGTCAAAATTAAATGACATTTTCTTTTTATGCTATAGCATTCTCACTATACCGTGAAAACTTGAAAATGTTACCAAGGAAATATGGACTGTAATTCCAGTACTGCAGTGCTTTTAGAAACATATTTTCTGAGAAGGGCTGCCAGATACTCAACTTATATACTTGCATACATGTTTTAAATGACTGTGTTTCTTTCTAGGGGAATGAAATGCGTGAAGGAAGCAGTCCTCGTGGTTTAACCCTAAAGAAGCAGTGCAAGTGATGCGCTACTGTTGCCTTCTTGCCAAACATGCTGTTTACCCCGTGCCTGTGTCTGACATTGGGGTCATTACACCATACCGTAAACAGGTCTTGATATTTTTAAATTGTGTTCATAAAACAGAATAATGTGTGGACTATTTTAATATGTGAGAGTAAGGTTTGTACAGCTACAGTATAGACAATTTTTCACTACTGATCACAGGAAGCAGAAACAAAAGACCATTTCAAAGACTTTTTAAGTCAAATTAAATATTCCTAGAAACTAGTCACAAAAACTTGAGAAGCTGTTTGAATAATCCCTCTCCCCTCCGCCCGCCAGCCACTGGATTGGTGGCTAAGGTGGGGAAGGAGGAGGCTATGGATCCTGAACGTCCCAAATGTGAGGGTGGAAGAGGCAGCATCCTCTGTCCGAGCCTGCCCATTTTCCATCCCTCACACTTGTGGTAGGATCTGGGCTGCTAAGATCCAATCAAGTCACCAGGTTTTCAGACATGTAAGCAGCCCTCCCACTCAGACCCCCCAACTACACTACTTATTGTAATCACCTGGCAGCAGGCATGCAGCAGGAGTCTTCGGACTAAGCATACCTTAGGATGCTAGGTCTTCTTGCAGTTCACTTCAGTAAACTTGAGTAGCACCTGCATCTGTTACCAGCACTAAGCAGCTATTTTAATATTATAAATCATGTTATTTTAGCCAGTCAGCAATCAGAACCACAAGCACTCTTTTCATTTTGTATAGTTGTTGTCTTGCACAGGAATGTTAAAGTGGAGCAATCTACTTCAGAGGTGAGGGAGGAGCACTAGTGCTACATGCATTTATTATGTTGCTTGCACGCATGTGCAAGAAACATAGTGCCATCATCGGAGATTTCGAGTGTGTCACCTCCTCCTCCTCAATTCAGTCAGTATGCTGGCAGGCGCGGCCTGTAAGCAATGCATTTTGGAGCTGTCTGTGCGGCAAATGCAGTGGCTTACTCCCCAGTTGAAAGAGGAGCTACACTTCAGTGAGCACCGATAAGAAGCGTAGCTCCCCCCACACACACACGCAGGCGTGCGCGCCCCCACGCACTGTGTAGCCGACGGGTGCCCAACTCGCCAGCTGAGGCCGCGCCCTCCTCCCAAGTAGTAGTTGCCACGCTGGGAGCCCACCGTCAGCGTGGCAAGCGGTCCTTTGCCGATGGGGGGCCAATCCCTGCTGGCTGAATGCCCCCGTCTCTTTGCCACGCTTAGAGCCCACCCCAGCGTGGCAACACATTCCATGGCCGACGGGGTGCCCAATCCCGCCAGCTGAACGCCCCAGTCCTTTACACGCTTGGGAGCACACCCCAGCATGGCAACAAATTCTGTGGCAGACGGGGTGCCAATCCCGCCGGCTGAACGCCCCATCGTCCTCGTGCCACACTGGGAGCTCCACCCCAGCGTGGCAAAGGGTCCCATCGCCGCTTTTTTTTAAACCTGAAAACCGAAACGGTCCCATGGCCTCCCAACCCCTCCCACAACCCGCACCCACCCACTGCGCACCCAGCCTCCCCACACCCATGCTTACCTACGGACTCGCGCCGACGATCTTGGTGGACTGGAACACGCCTGCACTCTTCAAAGCCGACCGCAAACTGAGGAAATGCCGTAAGCTGTATAATGGGCTACAGAGAGGGGTTTCAACTTTGTTGCATATCTCAGGCATTTTGGAATTTTTGCACCAATTTTCAACATGGGTTTTGGGACCCCTTTCATGAATGATGTCACTGTCATGGCGTTATTTGGGCCCAAAGGGTGATTTCGGCGCAGTGGCCTGAATACCGCCATGACAGTGACATCATTCATGAGAAGGGTCCCAAAACCCCATTGTTGAAAATCTGGTGCCAAAATTCCAAAAATGACTGTTTTCTCGAGCGCATGCTATGCAAGTTCCTATGCAGGCTTCGTGAAGTTCCGTGAAATTTCAATATTTTCACTCCAGATTTTCAACATTGCCATTTTACCACACCTTCTTATGAGTAGTACAGCTGTCATTTTCATATCTCACTCAAAATGTGTTCCATGCAGTGCAGAATGGCGAGTCGGTGTGCAAATCAATGTACGGGACAAATTAAAATCACAGTGAAACTGTTCATGAGCAGAGGTCTTAAATGGCTATGTTGAAAATTTGGTGAAAAATTCCTGTAATGACTGTTTTGACAGGTTATGAACCCCACATCACCGTAAGCTTGTGAATTTTCAATGTTTTCACTCCAGATTGCCAACATTGGCATTTTATCACACCTCCTCATGAGCAGTACAGCTGTCATTTTTCACATCCTGCCCAAAAACATTTCACCATGTAGCGCATAAATGGCGCAGTCGGTGTGCGAACTCAATGTATGGGACATATTAAGAAAAATCACAGTGACGCTTGATCATGAGCAGAGTCTTAAAATGCCTGTGCTGAAAATTTGGTGAAAAATTCCAAAAGGACTGTTTTACAGTGTCCGTTGCACTGTTCCTACGCACGGTCGTAAGTTTATGAATTTTCAATATTTTCACTCCAGATTTTCAACATTGCCATTTTACCACACCTCCTCATGAGCAGTACAGCTGTCATTTTTCACATGCCCAAAACATGTTTCCACCCATGTAGTGCACAATGGCGCAGTCGGTGTGCGAACTCAGTGTATGGGACACATTAAGAAAATCACAGTGTCACTGTTCATGAGCAGAGATCTTAAAGTGGAAATTTTTAAATTTGGTGAAAGAATTCCTAAAATGACTGTTTACTGAGTGTCGTTGCACAGTTCCCACGCATCAGAGGGTTTCCATTAATTTTCAATATTTCACTCCTTGTGATTTTCAACATTGCCATTTTACCACACCTCCTTATGAGCAGTACAGCTGTCATTTTCACATCCTGCCCAAAAGCGTGTTTCCACCCATGTAGGCGCAAATGGCGCAGTCGGTGCAAACTCAATGTATGGGACACATTAACAAAATCACAGTGACACTGTTGATGAGCAGAGGTCTTAAAATGGCTATGTTGAAAATTTGGTGAAATAATTCCTAAAATGGCTGAGACTACGCAATGCAGCTAAATGAGTTTGCAAATTTTCAATATTTGCACTCCAGTGACTTCAAATATCTAAACAGCACATAGAAGCAAGCAACATTCGGCATTGACAAATGCTTGTTTAAATTAAAGTTGGAATGGAAGACTTGTTATAAATCACTTTAGGCAACTCAAGTGATTTACAACTAATCTGTGCTGTGTAAGATATATCTTAAGATAAAGAGCATCATCTCGTAAGGCAGTCAGAGATGTTTAGCTTTGCTGTCCACACCTTCAAACTGGACGGGATGGCACTCTTGTACATTTAAAGGGGCAAATCACAAGCACATTTAAACTTACAGTATCAACTCGTGTAATCGTAATTTACACAGTTATGGTCTTATGCAATAAAGTTCTCTGTAATTTATTGTAACTTAAAATAGTAACATAGTATTGGGATAGAAAAGTTTGCTCCCACTTTCTTAGTAGTTATATCCAGTTACCCTCCCAGTACTTTTCTAATTACTACTCATCTTTTAAAAAATTTACCCACTATTTGTTCTGCTCCCATCATTTTAGTGGGGGTGTATTGGGTCATTGCAACTTCTGTTCATTAGATGGTCATTGCCTGTTCTCTTGGCTAGCCAGGATACCTTTTAAACTTGTGCATCTCCTATAGTGATTACATGCTAGCCACAGTATGGTATAATGTGATCTCTTTCATGTGACTTGGGTACTAAAGATCAGTTGTTTTGTAGTATTTCAAACATTGTACACCTGGTTCCTTTACAGCTTACGTAATATTTTACAAAATGAAGTACCTAAGACATTTTTCAGTAGAATATTTAAAAGTAACATCATCACGTTCCACGTTTACTTACCTAGCTGCTAGTTTATTTAAAACTGCAAGCATAAAAACTAAAGAGATGCCATGTAGTATTATGAAAACAAGTTACAGTACTGAATTATTTTTCTAGGGACATGGATATGTTGTTCAATCCACACTTCATGGCAGGTTCCTTGCCACTTTAAATCTTACCGGAAGGTCTTCAAGCTGGCTCCTCCCACCCACCCGGTGGTAAAACTCTTGGCCTCGCCCCATGACCAGATCTTCCTTACCACTTGGAGCTCAGGTTCCTCCTTAGCACTCTGTGTGTTTTAGGCCTGGATCCAGACTCTTTGGTTAAACCAAAACTTATTCTCAAATTTTCTAGACTTGGTCTGTTTCTTCCTTCGTGGCAGCGATGGATAAGTCGACTCCCGGTTCGGTGGTGCCCATGCGGGTGGTGATGTCTCTGACGATCCGCACTCCACGTCGTTTATGCCTTGGCTTGAGGCACGATCCGCAGGCCTGTGAATTGTGAAGTCCTTGCTGCCTGACTCCAACTTGGCGCCCGAGAGACGTATTCCTCTGGTGAAGTCAGCGAGGCCCTGGGCAGGTGTCCGCGGCGGCTCGGCTGAGCAACTTGAGCAGATGATCGCTCTCGAGGAGGCGGCCAGGCGCATCTTTGTCCTCCTCAGTTGCGGCATTTATCCTGCTCTCCTTGGCCCTCCTACACCACTTCTTTTAAGGAGCTTTGTCAATCCCTCTCTACAAAAGTGAGGGTCCATTGGGACATTCCTCTCGGTCCAAGAAGAAGGACTCGAAGGTAAGTCCCACCGTCAGCGTCAGGAGCGGGAGGTCCCTTCCGGACAGTCGACACTCTACTTTGGTTGAGGTTGCGGCTAAGGCCGCTGGCTTCTGGTGTCCCTGTCAGGTCAGCGGCCGAGACACCCGTCGCGTGGTCGATATTTTTCTCGACCGTCGGACGGGCTGTCGATTGGAGAAGCTGACAACCCTTCTTCACTGGTCCCAGTGGAAACTGAGGACTTGCCTCGCCTCCTGTGCCGGAGTCCCTGGTTAAGGTTACCGAGCCGAGGGAGGAACAGGTTTCCCCAGCGCCCTCTCAGACCCACCATTGGAAATACCGACGGTCTCGGACATCTTCTCAGTCCAGCCGATGTCACGACACAGGCGGTCTCGGTCTCAGTGCATCGAGGAAAGCGGCAACGCCGCTCGTCCTCATCTTCTTCCTCGGAGGAAAGGCTTTGTGTGCAAATTGCGTCAATGCTACAAGGACTTGATGTGGCAGCAGCTCCTTCTGACTAAGCTGACCCTGTCACCTTCCCTGGCCATTAAGTGGCTGTCACCGAACGGCCAAAACAACCCCTTGTGGTTATCGAGGAGCCCAAACGGCTCCAGTTGTTCGGCTGAAACCAGCTGCGCCACCCATTGTGGTGGAACCCTGTCTCCACAACCTAAATCTGGGGCTCCGACCAAGATTCTCGGTCGGGTCAGGGGTTGCCCCATCGGTTGTCGGTCACCCTCACTCCCGATCGTCCCTCGGCAAGTGGGAGGGTGGCTCAGACTCAGGCCCTAGGCAGCTGTTGCAGACTCCTTAGAGTCTGATGATGACTCTTCCCTATTCTCCAGGCCCTTGACCTAGAGTCCACTGGGGACAGTTGGTGAACGAGAGCCTATCCTCGTTCATAGATTTGCTTCGGCTCATCTCAGAATCTACTGGGATGAAGCTCGAACCTGTGTCTAAGAGGCCAAATATCCCTCACGGAGATACTGGACCGGCGGATTCTCCCACGGATGCCTTTTCCGGTGGCTGAAGACATTGTTGGCCCAGCTTTGGAGTTATAGCAGCGGCTGGCTTCTTGTCCTGCTCCTTCGCCAGGATGGCCAGGAAATACGCAGTCCCCACGGTTCACTATCCGTTTCTGAGCACCCTCTGCGGAAGGGCTTGTGACCGATAGTGTTTTCGGCGTTCCAGGAACACCAGGGACATGGACAAGCCTCCCGACAGAGTCCAAGAAGCTGGACTACGCTGGGTGTAATGTAGCTGCGTCCTCCCTAGGCCTTCGTCAGGCCAGTTCGGCCATACTGATGGCACACTTTTCCCACGTCCTTATGGGCTCCCTGGATGAGGTGATCCTCATCTCCCGCTGACCTCCAGACTACGGTCAAGCAGGTGCGGGATCAGGAGAAGCGGGGTGAAGCAGCAGCTCCAAACTGCTCTTGATATTGGAGACTCTTATGCCCGGTCAGTAGCGGCCGCAGTGGTCATGCGCACGAGAGCTTGGCTGCGGGTCTCCACCTTCACGGCAGATACCCAGCACAAGCTGGCAGATGTCCCTTCCTGGGTACCGACTTGTTCGGTCCCGGGTGGAGGGCTATTTGCAGAGGATCGAGAAGTCCAATGCCACCTTGGACTCAGTCACGTCTGCCCAGAAGGACAAAGGCCGCCAGCAGCAGCGTAAGCCCTTCGGCCTTCTACTCCTGCGCACGTCCGGCCCAGCAACACCAGCATCAGGGCCAGCAGGCTCGCACTTGGCACCCCAAGTAAGCCTGCAGCTTCCTCCAACAGGAAGCCGGGAGGAAAAGGCCGGGAGGTCCCTCGGCGGTCCCTCCTCCAAGCCTGCCCAGTGACGGGTTGAGGGGTGTGCCCCAGCCTTGTCGCTCCCCGTGTTCTCCCGTGGGGACAGCTCGTCACTTCCTTTCCGCCTGGTCCGCTATCACCATGGACCATTGGGTGTTGGAAGTGGTAGGAAAAGGTCTGCCTCTGGAATTCGAGCAGGCCACGCCCTTCCAAGCTGTTGCCCCGATGGGGCTACGACGGGTCCCAGCTCTCTGTCGGCCCGTTGAGCCAACATTGCCCTGCTCCTCCAGAAGGAGGTGATCAGGAGGTGGTGGATCCCCACCAGACCCAGGGTTTGTGTCCAGGTATTTCCTGGTCCCGAAATGGACGGGGCTGGCGCCCATTCTAGACCTGCACGACCTGAACAGGTTCCTAAGGTCTCGAACCTTCAGGATGGTCACTCTGGCTCAGATCATTCCATCCTTGGAACGAGGTGTGTGGTTCTGTTCTCTGGACCTCCAGGACGCTCTTTCATGTCCCAATCCGTCTGTCCCACCAGCGATTCCTCCGCTTCAGAGCAGAGGGTCCATTTATGAGTTCCGGGCCATGCCCTGCGCCTCTCCAGCTCCCAGGGTCTTCACCAAATGCATGGCAGTGGTGACAGTATTCCTCGTGCGCCGAAGGATCCGGTGTACCCTTACCTGGACGACTGGCTGATTGCGGCCTCCTCCAGACCAGAGGTGGAGCAGTCCAGGGATCTGGCCTCCAGGTTTGCTCTCAGGTTGGCCTCCTCATCAACGAGGCCAAATCGGAACTCGTGCCAAAGCAGGTGATTCAGTTCATCGGGGCAGAGCTTGACTCTCTTGAGCCAGAGCATGGCTCCCAGCGGACAGAGCCGAGGTTCTTTCCTCCTTTGCCCAATCATTTCAGGTTGGGCAATTGCGCCTTCCTGGGACTTCCTGGGCCTCATGGCAGCCTGTACCAGTGTGGTCCTTTGGGCCCATTGGCACATGCGTCCCCTACAATGGGGACTGGCCAGCCAATGGTCACAGCGCTCCAGTCCTGTGGACCAGCCAGTGGCAGTGACCCAGGAGATGTGGAATGCTCTCCAGTGGTGGATCGTCTCCAGCTCATCTGCAGGAGGGCATCCTGCTTGTCTGCCCCGAGCCGACGGTCACTCTTATCGACCGCCTCGGGATGGGTTGGGGTGCCCATCTGGGGAGCACAGAGCACATGGTCTCTGGTCCCCTTGGGAGTCCCGATGCCGCATCAACCTGCTTGAAGCTTTGAGCGGTCCGACTAGCCTCACCGCCTCCGCTTGTACGGGGTCAAGTGGTCCAGGTCCAGACGGACAACACCACGACCATGTACTACCTAAACCGCCAGGGCGGGGCGCGCCCTTGCCCCTGTGCAAGGAAGCTCTCCGCACTTGGTCCCTCGTGAGCAGACTGGAGTGGATCTCCTAGCCATTCATGTGGCGGGAGCCTCCAACACTCTGGCCGATGCCCTGCCGGATAGGTGCTGCATCACACGAGTGGTCTTTCCTGCCGGAGGTAGTACACGATCTGTTCTCCCACTGGGGCACACCTCAGGTGGACCTGTTTGCCTCAGGGAGAATGCAAAGCTGAGGCTGTTCCATGCCCCCCTCAGCAGGGCTCGCTGCAGGGGATGCCTTCTCGAGGCCGTGGACCCCAGGCCTCTTTTCGCTTTCCCCATTTCCCTTGATCCACAAGGTGCTTCTCCAAGGTGAGGAGGGACAAGGCACAGGTGATTCTGGTAGCCGCAGACTGGCCCCGCCAGTTCTGGTATCCAGAACTCCTCAGCCTCAGCTCAGGCTCCGAGGCGGCTCCGGCCCGCCCGGACCTTCAATCCCTGCACCTGACGGCCTGGTTCCTGAGCGCTAGAGTTCCAGGCCTTGGGTCTCTCCGACGAGAGGTCCTCAGTGTTGTTGAGGCATCCCGTAAGGAGTCGACTAGAAAATGTTACGCCTTCAAATGGAGGAGATTCTCCATTTGGTGTCAGGATAAGGGGTTGGACCCTGTTCTGCTCCTTGGCCAGCATTCTGGACTACCTGTGGTCCCTTTCTCAGCTAGGGCTTGCTTGACGACCTAAAGGTGCACCTGGCAGCTACCTCTGCTTACGGTGCGGGCGGAACAGTCGGCGCAGGAGAAGTGGTCAGGTGCTTTCAAAGGCCTTGATCACATATCCCTCCGTGCGAGAACCTCCACCTCCGTGGGATCTACTGCTGGTATTGGCTAAGCTCATGGGCAAGCTAATCGAACTGATGCACAGGTGTGATATCTCACCTGTTGTGGAAGACTGTCTTCTTGGTGGCTATCACGTTAGCCAGAAGGGTGGGAGAGCTCCAGGCGCTTTCCATCGAGTCTCCTTATCTGGTCTTCCACAGGGACAAGGTTGTCCTCGCCCCCACCAAGTTCCTTCCGAAGGTGGTGTCAGAGTTTCACCTTAACCTGGTGTTGACTCTGCAGTGTTCTACCCCAGTCACACCTCGGAGGCCGAATATAGGCTCCATACTTTGGACCGTAGAGAGCACTGTCTTATTATAAGGAGCGGACGGCTGAAGTTCGGGAGAGGTTCGCCAGCTGTTTGTCACCTACGCTGAAGCCGCGACTGGCAGACCTGCAGCCAAGCAGACAATAGGCAGGTGGGTCACCTCCTGCATAGATCTCTGCTACAGGTTGCGGCGTGGAGCCTCCCAAGGGATAAGAGCTCATTCTACCTGCCATACCGCTGCATCGGTGGCTGCTTCCAGGACGTCCCTCTCCAGGAAATCTGCAGGCTGCTACCTGAAGTCAGCACACCTTCATTACCCATTACCACATCGACCTTGAGTCACGCTGGGATGCTGGTTTTGGGACTTCGGTTCTCCAGTCCTTGTTTCCTAAATAGGGAGTGTGCACCTTGCCTCCTTCCTCCTGGAGAACTGCTAGGAGTCTGCCATGAAGTGTGGATTGAACAGCATATCCATGTCCCTAGAAATACAGGTTACTCACCTGTAACAGGAGTTCTAGGAATGGTATATGTTTTTCATCCACACAACCCACCCGACCTCCCCGGCTCGATGCACAACCTGGCTTCCAGCGGCTAGATCTGGCGCCATGCGGCGGAGTTCGAGTTTTACCACCCGGGTTGGTGGGAGGAGCCAGCTTGAAGACCTTCCGGTAAGATTTAAAGCGGCAAGGAACCTGCCATGAAGTGTGGATGAACAACATATACCATTCCTAGAACTCCTGTTACAGGTGAGTAACCTGTATATTTAGTTTATCCTCCTTTCATCCATTAGACCGGACCTCCTTCATCCAGTTTCCAGCGCAATTATCCTGGCCCAGCCAAGACCCTCAGGCTCATGGCTCTGAACCCCTCTTGTCCACCCACAACACATCTGGTCCCCTCGACTTGCCCCCAAGACAGGGTTATCTTTAGTGCTGTGGCTAACTCCTCACACATCCGGTTAGCCACAGGCGAAGGTGAAAGCCAGGGGCAGCCAGGCTCAGATAGATCAGGTCCAGTGGAGGATGTGGTGGGCAGCACTGACGTCACCCTCCCATCCAACAACCGCTTTCCACCCTGATTCCTCCCTGAGAAGAACAAGACATGCAGTGACATTCTGGTGACGTCAGGCATGCTCCCACGCCTGATGCACCGATGTCTGCCTCACCTCCAATCCCATGCATCTGCAGTCTCTTGTCTCACCGACCCCAGCCAACACTATGGGTTATGTTATTGCCAAGTACTGCAGCCCTCCTGTCCCAGAGAAGAGCTGTCCTCTGGACACTCAGTCCTCATCAGCCGATGCTCCAGGCTCATTCCTGAACTCTCGGGTAGTCGCTGCCAAACTGTAGTGTTATCGCTGTGTTGGCAGGCCAGCACAGTACTTGAGATTTTCAACTGTATGATAAAGGTCAAAATGGACTTGATTTTATTCTGTTTTATTTATCAGACACACTCCACCCACCACTCAGAGGGCAATGGCAAGCTTAAAAGGGATTTGCTAGTTTCTTGCAAAATTTTGTGTTGGCATCAGCAGGACTCTGATCTTATAATATTCCCAAACATTTGAATTTGAGGACACGCAATTTTTATTACAAGACTCGTATGCATGAAACCAGGCTCATAACTCCTTAGATTTCGTCTGTTCCTGCTGCTGCTTCTGCCATGAAGTCCTAGGCTTCTGCTACTAACATCAGAATAATTTCTGTGAGAACATATTGTGATGTCACAAGCAGAGACTTAACTGTTGCACAGCAGGAAAAAGCAACATGACTAGATGGAGTCTATGTGAGGAACGATCCTTTTTCATTTAAAAGTCTTTTGGATTTTGTTTGTATGATATATTTATTAGGAGTTTCAAATGTTGAGCACACATGCACTCATAAGACATAAGGTTCCGTGAGGCATCCTGTACAGCATCAAAACAGTTCAACACAAATGGCTATCCTACATTTCATAGTTGATTCACATGCCCAAACTAGATCACTTGAGTGCCATTTAGTGCTGCAGTATATTTTACATTATCATAACAATGATAGAGAAGAAAAGAGAGAGAAAAGGAAAAAAAAACGAATCAAATAATATACGGTTTAGTAAAAAGGGCCACATGACAAAAGAAAAAGTTCATTCCACTCAGTATGTAAATTTACCAGTTAACACTAAAATGTACATGGTTTCATGGACTACTAATATCCAGGCTAAGGTTATCTCCTGCTCCTATGTTGGAGCCCCAGACCTCCATTTTATATGTCCATTCGGTCAGAGGCCCCATCCCCCACCGTGACCCATGACAGTATACGAGTGTTTATCCTCCCTCCTTCCCTTACCAGAATTGCCTCACGAGTCATGAGAGTAACAAAAATCGTTGTGTAAGTCTCCGATGCCTTCAGAATCGCATAAGAACAAGTCGACTCCTGGGGAACTCAGCTCCCTCTGTCTTTTTGCCTGTGCCCAGGCCATAAGGTGGAAGGGTGTGAGCACTGCCAGAAGTTTAACATGGCCGCACGTAAATGTAGGCAGCAGTCTCTGGAAGCCCATCTTTTAAAAGAAAAAATGGCCAATATGAGGAAGGAGCTGAAGAAACTCCAGTAATTGTCATCATCTCCGAGGGCCACCATAAGAAGAAGGACAAGGAGAGACATCGGGCCAGGAAGGGTCCCTCCTAGCCATTCTGCCCCCTCCACTGGAGTTTTGGCCCTTCAGGTAACATCCCTTCTGGGATTCACCTTGACGACCGCTTTGGTGGTTACCAAATGGCCGTTGACCCACCCGTCTGGCCTGGGCTCGTGCCCCACGGGAGCCTCCTGAGATCAGGAAGCACCTACCTCCTCTACAGCCTCCAAGATGTCAAGGCCTGAGTGATACAGGTGGGACCGGTAGTCGAGTCATGGTCTGCCAGTTCTCGCGGGCTGTGACTGCTAAGCCGCCTGGCCGGCCTCTGACGGATGCCCAGCCTCGATCCTTCGTCAGGCCCGATAACAGGCCTGACAGAGATGACTGCACAGCTGATGTTAGATACGCAGCTGACGGACACTACTCCTTCCTCTCCTTACCGCTGGCAGAAGTGGTAATTCGGCTTCCTCATGGGGATGCGGAGGCAGGAGATTCCCCACTGACAGGGTCTGTCCACCCCCTCCGCCGCGCCTCAGAAGCCAGAGCCAGCATCTGACCAGACAATGGTCCCTTGACCCTCAGGAGAGTCAGTCCTCCCAAGGCCCCTCAGTTGGGCCAGATACCAGGACCTTTGGGACCCTCTTGTCTGTCTTCTTTCATCGGGCCTTCTGAGCACCCTGTGGGATGCAGTACAGACCTAACGATTCCTCCAGCAGGGCTCGGGCCTCCGTCAGGACCACCTGGAAATACTTACGGACATCCATCGCCGGGCTATCCTCCCTCAGTACCCAACGCCAGGATATCCAACGCCACAGTATCCGCATCAGGATTCCATGTGCTGGGCTACCCTCCACCGGGCTTTAACTACTCCTACTACAGGTACTCTAGCTATGGGTTTAATAACTCTCCACCCCATCCTCAGGTGGTCCTTAAGAACTGGTGGGCAGAAACAAAGTCACAGCTCACGTCAGAGCTGGAGAAGCATCAGCCGCCAATGGCCCCGACGCCATCTCGAAGGCCTCCTACATCAGATCTTCCCAATCATCCAGCCCTAAGGCCCGATTCAGACCAGTCCAGAGTCTTATCTTAGGCCCTGGGAGTTTTCCAGGCCAGTGGAACTGCCACGTCTGGCCATCAGCTCTCCTAGTGACCAGAATTCCTCAGACTCCAATAACGACATGGTCCATTCTGACTGAGACATAGAAACACCCACACCGGATGATCAGAAACAAAGGAGTCCCCAAGTCCCTCCAGAGGATCCTTCCTTCTTGGGCTCCTAAGAAAGATCCAAGCAGCCTAGCGATTGGCGACATTTGCCCAGGACCCGCAGAGGCGGACTCTGGCAGCTCATTTAGGTTTGGCTGGATTCTCCCAAACCTCATTCCGCCCTGTACTGAACCGCATGAGGATTTGGTCACCACTATATGGAAGCAATCTTCTTCTCTGGCCCCAGTAGCCAGAAAGGCTGACAGACTTTATCAATCTCAGATGACAGACTTCCTCAGTCGATTCAGTGGTCATTAGTGCGGCCCATGATAGGTCTGGCTAACCCAAACACCTTTGCCCCCACCCCGGATAAAGAATCTGAAATTCTGGATCAGTATGGGAGAAGACGCCCTTAGGAATCAGAGCACTAAACTATGTCGCCCATATGGGGACTACCAAAATTCAGTCCTAGGTCAGTTGGAGTCCAAGGTAGACACTCTTCAGGACTCTCACCCTAAGGGACTAAATGGCAGATCTTATACGGTCAGTTAGATCTGCTTGTCACATGTTGCATGCCACCTCGATGCAATGGATGCTGAAGGTAGGGGCTCAGCTACTGCAGGTAGTCTACAATGTCACGCCTGGCTGCGAATCTCAGGCCTAGCACCAGAGGTCCAGTTGTCCATACAGGATGCTCCTTTAGAGTGTCAGTCCTTTTGGCGGGACAAAAGGACATAAACACTGACCTCAAGATAAGGGCAAGGCGTACGTTCTATACAATTTATGTACAAGTCTCCACAGAAGCAGAAACAGCGTTTCAGAGGCAGCAATGTCGCCAACAAAGACCAAATCAGAACCGACTGCAGAACAAACGTCCGCAACTCAGCCGCTAGAGCCCCCAGCTAAGTCCCATAAAGCCTCAGGAGCCTTGGTCTTGCCCTCCGCCTCCTGACTCCATAAACGCTCAACCTCCATAGATGTGCCTTCCAGAGGAGCCAGTGGGGCAGGTTCGGTCACCTACCAGAGTGGGAGAGAATAACAACAGACTCGTGGGTTCTTCAACTGGTAGCAAAAGATCACTCAGTAGAACTCGTAGAAAGACCCCAAGAACACCTTGGGTCATTCATCCTCACCCCAACCACCTACACTTAGTGAGAGAGGAAATCATGTCCTTGCTGGCAAAGGCAGCAATAGAATCAGTTCCTGTAAAGCATCGGGGAAAAGGGTTCTACTTGCATTTCTTCCTGGTTACCAAGAAGACAGGCGACCTCAGACCAATTCTAGTTCTGAGCTCTCTGAGTCTCTTTGTTCAGTACAAGTGGTTCAGAATGCTGCCTCTTCCCAGTCTACTTTCTCTTACAGAAGAGTCAGTGGCTCTGCACCCTGCACATACAGGATGCTTACCTGCACATTCTGATTTGTCTGCCGCACGCACATTCCTCCGATTCTGTTTCCAGGGGAGCATTTCCAGTTCAAAACACTACCGTTTGGCCTTTCCTTGGCCCCAGTGTATTCACGAAATGCCTAACAGTGGTGGCAGTCTTTTGCACAGGCGGGGGGGCTAGTACTTCCCTACCTGGACAACTGGCTGATATCAGCCTTTCCAGGGAAGCCCTAGTCAACGATTTACACCTTACCCTAGACACTTTCCATCGGGTGGGAATTACAGTCAATTATGCCAACCCTTCCCAGCAGCTCCAGTTTATTGGGGCAGTTTTAGACAGTACAGGGCAAGGTTTTCCTACCACAAGACAGGGTATTTACCTTGCAGCACCAGGCACAAACGGTGGTCTCACAGAAAAGGGTACCAGCCAGATCGATCCTCGCGACTATTGGGGCTCATGGCGGTGGCCATACCTTCGGTTCCCCTGGTCAGACTCCACATGAGTCTCACAGTGGACCCTCAGAGTGCAGTGGGACCAGAGGGCAGATGAACTGGACCTCGAGATTATGATCTCTGATCCAATGGCAAACGATTTCTTGTGGTGGCTCAAACAGGACAACCTCTCCAAAGGGTTCCATTTCAATCAGATAATCCCTGACAAACCCTGATGACAGATGCTTCAGGTCTGGGTTGGGGAGCACATCTGGTCCTCACAAGACACAAGGTCTTAGGTCCCACATAGAATTGCCTCTTCATATCAACTTACTCGAGATGAGAGCAGTGTTGAATGCGCTGAGGCCTTTCACCACCTCATTTATCCGGTCATCTTATGATTCAGACAGACAACATGTCGTAGTCTGGTACATAAACAAACAAGGTGGAACCGCTTTTACTCCCTTTGCAGGAAGGAATGAGAGTGTGGTACTGGGCAGTCGACCATGACATTCATCTGACAGCAGTACATGTGCCAGGTGTCCAGAACATCCTGACAGATGCACTCAGCCGCATCGCGAGTCAGAGCACATGAGTGGGAGCTCAGACAGTTGGTGGTGAACAAAGTCTTCGAAGTGGGAAGGCCTCAAATAGATCTGTTCGCCTCCCCATTCAACACAGAATTACCAACCTTCTGCTCGCTCGCTCCAGGGAGTGGTGTTTTCTGGCGAGATGCGCTGTCTTTGCTGGAAGGGAGATCTTATTTAGAGAGGGCTCTTCAGTAGGTATTTACATATTGGACTGACCCAGCAGGCGTCGGGACCCCACGGAAAAATTTCTTACTAGCAGTCTCTGGCAGGGGACCGCCCAAGTCAGGTGACCGATTTAATGCGACATCAGTATAAAGGCGGTCCCCATGACCACCTTTCAGTTCTTTCCCCGTCTGCTTGTGAAAGTTCCTCACTGTAGAGTTCATCGCTCGTCAGTCTTTTCGTCGGTTAGTTTTGAACTTTTGACCAATTTTTTCGATTTTCTCTCTAATTACATCGTGTATGTCATCCCGATGTCTTCGGAATCGCATAAAAATAAGTGACACTCATGCAGTTCCCAGCTGCCGATAAGGACAGCCACTCCCTGTGCCTCTTCTGCCTAGGCCTGGACCATCCTTTGGAGAAGTGCCAGCACTGCCAGAAATTAAATTCAGCTACCTGAAAACGGAGGCAGCAGTCCCTGGAGGCCCATATTCTGAAGAAAAGATGGCATCCTTGGAGAAGGAGTTGAAAAAGTTGAGGCAGGTTTCCACTTCCCCGAAGGCCACAAAAGGAGAAGGACTGGGACTGGGACTCGAACTCCATGACCTCCACGACTCCGACTGGAATCGCGGTCTTAAAGGTAATGTCTCCTCAGGGACCGCTCCTGCGACAACCGTCTTGGCGGTGTCCAGAAAGTGTTGCCTTGTTATCGGGCTCGGGCCCTCTGGTACCCTCCGGGTAAAGGAGGCCTCGCTCTCGTGAAGGCGCGACCATGCGGCCTTCAGTGTCAGCAGGTATGCTAAGTCGGATGCCGGTACCACCGACATCTGCCCGGACAAGACTGGTAAGCTGCTGGCTCCTGCGAGGTGCGCACAGTAGTTCGTTCGCCTGACAAGGCCGCCACTCCAGCGTGGCCTTCCTCGAGCAAGGGATCCGATAAGTCTGACGCTCGCTTGTCTGATGCCCGCCCAGATCTGGCTGATAAGCCACATGTCAGCCCCTCCGACGACTGCCCAGCCAAGGAGCCCGCGCGGACCCCTTCGACCAATCAGACGCCCAGGCCCCAGCAACACCTGATGTTACCAACTGTGGTTCATGCATCCCTCTGTTGAACCCGCGGGATTCCAGTCCTCCCTCCCGATTGTCACGGAGGACCTGGATATGCTGCCATCAAGGCCCCCTCCTACTGGGATAGATACCCTGACGCCGGACCCTCAGATGCTGGCTCTGACGCCGGCCTACCCCTGGCCTACCCGACACCACTCAACATCCCCTTTCCAGACGGGCGCACCCATGCTGGGCCCGATGCCCGTAGTGCCACCTTTACCTGGCCCGCCTGCTTGGCCTTGCCAGGTGCCTCTGCCCCATCAGAGCCCCCTGGCACCCGGGTATCCAACACCACTAAATCTGGTGCTGCCTTACCTGGCACCACAGTATCCGATGCCACAGTACCAGATGCTGCTTTATCCGATGCCACAGTACCCGGCCTCAATACCCGGCGCCGGGTTTTCCACCATCGGGTTATGGATACTCTCTATATGGATATGCCCAGTATCCTATCTCCTCCTTCTCCGCCACCTGCACCCCAGTCGCCAGCAGACTTGAAGGGGACTCTGGCTGCTTGGTAGGCTGAGGCCAAGTCTCAGCTCATCAGGGAGGTAGAGTCTCGTCTACTGGTGCTGGACCTGCAGGATCCCCCACTCCAGAGACGAGAGAGTCCCTCCCCTTACCCAACACCAGAGGGAATCCCTCGGGTGCCAGGGCGGTGAGGACACGTTTCCCAGAGGGCTTCCTAAAGTCACCGTTCTCCCCGCACCAAGTCTTCCTCTTCTACATCGGAGACTTCTGACTGGACTCGGGATGCTCCACCGGATGACAAGCCCTGCATCTAGAATGACCCAGGCCAAGGACCCTCCAAGTCTTCTCCGGAGGATCTTTCTTTTCTGGAGTTATTGATAAAGATCCAGGAAGTTTATCAGTGGTAATCTCTGGAGCCAGATCCACAGCGTAAAAGCTCGCTGCCCACTTGGATCTGCCAGAGACCGCTCCTACATTGATTCCACCCTGGATAGAGCCTCATACAGATCTTGTTTCTACTATTTGGAACAACCATCCGCGTTAGCCCCCTTCCAAGGAAGGCAGATCGGCAATATCAGGCTCCTGAGGGAGTAGATTCTTTGAATATACATCCTAAGGCGAACTTGGTCATGATTACGCGCTCATGGCGCCTCCACTAACCCAAACATCTCGCTCGTCTCTGCCTGACAAGGAGTCTCTGCTTCTATACCAGTATGGGAAGAAGGTTTATGTGTCTTCTACCCTGGGTATTGGGGCCCTGAATTCTGTAGCTCATATGGGGACTACCAGAAGACCATCCTGAGTCAAATGGATCAAAACTGGACTCCTTCCTGAGCCTCAGATGAAACAGGAAGTGGCAGACCTCGTCCATTCTGCTCACGTACGGCCAGTCGGCACATACGCTTCGTGCCCTTACGGCGCAGTGGACGAGCTGATCGAGTTTGGTTTTCACCGTGAGGTCTTCGTGTTATGCCTGGCCTTGAGTGTCAGGTTTGGTCCTGAAGTGCACTCCACTATTCAGGATGTGCCCTTCAGGGTTCGGTGTTGATGTCAAGGACATCATAACCGATATGCAAGAGAAGGGTACTGCACTCCAGTCCGTGGACTCTTTGTACAGACCACCTCAGAGAGAGCCGCACCCTTTTCATCTACGTAACCGATAAAACCTAAACCACAGGGCAAGGGCCAACCAAGCGTCGCGCCCTCCCAGCAACCAAGACTCCTCCCAAAAGCCAGGAGCCTCGCCATGGTGCTGCCCAGACCTCCTGACCTTCTCCCACGGCCTCTGGACTCACCAGAGGAACCAGTAGGAGGGAAGTTCTCCTTCCATCTACCGGGTTGGGAGAGGATAACATCGGATGCTTGGGTGCTCCAGCTGATTGCAAAAGGTCACTCAATAGAGTTTTTCATAAACCACCCCAAAGACTACCACCCCATGTTGTCTTACTCCCAGGAACATCTTCCTGTGGTCCTAGCAGAAATCACCTCCCTTCTCTCGAAGGCGGTGATAGAACCAGTTCCCAACCACCTTTGGGGACGGGTTACTATCCTCTTCTTTATAGTTCCAAAGAACACGGGGAGATGTGAGGCCTATTTTAGACCTCAGTTCCCTGAACATGTTCATGGAGTACAAATGCTTCAAAATGCTCTCCTGCAGGGCCTTCTGCCTCTTCTTTGGCAGGGACTGTGACTTTGCGCTTTGGATATGCAGGATGCTTACCTGCACGTCCCCGCGTGTCCTTCCCACCGCAGATTCTTTCGATTTTTGTTTTCAGGGGTTCACTACCAATTCAAGGCCCTCCCATTTGGTCTTTCCTCGGACCCCGAGTGTTTACCAAATGCCTGTCTGTGGTAGCGGCCCACCTGCACTCCAGGAGTGCAGGTATCCCCATACCTGACGACTGGCTTCTGGTGGCCCTATCCAGGGAAGAGCTTCTACACTCCTTTCCCTCACCCTGCAGGTTTTCACCAGCTTGGGTATCACCATCAACCAGGCAAAGTCCATTTGGTCCCTTGCCAGATACTGCAATTCATTGGGTGATCCTGGACACGACCATCGGCAAGGCTTTTTGCCTCCGGACAGGGTGGACACCCTACAGACTTAGGCTCATCTTCTGTCCAGTCGCAGAAGGGTCAGAGCCAGGTGAGTCCTTCGCCTCCCGGGCTAATGGCAGCTGCTGTTCTGACAGGCCCATGCGCCGGCTCCATATGAGGATTTCTCAGTGGATGCTTCGATCTCAATGGGACCAAACACTGGACGACCCTAGACCAGGAGGTTCTAGTCTCCGATCCCATGGTCAGGGACTTGCAATGGTGGATGGTACCAGAGAAGCTTTCTCAGGAGTTCACTTCAATATCAGACCCACCTCCCAGACACTGACAACAGATACCTCAGAATAGGCTGGGAGCCCACCTTGGGTCTCACAAGACTCAGGGCAGCTGGTCCAGGCTTGAGCAGAATCTGCACGTAAATGTGCTCAAACTCAGAGCAGTCCTGTATGCATTCTAGGCCCTGCACTCCTCCTTTCTCCCGGTCATTTAACCATTCAGACAGACAACGTGTGTGATCTGGTACATCAACAAGCAGGAGGAACGTCTCCTACCCTCTGTGCAAGGAAGCAGTGAGAATTTGGAGCTGGGCTACCCAGCACAACCTTTACCTGATGGCGTTCACGCTCCAGGACTAGAAAACAAGCTGGCAGACCACCTCAGTCGGTCCTCAGCCAGGGCTCACGAATGGGAACTGGATCAAGAGGTAGGAGACGACGCCTTCCTGCTTTGGGGAACCCCTTAGGTAGACCTGTTTGCATCTCCTCAAAACACAAAACTTCCGCCTTCTGCTCGTTCGCTCCAGGGCGAGACATTTTCTAAGGACGCTCTGTTTCTCGACTGGAGGACAGATTCATCTATGTCTTCCCTCCAGTTCCCTTAATTCCGTGGGTCCTGCACAAGCTCAGAACAGAGGGAGCACGTAAAGATCCTCATTGTTCCATTCTGGTCCAGACAAGTTTGGTTCTCTCTTCTGCAACAATTTTCAGAGGAACTTCCACTTCCTCCTCTGTCACAACACTTGTTGACCCAGGATCAGGGGACTTTTGTCCATCCAGGTCTCAAATCCCTCATTTGCATGCTGGCTCCTGCAGACGTAGCTCAAGCCCAGTTCTGGTTTTCTCCGCCGTAGCAGATATTCTGGTGAAGGCCAGAAAGCCTTCCATGAGGTCCACCTATGCCATGAAGTGGAATCGATTCTCTGTTTGGGCCTCATCAAAGGACTTGAGCCCTTCTCTTGCCCAGTTGACAAGAGTCCTGGACTACATGCGTCATCTCTTCGATCTGGTGTCAGCCGTTCCTCTTTAAAGGTTCACATGACAGTGATTTCAGCTCACCATGTCCCTTCGGAGATGGGACTTTCGCCAATTGGAAGTCTCTAAGACATTCCTCAGAGGGTTGTCCATTTAAGACCCCCATCCGCATTCCTGCTCCTCCTTGGGACTTGAATTTTGTTCTCAGAAGCTTACTCTGCCCCTTTCAAGCCGGCAGCTTCAGCAGATTTGAAGTTCCTCTCTTGGAAGACTCTTCCTAGTGGCCATTACTTCAGCTTGAATGGATTTCCGAGCTTTAGGCCTTGATGTGCAAAATCCTGTATTTGATTTTTCACAAGGAACATGTGGCTCATGCACCAGCCCCAAGTTTCTCCCTAAGGTGGTGGCGGAATCTACACTGAATCAATCCATTGAGCTACCTGTTTTCTTTACGCAGCACTCCAGTCAAGGGGAGTACTTTTGCATACTTTGGATG
The DNA here is from genome assembly GCA_016271365.2 of Neoceratodus forsteri. NCBI lineage: Eukaryota > Metazoa > Chordata > Ceratodontiformes > Ceratodontidae > Neoceratodus > Neoceratodus forsteri. Next base: position 493,335,656 of record CM028131.1, on the reverse strand, counting down.
GTCATAGAATACTGAGATACTATACCACTAGGACTAAGGATCTCAGGAAATCGGATCAGCTTTTTGTCTGTTTTGCTCACAAAGAGAGGGCAATGCAGTTTCGAGCAATCCCTATCAAAATGGTTGGCTCGTTGTATCACTTTCTGTTATGACAAATACAAGACCCTGCCAGGTCAAGTCAGAGGTCACTCCACCAGAGGAGTAGCTGCCTCTGGGCTTGTTTCAAGAATGTGTCAGCGGCAGACATCTGCACAGCCGTAACTTGGACTTCTGTCAATACCTTTATGAAACACCATAGTTTGATATTGCCTCTCGCCATAGAGCAGGCTTAGGGTTGGCTGTACTTCAAGGTGGTCTTTCATAAGACCTGCTCAACCAGAGGTTCCATTATTTGGATCATTTTCCTCCTCCCAGTGCTTTTCCTTGTTCCAGACTGCTTGGGATTCAGTCCTATATGTAAATAACTATTGCAAGAGCCCTCTCAGTAAGATAGTACAGTTATGTAGAACTTACCGTAACAGTAGATCTTGAGAGGCTCTTCACAATAAACTGTGCCTTCCTACCCTCCATCCCCTTAGCTTTTTAGCTCCTTTTCCAGGAAGGAAAATATCCGCTTCTCTCTCGCTTTGCCTCTTTTGGCCCTTGGTGGAAAGAACTGGAAGCGGCGTAGGGAGACGCCTAATACCGATATCGCGACGACGCCGGTCACCTGACGTGGGGACGGTCCCCGCCAGAGACTGCTAGCTAGAAATTTTTCCGGGGGTCCTGATGCCTGCCGGTCAGTCCAATATGTATATACCCACTGCAAGAGCCTCTCTCGAAGATCTACTGTTACAGTAAGTTCTTACGTACTGTACTGTTCATGTACGCCTTCCTCCACTTCCATTGATCCAGACAGTTCTAATGAAACTGCAGACAGAAGGAGCTCAAGTAATCCTCATTGCTCTCTCTCTGGCCGAGACAAATTTGGGTCTCTACTGCAGCAACTGTCAGTGGAATCTTCCTTTCCACGCCGGTTTCCCAAAATCTCTTGACTCTGGAACAGGGGACACTGGTTCATCCAGGTCTCAAGTCCCTTCATCTGCATGCATGGCTCCTTCTGACACAGCAGCTGCCCACGCCGGTTTCCCGAGGTAGAATCTTAAGTGAAGCCAGGAAACCTTCCACCAGAGCTACATACGCCATAAAATGGAAAAGGTTTTCCATCTGGGCAGATCAAAAGGGATTGAACCTTTTTCTTGTTCAGTCACAAAGGTCTTAGACTACATACTTAACCTTTATGACTTGGGTCTTAGTTATTCGACCCTAAGGTCCACCTTCGCCATTTCTGCCTATCATATTCGATGGGACAAAAGACTTTGGCACAGTTAGAGGTAAAGGTATCCAAAACCTTTCTGAAAGGGATTCTTCTTCTGAAGCCCCAATCAGGAGCTGTGCTTCTCATTGGGACCTAAACTTCATTCTCCAAAAGCTCACCCTGCCACCTTCAGCCGGCAGCTGTGTGACATGTGCTACCTCTCTGGAAAGTGCTTTTGCAGTGGCTATCACTTCAGCTTGAAGAATGTCAAAACTTCAGGCTCTCGTGTGTATGATACCTTATCTGATATTTCACAGAGACCAGGTGGCTCTGCAGACTAATCCCAAGTTCTACCCAAGGTGGTATCTGAATCCGCTTGAATCAATCCCTGGACCTGCCGTGTACTATCCGAATACTCCCAACAAAGGAAGCTCTTCTGTATACTCTAGATGTACACAGAATTCTCAGGTGCCGAGACGGACAGGACTAAGTTCCTCCATAAATCTGACCAATTGTTTGTTTCCCTTGCACTCAAAGAGAGGCGAGCAGTTTCTAAACAATGTTTGTCCAGCTAGTTGGCAACTGCATTACCTTCTGTTACCAGAGTACCACAAAACCCTTCCGGTCAGGTTAAAGGACATTCAGCCAGAGGCGTGGCTGCTTCTACTGCTTGTTTCAGGAATGTTTCAGCTGCAGACATTTGCACAGCTGCAACTTGGAGTTCTGTCCATACTTTTATCAAGCATTATAGCCTGGACCTTGCGCCGAGAGCTGAAGAGCGGGCTTTGGCCTTGCTGTCCTACAGGGCTCCTTTCATGAGTCCCTTAGAGTGGCTAGGAAACTGTCTCCTGCCTCCCTATGTCTCAGACCTGTCTCAGGTCAGTGCTTGGGACTCGGTCCTACTTGTGAGTATCTACAGCAAGAGCTCTCTCAAAGTAAGATAGTACAGTTACGTAAGAACTTACGCAACAGTAGATCTTCGAGAGAGGCTCTTGCAGTAGGTACTGCTTTCCCTAACCCAACCTCCCCGAGCTTCCTTATGTGGTTTTCATATTGTGCCTTTAGGCTCCAGAGCCCTCTCCTTTTCTCCTGTCAAACCTCTACAGGTCTCTGGCAGGAGATCTGAAAGGTGGGCATGGGGACCGCTCCATATATAGCATCATGCTGATGTCCCCACCGGACACTGTTAGCTAGAATTTTTCCATGTGGTCCTGATGCCTGGCGGCTTAATCCTACTTGTGAGTATCTACTGTTCACAGTAAGTTCTTGCGTAACTGTACTTTTGTGCCTCACGTATCAGCTGGCAGATTGTTCCACTACTCCGCACCCTTTCTGTAAAATAAAACTTTGTCACTTTCCTCTTAAACCTCAGTTTCCGCTCGTTTCCCTGTGTTATTGGTCTGCTTCTTATGCTAAATAGTTCCTTACAGTTTACCTTGTTCTTTCCTTTCGGAATTTGAAAGTGTCTGTCATGTCTCCCCTCTCACATCTGGCCTCTAGCAGTGCATACTTAACCACTAGGTAGCGCTATACCTAGAGTTAGTACCCCCTACCTTGCTGGCAGAAACAAGGTTGAGGGCCTGGGTTCCCAGACTTAACTTTAGCATAATACCTGGTACAACCCTCTGGGATGCTGAACTCCACCCAGGTTACAAAGTCCACCCCAAGCATGACCCAATGACATTTCCCCACAATTCAAGCATTTTACCATTCGATGGCTCTCTAATAATATGCTAACAAGGCAGGATCTGCAAAAACAAATAATTTTATTTACAAGGGAGGTCTAGGAGAAGGGAATGCAATAGAGGCCATGCATTCACAATATTTACAGTGGGTTGAACTTTGATAAATTGCCAGCTGGGTAGTTTAGTGCAGTTTAAATTCACTTTTCAGAATGGTATTTTACCCACCAATCTTGGCATAAAACCAGAGCCCAGGCTATCTTAACTAACTGTATAAGACATCTCATTTTCAGCATTACCCACACTGGTACCAGTATCCTATATGGTGCAAGGCCCCACAATCCCACACAACCCAGGTAGCCAGTAACTTTAAACTTTTAAACATGGTGCAGGCCTGATGGACGGTGCAGCTGTTCATAGAACAGCATAGTTGGCCCTTAGGAAATTAAAAGGGTTAATTTCAGGCGGCTTGTTAGGGCTGTGTGGAGCCTACCAGCCTCATTGGGATCGCTTCTGTAGCGCTGGAAAATGGCCGATCAGGAATCTTATGTTGAACTTTGGAAGTCTCCTTCTGAAAGCCCGCCGGAACGTGGAACCCTCCCTTTATGATCGGCCGCCATAGAATAACAATAGCCAATATTTTGGCTGTTACTTCTGCATTCCATGGCGTGAACTGTGCATGCGTGACTGCACACATGTGCAGTTCTGCTGGCGCCATCATGTGAATGGCAAATGCCATCCGCTGCCTTCAGCCACCGTGCATCCGAGAACAGTCCCTCCTCTTTCTAATCGCGCCGAATGTGGCCTCTTTGTCCTGCTGCTCTCCCACAGAACCAGCTGGGCTCCTACTCGTTGCTGCCAATGCAGCGAAAACCATCCTCCTTCTCTCCTTCATGCATCGCCAGCGATGCGGCAGAAATCAGCGCCACTCCTTCACGTGGCACAATGGGAGCCTGCCCCAGTGTGCCCAAATGTCTGCTTTTTTTGTTGTTTGTTTTAACTGAAATAAAGTTAATACAGTGTCGCAACGTGTTTTTCCATTTTTTTTTTATTTGGCACACTGGAATCCCAGTGTGCCTAAATGTCCGGTTTTTGGTTTACCTGTAAATAAAGAAATTTTTAGCTGTGAAAAGAAAACAGTCCTCGTTGTCACCCAGTCCCCTCCCACTGAGCACCCACCTCCCTGCACCCCCACCCCATACTTACCGCCGTGAGGTCGGTGCTTATCTCTCTGGACCGACATGTCTGCACTCTTCAAAGCTGAACCGCGAACTGAAGAATCAAAGGTTAAGTGTGCTATGACTTCCAGTTCCGTATGGCATGCTGAACACGGGTTGAGAGGCTCCACCAAGATGCACACAAAAAGGGCTTAAATCTATATAAACCCCTTTAATTTCAGCCTTTAAGTAGGCAAGAAATACTTCAGACCTTTGCCTGCAAGCCATAATATGGCAAAACAAAACCGAACAGATTCCAACCATTTGTCGAAATGATCAAGGGAGAGGACCACATGTCAGACAACGGAGAACAACACAATAGGCCCTCTACAGCCTCCAATATTCAAACATCAGCCTCCTCTAACAGAACAAAAAGCTCTACAAGAAAACAACCAGACACTAATTTAGAAACAGTATTTCAGGCGATCACGGATTTCAGGGGAGAGGTTCATGAGTCGCTGCAAGATCTCAAGACAGAATTAAGCACTTTACAAGGAGGTATGACTGCAGCAGACCACCAAGTCTCTTTGAATACCACCAGACTTGACAACTTCGAGAAGACTATGAAAACTATACTGGCGAGAATTGGCAATTTCTGTTTGCCAGGAAGATGCTGAAAATCGTGGCAGAAGGAAGAATATAAGAATATTTGCCCTGCCTGAGAACGAAGAAGGTAATGATTCCAGGGCCTTGGCAGATTACCTCCTGCGATTACTACTCGATTTGAATCCTGATTTTCATTTGGACATTGAGAGGGCTCATAGAGCACTAAGCCCAAAACCTTTACGACCCAAGGCTAGGTCCCATTCTTTTGTCATCAGATTTCTCAGTTACCAAACGAAATGATTTTAAGGAAGGTCTGGCAGAAGGGTAAAGTAATGTGGGCCAACAACGTTTACTCTTCGATAACGATTATGCTCCAGCAACTCAGAAGCTAAGAAGAGATTACAGCCCACTCTTCCCTTCGCTGAGCTCAGAAGATTCGCCTGCACTCTATACCTGGCAAGGTTAACTGTATTTCTCCCATCTGGCCAACACACGATAATTCAGCTATTGAAGCAACAACAGATCTATTGAAAAGGGGAGTGATCAATGAAAAATGGCAGAGACAGTTAAAACTAGATTAGGACAAACTAGTCAGTCAGAACAGAAGGCGCTCCAAACATCGCAACTGCAAATAACGGATATACTAAAACGACTCCAGCAGTACCGAATCCTACCTTGCCTACCTGAAAGTCCACCAGAATGAGGGGTAATTGTTCCTAGTTTCGGTTATGGCTGTAGATTATCTCCTGAGACGATATTGGGGGCTGCTGGTGAGTGAGAGATGAGGAACTGGATGAGGGCATCTCTAAGGGATTCAGGCAACAATAATTAACTTAAATTTCCTCTTTAGTATTTGGCTAATTGGTCTCGGGTTGCTAGTGGATCACTTGTAGCTCCTGGATGGCGGAGAATTTACTCAGGCTCAAGAGCTAAGATAAGGAGACTATGGCCTCTTCTCATGTTTTTCCTTTATTGTTTCCTCCTCACGGGGCCTTTTCCCCTTCTTAAGTTTGGTTGGTATAACCCTCACCAAATCGTTAGGGAGGATCCTGCCTAGACCGAAAAGAGGTGTGGTGTCACGGAGTTATGGAGGGAAGATACCAAGATTAGGAAGAAGATAATATTTCAGCCCTTGTGAAATGCATTGACTTGGTCTCCTCTCAAACTGCAGTAGAGGGAGAACTGGTATATAATATTGTACTCACCATAATGACTTTATAGGAAAGTTTGGAAACTTTTCTGATCTCAGGACCCTTCATATTTTGACCCGCTTTAAAAGAGTTGTGTGGGGTACATGGTTTAAGACTGTAATTTTAAGATTACCCACTAGGCGCTTTTCATCCTTTCTAAGGCAAGCGAGTAATGTAAAGCCAGTATATTTGATCATTAGGTGTGAGCCTACTTGGACAAGGCTCGAAAATGCCACTAGGGCTATTGTATTTACTCAGGTATCTTTTTGCCCAGATACAGTATAACGCTTCAGACTCCTCTTCTGCTCTAATGGAGATAAGGATAGAGGGTTTCCGGGAGCTTAGTTGAGCACCTCCCAAGTGGGAGTCATTTTGTATAAAGTTTTTGTTAAAGTTCACGATTAAGTACAGTTATTACATACAAGTTGTTCAGTTTTACTGTTTGTTTAAGGGAATAATGGGAGGGAGGCATCTTGACAGTCATTTACCAAGTTTATATTTTAAAGGTATGCAATAGCCTAATGATACGACATTTACTATATTTAGTTCTTGATATGGTTAGATGGTATTTCTGGGCTAAAAAGACTTAATAAGAGAACTCGATTGCTGGATACCATGGGGGTAAAAATACATGAGTCAGGACTAAATCATTTTATTGTTATATTGTCTATATATAAGACAGTGGATTCTTCATAGTGGACACTGGACCGCTGATCCTTGCTGGGGAATAGTCTGGAAAGGGAAAACTTTCCTCCACCCAGGAAAAGAAAACACAGATAGTCTGAAAAGAAATAATGGTGTCAGTGGAACCAAGCAAAATTATATAATTAAATATTAATGGGCTTCATGATACTATAAAAGATCTTGCCTCAAACAATACCTGAATAAACAGAAGGCGGACCTCATTTATCTTCAGGAAACTCACCTCACGATATTGAGCACAAGAAGTTGGCCTGGGGTGATATAGGTTATAGCCTCTCACATCCAAGGGGAGAAAACGAGGAGCAGTAATTTAAATTCCATCAACAACCCCCTGGAAATGCTAAAGACCTATGTTGATGCCTAAGGTTGTTATGTGTAATTAGACAGGGTTTACTATATGGCCACAACACTACCCTAGCTTGTATCTATCCCCCCAAGAGAAAATGTCCATTATTGAAAGGTTTTATATCTACATTGTTAGACTACCTACAGGGTCAGTTGATCCTGGAGGGGACATCAACATGACTCTATCCCACATTTGGATTGTTCTAATCAAACAGACACATAGTAAAATACAACAGTAAAACATTTTAAGAAAACATTGGACCATCTGGGCATTATTGATGTTTGAGACGTTTATTCCCTCTACCCCAGGTTATACATATTTTCAGTCATTTTAAATCTTATTCCTGCCTAGATTATTTTATGGTGACACGCAAACATTTTTCATCAGTTCAGGATATGACAATAGGCTTAAATTACTGTCCGATCACCACCCTTAATCCTGAAATTGGATGTGGGTCGGAAAAGAAGAGGATTTTATGGAGATTAAACCCATTGAGCTCCAAAGATAAGGAATTCCAGGAGATAAAAAAAGAAGAAACCACTTTTACTCAGAAAATGATTCTCAGGACATTATGTAAGCAATACTATGGGATGCTATGAAAGCAGCGTGAGAGGGGAGATCATAGCCTATACTTCAAAGACAGATAAAGAGAGGCAAGGCACCTTGAATTATCAGAACAGCTACTGAATTATCAGATGCTATATAGAGAGGGAGATACTGAATTACAACAAAAATCAGGGACGCAAAGGCAGAGTTACAGAAAATGATAGATAATAAAATACAACAATCACTAATATATTTAAGACAGACTGTTCACGAGGGGGTCTCTGGGGCCTAGAGATTAGCTCAAACTCAGAGCTAGGAAAACTACCTCTACAATCCTGAAACTTAGAAACCCTATACAGCATGTAACGACCACTCAGATGCTCATATATTAAAGACTTTCTCAGAGTATTATACTAACCTATACTCACCGGAAACACCCCTGATGTGCCAGAAATATCAACATTTTTAGACCAAATACCCTACCTACCCTTTCTTCTTCTCAAATCCGAGTCTTGAAATACCCATAACTCAGTTGGAAATCCAGGAGGCTGTTAAAACCTGAATCCGGAAAGTGTCCAGGTCCCGATTTTACATGTGAGTGGTATAAGATTTTAAAATGAACTAACCCCAAAACTGCTCACCTTATTTAGGGAGCTAGCCCATGAGGAGTCCTTCCACCATCGTGGATTATGCCACCATTGCCCTGATACCCAAACCGCATAGAGATCACTAGATCTCGCATCTTATAGATCTATTTCCATTCTAAACATAGACTATAAGATATATACAGCCATTTGGGCATCCAGACTTGAGCATATACTACTAAAATTATATAATCGGATCAATCAGGATTCATTAAGAATAGGAGTACTACAGATAATGTTCATGAGGCTCTTATACTTCAGGAATATGTAAGGACAAGGAAAATTCCATCAGTTTTCATCAGTCTGGATGCTGAAAAGGCTTTCGAACAAGTCTATTTGCCATTTTTGTGGAGGACTCTCTCGAGGCCTTTCACTTTCTGGCTTCATTTATCACCTCTCTTAACAAATTATATAAATCCCAAGGGCCTATGTCCGAGTAATTGGAATCTGTCTCCCCTCCCTGATTAAACTAGGTAGAGGTACAAGACAAGGGTGCCCCTATCACCTTATTTATTCACATTATATTTGGAACCACTTGCAGCAAAATTGAGGAGCATTATCTCAGTAGAGGGATTCCAATAGCACAGCAAGAACATAAAATAAATATGTTTGCTGATGACATTTTTAACCCTATTATCCCAACCCCAGTCAATCCCGACAGCCTGGCAAACTCTGAAGTAATATGAGATACTGGCAGGTTTTAAATTGAACACAACAAAACAGAGATCTTGGTCTTTAATTTTATTCCTTCCCAACAATTAAAAAAAGAATACCTATTTAAGTGGCATACTACGAAAATAAAATACTTGGGACTTAACATTCCTCTTAACCCAGAGGTGCTAGAGATTTTAAACTATGAACCCCTCACTACCACTATTCAAATGGACATGGAAAGATGGTCCACCTTCCTTACTCCCTTCCATCAACGGATAGAGATTGTTCGTATGAACATACTCCTAGATTACTCTATTTAATTCAAAACATCCCTTTGTACCGGCACATGTTACTTTAAGTCATGGGACAAATTAATCTCACGTTTATTTGGGGTAAGGGACGTCTCAGGATACAGCTATCTATCCTTAAACTATCCTTAGCTCAGGGAGGATTTAATCTTCCGGATTTTAAATTGTACTCTAAAGCGTCATTTAGTAGGGTAATGCTGATTTGGTTGACAGACCCTACTCGACCCCTGGAAAGATATCAATTCCATCTAAATGATCTATTTGATATTAAAAATTATTTTCTTTTCAGAAGAGAGTCTCTGTCACCCACTACGTTAACTAATATTACGGCTCAAACTTACAAATGTTGGAGACGTATAAGAAACTAGGCTACTTTTTGTAATATATATGAATATCTTAAATTATTTAATTTCAGAAGATGTTTCATTTGTACCCATACATATGGAGTCTACGTTCCAGGAATGGAGAAAATTAGGCCTTTCACATTTTTCCAGTTTTTATCCCCTCAAGGGATACTCCTTTCAATAAATTACAGTCCCAGTATAGTCTTCGAGATCAGATTTATTTTGTTACTTCAGGTTAGGAACCATATAGTTTGAAACCGAATAATGCAACCTAGGATTCCTGCATCCAGCCCCGGAACTTTTCATATTACTTACTGAAGCTATAAGGGAACTTGGGTAAACATTTAATAGGCATGATGTATAAGGGATGGAGAAGTGAACAAAATAATCTACTGAATCTATACTACAGGAGTGGAACAGAGATCTTCATTTAGAAACAACTTTGAAGGAGTGGAGGGATAAGCTTTGAGTGTGGTGAGGATCACTTCTCATTTTGGAGGGAATTTGTGTGGAAGTGTCGTTCTCTTTTTAGAGCCCCGGTTCTGCTCAAGTTCCTTCCAGAGGAGTGTGGAGTCTGCTGGCGAAAGTGTGGATGCCCGAGGCGGACGCTGGGACACACATTCTGGCAGTGTCCTTGCCTGATGCCCTTACTGTTTTCCTACAAGCGGAGCTTACTGCACTGTTAGGACAGATAATGGAACTTACGGCTGAGCAGGTTCTACTGGGGATCTTTCCAGACCATTCCCCTTCATGGGAACAAACCTTTTACCTCCCAGTCTTTTATGCCAAAAGTCCATTACTGGCAGGTAGATGACTAGTGCAATTCCAACAGTTTCAGAATGGAGATCTATTATGTCCGACTTACATGCTATAGAAAACCGTAATGCAAAAATTCAAGGAAAGGCTCCAGCATACATGATGAGATGGCAGGGATGGGTGTTTCACTGAAGCTTTGTGGATCCGATTTCTGCCCTAGTCTTAACTACTTTTACGGGGGACCGAACGGTTATAGAAAAGAGAAGTCAATTGAGCGGGAGGATCTACCAAGAAATTTGAAATTTATTTTCTGGCTATAACGTATAAGAATGAACAGAAAAGGTACAAGGGGTACATAAAGAAAGTTATTAATAAAATGGAGTTGGAGCTTTATTTAATCTATGATCCCAGTCTTAAAAGTTGTATAACCATTACACCAACCCTTTAAACTTTTTGGTGGATAATAAACTGTCAATAATATACAAAAAGCTGAAAACATGTAGCAATATAATGAAATGTTCTCTTGACTTAAGTGTAACAAAAACTTTTCATAAAAAAAAAAAAAAGTGTTCTATAATGCCATTCAATGGGGTTTCTACTTATTGTGATAAATGAGCAATTTTTTGGAATTTTGACCCAGTTTTCAACATGGGGCTTTGGGACCCCACCTCGTCAAAACTTTCATTGTCATTTCGTTGCTCGGTCCTAAAGGTGATTTCAAATCAGTACTGATTATATATTTTAATTGTACAACAGAAGTCTTTAGCCCTCCATTGATGGAGTCGACCATGAGCGGGTCAGGTGACAGTAAGGAGACTTCATATGGAAAGCTGTTCAGTTGCCGCCCTCCCCAGAGGGTCTACAAATGGACAGTCCAGTGCTCAGTGAGATGGCGGTCCCATCAGAAGCATAAAAGGAAATGGTCCCATTCTCATCGTTATTGGCCTCGAGTTCTTGACACACAGGTCAAAGAAGAAACTGCATCAGTCGGTCACCCTCTGGTATGTCTGGCCTGATGCGGTCAGTTATTAGGGCCAGCTGCCAGTTTCCACCTATCTCGGAGTCGCTGGTTTCTGTCTCTGGTAACCGACCTCCTCGACACGGAGCCCTTCCCCACCTATTGGAGGAGCTTCCGTTGAGCAGCTTCACCAGTGGGTTGCTCTTATGGAACAGTGGGCTCGGAGGTTGGTCAGTTGCAGCAGTCAGTCCGGCCTTGGGGCCTTTGGGCCATTCGGTTTCAGACAGACAGGTAGGGCAGTTGGGCCTTCCTAATTGTGCAGCACCTTCTTCAGTGTTTATCCTCATCACATGGCTGCGCTGGGGTCCACACCGATGCCTCTATCTCCTGCCATTTTCCCTCTTTTACCTCAAATCGCAGTTTTGGAGCCCTTGGACACTCTCCCGGCGCCCACAGGCTCTCTCCGTGCCCGTCTACCCAGCACCGGCGAGACTCTCTTGGCGCCCGTTACTGCTGCAAGTGCACATGGCGTCTCTTCAGCTAGGCCTTCCTCCTTGTTCTCAGCGCTGCTTCCCCACGGCTCCAGGGACTGGTGCGGTGCCGGACGGCTCTCAGGGCTTCTGGACTCGATTCTTTCTTCTTCTGTTTCTCCTCCTGATTTTCACTCCTTTCCTGTCTATACAGTCCCCTGGACTGTCAGGAGATGATTTTGAGCCTGATCCAGATCTTCGCCTGGGTGATGATGTTGATGACACTGCCCTGGGGCAGGTATCAATCCTCCTGCAGAGCCTGTGGTTGAAGACCTTTCCTTTAAGTCTCTGCTCAAAATTTTAATTCTACTCTTTCTCTCCAGACTACAGAAATTGATCCTGGGAGGCTTTTGTGACTCAGTATCTTCATGTCCGAGATCCTTTGGATTTAACTCCTCCAGTACAGCCCTCTTCGAGACCCTCTCTCAGATGGTGTGGAAGAATCCGCTCTCATTCCTTCTGTGGCCAAGTCCATAGATAGGAAGTATGCCCCTCCAAGGATCGCCCCATTTGGGCCTCACAAGCCTTTGCTGATGCCATTGTAGTCTTTGCAGAGAACAATAAGGCTGTCCTTCCTCAAGGATCTACTGCCCGACCAATGAATAAAGAATCTCACTAAGATAGACACCTTAGGTAAGAGAGTCTTTGCTGCCTCAACCCTGGTATGTGCATTGCCAGTTACCAGGGGCTATTTTTCTCAATATGAGTATGTACTTTGGCATTCCGCAAAGAAATGGTAAAAGCTCTGCCTGAATCGGAAGTTAGCTCAGAGCTACTCCAGACCATAACTAGGGTATTGAATCCAATAACCAACAGGTTAAATCTGCAATGGACGTCTATGATACTGCCTCCCAGGCGGCAGCAGCTGGCATCTGCACCTGCTGCCTCTGTTGGTTACAGACATTGGGCTTTATGAATGACACCAGCAGCAGGTCATGGCTTTACCATTTGAGGTATGTATCTGTTTGGGCCTCAGGTGGAGCAAGCTCTGGAAGCCACGCAGAAGACCAAGTCTGCCATTAAGGCGGCTAGACCTGCACCGCCCCTCCCAAGGGGTGTGAACAAGCGTCAGTTTCACAACCCTCAGCCACAAAAGAAAAGCGCAGCAGAAGGCACAAGGCCCCAAAGCGCCCACTGCCACCTTCTGAGTTTCTGGCCCAGGTCCCACCTCAGCTGCCTGAGGGGGCTCCTCCTCAGTGTGGGAGGACATCTGTCTTGGTTCTACAATCAGTGGAATTCTGTAACATCAGACAAATGAGTCCTTCGGATAATCCGTGAGGGGTACTCTCTCAATCTTCAGAAACCCCTCGGATCATCATCCCAAATGACAGCCCAGGCTGTCGGCAGTACAGTCAGACCTTCTTTTCTGAGGTACAAGGCCTTCTGAACAACAGGGCAGTAGAAATAGTTCCGCTGGATCAACGAAACACAGGTTTCTAGGGACATGGATATGTTGTTCATCCACACTTATTGGCAGGTATCCTTGCCGCTTTAAATCTTGCTGGAAGGTCTTCAAGCTGGCTGCTCCCACCACCGGTGGTAAAACTCTCGGCTCCGCCCATGATGCCAGATCTTCCTTACCGCTTGGAAGCTCAGGTTCCCTCATAACGCTCTGCGTATAAGACTGGTTCCTATTTCTTCAGTTTGCAGAAATTACTTTTAAGGTTTTCAAGACTTGGTCACTTATTTCCCTCACGGCTGCGATGGACAAATCGACTCCCAGTTTCGGAGGTGCCCATGCGGGCAGAAGATGTCTCGGACGGATCCGCACTCCGTGCATCTACTGCTTGGGCCTTGGGCGCGACCCACGGGCTTGCGACCTGTGCTCTTCTTTTTGACCTCGTCCTGGAAGACCGTGCCGTCCGTCTACAACTGGGCTGACCAAACGTTATCCTCCGTAAAGTCGAAGAGGCCCGGTTGGCGGCTTTGTGCTCGGGCGGAACAGCTTGAGCAGATGATCGCTCGAGAGGAGGCGGCGCAGGCCGCATCTTCGTCTTCCTCGGCGCGCATTTATCCCGCTCTCCCTGGGATCCTCCTATTCAGATTCTTTTAAGGAGCTCTGTCTCTCCCTCTCCACTAAGGGAGAGGGACCAACATCTTCAGGACCTTCCTCTCGGTCCAAGAAGAAGGACCACACAAGTAAGTCCCTCCGTCGCCGCTCTTGGGAGGCGGGAGAGGTCCCTCTCACTGAGTAGTCGACCATCGACTTGGTCGATCCTTCGGCTTTGGCCACTGGCTTCACGGTGTCCCGTCAGTTCAGTTGACCGAGACTCCATCGAGCGCGGTCGAGATTTTCTCGACCTGTTGGATGGGCTGTCGACCGGTGAAGCGGAAACCCTCACTCCCGGTTCCCCGGCGGTGGTTGAGGTGTCCGTGGACTTGCCCGTGCTCTGGTTCCGGAGTCCACGGTTGAGCCTTCGAGCGAGGGAGAGTGGGTTTCCGCCCTACCTCCGTCCCTCCTGGAAAAGCCGAGGTTCGCGGTCCGGTCTTGGACTTCTTCTCGGTCCAGCCGATCCCGCCGTCACGAAGCGGTCGGTCTCGGCACCGTGGCAAGCGGCACCGCCCGCTCATCCCTGGATCCTCCTCCTCAGGCGGGGAGGCTTGGCACAAGTTGCGTCGACGACACGAGGATCTCATGTGGCAACAGTTTCTTCTGTCCGGGAGCAAGCCGGCGTCGTCACCTTCCCGGCTGTCAAGTGGCTGTCACGGGCGGCGGAAGCAACCCCTCACCTTAGCTGAGGCGCCTGCTTCCATGCCTGTTGCTCGGCGAAACCAGCTGCCCCACCGATTCCAGTGGAACCTCTGCCTCCACAGCCGTTGTTTGGGGCTCCGACCAAGAATTCTCGGTCGGCCCAAGGTCTGCCCTATAGGCTGTCTGTCACCCTCACTCTCGATCGCCTCGGCAGGTGGAGGGTGGCTCAGGCCCAAGGCAGCTCTTTGCGGACTCCTCTGGGTCAGCGACGAGTCCTCCCTGTTCTCCAGGCGGGTCGACTTGGGTATATGTTGTTCATCCACCGACCACCGACCTCCCGGCTTAGACACAACCTGAGCTTCCAGCGGCAGATCTGGCGTCATGGGGCGGAGTCGAGAGTTTACCACCCGGTGGGTGGGAGGAGCCAACTGAAGACCTTCCGCAAGATTTAAAGCGGCAAGGATACCTACCAATAAGTGTGGATGAACAACATATACCATTCCTAGAACTCCTGTTACAGGTGAGTAACCTGTATTTCTACTCCCATTACTTTCTGGTCCCGAAGAAAACCGTGGCATGCACCCATTCTGGATCTCAGAAAATTAAACAAGTTCTTTCACAAGGAGAAGTTCAAGATGGTATCATTAGGTACCCTGCTACCTTTCTTCATCGACACAATTGGCTAGCCTCCCTGGACATGCAGGATGCCTACCAACACATTCTCATACACCCAAAGCACCACAAATACCTAAGGTTCATGGCATTGTGTCAACACTATCAGTTCAGAGTCCTGCCCTTTGCGCTATCCACAGTGGCTTGAGTTTTTACAAAGTGTTGTGCAATTCTCAGGCGCACCTCAGGAAAATTGGAATATAAGTGTTTCCATATCTGGACGACTGGCTTCTAGCAAGTCCTCAGACAAGAGACTCTGGAGACTGTGGCACGGCCTCAGACTTCCTCACGTCCATGGGAGTCCTACTGAATCTCAACAAGTCGCAGTTGCAGCCCTCCCAGAAGCTCCTCTTCATAGGAACTCTTCTGGACACCTCCTGTGCAAAGGCTTTTCTTCAGAGGACAGAAGGAGCAATATCTTACAGATGGCCCGATACATCAGAGAACACAGCTTGGTTCGAGCTATCTCGATGCAACAGATGCTGGGCCTCATGACATCCTCGGTGTTCACTGTACCCCGAGCTTGTCTCCACATGAGAACCTCTCAGTGGATGCTCAGTACTCAGTGGTCCCCAACCACTCACCCTCAGTCCTTTCTCATCAGGGTGACGGAACCTCTGAAGAGGGCACTCGCCTGGTGGTCACGGGAGGACAACCTTCTGGATGGATATCCATTTGCCCCTCTGGATCATCAGGTCTCCATTACCACAGATGCATCCCTAATGGGCTGGGGAGCCCACTGCCAGGATCTCCACACCCAGGGTACATGGACTGGGACGAGTCCCAACTTCACATAAACATCCTGGAAATGAGAGCCATCCTCTGTGCAGTCCGAGCCTTGAAGGACATATTCTGCCACAAGAACATTCTCCTTCAAATGGACAACAAAGCAGTGATGTACTACATCCAACAAACAGGGCGGCGCACACTCTTACCCATTATGCAGGGAAGCAGAGAGTGGGGGAGTGGTGCCTGAAACACAAGGCTCTGATTCAAGCGGGTTTACCTGCCAGGAGTACAAAGCAGAACTTGCAGACCGTCTCAACAGAACAGAGACAGCTCCTCATGAGTGGTCTCTCAACTTACCCGTCGTTCAGTCACTCTTCCAAGAGTAGGGAACCCAGACCTGGACCTTTGCATCCCCTCAACACAAAACTGCCTCTCTTCTGCTCCAGAAATTCAGGACCTGGCTGTTAATGCCAGGATGGTTCAGGCTGCGGTGGACAAGATGCTTTCTATCGCCTTTCCTCTTCCCCTAATTCAGAGGGTACTTCTCAAATTGGAGTCTCGGGGCAGAATGATTCTTATTGCCCCCTTCTGGCCTCTGCAGATATGGTTTCCGCTACTCAACAGTCTATCAGAAACCCTCCTGAAGACACTTCCCTTCAGATGAACCTTCTGACCCAGGGCCTATGGTCCATCCCAACCTGAGGTCGCTTCACCTTCACGCTTAGCTGTTGAACAGATGAGGTGAATAGGTTCAATGTTTCTCGTGGTGTTTCAGACATTCTTTTGGCTGCGCGTAAGCCACAAGAAACCTATACAGCCAAATGGAAGTGTTTATCTATCTGAGTGCATAAAATCCTCTTGGAACCCTTTCTCCTGCTCAGCGAATAAAGTCTTAAGAGTATCTTTTGACCTCTCAAATACAGGTCTGCAATACTCCCACAGTCAGAGTTCATCTTTGTGCCATTTTAGCATATCATGAGCGGTACTTTCAATGTCACTGGCTCAGTTGCCTGTAGTTAAGAGGTTTCTTAGGGATATTCCACATACTAGATCTCCAATCAGATGTCCAGTCGCAGCCTGGGATATTAACCTTATATGAACATGCTCACTCATAAACCTTCCGGGCCTCTAGCTACTTGCGACTTGAAGTTCCTCACTTGGAAAATGGCCTTCTTGGTGGCCATTACTTGACCCAGAGAGTTTCTGAAATACATGCACCGGTCACAGACTCCCCTCCCCCAACACACTGTATTTCACAAGGACAAAGTAGTTCTTAGGACTCATCCTAAGTTTCTCCCTAAGGTCATCTCAGAATTCCATCTAAAAGATCCTTTAGTCCTTCCTACTTTGCAAACTTCCAGAATGAAGGGGAGCATACACTTCATTCACTGGATGTTAAGAGAGCGCTGTGGTTCTGTCTAGCTAGAACAAAAGAAATTCGCAAGGCTCAACAACTTTTTGTTCTTTCAGTAAGACCTGGCTGGGTCAACCTGTCGTTATCAGATGCATTTCAGCTTAGCTGGTGGCATGCCTTGCTACTGCTATTCTATGGCACAGGTCAAGCTGGAAGGCAGAGTATACGCTCACTCTACCAGAGCAGTCGCGGCATCTCTGGCGGAATCCTGAACGCGCCCATTGCAGATATTTGCAGTGCAGCTACCTGGAGCTCTGTGCATACTTTTGTTAAACACTACACCTTGATGTCCATGCCAGATGATGTCTGTCATTTGCAGGACCATTCTTAACGGACTTCTGTCCTAAGCTCATGAGCTCTTTATCTCCTGCTGCCCGTCTCGGGCGGGGTTATTTAGCTCGGTACTCTCCCATTAGTGTGAATGAGTGGTGGAGACTTTATGTCCAGGAAGATATGGAAATTAAATACCTACCATAACTCTTGATCTTCTTGGATGAAGTCTCTACCACTCATTCACACGCCTACCCACCTTCCCCGAGCTCACTTCTCTGTTTATGGTCTTCACCCCCTCAATGGCTGGGCTGGAAGACTTTATTGTTGATCCTTCTTACACAGGTCATTCGGACCTGCCTTATGTCCAATTTTACGGTAGTCCTTCTAGGTTAATACGCTGCACCTCCTCGGGGTGGGTACTGAGGTGGTTGGAGGGTCGACACCGAGATGGTCATTACCGCACAAGCCAGGGCTCACGGTGCCTTCCTCGCGCTCCATCTCGTGCACCAGCCCTCTTGAAAAGGTTGCTCCCACTGGGTCCTAGCACCGGGCGAACTCCCATTAGTGTGAATGAGTGGTGGAGACTTCGTCCAAGAAGATCAAGAGTTACGGTAGGTATGCAATTTCATTTCTAGGAGCGTGGCTATGTTTTTCATCCACACTGTTTGGCATGTCCCTTTCCCTTTAGATCTTGCCATAAGTCTTCAAGCTGGCTCCTCCCACCCACCCAGGTGGTATAAACCTTAGCTCCGCCCCATGACGCCAGATCTTCCTTTCCGCTGGAAGATACAGATTCCCTCATGCTTCACAGCAATTCATAGGTCCTGGATTCAGAGTCGGTTTTCCACAACGTGCCGTAAACTTCGTTCGGGTATCGATTCGATAAGCGCATCGGACATGGAGAATAAATCTGCTCCCGGTTTAGCCAGTGCTCCTGCGGCTAGAAGATGTCTTGCACGATCCCCACCTAACGTTGCGTCTACTGCCTTGGTGTTGGACATAACACCTCCACCTGCACGCTCTGCCCGCCTTCCATCCCAACGTCCTGGATGACCGCTTGGTGCACCTAAAATTGGGAGACCGATAAAAGGAACCTGCCGTGAAATCGAAGGAGGCGAGGTGGGCGGTTTCTGTGGCTGTGTGACCACCGAGCAGTTGACCAAATGAAGGCTTTCGAGGAAGCGGCTTAAGCTTCGCCAATCGGAGCTTTTGTTCCTCTGAAACTCTGTTCCACCTTTTCGGGCTCCTTCAAGGGTTGTGCCAGTCTCTCCCCACCACGGGTGAGCGCCTCGGGCTCCCACTCCTCCTGCCCTCAGAAGAGGAGAAGGACCCTAAGTCTTCATTAAAACAGAGATGTTCTTGGGACCGAAAGGTCCGAGTCTCAGGGCCAGCGGTCTCGACCTCGGTCGAGATCACATCCTCGCTGCCAGCTTCACGGATCTTCTGTCTGGCCAAGAGATCAAGGAAGGTCGACGAGGTTGAGATTTCTCTCAACCTGATTGACCCTATTTCGCTGACTCTGGTCGATTATTCTTTAGAAAGGACTTGGTCCTTGTCTTTCCAGTTAGGGGACCTGCCGCTGGTGTCACCATCGAGAAATGGTTCCGGACCCTCGGTTTCACTGACCCGGTGTCTCCTGATTGACCGAGTTGGCCAGCCCGATCTCGATCAAGGTCCAGATCCCCTCAGTCGAGCGACCAAAAAGAGTCATAAGCACTCTAAAAGAGGCATCACTGAAGATCCTCATCCTTCTCGAATGAGAAGAGGCTTGACGGAAACTCCGTCGGCGCTATAGAGGATCTGATGTGGCAACAGCTGATTTTCACGGGCAGAAGCCGCTCCGCCATCCACCCCGCCATCACTTAGCTACCGCTTCCAGGGCTGACACCACCCCTCCGAATCGAAGCCTTCGGTTCCCCCCTGCTGCGGGCGGCCCGTGTCCCGCTCGGTCCATTTCGTTGTCTCCACCAATTCTGGTGGAACCACCGCCCTAAAGCAGCCTCAGGGAGGGGGCTCCTCAAAAGAGGACCGTGCAGACACAGGGCTTCCCCGATGTCTGTCCATCACGGTTACCCCTGACCGCCCCTGGCGGATCGAGGGACATAGGCGGAGACCAGTTGTACCATGACTCCTCTGACTCTGATGTCACAGGACTGCACTCCCATCCTGAGGATGAGTCCTCCATGGCAGGTTTAGAGGAGGGTCCTTCCTCCTTTCAAGGCATTCTCCGCCTGATCTCCGAATCCACGGAATGCCCCTGGAGTCTATCCAGAAAAAGGCGGAGTACCCCTCACAGACATCCTAAAGGGGGATACCCAGGCGGAGGCCTTTCCAGTAGTCGAAACCATCACTGGCCCAGTCCTTGAGCTCTGGCAGCGCCCATCTTCCTGCCCAGCACCGTCTGCCCGCTTGGGCCGCAAGTATGCGGTGGCCATGGGGTCCCTGCCGGGATTCACAGAACACCTTTCGGACGAGAGCCTGGTGACTGCTTCTGTGTTTAGGACGTACTGGTAGCTCGGCTGACACAGACCGACCCCTGGACAAGGAGTCTAAAAATATGGACCACTGTGCCCTCAAGGTCTCGCAGCCTCTTCCTTAGGCCTTCGTCAGGCCAGTTCGGCTGTCATTATGGCACACTTCTCTCATGCCCTTCTCGGGTCATTAGATAAAGTCATCCCTCATCTCCGGTGGACATGCAGACCACGGTCAAGCAAGTCCGTGATCAGGGCCATGCTGTTGCAAAACAACAGCTTCAGACAACCCTAGACATCAGGGATTCTTGTGCCCGCTCTTTAGCAGCTGCAGTGGCCACCGCTGCAGGACTTGGCTGAGGCTATCCTCCTTCCGGCAGATACCCAGCAAAAGTTAGCTGAAGTTGCATTCCTTGGTACCGATTTGTTCAGTCCAGGGTGGCCAGTCACCTTCTGTGCATTGAGCAGTCCAATGCCACCTTGGATGCTATCTCTGCAAAAGGTTCTTCGGCAAGAACCAGCAGAAAAGAAAGAAGCCATTTCGCATTCTTCCCCTGCGGTCAGGCAGCCCTCCTATCAAGGAGGCCAGCAGCAGCAGCAGGCTCAAGCGTGGCGCCTACGGCCCAAGCAGGGTCCTCAGCAGCCGGTAAAGGAGGCAGAAGCGCAGGTCCAGGATCCTCCTCCTCCTCCTCTAAGCCTGCTCAGTGGCGGGTTCGGGGTTGCCACCCTTACCCGTCACGCCAGCTCTGGGTCCTCCCGTCGAGGCCGGCTCTGCCACTTTCATTCCGTACTGGTCCAGTATCACTTCGGACAGGTGGGTTGTCATGTTAATGGTCAGTAGGGACTGCCTCCTAGAGTTCGAGCAGTACCCTCCCAGCTGAGCTCGCACCCTCGGGAGGAAAGGATCTTAGCTTGCACTCAGTCGGCTCTTGAGACAGCATAGCTCAGCTCCTCCGCAAGGGGCAGTAGCTCCAGTGCCGCTCCTCCACAGACCAAGGCTTCGTGTCCAGGTACTTCCTGGTGCCCAAGTGGGCGGGGTTGGTGCCTATCCTAGATCTCCATGACCTGAATCAATATCTCAGGTCCTGCACCTTCGGATGGTAACTCTGAACCAGATCATGCCATCCCTGAAGCAAAACATGTGATTCTGTTCACTGGACCTACAGGACGCGTTCTTTCATGTCCCAATCCGTCCATCCCATCAACAGTTCCTCCACTTCAGGGTCAGAAGGGACCCTATCGATTTCAAGCCATGCCTTTCGGCCTGTCATCAGCCCTTGGGTCTTCACCAAGTGCATTGCAGTGGTGGCAGCCCACCTTCAGCATCAAGGAGCGTATCTCACCCTTATCTCGATGACTGGCTCTTGGCAGGATCCCTCCTTCAGGAGGTGGAGAGGTCCAGGATCTGGCTCTCAAACCTGCTCCCAGCTCGGCCTCCTGATCAACGAGGCCAAGTCGGAACTCGTTCCTGCTCAGGTGATGGGCTTCACTGGGGCAAAGCTTGACTCTTGTCAAGCCAGAGCTCGCTCCCGGCCGAAGGGTGGAGGTTCTCTCCTCCTTTGCCGAACATTTCTGGTTGGGCACTTGCGCCTGCCCAGGACATTCTGCGCTTCTGGGTTACATGGCAGCATGCACCTCTGTGGTCCGTTGGGCCAGGTGGCACATCGCGCCCTCCAATGGGAGCTGGCGCTTCAGTGGACTCAAGCGCCACGGTCATTTGACCAGCTGATCACTGTAACCCAGAAGATGTGGGGATGCTCTCCAATGGTGGACCGCCCCAGAGCGGTTGCAGGAAGGGATCCCGTTTGTCCGCCTCGGGCTGACGGTGCGTCCTTACGACCGATGCCTCTTTCATGGGCTGGGGAGCCCACATGGGGACAACAGGGCCCATGGGCTCTGGATCCCGAAGTCCCGATCCCACATCAACCTGTTGGAGCTCAGAGCAGTCAGACTGGCACTCTCAGCTTTCACTCCTCAATTCCGGGGTCAAGTGGTTTCAAGTCCAGACGGACAATACCACGACCATGTATTACCTCAACAAACAGGGCGGCACACTCCCGTCTGCTGTGCAGGAGGCACTCCACATCTGGACCCTCGTAAGTCGGCTGGAGGCGGATTCTCGAGCCATTCATGTGGCAGTCTCGAACCAGCAGGCGGATGCTCTCTCAACCGCATAGGCCAGACATCCCATGAGTGGTTTCTCCATCCAGAGGTAGCTTACAGTGTCTTCTCCCACTGGGGCAAACCGTTGGTGGACCTGTTTGCCTCCGGAAAACAACAAGCTGAGGCTGTACCATGCCTGCCCCCTCAGCAGGGCTCGCTGCAGGGGATGCCTTCTTGAGCCGTGGACCCCAGGCCTCCTCTATGCCCTTCCTCCATTTCCCTTGATCCACAAGGTACTACTCAGGGTGAGGAGGGACAAGGCGAAAAGGTGATCCTGGTAGCCCCAGATTGGCGCGCCAGTTCTGGTATTATCCAGATCGCCTCAGCTGCAGGCCCTAGGCGGCTTGGTAGATGCCGTACCTGATATCCTGAACTAGAGGAAGGTATTCTATCCGGACCTTCAATCCCTGCCTCACAGCCTGGTACCTGGGCGGCTAGCGTTCCTAGGTCTGGGTCTTTCCGAGGATGTCTACACGTTGTGGAGGTATCTCGTGGGAAGAATCGACTAGAAATGTTATGCCTTCAAATGGAAGAGATTTTCCATTTGGTGTCTGGGTAAGAGTCTGGACCCTTATCCTGCTCTGTGGCTAGCATTCTTGACTACCTTTGGTCTCTCTCCAAAGGGGTCTGTAGTCATCGACCCTTAGGGTGCACCTGACAGCCATTTCTGCTTACGGTAGCGGACGGTCCCATTGTGATTACGAGGAGACAGTGATAGGGTGCTTCTTCAAAGGCCTGGATCACATATCCCCTCGGTGCGTGAACCTCCACCTCCGTAGGATCTTTTGCTGGTTTGGTGAAGCTCATGGGCAAGCTATTCAAACCTATGCACAAGTGTGCACTCTCACACTTGTGGAAGGCGGCCTTCCTGGTGGCTATCACGTCAGCCAGAAGGACAGGGGAGCTCAGGCGCTGTCAGTGGACTCCCTTATCTGGTCTTTCCACAGGGACAAAGTTGTCCTGCGTCCCCACCGAAATCCCTTCCGAAGATGGTATCAGAGTTTCACCTTAACCAGGTCTTGACTCTGCTGGTATACTACCCTAACTACACCTCGGATGCAGTACAGGCTCCATACCTTGGACCTGGGGCGTGCTCTCTCCTATTATAAGGAGCGAGCAGGCGGAAATTCATGGAGAGTTTGCCAGCTGTTTGTCACCTCACGCTGAAACCGCTTCTGCAGACCTGCAGCCAAGCGGACTATTGCAAGATGGATCACATCATGCATAGGTCTGTGCTATGAGTTAGCGGGCAAGGAGCCTCTCAGAGGGATAAGAGCTCATTCTACCCCCATACATGCTGCATTGGTGGCTGCTTCCAGGACATCCCTATCCAGGAAATCTGTCGGGCTGCTACCTGGAAGTCAGCAAACACCTTCATTGCCCACTACCACATCGACCTTGAGTCACACCGGATGCTGGTTTTTGGGCCTCGGTTCTCAATCCTTATTTCCCAAGTAGGGTGTGCACCTTGCCTCCCTCCTCCCAGAGAACTGCTTGGAGTCTGCCAAACAGTGTGGAAGAACGACATATCCACGCTCCTAGAAGAACAGGTTACTCACCTGTAACAGTAGTTCTAGGAGTGGTATATGTTCATCCACACGCATCCACCTGACCTCCCTGGCTTTAGGCTCACAACCTGGCTTCCAGCGGGCGTCATGGGGGCAGAGCCGAGGTTTATACCACCGGGTGGGTGGGAGGAGCCAACTTGAAGACTTCCGCAAGATTTAAAGGGAAAGGACATGCCAAACAGTGTGGATGAACAACATGTACCACTCCTAGAACTACTGTTACAGGTGAATAACCTGTTCTTTTTGACACCTCCTTTAAACAGTACAACTGTCACTTATCACATCCTGCTCAAACGTGTTTTCGCACCTGTGACATACAGAATGGCGGTAGCTCTAGAAATCACATTTCAGGACAAGTGAACAAAATGACACTGGCACTGTTCATGAGGAGGGGTCCCAAAAGCCATGTTGAAATTTGGTGCAGCACCTCTAAAAGGCCACGTTACACCAGGCGTTCAATAATTTCTACTTACGTGTAACTTTGCTCACTTGGCGGCTGGCCACAGCCCTATCGCCTCTGGTCAGAACTTGTTTAACTAGATATAACTGCAAGGTGGCAGGAATTACACCTTGAACTATGTGCACGTCCTGGTGCAGGGTTTGCCTTGCATTGCTTGCAGTAGATGTCTTTATTGGTTTAGAAAATCGAGATTTAGTGCTCTCAGCAGTCCGGAACTCTGACTCCAAAGATCAAGACACAGAACAAAGGCTAACAGCCAGGAGTCTGAACCTGACTGCAAGGTTCTTATAGCTTTTGAGATAAACACTTGCATTTCAAACTTTAAAGCCAGTGTCTCTTTAAGGCTGGAACACTTTGCTGGATGAACAGGAGGGAGCAGGGCTGGCACACTTCAACCCACGTCTAGGTCGCACCCCTTGAGTTAGCGCATATGGCATCGTCTCAGATGGTGGCACACTACCAGGCTGTTTCCCAAACCATTTTGAGATGGAAAATTGCATTTACTACATTTACTAGTCAGGCGAAGCATTTTACCACATGTGGAGCTATGATCACATTCATTACAGGCTAGACCATTCTTAAGACTTGACTAAGAATACTTGACCCCATATTGTCCTGGACTGAGCTTAAACTTGCCTCACTGCCACTTCCAACACTTTTTCCAGGTTGAGCCTGTGATAAAAATCACTCTGTCTGTGCAGAACTTTGCTTATTGGCAAAACAGATGCAGCAAACTCTTTCGACGCAAACAGTGATCCTTGGCTGTATCTTTATTCACTCTTAGCTCCCTGGGCTCAACAATACTTTTGTAACTTCTTTTAACTCACACATTACTGTAGCACTTGGCAGTACTGATTTCTGTAGCCTTCTAAGCTCAGGTACAACATGCAGTTCCTTATGGCTCTTTGCTGGCACTTGCAGCTCCCACATTACACATAACCCATTACTGGCCCACCAGACCACCGTGTGGTCAGGGAACTCCATTTAGTCCTGTGGCATAGCTCAAGTCAGACACATCTATACGGTTTTATTTTAAACTCTTTTATAATTACTAGCAGATGTCCACCCATTCTGGGCGTTGATCAGACGCATGGTTGTGATTTCTTTTAAATTACACAGTCCCAATTTGTCACATTTGGATTTTGCTGCCTTGCAGATATTAAGTTGCACAGTCACAATCTTAGCTCTGGACTGGGTGGCCCTTAAAGCTTGGATAAAGTTGCACTTGTCAGACACTGATCTACTCACTCAGATTACTTAGCAGAATTGGTTTTCTCTCTTATGGTCTCAGGATTTATCAACACACTCATTGCTGAGGCAGACTCAGCTCTCTCACAACTGGCTTGCAGTCAGGTCACTGGCCCAGGCTGGAACTAGCCCTGGAGGACATTCTGCTGGTAGCCCCCAGGCTAGGAACTTTGCTGCAGGCATCTGCCAGTCTCTCCTCTACCAGGAGAGATCCCTCTCCCTGGTGGAGAGGCTTAAACTTGTTCACCAGGCCAATTCACTCTGCTAGGGACCTGAGCCCC
Organism: Neoceratodus forsteri; assembly: GCA_016271365.2. Lineage (NCBI taxonomy): Eukaryota > Metazoa > Chordata > Ceratodontiformes > Ceratodontidae > Neoceratodus > Neoceratodus forsteri. The sequence goes on along the minus strand of CM028131.1, from coordinate 493,309,965 downwards.
ACCCCTGTGGGGGTCTCCCACTCGAATCTGAAAAGCTGCTGAAAAGCAGTCTTTATGGAGCCTCCTGAGGCTCTATTGTCTGAAGTTATTGGATGCTTTGCCTCCGATTCGCTGGAAGGCTTGTCAGTCCAGAAAATTAAGATTCATTAAGTCTCCTCGATGCACAGTTGGTGTGCTGTTTTGCACCTGATTAAGTCCTGCAGTTTCCCCATGAGTACTTGGTGAATTTCCCATGAGCTTTGGCTAATGCACCACAAGTCCTGGCTTTGAAATTCTAGATTTCCGATTGGCTGTGGATGCTTGTAAATGGCTGCTGAACACACACAGTCCCTTAAGCAGAATCACTACAGTCCCAAAGTCCTGAGTGCAGCCAGAATTAATAAAATATTTACCCAAATTGCCCCATAGCTCTTACTTGAGAGGGTTCCTGTAGTAGGTCATTACAGATGGGACTGCACCCTGGCGTCGCGACCGCACTGCAGACTTTTCCAGCAATGTCTGGCGGGGGACGCCCACCAGATGTCGCGTGGCGGGACATCAAGCGTGACCCTGGGTAGTGGGGCGGTCCCCACGCTGCTCCTCAGTTCTTTCCCGCTGTCGACCTGAGCATAGTACCTCATGCGGTTACTCTTACCCAGCCGATCGCCATTTTTGCTCAAATTTTCACTCGGATCACTTCGTTTGTACTTCATTTGTCTTCTTCACTGCCGACTAAGTTGAAGAAGTGGTGCAAGAGTCTGGCACCCAGATCCCATGTAGACTGACCACCTTCCTGCCTTTTTGGTTGGGCCCAAACCACGACACCACGACCTGCTCTGACTGCCAGCTCTTCAACCAGGCCACTCGTAGAAGGAGACAGCAGGCCTCTGGAAGCCCATTTTTTGAAGTCAAGAATGGCTTTGCTAGAGAAAGAGTTGCAGAAGCTAAAGGACACTGCATCTTCCCTCCTTCAGAATCCAAAAGAAGGAAAAGAAAAGCACCGGGAGAAGGCGCTCCAGGAGAATCGGGACTGAGGGACTCCAGTAGACCCTCGACCAGTAAGGCTGTTCCCCGCCACCTTCCCTTGTGGTTATCCAGGCCACGCCGGGCCCTCCAGGTACTACTACTGCTTTTCTCCCGATCACCACTGGTAAGTCGGCCCCAGCTCCTCCGGGCCCGCCCATCTGCTGTCAAACTGAGTCTCGAGGATCCTGTTGGGAGTTGCCTGGCCTCTACCAGTAAGTTGGTAGAGGGTTCTTCCTTCCACCGTCCGGTGACTCTCTAGTCCGATCAGTCGGCCATCTCTGATGTCCACCTGGACCCTGCTCACCCATTGGGGGCTCATGCCATCTCACCCCGGCCTTCGGCCGAGCACTTCTTTGGCTGTTAGCCATTCTTCCTCAGACTTCGCCTGGATGATATCCTTCCCTCCACCTCCCCAGGTGGTCCCTCCAGCCCCAGTGGTCATCACCTGCCCGGAGGAGGGCAGGATCCCTGGAGATGGTTCTTTCTTTGTCCATCCAGTGTCGATTCCCCAAGCGCCTTTAGAAGGCCCCAGGCCAGAGGCTCCAACATCGACCACCAGTGTCTCTGTCTCGCTCTCAGGACCGTTGGACCCTTCATTAGGCCTTCTCACGTCAGCTCACGTACCCATCGTCAGAGGCTGTGATGTGTATTTGGTTGGCTTTTCTGTCAGGGCCCTTACATCCTGATCCGGCGACAGCACCAACCTGCATTTGGTTGGCTCCTCCGTCAGAGCCCTCACATCTGATCCCGATGACATCTCTAATTTCGTCTGACCTGGCGTTGCCTACTTTTGATGGCTGGTCTGAGCGACGATTCCCCTGACGTCGGCTCTCTGAGCGTCAGGTATTCTTTGCAGGGACTTATGCCTGGACCCTCTCAGCCTCATGTTCCAGGCTTCTTTCCCCATGGGCTGATGTCAGCTTACCCTCAGAGCCCTTCATTAGACTATCTCTATTGAGGGTATCACTATCCAGGGTGTCCCTGTTATCAGGGTTACCCTCATCATACTCATTTTCATGGGCAGGGTGCTCCTTGCTACCACTATCCACCTGCCCATATTTCTTCTCCACCACCACCACCTCCTCCTCAGCAGGATTTTCAGAATTTAATCCAATCTTGGTGGAAGGAGACTAGATCTGAGCTGGTATTTGACCTAGAAAACGCCTGCCAGTTCAGTGGTTACCCTCCCCGTTCTCTATTACCTGTCAGCTCGGTATGCTTGATGGTGCATGTGTCAGGGTCCACTCCTAAGGAGGTCACTCTCCTGATTTCAAACCTCCTGAAGATGATTCATCCCTTTCTGGAGGAGACTCCCTGGAGGATTCTTGGACGAGCATTCCTCCATGACCAAAGGGAAGGATTCTCCTAAGTCCTCTCCTGAGGATCCTTTGTTTACAAACTTTTACATATTATCCAGCAATCTAATGGCTGGAATACAGAAGAGCAGGATCCTAAGAGGAGCCCTCGCTGAACATCTAGATCTGGAGACAGCTTCCCGATCTCCGTCCCCTCTGTGGACAGCCCTTCACTAAGACCTCACCAGTACCATCTGCAGCTGCCGCGATTCCATTCCAGCCATCCCCAAGAAGGCGGACCAGATCTACCACGCTCCAGAGGGAGTTTCCTTCTTGGACGCCCACCCAAGGCTGATTAGATTGTCATTGCTGCAGCCCACGACCATTCGGCCACTCCGAAACATATGAGGCACCTCTCCCCAGATAAGGAGTCTCAGCAGCTGGACCAGTATGGCAAAAGTTTTTATTCTTTGGCTACTGTGACCTCTACTGAGCCTTGGCACTACCATCCCTCAAAACCGACACATTTCTCACTGTGCTAAATCTGTCTCCAACCTATGACTTGGGACCATCCCATCCTATCTTTCCACCGTGCTCTCAGATGCCCCCCAAATCATCTTAAATCCAATGACTCCGCCAACTGTCAATCCCTAGGCAGAGACCTCTGCCAGTCAAACTGCCTTCTCACCGGCTACCCAAACTCTGGAGCGCTCTCTCCCTGGAAGTCGGCCTCCTCCTCTTCCCACTCTCTGTCCTACCGCCCCTAGCTAACTTCCTTACTACAAATTGCTCCTGTACCTGGGTCCTGCCCCACGCCCCACTGCTCCCCTACTTATTACCTGACCAGCAGCCTTAGCCTTGCTACAGAAGCTGGCGATAGCCCCAACCTATGCACTTTTGTCCTGTGCCTGTTGCCCTGTGTATAACTGTGATATCGTCTTCTGTTGTCTATAGCTGGTACTACTTGTGCTAAATTACCCGTGTCTGCTGCTTCATGTCACAAGTTATTTGCTCCTACAATATCCTGTGCATTCAATATGCGCTACTTGTATATTCATGCAAACGTATCCTTATGCTGCTTTTTTTGCTTGTGTTAATTATTCACTTGATAACCACCGTGTTATCATATCGCTGTACCCTACTTGGTCACACAGAGGCGAGAATCTTGTTGCTCAGTGTGCTTTCCTGGTGAAATAATTTCAATAAATAAGCGTGTGCTCTTCACTCCCTCAATTATGTAGTGCACATGGTGTCTTTTCAAAGCGACTATGGCCAAGCTTGAGTCCTGTATCCAGGCTATGGAGTCTTTCGAGCTCAAGGAGGAGTTGGTCAAAGAGCTGCACCTATCAAAATTTTTGTATAAACCGTGCTTAGGGCTACCTGTGACACAGTGGACAGAGTAGCCTGCTCCTCTGCCACAGCAATGTCCCTTAGATGACCGCCTGTTTTCACATTTCTGGCCTGTGTAGCGATGTGTAGTCTCGATTCAGGATGCCCCTTTCAGGAGCTCTGTCCTTTTGGAAGGGCACAAAAATGTTATCTTGGACCTTCAGGACAGCGGCCAAGCCCTGAGATCCATGAGGTCCATGTCCAATCTGGAACCCAGAGAAAACAGCCCTTTCAGAGACAGACCAAAGGCAGGATGTAAACAGCCCTTGGCTCGGCTGACAAAAAGAAAGTCCACGGGCCCCACCTTTTCATCCCCCGGCCACTAAAGCTCAGCAAAGGGTTGGGCCCCTCGACCCTCCACTTCCTGACTGGCTACATCCTCCTCTCCTCTGCTTACAGGCAAGGAGCCAGTGGGAGGAAGGTTCACCCTCCGTGCAGGAATGTCGATTATGGGTTCTGCAGCTCGTCTCAAAAGGAGTTTCTGGAACTCACCCAGATTCTCCTCCAAGTCGCTCATCTTACTCACCACACCAGGTTCCGCTAGTCAAGGAGGAAATTGGGTCTCTAGGCCAGAAGGCAGCCATAGAGCCTGTTTCTCTGCACCAAAGAGGGAAGGATTTTATTTCCACTTTTCCTGGTTCCGAAAAGATGGGCGACCTCGGACCCATCTTAGATCTCAGCAGTCTAAACCTTTATGTGGAGTACAAAAGGTTTTGCATGCTGACACTGCAAGTCTCCTGCCTGTTCTGCAGGAGGATAATTGGGATTGTGCACTGGACATGCAGGATGCTTACCTGCATATCCGGTATTCCGGGCCACTGCCGCTTCCTGCGCTTCTGCTTCAAGGGAAGCACTACCAGTCACAGCCCTCCTTTTGACCTTTCCTCAGTACCTCAGGTTTTTACTAAGTGCCTTGTGGTGGTGGCAGCGCCTTATGCCACCAGGGGATAACTGATTTTTGCTTACCTGGATGACTGGCTTGTTAGCCCCATCCAGGGACAGTCTCCTGGAAGCTCTTTTGTGCACATTGGACCTTTTTCTGCCTGGGTATCACAGTCAGCTTCTGGAAGTCGACTCTTACCCCTTCCCAGAACCTTCCAGTTCATTGGGGCCATCTTGGACACGGTCCAGTGCAAAGCCTCCCCGACAGGATGGAGACTATTCGAGAGCAGGTCAGTGTTCTGATCACTTCCAGATACCTTCCAGCCAGAGCATGGCTATGCCTCTTGGGTCTGATGGCAGCCTCCATCTTCACTGTCCCATTTGCCAGGTTGCATATGAGGATCACCCAGTGGACCTTGCAGGTCCAATGGGACCAGCCCCGCGGATGACCTGGCTATCCGGTTCTAGTCTCAAACAATCAGGGGGATCTTCTTTGGTGGTTAGATCCTTTGGGCCTTTCATGAGGGCATTCCATTCAGAAACTCCCCACCGATTTGGACTCTCACCACAGATGCCTCCTGTCTGGGTTGGGGAGCCCACGTAAGGGACCACAGAACCCAGGGTCCCAGTTGGAGATGGCACTCCTTATCAATATTCTGGAGATGAGGGCAATTCTTTATGCCCTCCAGGCCTTTCAGTCCATTCTGTCAATAGGAACACTGCTGATCTAGACAGACAATGTGTCTGTAGTCTGGTACATCAACAAGCAGGGAGGCACCGGTCATACCCTCTATGCAGGGTGGCGATGCGGTGTGGAACTGGGCAATTCAGCATGGTCCGTTCCTAACTGTTGTGCACATTCCAGGAGTTCAAAACGTCCTGGCAGACAGCCTCAGTCAGACCTAGTCCCTAAGCTCCACGAATGGGAACTCAGTCAGGAAGTAGCGGATTCTCTCAGACTTAGGGTCACCCAGACCTAGATCTATTTGCCTCCCCATTCAGTGCAAAAGCTTCCCAGCTTTTGCTCGGCTCATTCCAGAGCCTGGTGCTTTCTGGCACGACTTCGTCACTTTGTTGGACACGGAGGTTCTTGTACGCCTTCCCTCCCTTTCCCATTCTGCAGAGTTCTAAAGCTCCCTTGTTTTAATCCCATTTGTAGTTTGTGAATGAGCAAGGGTGAGCAGTTATTCTTGTGTTGATTAGTTCTCCTAAAGCTCCAGGTAGAGGGAGCCTAGATGATCCTTATTGCTCCCCTCTGGCCGAGGCAAGTCTGATTTTCTCTCTTGCAGCAGCTCTCAGCGGAACCCCATTCCTCCTTCCTCAGACACGACCCTGTTGACCCAGAATCAAGGTAGGTTAATGCATCCCAGGCTCAGGACCCTGCATCTTCATCGTGGCTCCTACAGTCATAATTAAGTCTCGATTCGGGGTCTCCCAGAAGTCACTCAGGTCCTGGCAGAGGCCAGGAAACCCTCTACCAGATCGACCTGTGCTATGAAATGGAAGTGTTTTCCATTTGGGCGGCGTTTAAAGGCTGGGACTCCTTTACGTGCTCAGCTCACAGATTATGGAGTATCTGTTGCACCTGTCTGATTCGGTCTATCTTATTCCTCCCTCAAGGTTCACCTGTTGGCCATTTCGGCCTATCATGATTTGGTAGGGGGAAACCCTGGCACAGCTGGAGATCTTGAAAACCTTTCTGAAAGGAATTCTCTTCTGAAACCCCTATCCGTAACTCCACACCACATTGGGATTTAAATTTTGTTATTGAGAAGCTTACGCTTCCTCCCTTTGAACCAGCGATGAGCTGTGACTTGCGCTAACTCTCGTGGAAGGCACTATTTTTGGTTGCATTACTTCTGCTCAAGAATTTCTGAGCTCCAGGCCATGATGTGTAAGGAGCCTTATTTGATTTTTCATGAGGACCAGGCGATCTTCTGAACAAATCCTAAGTTTCTTCCCAAGGTGGTTTCAGAGTTCACCCTCAATCAGATGGTAGAATTTCCAGTGTATTACCCTAACCGTTCTAACAAAGGTGAGGCTTTCTTCATAACGCTGGACGCTATAGATTTCTGAGATGATACGCCCACCAGACTGAAGACTCAGAAAGTCTGATCAGCTTTTGTCTCTCTTGCCCCTAAATCATTGGGTTCAGCGGTGTCTAAGCAGTGCTTATCAAAGTGGCTTGCTAACTGCATTCGCTTCTGTTATCAGAAGCATGACAAGCCTCTGTGGGGAGGGCAGAGGTCATTCTGCTAGAGGAATGACTGCATCCACAGCTCTCCTGAGAAACGATTGTGCAGGAGCTACCTGGAGTTCAGTTGTACAGCAGCTACCTGGAGTTCAGTCCATACCTTCACAAAGCATTACAGTCTGGACATTGCCTCTAGATGTCGGACCGGTTTGGCCTCGCCATTCTGCCAGGTCTACTGTCCTAAGGACAGTCCTGTTCTGTCCTTTCAGTTGTTCCTCCTACCGTGACTCTCTTTGTCTCTCTATGAGTGACTGCTTAGGATTCAGTCCTATCTGTGATGACCTACTGCAGGAACCCTCTTGAAGTAAAGGATAGTAGTTAGTAGCACCTATAACAATAGATCTTCGAGAGAGGTTCCTGCAGTGAAGTCACATTTTCCTCCCACTTCCCCAGTTTTGCGTTTCTTTCAGCCTTTTCTAAACTGGGCTCCAGGATTTCATCCTTTCTCCTGTCTCATCCTACATGGATCTCCGGCAGGAGAACTGGAGGTCGGGCATGGGGACTGCCCACTATATAGGATCACACTGACATCCGGCCGTGATGTCTGGTGGGGGTCCCCTGCCAGGCATTGCTGGAAAAGTTTGCCATGCGGTCCTGATGCTAGGGGCGCAGTTCTATCTCTGGTGACCTACTGCAGGAACCTTTCGAATATCTACTGTTACGGTAAGTTCTTACGTAACTGTACTTATAGCTACTGGTGTGTCCTTACTGTTGCTGCCCAGCTTAATTATTTCCTCAGTCCATTTTCCTGTCGCTGCTGCCAATATTTTACTGCCGCCCTTGCAGCAGGCAGGCTGTCTTATCTGAGTCCCAAAACATATCTGGTACAGCCAGGGTAAAGCATTAATTTATTTAAACATTTTCCTTCTTTAAACATTTGCTTCTCTCATCCAGCTTTCCCCAAAATCCACATGAGTAGCTACATTTATTTACATTTCTCTTTCCTTGTCGCCGCGGTTGCGGCACTGAGCTTTTCCCAAGGGCAGACAGATTCTTCATTTAATATTCATGAGGGGTTCATAAATATGTAGGAGCCCCTCCAAACTGTGCTCCTCAAACGTTGAATGTAACCATTCTGGCAGCTCCTCTGCCTCTGGATTCAGGTCACCAAGCCCCGTTGGCTGGGAAAGACACGGGACCTGAACTTAATCTCGGATTGACCGCAAATACGCAGTGGGAGATCAAAATGGTGCATGCGCAATCCCTGCTGGCACTGGAGTGCCGATACCAGCATCGGGGTTAACAGTTCGACTTTTGGAGCCCTGTGGGGCTGAAATTACACTGGGGCTGTATCTGGGTCACCAGAGGGCACAAACAAGACTGGGGACACCAGGGAAACAGCAGGCAAACCAGAGGTGCTCTGAAGAGTGGGAGTGAGCACAGGAGCAATGAGCCCTGTGGAGCTTGGCATCTGCACCAAGCATGTGCCTGAGGCTGACACCAAATAAGTGGCATCCAGTTATTTGCAAAACATTTGACAGTTAACAATCTATCTTGACCATATGGCCCTAGTCGACATTAGTTACAATAACATCGTAGGCTAGACAGATACAGGCTATCCTAAGCAACAGTAAACGTTTTTACACAATTGTGAGCATCGTCAGATGTTGCATTACTCTGGGACCCTTAACAGTAAAATGGCCATACCTAAAGCGTGATAGCAGGCTGGGAGACCTCAATATGTACACCCTGGAGGATAGAAGGGACAGGAGGGACATGATAGACATTCAAGTATCTGAGGGAATCAGTAAGGATGGGGCAGATGGGGTCTTTAAGTTTAAGGAGGGAGGGTCACCAGGGGCATGGGCTAAGACTGGAAGGGGAAGATTTAGGAAGGAAATGAGGAGACACTATTTCACAGAGAAGGTGGTAGCAAAATGGAACGCCCTACCAGAATGGGTGGTATCATGTAAATCTGTGAACAGCTTCAGAAGGGCATGGGACAGGGAACAGGGAGAGTGAGGGTGGGGGGTGGCAGTGGGATGACAAAGGGAGGGAGGTTGGGGCAGCTGCAAAGCTAGGGGTGTTGGCTGCACCTCGAGCAGACTTAGATAGACCAGGTGGTCTGTTTTCTGCTGGCACATTCGTGTCGTTTGTTCGTAAATATTTTAGACAGAAATTATTATTGGTGCAGTTTCTACTTTTTGTCCACTAGGGTCATACATTCCCCTCTAATATTCACTGAGTCAGCAGTGAACAGGCTTACAGCAGTTTGGGCACCAAAACACATTTTTGCAGCTGGCAGCCATTTTAAGGGTCCCAAAACATACAAAATGGTGGAGGGTTCCATGCTGGGTACGTGGGTAATGAGGCACAGCAGTGCCTCCATTTGTGTGTAACCCCTAGGCGCTATACCTAGAGTTACTACCTCAGCCTGGCCAGCAGAAGCGAGGTTGAGGGGCCTGGGTTCCAAGACGTGACTATAAACTGGTTCTTGCCCAAGATTATACATGATGCAGTGCTTCCACCTGGAGTTATCTTTAAGTGGGCTAGCATAATACCTGGTACAACCCTCTGGGATGCTGTACCCACCCATGTTACCAAAGGCCACCCCAAACATGACTGTGCACAATTCAGGCATTAACCATTTGATGACTATAATAAAATGCTCACGAGGCAGGATCTACAAGAACAAATATGTTTATTTACAAGGGGAGGTCTAGGAGAAGGAAATGGAATAGAGGCCATGCATTCACAATATTTACAGTTGATTGAACTTTGAGAAATTGCTGGTAAAACCCTCCAGCTGGTAGTTTAATGCAGTTTAAATTCACCTTTCAGAATGGTATTTTATCCCACCAACCTTGGAGATAAGCCAGATCCCAGGCTATCTAACTAGCTGCATAAGACCGATCATTTTCAGCAATACCCACACTGGTACCAGTATCTATATGGTGCAAGACCCATAATCCCACAACCCAGGTACCGGTAACTTTAAACTTCTTAAACATGGTGCAGGCCTGATGGGCCAGTGCAGCTGTCATGTAGTGCCAGCGTAGTTGGGGCCCTTAAGGAAATTAGAAGGGTTAATTTTAGATGGTTTGTTTAACTGAGTATAACTGCAGATGACAGAATTACAATTTTAAACTATGTACAAGTCTGGTTCGGTGGTTGCCCTGCACTGCTTACAGTAAATGCGTTTATTGGTTTACAGGTAAAACAGATCAGGCTCAGCGTGCAAGTCTAGTACATAATCTTGGTCAATACAGAGCCACATATACATGTACATACACGAATATCAGTGGCCACATTGTACACATCTGGAAGGTCTCTTGAGGGAAGTATTGAAGGCACAGTGATGCAGGAATAGTTAAGCAAGATAAAATAATATATATGAACAATGAGCAGTGCCAGAAAATCATTAAAATAAAGGAAATCAAATTTGCTCTATTGTAGCTTCTTGGGAGACCATATCTGGTGGTATTGGGCCATTTGGCCTCTAACAAAGTATTAGGTTCTTTCTAGTTTCATACATTCAATGAAAAACCCACCCACTCTGCCACCAAGGGTAGTTCTGGTATTCTCCAATGTGCTAATACTCTGAGAGCAATCACATTGCTCAAGCTCCATAAATTTGTTGACAATGAGGGTCCCCACCTCTGTCCACGAGTGGCAGGCCCAGCAAAATCTCGGCTGGGTCCAACATTAGAGGAGCATTGCAATACTGAGGTTAAAATTTGCTGTATACCTCACCAGAATAGCTGCACATTCGGGCAAAATCGTATGGTAAAAAGAGTCCTCATGAATGTTACATTTAGGGCATAGGGAAAGACGGATGGATCAATCCTGTGTGCCAACTGGGGAGTGAAATAAGTCCTCAAGAGGACATTGAATCGCTCACAGTCTATTAACTGAGCATTTCCCTATGTTTTAAAAATACTCAGCTAGTCTCCTCCTGTGAGGTCTTCTGCCAGTATGTCCATCTCCACTGGGCTCTTATTTTGGTAAGGAGTCAAGGAGAGCTCCTATCATTCATCTAACATTTCCTAAGGGCCTAAACGTTGGGTCAGTGACTTGCCCAACAAATATTTCCTCCAAGGGGACCTTAATCCCAGGTGGCTCTCCAGTACCTGGGTCTTTAGCTTGTGAAGGAATGATTGCAGGCGAAGGTAAACAAAATACTGTGAGGTGTGTAGTCTGTATTTTCAAGAAGGGAATGAAAGGACAGAACCTCGTCTTCTGACAACAGGTGTCCCAGCAAACCTAAGCCCTTGTGGTACCAGCCTCTCAAAATGTGCCTGTCCCCTGCACCACTCCACCTTTTCAATAGGAGGTCCAATAAAGGCATGTCTCTGGAAACATGCTCTCCTCCCCCAACCCCGTGCCCATCAATTGATGGACTTTCTGCCACCCTTTCCATGTGGCCCTGGTGCAAGGATTTTCTATTTTGATAGGGAGGACAAACTCAGGGTACCCACCAGGGTGTTATAATACAAGGGGACAAAAGTGCAGCTCTCCAGGTCCACCCAAGCTGGTTTATTTGTTCTCTCCTTAAGCATATCATGCACAAAAGCTAGTCGGGCAGCCAAATAATAACGCTGGACACTAGGAAGCCCTAGCCCCTTTCCAACCTGTTGCCATAAAGTTTCCTCTTAACTCTTGGTCTCCTACCCTGCCACAAAAAGTTGAGTGAGTGCCCTCCAACAATTTGATATATTTATACGGAATCCATAGGGGACAGTTTGAAAAAATATAGGAATTGGGGTACCACCGACATTTTAATTAAATTAATTGTCCCTATAAGAGTCAGAGTAAGGGCCCTCCAGGCAATGCAGTCAGCTTTGACTTTTTTTGAAATTGCAGTTTGTACTCCCTCATCCTGCCAGACCCGACTCTTGGGGCTACCAGAGTCATCCTCCTGCTCCCCACTCTACCCATGCCTACCTCCGTGTTCCCCATGTAGCCTCACGGATTACCCCCTGGGTGGGACGAGAGCCACTCCATTACACCGAGCTACTCACTGTGTCGTCAGTCCAGAGGGTGGCTGGGTGAGCGGGGCACATTGGAGGCATGCTCTGGGCAGCCAGACTTCCCGGTCCTGGCAGGCATTATATTCCATTTTCCTCCCCTACACTGTGTGGACCGTGATGTCATGGCGACGCTCTGAGCGTCCACAGCGTATCCGGCCGCCCTTCCCCATGGGGCTTGTATTACCACGAAGCCTCCGCTCAGGGTCAGACAAGTTGCAGGCATTTGCCCTCCTCCCTCAAGAGGGCAAGCTGCCGGGATGCTTAAGTCACTCTCCCCGGCGGCCCTCCAATGACCGAGTCCTCTCCCGAACCTATCTTTGACTTTTTAATAATACTATTCATATTGATTTTAACGAGGGTGGAGATTTTGATGGGATTATGATTCCCAAATACTTAATTGGTTTGTATGTGGGATTATGGAATGGGCTATGGTAATAGGTTCCATCGGTCCTGCCAAGGGCAGCCATTTTGCTCTTCCCCAATTAATTTTATGTCCCGAGAGGGGCCATATAGTTCAAAAGTTCCGACAGGTAGGGGAGTGACTCCTCCAGGGACTGAAGGAATAGAAGGACATTGTCTGCAAAGAGAGATTTTGTGCTCCTCACCCCCAGATCAAGGCCTTGGATGCCGGAGTGGATCTTATGGCCTGAGCCAAGGCACTCAATGGAAGGACATATAAAGGGAAGGGAACAGCTCCTGGCTCAGTTCCCCTAGTCAGGCAAAGGAGCGGAGACCACAGTGTTGGTAAGTATTTGGGCCTTAGGGGATCTGTATAGTATACTAATCCATTGCAGCATTCGGTGGCCCTACAATGAAATTTTTTATGACTGCGAAAGCATAAGGGCCATTTGACCCTGTCGAAGGCATTTTGGCATTCGAGGGCTAGTAGTCCCCCACCCCACCCGTGGCCAGTTATGCATAATATTTGGGGTCCATCTAATGTTATGCTTAGCTTGCCTACCTTTCACAAAACCTCCTGGTCCAGATGGATCAGATGGGGAGTAGTCCCACCAGCCTAGAGGCCAGCAATTTAGCTATTATTTTATAATCAGCATTTAAGAGCGAGATGGGGTGGTAGGTGGTACACTTATGGGAGTTCTTGCCTGGTTTGGGTAGGAGAAGCTATGGTAGCCAAGTATTGGGAGAACGGCAAAGTCCCCATATCCAAGGCATCAGTCACCATCCTGAGCATCAAGGGGCCCACAACTTCCCCAAATCAGTTTATACAGTTCTGAGGGGAGCCCATCAGGGCCCGGAGCCTTCTTCTTATCACCCCACACCACCTCCGTAGTTCCTCCAGGGTTACAGGGACTCCAGAGTATATCTGTCCTGATCCCTCAGAGCAGGTCGCTCTATTTTCCCCAAAAATGTTTCAGGATTCGATCCAGCCTGAAGCTCCGAGGTATACAGTGTAGAGTAGCAGGCCCTGAAGGAATCATTTATCTTAATTTGGTCATAAGTGACTTCTCCTTTGAGGTTCTCTATGCCGATGATAGAACGTTCTGCCCTCTTCACTTTCACTAATCCTGCTAACCACTTCCCTGACTTGTCTACCTCAAAAGGTGTTTGATTTTGCTAACAGCAAATCCCGCTCCAGTTTTCTAATGGAGAGCTGGCTGAAAGCGCCCTTCAAAGATTTAAGTTCTGACTGGCCAGTTATTTATTTTAGTAAACTTACCACCCGACTCTGAGTGGCGGTGTGACAAACATCGGGAATGCCAGCTGGCAGGAAGCAGGACTGAAGCAACTAGCACATCTTATTACAAAGAGCGAGCACATGTTAAGCTGTTATAACCAAGTAGGTTATAATGACAAAATTATAACCCAGTTTCCTTAGGGAAAAATGATCCCAGATAAATATTGAAAAAAAAAATTTTTTCAACTCTTATTTATTCTGCAGCTGGCGGGCATCTCGGGCGAACTTGCTCGACCTTGCTCCACCGCCCGCCTGAACCCCTTCCCTGACCGAGGAATCAGGTGCTGGGTGCCCCTTCTCCCGCCAGCCCTCACGGGAGGAGGTGGAGACCACAGAGAGTCAAGTCGGGTCGGACTGCATTGGGCGTGGGTTTACTACTGAAGATCGCTGTCGCCTCACCCAACAGCTGGGGTTTTTCCTTGTTTCTCCCATCCCCATAGAAACATAGAAACTGTCGGCAGATAAGGACCGCTAGGCCCACCCAGTCTGCCCATAAGTCCTGTACTTAATTACAGGTTTTGACCCTCACCCCACTTAACCTGTATGGTTCCCCATGCCTGTCCCATGCATGTTTAAATCCAACCACAGTGCTTGCTCCCACCACCTCCTGTGGCAGACCATTCCATCGTCCACCACCCTCTCCATGAAGAAAACCTTTCTCACATTCCCTCTTAACCTGCCACCTTCCAGTTTCATACCATGCCCCTAGTTCTTGTACTCCCTCCTGTACTGGAAGATCCCCCCACCCCTGTTTATGCCTCTGAGATACTTGAATGTTTCTAACATGTCCCTCTCTCCTCCAGCAAGTACATATTGGGGTCCTAATCTCTCCTCGTACGTCTTGTGGTGCAGGCCCTGTACCATCTTAGTTGCCCTTCTCTGGACTGCATCCAGCCTGTTAATGTCCTTTCGAAGGTGTGGCCTCCAGAACTGCACACAGTACTCCATGTGAGGTCTGACCAGGTTTTGTATGACTGCATCACTACTCTCACACCTTCTACTGGTGATACCCCTTGCTATGCACCCCAGCATACCACTGACCCTCTCTGCTGCCTTTGTGCTCTGCTTTGACATTTTCAGGTCATCTGAAATAGTAACCTCAGGTCTCTCTCCTCTTTGGTGACTGTCAGCAACTCCCCACCCAAATCCTGTAGCTTTCCCCAGGGTTACTGTGTCCCAGGTGCATAATTTTGCACTTTTATGAATTAAACCTCAGTTGCCGCTCTGCAGACCATTTCTCAAGCTTCCCCAGGTCCATCCTCGTTTTCTCCACCCACACCCACCCCCGGAGTATCGCCCTGTTGCATATCTTCTTGTCATCATAAACAGGTAGACCTTTCCTTCAGTCCTTCTGCAGTGTCACTGAAGACATTGAACAGAACTTGTCCAAGGACTGATCCCTGAGGTACTCTGCTGGTCACCCTCCTCTCCCCAGATTGTACTCCATTTACCCACCCTCTGTCTCCTGTCCGTTAGCTAGTTCCTAACCCAGTTTCTAGGGACATGGATATGTTGTTCATCCACACTGTCTGGCAGGTATCCTTGCGCTTTAAATCTTGCGGAAGGTCTTCAAGGTGGCTCTCCCACCCACCGGGTGGTAAAACTCTCGGCTCCGCCCCATGGCGTCAGATCTTCCTTACCGCTTGGAGCTCAGGTTCCCTCTTTAACGCTCTGCGGTAAGACTGGTTCCTAATTCTTGGTTTTCCGAATTTAAACATTTTAGCTTAAAGACTTGGTCTTCTATCCCTCGATGACTGCGATGGACCATCGACTCGGTTTTGGCGGTGCCCTTGCGGGCAGAAGATGTCTCTACGGATCCGCACTCACGTGTGTGTACTGTTTAGGCCTCGAGCATGACCCGCAGGGCTTGCGACCTGTGCTCTTCCTTCTCAGCCCTCGTCCTCGAAGACCGTGCCACCCCGTTTACAACTAGGGTGCCCGGATACATTTTCCTCCAGTTAAGTCAAAGAGGCCCGGTCGGCGGTTTCAGGGCGGCAGGCTCGGCGGATCAGCTAGAGCAGATGATCGCCCTCGAAGAGGAGGCGACGCCGGGCGCATCTTCCTCGACACGTGCATTTATTCCGCTTTCCTGGGTTCCTCTTACACAGCTTCCTTTAAGAGCTTTGTCTGTCCCCCTCCACTGGGGAGAGGGACCAGCGTCTGCTGGACCTTCTTCTTCTTCTCAGTCCAAGAAGAAAGACAAGGGTAAGTCTCTTAATCGGCGGCTCTTGGGAAGCGGGAAAGGTCCCTCTCCCGGTTAGCCGACCATCGACTTCGGTCGATCGTTCGGCTTCGACCACTGGTCTCAGGGTGTCCCCATCAGGTCAGTTGACCGAGACTCCCATCGGCGCGGTCGAGATCTTTCTCAACCTGTTGGACGGGTTGTCGACCGGCAAGCGAAAATCCCTCTCCCTGGTTCCCCGGTGGGAGTTGAGGATCCGTGGGCTTGCCAGTGCCTCACGGTTCGAGCCCTTGGATGTTCCTCCGAACAAAGGGAGGGCCGGTTCCACCGTCCCTCCCGCACCGTCCTCCTGAAAAGCCGAGGGGTCTCGGTCTCGGGACTTCTTCAGCGGTCCAGCCGATCCGCCATCATAGGCGGTCTCGGTCACCGACACCGCGATAGCGGCGCCGCCACGCTCATCCTCTTCCTCCTCCTCGGATGAGAGCTTCGACATAAGTTGCTTGACGTCACGAGGACCTCATGTGGCAGCAGCTCCTTCTGACCGGGGAACAAGCTGACGCCCGTCGCCTTGACCATTAAGTGGCTGTCACAGAGCAGCAAAACAACCCCCGTTTTACCGAGGCCTGTTGTCAGGCGGTTGTTCGGCCAAAACCAGCTGCTCCACCGATTCGGTGGAACCTCCGTCTCCACAGCAGCGGTTTGGGGCTCCGACCAAGAATTCTCGAGTCGGCTCAGGGTCTGCCCCATAGGCTGTCGGTCACCCTCACTCCCGATCACCCTCGGCAGGTGGAGGGTGGCTCAGAGCCGAGGCAGCTCTTTGCGGACTCTTCTGAGTCGACGGCGATTCCTCCTTTTTCTCCAAGCGAGTGGACTTGGAGTCCTCTGGAGGTCAGTCGCTGGGCGACACCCTTCGTCCCTTCCTGGGGTTGCTCAGACTCATCTCGGAATCCACGGGATGCAGCTCGAGCCAGTATCCAAGCGGGCCAAGTATCCCTCACGGAGATATTGGACCGAGGATTCCCCTACGGAGGCCTTCCTGTGGCTGAGGCCATTGTGGGCCTGGCCTTGGAGCTCTGGCAGCGCCCTAGCCTGCCCTCGCCTTGGCCAGGATGGCGGGAAGTATCACGGTCCCTACCGGTTCCCTGTCGGTTTCCGAGACATCCCTCGGCCGAGGGGTTAGTTACCGACAAGCGTTTTCCGGCGTGCGAAGCGCTGAGGGCGTGGACAAACCTCCCGACGAGTCCAAAATTGGACTATGCTGGAAAAGTCTCGCTGCGTCCTCCCTTGGCCTTCGTCAGGCCACAGCTTGGCGTAGCTGATGGCACATTTTTCTCACGCCCTGTTGGGCTCCCTGGACGAGGTGGTCCCTCATCTCCGGCTGACCTGCAGACCACGGTTAAGCAGGTACGGGACCAGGGTAGGCAGTGGCCAAGCAGCAACTTCAGACTGCTTTGGACATCAATGATTCATGCGCCAGGTCAGTAGCGGCTGCAGTGGCTATGCGCCGTCGGGCATGGCTGAGGATATCCACCTTCACAGCGGATACCCAGCACAAATTGGCGGATGTCCCTTCCTGGGGACCGACCTCTTCGGCCCTGGGTGGAAGGCCACCTCCAGAGGATCGAAAAGTCCAATGCCACCTTGGACTCAGTCTCATCTGCTTAGAGGGACAAGGGCCGCAGACCTCAACCCAAGCCCTTCGTCTGTCTCGCCCTGGCACGTCCGGCCCAGCAACACCAGGCCCAGCAGGCTGGCGCTTGGCGTCCCAAACCCAAGCCTGCGGCTTCCTCCTCCAGGAAGCATGAGGTAAAGGCCCAGGTGGTCCCTGGGCGGTCCCTCCTCCAAGCCTGCACAGTGACAGGTTGAGAGGTGTCACCCCAACCTCGTCGCCTCACCCCAGGTTCCCCTGGAGAGGCAGCTCAGTACTTCCTTTCCGCCTGGTCACTATTACCACAGACAGATGGGTGTTGGAGGTGGTAGGAAGGGTCTGCCTCTGGAGTTCGGCAGGCCCCACCCTTCAGAACACGTCGCACCGGCCCCTCGGGGTCGAAGCCTCGCTGTCAGCTCGCCGAGCCGACATCGCTCTCCTCCTCAAGAAGGAGGTGATAAGAGAGGTGGTGGACCCTCCTCAAACCGGGGTTCGTGTCCAGGTACTTCCTGGTTCCAAAACGACGGGGGCTGGCGCCCCATTCTCGACCTACCGACCTGAACAAGTTCCTAAGGTCTCGAACCTTCAGGATGGTCACTCTGGCTCAGATAATCCCATCCTTGGAACACGGCGTGTGGTTCTGCTCTCTGGACCTACAGGACACGTTCTTTCACGTCCCTATCCGTCCGTCCCATCAAAGGTTCCTTCGCTTCGGCGGAAGGTTCCTTTTCGAGTTCCAAGCCATGCCCTTGGCTTATCTCCAGCTCCCAGGGTCTTCACCAAATGCATGGCAGTGGTGACAGCATTCCCTCGGTGCCAGGGGTCGGGTTTACCCTTACCTGGACGATTGGCTGATAGCAGCCTCCTCCAGACAGGAGGTGGGCGGTCCAGAGATCTGGCCCTCAGGTTTGCTCTCAGGTCGGCCTCCTCATCAACGAGGCCAAGTCAGACTCGAGCCAAAGCAGGTGATTCTTTTCATCGGGACTGAGCTCGACTCTCTTGAGCCAAACTGACTCAAGGCGGACAGGGCGAGTTCTTTCCTCCTTTTCCCAATCATTTCTGGTTGGGCAATTAGCCCTGCCGGGACTTCCTGCGCCTCCTGGGTCTCATGGTGGCCTGTACCAGCGTGGTCCGTTGGGCCTGCTGGAACATCGCCCCCTTCAGTGGGGGCTGGCCAGCCAGTGGTCCCAACGCTGTGATCCATTGGACCAGCTAGTGACGGTGACCCAGGGATGTGGAGCGCTCCAGTGGTGGACCATTCCAGTTCATCTGCAGGAGGGCATCCGTTTGTCCGCCCGAGCCGATGGTCTCTCTTCGGCCGATGCCTCTCTGATGGGTTGGGGTGCCCATCTGGGGAACACCGGCGCCGCGGCATCTGGTCCCAGCGAGATCCCGATGCCACATCAACCTGCGGGAGCTCCGAGCGGTCCGCCCTAGCTCTCACCGCCTTTGCTCCGTTTTCGGGGTCAAATGGTCGGGTCCAGACGGACAATACCCCGACCATGTACTATCTAAACCGCCAGGATGGGCGCGCTCCATGCTCCTGTGCAAGGAAGCTCTCTGCATCTGGTCACTCGTGCACAGCCTGGAGGCGGATCTCCTAGCCATTCATGTGGCAGGAGCCTCCAACACCCTGGCCGATGCCTAAGCGGATAGGGTTGCGTCCACAGTGGTCTCTCCTGCGGGAGGTAGTACAAGATCTATTCTCCCATTGGGGCACACCTCAGGTGGACCTGTTTGCCTCAGGGAGAATGCGAGTTGAGGCTGTTCCATGCCCGCCCCTCAGCAGGGCTCTCTGCAGGGGATGCCTTCTCGAGGCCATGGACCCCGGGCCTCTTCTCGCCTTTCCCCGTTCCCTTGATGCACAAGGTGCTGCTCAAAGCAAGGAGGGACAAGGCGCAGGTGATTCTGATAGCCCCAGACTGGCCCCTCCAGTACTGGTACCCAGATCGCCTCAGCTCCAGGCTTCGAGGCAGCTTCCAGCTTGTAAAACAAAAAGTGTTGGTGTTTGGCCAGTAGGTGGCAGAAGTGTTTGTCTTTTCTGGTGCTGTAGAACATTCAAAACATACTGAGCTGGGAATAGCTACTTCCTGATGCATCCTGGGGTGAAGGCAGTACAGTACAACACAGTGGATACAGTCAGAAAGATCATACCCTCAACCTCTTGCCTCATGAATGGGGACAAGGCTTTAAAAATCAGGGCAAAACCCCCAAATCAGGGACACATCTGGTACTATTCTCTCGAAAGCTGATAGAATAAAGGGACTTGTTTTAAGATGCATTTTCTGAAGAAGAACAAGTCTGTTACTTTAATGTTTGACATTATTTTGTGCTTTTAATCCCCAATGTTCTGTCACAAAACTCAGAGCTACATGTGTGTGATAGAAGTGCTAGGCTGGGTCAGGGGCAATTACAGGAGTGAACTGTGAAGTTAAAATAGGGGAATTGAGGGGTGAGGCAGAGCAGATAGCAAGGGAAAGATGACCAAAGCTTACGGAGTCAGAAGGAGAAAGAAGCTTGATCTGCTGTGGATTTAATGACAGGAAGGGAGAAGTAATGAGTGATTACCCATGTGGCAGAGCCTCCAACACTCTAGTCGATGCCCTAAGCCGGATAGGGGCTCGTCCCACAGAGTGGTCTCTCCTGCAGGAGGTAGTACAAGATCTCTTCTCCCACTGAGACTACGCCTCAGGTGGACCTGTTGCCACCAGGGAGAATGCAGAAGCTGAGACTGTTTCATGCCCGCCCCCTCAGCAGGGCTCACTGCAGGGATGCCTTCTCGAGGTCAGGACCCGGCCTCTTCAACACCCTTTCCCCCATTTCCTTGATCCACAAGGTGCTTCAAGGCGAGGAGGGACAGGCAGCAGGTGATTCTGGTAGCCCCAGACTGGCCCCGCCAGTTCGGTATCCAGATCTCCTCAGTCTCAGCTCCAGGCTCCCGAGGCGGCTTCCAGCCGCCCCGGACCTGATCCCAGTCAATCAGGGAAGGTATTCCATCCGGACCTTCAATCCCTGCACCTGACGGCCTGGTTCCTGAGTGGCTAGAGTTCCAGGACTTGGGTCTTTCCGACCGAGGTCTTCAGCGTCATTGAGGCGTCCTGTAAGAGTCAACCAGAAAATGCTATGCCTTCAAATGAAGAGATTCTCCATTTGGTGTCAGGGCAAGGGCCTGAACCCTTCCTCCTGTTCCTTGGCAAGCATTCTGGACTACCTGTGGTCCCTTTCTCAGCAAGCGCCCAGTCGACAACCCTTAAAGTGCACCTGACAGCCATCTCTGCTTACCAGGCGCTGGCCGGGAAGCAGTCCGGTGGCGCCAGGAGAAGGTAGTCAGGCGCTTTTCAAGAGCCTTGATCACACATATCCTCGGTGCGAGAACCTCCACCTCCATGGGATCTACTGCTGGTATTGTCTAAGCTCATGGGCAAGCCATTTGAAACCGATGCACAGATGTGACATCTCACCTGTCGTGGAAGACCGCCTTCTTGGTAGCTATCCGTTAGCCAGAAGGATGGGAGAGCTCCAGGCGCTTTCCATCAAGTCTCATATCTGGTCTTCCACAGGGACAAGGTTGTCCCTGCGCCCCCACCCGAAATTCCTTCCGAAGGTGGGTGTCGAGTTTCACGTTAACCAGGTGTTGACTCTGCCATGTGTTCCCACCCCAATCACACCTCGGAGGCTGAATATAGGCTCCATACTTTGGACCCTAGAAGAGCCCGCTTATTACAAGGAGCGGACGGCTGAAGTTCGGGGAGAGGTTTGCCAGCTGTTTGTCACCTACGCTGAAGCCGCACCTGGCAGACCTGCAGCCAAGCGGACGATAGGCAGGTGGGTCATCTCCTGCATAGATCTCTCTTATGAGGTTGGCGGACATGGAGCCTCCCAGAGGATAAGAGCTCATTCTACCCACCATACCGCTGCATCGGTGGCTGCTTCAGGGACGTCCCTATCCAGGAAATCTGCAGGGCTGCTACCTGGAAGTCAGCACACACCTTCATCACCCACTACCATCGACCTTGAGTCACACGGGATGCTGGTTTTGGGAGCCTTGGTTCTCCAGTCTTTATTTCCCAAGTAGGAGGTGTGCACCTCCCTGCTCCCGGAGAACTGCTAGGAGTCTGCCAGACAGTGTGGATGAACAACATATCCATGTCCCTAGAAATACAGGTTCTAGGGACATGGATATATGTTCACTACACTCAGCCATCCTGCCACTTTGTCTTGCGGAAGGTCTTCAAGCTGACTCCACCCACCCACCCTGGTGGTAAAACTCTCGCTCCGCCCCATGGCGCCAGATCTTCCTTACGCTTGGGCTCAGGTTCCCTCCTTAACGCTCTGCGTATAGGGACTAGTTCCTATTTCTTCGGTTTGCGAATTTACTTTTAAAGGTTTTCAAGACTGGTCATTTATTTCCCTCACGGCTGCGACGGACAAATCAACCCCGGTTTCGGAGGTGCCCATGCGGGCAGAAAGATGTCTCGGACGGATCTGCACTCCACATCGTCTACTGCTTGGGCCTTGAGCACAACCCGCGAGGCTTGCGACCTGTGCTCTTCCTTTTTCGCCCTGTGTCCTGGAAGACTGCGCGCCCGTTTGCAGCTTAGGCGCTCGAGCGTTACCCTCCGGTAAAGTCGAGAGGAGGCCCGTTTGGCGGTTTCCGGCGGCGGGCTTGGCGGATCAGCTGAGCAGATGATCGCCCTCGCGGAGGAGGCGGCGCAGGGCCGCATCTTTGTCTTCCTCGGCCGTGGCATTTATCCCGCCTCCTTGGGATCTTCCTATTCAGCTTCTTTTAAGGAGCTCTGTCTGTCTCTCTCCACTAAGGGAGAGACCATCATCTTCAGGGCCTTCTTCTCGGTCCAAGAAGAAGGACCACAAAAATAAGTCCCTCCGTCGGCGGTCTTGGGAGCGGGAGAGGTCCCTCTCACCGAGTAGTCGACCTCGACTTCGGTCGATCCTTTAACCCGGCCACTGGCCTCACGGCGTCCCGTCAGGTCAGTTGACAAAGACTCCTGTCGGCCTTGATCGAGATTTTCTCGACTCGTCGGATGGGTAGTCGATCAGTGAAGCGAAAACCCTCACTTCCAGTTCCCCGGCGGAGATTGAGGTTTCCGTGGACTTGCCGTGCCTCCGGTTCCGAGTCCACGGTTGAACCCTCCGAGCCGAGGGAGAGCGGGTTTCCCCACCCTGCCCCAGAACCCTCACCGGAGAAGCCAGGGTTCGCGGTCTCGATCTCGGACTTCTTCTAGGTCCAGCCGATCCGCTGTCATAAGCGGTCTCGGTACCGTGTGGCGGCCACGCTCTCTTCCTCGTTAATGCTCCTCGGACGGGGAGGCTTCGAGGGAAGTTGCGTCGTCGCCACGAGGACCTCATGTGGCAACAGCTTCTTCTGTCCGAGGAGCAAGCCGGCGTCGTCACCTTCCCGGCTATCAAGTGGGCTGTCACCGGAGCGGCCCGAACCCCTTGCTCTTGCCGAGGCGCCTGCTCCCAGGCTGTTGCTCCACCAAACCGGCTGCCCCACCGATTCTGGTGGAACCTCCGCCTCCACAGCCGTTATTTGGGCCCCGACCAAGAATTCTCGGTTGGCCCAGGGTCTGCCCCATAGGCTGTCTGTCACCCTCACTCCCGATCGCCTCGGCAGGTGGAGGTGGCTCAGGCCAAGGCAGCTCTTTGCAGACTCCTCTGAGTCCGCACGACGATTCCTCCCTGTTCTCCTAGGCGGGTTGACTTGGAGTCCTCAGGAGGTCAGTCGCTGGACGATAGCCCATCGTCCTTCATGGGTTTTGAGGCTCATCTCGAGGTCCACCGGGATGCAGCTCGAACACGCGTATCCAGCCGGGCCAAGTACCCCTCACGGAATTTTGGACCGAGGGATTCTCCTCTGGAGGCCTTTCGGTGGCCGAGGCCATTGTGGGCCCGGCCTGGCCTCTGGCAGCGTCCTGCTTCCTGCCCTGCACCTTCGCCAGGATGGCAAGGAAGTATGGTCCCTACTGCCCTGTCCAGTTTCGGAACACCCCTCAGCCGAGGGGTTGGTTACCGATAGCGCCTTCCAGCATGCGGAGGCGCCTGGGACATGGACAAGCCTCCTGACAAGAGTCCAAGAAGTTGGACTCGCCCGGGCGCCAAAGTCTACCTTTCGTCCTCCCTTTGCCTTAATCAGGCCAGCTCGGCCATGCTGATGGCGCACTTCTCTCATGCCCTGTTGGGCTTCCTAGACGAGGTAGTCCTCATCTCCCGGCTGACCTGCAGACCCACAGAGGAGGTGCAGGACCAGGGCAGGGCAGTGGCCAAGCAGCAACTTCAGACTGCTTTGGACATCGGTGATTCATGCGCCAGGTCAGTAGCGGCCGCAGTGGCTATGCGCCGTCGGGCATGGCTGAGGATATCCACCTTCACAGCGGATACCCAGCACAAATTGGCGGATGTCCCTTCCTGGGACCGACCTCTTGGCCCTGGAATGGAAGGGCACTTCCAGAGGATCGAAAAGTCCAGTGCCACTCTGGACTCGGTCTCATCCGCCCAGAGGGACAAGGGCGAGACCGCAACCCAAGCCCTTTCATCCGTCTGCTCCCAGCACATCCGGCCCAGCAGCATCAGGGCCAGCAGGCTCGCTTGGCATCCCAAACTCAAACCCGCAGCTTCCTCTTCCAGGAAGCAGGAGTAAAGGCCCAGGTGGTCCCTCGGCGGTTCCTCCTCGAAGCCTGCTCAGTGGCACGGGTTGAGGGGTGTAGCCCCAACCTCGTCACCCCACCCCCAGGTTCCCCGTAGAGGCAGCTCCGCCACTTCCTTTCCGCCTGATCTGCTATAACCACAGACTGGTGGGTGTTGGAAGTGGCAGGAAAAGCCTGCCTCTGGAGTTCGAGCAGGCCCGCCCTTCCGAGCCGTTGTCCCAAGGAGGGGCCTCTGGTCCGCAGCCTCGCTGTTGGCTCGCCCGAGCCGACATCGCTCTGCTCCTCGAGAAAGAGGTGATCAGAGGTGGCAGACCCTCCCTCAGACCCGGGTTTGTGTCCAGGTACTTCCTGGTCCCAAGCGACGGGGGCTGGCGCCCATTCTCGACCTGCACGACCTAAACAAGTTCCTAAGGTCTCGGACCTTCAGGAAGGTCACTCTGGCTCAGATAATCCCATCCTTGGAGCGGCTGTGGTTCTGCTCTCTGGACCTACAGGATGCGTTTTCACGTCCTTATCGGTCCGTCTCACAGAGATTCCTCCACTTCCGAGCGGAAGGATCCCTTCTGATTCGAGCCATGCCCTTCGCCTTTCTCTTGCTCCCAGGGTCTTCACTAAATGCATGGCAGTGGTGACAGCTTTCCTCTGGCGCCGAGGGTCCGGGTATACCCTTACCTGGAGGATTGGCTGATAGCAGTTCCCTCCAGACAGGAGGTGGGCGGTCAGAGATCTGGCCCTCCGGGTTTGCTCTCAATCGGCCTCCTCATCAAGCGAGGCCAAGTCGGAACTCGGACCCGAAGCAGGTGATTCTTTCATTGGGGCAGAGCTCGACTCTCTTGAGCCAGAGCACGGCTCCCAGCCGGACAGGGCCGAGGTTCTTTCCTCCTTTTCCCAATCATTTCTGGTTGGGCAATCGCACCCTGCCTGGGACTTCCTGCGCCTCCTGGGTCTCATGGCGGCCTGCACCAGCGTGGTCCGTTGGGCCCGCTGGCACATCGCGTCCTCTTCAGTGGGGACTGGCCAGCCAGTGGTCCTGGCAGCTGCGATCCATTGGACCAGCTAGTGGCGGTGACCCAAGGGATGTGGAACGCTCTCCAGTGGTGGACCGTTCCAGCTCATCTGCAGGAGGGCATCTCATTTGTCCGCCCGAGCCAACGGTCTCTCTATCGACCGATGCCTCTCTAATGGGTTGGGGTGCCCATCTGGGGAGCACAGAGCGCATGGCCTCTGGTCTCCTCGGGAGTCCCGATGCCATATCAACCTGCTGGAGCTTGGGCGGTTCATCTAGCCCTCACCGCCTTTGCTCCGTTCCTCACGGGATCTAGTGGTTCAGGTCCAGACGGACAATACCACGACCATGTACTACCTAAACCGCCAGGGCAGGGCGCTCCATGCCTCTGTGCAAGGAAGTTCTCCGCATTTGGTCACTCGTGCGCAGCCTGAGGCGGATCTCCTAGCCGTTCATGTGGCAGGAGCCTCCAGCACCCTGGCCGATGCCCTAAACCGGATAGGAGCTGTGTCCCATGAGTGGTCTCTCCTGCCGGAGGTAGTACAAGATCTGTTCTCCCATTGGGGCACACCTCAGGTGGACCTGTCTGCCTCCAGGGAGAATGCGAAGCTGTGGCTGTTCCATGCCCGCCCCCAAGCAGGGCTCTCTGCAGGGGATGCCTTCTCGAGGCCGTGGACCCCAGGCCTCTTCACGATTCCTTGATCCACAAGGTGCTTCTCAAAGCGAGGAGGACAAGGCGCAGGTGATTCTGGTAGCCCAGACTGGCCCTGCCAATGCTGGTATCCAGATCTCCGAGGCAGCTTCCAGCTCGCCGGACCTACTGTCAGTCAATCAGGGAAGGTGTTCCATCCGGACCTTCAATTCCTGCAACTGACGGCCTGGTTCCTGAGCTGCTAGAGTTCCAGGCCTTGAGTGTTTCGACGAGGTCCTCAATGTAGTTGAGGCGTCCCGTAAGGAGTCAAAACAGGAAATGCTATGCCTTTAAATGGAAGAGATTTTCCATTTGGTGTCAGGTAAGGGCCTGGACCCTTCCTCCTGTTACTTGGCAAGCATCTTGGACTATCTATGGTCCCTTTCTCAGCTAGGGCTTAGGTCGGCGACCCTAAAGGTGCACCTAGCAGCCATCTCTGCTTACGGCGTGGGCCAGGAGGCAGTCGGTGGCGCGGGAGAAGGTGGTCTGGCGCTTTTCAAAGGCCTCGATCACATTCCCTCCGGTGTAGAACCTCCACCTCCGTTGGATGTACTGCTTTTACTGGCAAAGCTCATGGGCAAGCCATTCGAACCAATGCACAGGTGTGATCTCTCTCTCACCTGTCGTGAAAGCCAGCGTTCTTGGTGGCTATCATGTCAGCCAGAAGGATGGGAGAGCTCAGGCGCTTTCCGCCAGTCTCCTTACCTGGTCTTCCACAGGGACAAGGTGGTCCTCGCCCCCACCCAAAATTCCTTCCGAAGGTGGTGTCAGAGTTTCACCTTAACCAGGTGTTGACTCTGCCGGTGTTCTACCCTAATCACACCTCGGAGGCCGAATATAGGCTTCATACTCTGGGCTAGAAGGGCGCCACACTATAAGTAGCGCGGCTAAAATCAGGGAGAGGTTCACCAGCTGTTTGTCACCTACGCTGAAGCCGCACCTGGCAGACCTGCAGCTAGCGGACGATAAGCAGGTGAGTCACCTCCTGCATAGATCTCTGCTATAGGTTGGCGGGCATGGAGCCTCCCAGAGGATAGGGCTCATTCTGCCTGCCATACAGCTGCATCGATGGCTGCTTCCAGGGACGTCCCTATCCAGGAAATCTGCAGGGCTGCTACCTGAAGTCAGCACACACTTCATCACCCACTACCACATCGACCTTGAGTCACACGGGATGCTGGTTTTGGGGCCTCAGTTCTCCAGTCTCTATTCCTAAGTAGGGGTGTGCCTTGCCTCCCTCCTCCCGGAGAACTGCTAGGAGTCTGCCAGAAAGTGTGGATGAAC
Source organism: Neoceratodus forsteri (assembly GCA_016271365.2). NCBI lineage: Eukaryota > Metazoa > Chordata > Ceratodontiformes > Ceratodontidae > Neoceratodus > Neoceratodus forsteri. The sequence continues at coordinate 493,282,998 of CM028131.1, read as the reverse complement.
AACATATCCATGTCCCTAGAAATGCAGGTTACTCACCTGTAACAGGAGTTCTAGGAATGGTATATCTTGTTCATCCACCCACCCACCCTACCTCCCGGCTCGGCACGCACAGCCTGAGCTTCCAGCTGGCCAGATCTGGCATCATGAGGCGGAGCCGAGAGTTTTACCACCTGGTGGGTGGAGGAGCCAACTTGAAGACCTTCCGGCAAGACTTAGCGGCAAGGATACCTGCCAGGAAGTGTGGATGAACAACATATGCCATTCCTAGAACTCCTGTTACAGGTGAGTAACCTGTATTTACTCATCTGTAACAGAGCTAGGACGAGAAGGCTGTTCATCCACACGGATCTACGCCGTGACCCACGGGCTCGGGACGCATCTAAAGTGTGGATGAACAATATATACCATTCTAGAACTCCTGTTACAGGTGAGTAACCTGTATTTTCTTGACATGAGGGATAATTGATAAGCTGGAAACAGCGCTGAATATTGGAGAAATCAAGAGCTGAGTCCAGGCCTGGTAACTATGGAGTTTTTAGCCTTGCCTCCGTGCTGGACACTTTTCTGAGTCATTCATATAAGGCGTGATAAGCACATGGATGACAATAGGTTGATCTTCCAGGAATCAATCTTCTCCATTGATTCCCCTTATGGGTCTGGGATCAGAGGCACTAGATACCCCACAGGTGCAAATTTTAGCAAGGAGGAGCCGACATCAGCTGCTGAGCATGGAATCTGCCGTGATGTTGTGTGCCAGCCAACAAGCATTGCGGCTCCTCCTGCTTCTCTGGTCTGTTCTTCCTGCCATCAGATGCACACCATGGGGGCAACAGAGCCTTAGTGAGTTTGTTGTCGCATGCGAACTCGGCCACCACCTTGTTTTCCTCTCATGGTGCTTTCTTTCTTGTTTTACTTTTCCGTGATGCTAAAGTCTGAAAAGAGGGGACTAATCATAGAAGTTTGACGAGAAAAGGACCCAGCCGGCCCATCTAGTCGGTCCATCCATCCTCTCACATTCCACTGCCCTCCCCAATACTCAACCATATGCCTGTCCCATGCTCTCTTAAATTCCTCCACCGTTTTAGCCCCCACCACCCTGTCGGGTAGTCTGTTCAGGGCTCCTCCACATGTTCCATGAAGAAATGCCCCTCACATTGCCCTGTATCTGTTTCCTTGCAATCTGAGGCTGTGCCCTCTAGTTCTGGCTCCCTCCTTCCTTTTAGTAGTCCCCTGTCTCTCACCTTACTGAGCTCCTTTACATATTTAAAGGTTTGTATCATGTCTCCTTCTTGTTTCAGTGTGTACAGATTCAGCTCCCTACATCTCTGCCTCGTATGTCTTCCCTGCATACCCTGAACCATCTTTGTCGCCCTTCTCTGAACCCCTCCAATGCATGTATATCCTATGGAGGTGTGGTCTCCAGAACTGAACCCCATACTCTAGCTGCGGCCTCAGCATGGCTTTGTAGAGGTGCATTGCCACCTCCTTCTGGCTGTAATGCTCCTGCCTATGCATGCACAACATTCCATTGGCCCTGCCCGCCGCCGTACTACACTGGAGCCCCACCTTAAGGTTAGAGGAGACTGTGACCCCAGATCCCTTTCCTGTTCTGAGTTTTGATTCCCACCCACCCGACCCAGCATACCTTGCTCACATGCGTTTTACTCCCCAAGTGCATCACATCACACTTCTTGGCATTAAATTTCAGCTGCCACTTCCGCCCACTCCTCAAGCATCCTTTGTGTCCTTCCACATGTCCTCTATCCCCTGCGGGTGTTCTACTCTATTGCAGATCTTTGTATCATCGGCAAATAGGCACCTCCTCCTCAATCCCTCTGCAATATCACTGATGTAGATGTTGAAGAGGTGGACAAAACTGATCCCTGTGGCCTCCACTCTTTACCCTTGTGATCCTTGAGTGCACCCCATTTAACACCACCCTCTGTGTTCTCCTTGCTAGCGAGGTCCCCACCCAGCTTGCTGTTTCCCTCCCAACCCCAAGCTTTCCATCTTGGCTCACCAACCTCCTATGGGGACGGTCTCAAAGGTCTTACTTGACATCCAGATAGGCCACATCCACCGCCACACACTGGTCGCATTGCCTGAGTCACCCAGTCAGAGAAACTCTATTAGGTTGGTCTGGCATGACTTCCTTGGTGAAGCCATTCTGTCTGCTGTCCTGCAAGCCACACTCCTCCAGGTAATCCACCACCCTCTCCTTGATTAATGCTCCATTACCTTCCCACCACAGACGTGAGGCTGACTGGGTGGTAGTTTTCCTTCAGCTCCTTGCTACCTCCCTTGTACAAGGACACCATGTCCGCCTAAGATGATGAAAGTCCAGCAGCCTCCATTATGCATCAGTGCCCCTGTGCAAAGCAGATGACTGCAGTGGACTTGCATCAGTGCTGTGCAGCCTGCTTGGCCGCCAGCATGACATGGATGTGTGTCTCGCCTGCTTCTCTATTGACCACAACACCCTAGACATCCATGCAGTAAGGTGGTGTCCAGCCTCCACATTTGGAGGTAGGTGCCGCTCACATGCTGCCAAGACACGGTCAGTTGGTATTTCCCTCGCCTCTTCCTGGGACCTCTGGTTCCAAGGAAATCTGAGGAGTCCTTCTTGACCTCAATATATAAAAATATTGGCCATCTCCTGGCTACACTGGGTACTCCCCTAAATAGACAAGGATAACCAAAAAAAAAACTGAGCACTCCTATAACTTTATTTCTTGCATAAAGTGCTAGTTAGTGAAATGCTTGTAAGAAATGCCATACTTACAAAGTAGTAATTTATCTTGGTTGTCCAGTCTGACAAGTCTCGGCACTTTGACTGTTGCACCTTCTTCAGGGAGTGTCCTCCTTGACCTCACCCTCCTGAAGCATTGTAAGCCCCTGGTGGATGGGTCTGGTGGACAGCTGGCTCCTTCTGGGCGTTCGGCTGAGAACCGCCCCCCCAAACCAATCTTTCAGTCCTCGCATCAGACATCCTAGTGGTAAGGCCAAAACTACACACTCAGTCTACACTGATGGACACCTCAGTGTTTTCTGGTACCTCCATGCTGTCGTCCTGTTCACTGGGAAGGATGTGTCAGGCGGTGCGGATGCAACACTGGGTCCTCCTCTGACACCATTCACAGTGTTGGAGGAGTGACCGACACCAGGGCTTTATCGCATTCAGTTGCTGAGTTGGATGTTGTCCTTTTCCCCAGTGTTGCTAGAAACACAGAGGAGGATGACTGACTCTGTAACAACCATGATGTTGGTCCTGGGCCCAGCACCAGGCGCGTGATTCTAGTGACAGTGTTATCCCTGATTCTAGGGACATGGATATGTTGTTCATCCACACTCATTGGCAGTATCCTTGCCGCTTTAAATCTTGCCGGAAGGTCTTCAAGCTTGCTCCTCCCACCCACCGGGTGGTATAACTCGGCTCCGCCCCATGGCGCCAGATCTTCCTTACCGCTTGGAAGCTCAGGTTCCCTCCTTAACGCTCTGCGTTTGTGACTGGTTCCTATTTCTCCGTTTGCGGATTTAAAATAATATTTTGCAAAAGACTTCAGTCTTCGATCCTCAGACTGCGCGATGGATAATTCGACTCCAGATTTGAGGAGATGCCCATGCGGCTGAAGATGTCTCAGACGGATCCACACTCCACATTGTGTCTACTGCTTAGGCCATGACACGACCAAGGAGCTTGCGACCTGTGCTCATCTTTCTCGACCGTCCTCGAAGACCGTGCTGCCCGATTGCAACTGGGCCGTCCGAAGCGATTCCCTCCGGTGAAGTCCAAGGAGGCCCGGTTGGCAGTGTCCATGACGGTAGCTTTCGTGGATCAGCTCGAAGCGGATGGTCGCCCTCGAAGGCGGTAGCGAAGACCGTATCTTCCTCGAAGCGGCGGCATTTGTCGCGTCTCTCTGGGTTCTTCCTACCGGCTTCCTTTAAGGGAGCTTTGTCTATCCCTCTCACTAAAGGAGAAGGGCCTGCGTCTGCTGGACCTTTTCGCTCCAAAAGAGGGACAAGGGGAATCCTCCGCCGACGCTCTTTGGAGGCGGGAAAGGTCCTCTCCGGGCCGTCGACCGTCGCCTCGGTCGACCGCTCGGCTTCGACCACTGGCCTCACGGTGTCCCGTCAAGTCAGTTGGCCAGAGACTCCACTGATGAAGTCGAGATTTTCTCGACCCACATTGAACAGGCTGTCGCCTTTGCTTGGCGGATTCCCTCTCCCCGGTTCCCCGGAGGAGGTTGAGGATCCCGTGGGCTCGCCTGCCTCCGGTTCCGGAGCCCTCGGATGGACCTTCCGAGCCGAAGGTAGCCGGTTCCGGCCGACACCTCCCTGCCACCGACCCGGAAATTCCGGGACTCCGGATCTCGGTCTCGGACCTCTTCGGCGGTCAGCCGTTCCACCCGTCATAGGCGGTCTCGGTCGGCGGCAGCACGCGATAGCGGCGTCGCCCCTCGTCTCGTCCTCCTCCTCGGATGAGGCTCCGGTGGCGGTAAGTCGTCGGCCAGATGCGAGGACCTTATGTTCTGGCACCAGCTCCTCCTGGCGAGGGGAGCCGGAAACTCCGGCGCCTTCCCGGCCATTGAAGTGGCTGTCACGGGCAGCCGACACAACCCTCGACTTGCCGAGGAGCCTATGCAGGCGGTTGTTGCGGCAAACCACTTGCTCCACCGATTGCGGTGGAACCTCCGCCTCCACAGCCACAATTGGGGCTCCGACCAAGGATTCTCGAGTCGGCTCAAGGGTTTACCCCATCGGCTGTCAGTTACCCTCACTCCCGACCGACCTCCGGCAGGTGAAGGGTGGCTCAGGCCAGAGGCAGCTCTTCGAGGACTCTTCCGAGTCCGAAGATGATTCCTCCTTCTTCTCCAAGCGACTGGACTTGGAGTCTTCAGGAGGTCAGCCAATGGACGATAGCCCGTCGTCCTTCCTAGGACTGCTTCGGCTCATCTCGGAGTCTACCGGGATGGAGCTCGAACCCGCTTCCAAACGGGCCAGGTATCCCTCACGGAGATTCTGGACCGAGGGTTCTCGACGGAGGCCTTCCGGTGGCGAGGCCATAGTGGGTCCAGCACTGGAACTTTGGCAGCGCCTGCTTCCTGCCCGCGCCTTCGGCCAGGATGGCCAGGAAGTATCGGTCCCGTTCCTTGTCCGTTTTTTCGGAACACCCTCTGCTGAGGGTTGGTTACCGACAGCGTTTTCGGCCGCGCCGGCAACCGCCAGGGATGTGGACAAACCTCCTGACAAGGAGTCCAAGAAATTGGACTATGTCGGGGAAAAGTCGCCATGCGTCCCTCTCGGCTCGTCAGGCCAGTCGGCCGTCCTCATGGCACATTTTTCTCATGCCCTGTTGGGCTCCCTGGATGAGGTCATCCCTCATCTTCCCCCGATCTGCAGACTACGGTTAGCAGAGTGCGGGACCAGGGCAGGGCAGTGGCCAAACAGCAGCTCCAGACTGCTTTGGATGTAGGAGACTCATGTGCCAGATCGGTGGCGGCCGCAGTGGCTATGCGTCAGCGGGCTTGGCTGAGGATATCCACCTTTACTCGGATACCCAGCACAAGTTGGCGGATGTTCCTTTTTGGGGACTGACCTCTTCAGCCCTGGGGTGGAAGGTCACCTGCAGAGGATCGAGAAGTCCAATGCCACCTTGACTCGGTCTCTTCCGTCAGAAGGACAAAGGCCGCAAACCACAGCTAAGCCCTTTCGTCCTTCTGCCCTCGGCGCCCTGCCCAGCAACGTCAGGGCCAGCAGGCTCGGCCTTGGCATCCCAAACCCAAGCCGCGGCTTCCTCTAACAGGAGGCAGGGAGGAAAGGGCCCAGGAGGTCCCTCGCCGGTCCCTCCTCCAAGCCTGCCCAGTGACGGGCTGAGGGGTGTCGCCCCATCCCCGCTACCTCCCCTGGGTCCCCCTGGGGACGGCCCGCACTTCCGCTCCGCCTGGTCCGCTGTTACCACGGACAGGTGGGTCTTGAGGTGGTGGGAAGAGGCCTGCCTCTGGAATTCGAGCAGGCACCACCCTTCAGAGCCGTCGCCCCTCGGGGCCTCGGGATCCCAACCTCACTGGGCTCGTCGAGCCGACATCACTCCTCCTCCAGAAGGAGGTGGTAAGAGAGGTGGTGGACCCTCCTTCAGACCCAGGGTTTGTGTCCAGGTACTCCTGGTTCCGAAGCAGACGGGGCTGGCGCCCATTTGCTAATCTACCACGACCTAAACAAGTTCCTAAGGTCTCGAACCTCAGGATGGTCACCTGGCTAGATAATACCATCCTTGAACGGCGGTGGTTCTGCTCTCTGACTTGCAGGAGCAGCGTTTTCACGTCCCTATCCGTCCGTCTCACACGAGATTCTCCGCTCCGAGCGGAAGGATCTCTCTTGAGTTCCAAGCCATGCCCTTGGCTTGTCTCCAGCTCCCAGGGTCTTCACCAAATGCATGGCAGTGGTGACAGCATTCCCTCGACGCAGGGGTCCGGGTGTACCCTTACCTGGACGACTGGCTGATAGCAGCTCCTCCAGGAAGGAGGCGGAGTGGTCCAGAGATCTGGCCCTCCAGGTCTGTTTCAACTGGGCCTCCTTGTCAACGAGGCCAAGTCGGAACTCGAGCCAAGCAGGTGATTTTATTCATCAGGGCAGCTCGACTCTCTTCGAGCCAGAGCGCGGCCCCAGCGGACAGGGCCGAGGTTCTTTCCTCCTTGCCCGATCATTTCTGGTTGGGCAATCGCGCCTGCCCGGGACTTCCTGCCTCCTGGGTCTCATGGCGGCCTGTACCAGCGTGGTCCGTTGGGCCCGCTGGAACATGCGTCCCTTCAGTGGGACTGGCCAGCCAGTGGTCACAACGCCGCGATCCCTTGGACCAGCTTCTAGGTCGGTGACACAGGATGTGGAATGCTCTCCAGTGGTGGACCGTTCCAGATCAATTGCAGGAGGGCATCCGTCATCCGCCCCGAGCCGACGGTCTCCTGTCGACCGATGCCTCTCTGATGGGTTGGGGTGCCCATCTGGGGAACACGGGCTCATGGCCTCTGGTCCCAGGAGTCCGATGCCACATCAACCTGCTGGAGCTCCGAGCGGTCGCCTAGCTCTCACCGCCTTTGCTCCGTTCCTCCGGGGTCAAGTGGTCCGAGTCCAGACGGACAATACCACGCACCATGTACTCATCTAAACCGGCCAGGACGTGGACGCGCCCATGCTTCTATGCAAGGAAGCTCCGCATTTGGTCACTCGCGCAGCCTGGAGGCGGATCTCCTAGCCATTCACGTGGCAGGAGCCTCAACACCCTGGCCGATGCCCTGAGCCGGATAGGGGCTGCATCCCACGAGTGGTCTCTCCCTGCCGAGGTAGTACAGCATCTGTTCTCCCTTTGGGGCACACCTCAGGTGGACCTGTTTGCCTCCACGGAGAACGCGAAGCTGAGTCTGTTCCATGCCCGCCTCAGCAGGGCTCGCTGCAGGGGATGCTCTCGAGGCAATGGACCCCGGGCCTCTTTACGCTTTTCCCATTTCCTTGATCCACAAGGTGCTTCTCAAGGCGAGGAGGGACAAGGCGCAGGTGATTCTGATAGCCCCAGACTGGCCTCGCCAGTTCTGGTACCCAGATCTCTCAGTCTCAGCTCCAGGACTCGCGGACTTCCAGCTCGCCGGACCTGCTCTCAGTCAATCAGGGAAGGTGTTCCATCCGGACCTTCAATCCCTGCACCTGACGCCTGGTTCCTGAGCGTAGAGTTCCAGGCTTTGGGTCTTTCCGACGAGGTCCTCAATGTAGTTGAGGCGTCCCGTATGAGTCGACCAGAAAATGTTATGCCTTCAAATGGAAAAGGTTTTCCATTTGGTGTCAGAGCAAGGGCTTGGACCCTTCCTCCTGTTCCTTGGCAACATCTTGGACTATTTATGGTCCCTTTCTAGTCAAGGGCTTAGGTCGGCGACCCTAAGGGTGCACCTGGCAGCCATCTCTGCTTACGGCGCGGGCGGGAAGCAGTCGGTGGCGCAGGAGAAGGTGGTCTGGCGCTTTTCAAAGGCCTTGATCACATTTCCTCCAGTCGGGAACCCACCTCCGTGGGATCTACTGCTGGTACTGGCAAAGCTCATGGGCAAGCCATTCAGAACCTATGCACAGGTGTGTCTCTCTCACCTGTCGTGGGAAGACCGCTTCTGGTGGCTATCACGCCAGCCAGAAGGATGGGAGAGCTCAGGCGCTTTCCATCGAGTCTCCTTACCTGGTCTTCCACAGGGACAAGGTTGTCCTGCCCCCCCACCCAAATTCCTTCCGAAGGTGGTGTCGGAGTTTCACCTTAACCAGGTGTTGACTCTGCCGGTGTTCTACCCCAATCACACCTCGGAGGTCGAATATAGGCTCCATACTCTGATCCTAGAAGGCGCTCGCTTATTATAAGGAGCGCAGCTGAAATTCGGGAGAGGTTCGCCAGCTGTTTGTCACCCACGCTGAAGCCGATCTGGCAGACCTGCAGCCAGCGGACTATAAGCAGGTGGGTAACCTCCTGCATAGATCTCTGATAAGTTAGCGGGCATGGAGCCTCCCAGAGGGATAAGAGCTCATTCTACCCGCCATACTGCTGCAACGGTGGCTGCTTCCAGGGACGTCCCTATCCAGGAAATCTGCAGGGCTGCTACCTGAAGTCAGCAACACCTTCATTACCCACTACCACATCCACCTTGAGTCACGCGGATGCTGGTTTTGGGGCCTCGGTTCTCCAGTCTCTCTTCCCAAGTAAGTATATGGGGTGTGCGTCTTGCCTCCCTCCTCCCGGAGAACTGCTAGGAGTCTGCCAATGAGTGTGGATGAACAACATATCCATGTCCCTAGAAATACAGGTTACTCACCTGTAACAGGAGTTCTAGGAATGGTATATGTTGTTTCATCCACGACCGACCTCCCGGCTTCGGACGCTGGACAACCTGAGCCTTCCAGCGGGCCAGATCTATGGGCCATGGGGCGGAGCAGAGTTATACCACCCGGTGGGTGGAGGAGCAAGCTTGAAGACCTTCCGCAAGATTTAAAGCGGCAAGGATACTGCCAATGAGTGTGGATGAACAACATATACCATTCCTAGAACTCCTGTTACAGGTGAGTAACCTGCATTTTGGTGCCACTCTTGGCACTGAGGGTTGTGGATGGTTCTGGTGTAGACATGGAGCCTGGCACTGAGGGTGGGGCCAACCACTTACAACAGAGATTATGAACCTAGATGGCCCGGTGGTGTAAAGGGCTGCAGCACCTGTAGTGCATAACCTCTACTCATGCCGGCAACCCAGAGTCAGGAGTCAGCTTGGGTTGACGGTGGTTGGCCAGGAGGAGAGGACTGAGCCCGGAGGACTGCTCTCCTCTCTTGGGGAGGGTGGGCTGTGGTTCCCAACCTCTAGCAATTCCCAGTGGTGATTGGGTGTCCACTAGTCGGGATCACGTTGGGAGAGGTAGAGATGACAGCAGACATCCGTGAGAAAGGTGCGACAGTGCTCCGTCCCACCCTGGATGTCATTGCACGTCTTTATCTCCAGGAGGGACCAAAGAAAGCCAGGAAAACCCAGCTAGCTGGAGGAAGACGTGTCTCCCGCCTACCACATCCGACGCCGGATCCTGTTCTCCAGGACCTGATTGCCTCCCTACTTCACCTCCGCCTGAGATGGCACTAGATGAGAGGTATGTTTGCTGTGGTGCTGAAGGTGGTCCCACCCCGGGGTCCACATTGGTGAGACGTGGGTGGCTCGGGAGAACAGGACCAGTAAGAGAGGATCTCAGGCAGGACGGGATGAAGGTGGAGAGAATGATGAGACCCAGCCAAGCTGTGACCAGGAGGAAAAAAGAGTTAAAACAAAAAAAACCCGGTTTTATGAACCTGTCTCTGAGGTAGTTGTCAACCCTGAGCCCAGTGTCGGAGGCAAGAGTCTGATGGCATCTTAGAGGCGGAGTTCTCCACGGAGCTGCTGGACGCCACCCATGAGACCAGGGCGCATTACAGAGACTACATGGCTCTGCTCGCCGCGCCAGTGGAATCCACTTGGGCACCGATTGGGTCACTGGATGAAGGGCCCCAATTGGTGACTTGCTGTCTCTCCTAGATTGAGGTAACTTGTGTAGTTCCATAGACCAGACAGAGATCCTTGAGACCCTGAGTCTCATTCACCTCACTATGGTTTAGGGACTTTGCCTACAATCATAGACCAGGGGTGGAATTAACGTGGGAGCAACTCAGAGTTTGTTGGTGCCTTAGATAGCTTCTGCAGGGACTTTGGCAAGGCCCGGTTCTGGCCCTTCTCCCAGCACCAACAACCTCTGAGGTCAGTACCTCATCTCCAGTAGTGTCCTCTGAGGACAGTGAATCATCTTCCCACCTGTTCTCAGCTGCTAAGTGCTCTCTTTACGATCGATTTTGGCAGAGAAGCTCCTGGCACTTGACACTGGTTCATAAACAGGCTATGATCTGGCAGCCCTGCTGTTGAAGTCCATGGGAGTTCCCAATAATGGTGCTGTTTTCATCCCTCCCTCACCTAGAGCCTTCAAGGAGACATCATGGGCAGTGTGGAGGCATCCTTGCTCTTGTCCTCCACACGCAAGGGACTTCTTCTCCAGTATCGCACACCCACAGGGTCTGCAGGTGCAGTACTTCACCATTCTTCGGGTTGAAGTACTGCAGACCCTGTCAGGGCCTAAATACTTCATACATGATCAACCTCCAGAGGCAGATTCTGCTCAGATGGGTGCCTTTTGAGGAAGGTATCTGACTCTTCACATGACCTCATGTGCATATCTGTACACCAGGCATATTTGGTGGCTTTCAGTCACTGCTTGTGGTTGCAGCTAGAACAGCTCTTAGCTGCCATGCCTCAAAGCGAGTTAGTAAGGCAAGCCATTTGTCTTTCTTCTTGGACCCTGGAGGTAGCTCGCCACCAGTCAAGGCCATCATACAGTGCTAGTGAAGTTGCCTGCATGCTAGCAAGAACTGCAGTCTTCCTCAGGGGTATGGCATGGCTTTGCCTTGCCAGACTGGCACATTTGGCCTGGTCTAAGGTGCTAACTCACGGTTCCAGGAGACTCATTCCTTCTCCCTCAGGATCAGGCGACAACTATTTGGGCATCCTCCTGCTTTGGTGCCACAGGAGCACCTGCCTGGCTCTGATCTGTGTCAGGTGCAGCCAGACCTGTTAAGAGGCCCCTGCCCTTGACCGGCCGGTGGCGCGAGGGTTGAGGCGCTTAGACGCCACACTGCGCGACAGCCGCGCCCGGTTCGGAAACGGACCGGGCAGCGGGGGTCAGTGGGGGAGGAGGAGGATCGAGTGTCCCAACGATGCCTCCTCCTCAGGGGTGGTGACCAAGAACGCTTCAGTGCTCTGCATCCTTCCATAGCCGGTGGAAGCACCGACAGTAGGAAGGGATGGAGGCGGCTCATCGCCGAGGGCGGGAGGAGAGGGACATCAGCCCGCATGAGGGCTGGCGTCGTCAGCACGTAGCCATTCGGGACACATACGTCCCAAGCGCGCATGCGTCCGGGCGTATGAGGGAGAAAACCGAAAACACCTCCGGCTGCCCTAGATGAAATCCGCCCTAGTCTACTCCGGACCACCTACAAGGACAGACCCCAATGTGCCAGGGAGAGAGGAAGCACCTAGGGCAGATCCCTAAGGTGGGTGTCGGGGACATGAGCGGATGGAAGGAGGGGGCACGGGTGGAAGGAGGATAAAGATGAAAATAAAAAAAGAAGCCCCTGCCCTCAACTGTTTTCCCACATGCTTTGGGCTGAGGGTATCTCTAATCTCAGGAGGAGCCAGCTCCTTCCTTAGAAAAAGGGACAGCTTGGTACTCTAACCTATAAATGGGAATCAATGGAAGATATGAAAATTACTTATCATAATTGTTGATCTTCCAGGATATCGTCACCATTGGTTACCACACCCTGCCCATATCCCCCACTCAGAGCTTGGGAACACACACTTGGGGCTTGAAGGTGGCTCCTTCTTCCCTTTTCTTTCGTATCCTTCTCCTGCCCAGGTGTTCGTTACTAAATCAGTCTAATCTCACTTGGCAGTTGCACTCATGTGGGAGGTGCTATGCAACTTTTGCATCAGCTGCCTTGGCCTTACATAGGGTACATTCCTGCGTTGCAAGAGAAGTAGTTAATTTTATTTATATATTTGTTTTGACAGAATCTGTTTTTGACTATGTCAGACTATATTGGTTGGCATGCCCTTTCTTCATTATGTAACTGGGCTGTTAGCTCACTTCCCTTAGGGTGCCTGGGAGATGAACACATCTCTATTTCCTTAGACTGTCTAGTCCTGTAACTCCACATGCAGCTAGGTTCACCCCTTCCTCTCCGATGTAGAAAAAAGAGGTACATATTAGCTCACTGGTTGTCAGTCCTCTGTTTGGTAGCACAAAGTTGCCCCCCCTCTTTTTTTTTCCCGGAGTCTGTCGTCATTCCTTTTTGGGCACTTTGTACTACCTCATTTACAAGGTGGACCCAGTTCTGGACATACCTTGTGCTTCTGCCAGAGCCACATGCTCAGGTTACTGCCCTTTTCTAAAACCCCTATCCATCTCCAGTCTGGCTAGTGGGGCAAGGCTCTGGCTCAGTACCCAACTACCCCTTGTGCTGCCTAGTGTGCCTTGTTCTTTATCTCTACGTTGGTAGTTGGTTTTATTTTGTTATCTATGTTTGTTTCCTATACCCTTTTCCTATTGGCTAGAAAGTCTCCAGCCGCATCTTATTTTTCTCCCCATCATTTATCTTGGCTGTCTAATCGACAAGCCTCCAGCGCTCGAAGTGTTCCATCTTCGGGACGCCTCCTCAACATCACCCTCCTGAGGCAACGGAGGCCATAGTAGGTGAGTCTGCTGGACAGCTGGCTCCTTCTGGTGGTCACATAGATCGCCCCCACCCATCAACAAACACACACACACCTGCCTGCCTGCCCTGAACAGCAGATGTCTCTAGTGGTGAAACCAAACCTATATGCTTTGTCTCCACCAGTGGACACCTCTTTGTCATCGCCTGGTGCATCCATGCTGTATTCACCAGTCGTGGTGACAGCAAGTCAGGTGTAGCCGGATGCGGTGCCTGGTCACCGAACACCGCTCATGATGCTGGAGGAGGGACTGGCACTTTAGTTGTAGTGTTCAAGTTGTTGAGGTGGAGGTTGTCCTTTCCCTGGTGTCGCTAGCGGCATTGAGGGGATAACAGCGATGAACACAGCTGTGGCCATGTTGACCCTGAGCTCAGCACTGCATGATGCCGGTGTCTGCATTGTCCCCTAGCCCCAGTGCCGCCTCCCACCACCGGGTTTGAATGGCTCTGGGGTCAACGCCAAGACGAGCACTGAGGGCAGTCCTAGCCGTATGCAAAGGAATGGACCTGCCTTTGAGGTCATTGCCAACCGAGCCCAGTGTCAGAGTCTCTAGCCCCTATTTTTTCCACTTTGTTTCTGAGCTGGCGATGGTTATTGGCTGAAGCTACACCACATGCAAGTGCATGGCGTTGTGCTCTGTAGCCAAAATTGGCTTCCTCCTGCAGAAAATTTACTCCCTTAGGATCCTGGTGCTTCTGGCCCTGACCCAAAAGTGGTAATCAGTGGTGAAGATATTCCGGAAGATCAAGTTATGATAAGCGCATAATTTTCATTTCTGAGGACATGGATACAGTTCACTGTCCACACACTGGCAGTTTCCTGGGGCCAGAAAATCATCAGAAGTCTGTAAGCTAAACTCCTCCCACCAACCAGGTGGTATATCCTCTGGCTCCTCTCTATGATGTCAGATCATTTTTCACTGGAAGTGACGGACTCCTTGACCGCTCTGCAGCATTGAAGGAATATGAGTAGTTCAAGTGCTTTTTGGCAGATATTTGACTTCACAGGTCAGTTCTCAACTCGCACATCTTCCAGCTCCATTTTGCAATTGTGATTGATGATGGAAGGCACCAAAAGGGATTGAGATTCTGCACCCAGTGCTGCCAGAAAATGTTGGTCACGAATCTGAACTACATGCCTTTGCTGTCTTGGCGAGCAGCTTATCCCTTTAGGAGCAGAGGCTCGACTTGCTCGCTGTCAACCGAAAGACAGACCAAGGACACCAAGAAGGCCCTGGTGGCTGCCAGGTTGACTCAGCAGCTTACAATCATGGAAGAAGAGGTGGTGGTGGCAGCTGCAGTGAGTTAGTCATCGGTCTTGATGTTGTCCCAGTGGGGCCAGCATCGGAGGACCATTCTCTGACGATTTCATGGAGATGCATCAGGCCTCCAGACCTTCAGGGAGAGCCCGTCTCACCACAGCAGAAAGCACAGGAATAGCCACAGTTGGTCGAGAACCGAAGAGATCCTGCACTTCTGGATCCTTCAGCTCTTCTGACTGCTGGACCCTAGTGGAGCTTCCTTCATCAAAGGTAAGGTCGAGAGCTCCTTGGTACCCTCATCTGCCTTGTTGACCTTGACTGCAGTTGAGGAGGTGGTTGAGATGTTTCTTGAACCTGTTGACCAGCTGTCGGAGGAGATCGATGAGGATTTGATCTTCCAGACCCTGGTGCCCCGGTCCTCACTCAGGAAGATGTGGCCCAGTCGGTGTCCACAGCTGGGTTGTCCCAGGAGTGACTTCCACCAGTGCTCATGTCACCAGTGCCTCTCATGCCTCACTACTGTGACCTACCAGAGGATACTTGTCTGCGCCAATTCTCAGATTGACGGTTGAGGCACCGCCACGCTCTTAATCCCTCTTGACCAAGAGGTGCCACCATCAGTGCTCCTCATCCTCAGGTGAGGAGAGGTGACAACACAAAATGTGTTGATGTTACAAGGAGCTCTTCTCCATCAGTGGACTATTACTGGGAGGGTAGGGTTGTGCCTTCTGGACCTGCGGTCTGTTAGCACTCACCAGTCCACACCTCGTAGGTGTCCCCGCGCTGCTTCACTATCCCTCCAGGTGGAGCTACCTTCACCACAGCCCCTGTTTGATGCTTCAGCTAAGAGTCCAGTACTGCTGCTGGCTTGCTGCAGGCCAGTTTTCTGTGAAACCAACCCAGTCTGAGGACACTAGGGTGGTCTGTGGTGGTAAACAGTCAAGGGCCATTTTTGAGGAGTCCTCTGACTGAAGATAAATTGTCCATGGCTTTCACCAGGGCTTACATTTTTGAGAGTGAGAGAACTGACTACGAACCATGGGCCGGTGTGTTTTGGAGATTTACTCCACTGATGGCAGAATCCATGAATGTGCTTTAGAACCAGTTCAGAAGCAGGTAAGTACCTCTTTGCTAACATACTGGACAAGGACGATTCCTGGGGTTGCCTTTCCTGTGGCTGAGGCCATCCTGGGACCAGCCCTGAAGTTCTGGAAGCATCCAGCATCCTGCCCTGGCACCTTCCACCTACATGGTCTGTAAGTGTATAGTCCCCAGGGCTTCCTTTCAGGGTTCTCTGACCATCCTTCAGCTGAAGGCCTGGTGTCAGACTCAGACTTTCATAGACTGGGTGGCCAAGGAGACATGGAGACACCTCCAGACGAAGAGTTCAATAAGATTGTCCATGCAGGGAAAAGGTTTACGCTGCTGCATCTCTGTGTCTCTGTCAGGCTAGCTGTGTGGTCATTATGGCTAACTTTGGTCCCCCTGCTAGGTGTGCTAGATGACTTCTTCCTCACCTGCAGACAAGCAGCTGTCTGTGAAATTAGTTCAGGGCCATGGTCAGTCACTGGTGAAACACCAGCTCCTGATGGCCTTGGACATGGGCAAGTCCTGTGTCCATACCATGGCAGCAGCCATCGCCTTCTGCCTAGCTGCAGCTTTCCACCTTCAAGACGGATACCAGCACAAGCTGGCAAATTTCCCTTGTTGGGCACCAACCTCTTCGCCCTGATGTTGAAGGACATCTCCCAGAGGTTGAGAAGTCCAGTGCCACCATTGATTCTGTGGCTGCATCCCAGAA
The DNA here is from genome assembly GCA_016271365.2 of Neoceratodus forsteri. Lineage (NCBI taxonomy): Eukaryota > Metazoa > Chordata > Ceratodontiformes > Ceratodontidae > Neoceratodus > Neoceratodus forsteri. The sequence goes on along the minus strand of CM028131.1, from coordinate 493,267,079 downwards.
GGACCAGAAGTCCCAACAACCTAAAAAAGGCCTTCCTGTATCGGCCCTTTTAGCCACAGCAGCCCCAGCAGGAGAGGTACCACACTGGCATCCAAAACCCAAATTCATCGGCCAAAAGAGGGGGCAGAGGTAGTGGTGCTCCACCAGTTCCTGCTGCCAGAGTTCTCTAAGGCTGCACAGTGACGGATTGTGGGTGTCATACCCTACCCGCTCAGTCCCTGTCCCAGCTCCCGGTTGGGGGTCGGCTGCACTGATTTGTGCCACAGTGGTCCACCATTACTTCTGACATGTTGGTGTTAGAAGTAGTGGGCAAGGGTTGCTTATAGATTTCAAGACTCCCTGTCATACTAACTCCACGCCCCTCAGGAGTCCAGGGTAGCACAAGACACCCCGCCCACCTTAAGGGCGGGACATTGCCTAGCTGGTAGAGAGAGGAGCAGTAGCCTATGTCCCAGACACCCTGGCTAGTCAGGTATATGTGTCCAGGTACTTCCTGGTCCTGAAACGAATGGGAGGACTGGTGCCCCATACTGGGTCTTCACAGTCGGAACCAATTCATACGGAAGCTCAAGTTCCAGATGGTCACTCTTAATCAATGCATACCATCTCTGGAGTGCATATATGATTCTACTCCTGGGTCCAGTCCTTTTTAATGTTTTTATAAGTGACATTGCAGAGGACTGGAAAAAAGTATGCCTCTTTGCAGATGACTCAAGATCTGCAACAGGATTGATACACAGGGAGGGGTGGAAAGGATGAGAAGGACTTGGCAAGGTTGGAGGAATGGTCAGAAGTATGGCAGCTTGGATTCAATGCAAAGAAGTGAAAATAATGCACCTGGGAAACAAAACCCGGGAAGAGGTAGTAACAAGAACAAAATGGAAAGGGACCTAAGGGTAATCATATCAGATGACCTTAAGGTTAGCAAGCAATGTGAGAAGGCAGTAGGGAGGGCTGGAGGATACTGGGATGTATAGGGAGAGGAATCACCAGCAGAAAACAGGAAGTTGTTATCCCTCTGTACAGACAGTTGGTGAGACCCCATCTGAGTACCCGTCCAGTTCTGGAAACCCCATCTCCCAAGGACATAGACAGGATAGAGGCAGTCCAGAGGAGGGCAACTAAAATGGGACAGGGTCTGCAAGAGAAGCCATACGAGGAGAGACTTAAGGAGCTTAATATGTATACCCTTAAGGAAAGGAGGAAGAGGAGGGACATGATAGAAACTTGTAAGTACCTCAGTGGAATCAACAAAGTCCAAGAGGGTAGCATCTTTCAGAAAAGAGATGTGCAAGAACAAGGGGACACAATTTGAAGATAGAGAGGAATAGCTCAGGCAATGTGAGGAAGTATTTTTCACAGAGGGTGGTGGACACATGGAACAGCCTTCCTGAGGAGGTTGGGGTCTAAAACTGTGGGAGAATTCAAGAATGCATGGGACAGACATAAGGCAATTTTTGTGGGGTTAGGAAGAAATAGGCTGTTGGTTAAATAGGATCTGCAGCTTATCCTGTAGGTAGGGAAATGAGCAGACTAGGTGGACCAAGAGTTCCTTATCTACCGTCAAAGTCTATGTTTCTATGTTACTCCCTGGATCTCCTGAACCGTTTTTCCACATGCCAGTCTATCCATCCCATTGCCAGTACCTTTGGTTCTGCACAGGGGGATACTGTATCAGGTCCAGGTCATTCCTTTGGCCTGTTGTCTGCAGTTAGTGTCTTCACCAAATGCATGACAGTGATGGTGGCCTTCCTGGGTGCAGGGGTGTCTGATTGTCCCCTACCTGGATGACTGACTTCTAGCCAGGTTGTCCAAGGAGGCCGTGAAAGGTCCAGAGATCTGGCCATCCAGACCTGTTGGGACTTGGGCCTGTTGGTCAACCTGGCCAAGCCCCTCACATGTAATCAGATTCATCAGATCAGAACTAGACTTCCTGCAGGCTGAGGCCCACTTCCCTGTAGACCAGGCACTGGATCTTGCCTCCTTTGCCCTACAATTTCAGGTTGGTCTTTCGCCCCAGCCTAGGACTTCTGCGGCTGTTTGGCACATGGCATCCTCCACCAGCATGATCCATTGAATTCACTGGCAGATGCACCACATGCAGTGAGAGTTGGACCATCAGTGGTCCCAGTGTCTAGGTCACTTGGACCAGCCGGTCATCATGACCCAACTGATGTGGGTGCTATCCAGTGGTGGCTGGACCCACATCTGGAGGAGGAAATTCTTTGTTCATCCAGAGCCGTCCGTCACACAACAGATCTGTCTCTGGTGGGTGGGGTGCACCTGGGAGACCACAGAGCCCACAGTTTTGGTCACCCCAGGAGTCCCATCACATCAGTCTGCTGAAAGCTCCATGCCATGAATCAGGCTCTGATGGAATTTGCTGCACTTATCTGCTGTCAGGTCATGTAGGTCCAGATGGACAACACCACAACTATGTTTTACCTAAACAGGTAGGGCAGGACGACTCCCTTACATTCTGCTGGGAGGCTCTCTGCTCTTGGACCCTTATGTGCAGCCTGGGTGTAGATCTCTTGGCAGTCCATGTCACAGGAGTGAACAGTCAGCGGCAGATGCTTTCATTCAGGTCAGAGAGACAATGCTTGAGTGCTCCCTGCATCAGGAGGTGGTAGACCACTTGTTCTCCCAGTGTGGCACCCCTCTGGTTGACCTGTCTGCCACCAGGGAGAACAGAAAGGTAAGGCTGTTTTTCGTGCCCTCCACATTTCGGAACACTGTTTGGGATGCCTTTGTGAGGCCCTGAACACCAGGCCTCCTCTGTGTCTTCCTTCTCTCCCCTTGATCCACAAGGTTGTGGTCAAAGCCCGGAAAGACAAACCGTGGATGATCCTGATAGCCCCCAAACTGGCACTGTTCTTTGTACCCGGATCTCCTAGGGCTCAGCAGCAGGCCCCTGTGGTGTTTGCTACTTCGCCTCAGCAGTCAGCAGGGGAAACTCCTGCACATGGACCTTCGATCCCTGCACCTCTCAGCCTGGTTCCTGGAGTGGCTAGACTTCCAGGCTTTGGGTCTTTCGGAAGATGTCCTCCACATTCTGGGGCATTCCATAAGGAATGACTTACAAATTATATGAATTCAAGTGGAAGAGGTTCTTGGTCTGGTGCCAGGGCAACAAGCTTCATCTCCTTACCTGCCCCATGTCGAGACATCCTCTACTACCATGGGGTCTCTCTCTCTTTGTTGGGTCTGTGAGAGATGACTCTTAGGGTGCACCTGGTAGCTGTCTCTGTGTATCTGGTGTGGGCTAGCATGCTGATGGTGGCCCAGGAGAAAGTGGTTGACCACTTTTCTTTTTATCATGTAACATTTTCTCACCTTCGCCTTGGCTATCCCCGTTAGACTGACCCCCCCAGCCCCGTCCCCGGAATTACCGGGCTTACCTTACGCCTGCCTGGGAGCGGTGCCTGTGGAGAGTCTGTCACCATCCTGCTGCCAGCAGTGTTTTTCCCACCATTTTCTCCCAAGGGCCCGGGGTGGTACACATGCATGTGGAGCACACATCGGCCCCAGTAACAGCCTTTCCTCCCACCCCATTGGCCTAGCACCTGGCTCCTCTCTTGGCCCGTGCAGTCCCCAGCCTCCTCTAGATGGCAGCCATCAGCCGAGAGGAGCCATCCCACCTCCCCAGAGAGGAGAGCATGCCTGTCGGCAGCTCTGTCCAGCTCTACCCCCACCCCGCTGCCGACCTCCAACGGCCCGGCTTATTCCCGAACCTGGCTACCAGCGTGACGCGAGGTTAGGTGTCCTGAGCCCTAGCTCTGCGCAGCTCCGCCCGTGGTCAAGCACTTTTTCAAAGACTTGGATCACTTTTCCTCTACAGTGTGCGAACCTCTGCTTCCATGGGACCTACTGCTGTTGTTGGCAATACTTGTGGGCAACCCACTTGAGCCGATGCACAGGTGTGAGGATTCACATCTGTTGTCTAAGGCCACCTGTGGTGGCCATTATGTCAACCGAAGGATAAGTGAGCTCCACGTGCTATTGGCAACATAGAATTTGACGGCAGATAAGGACTGATTTATCCATCTATTCTGCTTCTTTCCCTACCTACTGTAACACTGTAGACCCTACTTGATCTCGGGCTCGCCCACCCCATTCCTTACCACTAAGGTTCCTTATGCCTATAGCAGGCGTTCTTGAATCCTGTTACAGTTTTTTCCCCACCACCTCCACTGGGTGGCTGTTCCAGGCATCCTTACCTGGTGGGTCTTGTTACCTGGTCTTCCGCAAGGACAAGGTCGTTTTCACCCTTACCTGAAGTTCCTTCAGAAGGTCATATTGGGGTTTCACCTTAACCAGCTGATTAAAGCAACAGTGCTTGATAGTAGTGACAATTTCAACTATATTTTTTATTTTATTTTAGATTGCTTGTTTCTGCTGACTTGTATAATGCCTTCTTTCCTCATTTTGAGCCTGCTTTAGTACTTTTTCTTCACATTTGAAATAATAAAAGGAGCACTCTTTGTAAGATGAGGTGGACTAGAGTTTTTATCAGTATTCTTGCTGTTTTGAACATCCATTGTTTAACATCACTTCTGTTGTGACTAAAATTAACTAGCATGAGACAGGCAGTGATCTGATCTTATGGGACAATAGGTATACAAAACAGCTGAGAATACTGACGAAAACCTCAAAAGTTCCATTAAAAGGAGTGCTCCTTTAATATTTTAAATGTAGAAAGACTTACTAAAGCATACCTAAAATGGGGAAATAAAGGTATTGTAAAAGTCAGGAGACACAGGGCAATCTAAATAAAATAAAGTATAGGTCAAATTATAGTATGTATTTGTATGTGTCTGTGTTTGTATGGTTAAATATGAAAAATAAAGAGTTTAAAAAAAAAGTATAGGTCAAAATGTTCACCGCTGTTGTGCATTGCTGCTCTGACTTACCAGTATTTTTACCAATCCGACCACAGAGGCCGACTGCATGCTTCATACCCTGGACCTGCAGAGGGTGCTTTCACTGTAAGGCACATACGGTTGGAGTTGGGCGAGGCTTGCCAGCTGTTTATGATATACACTAAAGCCACACCTGGCAGACCAGCAACAAAGCGGAAGGTTGCCATGTGAATCACATCCAGCATCGACTTCTGCTGTGGTTGTCTGGTAGTCACCCACCCAAGGGGCTTAAAGCTGATTCCACCAGACATACCGCTGCTTCCAGGGCACCCCATTATGGAGATACGCAGGGCTGCAACCTGAAGTAAAGCACTCACCGCCATCTCCCATTACAACATTGACAGTGAGTCATCAGAATGCTGCATGGGGTCCTCTGTCCTCCAGTCTGTGTGTTAGCCAAAAAGGGTACATGCCTTTGCCCCTCCCAGAGGGACTGCTAGAGTCTGCTAGAGTGTGAATAGTGAACTAAATCCAAGTTATTAGAAATATAGGATCTTCACTGACAATCTGGGTTCAGGCACGAGCTTGAATTGTCAGTGGTCAGTGAGGGACGGTGGTGGACTGAGCTGTGCTACTGCCGCCTGGGTGACCACAGATGGCAGTGCAGGCGGAGCTGCAGAGTCAGGGAGGACACTGACGTGCTTTGAAGTGCAGTGCACTCACATGCATGCATGCACATCGAGGGCTGTTGTCTCTGTCGCAGGCTGTGACAGAAAAAGGAAAATGCCAGACACTGCAGGAAGACGCCCACCCCTCACCGCAGGCCCCTCAGCACTGAACGAGGTGCTCCTCCACAGCACCAAATAAAGGCTAGACAGTATTTTAACTTTACATGTATGTGTAATTGATAGTGCAGTAGTACTTCAATGCTACCTGTGGTTTGTTGTAGCTAAGTGTAGTCCTTGTTGCTTATTTGTTGTAACAATCTATTAACATTCTTGTTAGGTGTCGTGTGTTTAAAATATTGATTGTATAACAAAATATATAATGTTAGTCTGATTGTTACGTGGAAACTTGTATTTATATGTACTGCACAGGTACACCTTGCAAATAGGGCGACATTGTCCTAATGGTGATATACTGTATAAATAAATTTACTACTAAACTGCATCTTCATCGGGTAGAGCCCTTCCGATAGTCCCACCCTGGGGTTAAGCCAGGGTGTTAGTAGAAAGAGATTTAAGTCACAGGAAAGGTGGGGTGAGGGGCTGAGAGAGGGGTATGACCCATGGGGGCTGTCTGGCAAGAGAAGAATAAGTATACTAAATAAATAAATGGATCTTCCAATAATCAGTCTTCACCATTGATTCTCGCTCATGGATCTGGGCTGGAGGCACTGGGGCCCACAGGAGCAAAGCTTTTGCTGGGGTCTGGCCATGGCTACTGGGAATGGCACCTGTGCACCCCCAACCTGGTACTATAGACTATTCCCAGCTTTCTCACAAACCTCAGTTCTTTTCTTTCCGCTGTTGCGTAGAACACTGTGGAGGGCAGTGCCACAGTTCCCTTGTCACCGCTTATTTTACTGTTTCGCCATAATTTTTCTTTATTTGTGGTGCTGCCTCTTTATTATTATACCGCAATGCTGAAGTCCAATTAAAATGAAAAGAGGCCAAGTCATCGAAGAAAGTCTGACAGCTGCCCATTATGTCTCATTGCCCTATTGGAAACCGATGACTACATTGGACCAGCATTAGTCTTGTGTGGCCTGTCTTGGACCAGAATATGACGGGATGTGTGCAATGCCTGCTTCTCATTTGGACCATTGTACCCTTCAGAACTTCGTGCTGAAATGGAATTGCCCAATCCCCACCTTCAGAGGCAGGCCTCACAAACATGCAAGACCAGGTCCCTGGGCCTCTTCCTGGGACCTCTGATTCAGTGGAAGATGGAGTTCTCCTCAACCTCACTGTGCTAAGGTGTCAGAGACTTCGATGGCTGTGTCTGGAGGACAGTCTCATCTTCTGGGCTGTCGATCATGCAACCCTCCAGTCTACTAGCCCTGAGGAACAGACACCCCCAGAGGCATGGCCACAGCTAAACACTCGTCGCATAATTAGTGGACACATGATGTCGCCCTTTGGCATTCACCGCATTGCTGTCACTGCGCTGTAAACATGGCAGATGGCACAAAGGAGGACTCCTGGCTTCCTTCCGACACTGTTCACAGTGTCAGGAGAGGGGCGCCACTGAGACTGTTGTCTATACTGTTGCTCAGTTCAGATGTCACACTCCATGGTGTCGCTAGCTACACTGAGGAGGGTGACTGCTCCAGACATGTGGTGACAGATGATGGCAGTGGTGCCAATCATGGGTCTGACTTCGAGCGAGGTGCTGACAACAGTGTTAGGTTTGAAGTCATCTCCAACTTTGGTGTTCCCCAGGATACCAAGGAGGAGATGACTCCCAAGTGCGATGCCATAGTTGGTACTGAGCAAGGTGTTTGGTGGTGCCAGCAGTGGTGACTGGGAGAACCCTGTCTGTGAGGCTGTTGCTGGTCCTGAGGCTGGTGCTGGCTCTAACTGGAAGTCTGACGGCATTGAGATGGGGATTTCTTCAGAGCTGTTGGATGTTGCTGTCACTGGTGAGGACTGGGGTTGTCTTGGATCTTTACGACTCTGCTTCCCTCACCTGGGAGTTCCCCAAGGGCCTCGATTGGGTCATTCCTCAGGTGGTGAAAGAGACCCTCCAGGTGAATCTGCTAGGCCTTGCTCTTGAGCGGATCCCCTATGTAGTTCAGCAGTCCAGGCCGAGGCCCTTGAAACCAGGAGTCTCAACCTCTCTAGCAAGGCCTTGCCTCTCCTAGAGAGATGCCCTCATTCATAGGCCCTGAGGTGCCGTGAATGTGGGACCAACACTGGATTTTCATTGGTGCCTTAGAGAGCTGGCAGCATCCAGCAGTGAGGAGGCATCCTTTCTCCAACTCAGCGATCCCTAGGTACTTCACGTGGTATAGTATACATACAGGGTCTGCTGGTGATGCACATCTTTCTTGGGGCTTGAAGCACTGCACACCCATTGGAGCCACAGTGCCTCATGTGTGACTGACCACCATGGCAGATTTCACTTAGACACTCATGGAAGGAAGGGTTTTCCTCTGCATTCTTTTTTATTTTTAATTGACATGTTTTGCCCCTGATTCTCTGGGCCGGTCTTCCAGGCTGAGGAGCCACCGTGCCATCCATGGACCTCTGCCTGTCCCACCACAGCCCGCCTCCATGGAGCCTCGTTTTACCTTCCAGGCAGGGGTAGGGTGACTGGCTACACTCCCAGTTGCGCACATTGTCTGGCAGCTGAACAGTGGCGGCGAGGACTGTCCCAGATTTACCAGGGTCCCACCAGAAGCCAGCACCATGGCCGAGCTTTTTGTTTCCTGGCGCCCACAGTTCCCTGGCAATGTCGGCATGCACATGGGGAGACCAGTGTGATGAATGCTGGTCGCCCAACCGGCCACCTCCCTCCTGATGTGTTCTACGCTGCACCACCACCTGTGGTTAACCCAGTGGCAGTATTGTAGCAGGAATGGCAACCCTCCCTCACTGGAAAAGGAGAGTGGTCCATGGGCTACCCTGACCTCCATTGACCTCCAGCAGCCCAGACTCGTTCCTGAACCTGGGTCATTGGCATTGTGGGTAGTAGCTGTATGCTATGCTGACAGGCTGGCGGGCTTTCCTCTGCATTCTGTACATCAACACACGTACACTTTTAACCATCACCTATGGTTACAGTGAAGTACACTTTTAGCTACGCTGCCACAGATCAAGACAGGCCATTGACCTTTTGCCCGGTGCCTGAAGGTAGCTCAGCACCAGTCGAGGGCATCTTACATTGCCACTGAGGTGACCTCCAGGGTGGCAAAACTGTAGCCTGCATGTGGCAGACAGCATGGCTTCGCCTTCTTCCAGATGACACCTTGGCCTGGTGTGAGGTGCTTAACTCACATATTGACAGGGGCTCATTTCTTTCCCATAGGGTCAAGCAGGAACTATCAGGAAATGCCCCTGTCTGGCCCTGACCATTCTCTGATCTTGCCAGACCTATAAGGAGACCCTGCTCTCAGGAGTTCTCCGCACACAGAGGGCTGAGGTATCTTTTACCCTCAGAGTGAGCCAGCTTCCCTCAAACAGAAGGGACAGCTTGGTACTAAACTGTAAGGAATCAGTGGTGAAGATCAATTCCTGGAAAATATGAAAGCTACATACTTACCTTAACTGTTGGTCTTCCAGAATTATCTTCACCACTGATTACCACATCTACCCATTATCCCTTCCTTTAGTTGAGCCAGGGCGTCTGGGTGGCTCACCCTGATAGTGCTGACCAGTGTCACTTAGTGGTAGGCATCTTCCCAGTTAAACTCTCATGGAGAGTTATAAAAAAAGGGGTTGCACCCAGTGCTGGGTTCCTTCTCCACCGAAAAACAAACAAACCAAGTCTTGGGGTGAAGGTCCCTTTCAGGGCCCTTATGAAAACCAAAAGAAAAAGAGAAAGAAGGTAGTTCACGCCTCCTTTTATTGCTTGTCGTCCTTCTCTGTGCCCAGGGTATATTCCTTCTTGTGGTGTATTTATTTATTTCAAATATTTCACCAGGAAGACGTAGTGAGCTGCTAACAGCTCATTTCCAGATGCGTCCTGGGGTCAGAGAAATGGAGGTAGCTCAAGCTTGAAAAACCAAACAGTAATAACAATTACATTACAAAAATAAAAGTTATATTCAGCAATACAGTACATCAGAAGAGCATAATCATAAACAATGAAGGCAAATCATTACAAGAGATGCATATAGTAAATAAACTGAGGTTATGAAAGGCAAAGGAACTACTCAAACAGGTATAGCCTGAGGAGCAAGGGAACAAATGGTCAGGGAAAGACTAGTTGGGGGAAAGACAAGAGATGAAAGATAATGGACAGCTGCAGGTTGAATAGAAAAGTCATGAAGAAGAGACTTAGGGGAAAAGCAGGAGAGGCAAAACAGATTGTCGGGAAGAAAGGGCCAGAGTTTAGGAAAGCGATATGAGAAACCAGATTGACCAGCAGTAGATGTCTAGAAGGAATAGAGAGGGAATAGATTATAGTGCTGCAGAGAGGGTAGGAGGAAGAAGAGGAAGAGGATAATAGGGATGTACTGTAAGGTAGGAGGGAAGGAACCAAACCAGAATTTTGATGTAAAGGGCTACAGTGGGAAGGCACATAGCACTGAGAGTGAGTGAGCACTGGTGTGTGCGAGGGGACACTCTAAAGCAAAATGACAAATGACAGTGTATCCCTATTCTGCTAAAAACAGAGTGCCTCAGGGCACTATACAGTCTTAACTCCACTTGACAGTAGCATTGCCTGTGGATCAGTGCTGCACACTTGATTGGATCAAGTTCCACTAGATCTGGCACAGGATGGTACATCCCTGATCTTTCAAAATCAGTCTTCGCCATTGATTCCTACTTGTGGGCTGAGCCGGAGGTGCCAGCAACCCGCGGAGCCAGAACTTTCAGAGTGCTGGTGACACAGTAGCACTATGTGCACATCACATGACGCACACGCACCATGTGCGCAACGCCGTATGCCTATGCACACACCCACTGGTATACAGTGGCAGTAGCCCCAACTGCCTCAGTTTCTTTTTCCCCACTGTGAAATGCACATCAGTGATGACATTGCTCGCTTGTCAGGTGTCAGAACTTCACTGTCTATACAATGACAGTGTTCAGTTCTTCAGTTTTAGTGTTTGGTTTTCTGCCCTACCTTATCCGATGGTCAGCCACCATGAATGACTGTAGGGAGCATCTAGAGGCAGGTTGCTGCTTGTTTTGGCCACAGGGCTGTGTCCAGTTAACACCCTCTCTGGGTAGGTGTGCTGACAACAGGTAGTCCGGCACCCAGGAGGAAAGGCAATGCTCCCAAAAGCACAAAAGAAACGGTCCAGTCTCCGAACACACCAGCGTTGGGTTGTACAACCGTTTGACCTCAGCCCCTTCCTCTTCTTGTAAGAAGGTAAGAAATGGCACCAGTCAAGGTTGCCCTCTGTCAGATCTGCTGTGAGACATCCGACTCTGTGGGTTCAGGATCCCCATCGTCATCCCTGACGACGGAACACCTAGGCCTGTGAGGTCGCTGTCTCCGGCCCAGAGACTCCTCTGTCTTCTAGGGAGGATACTGGTGGGCAGATCAGTTATTGGGCAGCTCTTATGGAGTAGAGGGTGTAGCATCTAAGTCATGTGGCACCGCTTCTGGTAACAGACCCTGACCCTTAGGGTTGGCTGGATCGCCACCAATTTTGCCACATGACTTGGTGTGCATCCACCCGCGGCACTGTCCTCTGGGTTGGTGCACATGTGGCATCTGTGTCTGTCCCACTTGTCACCTCTGTCATTTTTAGGCATGGGGCAGACACGTGCCACCACTGGTCACTTCGGTGCCAGCTGAGTCATCTGTGCCATATGCAGCATCATGTGCTGTGCTGGGTTGGACCTCTTGGGGCCTGCCCTGCTGCCACATCAGCATCGGTGTGATGTCACATGAGCTCAAGATACCGGAGACCTTCTGGTGCTGCCTCTTGACACTATTCCTTAGACTCCTGGGGCCAGGGTCAGTGTTGCAGCAGCTGCATGCTGTGCTGTCTGCTCTTTGACCCCCCAACCACCAATGACTCTCATAGCAGAGGTGACTCAGACCCTGTATTGGCCCCAACTAGTTGAGAGCTTGATTCCGTGACACCCTGTGCGACAGCTCCGCCTGGCTGACGAGGGGTTGCTGGAGATTCTGAGGTTACTTTTGAAATCTTCTGGGGCCTGTGTTTTTATGTTTGCTGCCCCCACCTATGGAATTCTCTGCCCCATCAGCTCTGGGAATATGTGAGCGTGGGGAGCTTTTAAACAGGCACTCAAGACTTTTGTGGAGTCAGGCTTTTTATGAATTATGATTTTATTGTTTTATTTATTAACTAATATTTTATGGTAGATTTTAATACTGTAAAGCGCCTTGGCATTTGCAAAGCACTCAAAAATTAAGTTCTTATCTCTATCTTTTGGTGGGGACAATGACTCTTTTCATGCGCCAGCGGTCTTGACAGATTCCTGTGTCTGTTACTCAGGAGGATCTTTCCTTCAGGCTGTGCTCAGAAATATGCATTCAGCATTGAATTTTGAGCCAGCAGCCATAGACCAGTCTAGGTGCCCCAACTGGAGTTTCAGCTGAAGGGTGCTTAGAGAGCTGGTAGTGGAGCTAGCTAAACCTCTGGTAGGACTGTTCAGTAGCTACTTAGAGACACGGGTGGTTCCAAAGGACTGGAGCATGGCAGACCTCGCTCTGCTCCACAAGGGATGGGGGACTGGGGACAAGGAGGAGGTGGAGAACTACGGACCTGTCAGTTTTACCTCAGTTATAGGAAGACTGATGGAGTCACTAGTTAAGGAGGGCCTAATGGACTGCCTGGAGAGCAGCGGTCTTCAAGATAGCAAACAGCATGGGTTTGTGGCAGGGAGGTCTTGTCTGACTAACCTCATAGTTTTCTTTGACTGGGTGATGAGAATATTGGATGGGAACCATGACATGGATTTACTTTGTTTTGATTTCAGCCAGGCGTTCAACTCAGTGCCTCAGAGGTGATTGCTGAGAAAGGTGGAGGATCTGGGAGCAGCAAAGGACATAGTAAGATGGGTAGGAAATTGAGGAGGACGAGCAGAGGGTCGTGGTAAATGGGTTCAAATCAGAAGAGGAAGGTCACAGGTGGGTGCCACAGGATTTGTTCTAGGTTCAGTCCTCTTCAGTATGTATATCAGTGACATTGAGAAGGAATTCGAGGCAGGTTGTGTCTCGAAAACGCTGATGACATAAAGCTCTGTGGGAGGGTGGACAACATCAAGGAATTACCGAGGTCAGAGTGACCTGCCTAGACTGGAGAGCTGGTCTGAGATGTGGCAGTTAAAATTCAGTGCCAGAAAGCGCAAGGTAGTGCACCTAGGGAGCAAGAACCCCAAGAAAGAGTACTGATGGGTGGGGTTAAGTTGAGCACTACAAATGAGGAATGGGACCTAAGAATCATCTTTAGTGACACTCTCAAACAAACCAGTGCAGTAAGGCAAGTAGGATGTTAGGATATATCATAGAAACATAGACAATGAGGACAGAGAAAGACAAGTGGTCCATCCAGTCTGCCCGTGGTTCCCTATCTAACCCCGGACCTAATGTTAATCCAGGCTCTTAGCCCTCCTCATCCCCCATTCCCTTCCCAGACTGTATTGCCCCGAGTAACCACTATACCCTTCACTCTGTACCAGCCATATTTGAAAACATCAACTGTTTCAATGCCCACCACCTCGGCTGTGAGATTGTTCCACAGTTCCACCACCCTTTGTTTAAAATGATATTTCTCATGTCCCTCCTGAACCTCCCTCCTGTCAGTTTCCACCATATCCTCATCACTTCAGACTGGTATTCATGTTAAGTACTGTAATTCCCTGCAGATGACCTTTTTAATTCCTTTCAGGAACTTGAAGATCTCTATCAAACCCTTCTTCCTCCTTCTGACTTCCAGCATGAGTACATCGCTCAGTGCCCTGAGGTGTCCCTCATATCATCTGCCCTAAATCATCTTTGTCATCCTATGCTGCACCATCTCCAGCCTGTCCTTATACTTCCTGAGGTTAGTACTCCAGAACTGAGCATTTTACTTTGGGTGTGGCCTAACCAAAGATCTATAAAGGGGTAGTATTACCTTCTTTCCTTCTGCTGTCAGTACCCATCCGGATACACCACAGCATCCTATTTGCCTTACTGTATTCTTTGTTGCACTGGCTTGATTGTTTGAGGGTGTCACTCACGACAACTGATGATAGCTCCTAGGTCCCCTTCCAACCATAGTGCTAAGTCTCCACCACTCATCTAGTACTCTGTCCTGGGGTTCTTGTCTCTAGAAGCATCATCTTGCATTTTTTACGCTGAATTTCAACTGCCAAACCTTAGCTCACCTCTCAAGCCTGTGTAGGTCACTCTGAATTTCCTTGATTCCCTAGTCACTATACAACCTCCCATAAAGCTTAGTGTTATCTGCAAAGAGACACAGCTTGCCCCAGATTCCTTCTCAATATTACTGATGAAAACATTGAAGAGGACCAGGCCTAGGACAGATTCCTGTTGTACCCCACTCGTGACCTCCTTCTTCTGATTTGACCCTGTTAACCCCAACCCTCTGCTGCCTCCCTTCAGCCAGTTACCTACCCAACTTACTATGTCACTGGCCACACCCAGATAATCCATCTTTCAGCTGGCATCCGCAAGGTCAGGCACCAAGTCAGAAGCCCGGCTGAAGTTGAAGTATAGTAGATCCACAGTGTGGCCCATATCCATTTCCCTTTGTCACCCAGTCAAAGAAACTAGCAGGCTGGCCCAGTGACGCTAAGGACTGAGGCACTGTTCAAGCTCCTTACCTAACACCACACCAGAAACCAGGGATCAGGAACGAGCGCTGGGATCTCACCAGGGGAAAGTTGAAGATGATCAAGCAGCCGCTAGGCAGCTTCATCTCTCGGGCTGTGGTGCCGAGTTTCTCACTCTTGGCTGGCACCCAGTGGAGGCCGGGTGTCAGCGGAGGTCTGGGGACTGAGGTAATGTTGGGTGGGTGGTTGGGGCTGTGATTCCAGGCGCGCATGTGCATCTCCACGCACATGCACCTGCCATGTTGCCACAGTTCCAGGCCTAGGAGAAAACAGAAAATACCGCGCCTGTCCACCGCTGTATGTAGTGGCTTTCTGGTCCCGCCCATGTGGAGCCCGCTGACGCGATGGTGAGGGAAATGGCAGACAGAAGACAGGACTGGAGGCCACCGGGTCAAGGGCTCAAAGACAGGAATAGGTGGCAGGTGAGGGCAATAAAGCTGTATGAAAAGAAAACTGTCAGGTTTGTCTGACAAGATCTCCCTGCTGTGCACTCCATGCTGTTTACTGTCCTGTAGGCCGCTCTCCAGGTAGTCCACAAGGTCCTCTTTGACCATTGACTCCATCAGCTTCCCTTCAACAGCGGTAAAATGACAGGTTTGTAGTTTCCCACTTGTTCCTTGCCCCCACTGTGGAGCAAAACTACGTCTGCCACTCTCCAGTCCTTTTGAGCCATACCAGGAGTCAAAATTTCACTTATATGACAACAGCATTCATTTCTTCTCAATTTTAGTGTTTGCAGGTAGAGTTTGTTATTTTGTGTTTAGTGATTTAACAAAATTATTCTGTCAGTCTTACAGAGTCAGTGATCAACGGCCATGGACGACAGTGGTAGGGAGCCTTCTCAGGCAACCACTTCCAGCAGTGGGACCATGTCTGGTCCACTTACCCAGTTGGGGAAGGGTCCTTTGCCTGGTGGGGAGGGATAGGTCTCCCAGAAGCACAAAGAAGCCCATCAGTTCCCGATCCTGGTCAGGTTCTTGGCACCGCTCAGCCTCAGGTTCTTTCTCTTCCTGTCAGAAGGTGAGGAAGAGGTACCACTCAAGATTGCCCTCTGCAAGGTCTGCTGCAGGGTCCTTAGTAGTGCCAGAGTCTGAAACTCTCACGGTGTCACCAGCATCACCGAGAGTCTCTTGTTTTTGGATGTTGAGGTCTCGGGCCCAGAGTCCCTCTGCCTGTTAGTGGTGACTCGTGTGCAGTTCCACCATTCGGCAGCTGTTACAGAGCAGTAGATGGGATCCGCTTGTTTGCCTCGCTTGGTAGAACCAGTCCCTGGTCCCTTGGGACTGGTGGAATTGGAGCCACTGGCGGGCCTTCAGGCTGGGTAGAGTGTTTGGCTCCAGCAAGTGTCTTTGGGTCCTTTTAGGTAATTGTGCTGCCGACTTCTGTCCCACTGGCCACACCCCATTCAAGTGTTATTGTGATGGGACCAGTCGTGGTACCATTGCCAGTCATTGGCACTGAGCTTAGGCCTTCGGTGCCTATGCCAGTACTATGTCGGCACTGGCTCCAGTGCCACTCTCAGTGCCGGGAACCTCCTTCCAGATTTTCTTCTGTTTCGACAGCCACGTGCTTGGTCTCTCATAAGACAGGGCCAGTGTCATTGGTGTTGCCAAGACTGTGTTCTGGATTGAAGTCTTATGACCCTCCCATTAGGTAGGAAGTGGAGGGGACAAGTCTGACCCTGATTTCATCATTTCAGAAGACGGCAACAAAGGCTCTTTCTATAGTCTGGAGTCTTTGATTCAGGCCCTTCTGTTCCACAGGAGGATCTCATTTTACAGGCTTTTCTCAGGAATATGCATTGCTCTTCTAAATGGACCATGCCAGCCAATGTCATCCATCAGTCCCACCCTTATCCCACACAGCATGTCCTTCCATCCTAAAACAAAGCTTTGGAGCATGTATGTTATACAAGTAAACCTTAATAAAATATATAATTTGAAAGGTTAAAATAGGAATTACGGGTGCATAGATTATCCTATACAGAAATAGAGGTAGTATAGTGTTGTGCCTATGTACTGTTTCCCTTGGGCAGATGAAAAGACATTTTTTTTTTTTAACATGGTTATTGTTGAGGCAGAGCATGTTAAAATCAATATTTTAAAAGACCTTAGGTTTGTGTAGCCCTCCAGAAATAAATCCTGATCTGCACCGGCTCACCTGACACTGTATGAAAACATCCAGAAGTGCAGGTCTCAGCTGATCACAGGGTGGTGGCTGAGAGTGTCTGACTCTGTTCATTGCCCTGTGGGTGGTGGTGAGGTGCATGATGATGTTGGCTATTGTGTGTGTGCAGAGCTAGGACTACTGGAGTAAACATCTGCTGTTGTGGTATCCTCTGGTTCGGGGAGAGGGGCCATGGTACAAAACATTATGCACTTCACTTTGAGCCTTCAGCCATTGACCAAAGTAAATGTCTCCATCTGCAGTGGTTGAACGTTGCTACCATGGTGGTCAGTTTGGTTCCTCCTATTTCGCCAGCATTTGGGAACTTGTAAGACAGAATATGAAATAGATCTGCCTCTGTTCCCCTATCTGCATGCAGATAGACAGGAAATATTCTGCCCCCTAAGGCTAGACCTGTGTATGTTTCTCAGCCAATAGCTGATGCCATTGTTGCTCTCGCTGAGAATGACAAACCATTCTTCCCTGGGATGTCACTGTGCACCCTATTAACAAGAAGTCATGCAAGATTGATACTGTGGGCAGGTTGGCTTTTGCAGCAGCTTTCTTGGCCTTGTGACAGGGTTGACTAATACCCTGTCCCATTTGTTATGTAGCAAGAACTAAACGTAAGGATCCGCTTTATTCTCCTCCTTTCTGTCTCTTGTCTGACTGCACAGTTAAATCTTTCTGTGCCTTCACTTGCTGTTTCTGTCTTTTCTTCCCTTTGTGTATCTGAAGTTATAAAATACATGTGAATCTTTATGTGAAATTGGGATCCTTTGGTTTGAAAATGTATATACAGTAGCTATACTGTTGAAATTATTGCAGAAAGCTATTTGGAACTTAGGGTGTTAACCTGAATGCAACACTAGCTCTTTTGCAAAGCTGTCAACCGGAGGTCAGTTCTGAGACACCATGTACTGTTTTATTGTATCTGCAAGGAAGGAAATTGACAAGAACATTTTCTGAAAACAGAATGTCTCTCAATGAGTTCCCAGGCAGAGACTTATAAAAGAGCAGCAATACTTTTGCTAGAAAGAGAGCAACATAAGAAAAGTGTTGGCAGATGGGACCGCAAGGATCCACCTGTTCTGCCCTAGAGACTACCCTCCCTATGCAGCCATCATCCTAACTTGTCCTTCATGTCTGTCCCATGCAGGTTTGAACTCCATGACTGTCTTTGATGCTACCACCTCTTGGGGCAGGCTGTTCCATGGGTCTGTCACTGTCTCTGTGAAGAAGTACTTCCTGAGGTTGTTTTTGAACCTTCCTCCACCACTCTCATATCATGCCCTCTCATGCATGCCGTGTTCTGTTGAAATATATTGCCTGTCTGAGCTGCGTTAAATCCCTCACTTACTTAAATATTTCAGTTACGTCCCTCTGTTTCTTCTCTGCCCAAGGGAGTATAGGTTCTGCTCCCTGAGTCTTGCTTCATATGACCTGTGATGCAGTCCATGCACCATCTTAGTAGTCCTTCTCTGCACCGTTTCTAAATGGTCAATGTCCTTCTTGAGGTGAGGTCTCCAGAACTGAATGCAGTACTCCAAGTGTGGCCTCACCAAAGACCTGTAGAGGGGCATGATAACCTCCTCTTTCTACTAGAAATACCTCTGCTTATACATCCAAGGATGCCACACGCTACTGTGCTGCTTTCTCACATTGTTTTCCTACCTTTATTCGTCCGTGATGATTATGCCGAGATCTCTCTCCGTTTGTGTCTGCTCAAGTTGATGTCCTTCCAGTGTGTACTTTTTCCAGGGTTCCTCTTTCCCAAGTGCATTACCTCACACTTCTTGGCGTTCAATTGTAACTGCCAGTTCAGGAAGATTGAAGCTTGGAATTAGAGATCTTACTTCGAGACACAGCTCTTGCAGCAGGTTACACCATTAGGACCCGAACAGGCGCCAGGACCCCCGGAAAAATTCTAGCTAGCTAACTGGCGGGGACGCCCTGGCGTCGGTCCCGCCTCCGGCGTCAGGCGTGGTACAAAGGGGCGTCCGCCCAGATTCCCAGTTCTTTCCCGCCACGACTGTAGCTACCTGACCGTTACTACAGTCTAGCGCGACGGCAGTGAATAGTTCCTTTTCGATAAAATTTTCAAAATCTTCAGAATCCTCTTCAAGCAAGATCTTGATGTCATCACCAACTTCTGGCCATCCATCGAAGTCGCGCTTGTGGAAAGCAGATCCCGTTCAAGGACCCCCACACGGCCCTGCGTCCGGTGCCTAGGCCCAGACCACGATACCGGGCCTGTCCTTCTTGCCAAGGGTTCAACAGCCGTACCCGGATCCGGCGTCAGAAGGCTTTGCAGGCGCTTTCTGGAGGAACAACTGAAGACCATGTCCTCCAAGGGGAAAGCTCCAGGGTCCACAAGCACGCTGGAGAAGAGAAGGGAGAAGGCCCTTCCAGGTCCCTTCCAGGGGTTCGAGTCCCGTGGCTCGGTCCAAATCTCCCGCTGCAATCAAGAAACCTTCATCTCAGGAGAAACTGCCAGGCCTTCCTCCCTTCCAGGGCCTTGGCGAAGTCCGGGAACGACACCATCACCACTGCAAGTCGGGTTCCCGCCTCGGTGCCCGATGTCAGCTCTTCGTCGGTGCCTCCACGCAAGACGCTGGAGCTCACGCCTTTAAAAGGCCTGTAGCCCAGGCGCCCGGCTCGACAGCCGTCGAGCCGTGGCGCCCTTCTTCCCTGGAGCCGCCAACGACCGGCGCCGCCATTACATCCCAGCGGACGCCGTGGGGGGGACGCGCCGCCCCTCCTGAAAGAAGAAGGCCCTGTTGTCTCCGATCGACATCGGGTCAGGAGCTCCCATCGGAGGAGGACCTAGAGCAGCCCGAGGACCAGACGGGCGACCCGGTCCGTCGGTACTCCCAGGAACCTCGCCATTACCAGAGCCCTGTGGAGCCGACGCCGACCCGACGATCCCACCGCACCCGGGCCGTCCGTCGGCCTCTCTCTAGTGGAGGTGAAAGATCTGTTCACCTACTGGTGGGATACCATTAAAAAGACATGGTTCCCTCCTCCTCCTACTCCGGTTCCTGCCCCCCTCGCCATCGGGGTCGGCAGGCTGCGGTTCCTCCTCCCGAGCCTAGAACCCTCCCAGGGGAGACCTGATAAACGGAGACCTCCGTCGAAATCCTTCTGGATCACCCAGCCCCAAGAGATCCAGGAGACGCCGACGTTCCCAACGGAGGACACGGGATCAGACTACTCTACCTCTAGATCCCCATCTCCACTCTCCATCCTTCTCCGGACCCACGTGAGATGCCTAGATCTCCTCGGATGATCCCTCGTTCCTTGATATTATGAGACATATACAAGAGAACATGGGATGGGATGCTGAAGACTT
This sequence comes from Neoceratodus forsteri, assembly GCA_016271365.2. NCBI lineage: Eukaryota > Metazoa > Chordata > Ceratodontiformes > Ceratodontidae > Neoceratodus > Neoceratodus forsteri. Next base: position 493,247,211 of record CM028131.1, on the reverse strand, counting down.
AGACCCGAAGAGTACGACTCGCCAAATATCTTCGACAAAAGGACCCCAAGCCTGTGGTGGTACCACCCTTGGTTGACACTTTAGTGGAGCGTCACCAAGGCCGCGTGGAAGCGTCCACACTGCCTCTCGGCGACCGAAGAAAGCTGGATCGCTTGCACAAGGCTCCTGGCGACCACCAGTACTTGACGAGCATCCTCAGGCCGATTCTCTGGTCATCACAGCCTCACATGACCGGTCACAGAGGCCACAACATTTGAGCACCCTGCCACCGACCCAGAGTCCAAACAACTGGACGCATTGGGTAGGCGCACGATGCTTCCTTCCGCTACCTGCGCCCGTCAGATCCCTGAACTATTTAACTACATGGTTCAGTTCCAGAACGCTAGTGGGAACAGGGTCTGGAAGCGGCTGAAAAGATGCCCGAAGGTGAGCAGAAGGAGGAGATGCTTCAGCTCCTCCGCACGGGTTCAGACGGGGGACCCTGCGTAAGAGCCGCTGATGACTCGCTGGACTCATCGGCCCGAGCAGCAGCTTCTGGCGTGTCTCCGGAGACACTCTTGGTTGGCTGCCTCCGAGTTTACTCCTCGGACGCCCAAAGGAACATCTTGGACGCCTTTTGAGGAGAAGTATTGTTTGGTAATCCTACAGAAAAGATCCTTACCAAACTCCAGAGGCGGGAAGGCGGTAAGGTCGGTTCAGGCCATGTGCCGTCCTAAGCTTGGTTCCTTTCTGAGGAACCAAAGCGCTGTCGTCGCGGACGCAGAGGCAACAGACCCACTCGCTGCACCTCAGAGGGGCTCTGGTTTCGAGAGCCCAGGGCAAACACCCCGCCAGCCGAGGCCAGCGTTTCTCCAGGCAGGCCCAGCCAGCGGGTCCATCTGCCGCCACAGCCTGACTCCTTTCCGCCCCCGCCCCTCAGGATCAACGGAGTTTATAGTCGGGGGTCGGATTGCGAACTTCCTGCCGGGATGGGAGGCCATTACCACCGACAGGTGGGTTCTTCAGTTGGTCAGCCTAGGCCACTTTATAGAATTCGCAGGAAAGCCACCCCGAGGCCTCCTTTGCTCTCCGGTATCAGGGTCAGCACAAAAGCCTTGATCTGGCAAGAAGTACGCTACTACGAAAGGGAGCGATAGAGTACGTCCCAGAGAACCAGAGAGGACTAGGATACTATTCCCACTTCTTCCTGGTTCCCAAGAAAACAGGGGACCTCCGTCTATCTTGGACCTCAGCGACCTCAATGTGTCGGTTACTACAAGAGATTCTGCATGGTGACCCTTCCGGTCTTATCCCCATGCTCAAACAGGACGCCTTTAGCGTCTCTAGACATGCAGGATGCCTACCTGCACATCCCTATGGCTCAGACGCACAGGAGGTTCCTGCGCTCGAGTTTCTCGACCACCACCTTCAGTTCGAGCCCTTCCTTTCGGACTGTCTTCCGCACTAAGGGTCTTTACCAAGTGCATGGCAGTCGTGGCAGTGTCTCTGAGGAGACAGGGCCACTACGTGTTCCCGCATCTGGACGACTGGCTTCTCATGGCCGCCTCCAGAGAGCGTTGTTTTGCAATCAAGAGCACCCAGGATCTGTTCCATCCCTGGGCATCCTCATAAATTACGAGAAGTCTCTCCTGGTACCGTCGCAGAAACTGCAGTTCATAGGAGCAGTTCTGGACACTGTTCGGGAAGAGCCTTTCTTCCGGCCGACAGAGCGAGCGCATCAGATCCTCATAGGGACCTATCATTAAGCAGGGTTGTACCTGCCAGGTCGGTCCTTTGCTTGCTCGGACACATGGCTGCGGCCATTCCTACTGTCCCTTTCGCAAGACTCCACATGCGCATTACTCAGTGGATGCTCAAAGTGCAATGGGACCAAAGGCAAGACCACTTGCAGCATCCGGTCAGACTCACGAATTCAGTGATTCAAGACTGGCAGTGGTGGCTAGCTCCAGGGTCGCTCTCATCAGGCGCCCCTGCTCATTGCGCCGTCCCCCGAGGTCACCCTCACCACAGACGCTTCCGGTCTTGGGTGGGGGGCACACCTGGACGGGTAAAGTCCCAGGTTACGTGGACTCCAGATGGAAGCTCACCTTCACATCAACGTGCTGGAAATGAGAGCGGTCCTCTATGCCCTGCAGGCCTTTCAGTCAGTTATCCCACCGTGTACTCTTCTACTTCAGACAGACAACACGGGTGATGTATTACCTCAACAAACAAGGAGACGACACCTTACCTTTTGCAGGAGGCCATGAGAGTGTGGGATTGGTAATCAGACACGCGCAATCTGATCACTGTGCACGCCCCGGAGTGGACAACACGGTTGCAGGACGGCCTGAGTCGCTCTCAGGCCAGAGTCCACGAATGGGAACTCCTTCAAGAGGTAGCAGAGGATCTGTTTCTTCGATGGGGAACTCCAGATCTAGACTTGTTCGCCTCCCCATCCAACGAAAACTGCCCAATTTTGCTCTCTAGATCCAGGGCCTGGTGTTTTCTGGCGAGACGCGTATCCCTCTCCTGGGCCAACAGATTCCTCTCGCTTTCCTCCTTTCCCGTTGATCCAGAGAGTTCTTCTCAAACTCGCGAGGAGCACTTAATAATGATCCTGGTGGCCCCATTTTGGCCCAGACAGATTTGGTTCCCTTTGTTGATTCAACTATCTAGGAACCCCGCTCCCGTTGCCGCTCAGCTCCCACTTACTGTCTCAGGAGAAGGGTTCACTTGTCCACCCGGACCTACGTTCTTGAACCTGCATGCTTGGCTCCTAGAGACATAGCCATTTTGCGTCACGGGTCTCACAAGAGGTTGCGAAGTCCTTTCTGCAGCCAGAAAAGCCGACAGCGTGATACGACGTCACGCCATGAAATGGCGCCGTGTTTAGTGTATGGTGTGACGCGACCTTTCCCTTAGGTTGTCCTGTGGAGTAATATTAGAATATTTGCTCTCCTCTTTCATTCGGTCTAGCCTACTCCTCTATTAAAGTGCACCTCTGTGCCATTTCACTTACCACCTCCCGTGGGAAATCCGTACAGTGGCTCAGGTGGACGCCTCGAATTTCTTAGGGAGTGTTGCACCTTAGGCCTCCTATTAGAGACCCTGTGCCTCCATGGGATTTGCTTTTTGTCCTTGAACAGCTCACGCTCTTTGAACCTGCCATGATTGCGAGCTACGCTTTCTGTCGTGGAAAACGTTGTTTTAGCTGCTGTTACCTCGGCAAGAAGAATTTCTGAACTTCACGCCTCATGTGCAAAGAGCCTTATTTAGTTTTCCACCGGGACAGAGTATCCTGAGGACTAACCCTAAATTCTTGCCTAAGGTGGTTTCTTCACTCACTCTGAACCAGGATATCGACCTTCGGTCTACTTCGAACTACTCTAATAGAGGAGAGGCTCTGCTCCATACCCTGTATGTTCACCGCAGCCTGAGGTTTTACCTCAACAGAACTCAGTCCTTCGTAGTTCTGAGCAGCTTTTCATTTCCTTCTCTGAGAGAATGATGGGCCAATCAGTATCCAAACAGCCCCTTTCTCGCTGGCTTGTCCAGTGTATTTCTCACTGTTATGGTATCAAACAAAAGCCCCTCCCGGGTACAGTCGGGGTCATTCCACTAGAGGGTGGCTACTTCCTTTGCAGCGCTCAAAAATGTTTCCACTTCTGCTATATCTGCATACTTGGAGTTCTCGCATACCTTTATCAGGCATTATAGCCTGGACACGCCTCGGGCGAAGGGCTGGTTTTTGGGTTTGGCTGCATTTCAGGTCTCCTGTCCTAGGTTCAGGACCTGGTTTTTATCCTTTATTTTCCTCCTCCGGATTTTCTGACAGCGTTACTGCTTGGGAATCAGTCCTAATGGTGTAACCTGCTGCAGAGCTGTGTCTCGAAGTAAGATAGTACAGTTACGTAAGAACTACACGTAACAGTAGATCTTCGAGAACAGCTCTTGCAGCAGGTACCTTCCGACCACCTTCCCCTTGAGGAAGCATGGCTCAGTCTTTCTGAGCAGGAATTGTTATCTTTCTGTCTTCTGACGGCGAATCCTAGGTCTCCCATTTTGATGTCAGCCTGCGGCAAAGAAGTCTCCAGCCAGAGAACTGGGGAATCTGGCGAGACCCTTGCTGCCACGCCTGGCGTCGGAGGCGGGACCGGCGCCGGGGAGGTCCCCGCTGTAGTTAGCTAGCTAGAATTTTTCCGTAGGTCCTGGCGCCTGGCTTCGGTCCTAATGGTGTAACCTGCTGCAAGAGCTGTTCTCGAAGATCTACTGTTACGGTAAGTTCTTACGTAACTGTACTATATCTTCAGATAAAGGACTTTGTTTTCTGTGTGTTTGTACTACCTTTGTGAATAGTTACACTGAACAATTTAATTTTTATTTTACTGTAATTGGAAAAAAAAAAAATGCTACTTGCAAATTTTATACCTGCTCCTGGTCTTCTGTGCTTCCTGACCTGTGCCTCGACAACATGCATGTGGATTGCTAGCTATTAAGGGTATTTTTCCAAGTCGAGTATACCCTTTGGAGCTTGCTAAATTCTCTGGCTGAGTCCCTGCCAGACACAAGGTTCTGGAGACTGCTACTCATGGAATTGATTCTAACAGTCATCAGCTCAAAGTTGTTATGCCTTTAATACTACTTCCCGATCTGCTGGACAGGCATCTGTATCAGAAAGCAGTCCTGGCTATGTACTTGTGGTGTTTCTCAGGATGTCCAGCAACAGGTAATGAATGTCCCCTTCGATGGCACTTACCCATTTGGGCAACACGTACAAAAGTCTCTTCAGGTGTCTCAGAAAACTAATACGACCATGAAGACTTCGAGACTAACTCCTGTTAACCCCCAGAGAGGGGAAGAGATATAGTCTCTTTCAAAACTGGCAAACCGGCAGTCCTTTCTTGGGAAAGGCAGGGGAGCTCAAAACTTATTTTTTTATTTTAGTGTTTGGTAACCAGGTAAGGCCCACTAGGCACAAGTGCCTGTTTTCAGGGGTGACCTGGGAGCACTGGGCGTTAAGTGACTTGCTCAGAGTCACACAGTATGCAAGTGGAAGTTGTGAGACTCAAACCAAGGTCTGGTCTGCTGGATGTACCACGCCGCTCACAGCTCGTTACTTTAACCTCTAGGCTATACTGCCAGCCCTAAAAACCTCAGTCTTCTAAGTCTCAGAAGAAGGAGCAGCTGAAGGCACAGACACGAAAGCATCTAGTGCCACACTCTGAAGCTCCAGCCCCAGTCCTGCCTCAGGACTTCTCCCTCCCGGTGGGGTGGGGAGCACCTGACTCAGTTTTACTGTCAATGGGAGTCCATCATGATGGGTTAGTGGTTGCTCAGGATCATCCGAGAGGGCTACACCCTGGACATCACAGAAATCTCTCCGACTATCCACCGAGATGGTAACCCATCTTATCTGCCCATATGTTAGAACTTCTGGCGCAGTAGATTGTGGACCTTCTGAACAACAGGGCAGTGGAGGTAGTTCAGAGTCAGAATGAAGCAGAGGCTTCTACTCCTTGTTTCAAAGAAATCAGGAGGGCATGCATCCCATTCTCAACCTCAGAAACCTGAACAAGTTCATCAAGAAAAATTCTAAATGATTTCTCTGGGGTCTCTGCTTCCGATCCTGAAACCTCAGGATTGATTAGCTTTCCTGGATATGGAGGCTGCATACCAGCACATACTGGTACACCCAGCCACCACATTTACCTCAAATGCATTGTGCTGAGGCAGCATTACCAGTTCAGAGTCCTGCCTTTTGGACCCTTCTCGGTGCTTCATGTCTTTACAAAGTGCGTTCCGGTACCCACAGCGCATTTCAGAAAACAAGGACTTGGTTTACCCTTAACTGGATGATTGGCTGGTAGCCAATCCATCCAGGTAGGAGAAAGAGTAGTGGTCATGGCCCCTGAATTCCTTACCTCCGGGGTTCTGCTGACTCTAGAAATGTCTCGCTCCAACAATGGTTCGATTTGAAAGTGTTTTACTAGCCCAAAACCTAGTACCAATTGACCAGAGCTAGTGCAGTTAATCCTCTACTTGTCCGTCTTGACTAGTTTACCATGGCTGTTAATGAAGTTAAAAGTCCCCACTTCAGCAAGCTCTCTAGTCCTCATGCTAATCTCTCTGTGTTTCAAATAGCCTGTGTGATTAACAGCTCATGAGTTACAGTTATCCGCAGTTCAAGAAGGGGGTCCCACAAAGACTCAGTATGAGTTATTATCACCCACTGTTAGGATTTTCAGCTATTGCCCAGGCTTTGGTCAATGGTAGAGTGCTGTTAAGTCACTAGCTTCCAATTTTCTAAATGTGTCTTTGTCTGTTTGATGATTGTCCCACATTACTGAGTCCAGTGGCCCTCATTTCCCTACATTTTGAGTATCTGTGTTTAATATTTAAGTGACAAAATGCTAAGAAGTATGCAGGGTCTGCCCAGCAGGTGGTGGGTTTTATCCCAGCCTCACCATACCTGCTCCATCTCCCCTCTGAATGCTCAACTCTGCTTTCTCTCGACTCAGTTGCAGACCAGACACTGAAATGACCATCCATAGCTATCATTACTGGCAAGTGCAGGGACAACAGCTCTTCTAAATGGACCATGCCAGCCAATGTCATCCATGCAGTCCCACCCTTATCCACACAGCATGTCCTTTCATCCTAAAAACAAAGCTTTGGAGCATGTATGGTATACAAGTAAACCTTAATAAAATATATAATTTGAAAGGATAAATTAGAAATTTGGGTGCATAGATCATCCTATATAGAAACAGAGGTAGTATAGTGTCGTTCCTGTGTACTGTTTCCTGGGCAGGTGAAAGGACATTTTTTTTAAGTGGTTATTGTTGAGGCAGAGCATGTTAAAATCAATATTTTAAAAGCCCCTTAGGTTTCTGTAGCCCCTCCCCAGATAAATCCTAAATCTGCCCGGCTCACCTGACACTGTATGAAAACATCCAGAAGTGCAGGTCTCCAGCTGATCACAGGGTGGTGGCTGAGAGTGTCTGACTCTGTTCACTGCCCTGTGGGTGGTGGTGAGGTGCATGATGATGATGGCTAGCGTGTGTGCAGAGCTAGGACTGCTTGAGTAAACATTTGCTGTTGTGGTATCCTCTGGTTCGGGGGAGGGGGCCACGGTAGAAAACAATGGGGGTACACTGTTTTGATGGCATGCAGTATTTTTCTGCTAGGGCAGCAAGCAATGGGAGCAGGATGAATGTGTGTGACAGAGTAGACTAGGACCCTGTCCCATGTGTTATGGAGAAAGGGTTTAAATGCAAGGATCTGTCATTCTGTCTCTCCTCTGTCTGGTCACGCAACTAAATTTTCCTGTGAGACTGGACTTGATCAACCCGAACAGTCTTGCAATTCTTGTGTCTCAGTTTTCGCTTGCTGTTCGTTTTTCTTCCTTGCATATCTGTATCAGCTAATATAAAATTATTTGCAAATCAATGTATGGAACTAAATTGATAATGGGATCAGTTTTGTTTAGAAAATATTTAGTATCACTGTTGAAATGTGTAGTAATTGTATTTTATCATGACTTTAAAAGCTAGAGGTTACTTGAGTGCAAGTGTTGAGCCTTTGCAAAAGGGGCCTCAAGCATAAAGTTCTAGCAGCTCCTGAAACTTACAAGGACAGGATGTTTGCTAAGCTGAGCTGCAAGGGAGATTTTACAAGAAAGATTTTATTTTTGCCTCTGTACATAGTTTTTCTGAACAAGTTTATTTTTTATGTTACTATAAATAAATATTTTGAATGCTACAACTGCTCCTGGTTTTCCCCACGCCTGATCTGTGCCTCGACGACAGATGGTTTTAGAAGTGGGATTTAAGCTGTGCATACCCTAAGACAGGAGATTTGTGCATGGGTACTGGACCTAGTACCAGGGAAGCACAGAGGAAGGTATGGATCTGCAGCAGCAAGTCCAGGAGTGGTTACCAGGAGAATGGCAGCCAAACTAGAAGAAACAGAAGTCCCAGTCTGAAATTGTACAGCCAGCACAAGTTATGGAAACCAACAGGCAGGACAGAACCAAAAGCCTGATGGACTTTTTCAAATGGTGGCTATACAACAAAAAGAGACTGAGAAGCAGTTACAAAAAACATCTAACTGATATGTCTGAGCCAGAAGATTATGCTGAAAGTGTTATAGACCTTAAAATCGATTTCAGGCTAGGAGGTACAGCAGTTCTGTTTTGGATCAAGCTAAAGAAAAGGCACATTTGAGAAATAGGTCTGACTTGTTAATACCAAAAGAACAATAATTTGCATCAAAGGAAGCTAAAATTTGTTACCATTTGTAGTCCCCAGGCACATTGGCCAGGATATTCAAAGGTGTGCTGCGCAGCCTCGCACAGCTCCTCGGCAGGATGGTTGAGAAGGCTGCCTGGCGAGCGCAATGCTCGATGCACCGAGGTGCAATGCTAATGTATGTGGCACAATGCAGGGGCGTGCCCATGCATATGTGGCACATCCTGATATTCAGCCCGGATGTGCGACGACATGCTGGCACAACCCCTGCATTGCACCGCATAAGGGGCTTAGAGTTGAGCCCCAGAAAAGATGGAACAGCTCCTTGCCACCCACAGGTGGGCTGTGGTATTGTAGGGCAACACAGCAGCCTGCTGTGGGTGGCCACCCGCCCACCCAGAACACAGCTGGCAAGCACACACAACCCTGGTGGTCCAGTGGCCCCAGGCTGCAGTTCTTGATGTATACCAGTCAAGCCCTGGTAGACTAGTACCCCCCCGAATCCCTGATAATTGTAATGAAAGACCATCCCTGGTGGTCAAGTGGTCCCCAGGTCCCCGAGAATGTAAATGACTCGTCTCTGGTGGTCTAGTGGAACAACCCCCAGCCTCGATCGAGAATCCTTCAGAAGAATGCCCTGGTGATCCATTAGCACTCTCCCACCCACACCAACCTTCTTGCCCACCCCACATCCCCCATTATCGGTGGAGCGGCTGCAGCCCACCCACATGCCGCCCCGCCGAATGACCAGTACAGTATCATTCACATATTTGGGACTGTCTAGTACAGTATTCCCTGCAAGCCTATTGGGCCCCACTGGGGACCAGTGGGATTATAGCCCATACTGTACCTGTCATTCGTGGGGGGGCAAGGGGTTCGTGTGGAAAGCCACTGGATCACCAGGGCTTATCCTTACAGATGATTACCGTGATCGCAGCTAGGTGGGGTTCCACTAGACCACCAGGGATGGTCATTTTGCATTTTTCGGGTGGGAAGGGGACCACTTGACCACCAGGGATGGTGTTCCATTACAATTATCGGGGCTCAGGTGGGCGGGGGCCACTAGACTCACGGGATGGAGTGGTACACACTACGCCGATCGCGGCCATGGGGATCCCCACTGCACATAAACATGTTGCAGGGCGCCAGGCTTAAAGTCGCCAGGCTGCTCCCTGCGCAAGGCATGCAAATGGCCCCATTTGCGCCTTGCCATATCTTATGGCCTCATTTGTATGCCCCTGTGCCGAATATCGCAGGTGATGTGTCTAGCTGCATTGCACTGGCACATCCCTCATGCGCCTTATCTGTGGTTTGCGCTGGCGCAGTGCCACTGCTCCATGTGCAGTATGTGCGCCGACCTTGCCATATTCAATGGTGCTGCGCCATGGTGATTCAACGCTGAATATCGCCTGGTCCTGGGTCTCAGCGCAGCCCAGTTGCACTGCGCCCAGGTCATGCCCACTGCCCCAAGACAGTATATCTGAGCCATTATGTCAAAAAATTATTGTGAATAATTGGCACATTTTAGCAGAAAAGAAACTTGATTATGTTACTAGTGAACTTCCACAGTTTGTTTATAGGAGAGCATTAAATCTTAGCGATATTCTAGTTCATAGTACTTATTGGGAGCCTCAAAACCAAAGAAGATTGTGCTTTCTAGTGGTACATTTCGTGTGAAAGCTGTTCCTTTGTAAACATATCAAAACAGTAGAATTTTTCAGACATCCTGTTACAAATCAGATATATCAGATAGATGGTTTTTGTAACTGCAATACTAGGAACATTGTTTATGTTGCATGTGGTTGTAAGAGTTTCTATATAGGTAAAACTGTGCAGAAATTTAAATGTGCATCGGACAGCATGTTAGAGTATTTCTGACCAAAATGATGTAGGTACATTGGCACAGCATGTAAAATTAAAGGGAGGACACACAGATTTGTTTTCAAGTGCTTAAAAAGTGAAAGAACAGATCCGTAGAAGAGATTTGGATAAAGCTTAGACAAAGAGAGTCGTTTTGGCAGTATACGACAAAATCATTTATGGAATCGGTCTAATTGATTTTTCCAATTATCTCCATATTTATTTACAAAAGTTACGATGTTCATATGTTCAGCAGTACTTTTTGGTATTCTATGTAACCCCTAGGTGGCACTATCCCAAGGGCTACTACCCTGCCTGCTTGGCTAGTAGCAGGTTAAGGGCCTGAGTTCTGAAACGGGTGCCTCCACCCAGAGATCAGGGTTGGTAGTGGTCAAGCTAACCTGGGCACAGCCCTCTGGGACACTGTAACCTCTCTTTCCCCTCTAGTGGCCTGAACACTGTACATAATCACTTTCTCAATACTCCTGGTATACCACACAAGTACCCACACTGTTTGCACTTACCACCAGGGCTGGTTCCTCTGGCTCGACCTTGGGGACCCCTGTAAACAAGGTTATGCACAGCAAATAGCAACAGTACAGTACTTTGAGCACAAACTGGAACCACAGTCAGATTACATGCAGAAAAAGTTAGATCTGATTTATTCAGGGACTTGAACAAGGGAGGGCAAAATCAGGTTAATTAGCTTAAAGATTATATCAATCAAGCAGTTATGCATGCGCTTTGAGACCCCCACACAGTCCACCCCTGGGTACCCAGGTGGAAAAGAGATGGCTACCCAGGACCAGTGCCCGGGTTGCAGCTGGTTGGGGCCTGGTGATGGAAAACGCACATGCACAGTACACAATATTTGTAATCCGGAGCCAGAGGGCTCAGTTCAGAAGGAAACGAAACAAGGAGACAATCAGATGACATACTCAGATTAAGCTGTTGTTGCAGGGAGCTACCCTGGTATTTACTGACGATACCCAAGACTGGACACAGGCTGGATGAAAATCGAGACTGCAGGTGGTTGGTCTGGAATGCCAGGAGAAGCAGGGCCCACATGAGTCGCAGAGGCGTTGTTCCTGTTCAGGCGTGGAGCAGGGGCTGATCCCCAGGCAGGTCTCTCCGATGGCTTCTCTGAGCAATGGGTAGTCTGGCTAGTCCAGTCTGGCAAGGCCCAGACCGCATGGAGACAAATTCGGATGCAGTCCATTTTGGGCTGGATACAGCTTCCAGCAAGCAGAACACAGTTCACACAGTGGGGAACTAACTCACGACGCACTAGCAGCTCATAGCACATTTACATGTAAGGGAATTCTACTGTACCAGGCAAAGTGCTCCTCGGTCACAACTGCAAAGTCTCTGCACACACCAGGAGCTTAGGGTAGCTGGAACTCCTGACAGGCTGATCGCATTCAGCAAAATCTTCGGTGGTCTTCAGGTTGAGCCTGGCCACTTCAGTAGCTTACTTTAGTCACGCTAAACTTGGATTTAGTCCAAAATATTTCTCTTCTCTCCTCTCAGGAGCAGCACACCGACATGCAGGCCAAAAACTTAGCTTTTCAGAGTTCTCCCATGCAATCCACTCAGGATTGCTGCTCAGAATCACTTCAGCTCCTTCTTCAGCTTCCAGCTTAGATCTAACTGAAAACTGCAAGCAGCCCAGGACTTCCAAGATCCAAAAGATTTGTTGGCTGATTTGGCTGTCAGTTAAAGCAAGAGTTCCCCTTCAGTTGCAAAAATGACGCAAAGCTCCAAACTAAAGTTCCTACAGATTTTGAATTCAGACAGCTCCTGTAGTCCGACTACATTTTAGGTCCCACCAGTGCTGTTTGGTCCAATTTGCAGTCCAGGACCAAGATGGTGGAGACAAACAAAACAGTCCTTGCTACAAAGAAAGCAGGTTAGACAAACTACATTATCATTATCACTCTAAATGATTTTCAGTAAATACTGTAGTTACATCTTTCAACAGAGCTCCCTCTCAGATTACTTAAGCTGCAATTAGGCAGCTCTTAAAGAGACAGTACACAGAGGCTATACAGGCTCTGGTAATCACATTTAAACTGCTAAAATGCAGGACACCGGCCTGGCAGTGAGCATTTAGGCAAGCTCAAGGAAGACTTTTGGGAGCCCCATTTGTAGGAGGTTACACCTAACATGTTTTCAGTTGCACACCATTTTTGGTGTTGCTTAGGAAGCCTTATTTTTTAGGTAGTTTGTGTGAATAATGAAATTGAATTTAATTTTTGTCATGTTGCACTGTCACTTTAAATTACACTCTTTAAATTGTAAGTGATGCCAAAGCTACCTCAGCCTTTGAGAAAGAGCGAGCGTGAAAACATTTGGCTGCTCGGGATGGGCACGCTGCAACTGTGTGCTGGCGCTTGTGGCACAAATAAAATAATTTTGCTTATAGCTCGACTACATATCCTGCTTTTTCGAAGCCCTTTGGTGATATGTAGCCATGCTGCTGTTTGCTGAATCTGTAGGCAGGATGTTGATGAATTGCTCCATGGCAAATGGGTCGATGATCTGGTGGACTGTTCTACTGTCTGGTTGGAGCCATTTTATCAGGAGTTCTCCGAGTCGGGTGAAGGCTTCTTGAGCATTGTCGACAGAGTTGTACTTCAGAGATTGAAATCTCTCCTGTAGGTCTCTCCTGAGATGTCATACCTTTTCAGGATTTTGCTTTTCACCAGGTCATAATTTTCTGACTGTGCAGTGTCCATATTGCTGTAGATAAATTGGGCTTTCTCTGTCAGGTAGGGTGCCAGTCTGATTGTCCATTGCTGCTCTGGCCACTCTTTTAAAAGTTGTCAGGTATGCCTCGATATCATCCAAGGGACACAACGTTGTAAGTTTAATGGCTTTTAAGTTGTTGCTTGTACTCGTCTGGATCTGTGCCAGATCCTCTGCCTTTGATAGCTTACAAGGCATCCATCCATCGCCATGCTCTTCTCTGTTGCTGCATCTCCTCCTGCATCTCTTCTCTCCTCTTCTGTTTCTGCAGGTCTTCTCCTCTGTGCTTCTAAACGTTGAATTTCTTTTTCAGTCTACTTCTCCATCTCTTTTCCAAGGACACTGGGCCACATACTCTTATCATCACCTCCCTGTTGGGCACTAGATGACCAGACGCCAATGCACCAAGTGCGGAGGAGGAGACACCCAGCATACCTGTTGGCGGATGCAGTGGCACCATGTGGTCTGACGGCAGGGGGAACTAAGCCTATAAGGGCTTAGGAGCGTTCTTACCCGACGCCAGACCCCTGCAACCCCCATGGTACCTCTCGCAGAAGTGGGAACTCTATGAGTTGGTGGAACACCATAAAAGGAGATCTGCTACCTAGACTGCCAGAGCTGACCTCGATCACTCGCTCCACCTAAGCAGCCCTCCCCACCTCCATGTAAATTGCCTCGCCAGCCCCAACACCAGCCTCTCTTCTCCAAGTGGCTCAGACCAGGGAGCTCCCGGACAGCGAAGATGCAGACATCACCATCATCCCTATCCTCATCCAGACACTAGAGCGCTTCTAGCGGAAGCCGGTTCAGACATTCTGATGCATCTTCGGAGGCAGTCAGCAGGGGTTCCTTCCCCATGGCTCTTTGAATGAAGGATTGTTGCTTCCATCTCTTGATCCCAGGAAGGATTTGCCAGGTCTCCTCCTGACGATCCCACCTTTTTAGATGTGATGAGGCACATCAAATTTCTAAATCAGTGGGAGACAGAGGATCTAGATCCTGAGTGATGCCGCCTATTGAAGTTCTTGGGGGCAGATGACCCAAAGCCTTTGGTCATTCCCACCAGTAGTGGAGCCCTTCCGGTGCTACAAAGCTAGCCTGGAAGCACCCTCGATTACCTCAGTGGTACCTAAGAAGCTGACCACCTGTATCACACACCCAGCCAGGAACCACATTTGAGTGAACAGCTGAAGGCCAACTCCATGGTCCTTGCTGTGTGCATGGACAAACCAGACAACCAAAACACATGAGCTCTCAACGTCCAGATAAAGAATTAAAAAGATCAGTTTGGCCACAGGGTCTACTCTTTGGCCACTTTTACTGTGAGGTCACTCAACTTAATGGCGCACATGGTCATGTACCAATAGTCCCTATGGCACAAAGCTGTGGACCTGGCCAGGTCCCAGCCTGGCTCCCCATCTAACACGGAGCTCTTAGCCATCTTACAGTCTGGTGCTGATGTGTGGAAACATGTTCTCCAGTGTTCATACGATTCAGCAGACACTACAGCCAGGGCAGTTACCACAGGGGTCTGCCTCCAGCATTCTTCTTGGTTGAGGGTATTGGGCTTCCAGCAGGATTTGCAGGATGCTATCCTGGATGCCCCCTTTCAAGGTACAGTTCTTTTCGGTCAAGAGACTGAAAAGATGATCACTGGGTTGCAGGACTTGGGTGGAGGGGGCTGTTTCCGATGTCCACAAATGTACATGTCAGAGCCAGAGCATCCAGACGCCTGCCCTTTGTAGACTGCAAGGTCAGCAAGCAAGGAGGCAGCAACACCGAGGGGGATACAAGAGAAAAGCCCCCAAAATCAGCAGGGGTACAGGGACCAAGAAATACCAAGAATTCCAGAGCTCCCTTGCCAACCCCAACAGCCTCTGCGACTCACTGCCTGCCCACCCTCTTCCGGTGGAGCTTGGGGGTGGCAGTAGGAGGGCAATTTCCATCTACCTCACAGGCTGGTCCAGCATCACATCAAATCAGTGGGTACTCAAATCATAGAAAGGGGTATGCCCTGGAATTTACTCAGATGCCTCCAGACAACCCACTGATTCCCACCCATTGCTCCTTATCCCACGCAGGTCTCATCTGGGCAGAAATTCAAGCCCTCTTGTCTAAAAAGGTGATCCAGGTAGTTCCTCCATCTCAAAGAGGAAGGGCTACTACTCCTACTTCTTGTTAGTACCAAAAAGATGGGGACCTCTATCCCATCCTGGATCTCAGTCACCTGAACAATTTCATGGAGTACAAAAGGTTCAGGATGATGACCCTTCTGGGCTTGCTTACCCATGCTCCAGAGAGGGAGACTGTTCCCTGGACATGCAGGACGCATACATGCACATCAGGATCCTGCCATCACACAGGAATACCTTCACTTCACCTTCCAGGAGAGCAGTACTAGTTTCGAGCCCTGCCGTTTGGTCTGTCATTGGCACCTCCAGTGTTTAAGTGCCTGGTGGTGGCCATACCTCAGGAGGCAAGGGTACTACATCTGTCCCTACCTCGACGACGGGCTCTTGACAGCTCCCACAAGAGACCAGCTGTTTCACACACTGGAAGGGGCTTTCTGGCTATTCCAAGACCTGCGGATCACTTTAAATCTTCCAAAATCCTCCGCTTGGCCCAGTCAGAGACTACACCATCCAAGGGAAAGCCTTCCTCTCCTCAGACGGGCAGATCATCTCCAGTCGCTGGCTCAGAGGATCGCCTCATCCAGCCAGGTTCGGACATATGGTCCCACAACTCGCTCGGCCACATGGCAGCCGCCATCATGACCATCCCCTTAGCTCAGCTCCACTTGAGGTTTCTAAGTTGAACCTCAGGGTGCAGTGGGACCAGCTTGTGGACAATCTAGAACAGCACATTTGGATCTCCAACACAGTGCGCCAGACCTTGGAGTGGTGGCGGACTCCTCCGTGTGGAGAATGGGGTCCCCTTCAGAGGCCCAGTCCTCAATAGGTACTGATAATAGATGCCTCAGGTGGGGGTAGTGCACGCATTTGGAGACAACCAGACAAGAGGAACATGGACCTCTTCGAACAAAGCCTTCACATAAATGTATTGGAGATGAGAGCAGTCCTTTACGCCTTACAGGCATTTGAGATTGTTCTCCTTCCGGTCCCTACTGATCCAGACAGAAGACATTTTAGTAGTATTTTACATCAACAAGCAAGGGGGACACACTCTTTCCCTTTGCAGAGTTGCCATGAGAGTCTGGCACTGGGCAGTGAAACACCATCAGGAGCTCATCGCGGTCCATGTTCCAGGAGTTCAGAACACCTTGGCCGACATTCTCAAGCTGTTCTCGATCTCAGGCTCACAAGTGGGAACTGCTACAGACTGTAGCAGATGACCTTTTCGAAGATGGGGACTCCCAGAGCGGACTTGTTTATGCCCCCTCTAACGCCAAACTGCCCAATTTCTGCTTGCTAAATCCAGGGCCTGGTGTTTTCTGGCAAAATCGTTGTCCCTTTCTTGTACAGGGACGTTTTTCTGCCTTCCCTCCATTCCCACTAGTTCAGAGGGTGCTGCTGAAGCTACAAGAAGAACGAGCAGACATGATTCTAATAGCCCCATTCTTGTCTTTTCAGATTTGGTTTCCATTGCTCCAACAGCTGATGATAGAGCCCCAGTTCCTCTGCCCTGTGCTCACACTTTCTCTCCCAAGAGCAGGGGACGCTGGTGTACCTGGATCTCTCATCCCTGCATCTGCATGCAAGGCTCCTGCAGACTTAGGAGCTGGTACAGAGTTTCTTCAAGGTAGCAGATGTTCTTGTGACTACCAGGAAACCTCAACCAGAGCCACATATGCCATGAAATGGAAACATTTCTGCCTATGGGCTTCCGCCCATCATCTGGACCCTTGACCTGTCAGGCGAGCTCAGTCCCGGAGTACCTTCTTTCCCTGTCAGACTTGGGTCTAGGCTACTCTTCAATAAATGTACACCTTCTGCAGTATCAGCCTATCATGCGCCAGTGCACGGCAGAACCCTGGCACAGTTGGCTCTATCTTGTACCTTCCTGAGAGGTATGATGCATATTAAGCCACCCATACAGGACCCTATTCCATAATGGGATGTTTTATTTATGTTAGAAAACTTACATTGCCTCCTTTGAACCAGCCACAAGTTGCGAACTAAGCGTCCTGCTTTGGAAAGCATTATTTTAGTTGACTCTGATGCGTAGAGCCCTATTTAATTTTCCACAGGGACAGGGTGTCCTCGTGCACTAATCTTAAGTTTCTTCCGGTGGTGTCCGAGTTTACTCTTAACCAGCACATTCATCTACCTGTCTACTACCCAGAGTACTCAAATCAAGGGGGGCTCTGTTACATGCTCTGAATGTCCATAGGAGTTCTTCAGTTTTATGTAGACCATACCTGGTGTTCCCAGAAATCAATCAGTTGTTTGTGTCTTTCACCCTGAGAATGATAGGGGACCAGTGACTAAGTAGACATTGTCCAAATGGTTGGTCAATTGCATAGTGTTCTGCTACTAAAAGTATGACAAACCTTTACCAGGTTTGGTTAAAAGTCACTCTACCAGGGTTGTTGCCACTTCCTTTGCATCCCTACGAAAATGTGTCGGCAGCAGATCTCTGTGCTGCAGCCATTTGGAGTTCTGTTCACACATTCATCAAGTACTGCAGTTTGACATTACTTCTAGAAAGAAGGCAGGCTTTGGCTAACTGCTCTCCAGGGACTGCTCTCTTAGGAGTGCCTGTAGATTTATATATCCACCACCCATCTGACCTGGATCATATCCTTGTACTGCTTGGGACTCGGCATTGATGGTTATTGCCTGCTGCAAGAGCTCTCTCTCAAAGTGAGATGGTACAGTTATGTAAGAACTTACCGTAACAGTAGATCTTCAAGATTCTGAGCTCTTGCAGCAGGCATGCTTTCCCTCCTCCTTCCCCTAATTATGTATGTATAATTTCTTCTCCATTTTGGGGTGTTGGAACCTCCTCGGTTCCCCATCCTTCATGCAAGCCGGGTCTCCAGTTGGCGAAATGAGATGATGCCAGAGGACTGCCCTTTATTCCATAAGCGATGTTGGGTGCGGGGCCGATGAGGCAGTCCCTGCCATGGACTGCTACCTAGAATTTTTCTAGGGTCCTAGTGCCTGGCGGCATAGTTCTGATGCTTATTGCCTGCTACAAGAGCTTTTCTTTAAGATCTACTGCTATGGTAAGTTCTTATGTAACTGTACTCTTTTCCATTTCCTGCCTTAGGTACATTCACAGAAACATAGACAGTGGTGGCAGAAAAGACCAAAGGTCCATCCAGTCTGTCTGAGTTCCTATTTAGCCCTGGGGCCTACTGTATACCTTGGATATATCTCTATTAGTTGCTAAATGCAACCTGCACCCACTGAGTGCCTTCCAATCCTAACTCCTCAATAGTAGCCCTCTCTGTGGAAAAGTTGCTCTAGCACTAAATTTGATCTGGCCGAGCAGCCTTCTCCAGTTCAGGGTACACCCACCCCTATTGCTTGCAGGAAGGACCTTACAGTCTCATCTGACTTTACTACTACAGTCGTTTCTTTTTGCTACATTCTGTTTTCCTCTGCTCTGGTGAACTGATTTGCTTTTAGGGCCATGATCTGCCCTTGTAACATGGGGAAGAGAAAGGGTTGCACAAGATTGATCCAACAGCATCAGGTGATCGTTGATTAATTCTCAAGTAATACATGGTTGCCTGAGAATTTAATCAGTGGTAAAGTGCACTCACATTCTGTTCCCCATGTTAGTTTCCTGTCCCAAAATAGTCTTAGCCTGCAGTTCACAGCCGACTAACAGATGGCTATCAAACAAGAATAGATACAGTCGTGGCCAAAAATATTGGCGCCTTGCAGTTTTTCTAATAATGCACCATTCCTTCCAGAAAATTGTTGAAATTAAAAATATTTTGGTATCCACATATGTATTTCTTTGGTTTGCAGTGGAATAAAACACAAAAGCAGAAAAATTTACTAAGTCTTAGTTTATTCCACACAGAAATCCTTAAATGGCCCGGACAAAATTATTGGCACCTTTTAGAAGTAGTTAGAAATAATTAGATTTCAAGCAGGTGATTCTCCTTCACTTGGAATTGAACTCACCGTGGTGAGTTGCAGGTGCCTGCAATATAAAATCACTCATTCAACCAGTTTGAATAGAGAAAGGACTCATTCTCCTGTTTTGTGTCACTGTGTGTACCGCAATGAGCATGAAGAAAAGAAAGACAGCCAGAGAATTGTCTGAGGAGGTCAGACAGAAGATTGTAGTCAAGCATGGACAATCTCAAGGCTACAAATCAATCTCCAGAGACCTTGATGTTCCTGTTTCCACCATACGTAATGTTATCAGGATGTTTAAGGCCCATGGCACTGTAGCAAACCTCCCTGGACGTGGCGCAAGAGAAAACTTGATCGAAGATTGCAGCACAGGATTGTTCGAATGGTGGAGAAAGCACCTCGATCAACTGCCAAACAGATTCAAACAGACCTTCAGACACAAGGTACGCAGTTTCAACTCGTACCATCCATCGCCAACTCAATGAAAGGGGTTATATGGTAGGAGGCCCAGGAGGACCCCACTGCTGAGAGAGAGACATAAGAAAGCCCGACTGGGGTTTGCCAAACACACCTGAACAAGCCTAAATCCTTCTGGGAGAATGTCCTATGAACAGATGAGACCAAATTAGAGCTTTTGGTAAAGCACACCATCTCTATGTTTACAAAAACAAAATGAAGCTTTCAAAGAAAAGAACACCTTCCTACAGTCAAACATGGAGGAGGTTCAGTGGTGTTTTAGAGTTTGCTGTGCCTCTGGCACTGGTGCCTTGAGCGTGTGCATGGCATCATGAAATCTGGAGATTACCAGGCCATTTTGGAGCGCAGTGTTGAACCCAGTGTCAGAAAGCTGGGTCTCGTCCAAAGGTCATGGGTCTTCCAGCAGGACAATGACCCCAAGCACACTTCAAAACGCACCCAGGAATGGTTCAAGACAAGACGCTGGACTGTTCTGAAGTGGCCAGCAATGAGTCAGATCTAAATCCCATTGAAAACCTGTGGAGAGATCTGAAAACAGCAGTTGGGAGAAGGCACCCTTGAAATGAGAACTGGAGCAGTTTGCACAAGAAGAATGGGCCAAACTGCCAGTAGAGAGGTGCAGGAAGCTCATCCATGGCTATAGAAGTGGTTGATTGCAGTTATTTTGACCAAAGGCTGTGCTACCAAATATTAAGTCTAGGGTGTCAATAATTTTGTCAATGCCATTTCTTTTCATTTTCTGATTTAAAAGGATATATTAAATTCTGAATCAAAACGTTCTGTAATATTAACAGAGAAATAAAGAATTGTGGAGACCAAATACTGTACTGTTGTTAATTTCAACTTATGTTTAGAGGAATTGTGAGTTATTTGAAAAAGTGCAAGGGTACCAATATTTTTGGCCATGACTGTATGCTTAAGTGAAATTTCTCATAGTTCTGTCATAAGTAGCTTGAAAACATCTATATGACTATGTAATGTGTTTTTTGTTTTTGTTTTTACTTGGTCTGTTGGCTCAGAAACACATACCCTTTAAGTAACTACACAGTAATTAATGTAATTAATGTATGCCACATGTGATTTTCAGATTGCCTCCATGTCTTTTATTAAATATTTGAAAAGTTTCTTTAGCAGTGGAACCTAAAAGCACAAACCTTGGACCAATCTGTATCAAACCTGAAAGTTTCAGGTTTCAAAGTCTTTTTTTAGTTATTGAGGTGCAAAAAGGCTTAACATTTTCAAAACAGATTTATTTTGCATTTTTTTGCACCTCTGTAACATTGCCTCCCTGAACCGATCTACATGGAATTCACAGGATCCAAGAGACCTAACTTCAGGGTGGAGCTCTTGGAGCAGATAATACCATTAGGACTAATGCTATCCGGTGTTAGGACCCCGCCGGAAAACTTGTAGCTAGCAGTCCCTGGCAGGACACGCCCGATGTCTGCTCAGCCCAGCACGTCATCACGTGCTGTAAAGGGGCGGTCCCCGGCGCCATCTCAGTTCTTTTCCTGCCGTCGACCCACGTGGTTCGGCTCCACAGATACCTTTTTCAGCAGTCAAAAGCCTAAAGAAGAAAATGTATCAGATGTTTGTCCAGTTACGCC
The DNA here is from genome assembly GCA_016271365.2 of Neoceratodus forsteri. Classification (NCBI taxonomy): domain Eukaryota; kingdom Metazoa; phylum Chordata; order Ceratodontiformes; family Ceratodontidae; genus Neoceratodus; species Neoceratodus forsteri. The sequence continues at coordinate 493,226,232 of CM028131.1, read as the reverse complement.
TCGTTTATGTCGTAGCCTCCTCCACCGTGGTGCAAAGCTAAGTGTGCATGCGGCAAGCAGATTCCAGCCAAAGATGGCCATGTGGCCTGCCTCATCTGCTTAGGCCCAGACCACCAGCCTGACGCCTGTACCTGTCACAGATTCACGCAGCAGGTCAGGCCCTGTACTCCCAAAGTGCCAACCTCTGAGCGCAGTCTTAGAACAGTGTAACAGACAAGGTAACCCTCTTGTCTGTTTTTGTGAGTTCGGATCAACCTTTGGTCTCAGTTCTGGAGGGTTCAAACTGTAACCTCTTGCTAGCATACCCAATGCACAGGCTCAGATATATCTGTCTTGGGGGCCAGATATCTTTGCCTACGGGCACCTAACCAGGTATTCAGAGATGAACCTTAAAACTTAATAAAAACCTAAGATTTAAAATGCTTCTGTTTCCAGTTTGGTACCACCATACAAGCTATATGTCTGCTGAACCATAAATATTTCTTAGCAAAGAAAGCAATTCAGAGACAGACCAGGTTTGCTCTAAAATTAGAGTTTTTACTAAAAAATATAATCTGTCAAACATACAATACAGAACTCTTATAACACAAGACATACATATCTTTAAACAAAACAAGGTTTAAAACAGTGCAATTCCTACAGCTATATTTAGATTTTGTCTAGCTTTCTAAATATCTGTTTTCCGTGCTCAGATGTTTCCTTAGTCAGTGTCAGATATAAATGCATCTCTGTAGTGAAAGAGAATAATCTTTTTAAGCAGTATTGGCCAACCCTTTTGATGAAGTCATCCAGCCCCTCCTCTGGTCAAATATCTAACAAAATATATTTTATACAACCACAGAATGTAATTTTATTAATCTATACTATACAACTATACAGGATGTATTAATTCTGCAACCTTAGCATAACTCCTGGGTCTTCTTAGTGCCTTTTCCCGCTAAAGCCGTAATCACGCCCGCCTCCTTGCCAGACGTGCTTTCAGCCTAGCCGCCTCCTGATCCTGCCTGTTGCTATTGGATCCCCTTGTGCCTTTCCCACTAAATGTTGCACCTTGCCCCTACTCTCTGGTTTCATCCTCTTGCTTTTCTGCAACTCTTCCCCCTACCTGCCGCCATCTAACCGTCATTCTTGTCGTCTCTGTGCCCAGCCGATTTCTAGCTCCATAGCCCGGGTCCTTTTAGCGCCTTTTCCCGGCGTAAGCCGTAACCGTCCAGCCAGCGCGCAGGTCCCTGAGCCCAGCCGAGTTTTAGTTCCACAGCCCGGGTCGTCTTAGTAGCATTTCCGCTTCAGCCGCTCCTTGCCGTGCGTGCCAGCCTCAGCCGCTCTCCTGATCCAGCTCGATGCTATTGAATCCCTTTGTGCCTTCCCACTAAATGCTACACTTTGAAATTGTGTCCCTCAGCTCCTCCTTGCCCTTACCCTCTGGTTTCATCCTCTTGTTTTCTGCAACACTCTTCCCCCTCTGCCGTTCATCCCCCGCTCTGCTGTCCCTTGATTCCACGATCCTTGCGTATCCCTGCCTAGCACACGCAAAGGCAGTTAGCTGTTATCTTCCGTCCTTTCGATCATTGCCTCCACCTCTCATCAGTTTCACACCTCCCTTGTCGTCCTAAAATCCCCTTACCTTCCCTTTCCTCTCTCTCCCCCTAAAGTGATCTCCCGCCAGTACCCTCTGCCTATTGAAACCATATGCCTGCCTTTGAAAATTGTATGTCTGTACTTGTACCTTTGTACCTTTGCCTGTATTATATTAACTAAACTGACCTATTTTGTACTGTAATTGTGTCTCCCGGTCGTGCCTGAAAATAGTCACCTGTTGGCTAGTGCACCTACCTGGTTAACAAAAACTAAATAAATAAATAAAAACTCAAGTTTCAATGACACCTCTTTTGATCTTATGCTGTACCCTCTTCACACAGGCTTCATAGGGTCATTTACAACCTTACACCTCTATGTGACATCCTAGCTTCCCTTATTTTAACGTATAAACCTAGTTTATGATTTCTGTTAACAAAATTAACTTAACTCTGTAATTAGCTCAGAGAAACAGGATCCTTAATAAAAGTCTTCCAGTAACACATTCTGTCTAAAAAACTGAGTGTGTGTGATACACTGCTGTCAGCAGTTCTCTTGGCCTGCATCTGTCAGCTAAAATCCTGGGGATGAGAGAGGTCATTCCTAGAGCATTTGATTTTCAGCAGAGACCGTCATAATACATTTTATATAAAAAAAATATTATCCAGCATTCAGAAATGGCTGTCTATGTCACAGTACCCACTGCCAACAATTTAACTAGAAGACTCATGCCAGGAGAGCCAATGCACTCAAAACCTTCCTTCTAAAGAAACAACTAGCAGCAATGCTGGGCGCGCTCAGGGGCCAGCTCCTCTTCTCCTGCCAGGGATTCCCCACCAAAAGAGAACTCCTCATATGAGAAACATCACCACAGGGATAAAGATCGGCTCAGGTCCAAGTCCTGCCCCAAATCGCCAGCTAAGCAGGCCTCTTCTTCTTCTCTTCGACCTCCGGCTGGAGGTCCGGTTCGGTGCAAGTCTAGGCGACTGAACATTCCCGCTCAAGTAAGTCCCTCCTGCCTCTTCTCAGGGCAAGCACTGGGAGTCGGCCTCGTTGGGACACCAGTCTTCCCTGGCTCATTGACTCCATAAACCCTCAGGGTCAACCCAAGAGGGCCAGTACAAATTTTCCAAGGACAGGCCTGGTTCATCAAAAAGGAAGACTTCAGATGAACACACAGGTAGATGTGAGGATGTCTGGGCTTGGACACCTCCCCTCCCCAGCTAAGCTTCGCCTTCCAGCAGAACAGCTAAAGCCTAGCTGGACACCTCTGTCATCCCGATGCCTGATACAGGGCGGTCGCCCGGCGGAAGACCAGATGCCGCACCCCATCAAAGGGGTGATCGCTGGTCAGGCCTACTCCCGACGCCCAGCCCCCCGACGGCGACTCCGGATGTCTGCCTTCTGACAACAGTCCTGGGCCCGACGCCTGGTCCAGTGAACCAGACGCCTGCCCAGCGGTTGTCCCAGTGGCAGACAAAGGATCCTTGTTTACCACTTGGTGGAACACAGTCAAGGAGGATCTCCTTTATAGACCTACAAAGAACACCCCTTATCCACCATCTCTGGGTCCTTCCCCAACTCCTACGGGGTGAGAGCCCACATCTAGACTCCAAGGACAAAAGAGGAGGCGTAACCAGTCTCCCTGTCTTCTTCTCCTCATTGTCCTCCTCAGAAGGAGGGTAACATAGATTCAGAGCCTGAGTCAGAAGGGAATTACTCCCTCCCTCCTTCCCCAGGACCTAAGAATTCCCCATGGTCCCCTCGGATGATCCCTCCTTTCTAGACATAATGAGGCACATCCAGGCCATTTTATGAGTGAGACACAGAGGATCTTGACCCAGAGCGCGCTGGCTAGTTCCTGGAAGAAAAGTAACCTAAGCCCTTGGTCATACCCACCTTGTCGAGCCCTTCCAGGACGCACCCGCCTGACCTTACATACTTCTTCCCCAGCACTGGCAGTTTCCTGAAGGCCGACAGGCTCTACAAACCACCTAGCTCGGAAAAACCCCTTCTGGCAGAACAACCAAAGGCCAACTCTCTGGTTCTGACTGCAGCTCACGGCAAGGGTTCACAACCCAAACACCTGAGTTCCCAACCCCTGGACCCAGTCTCCAAAAACTGGATAGCTGGGGCAGAAGGTGTACTCTTCTGCCATAGGTGCCATCAGATCCCTCAATTTCATGACACACATGGTTACATACCAGCAATCCTTATGGCAGAAAACAGTGGACTTAGTCCAGGCCATGCTGGACTCAGACTCCAAAGAGGAGGTGCTTGCCTGCGCCCAGTCAGGTCTGGACATTGACAAACATGTCCTCCACTGTTCCTGTGATCCGGTGGACATGGCCTTCAGGGCAGCTGCCTCGGGGTTTGTCTGAGACGGCAGTCATGGCTCTGGGCCACACAGGACTGGGCCTTGGAATGGGGATCCAATACTGACTCCTGCAGATCCGGTTTGGAACCCGTGAGCCTGGCATCAAGCGTACTGGTTGTGCTCCCTTGATATGCAAGGCGTGTACATGCATATCGAGGGCCTGAAGTCTCACAGAAGGTTCCTTCGATTCAACTTTCAGGACCAGCACTACCAGTTCAGGGTTCTCACCAAGTGTGCCAGACTGCACATGAGAGTCCTTCAGTGGCATCTCAAGGTCCAGTGGGACCAAGTGGTGATGATCTAAATCTCCAGATCCGGACTCTCGGGCAGTCCATCGTTCTCATGACTGGTGGCTGTGCCACGAGAATCTAAAGGAAGGAGTCTCCTTCAGGAGGCCAACCCCGCCTCAAGTTCTAACTGCAGATGCCTCTTTGTCCAGGTGGGGGGCTTATTTAGGTTCACAGGACCGGGAGTCATGGTTTCCACAGACAGCTCTCTTCACATAAATGTTCTGGAAATGAGGGCAGTTCTGAATGCTCTTCACACATTGAGACCGGTTTTCCCAGGGTCCTCTTCTGGTGCAGACAGACAACACCCCAGTGGTCTTCTACATCAACAAGCAAGTGGGAACTCACTCATCCCCTTTGCAGAGAGGCCATGAGAGTGTGGGATTGGGCAATAGAATACCATCTTAGACCTCATCGTGGTACACCTGCCAGGGGTCCAGAATGTTCTCACTGACAGTCTCAGTCGCTCCACATCTCTGAATCACCAGTGGGAGTTGCTTCAAGAAGTCACAGACCTCTTCAGTTGCTGGGGCTGTCAGGGTTGGACCGCTCCGCATCCCGTCCAGTGCCAAACTGCAGAATTTCTGCTCGCTTACTCCAGGGCCTGGTGTTTTCTGGTGAGGCAGCATTGTCCCTCTCCTGGACAGGGAAGTTTCTGTATGCCTTCCTCATTCAAGGGGTACTGCTCAAACTGCAGTCAGAGGGAGCCAGGATGATCCTGATTGCCCCTCTATGGCCTCAGCAGATCTGGTATCCATTGCTAAAGCAGCTGTCTCTGGAACCTCCAATACAGTTGCCTCCCCACCCACTTGCTCTCACAGGAGCAGGGGACTCGCGTCCATCCTGCTCTTCATTCCCTTCACCTGCACCCGTGGCTCCTGCAGTCTTAGCTGAAGGAGATCTGGAGTGTCAAGCAGAGTGGCAGATGTCTTGGTTGCAGCGAGAAACCTACAGAGCTACTTGAACTCTGAAATGGAAGTGATTCTGTCTTTGGGCTGCAACCGTGCCATAGACCCTTCATTGTCCGGTCAGGCATGTGCTGGACTGTCTCCTCTACCTCCTGGATTTAGGACTGAGTTATTCATCCATTAAGGTTCACATATGCGGTCTCCGCTATCATGAATTGTTCAGGAGAGAACTCTAGCACAACTGGATGTCTGTAAGTCCTTTCTTAGAGGGTCTTACATTTCAGACCTCCCAGGAGGGACGTTGTCCCTCTGTGGGACTTACTTTTGTCCTGGAGAAGCTTACCCTGCCACCCTTCGAGCCAACTGCCTCTTGCGAGCTCACGCTTCCTCTCTTGAAAGCCCTTCTTTTGGTTGGCATTACTTCAGCTCGTAGGGTTCCGAGCTCCAGGCGTGATGTGTAAGGAACCCTATATTGTCTTTCACAGGGACAGGATGACCCTGCGTCGCAGGCCCAAGTTCCTACCGAAGATGGTGTCTGCCCAGACACTGAATCAGGACATCAACCTTACGGTTTATTATCCTGAGTTTTCCAACCAGGGTGAAGCGCTGTTGCACACCCTGGACGTGACATAGGATTTTGAGGTATTACCTTCACAGAACACGTTCCTCCAGACAGATGGACCAGTTGTTCGTCTCCTTTGCCAAAAGAATGACAGGGCTCCTGTCTCTAAACAGTCTCTAACCTGTTGGTTAGTGCACTGTTTTCCTTTTATTACCAGCACCATGGTAAACCCCTTCCGGGTCCCATTAAGGGCCACTCTACCAGGGCTGTGGCCCTTCCTTCTCCTCCTTCAGGAGCGTTTGATGACGAATATTTGTGCTGCCGCGACATGGCAGATACAGTCCATACCTTCATCTGGGATTACAGCCTAAACAGGTGAAGTGAGCCAGGGACTGTTATTGGTAGGTGCACAGCACCACATGGGAACCACACAGGTGCTTCCTCATGTGGCGTCGTCAGCTGCTGCCAAGATTTGCTCTTGCAGGGTCCTGGTGCCTCCGGTCCATACCCATTAGTGGTGCTCAGTGGACAAAATCTTCTGGAAGATCACTAGTTATGGCAAGTAGCATTTCTTTCTGGGGCGTGGATATGATGTTCTATCCACACTCTAGCAGTTTCCTTTCCTCTTTAAGTTCCGCCTGAATGTCTTCAGGCTGGCTCCTCCACCCACCCACCTGGGTGGTAACTCCTCAGTACCGCCCCATAATGTCAGATCTTCCTTTCCGTTGGAAGAAGGTTTTCCCTCACCGCTCTCACGCTGAGAAGGCCTTTTGCTTAAATCTTGAATTTCTTCACAACCTAATAAAAACTTTGTCTTGTTCTTCACATTGCCGATATGGACAACACAAAGTCTTCTTGGGTCCAGTGCAGGTGTGAGATGTCGCACCTGTCGTGAAGACCGCCTTCCTGGTGGCTGTCACATCAGCCAGAAGGATCAGTGAGCTCCAGGCGCCTCAGTGGAGTCTCCTTACCTAGTCCTTCCATAGGGACGAGTTGACCTTCGCCTAACCTGAAATTCCTCCCAAAGGTTGTGTCGGATTTTCACCTTAATCAGGTGATTAATCTCCAGGTGTACTTCACTAACCACACCTCAGAGGCTGAGCACAGGCTCTGTACATTGACTGCGGCATGCGCTAGCCTACTATAAGAGTGCACGGTTGAGTTCAAGGAGAGGTCTCTCCAGCTATTTGTCACCTATGCTGAACCCAGACTCTGGCAGACCGGCAGCTATGTAGACGATTGGCAGGTGGATTGTATCCTGCATCGACCTGTGCTATAAGTTGATGGGTAGGAGCCTCCGTGAGGGCTAAGGGGTCATTCCACCCACCATACAGCTGCCTCGGTGGCTGCTTCCAGGGATGTCTCTATCCAGGAAATCTGTAGGGCTGCTACCTGGAGGTCAGCACACCTTCATTTCCCACTACCAGATCGACTTTGAGTCACACGGGATGCTCGTTTGGGGCCTCAGTTCTTCAGTCATTATTTCCTAAATAGGAGGTGTGTGTGCCTTGTCCCTCCTCCTGGAGATCTGTTAGGAGTCTGCTAGAGTCTGGATAGAATACTATATCCATGTCCCTAGCAAAACTGGTTACTCACCTGTAACAGTAGATCTTCCACAGAGTGGTCTCTTGCAGTAGTTAATACTTTGGGTATCCAGCAGAGGTCGCTGTGGTGCACAGCAGCTCTTGTAGTAGTCACCAGGGACCACCCACACATGACATCAGCTTCCTGTTTCCTATAAGCGTGGGGGTCCCTGGTGTCCTCGTTCATTTTCCTGCCATCTTCGTTCACAAGAAGCAGCTAGTGCGACTTCTGTATAGGAGTCATCAATGAGAAACTTGAACTAAACCTACCGCCATCATGCCGATTCTGAAACAAGGCGATTGGCTTTACTCACTGGACATCAAATCAGTCAAATCAAAATCTTTATTTAACCAGGTGAACACCATTGAATAGAGCTCATTTGCAAGATGGACCTGGACAGAATACACAGTTAATATCCATACTCAATGTTTACATCAGTATCAAAAGAGAGACAAAATGCATGTGTGCCAAACAATATACAAGGAAACATGACCATGAAAATAATAAAAGCAAATACATTTGTATGTACAGGTAGTATAACAATTTCCAAGGTGAAGTCGACATACCCAGTAATCCTGGAAAATAACAGATGGCAGAAAGAGCTCAACAGGTAGAGGAAAGGAGAAAAAATAATATGGTGCAGGTTAGGGGAAGGGGTAAGAAGGGTGAAAGAGGACATGAAGGATGCCTACCTTCATATTCCATCCACTCTGCCCACCACAAATTTTTACACTTCCACTTACTGGGTCAAAATTACCAGTTTGAACACTGCCAGTCCTTTCATCAGCTACCAGAGTGTTCACCAAGTGCCTAGCAGTGGTGGCAGCAGCCTTGAGAAGAAAAGGGCTCTTCATCTTTCCATATCTAGATGATCATTAATAAAAACAGACTCCAGAGTAGCTCTGCTTGCCTCCGTAGACGCTGCCTTGAAACTGTTTGCAAATCTGGTAATCACAGTAAACTGGCCAAAGTCCAGTCCAAACCCAACACAGTCTCTCCATTACATCAGAGCTGTTGTAGATATGGTTACCGCCTGAGCTTACCTCCCACCTGCCTGGCAGGATAACCTTATAGCCTAGCATTACACGTTCAGACTCGGAAGATAGTCGCAGCCAGACAAATGCTGCGCCTTCTGGTTACATGTCTGCTACCATCCCTGTGGTAGCCTTCACCATCTCCACATGAGACCTGTCCAATGGACCCTTCAGAACCAATGGTCCCAAAAATCAGGTCAGTTCGAAGACAAAATCAAGGTCACTCCTTCTCTGAAGTCCTCCCTGACACGGTGGACAGTCAGAATCAATCTGAATCAGGGACTGCCTTTCCGATCCGTCCCTCCCAGCAAACAGTGACCACGGACCAGTTGGACTGGGGAGGGCACTGTCCTTACCAGACCTAAGGCCAATGGCCTGCTTCTCCCCATCAGTCTCGCATCAGTCTCTTAGAGATGAGGGCGGTCCATCTAGCCCTTCAGGCTCCGCCCCACCTCAAGTCAGGATTATTACTGATCCAATCAGACAACACTGCAGTAGTTTTCTATCTCAGCAAGCAAGCAAGGGAGTGCGAAGTCTCACACCCTTTGCAGAGAGACCCTTGCTGTTTGGCAGGAAGCCATACAGCAGTGACTGCTGCTAACGGCTGTCCACCTTCTGGGGCACTGCAACCTGTTAGCCAACCAACTGAATTGTCAGTCTGCGACTCACAAATGGACACTTTACGAGAAAGTGCTCCAAGAAATCTTCAACATGTGGGGCTTTCCACAGATAGATCTGTTTACCTCCCAGAGAATTACCGTCTTCTCAGGTATTTCTCCATTATCCTGAATAGAAAAGGACAATCTATAGATGCCCTGTCCCAACCCTGGGCTAGTCTCTTCTTATATGCTTCCCCACCCCACTCCGTCCCTCTCCTGCAACGGATTCTACTGAAACTACAGTTAGAACCAGCCACGATGATACTCATAGCCCCACTGTGGACTTGCTAGATGTGGTTCCTTTACTTCTGCAACTGTCAGTGGAGGACCCCATTCCGTTGCTGAACAGACCAGACCTCTTGACTCAGTGTCACAGGTCTCTCCTACATCCCAACCTGAAGGCTTTTCACCTTCACGCTTGGCTCGTTTACAAGTGTCCTCTCCTGTGGCCAATATCCTCTTGGCTTCCGTAAGCCAGCCACAAGAGCAACATATAATTCTAAATGGAAACGCTTTTCCATATGATCAGCCTCTCGATCTTTGGACCCTTACTCTTGTCTACTGACGAGGTTCTGACTACTTGGCCTCATTACCTGAGTCCGTCTGAGTTATTCTTCCATTAAAGTCCACTTGGCTGCCATCTCCCCTTCCATGAGCCCTGGATGGCAGATTACTGTACCAACACCATCTGGCCAAGATGTTTTGAAAAGAATGTTACATATTAAACTTCGATTAGAAGACCCACTCCTCCATGAGATCTCAATTTTATGTTAGAAAATTGATGTTTGAGCCAGCGGCCACTTGTGATTTCAAGCTCCATGTGTAGGGAACCTTACTTGATTTTCTACAAGGACCTGGTGGTTCTTTATACCAACCCTTCCTTCCTAAAGTAGTCTCTGAACATACTTTAAATCAGTCCTTGGAGCTACTATCTGGACTACTCAATCAGGGTGAACATCTCCTACATACTTTGGATGTCCACGTATGTTGCGTAGTATACTAATTGGACACAATCGATGTAGAAAGATGTCTCAACTGTTTATCTCTCTTGCCCCGGTCACAAAGGCCTCTCTGTTGCACATACTCTTTCATCCTGGTTGGCACATTGTATTACATTTTGTTACAAGAAATACAAGTAGTCTTTACCTGGACCTGTCCAAGCCCACTCCACTAGAGCTATGGCTACCACTGCGGCTTTCTTTAAGGGCCTCCATTTCAGATATCTGCAGTGCAGCTACCTGGTCCACGATCCATACATTCACAAGGCACTACAATGTGGAGATTGCTCCACGTAGGGACTGCCTTCTGCCGTGCAGTCCTACAAGGTCTCTTATCATAACTGTCCTCTCATCTGGGCATTACTGCTTGTGATTCATCCTAAAAGTATTACCTACTGCAAGAGACCATTCCATGGAAGATAGTACAGTTACGTAAAACGCATGCGAAACAGTAGATCTTTGAGGAGTGTCTCCTGTAGTAGGTTTGTTCCCACCCTCCATCCCCCTCCTTCTCTAAGAGAGCAGGTTTTGGCCCAATGACTAGGTTTGGGACTCCTTTGGTACCTCGGCTTCCCTTGGTCCTCGCCTTGCAAGCTGAATCAGCAGGGAACTGAGGATACCAGGGACCGCCCACACTTATATAGGAAACAGGAAGCTGATGTTGTGTGGGCGGTCCCTGGTGAAAAACTGCTTGAAGAGCTGCCATGTACCACAGCGACCTCTGCTGGATACCCAAAAGTTATTACCTACTGCAAGAAACACCCTCAAAGATCTACTGTTACGGTAAGTTTTTTGTAACTGTATTTCTAGAGTGGTATATGGTGTTCACCCACATGAACCCACCAAACCTCCCTGGCAAGTGGCACACCAGTCTTGCTTCCAGCAGGTAAGCTCTGACATCATGGGTGGTGCTGAGGAGTTACCACCCAGGTGGATGGGAGGAGCCAGCATGAAGTCATTCCAGCCGAACTTAAAGGGAAAGGAAACTGCTAGAGTGTGTATGAACACCATATACTGTAAAAATCCTAGAACTACTGTTGCAGGTGAGTAACCTTTTTGGGGCGTGGGGTTGCCAGTCTGAGCACTTTCTTTGGAACTTGGTAAATGCATGCCATAATCGCAGTCTTACCTTTCTTCTGTACAGGCTCCATGCATGAAACAGGGTTACCAATGGATCCTAAAGTTTGTAATGCAGTACATAGGCAGGATTTTAGTATAATACAATCATTGATATGGGCTTTCTAAGTAGCCTGTGTAGAGAGATGCATAAGATAATATTAAAAATACACTTTCATTAGTCACAATGCATGAAAATCTGTGTATTAATTTGTGACATGGCTACCATGTGTGTGAAATAGTCTCCGTCATTTAACTAGACTTTTCTGGCAATAAAAATATTTTTGTAACTAATTCCATGTCCTGCTCTCATTTATCACACTTCCTTATTGTGCTACCTTGATTCCCACCCACCTCCAGGGTCCTAAAGATGTAGTCTTGCATGTAACCATTAATGTCCCCTTGTGTTACCTCTGAACTTTTGTAATAATTGGCACTTTGATGCAATTTGTGTTGTATTTTGTCCCCAGGTTACTTACTGTATTTATTTAGAGTACTACAGTGCATTTCCCTGTTTCTTTAAGTACACAGCATGATCACAAGCTGACCCCTTTGCTCACCTGATTCTTTCCTGTCCCCACCACTGAATGTTCACACGTGACAGCAGGGATCCAGGGAGCCACTTGTGAAAACATTTGGGCACTTATATCAGCATGAGATTGGGGCAGACCATGGGGGATTTAAGACAATTCCTTGCAATTTCTAGCCCTTCCTGTGATTGACTGTCCTGTCCTGAAGAGCTCTTGTCCTCCTGTGTGACCCTCGTTACATCACTATCCTCACTGCAGCAGATAAATACCGATCATGCCTGCTGCCAAAATATGTATATATATATTTTTTTTTTTACTAGTTTTGATAATGTAAGCGAGCTGTTGGTGGATGGGGTTCACTAATAGTGCAGATGGACCCCACCTGGATGTCCCTTTTGCCTTCTTGATTTGGTGTAAGGGTGACATTTGAATTAAAATGTGAATTTGGGACCTTAAACTTCTTTATGTCTCTGTTCACCATGAAGTCTTCTTGAATGAGTTGGTAAGGAGGTTGTATAGATTAACTTTCTAAGTTACTATGCTTTATTTTAAAAGCTGCTGTTACAGTCAGTTTTGGGTAGGGATGGAGATTGAGTGGAGTGTCTGGGATTATACGCTGCACTATTTGGTTATTGGGGAGGGTTTGGTACCTGTATTTAATCCTTGGCTCTTTATTTTTGGGATACTGATATTTATTTTGGTTTTGGTAGAGATGCACGATATCACTTTTACACCAGATATCGGATCCAGATACCTTAAGCTACTATCCGACCGGATCGGTTCAACATCGGGTCGGATAGTAATTAGTGTGACGTTAAAAAAGAATGCTGTCGTAGTGCTGGATTGGAGAGGAGCTTAATTGGATGTTATTGAGCTGTGCCAAGCCGTTAAGCAGTTAAGCTTTATGCTTTAGTGTGCATGTCGGCATCCTTAACTCAGATGAAACTGCCTCTGAATAGAGAATGCAGAAGTGCAATCCCTGTAAACACGGTGCTAATCGGGCAGTTAATAAAACACGTCCACGATTTTGGTTGGGAGATTTACTGAATAGCCCTCTTTTGCCTTTCATAGAGAGTCACATGCAATTTTAAAACATCTGGCTAAGCACTATCACTGAGAAACGCTAGCAACTTCTAGGGTTAATACAGTATACCTTAGCAAACCCCATTTTCTTGCTGTGAAATGGGAATCACCTTGAAGCCTATCCGCAGTGCTCTGAACCTTGAATCTGGCTGGATAGAGGGATTTCAGAACTGAGTCAAAATTATAGGCATTTGCAGTACTAAAATATATATTCTGTCACATGACTGAAAGGTAAGTAGCAGGCATTAACTAGCACTCTGACTCTTACCTTGTTCTGTTTTATCTTATTTTTCTCTTTTGCTTCCCGTAATTTTCCCTTTAACATTCTGTAAACAGCCTCTCAATTTCAAAAGCGTTCTTTTTTTTTTTTTTTACTTTTTGGGAAAGTTATAACTACTAGAGTATGTATTCTTAGGTTAAGATTTCTTTTCAAGAACGTCATGGAACATTGCTAGAATCCTGCTTGTTGCTATATTTAAATTAACTTCTAGTTTTATTTTGATTGGCATGTTGAGCTAGAGGAAATGGTGCATCTGTAAAATACTCGAATTCGAGCTGATTTAAATTTAAATACCGATCGGGTTGGATATGGGTAAAAGCCTGATATCCGACCGATCGGATCTCCGGTCGGATATCCGTGCATCACTAGTTTTTGGTTCCAATGCTCTATTTTAAATGTGCTTTTCATAAGTTGGGATGGTATTTTACATACTGCTGTTACGATTTTTTTCTTGGGGGTTGTTAAAAAGATTGATAGTGATGTCTGATATGTATTGTGGTTTTGGTGTTTAAAAACACATTTCTGTATTTACCTGGGCATTGCCAGTACAATCCACCAACACTCCAGAATGGTGCTTCTTTGTACCAAAGAGTTGTATGAGCACTGTACCTCAGTACATCCCCAAATGTGAAACACTTCATCAAATATATTACTCAGAAGCTCAGACCACTGTTGAAATGTGTGCCTCTGTGTTCACAAAGTTCGCAGTTAAATAAATAATAAATGTTTCATATAAACTGCTATGCAGTTTTGCTTTATAGTGCTGTTGAACGTTGGCCAAACCCTCTCAATGTGTAACAAGGACTTTGTGAATAAAATGAACTGTTCCTCATGATGCGACACAGCTGAGAGGTGTGGCTTGATCAGATGTGCATGTTAGTTTGGTGTGCCCAAATTAGGCAACCACAAATTTTGTTCTTTTACCTTATTTGATTCTCCTTTAGGTCCCCACCTGTTGGCATCTATCTTTCAGCCTCCTACCCAGCCCCACACCCCGACATCAGGCAGCTAACCTTTTCTTCCCCACAGTTTACCCTCTGTGGCAGGGTGGTGTGGAGCCCTGCTTGCTCAAACTCACCTTGACTAGGATTCAGATTCTGTGGGGTGCCGTTAGAGTCGGGCCTGCGGCGGTGGCTGTCATCATCCTGCTTAACCTGGGATCTCATTTTTCCTTGAGCACTAGTCATTGAGACTGGAGGAAGGAAGGTTCAGGAGGAGATGAGGAGACACTTTTACAGAGAGGGTGGTGGCTGGGTGGAATGCGTTACCTGCAGAAGTGGTATCCAGTAGAACAGTGGACTGCTTCAAAGGGGATGGGACAGGACAAGGGGAGGGTTAATGAAGGGAAGGGTGGAAGGGAGGCAGCTGCAGAATAAGGTGCTAGCTGCACATTCGAGCAGACTTGATAGACCTCTAGGCCTTTATCTGCTGGCAAATTTCATATGTTCATATGTCCTGTGTTTCCCTGGGTAGAGGATGCAGTGTTGGCAGTGGCCGTGCAGTGCATGCTTCCGCCATGGCACGCTGGCTGGTTGCCGGCGTGGTAGTAGGTAAGCACAGATGCCTCAGCCCTCCATGTCACTGGGCTGGTGGCAACCACAAATTTAGGTGAAGCTGTAGGTTTGCCTGGCACAATCCTGACGGGTGTGATGGGCTATTGCATTCCATAATGTGTTTGTTACTGGCTTCTTTATTAGTGGGATGCATCACAGGGCACCCACAGCATTTTGTTAATCTGGGTACCTAACCGTGTAGTCATTGATTATTATTTTTTCCGGGGAGGGGTTGGTGCACTATTTGATCTGTGTGTATCAGTTCTGATGACAGTTTTTGACCAAGTCGCTGTGATATGTTTTGCGGTGTGCCTTTGTTTTGGTCGGCAGACGTCTGAAGCATGCTTTTTTTTTTTTTGTTTGCAGATGGATAGATGCATGCCTCCATTTTGTTTGCAGGTGGGTGTATGCTTCGTTCATTTTGTTTGTAGGCGGGTGGATGTGTGCCTTCATTTTGTTTTCAGATTTGTGTGTGATTGCCTCCATTTTGATTTGCAGATGGGTGGATGCATGCCCCAATTTTGTTTGCTTATTTGTGTATGATTGCCTCCATTATGATTTTCAGATGGGTGGATGCAAGCCTCCATACATCTTGACCTCTTGCCTCATAAATCAGGGACAAGGCTTAAAAAATCAGGGACAAAGACCCCAAATAAGGGACACATCTTAAAAATTGGTAATATTCACTCAGACAGCTGATGGAATAAAGGGATATGTGTTAAGATACATTTTCTGAAGAAGAACATGTCTGAAACTTTAATGTTTGACATTAATGTGTGCTTTTAATCCCCACTGTTCTGTCACAAAACACAAATTGTAGAGACGAGGAGAGAAATTTTGAGGCAAAATCAGGAACAGTTGAGAGGTATGCATGCCTCCATTTTGTTTGCAGATTTGTGTATGATTGCCTCCATTTTGATTTGCAGATTGGTGGATACATGCCTCCATTTTGTTTATAGACAGATGGCTGCATACTGTACCTTCATTTTGTCTGCAGCTGTGTGCATGCATGGCTTTCTTTGTTACCAGATGGGTGTATGCTTGCTGCCATTTTGTTGGCAGACCTGTGGATGCCTGGGTTCAGTATTTAACTTTTTTTTCTTTTGGCAGATGGGATGATGCATTGCATTTATTATGTTGTTCTTTTTGTCTTCACTTCACAGAAGCGATTTAGTAATTTGAACAGCTTGGTTAGTAAATTGGTGATTGTCTGAACATTGGATTAGGATTTTGGTATTTGAAAACAAAACATGAACAAAATGAATTTGTTTATTTCGTTTTTTAGCTTGGACACCACAACCATGGTAACCCTACCTGCTATTTTTGGTTTCAATTTCAAAATCGCCAAACAAGATGAGGATATTAAATCAGAGTTGGGATTGGTGTTTAAAGGAAAAACTACCAATTGAGAAGGCATGATAGGCAACTGAGTGAGGAATTGAGCAGGACTGAACAAAGAAGGATGGGTTTTAAGTGTAGAGCAATAAGGAAATGGAATGGACTGCCCCAGGAGGTGGTAGAGGTGGAAAGTCTGGACCTTTTAAACAAAGATTGGACAAGTACTTTGACGAAGTTGGTGCCGTTCGCCACTACCACTGAATTGTGGAGAAAGTCTATGTGGGCTATGCCTTCTGATTTTCTTATTCTTCCAGTATGAACCCCAGATATGCACTTTTGTCTTCAAACAGGTAGCTTGTACTGGGCTGGTGATCTTGGCAAATCCCATTTTGTGTATGACTTATGTCCACAACCCTGTCCCCCTAAAAACCAAACAGTTATGCATATTACACATGTATTTGCTACACCATTACACAATTACCTGTTCATGCACAATTGAGTTGTACACCTAAGTAGGCAACAACTAATGTTGGTGGGGTGGCTGGTTTGTGTGCTGTGATTCAGATGGTGTTTGGGTAATGCTGCTGCATTAGCTAACTTGTCTGGCGCTGCCTGCAGCATTCTATTCTTTGCACATTTAAAGTGTTTATTATTGTGCCTTTGTGGATTTTTGGTTTGCATCGCAGGGCAACCACAGCATATTGTTAATCATAGCACAAACCCATATGGGCACTGTTTTTGGAGGGTGGAGCTTAATGTTAAAAGCGCTCTCCCCATGCTGCTTGTTGTGGTGCCCTAATTAGGATACATTATTCTCTGGGCCATATTGGTCAGCCATATCATACATGTGTGGTGGGTTTACACAACTTTGCCAACCAAAAAAAACTTACTGTGAAAACCAACTATACTGTTTCTCGGTGTTGTCTGTGTTCAGTTTACATGGACAGTCCATTATTCAAGTGATATGGACTGCTGATGCCCTGATTAGGCTACATACTTTAATGATAAATTTCTTTGAAAGATTCCATCAGGTATTTAGCTGCATGCCTCCATACTATCTGCAGATGGGTGGTGACGTGCCTCCATGTTGTCCAGAGATGGGTGGTGGTGTGCCTCCATGTTGTCCACAGATGAGAAGTGGTGTGCCTCCATGATGTTTATAGATGAGTGGTATGGCCTCCATGTTGTGTGCAGACAGGTAGTGGTGTGCCTGTGGTGCTTTAATGTCCCCTGTTACATGTTCAGTCCTGCTTTTATGTCCCCTGTTACATGTGCAGTCCTGCTTTTATGTGCCCTGTTACATGTGCAACTTTGTGGATGCTTCTTCTCAGACCCCAAAATTGGAGTTATCCCACACCACACTACATTTTATAAGGTGAGTCAAAGAATTAAGAAGTGCTTATAATCGTTGTATTATAGAGTTTAAAAATGACACTAATGTCACACTTTGGTGGCCCTTTTTCATGCATAGACCCTACAGTATGTGCATACATCAACAGTTAAGTGTCACATATCTGGGGTCCTATTCTTTTAGATTCCTTTTAAACTTAGAACTGCATATTTGAATTGCATTGTAGTCACTATATACAGCAGTAAACAAGAAATTAATCACCTAAGACAATAATTGTTTTACCTCAATTTGGGAATTGGCATAAGCCCAAATGCATTGTTTTCGCACTTTAAAATACCAGATCTTTCTCAAGGATATCTCCTCTATTGGGCCACACCTTTGGAACTGTAAGCCATCAGCGTCAGGACCCATGGAAACTTTATGCTATCTGGGAGTCGCCCACAAGGATGTGCAGCGTTGACACATCTACTGTATAACGTAGGCGGCCCCAACACTCCTTAGTTCTTTCTGCCACCATTGATCATCCTCCTCAGACCTGCTGAAGGAAACACTTTACCTGTCATCATCTCTACATGCCACCAAAGCCCAGAAGTGTCTTTATTTTCATATTGTGTCTGTGATTATAAAATCTACAAAACGACAAACCATTTGTGTATACTCTTTGTTTTTTCTCACAATGTGAGAACCTGTGACATCTGCCAGTGTTTCAACCAGGCTACAAGGCGATACTGTCAGAAGGCTCTAGAAACCTTCTTCGCTCAGAATACGTTAAAAGCCGTGGAGAAGGACAAAGGTTCTAGGCCTGCTTCTCCTTCACCGCCATCCGAAAATGCTCATCAAAAGTGAAAGAAAAGGGCAAGGAAAGGGTATCCTCTCGGACCTTGTTGGCATCCGCCATAAGCATAAACATAAAGACAAGGCTGCTTCGTTGGCAAGGTCCTTGTCACTGTTGAAAACGGGTATGTCTTCTGCAACATCCACTCCGCAACGTCAAGAAAGGCCCCCGCCAACTGTCGTTGAGACTCCAAGGTCGGGGCTTGAGTCAGGCACTGCAGTACCCACTGTGGACTGTGCATTGCCATCATCATGCTCTACCCCATCGACACAGATAGTTTCAGGACCCTTTCAGGGCGCCAACAACTCCCAGGCAGTGCTGGCATCCTTTTCAGATGTAACCCCTGCAAATGGGGGTTCCAAAAGACTTCCAGGAGCTTGCTTGAATGCTCCAAGCCTGAATGGTGTTTCATGCTAAGCCATTTATCTGTGAGTGTTTTTAGAGCCTCTGGTACTGTCTCTTTAAGAGCTGTCTGCTTGCAGACATAATTAGTTGTATGGGGGGACTGTGTGTTTCTGCTTGAGTACCACTCGAACTGCTGCCAATTCACTCCATTTTGCAGTCACTAGGAGTGCAAGGAACCTATCTAAATGATGTGACTGTTTGCCAGAAATCATTTAGAGTAATAATGAAAATACAGTTTGTCTAACCTGCTTTTGCAGTCAGAACTGTGTTTGCCTAGTTCCCCATTCTAGTTTTGAACTGCTGAACTGGACCAATCAGTGTGGGTTAAGGTAGCTCTAAAATGGTGCCTTGGACGAATCAGAACTTGGACTCGTAATCTGAGCCAGCCACAAGAGGATTGTATGGGCAGTGACTCTGGGAGATGTAGTTTGGACTTCGGCGCCTTTTGACCAACAGGGCACTCTATTGTGAGTGACAGCCAATCCAGCCAAGAACTGGGAGGAACTCAAAGGAAGTGCCCGTTTTGTCTGCTAGAGTTTCAGTTGAGCTCTGGCAGTGAAGAGGGAAGGAGCCCTGTGCTTTTTCGGTGTGCAGTTTTAGTCGGAAACGTGTGTAAGGCCCCGAGTTCCAGTCTGCAGCTTGTGTAACTGCTTGTTAGGACTGAATCTGTCCTGTGAAGAGAATCAAAGGATATCTGAAGAGTAGAAACCAGGCTCATCCTGTAGAAAACTGGGAAATTGCTGAATTGCGCTCGGTCTGTCAGGAACTGAATCTGCTGTGTGTTCTCCGGGTATTGTGCAGTAATTAGATCAGGATAGAGAAGCAGCCTACCTGGTATAGTACTTTCTTTTACTATATAAATGTGTGAGGAGGCTTGTGTAGCTCAAGTGAATCCTGCTGCCATTAAAGGACTTTTGCCTGTTACTGTTTACCATATAAATGTGTGAGGAGTCTCGTGGAGCTCAAGAGTAGCTCTGCTGACGTTGAAGGACCCTATCTTGTTTGGAGGTCGTGAGTACTAATTCAGGTCGCTCCTGTTGAATTGCCAGATTGAATCCAAATGGAATTACTGTACTGCTGACTGTTTAACTAATTTTTCTTTCTCTATGTGAAAGGGCCCTACCAGCTGCCACGGTTTGGACTAGCCACTAGGGCTTGGGTACCCAGGGACAGTAACTGGTAGGGATAGGCCTGTGCACAGAGCCATAGGTAGATGAGTAAAGTGATAAGCTAATTAACCTGATTTCTCCTGTCCTTGTTATATCCGCCTAAATAAATCAGAGCTGCTTGTTTCAGCAAAGTTATACTGCCTGAGGTATTTGTTTATGTTAAAGTATTGTACTGTGATTGTTGCACTGTATCTTCTTATTTTACAGGGGTCCCAGTGCCTGAACCAGTCCTGGGGGTAAGTGTATACTGTGAAGGTAATTCTGATATACTGTATGGGCCACTAGTGGGAAGAAAGGGGTTGCAGTGTCTCAGAGGGCTGTGACCAAGTTAGTTTAACTATTGCAAACCCTGACCTCTGGGTGGAGGCACCCGCCATCGGATCCAGGCCCTCAACCTGTTAGTGGCAAATCAGGCAGGGTAGTAGCCCCTGGGATAGCGCCATCTAGGGGTTACACAGACATGATACATCACCTTCACCATCGCAGCCACAGCAGGTAGTTTTGCCACCTGTATGGAGTTAGCTACACACTGCTGTAACTGATGGACCACTTTTCTATCTCCTTATTTCCTAGTTACCAAAACATCTGTTGTGCAACAGTGAACATTTTCTCTTTACTTTTCTTCTTTTCCCCTTACCCTAGGGTGGCCACCTAGCGTAGCTCCTTTCTATCCCTACTAAACTTCCTACTAGTTCTCTCTTTTCATTCTTTTTCTATTTCCATCCATCCAGTCCCTAGAATGATGCTAAACACCCAGAGAGGTGTTGTGTAAAGTGCATTCTGTGTACAAAAACATGAAGGCTATTTTAAACATGAATACAAGTAATACAACGTTTTTAAAGAAAGGACCTAGAAGCCATATAAACAATAATAATTTCACGATTAGTACAGTTATAAGAAATCCTTATTGGATTTTCATAAATTCACACTATAAACCTGTTACTGTATAAGGTTTTATGTATGAGGCTGAATGATATGCTTTATAGAAGTGCTTAGTCATTGTGGATCACAGCTATAGAGAGCCAGTATCTGTGGATATATACACTATACCTTTAACTGAACCAGAAATCCCTGGCACAAATACCCCCACCTTGGTTTTGAAACATTGTTCAGACATGAAACAACATGTCAGACTTGTAACTAGAAGAGGGCTCAGTCAGGTGATCCCACCAAAAAGATATAAATACCTCTTCAGTGAGTTCACTTCAGTTCAGCCCAGTGGGGCTGAGCCCTGAGAAAGGAGAGAGGTTCTACTGCTACTGTAGACAAGCTGTTGAATGCAGATGAGAAGGGTCTTATGAGCTCTAAGATCCAGGACTGTGTTATGGGAGAAACTGCTGATGTTAAGTAGTGATTTTCTTTGCAATTTTTTTTTCATTTATTATTTTTCTAACCTTTGAAAATAAATATCACACCAAGGTGTGTTCTAAACAGAGGTCGATCTTAACATTGTTTTACTAGCCCAAACACTAGTGCAAATTGACCAGGGCTAGTGCAGCTAACTCTCTACTTGCCCGGCTTGACTAGTGCAGATTTTCATGGCTGTTAATGAAGTTAAAAGTCTTTACTTTAGCATTCTCTAGTCCTCATGCTAATCTCTCTCAATGTTCCAAATGGCCAGGTGTGATTAACAGCTCATTAAGAGCTGCAATTATGTGGCCATTCAAGATAGGGATCCTACAAATGACTCGATGCTAGTCATTATCACTCCACTGTTAAGACTTTCAGCTAGTGTCCAGGGTGTGATCAAGGGTAGAGTGCTGTTAAGTCACTAGGTTCCAGTTTTGTAATGTGTCTACGTCTAACAATTTGCCCAATATTATTAAGACCAGTGCCCCTCATTTCTGTGTATTTTGAGTGTGTTTGTATCCAACATTTCGATGACAAAATGCAAGAGGTATACAGGATTGGCCCTTCATGGTGGTGAGTTTTATCCCAGCCTCATCATAACTTCCTCTCCCAAATCTCTTAACTCTGTTCTTTCCTGACACCATTGCAGACCAGACTCTGAAGTGACCATCCATAGCTGCCATTACTGGTAAGTGTAGGGGTCCTCGGCTCTTCTAAATGGACCATGCCAGCCATCACAATCCATACAGTTCCACCCTTATCCACTCAGCATGTCCTTTCAGCCGAAAACAAAGCTTTGATCATGTATGGTACAAAATAAACCTTGATAAAATACATTATTTGAAACCTTGAAATAGGTATTCCTTGGGTGCACAGATCATCCTATACGGAAATAGAAATAGTATAATGTTATGTCTGTGTACTGGTTCCCTGGCTGATGAAAGGACAATGTTAAAGAAAAATCTGTTACTGTTGGGGCAGAGCATATTAAAATCAATGCTTTTACAAATAAAAATGTCATAGTTTTCTATTTTCCAAGCTCCGTAGGTTTGTCTAGCCCCCACCCCAAAGAAATCTTAGATGTGCTCCTGGCTCACGTGAGACTGTACAAAACTTTCAAAAGTGCAGGTCTCCAGTTGACTATAGAGTGGGGACCATGAGTGTCTTTCTCTGCTTGACTCTGTTCATTGCCCTGTGGGTGGTGGTGACAGTTTGGTGAGGTGCATGATGTTGTCAGCTATTGTGTGTGCAGAGCTAGGACTGCTTGATTGAACATTTGCTGTTGCGATATCCTCTCTCTTGTTTGGTGTGTGTGTGTGGGGGCAGAAAGAGGAAGAGAGGAGGTCATGGTACAGAACAATGGGGGGCTCACTGTCTGTGATGGATGGCATTGCAGTCTTTCTTTTCTGCTGGGGAGCTGGAAGCAATGTGGGAGCAGGATAAATGTGCAATAATCAGAGTATTTCTTGACTTTGCTTGCATTGTTTCCTGTATAAGTGATCACACTTTACCACTATAATGAAGGGCTAGTGCACCCATCCTCGGCTAGTGTAATTTTGAATCAACTTGCCCTGCTGGCTAGTGCAAAAAAGGTTAAGGTTGACCCTTGGTTCTAAACCTGTAAATTTGCCTCGTCTGAAGTTTATTCCCACAAGCTGTGACACCACCATTGGGGCTGTCTGTTCCAGGGCCTTTATTGATGACTTTCACAAGCATACCGCAGATTCCTGTCTCTCAGTGTCTAGGTCCCTCTGTGGCCTCCATCATTTGAGATGACAAAATGGAGTACAGACCTCATCTCATGGATCTTGAGGGAGATTTAGAAGAGGAATACGAGGGTGAGGAGCAGTTTGAGGAAAGAAACTGCGTTCTAGTCCCACCCTGTTGTCCTGCAGTGAGGACGGTGTAATATACTCCAAGGTCTCTTCCTGAGGATCCCTGTTTTCAGGCCATAATGCAGCAAATGTAGTCTGCCATGGGTTTCACTGTTGAAGAGGAAGATTCCACAAAGAGGAATCTGATGGAATATTTGGATATGCCTTGCTTTTCCTCCATTATAGTTCCCAACGTATATTCTGCCTTACAGGATGCTATTTTTGCTGAAGGCATAGACACAACTCCTGCCTGCAGTCCCAAGAAAGGCTGATGAGCAGTACCCGCTCTGTTCGTTAAGCCTTGTTAGAAAGGCAAAGGTCAGGAAGCATAGGTAAACCAGGAGCAGTTATAAAATTCACAAGTAGTGCTTTATTATTAATAGTAAACTAAAAAAGTATTTGTACAGGATGGCTTTTGATATAGGCAGTTCAAACAAAAGTCCTTCTAAGCATATCTCCAAATCTGAAGTTCTCAAACCAAAAACATTGCACTTTTTTGAAGATCTCTTTGCAGGACATTTTTTTTTACTTTACATTCTTTTTCATAAAATGTAACAATTGTCTTTCCTGCAGCAAAATAGAACATTCAGGCTCCACAGATATAACAAAATAGAACAGGCAGTCTGGAGCTGGTCTCCTGTTGGTATTTCAGTTAACAAGCTTATAATGTATGGTAGAACGCTTAATTTCCTAAGGTTGTTAACCTATCGATGTGATGTAGAAATGCTGTTAACCTATTGATGCTACGTCACATCGATAGGTTACAACAGCTGATTGGTCTGTGCATGTGTGCTTTTTTTCAACAGGGAACCGACGGATGAACGCAGCGGTGACTATTTTTCAAAAAGTAAGCAGCCGTGTTACTTTTTACGTGGGACCATACACTATAAAAAATAATGTGTGGTCCCTCTATTGGCAGCGGTCTCTGTTAACTTCTCGAGGTTGCCCA
Source organism: Neoceratodus forsteri (assembly GCA_016271365.2). Taxonomy (NCBI): domain Eukaryota; kingdom Metazoa; phylum Chordata; order Ceratodontiformes; family Ceratodontidae; genus Neoceratodus; species Neoceratodus forsteri. The sequence continues at coordinate 493,202,415 of CM028131.1, read as the reverse complement.
TGGCGACTTAAACCTCCTCGAAACTTGCTCTCAAAGGTTTACACGGTGCGCCCTGGCAACCTCTCGACAGTTAACTGACCGGTTACCGATAGAGGACCATACATTATCCTCTATGAGGAGGTCAAAGGTTTCTCAAGTTCAGCTAGCTCTATGTTACGCTTGCTATCTTTACTAAGAGCCTTCCTCCCCAAAACAAATTTTCTGCAAGATTTCAGCAATACAAGTACATACATTTGCAAACCAGGAAACCCAGTCTCATACAAAGATCCCATATATTTTTATAACCACAGAGAAGAAAGGAGAGAGGGAAAAACAGAAACCGAATAAATAGCAAGTGAAGGCAGGGAGATAGCAGGGAGGGAAGCATGGGTTCGGATTGGCCAGATCCTCGATGCCACAAGAAAATTGATTGCACAGTTTGGGGAGGACACAAATGGCAGACATAGGAGAGGACAGAACAAATCCTTGCTTTTATCACTCTGTGCATTACAATGGATAGGGTCTTATTCAACCCTGTCACAAGCCGCCTTATGCTAACCAACCTGAAACTGACTCTGTTGTTATCATGGCTGTCAGTATCAGTGGCTCAGCAGGTAGCACACTCACCTCTGAGGCTGGGAGATCAGATGGCTGTGGGTTCTATCCCACACCAGGCACTTGGGTTAAATCCAGTACTGACACTGTAGTGTAGCATGAGGGGGTGCCGCACTCCTGAGATGTTAAACCGAGGTCCCATCTGACTGTTCTGGTGGTAGTTTACGTGATGTTAAAGATCCCATGGCACTTCTCGAAAAGAGTAGGGGAATATTGTAATAGTATAAAAACAAACACATACTAACATGTTCATAGCACTTACAAAATAAATGGCAAACAATATCAGCATCAACAACAGTAGAAAAGAAAGAAAAAGTAACACAGAACTTTCTTGTCAGATATTTATTTTATTTATTTCAATCTAGGATTACAATACCTTTGAGCTGAGGCTCTTTTACAAAGGTGCCACGTCAGCGTGCAACAGTCATAATTTTTAGTTATAAACATATAGTCACTGACTTACAGACATGTAATAACCAGTACAAAGACTTGAGCTATGAGCAAGACGGGGGTGGGGGAGTTGGTGGGGGATAGGAGGTGCAGGATAAGGGGAGTATGGGAGTTGGTTGGGGCAGGAGTGGAGATACGGGGGTGGGCGAGGCGCGGGAGACAGTGCAGCCAGGGCCTTATCGAGGGAATATGACAGGTAAGGTGCTAGAGGTGCAAAGACTGTAAGTGCTGGGGCATGTGCAGTTGGAACGGTGGAAATGTTAAGATGGGCAATCGCATGATACAAGCAGTGAGAGGCACAGCTTGGACTTGGAGGCCGAGTGTTGGAGTGGTCGCTGTGCGCTGCCAAGAGAGTTGAGCCAGTTGGATGCCCGATGAGGTGAATGATCTTTGTCCTTGGTTAGTGACATCGGGATATGTAGTAGATGGGAATTGGATCTCCTTGTAGTGACATTCCTATGCCTAGACTTAAGGAGGGCACAGACACCAGGTGGGGCAAACCCCATTATAATTTTTTGTACGTGATGGTTTTGGTATTTTATGCGTTTGTCCAGTTGAAGCCATCCAGATTGGGAATAAAGGTCATATATGTGGGTACGGGCGATGTGAGCCAGTGATGAGATGACAGGCCTTATTCAGGGAGGTTGCGATACGCTTGAGAGCAGTGGTAGTTGCAGACCCATATATGATAAGACCATAGTCTATGATGCTGACAATGGAGCTTTGGACTGCTACTGACAGTGCTTCTGGGGTTAGGTGTTTCCTGTGCGGAATAATATGCCTAACCTCGCATTGGCAGATGCCACATTGCTGATATGGACAGTGTATGAGAGGTGGGGATCAAGGGTGATGCCAAGGTACTTGAACGATTGTGTTTGCTGTAGGATGGCTCCTTGTTCGGTTGCAATGGAGAGGTGGAGTTGTTTGTTTTGTTGTGGGGGCTGCAGAAGACCATAGACTTGTTTTTTTGATTGAGAAGCAGTTTATGATTTAGGAACCAGGATTCAATGGAGGAGAAGGCTCGCTGAAGTTTGTTTTGTGATTGGATTGGATCAGGGTCCGAGATGAGGGTCACAGCATCGTCGGCGAGAGAATTATTTGTTCTGGGCAGCTGTCCAGTAGTGAGTTTAAGAATAGGCTGAAGAGGAGGGGTCCCAGAATGGAGCCCTGGGGACTCGGCGGACCAGTCTAGGGTCCGAGTGTGTATCAGCAATTCTTACTGTTTGGGACCGTTCTTCAAGGTAGCTCTTAAACCAGCCATTGGTGTCGGTTGACAGCCCAGTGTTCTGAAGCTGGACAAGTAGGAGGTGGTGATTGACAGTGTCGAAGGCTTTAGTTAAGTCAATGTAGATTGAGTTAGTAGTTCACCGGAATCAAGTGCGTTGTGGATTGCGCGCGTGAATTCAAGTAGGGCTGTGGAGTGCTGTGACCTTTGTGGAACCCATGTTGCTTGCACAGGATGTTGTACTGATCCAGGTATTCTGTGAGCTGGTCTGAGACGATGCATTCTAGTGCCTTGGAGAGTGGGGTAGTAGGAGATAGGTCTGTAGTTATCGTGGGCAGTTTTGTCACCACTTTTATGGATTGGGGTGACAGTGGCAGATTTCCATCTGTCCGGGAACTGGCTAAGGCTGAGGAGAGGTTGAAAATTCTGGTCAGAGGACTAAGCACTTCATCAAGTGTGAGAGACGGGATTTTGAGATCGAGGAGTCATTACTGAATCTTGATTTACCAAGGGCTTTGGTAACATATTTGTGTACTTGGTGAGCCTTGACTGTTTTGAAGTAGAAGCAGGGGAGCTGGTGGGAGTAGTGTTCATTGCAGACAGAGGGCTTCACCATCTTTGAAGTAGTCCTGAGGTAGGACAGCGCTGAGGTCGGTAAAGGCATTGTTAAAGGTATCTGCAGTGGTTTTGGGTTGAGGGTTGTGGTTCCGTTGATGTTGAGTATTGATAGGGGTTTGAGTGGATTCCGGTGAGTTCCTTTATGTTCTTCCAGAATTCCACCATTACGCCCAGGAGTTTATAATGGCATGCTTATAGTAGGCGGACTTCATTTGCGGATGGTTTTGGTGCAGTCATTACAGGCACGCTTGTAGTTTTGGATGTCGTTTTGCCTTCCAGAGTTTCTGGCCAGCTCCCATAGGTGGTCTCTTGTTTTAGCATCCTGAGGAGGTCACCTGTGAGCCAAGGGTTACTGAGTGATTTGACTTTATGCTTCTTAATAGGAGCATGTGTCACAGGCCACAGTGAAGATGTTTATGAAGTGGTCAAGGGCAGTGTTTACATTGGTTGCATTGAAGATAGGGGACCAGTCTTGATGGAGGAGGTGGGATTTGAGTCGAGGAAGGTGGCCACTGGGTAGAACCCTGCTGGTGATTGTTTTGGTGGTTGTTTGATGAATTTATGTGACCAGGTGCAGCTAACAGGGTGTGATCGCTGAGAAAGTTAGGGAGGACATTAGTGTTGGATATCCGATGGGTGATGGTAAGAATCCAGCCCAAGAGTGTGCTGGTGCCGGTCTTGTAATTTTTCCTGGTTGGTGAGTCAACCATTTGTGTGAGGTTCGCTGTAGCAAGTGTATCCCTCTGTGCACCAGCATCAGCCGCTGAGGCCAGTTGATGTTGAAGTCGCCAGGACGATGGATTCGGTGTCTGGTGGGACTGACTTTACAAAGTCAAGAACAGCTGTTAGACCAGTTCCCTGTTCTTTGGGAGGGATGTAGATGGTGGCAACAGTGAGGTTTTGTTTTGGGCTCGAGGAGGATTCTCACTGGCAGTATCTGAACAGTTGTGGGTTGGAGTGAGGTAATGATGTGGTGCCCTTGTATGGAGTCTTTTAGGTAGAGAGCGCAGCCCCCACCTCTTTGGAGAGACGATCCAGCCTAAAGACATTGTAGCCAGGAAGGCTGATTGCATGGTCCGGTACTGATGGCGTGAGCCAGGTTTCGACAACTGCCAGGATGTCGGGCAGTGTTGGCTGGTGAAGGCCTGTAGGGCATCCATTTTAGGAAGGAGGCTGCAGATGTTGATTGATATGAATGAGAGGGCACCCGAAGGCTTGCTCAGATTAGTGGCTTTAGAGCAGAATGGACCAGGGTTTGGATGCACGTTGCCTGACAGCATTAGGAGGAGGAGGAGATAGATAAAGGGAAGAAAAAACAACCTACATACATTTTCTGTAGAAATGATAAAACAAAAGTACCAAAAGATCACGCTGTAAGTCCGTCTTGAAAGGTCCTTCAGAAAACAACACTGTAAACCTAAGAAGGTACAAAAGGGGAAAAAGGAGGAACAGAACTGCAACTAACCCATGTCCATCTGTCTCATCCAATCAATATATTGCCATAACTGATTTTAAACATCTGCTCCCTTATTTCTAGTCTAATAATAAAAATTGCATCAAGTTCTGTTTGTATTAGAAAATAACATCCTGTAGAGAGACATCCGTGTTCCTTAAGAAGGACTGGCAGTGAGTTTGCCAGATAACCCACTTTATGCAAGTGAAAATGACGTAACTGTACCTCGATTCCGCTTTAAGCCACACGTATGAAAGCTGACCCAAGATTAGTGTCTCATAGGTCACAGACCTAAAACAAGCAGTACCCACATAGCATCCAGCTTTTGCCATAAAGAATATATAAAGGCACAATCAAAAAATACAAATGATGCATAGTTTCTAATTGGTCAGAGCAATTCACATGCAAGCACATCCTGTCTTCCATACCTTTTGTGCTTATGGTTAGCCCTCACATTAAGTTTACCATGTCCATAAAGCCACATAACATCTACCATCTTACAAGTTATCCACTTCTCCAGCATAGCAGCAAGTATGTGTGGTACCTGTATCTGAGGGCCTACAGTAAACACAGGGTCTTCATAATAACATCTGCTAAGAATCTCAATATAAAACAGTTTCCTACTTAGGGACTGAAACTCATGTAAGTCAGTTTTCCAAAGCCAATGTATTTCAGTAAACACTGAACGTGCAAGAGCAATGTTTTCACTTTAACCCTACTTCCCTGTACACCATGCCTCAAAAATTATGGCTGCCAAACTTGAAAAGTATGAGACCAAAAGTGTAATTCCTCTGTAGGAGTGGCTTTATATTTGTACTGTATAAAAAAATACACTAAAGAGAAAACACCAGGGGTGGATCATATTAAGGCCCCCTCCTGCCACGGTCTGTATGTGTGACTACACTTCACGGGTCAAGCCTACGATCCCAGACCAGTTGGAAAAAATACTCATCAATTTCATGTGTAAATTAATGGGCAAGAGAAAATGTGTGCTGCATTTAAAAAGTAGGAACTATAAAGGTTCACAGTAAAAAATTCTGTTTCCACCTAGTCATATTCCAGGCCTTCCATTTCTGTACCTTTTGCTGTGCATCTCAATTTTCTCATTCCACTGCATATGTGTCGCATACTCAGGTCCAAAAAGACACCCAGAATCTTTACTGCCTCACGCTGTATAGGTATATCATATTGCACGGAATTCCCGCATTCCCAGTACTAGTCCACACACTTAGGCTTATTTAATTCACATCCCTGTCAAAGGGAGTGCTGTTCTAAAAATCCAAACCACCTTCTCTGATTACAAATCTGCTACCATGACAACACAGTCATCAGCATAAGCGGATACCTTCCCAAACGTATTACCTAACTGATTGGTGATAGGTACAACCTATGAGTCCGCTTCTATGGCCTGTAAAGGGGTCCAAACTAAAACAGACAACAGTGAGCTGAGGGGCAGCCTTGACGCACTCCTGTCTTTAAATACATAGCTGGACCCAAATGTCCATTTACCAGTGGCTTTATCTGAGCATCCAAGTACAAAGTATTGTTCAAGAAATAAACTCCTCCGGGATCCCATCGTGTGCAGCACCTGCCACAAATGCTCATGCTTAACAGAGTCAAATCGGCCTCTTGGTCAGAGAGAGAAGATACCCATCTAGTTGCTTCTCCAACCCTTGTGCCACCATCTCCCGTACAAACATCAGGGTATGTGCAGTATTCCAGCCTGGAACAGCACATGCCTGAGAGTCCAAAATGAGAGTCTGTGCCACTTGCGCCAGTTGAAAAGTAATGATTTTCGCCAAGATCTTATGATCAGAATTAAGAGACTGAGAGGTCTCCAGGTCTTAATGTTCATGATGATCCCTTTTTATAGAAAAAAAACATAACCCCCCGTCATGCTAGTGCTTAGTGCACCTTTCTGAGCTTATATCTGGGGAAAAAAAAAATCACACAATATGGGAGCTAGGGTATCCACAGACTGTTCATAAAATTCATTAGGAATCCCATCCAGGCCAGGTGCAGTATGTGTAGAAAGTGCCTTAATCGCCTGTGTAAGTTCCTGTGCTGAGATGGGTTCATGCAACATATGAACTTCCTGTTCTGAAAGACTAGGAGGATGTGTCACCATGCACGTGTGCTATTGGAGATCTGACCACAGTCCCCTGAAATTTGGTCTCCACGTGTTTATGAACAAACGTCTCTTAAGGGGTTCATATCAGTGATCACTGCTCCATCTGTTTGTTTTAAAGCTGTCATAACTCTGTGCTTAAGTCGATCAGTGTGACTATCATAAGGGTTACAATGAAACCTAGACCCCTGCGCCTCAAATTTTTGCTCTGTCAGGAGTGATTTATCCTGTCATATTGAAAGGAAAACATTTTGGCCTTCACAGCGGCCTTCTGTACAGTCAAGTCTGCCCCATTTCCTCATCTGTGTGAGAAGCCTTAAAACAGGCTCCCATTTCAAATACTGGTAGTAGGTAGAACTTGCTGTCCTATGAGAAAGTTGTACCGTATATAGGATCGTGCATGGGGAACAGTTGATAACAGGGCTGTTCTTTCATGCAGTTGGCACTATGACGACGGATTACCTCGAGGCGCGGCTCGAGAGTAATCCGTCATCATAGTGCAAACGAGGTGAAAGATGCCCTTGTTGTGAACTGTTCCCCATGCACTTTTCTTTATAGTGTATGGTGGAACGTTGTTTTTTGGGAAAAAATCACTACAGCATGTTTCTGCTTCAAAACATTTTTACTGTGTTACTAGAAGGAAAAAAAACTTTACATTTTGAACGTTTTCACGCTTGACATTTTAACTGTTTAAGAACTTTACATTTTGAACATTTTAACGCTAAACAGTAGTACTGCCACCGACATTGATGCTTTCACTATGTGTCCTGTCTATGGAGTGAGCCCTAACTGTCAAATGCTGCTCGAGGACACTGTGTGACGCTCGCAGCGCAGTAGAAAAAATCGCTCTTGCACCGCGAACGCCACTAGTGTGTGACTACAAGGTTTCGATAACGATGGATTTCGTGGAGAACGACGCTCCACCATGCACTATAAGTTGTTTGAGGTCTCACTTTGTATCCTCCCACCAATAAATGGTCATCATATAGTATCTGAACTGAAATCTGTGCCTGTAGAAAATCCTCAATCTCAAATTGAACCTGTTCATCCTGTAACGAATGTATAAGCGCCAGTAACCCCTACCTGCCTGTGCGTGATTAGCAGTAGCAGTTGAGACCTGTACCACCATGTGGTCCGTGGTTTCTAAGGGAATAGTCTTAACATTAGAAATAGGGTGTGGTCAGGACGAACCAAAAGTCAATACGGAAGAAAGAGACCTTATAAAAGGTGTGGTTTGATGGAACCCCAAAATATCATATACTTCCTTATATCCAGAGTGATGCAAAATTGTGTTAAGTAAATTAGGCTCACAATAAACCGTTTGGTTTTCCTCCCCCAATCCCAGCTAGCCAAACCACAGTTAAATCCTCTCCCCATAGAGTCAATTTAGAAATGTGCAAAAGGGCTCCAATTGGTGCAGCAGTTTTGTTCGTTCTACTTTTAGTTGTGGAGCATATATATTAATAAGGCGACAGGTTTTGCTGTATCATAATGTCCACCACCATAGCTCTCCTGGACAAACATCTACAATTTTTAACACTGAAAGATCATGCCAGGGAATAAAAACCCAAGCCGAACATTGCTCTTCTCCCACTGACCACAAGGAGGGACCCCACCTCCAGTCCTCCTTAGCCCGAGTGAATTCCAGACTAGTATGCAATCTAGTGTCCTGGAGAAAACCACTTCACACCATAACCCTTGTAAAATGGAATAAGTAACCTGCCTCCTAGCACCAGCCTTAATACTATTGACACAAAGTTAACTGTAGCCATAAGAAGAAGAAAGGGAGAAAAAACACATTAGCATGTAAATAGAAGCAAGCAGTCCTTAATTCATTTCCTTTTCTTTCTTTTGGTTGACTTGGGTTTCACTGGTTTAGAACCCTCCATTGCATGATCTGCCTGGGAAGATGCCACTGAGGAAACGTCAGATTCTCCTCTGAAGCATCCCATGTTGGTTCTGAATCATTACGGGTCCAATATGTCAGGGGGCTTCAGAGGAACCAAAGAAGGTACATCGGCTTTAGATCTAGTAAGCATTTTGAATCCAGTTCCCCAGACCCAGTCGGGGGAGGCATATCCAGTGATCCAGAAGTAGTAGTAGACACCGGCCCTCAGCAAGGGTAGTGTCCATAGCTGGGTCTTGTACCGGTGCCTTAAGAGGAAGTGCCACCTTCTGAGGCTCCACAGGTTCTGTAACCATGATTGCAGTCTCCTTAGGATAGAAAGAAACATAGAAGTTGACAGCAAATGAGGACCGCAAGGTCCATCCAGTCTGCCCATTTCTTTTCTACCTTATAATTGTGCCATCGGCCTTTGCTCTGTCAGTGGCCTATCTATTCATACTCATCTGTATTGCTCCTTATGCCTATCCCATGCCTGTTTGAAGCCCTGCACTGTATTCATAGCCACCACTTCCTGATGTAGGCTGTTCCATGCATCCACCACCCTTTCTGTGAAAAAGAATTTCCTCACATTCCTCCTTAATCGGCCTCCCTCTAGACACAGCATGAGACCTCTTGTCCTGCTATTTTCTTATATTTAAACATGTTTGACTCTTTCACCTTGTTAATGCCCTTAAGGTGTTTGAATGTTTCGATCATATCACCTCTCTTCCTCCTTTGCTCAAGGGTATACATATTGAGCTCCATTAATCTGTCCTCATATGTCTTCTGATGCAGTCCCTGCACCATTTTGGTTGCCCTTCTCTGGACTGCCTCAATTTGGTTAATGTCCTTGGAAGGTGGTGGCCTCCAGTACCGCGCGGTACTCAGATGGGGCCTAACCAGTGTCTTGTAAAGAGGATTATTACCTCCCTCTTACGACTTGTGATACTCCTACTAATACACCTAACATCCCCTAGCCTTACCTACTGCTTTAGAGGTCTGCTTGGATGATTTCAGGTCATTGGTGATGATGATGCCCACGTCTCTTTCTTCCCTTGTGACTGCCAGCAACTCCCCTCAGCCTATAGGTGGCTTCAGTGTTTCTCTTCCCTATGTGCATGATCTTGCACTTCTTTGCATTAAATCCCAGTTGCCATTCTTCTGACCATTTTGCTAGTTTATCCAGATCTCTTCTTATTCTGCCCACCCCATCTGGATCATCTACTCTGTTGCAGATCTTGGTGTCATCTGCAAACAGACAAGCCTCACCTCTAGTCCATCTGCAATGTCACTAATGAAGATATTGAAGAGGACTGACCCCAGGACTGATCCCTGAGGTACCCTACTTGTGACTTGCATCTCTCCTGACTGTATACCATTTACCACCACTCTCTGTTTTCTGTCCATCAACCAGTTTGCCACCCAGTTGACCAACTTCTGACCCACCCGAGCCTACCCAGTTTATTTATCAATCTTCTATGGAACAGTGTCAAAGCTTTGCTGAAGTCAGGGTAGGCGACATCATCTGCTCCCCTTGGTCCACCACTCTGGTTACCCAGTCAAAGAAATCTATGAGATTAGTTTGACAGGACCTTCCTTTTGTAAACCCATGCTGTCTTGGATCCTGTACCCTATGGATTCCAGGTGTTGCACTATCCTTTCCTTAAGGAGTGCCTCCATAATCTTGCCCACTACTGAGGTAAGACTGACTGGTCTGTAGTTCCCTGCCTCCTCCCTGCTACCACTCTTGTGGAGCAGGATCACATGAGCCCGTCTCAGTCTTCTGGGACCTCTCCTGTGCCCAGAGACTCACTAAACAGTTCTGCTAATGGCTCTGCTAGTTCCACCTTCGCTCTGAAGTACCCTGGGATGTATGCCATCAGGTCCCATTGCCTTGTCCACCCTGAACTTAGCGAGGTCTTGTAGGACCCTTTCTTTCGTGAAGGGAGTAGTGCTCACCTCCCTCTCCCTGTGTCCATGGTGCTGAGCTGTGGGCCCTGCCCCACCTTCTCTTCAATAAATACTGAGCAAAGTATCAGTTTAGGATAGCTGCTTTACAGGGTCCTCCTCCTCCTTTGAGCTTAGCAATACCCTCTGGACTTTCTCCTTTCACTAATGTATCTATAGAAAGTCTTGTCACCTTCTTTACTGTTCGTGCTAGTGTTTCCTCTGTTTGGGACTTTGCCTGCCTTACGCCTTCCCTGCTTCCCTTAGGGCAGTTTGGTATGCCTCCCTATCTTCATCCCGCTGTGTTCCTTTTATATTTCCTGAAGGTCATCCTTTTGGCTCTGACCTTTTCTGCTACTGTATTTGAGAACCAAAGTGGTTTCCTCTTCTTTGCACTTCCTTTTCTGTCTAACACAGTGGGATGTTGCTTCAAGTATTGCATCCTTAATGCTTGCCCACTTTGCCTGTACCCCTCCCTTGTGTTTCTTTTTGCCGGGCTAGCTTAACTCTGTTGGCCATCTCATCAAAGTCAGCTCCTCTGAAGTCCCATATGTTTGCCTTGGAATGGGATGATTTAGATGTAGTGGCCAAATTGAACCATACCATGTAATGGTCACTGGCCCCAGGTGACCTTCTACCAGGAGATCTGTGATCTAGTACTGTTAGTCAGTACTAGATCTAGGATACCCTGTCTCTTATGGGTTGTTGTATCTGTTGTTTGAGGCCCTCCCCTGCAGGAAATCCACCATGTGTTTAGTTCTGGCAGATGTTCTTGCTGGTTTTGACCAATCTGTATGTTGTAGTCTCCCATTATCAGAACCTTCCCTTTAGCTGTCATGTTTTGTATATCTTCTAACAGTAATGTGTCTGTATCCTCCCCTGGTCTGGGGCCTATAGACAACCCCAGTTCTTATGGCTGTCCCATTTCCTGTTTCAGGGTGACCCACAGTTCTTCTGGCTCCTTATGTGTATTGTGAATTTCTGTAGCTTTGATATTTTCATTGACATACAGGGCCACTCCACCCCCATTTTTGCATCTCGGTCTCTTCTGAACAATACATAGCCAGGTACTGAAGTCTCCCAAGTGTGGTTACTGGTAAACCACGTCTCACTAATTCCTACTATGTCCAGTTTAGCCTCTGACATTATTGTCTGCAGGTGTGGGATCTTATTTCCGGGCTGTGAGCATTTGTGTACATGATTTTCCATTGGCCAGATTTGATTGTGTTAGTTGTTGGGTGAGGTTTGGCATTTCTCCTGTGCATTGTATGGGAGACTGACCTTTTCTTACCTTGTGATGCAAATGAACTGCAAACATGCTGAATCCTGTTTGACCACTAGCTGAGAAGGGTGTTCTTCCCATTCGAGCGCATGGGGTGCTGCACCCCTCTCCATTTGCTAGTTTAAATATTCTGCAAAGACGTCAAACTTCTGCCCCAATACACTGACTCCTCCTTAGTCAGATGCATTTCATCAAATTTAAAGAACTTTGGCTCCCAGAACTGTTGCCAGTTCCCTACAAATCTGTGTCCTTTTCCTGGCACCAGCCCTTGAGCCACGTGTTTAGCTCCCCTATCTCCCCTTCTCTGACCTTCTGTCCATCTGCCCCCTCTCCCAGACTGGCAGGATCTCAGAGAAGGAGATGTCGACGAAATGGATGATAGTTTGTCATCCAGCCTGGTCTGGTGTTCCTTGATCTCCACAACTGACCGGCTGGCGAGATCATTAGTCCCTATGTGTACCAGGATGTCAGTGTTTTCTCCTGCTTTGTGAACAGTTTTAGCAATGCAGTCAGTGTCTCTCCATGTGCTGATGTACCTGGGAGACTTCTGACCATTACCCCTGGCTGGAGATGGGTATCAACTCCCGAATCATGGAGTCTCCATGATCAGAAGTTTTTGGATTCCTCTTGCTTTTTTGTTTTGGTTCCTGATTTGGGCGGAGTTTTGTTGTGTTAGCTCCTGTGCTACAGTGTCCTCTGCCCTTTGTTTGATTTCAGAGATAGAGGCAGATACCTGTTTGTAGTGTTGATATGGTTTTTGGAGGTTATATGTTGGAGAGCACAGAGTGATGGAGCACCCGATTTGCTCCTCCTAACCACCTGCCAACCTCCTGGACCAACTACCCTCTGCGGTCGAGGTTCTTCTGTTGGATGATGGGGAAATGGTGGGTGGTTCTTATAATGTATTTCCTCTTGAATATGAAATTTGAGGCACGCAATCTCTGCCCATGCTGCTGAGAGCTGAGCCCTAAGATCTTACTTGAGACACAGCTCTTGCAGCAGGTTACACCATTAGACTGAAGCCGGCGTCAGGACCCATGGAAAAATTCTAGCTAGCTATCATCAGCGGGGACTGCCCCGACATCGGTCCGCCTCTGGCGTCAAGCGTAGTACATAAGAGGCGGTCCTCCAGATTCCCCAGTTCTTTCCCGCCATCGACTTGCAAGTCCCGACCCTTTGGTTCCAGTTCTAGCGCTCGATGCGTGGTAAAGTTTTTCCTTTGGAAAATTAGTTTTCTTCGGTCAGTTTATTGTCTGATGTCCTCTCCAACCTCCGGTCATTCTTGAGTCGCCTGTAGGAAGCAGATCCCTTCAAGGATACGCATTCGGCCTGCGTCCGGTGTTTAGCCCAGACCACTGCACCTGGTCCTGCTCCTTTGCCTAGGTTTCAACAGCAGAACCCGGATCCGTCACAAGAAGGCCCTACAGGCATTCCCTGTTCGAGGAACAACTCAAGACCTTGGCCTCCGAGGGATTCTTCGAGAAGGCCCGTAAACATTCGGAGAAGCATAGGGAGAAGGCCCTTCCAGGTCCCCTGCCTGGGGCCTCTGATTCTCGTAGTTCGGCTCCAGGTCCGACCGCTCACCTTCCCGGCCAGTTCTCAGCCTCCCCTGCTACGGTGAGAAAAATTCGGCTCTTCTCTCAGGCCAAGACTTCCAGGCCTCCTTCGTCTTCCAGGCCATGGTCAAGTCGGGGACCGCCACCATCACCACAAGTTGGTTCCCCATTCTGAACCCGACGTCAGGTCTGCCTCCTGCCTCCTCCTCCCCAGCGGAAGACCAAGGAGCTCACTCTCTTAAGAGACCGCCGGACCCGACGTCAACCCGCCCAACGCCGGCCTCTCGCCACAGGTCCCCAGAGCCGTCGACCGCCAGACGACTGCCGCCGCCAGTTTTTCCACTCGGACGCCGGTAGGGGGCTTCACGTCCGTGCCTGTCCGGATTGAGAAGAGGACTCGACGCCCGACCGACGCCGGTCAGGAGACCATTACAGAGGAGGAGTTAACACAGCCCGAGGACCAGACGGGCGACCCGGTCCTGTCGAGCCTCCCAGCAACCCGAGGCCCTGTGGAGCCGGCGGAACCCGGACGACCGACCACCGTGCCCGTCCATTGTCGGGTCTTTCCTTCAGAGGTTAAGGAGCTTCCCACTTACTGGTGGGATACCATCAAAAGGACGGGTCCCCACCCCACCTCCTCTTCCTCCTCCTCCTAGGCCGTTACTCTCCAGTTCCTGCGCCCCTTCTCCATCCGGGTCTGCAGGCCGGTTACCTCCTCCCAGGAGCCCAGAATCCTCCAAGGGGAGACCAGATAAAAGGAGACCTCCGTCCAGATCCTCTTCTGGGTCACCCAGCCCTAAGAGACCCAGAAGACGCCGTCTGTCCTCGACAGAGGACACGGGATCAGAGTTTTCAACAGGATCTAGATCCCATCTCCCTCCACATCCCTTCACCAGACCCACGTGAGCTTCCAAGGTCTCCTCCGGATGACTCTTCATTCTTGAGACATCATGAGACACATCCAAGAGAACACGGATGGGATGCGGAAGAGTTAGACCCGAAGAGTTCATGTGCGAAATATCTTCGGCAGAAGGACCCCAAGCCTGTGGTAGTGCCACCTTGGTAGGCCTTTCGTGGACGTCACCAAGGCATGGAGGGCCCACATTCACTCCCGGGCGATGCGAAGAAAGCTGACCGCCTGTACAAGGCTCCAAGGGAAGACCAGTACTTGGTTCAGCATCCTCAGGCCGACTCTCTGGTCATAACAGCTTCTTCATGACCGGGTCCCAGAGACCGCAACATTTGAGCACTCTGCCACCGACCCGGAGTCCAAACAGCTGGACGCTATGGGTAGGCGACGATGCTTCCGCTACTTGCGCCATCAGATCCCTGAATTGCTTGACTCACATGGTACAGTTCCAAAATGCCTTGTGGGAGCAGGGTCTGGATCTGGCTGAGAAGTTGCCAGAGGTGAGCAGAAGGAGGAGATGTTGCAGCTCCTCCGACGGGTTCGGACGGGGGACCCAAGTGCTACGAGCACGTACAACTCCGCGGACTCCTCAGCCCGAACAGCAGCTTCAGGTGATGCCTCCGAGACACTCTTGGCTCCGTGTCTCCGCTTTACCCGGACATCCACAAAAACATCATGGACGCCCCATTTGAGGGAGAAGTTCTCTTGGTGAGCCCTCTGAGAGGGTCATCACCAAGCTTCAAGAGGCCGGGAGGCGATGAGGTCGGTCCAGGCAATGTATCGACCGAGGCTTAGTTCCTTTCATAGGAACCAAAGCCGCTGTGGACGGGCACAGAGACAACAGTCCCGCACCGTCCACAACAGAGGGGCTCCGGCCCGTGAGAGCCCAGGGTAGACAGCCCGGGCCGAGGTCAACACCAGCTAAACCGCCCAGCCCGCAGGCCCCTCCGCCGCCACAGCCTGACTCCTTTCCGCCCCGCCTCAGGATCAACGGGACATCAAGGTCGGGGTCGTATTATAATACCTGCCAGGATGGCAGTCCATTACCACCGACCGTGGGTTCTTCAGTTGGTCGAAAGAGGCCACTTTATAGAATTTGCAGAAAGCCACCTCGAGGCCTCCTCTGCTCTCCCATTCCTCGGTCAGCACAAGCCTCTCATCAGGCAAGAAATACTCGCCTCCTGCAAAAGGGGCGACTGAGTATGTCCCAGAGAACCAGAGAGGATACGGGACTACTCCCACTTCTTCCTGGTTCCAAAGAAAACAGGGACCTCCATCCATTCTGGACCTCAGCGACCTCAATATGTCGGTCGCCTGCAAAGATTCCGCATGGTGACTCTTCCGGTCTTATTCCCATGCTACAGAGGGACGCATTTTTGAGGTCCCTAGACATGCAGGATGCATACCTGCATATCCCTGTAACTCGGGCGCACAGGAGCTTCCCGCGCTCGGTTTCTTGGCCACCACTTTCAGTTCCGAGCACTTCTACCTGGACTGTCATCAGCTCCCAGGGTCTTTACCAAATGCATGGCAAGTCGTGGCGCGTCTCTAAGGAGACAGGGCCATTATGTGTTCCCTGCACTTGGACGCATTGGCTTCTCATGGCCGCCTCCAGAGAGGCGCTGTTATTGGCTATCCAGAGTACCCAGGATCTGTTTCGTCTCTGGGCATCTTGATCAATTACGAAGTCTCTCCTGGTACCGTCGCAGAAACTGCAGTTCATAGGCGCAGTCCTGGACACCGTTCAGGAAGAGCATTTCTTCCAGACGACAGAGCAGAGCGCATCAGATCCCTCATCAGGAGCTTGTTGAACAAGAGCCCCAGCCAGGTCGGTCCTTCGCTTGCTCGGACACATGGCTGCGGCCATTCCAACCGCCCTTTCGCAAGGCTCTACATTCGGGTAACTCAGTGGATGCTCAAGGTGCAGTGGGACCAAAGGCAAGACCATATGCAGCATCCGTCAGAATCACAAACGCCATGATTCGAGACTGGCAATGGTGGCTAGACCCAGGGACACTCTCTGGGTGTCCTGTTTATAGCCATCCCGGAGGTAATCCTCACCATAGATGCCTCAGGACTAGGGTGGGAGTACACCTGGATGGGGTGAAGTCCCAGGAACATGGACCCCTCAGGGCTCACCTTCATATCAACGTTCTGGAGATGAGGGTGGTCCTTTATGCCCTGCAGGCATTTCAGTCAGAGATCCGCCGAGTACTGTCCTGCTACAGACAGACAACAGGCGGTGATGTATTACCTCAACAAACAAGGAGGCGCACACTCTTACCCCTTTGCAGGGAGGCTATGAGGGTGTGGGTTGGGTAATCCGACACGCGCGAACCTGATCACAGTACATGTTCCCCGGTGGACAACACAATTGCAGACGGCCTGAGTCGCTCCCAGGCCAGAGTCCATGAGTGGGAACTTCTTCAGGAGGTAGCAGAGGATCTGTTTCTTCGATGGGGAACTCCAGAATTGGACTTGTTCGTTTCCCCATCCAACGCTAAACTGCCCAATTTTTTGCTCGCTAGATCCAGGGCCTGGTGTTTTCTGTCGAGACGCGTTGTCCCTCCCCATGACAGATTCCTCTACACTTTCCCTCCCTTCCTGCTGATCCAGAGAGTTCTTCTCAAACTGCGGGAGCATGCAACAATGATTCTGGTGGCCCTTTCTGGCCCAGACAGATCTGGTTCCCTTTGCTAATACAGCTATCCGGGAACCTCTGCTCCCGTTGCCATTCAGCTCCCGTCTCTTGTCTCAGGAGGAGGGTTCATTGGTCCACCAGGATTTACGCCACTGAACCTGCATGCATGGCTCCTAGAGACATAGCTATTTTGCGACACTGGGTCTCGCAAGAGGTTGCGGAAGTTCTTTCTGCAGCCAGAAAGCTGGCAATGCATGCGACGATGCCGTGAAATGGCGCGCTTTTGTCTATGGTCGCAAACACGTGGCCTTCCCTTTAGGTTGTCCGTGAAACTGGTGTTAGAGTACCTGCTCTCCCTTTTCCGTTCGGCTCTCGCCACTCCCCTCTATTATGGTGCACCTCTGTGCCATTTCAGCTTATCACCTCGTGGGACAGTGCACAGTGGCACAATTAGATGCCTGTCGAGAATTCTTGGAGGGTGTTGCATCTAGGCCCGCCCGTTAAGGACCCAGTGCCTCCATGGGACTAGCTCTTTGTCCTGGGCAACTCACGCTCCCCCGAACCTGCACTTGGATTGCGAGCTGCGTTTTCTGTCATGGAAAGCGTTGTTTTAGTTGCTGTTACGCCAGCGACAAGAGTTTCCCAGCTTCATGCTCTCATGTGTAAGGAGCCTTATTTGATTTTCCACGGGACAGAGTATCCCTGAGGACTAATCCTAAATTCTTGCCTAAGGTGGTTTCCACACACTCTCAATCAGGA
Organism: Neoceratodus forsteri; assembly: GCA_016271365.2. Lineage (NCBI taxonomy): Eukaryota > Metazoa > Chordata > Ceratodontiformes > Ceratodontidae > Neoceratodus > Neoceratodus forsteri. The sequence goes on along the minus strand of CM028131.1, from coordinate 493,184,967 downwards.
CATTGACCTGCCTGTCTACTTCTCTAATTATTCTAATAGAGGAGAGGCGCTGCTCACACCCTGGATGTTCACCGCAGCTTAAGGTACTACCTGAGCAGAACTATGCAGCCCAGAATCGGAGCAACTTTTCGCTTCCTTTACTGAAAGGATGATGGGCCAACCAGTATCCAAACAGTCCCTTTCTCGCTGGCTTGTCCAGTGCATATCATACTGTTACAATATCAAACAAAAGCCCCTCCCGGGATCAGTCTGGGGCCATTCCACTAGGTGAGTGGCCACCTCCTTTGCAGCACTTCAAATGTCTCCACCTCTGCCATTTGTGCTGCAACCACTTGGAGCTCTGTACATACCTTTATAAGACACTATAGCCTGGACATCGCTTCACGGCGAAGAGCCGGCTTCGGCCTGGCTGTGCTACAGGGTCTCCTGTCCTAGAATCAGGACCTGGAATGAGCTTCCTAGTTTCCTCCTTCCAGAGTGTTTGCAAGCGCTACTGCTTGGGAATCAGTCTAATGGTGCAACCTGCTGCAAGAGCTGTGTCTTGAAGTAAGATAGTACAGTTACGTAAGAACTTACCGTGACAGTAGATCTTCGAGAACAGCTCTTGCAGCAGGTACCTTCCGCCCACCTTCCCTTGAGAGGCATGGCTTAAGCCTTTTTAACAGGGATTTATACCCTTTTGTCTTCTGACGGTGGATCCTCGGTCTCCCATTTCGATATCAGCCTGCAGCCGGAAGTCTCTGGCGGGACCGCTCCTTTGTACTACGCCTGACGCTGAGGCGGGACTGACGCCTGGGCGGTCCCCGCTGAAGATAGCTAGCCAGAATTTTTCCGCAGGGGTCCTGACGCCTGCCGGCTTCAGTCCTAATGGTGTAACCTGCTGCAAGAGCTGTTCTCGAAGATCTACTGTTACGGTAAGTTCTACGTAACTGTACTATCTCCAGTGGCCCAGACGGTGTCCTAAATCCTGTAAGACTGTCCTTCTGAAAAGTGTTCCACAATACCTGCAGTTAATGATATCCATTCCAGATAAGTTGCTGGGTTTATAACCTGGTCAGAATAATTAGAAGGAAAAATGCAAGTAATAGTTTGATTTTGTGTTTTGTTTTCAGATAACTTGTTATAACAAGTTAAATTACTAGTGCCCTGTAAATGAGCTCACCTTGTGGATGCCCCACTGATCCGCCCCTTCCTGCTTTGCCAGAGGAAATGTCTCAACTGTGGTACCCTATAAAGAGTGTGGTGGGGTGGTTGGGGATGGAGGTGGGTGGCTGGGCCCTTCCCCTACTGAAAAGAACCACCACAAATGAACTGCAGGAACAGGATGCCATGGGGGCGCAGCCTGTTGCTCCTGAGTGAAGGAGCTTCTGAGGTGCAGCAGCACTGGGTCAAGGTAGACTATTGTTCTCAGGATCAGTAATCAATTTTAGTCTTTTTTTTTTGTTTTTTTTTTTTGAGCCATCGTAACATATAAGTCCTGCTCAGCTCATATCTTCGCTAAGTTGCACCTCATGGGATTGGGGCACTGCACACAGAATGCCCTACCATCCCACACAGTCCACACTTTTGCTTCTCACAGGCATTACTCAAGTGCCCAGTGTCCCCACACCTGTAACATGCCCGAGGCTGACTGGGATAAAAGACAACACCCCTATCACGACCAAAAACAAACAGTTGGGAAGATGCTGTGTTTCCTCATTCACTTGCTTCAACTGAACTTTGAACTTCCAACCTCCGTCCCAAAATATTCCTTGTCCAGTATAGGCTCAGGATAACCAATTACATTGCACTTCTGTTTGAGCCAGAAGGTAATGTCAGCCACATTGACTTTTTCACTCCTGAATAGTACTGTGACACGCTTAAAAGCCTGTTTTATTAAAGAACTTGCACAAAAGGCCTCCAAAGGGGTGTATTTTCAGCTGGTGATATTGTTTCCAAAGCGCCCAGCCCAGCTGGATGCTTAAAGCTGATGTCAAACAGTGAGTCCCCAGGCATGTGTTTAAGGGTGTATATTTCATACCAAAGAACTTCATACTGTCCTTTATTAATGAATGGCCCACGAGTGGTGATCGGTAACTCAGAGGAGCAACCCCTGTATTTGAGACGGACAGCATTGTGTCTTTAGCAGGTTCAGAGGCCAGCTTTACAGAATTGGGGAAACAGCCTCTCCTGACATTAGAAGACCAAACATTAGGAGTAGGTGCAAGTATAGCTTGTACATCACCCCCTCACCTCCACAGCAGCAGGTGGCGTAGTCACAACACTGTCTGTAGCAGTTTAGATAACTATAGGTTCAGGGAGCCCTGCCCAGAAGAAACATAACCTGGTTCTTCCAGAGCCCGTATGTTCTGCATGAAATCCTGTGGAACACTACAGTGTGAACCATGAGTAGCTCCTGTCCTGTGACTTGCCCAGGTGGGAGTATTGAGGCACTTTCTATGGTAGTTTAATCCGACTGATTTTCCAAGCCCGGGATTACCACAGGTAGGGCACGACTGTCAGCAGTGGCAGTGTGATTGGCCTCCCATCCCTTCCTGTCAGGATCAGGACCAACCAGCCAGTTCAAGGGCTTCACAAACCCAAGGGGGACTCTCCGATGCTGTAGTAGTATTGGCTGTACCCTTCTAGTATCCAAAACTGTGCTTTAAAATTACTCCCACTGTGTTCTCCACTGTGCTCTCCACCAACTGCCTTCCTAGAACCATTTTTCACAGACCCCTGCCACACCAGTGGTGAAAGTGACCAGACAAGGCCCTACAGATGCCTTTTCCCCATTTTCCTGCCATACCCCAACAATAGAGCAAGTGTCCTGGGACTGTACCATCCCTCCATTCTTCAGTTGTTGACACGCTGCCTCGCCTCATCTGCAGCACTACAACGCTTGCAGCAGCATTTCCAGTTAACACAGTACCTTGCAGGTCAGGAGCTTCCTAATGTCCTGGACTCGAGTTGCAAACGTCCATAACCACTGGTGCAGTCTCGGCCACATTGCCACCTCCACTCATCTCAACAACCGGTAATTCCAGTCCAATCACGCTACCGCTCCTGAAAGCGGATTCCAGCATCATGCGCCTGGCCAAATACTGGCGCTCTTCCTCGAGCAGCAACCGCTGCAACTCCGCTGATTCCAGACTAGACATAGAAACATCCCATTTAGCGGATAACTCACAGACTCCTGTTCGCCGTGCCAGCTTCATTAGATGAAAATAGTCGGACAGGCCTCCAACAAGTCGGAGGCAGAGGAAGAGATCCTCTCAACGTCCGCAAGAGCTCCGCACTCCCAGGAAGACTGGCCATCCTCGTCAGCAACAGTGCCCCTCTCAACGAGTAGGGAATTTCCCCAGTGCCCTGGCCAATTTCTCCCATTCACTAAAATGCCACCAACAGCTTAATCTGGTTCAAGGTCAATTGGCATTCATCTGTATCCTCTCCCCGGTCGTGTCTGAAAATAGGCAGAATTTGTCTAGTGCACTTACCCGTCAACAAAACCAAAATAAATAAATAAATGGCTGTTCATCATGACCACTCTGTAGCTCCTAGATACTAGTACCTTGCTTCCTGATAAGGAAATCTAAGAGTCTAGATGTTATGGGCAAGTGTTTATGCTGCTGCAACCTTGGGCCTTAGGATTGCAAATGACCAGACCCATATAATTAAATACCAGAATAGTGTGGAAAGCTGCTCATACTGCAGCCCAATCTTTGCTTAATGGTTCTGTCAAGAATGATTTCATTAAAACTTTAGCCCTGTTTACACCGCTGCTGCAAGGTAAAATCACGTCCACTTCCGCTGTGCTGTCTGTCCACCGGTGCGCTGAGTTTACACAGCAACTATCTGCTCCACTGCAAGTCGCATCGCACGGCTACTGTTCCCTAGTTTGGGCATTGACGAGAAGATGGGAAGTGCCATGACTGAGCGCAGTAGTGCATTTACGCTTGGGGCAAATGCACCAATTTGAAAAGGGATGCTCTCTCCTGCATCTCAGCAAAAAACAGAACCTAAGGCATCCCAGTGTGTGAATGCGGTGAGTGTTCACACGATGGCATTTGCAGCGCATTAACCGCGTGCATGGGTTAATGCGCTGCTAAATCGGTTAGTGTAAACAGGGCTTTTATCTCGTGAAGTGCTAAAGTTATCAAACATGCTGAACTCAGCTTATGATGTTTCTGATGCTTCTGCCAGGGCTATTGCCTTTGGCTTTGCATATGGCATTATTCTTGCCTCAAAGTGACTGACTTTGCTACTGATGTGCAACAGGCAGGTTTGAATGCTCCATTTAAAGGTTCCAAACTGTTTAATTATGATGTTGAAGAAGCCTTACGTGGACTTCAAAGCCACTAAAGCAGTGGCAGGGGATCACCACAGACGAGTGGGTTCTGGAGATAATTGCAAGGGACAGACTCTGGGTCTGATATAAATCTCCTCCAGATCATCCTACAGGCCACTTGTCCACTCTAAGGAGGAGGTTCAAACCCTATTTTAGAAGTGTGCCATAGAACCAGTTCCTCCCCAAGAAAGGAATAAGGGGTTCTATGCCAGATACTTCCTAGTACCAAAATGGACAGGAGATCTGCGACCTGTACTAGATCTCGAGACTTCAGTTTGTACATCAGCTTACAAAAAGTTTCAAATGTTGTCTCTGCAAGCCCTGATTTCCCTATACAAACAGGGACTGGCTTTGTTCCCTGGACATGAAGGATGCATATCTTCATATAAAGATAGAAGTTCCACAGACAGTACCTCCACTTTATAATGGTGAGCAGGCACCATCAGTTCAGAGTATTGCCTTTTGATTTATTCTCTGCACCATATCTTTACAAAATGCTTGACAGTAATTGTAGCAGCCTTTTGCAGGGAAAGCCTGTATGTTTTCCCTTATCTGGACGACTAGCTGGTGAAGGCCAGCTCCAGGGAAGCCCTGCTTCACAAATTAGGGCAGTCTTGGACACAGAAAGGGATGTGCCTTCCTGCCCCAGGACAGGGCAGACACTTGATTACTAAAGCACACTTGGTGCACAGGAGGCACCATGCCTCTGCCCAAACAATGTTGCATATCCTGGGCCTCATGTCTGCAGCCATAGTGACTCTGTAACTAGCCAGACTTCATATGTGGATACTTCAGTGGACACTGAGTGTCAAATGGGATTAATTAACAGATGAGTTGGAGCAAATCATTCTCTCACATCTCCACTACGCTAAGCATTATGGTGGATGGATATGTAAGGGTGTTCCATTTCTTTATCAGCTCCTGTACAGATCCTCACCATGAATTCCTCAGGCTCCTGCTGCGGTACCCATCTCTGCTCTTACCACGTACAAGGACCACTGACCAAGATGGAGGCTAAGTTGCATATAAATGTCCTGGAGATGCAGGCCTGCCTTGTATTGCCTCTAGGCATTTCAGAATTATTTCTGCCCCATCCTCTGCCAAGTCAGATGTACAATGGCAGTATGATGCATTACGTCAACAAACAAGAGGACACTCATTCTTCTCTCTTATTAGAGAAGCAATGAGAATATGGTACTGGGCTGTGTCTCACGGCTCTCTTCTATTGGCCACATTTCCCAGAGAACGTCTTGGCAGAGAGGTTAAGCAGATCTCAGTCAGTGGTTCACAAGTGGGAACTGAAGACCTGAGTGGTAAATGACCTATTCGAAGATGGGGTCATCCAGAGCTGGAAATTGTGTCCCCACACAACACAAAACTGTTGTGTTTCTGCTTGCTTACCCAGGGCATGGAGTTTTTTTTTTTTTTTCTTTTTCTCCCACCTACGCCCCAACCGAGCTGCTTCTTCGAGACACCACTGGAGCCCATTCCTGACACCGTCTAGCCTGCTGTTTGGGTCCCTCCATCCTGCCGATTTCCCGCTGGTCGGGTGGGGCAATGACCACCCGCAGACGCGCCAGCAGTCTCTAGAAGCCCATCTCCTCAAAAAGAAGATGTCAGCGATGGAGAAGGAGTTGAAGAAGCCGGGCAGGCGCGACCTCCTGAGGGACACAAGAAGCGGACAAGGAAAGGCACCGGAGAAGGTCTTCTCCGCGACTCCAGCCGAGTCGCGCCAAGGTAACATCCCTCCGGGGATCGCCCGACGGCAGCCTCCAAGGCTTTGAGGAGGCGCCAGCCTGCCTGGCTGGTTTATGCTCGGAGCCCGCCGGCGCCTCCGGCCAAAGGAGGCTTCAGCCTCAGTACCGCCGCAGGCTTGCGGCTCACTGGTGCGGGTAATTCTCCTTAAGCCGGACGCCGGCTCCTCCGACAAACTGGCTGAGAAGGCCGCTAAGACGCCTGACCCTTCAGGGCAGCATCGCAGCCGCCCCCTCGACCGGCCTCTTCCTTCCTCTGCCCACCTCCGACGAGGGACCCCGAGTCGGATGCCGGCTCCTCCGACGCGCGCTGGGCCTCGAACCTACAGCAGACCCTGCTCCGCCTGTCGTCCCAGGTTCTCGCAGCCTTCGCTGGACGTCCGGGAGCCAGAGTCCCGCTGCCTGACCCCGGGATTTTCCTCCGTCCTCGGGCGAGTCTCGGATGCTGGTCCGCCATCTGATCCCCTTCTTTACAGCTGGATCTGACGCCGGCTCCCTGCGACGCCGGCTCCGAATCCGGCCCGCCGACGCTGCTCCGACGCCGGCGGGGATATTCCTCTCCTTCGGGCCTCCACCCCATGGGTCTATCTCGCCGATCCGCCTCGTGGAGTCTCCTACTGGGCTGTCTGTTCTGGCAGCTCCGCCGTACCTGGGTATCCGCCGCCTTATCCAACGCTGGTTTACCCGGGTCCTCAGTATCCTGCACGCAGTACCCGCGCCGACCGACGCGACGCCGCAATACCCAGCTCCGTATTCCCGCAGCCGGTTACGGATACTCCCCTACGGATTTCATCCGCACAACTATCCCTCCTCCTCCTCCACCCCCCTAGCCGCGTGGATCTCCAGGAGACTCTGGTATCTTGGTGGGCTGAGGCCAAGGCTCAGCTCACCAAGGAAGTCGAGAGCTGTCTTCACGGCACGGTGCCACCCCTGCTCCCATGCACTCCCCAGACGGCACACTCCTCTCCACCTCCGATTCCCGGCTCTGCCTCGGGATCCAGAGAGGGACAGGACACGCGTCCAGGGATCCCCTAAGGAACCCGTTTCCTCCCTAGACGAGCAAGGGAGTCTTTCTCTGCTTCAAATTCATCTTCTTCTTCTTCTCTCGACTCCTTGGATTCCTCCGATGGTTGTTCTGAGAAAGACGATGAGCCTCGCCTCCGTCCAAGCCCGGCCGAGGACTCCTCCAAGTCTCCTCCGAGGATCCTTCCTTCACGGAGTTGCTCAGGAAGATCCAGGAAGTCCACCAGTGGCGTTTCTTAGAACCAGATCCTCAGCGGGTTAAACTCGCCGAACATCTGGACTTGCCTCTTACAGCCCCTACTCTAGTGCCACCCTGGATTGAGCCTCATGCCCACCTTGTTTCCACCATTTGGAAACAACCGCCGGCTTTAGCCCACTTCCCTCGAAGTCCAACAGGCTATACCAGGTCCGGAGGGTGTAGACTTTTAGACTCTCACCCTGTGCAGACTCTCGGTTGTGATTAGCGCTGCTCACGGCCGGTCAGCACACCCAAACATTTGAGCTAGTCTCCCCGATAAGGAATCCCGCTTTCTTGATCAGTATGGAAGGAAGATCTATGCTTCTTCCACACTGGGATCAAGGCCCTAATTATGTAGTGCATATGGGGGATTACCAGAAGGCTGTCCTTGCCAGGCGAAATCCAAGATTGACTCCTTACCTGACGCCTAGGTCAAGCAGGAGTTAGCAGACCTGGTCCGCTCTGCTCGTGCTCGCCCGTCGTCACATTCTGAGGACGACCTATGATGCAGTGAACACGCAGGATGGAGCTCTGCGCTTGCTCGTAAGTCTTCAGCATCACGCATGGCTCCATGTGTCAGGTCTGGTCTCGGAGGTGCAGTCAGCAATCCAAGAAGCACCTTTCAGGGTTCTCTTGTTGTGGTGATGTCAAGGACATCATCACTGACTTGCAGGAGAAGGGACGCCCTTAAATCTGTTGATTCAATGTACCGTCCCATCCTCGGCAGCGCCGTCCTTGCAGACGCAGATGGCCTCAAGTGAAACCTCAGGGAAGGCGGGCCACAAACGCCGGGCCCCACAGCTGCCAGGCCCCCGCACCAAAAGCAGCGGTGCCCCAGCTGCGGCACTGCCCTCACACCACCTGACTCCTTCCTCTCCCACCGCCTCCAGACGCCCGGAGGAACCGGTAGGAGGAGAACTCCTCCACCTTCGGGTTGGGAGAGGATAACATCGGATTCATGGGTGCTTCAGATCATAGCAGAGGGCACTCCATAGAGTTTCTGCAGAAACCTCCACGCCATCCCCCTCTGAACTCCTCTTACTCAAGGGACCGCCATCCTTTGGTCAGGGAAGAAATTTCTGCCTCGCTCAGAGGCCATATAGAGCCTGTTCCTCCTCACCTTCACAGGACGGGTTACTATTCCCATTTCTTCCTTGTACCAAAGAAGATGGGAGATCTCAGACCCATTCTCGATCTCAGCTCTCTGAACCTTTATGTGGAATACAGGAGGTTCAGGATGCTCTCCTTCAAACCCTCTTGCCCCTGCTTCCGGCCGGGCAATGGCTTTGTGCACTGGATATGCAGAATCGCGCACCTGCACATCCCCACGCGCTTCAGGGGGACCACTACCAATTCCGGGCGCCCTTTGGTCTTTTCCTCGGCTCCCTAGTCTTTACTAAATGCTCATGGTGGTAGCGCCCACCTCCATTTTGGGAGTTCAGGTTTTTCCTTACCTGGACGACTGGCTCCTGGCGGTCCCATCCAGGCAGGAACTCCTGCATTTCTCTCCTCACCCAGCAGGTTTTCACTGGTCTGGGTATCACCATCAGCCATTCCAAGTCTCACCCAGACCCTTCCCAGAGACTCCAGTTCATCAGGGCAATCTCGATATGACAATGTGCAGGGCCTTCCTGCCTCCGGACAGGGGGCCTCCTCCAGTCCCATATTTCCCTTCTATCGGAATGCAAGAAGGTTCCAGCGAGGTCGGTGCTCCGCCTCCGGGGCTTATGGCGGCTGCCATCCCGACGGTTCCGCGTGCACGCCTCCACATGAGGATCTCTCGTGGACTCTCCGCCTCAGTGGATCAACTTGTAGACGACCCAGTTCATCTGGTACTGATCTCCTCACCAATGATAAGAGACTTGCAATGGTGGATGGTTCGAGAGAACCTATTCCGGGGTCCCTTTTTCATCCTCCCTCGCTCAGACTCTGACCACGGACGCTTCAGGCGGTTGGGAGCCCATCTGGGTCCTCACCAAACCCAGGGCTTATGGTCAAAATTGGAGCTAGCTCTCCATATCAATGTGCTCGAGCTTCGAGCAGTGCTGTATGCTCTCTAGGCCCTTCACCAATACATCCTTCCCGGACACCTAGCTGTCCAAACAGACAACATGTGAAGGTGTGGTACATCAGCAAGCAGGAGGGACTTGGTCCTACCAGCTGTGCAGGGAAGCGATGAGGGTTTGGGACTGGCAACTCTTCACAACCTTCACCTCACAGTGCTCCATGTTCCAGGAGTTTCACAATGTCCTGGCGGAGTGCTGAGTCGTTCTTCGGCTCTGCCACACGAGTGGGAACTGGACCAAAAGTTCTAAAAGCGTCTTCCAGACTTGGGGACTCCACAGATAGACCTGTTCGCCTCCTCCCAAAATGCAAAGCTTCCAATTTTTGCTCGCTGCCTCCAGAGCAAGGCGCTTTCTGGAGTGACGCTCTGTCTCTAAACTGGAAGGACAGATTCGTCTATGCTTTTCCCCAGTTCCACTGGTCCCTCGTAGGCTGCAGAAACTGGCATTGGAAGGAGCAAGAATGATTCTGATCGCTCCTTTCTGGCCCAGGCAAATTTGGTTCTGTCTTCTACAACAATACTCAGAGGTTCCTCCTCTTCCTCTGCCTTTATCTCAAGGATTGCTGACCCAGGATCAGGGTACCCTGGTCCATCCAGGACTCAAGTCTCTTCAACTTCATGCATGGCTCCTGCAGACCTAGCCCAATCTCGCTTTGGCGCCTCTCCCAAGGTGGCTGAGATTCTGGAGGAGGCTAGAAAACCCTCCACTAGGTCCACCTATGCCATGAAATGGAAAAGATTTTCCATCTGGGCTGCCTTCAGGAACGTGGAGCCTTTCTCCTGTCGTGTGGCCGTTCTGCTTGATTATTTGCATCATCTTTTCGACCTGGGTCTCAGCCACTCCTCTTGAAAGTCCACATGGCGGCTATTTCAGCCTACCATGTCCCTTTCGCTGATAAGCTTTTGCCCAACTGGAGGTATAAAGACCTTTCTCAGAGGGGTCCTTTATCTTAGACCCCTGTTCAGACTCCATCTCCCCTGGGACTTGAACGTTGTTCTTGAGAAACTTACCCTTCCTCCCTTTGAGCCTGCGGCTTCCACAGACTTGAAGTTCTTATCGTGAAGATGCTCTTCTTGGTGGCCATTACTTCTGCTCGAGAATTCCGAGCTCCAGGCCCTTATGTGCAAAATCCTTATCTGATCTTTCACAAAGAAAGAGTAGCTCTTCACACTAATCCTAAGTTTCTACCAAAGTGGTAGCGGAGTCTACCTTAAATCAGTCTGTTGAACTACCTGCTTTTTCATGCAGTATTCCAACCAAGGAGAATACTTGCTCCATACCATGGATATCCATAGGATTCTGAGATACTACAATCGATAGGACTGAAGGATCTCAGAAAGACTGATCAGTTGTTCGCTCTTTGCTCACAAAAGGGAAGGCAGTGCTGTCTCCAAGCAATGCCTGTCAAAGTGGTTGGCTCATTGCATCACTTTCTGTTATGACAGCATAACAAGACCTCATCGTCAAGTCAGAGGCCACTCTACTGAGGAGTGGCAGCCTCTATGGCTTGTTTCAAGAATGTGTCTGTGGTAGACATCTGTGCTGCCGCCACTTGGACTTCTGTCCATACATTTACTAAACATTACAGTTTGGACATTGCCTCTCGCGTAGAGCAGGCTTCGGTTAGCGGTCTTGCAGGGCCTCCTTTCATGAGGTTTGCAAGCTTTCTTACTACTTCTTGGAGTAATTCCTCCTCCTGGTGCCTTTTCCTATGTTCCAGACTGCTTGGGATTCTATCCTATTTGTTATTACCTACTGCAAGAGCCCTCTCGAGAAGTGAGATAGTACAGTTACGTAGAACTTTTACGTAACAGTAGATCTTCGAGGCTTGCACAGTGAATCACCTCTCCCGCCCTCCATCCCCAGGCTTTTTCAGCTCCTATTCCATTGAGGAAATATCTGCTTCTCCTCTCGTCCGGCCTTCCGGCCTGTGGCGGAAAAGAACTGGAAGAGGGCATCTGGGACCGCCTTTATACCGACGTCGTCTGACGCCGGGTCACCTGACGTGGGGCGGTCCCACAGGACCGTTAGCTAGAAATTTTTCCATGGGGTCCTGCCAACTCAGTCCTATTTGTTATTACCTACTGCAAGAGCCTCTCTCAAGATCTACTGTTACGGTAAGTTCTTACGTTACTGTACTTTTCTACTGAAGGTAGTATCAGAATTTATATTGAATCAAACAGTACACCTTCCTGTTCATTATCCTGAGCATGCCTACCAGGCTGAGATGCTGGTCCATACAACACTGAGATACTGTGTTACTTCCTCCAAGGACTACAGAAAGTCCTCTTAGCATTTTGTTTTATTTGCCCTGGGAAAGAGGGTGCGCCTGTATCAAAATAACACCTGCCCAAAGCGAATTTTATTCTGTTTTGTTACAGAAAGTATGGTAAGGAACTTCCGGTGCTGTCTGTGGTCACTCAACATGGGGTATGGCCACCTTGGTTGTCTTTCAGAAATGTTTCTGCTGCTGACATATGTGCTGCAGCCACATTTTATTTATTCATAAAATTTCTGATTACAGACACTTTTGAGCCATTGGCTCATGTACAAAGGTTCCACATCATGTACATCAAAATAGTGGACAGACAACAATGTAAAATTCCAAACATGTACAATGTTGGAAGCAATTAAAATTAGACAAATACATCAGACAGGAAATGATAGCAACCATATTAAATAACAGTTCTTGTCATTCAACAAAAAAGAAAACAATCATAACCAGATTCCAAAATTAGTGAGTTAAGGGAAGAGGAGGTGTTGTATAGAGGTGAACCTGTATGAGAGAGATAGATGATAGAGGATAGTGGGGTAACAAAAATTGATGGTAGTAGATGAGACACAAAAGTAGACATGGACTAAGGGAGGTGGATGATGAGGAACAGGCAGGATGGGGAAAAAGACCATGAGGTAGGGAGGATCATAAGTGAGGGATAATATAGGGAAGTAGGGCATGAGAGACAATATCGGAAGGGGCTTAGTACCAGGTGTAGATGATAGGGAAGTTCACCTATAAGGGAAAAATGTGATGGTATTGTTATTTAGTAGAAAATTGTTAAAGAAGAAAGGGAAAGGGGAAATTGTTTAACCAGGAAGGCACACTAAGCCAAAGCTTATTTCCAGGTGTGACCTGGGGCACAGGAAGTTAAGTGACTTGCTCAGGGTCACACAGTACGTAAGTGGGGGCTGTGGGATTCAAACCACGGTCTCCAGGTTTGCAGCTCAGAGCCCCAAACCACTGCACTATACTGCCTCCTAAAAGAAGGGCCTATACACTGGGAAAAGGGTATTGATGAAGGGGCCAGTGTATCTACAAGCAAGAATAACTGGGATGGCAGGTTGGGATGACTAGGATCCACAGTCACAGGTGCTACTAGATGCTAGAAGAGCACGAAGTTTCACTTTGAAAGATGCGAGTTTGGTATCATTCAGCAAGTCGCTATTAAGTGAGCTGAGCCAGAGCGGTGCTCGTATTAAAAAGAACCTTATCCTTGGGTGGTCCTACAGAATGGGACTTTGGGTTTGCCGGTTTGACCACCTAGTGTACCTGGCATGGTTCGCCATACAGAGGAGATTTCACACTCCTGGAGGAGTAAGCCCTGGTGAAAATTTCTTAGCAAGGAGACATATTTGGTATCGAATTCTACAGTGGGCACTGTTACTTTTGACTAAACATTACAGTCTTGGCATGGAGTCTTTTGTAGGCATGCTGGCTTTGGGCTTGCTGTACTTTAAAGCCTGCTGTCCAAACCACATATCGGACCGTGCTATCCTCCCAGGTTACGCTTGTACTGCTTGGAAGTCATTACAGAGGTGTGGCCTAATTGAGGAGATATCCTCGTTGAAGATGGAACAGTTATGTAAGAACTTATCGAAGAGTAGATTTTCAAGAGACTTTCCTCCATTAGGCCATTCTATATGCAAACACTCCTTCCCCTTTTAGTTTCTGAGGGTTACATCAGATGCTGTTCCTAAAGCCTACTCCATGCATCCTGCTTCCAGTCCCATGCCTCTCCTTGTCTGCCCGGTACTGGTCTAATCTCCTGGTTTCTCACAGTTAGAGAGCTAATTTCTGTCAGGAACTAAGGAGTGTTTGGGCTCACGTTACATACACGTCACGCTGCACATCATTGTGGGTGTGCCTCAGAGCGGTGCTCGGTATTAAAAGAACCTTATCCAGCAGCAAAGAGCTTCGCGTGGTCCCGACTCTGACGGCTTACAGTTCCAAAGGTGTTGTCTAATGGAGGAGATTCTCTCAAGGTCTACTGTTGAGATAAGTTCTTAATGTAACTAGTCTATTTTTCTTTGTTTTTATGTAAATTGGTAAGCTAACCTCAATTTTCCTGTATCTTGATGTTTAATGTACACTGCGTAGTCCTTGATCACCCTTTTTGTTTAGGTAGAAAAATCAGAATTCTTCTAAGAAGTGTTGACCTGCCAGAAATAAAAGTTGGATCTGTGGAGGAGTTCCAAGCGAATATCTAGCTATCATCATTTCAACGTGTGTAAAAGTGTTTTTCTGTCTTAATCATCTAGATGCTAAAGGGGCATTAATGGCTATACAGTTATATTTTTCACACTGACATGCACGTAACATCTATAGTATGACGCTTTTATATAAAAAAAAGTAACAGAAAATGATTAGTGAAAAAATGGTTCATATCAGGAAGATTGTTCTGAGTTTTGATATGGTGGAAGCTCTTGTCTCTTTAGTTTGACTTTTGATCTTAGTTTGTCTGTTCCCACCCACCGACTGTTGTGGTCACATTCTTGACCTAATTTATTTATTTATGGCATTATGGTAACCTGGTAATTCGCTTAGGACCAGAGGTCCCTTTTTCAGGGGTGACCGGAGTTAGTTACATTCATTAGACACAGGTACATAAGTCATGAAGAAGACAGAACAGATGCAGATAACACAGTAATGCATAAATTATGTATAGCTATACAGGAGCATTTAGTTATTTCAAGAGACCTCCACAATCTCCAATTTAATATGTTCATGTTGTGTTACAGTTCTGTTTGGATATTCCTACATCTGTTATATCCTTGTCCAGTTTTACATTGAATTTTTTATTGGCTGTCACTCTTAGGAATGGTCATTTGTGTTTTTAGAGCAATAAACCTGTCATTTTCAATCCCAGTAGGTTTTCACGTTTGCTTTTGGATAACTTAAGCCTCATGCTGGAAACAGTCGCAATTGATACTATTATTAGCAACACTAGCAGTTCAGGTGTTCACATGAGTGATAACCAACATTCAAATATTTTGCATGATCATGGCTTTACTGTCCTGCCAGTGTCCAGTGCACTATAAATTAGAAAAACTAAGGAACTACGATTTATAGTTATATGTAGTTACTTTGTTTTTACGATTATAAGGTCTTCTTGAGTACTTTCGGTGGGAGAACTTACGAAACTAAGCTGAGCAGTTCTATCAGACAAACGACCCAAGAAGACACTCGGTGGGTTGTATAGGCACTTCAGTGTCAAATTGTGATGTCTTGTCCATTTCTCAATGGATTTTCACAAAACCTTAAAAAGTGTAATCTGTAGACCAGAATCTCTGACTTGGCAAGTTGTCAGAAATTGGTAAAGGATTTATTTTTGCTAGAGAGGAACAAAAACATGAAATTCATCCATTGTTATTCTGTTATGAGTAGTTCACACCACTCGCTGCCGCTTTGGCAGATGCTTCAAAAGTACATCTACAAAAGTGTTGAAGTTAGCAATTGAAAAACTGGAGGAATTTAAAAGGTGACACATCTGATGAATGGTTTTAATGGAACCTTTTCCAAATTTGAAGTTGTAAATGGAAAGAAAAAGAAATTTGTGAAACTTTGTAGTTGACCTTAGATGTTTTGTAGGTGGTCTTAGTTTTTTATTTATTTATTTTCATATCTGCTAAAGTTCACCCAGGAAAGTAGCAGTTAAAGTTAGCAATAGAAAACTGAGGAATTTAACATTTGACAACTTCCGTGATCATGGGGTTATAATTAGCTTATTGTCGATAATTTAAAATACAGTTACAAATCAAAATAGAGTTACGAAGGTTTCACAGTTTGTCTTGGAAACAAGTTATGGGAAATAGCTGCAACACTTTCACAGAGGGACTTCGATTTTACTTATCTGAGAGGAAGCACATACAAAAGTGGCAAGTAAAGATCCAGGGTAATGTGCAGTAGAATGGGTCTGCTGCTGCATTTGCAAAGCATGCTATAGATGTGGTGCTTTATGTAAGTTTTTAAGAAAAGTAAGAAAATCATCAATCATAGTTGAAGCTTAAATACAAAAGTAAGGAATTGCAGCATTAGGGTTAAAAGTCCCACAAGCCATGGTGAGTCTGTGTCCTGGCATTCTTTGGGGTTTGAGCTGTCATGGCACAACATTGGTGTTTCCCAACTACACACCCAGTCTCCATGCATTGCTGTGTTAGCATTTTGACCACCTAGAGTTGATTCATATCCACACTTAGGCGATATCCTGGGTTGAAACAAGGAAGGCTGCCAGCTGTGACTGCCTTCGTTATAAAATATGCTGACTACAAAACAAAGACTGGCACTAGTCACCACATAGAATCTGTTCAAAACTGTTGTGCAAAAATTCACTTTTATTTCACATTTTAGTGTAACATTTTGAGTGAAACTAGTCTGGGTATACATGTAGTCTGGGCAGGTTTCTGTTTCATCATGGACTTGAGGTGCTGTACTTCAAACTCTGTTACTTTATTACAAAAATTGAATTTAAGAACTTTTATTTATTTATTGAAAAGTATCGGAATTACAATCCTTTGAGTCAGAGACTCTTACAAAGGCTTCACGTCAATGAGAAACAATACAAATACATAACATACATACAGTATAATATAACACAGGTGCACAATATAATGTGGGTACAGTCTTTAGATGTGGTAATACATTCAAAGTCAGGGTAGTGCATAAGCATTGAACGATATGTTGCAAGCAGGTTTGTTTCTGTGCTGCAGGTGAGCCCATAAGAGAAACTCCACTTGAAAACCTGGTGCCAGTTTTTGTTTGGTAGTGTCCACTGGGTGTAGCTCAGTCACTGGAACAATCTTCAAGCTTGACTCCTGCCACCACCTGGATGTTACCCTCCAGCTCTGTCCCACTTGGATGTTAGATCTTTCTTTCCGCTGGAGGGCACAGATCTGCTGTGTGAGAGTATTTAAAGTTTTTGTGGGTTTAATTTGCTATTTTTAATTAAAAGCTTTAGTTTCAACTGGTTGTGTTTGTTTGTTTTCTGATTACCGCCTCCATCGATGATTGCAAGACGGAATGTAATAATCTGGGGTTCACCTGTTGGGTTAGGTGCAGACAGACAGAGACAGGCAGTCTCCCTCGCTGGTTCTGATGGTAGCCTTATTAAAGGTTTCAGTCATATCCCCTATCCCTCCTCTTCTCCAGGGAGTACATGTTCAGCTCGCCTAATCTATCCTCGTAGGACTTTCCCTCCAATCCCTGGATCATCTTTGTTGCCCTATGTTGCACCCCTCCAACAATTTGATGTCTTTCTTCAGGAATGGGTGCCAGTACTGCACTCAGTACCCCAGATGAGGCCTGACCAGAGACCTGTATGGGAAGGATCACCCCTATTTATGGAGGAGATTCCCTCGCTATGCACCCTAGCATCCTGTTGGCTTTTGCTGCCACCTTCTTGCACAGAGCTGAGTTGTTCATGCTGCCTGTTATAAGCACCCCCAGATCCTTTTCCTCCTCAGTGCTTTCCAGCTTCACCCTCCCAGCTGATAGCTCCTCCCTTGGTTTCTAGCACCAGTGCAGTACCTAGCACTTCTTGGTGTTGAACCCCAGCTGCCATGTTTCCCGACCACTCCTGTAGTTTGGTCAGGTCCTCCTGCAGCCCCTTCTACCCTTCGATGTCATCTATCACAGCTCCCATCTTCGTTATTATCAGCAAACAGACTGATCTTGCTCTGGATCCCATGTGAGATATCAGCTATGGATATCCCAAACAGCACTGGTCCCAATACCAATCCCTGTGGCACCCCGCTTGTCACTTCCTTTGATGATGAGAGTTCCCCCACCACCACCACCCCTGCTGCCTTCCATTCAGACTGTTAACGATCCATTTGACCATCTTTGTTCCCACCCCTATGTATTCCAGCACTTCCAGCCTCCCATACGGCATGGAATCAAAGGCCTTGCTGAAGTCCAAATACAGACATCTGCCGCATGGCCCCTATCCAGCTCCCTGGTCACCCCTGTCGAATATTTCAGTTAGATTTGTCTGGCAGGATCTGCCTGAGACAAACCTGTGTTTATGACCGCCCTGAAGACCAGTGTCCTCCAAAAAGGTCAGCAGCCTCTCTTTTACGATTGTCTGTATGAGCTTCCCACAATTGATGTGAGGCTCACTGGTCTGTAGTTGCCTGGTTCATCCCTAGGGACACTTTTGTGAATGGGCACCACATGGGCCATCCTCTAGTCTTGTGGTATACATACTGTGTCCAGGGAGGTATTGAACAGGTCAAGCCAGTGGTCCTGCCAAGATCTCCAGTAGCTCTCTTGAGTATCCTAGGGTGAATACCATCTGGTTCTGGTGCCTTGTCTGCCCTTAGTGCCCTCAATCTTTTCAGAATCTCATCTCCGTAATCCCTACATCAGTCACCCTCCCCACTCTACCCCCGGGCTATCTGGCCCTCTTCTCCTTCTGTGAACAGAGAAGTATCTGTTTAATGCCTCTGCCTGATCCACCCCCTCTCCACCCACCTCCTCCTTCCTAAGCCTCACAATCTGGTCTTTGTTCTCCTTTCCCTAATGTAGAAGTCCTTTCTCCTTCCTTAATACCCTGTGCCGATCTCCGCTCTCTTGAAGCCTTGGCCACCTGACTAGCCTGGTAACCTCCCTGGACTTCTTCAGATACTGCACTTCTCCAACCCCTCCCAGTTTCTTGAGTTTTTGAAATGCCTTCTCTTGGCCCTCACCCTTCCATAACCTCCCAAGTCAACCAACTGAGCCTCTTTGCCTTCCCTTCTTACTCTGTGTCTTTGTACAAGTCCCAGTGGCCTCCATCAAACCTTTTTAATAATATCCCATTTTTGACTAGCATCCATGTCTGGTTGAATTCACACCAGATACTTACCCAAGATTTCCCTATCCTTTTAAAGTCAGACACCCTAGTCCCTGTACCCCCCGTCTCCCTACCCATATTGAGTGTGAACCACACTGAGTGGTGGTCCCTCCCAGCCAGAGGGTCCCTACCCCCAGATCTTTACAGCCTCCCATTTGAAAGTACCAGGTCCAGAGTCCTTCCAGTCTAGCAGGTCTTGTATCGGCTGCACCAGGAAGCTGTCCTGAAATGCTTCTAGAATGACCTGCCCTTGCACTCGTCGTGGTTGGAGTGCTCCAATCTACCCCAGGTAGGTTGAAGTCCCCGCCACTACTGTTTTCCTCTTGCTACAGACCCTTCTGATTTGCCCAGCTAGCTCCCTGTCCATGTCATCCCCTTGCAGTGGTGGTCTGTATACTACCCCCATCCTCAGCATCCTACCTTTTGAGTCGTGGAACTGCATCCATAGTCCCTCAGTTCTGCCTTCCTCCCACACCTCATCCCTTCCGACATAGATTGCCACCTTGGCTTTCCCTTCGCCCTATCCTTTCTGGAATATTCTATACCCTGGGATCATTATACCGCAGTCCTGGTACTGGGTGGCCCACGCCTGTGATGGCCGCAATGTCCACCCCTCCTCACTGCCAAGAGAGCCTGCAACTCAGCTGACTTGTTACCAGGATCCTGACATTCAACATGACCACCCTCCATCCCTGCTTTCTTTCCTTGCCTTCCCGGTTCCCCCATGCCCCTACCCCAAATCCTTCCCTGTTAACCTTGGGGCTCCTCTCTGGGCTCCCCTGCTCACCAACTGTCCACTGCCACCCTCCGCTTGAAACCCAACTTTGCTGCTATGTACTCCTCATCCCCTAAGCATAATACCCTTCCTCCCCGCTCAAGTGTAGCCTGTTCCCTGTGTATAGATCATCATCATCCCAGGTCCTGCCCAGCTCCCCACTAACCCATACCCCTTGACTCGACACCATTCCCTTAGCCATGTGTTGAAGTCTCTAATCCTCTCTTTCCTCACTGTACTCACACAAGACACTGGGAGCACCTCTGAGAAGGCCACCGATTTCCCCAGCTCTCACACAATCTTCCTAGTTCCTCTAACCTCTCCCCGCCACTTCCACTGTCTCCCCACCAGATTGTTCATATCCACATGCACCACAAGATGCAGTTTTTCATACCCCTCCTTACAAGACTTCAAAATTGACTGCCTCGCCTCTGCCTACCATTAACCCAGGTATGGACTGTACCCATATACGGCTGTCTTTCCCTTACTGCCCTTATCTTACCTCTTTTAGTATGGCATCCCCCAGCACCAGTTATCCCCCTCCGTCCTTTCTCATTCCTGCCCCCACCCTATTACCAAGGTACCTATCTCTAGAGTCCGCCACATTTGTAGCTCTCCTACCCCCCACTGCTCCCTCCCTCCCCCACCCCAGACCTGTCCCCCTCTCCCTCTCTGTTCCTTCACTATCTTCCACATCCCTCCCAACCTCCCTGGAGCCCCTCCCCCGCCTCTTCTTATCCTTCCCACCAACCTTGTTCCTTCTCCTTCCCTGCTCCTTAGACCATTCTTCTAGCTGTGCCCCCCACTGTCTCCTCCTCTGACCGACTGCTGTCCCTTGTGCATTCCCTCCTTTCCCCACCTCCTCCTTCAGTGTTGCCGGCACCACAAACCTATTTCCTGCCTCCACTGCCTTGCTGTGCGTCAGCTCTTCCTCGTGACTGTGGCCTTCCTACAGTTCCAGGTCTCCTGTTTGGTTTACTCCTGCACCCCTCCCCATCCCCTCTCTTGAACTCTGCAGGAGAGTGCTCCTATGAAGAACTCCAGGACTGAGTCCTGACTGCCTAAGTTCCTGTCGGTGGTTGTCACCGACAAAGTGGGTATTCCACACTCCAACTCTGAAAACTCTTCAATGGGTTCCTTGCAGATTCAGATGGATGTCAACTCTTGACAGCTGGTTTGTCCCTGATGACTTGACATCCTTGCATCTCTCTCCCAAGACATTTCTGTATCCCTTTATATTCCTTGAGGAAGTCCAGAAGCTGGAGTCTTACCCCTATAGACATCTTGGAGTAGGATTCTCACCTGAGATTGCACGCCCAGTTGCCGATGTGCCATCCTGGGTCCGCACTCAATATTTAGCAGCACCTAGCCTCATGCTGGGCTCCTACCTGTCAGATGGGCTTCAGATATGCAGTCCCTATTGGTAGCTGGCCTCTCTGGGTTCTGAGGGCTTTGTGGCCCATTCAGTCTTCTGTCAGCTGAAGGTGCAGGGCAATGTGGACAAGATGCTGGATAAGGAGTCCAGAAAGCAGGATTTCCATGGACGCAAGGTCTATGTGGTGGCCTCCCTTGAGAGCCATTAGGCCAGCTATGCAGCCTTGGTGATCTGTTTGTCGTAAACTGTTTAGGTGACCTGTTTCAGTCACAAGCTTTTAATAAGCTCACTAACATGATCCCTCTGCTGTCTGTGTTGAGCCAACATGAAGCCGTGGTGCTTCAGGATTTGGGACTGTTTGCTTTGGCATCAGTTGTAGGCAGTTTTGGACTCTGGTGCTTTCTCGGCCTGTGTGGTGGCGGCAGTGGTGTCTTTGTGTAGGAGGGCCTGGTTGCTCTTTTAACACATTCACCCTGAAACCCAGTACAAGCTGGTGAACTTGCCCTTTTGGGGATTAACCTGATCTTCCTGGACATAAAGTCTCCACCACTCATTCCACACTAATGGGATCTACAGCGGAGGTGCTAGTACCCAGCGGAGCAAACTTTTCAAGAGGTCTGGCACCACAGATGGCGCCGTGAGGAAGCAGCACCGCAAGCCCCCGGCTCTGCAGCAAAGACTGTCTCGAGTCAACCCTCCAGCCGCCCAGTTCCTTTTTTTCCCAGCCTGGAGTGCATTTCAGTGACTAAGTCGCTTGCCCACCAGGAGTCAAACTTCAAACTAGCAGCTTAGTATTCAGTTTTATTGTTTTGTAGTTTATCTTTATCTGTAGTTTTACTTATTGTAAGAAAGAAATCTTCAGCCCTCCATTGACCTGGAGTCGACCATGAGTGGTCAGATGATGGTAGGGTGTCTGTATATGAAAGCTGTTCAGTCAGCCGGGCTGGGTCCGTCCGGCCGCCCTCTCCAGAGGGGGTCTGACAACAGACGGTCCAGTACTCGGGGAGATGGGCAGTCCCCAAAAGCATAAAAGTAAACGGTCTCACTCACGGCACCATTTGGCCTAGAATTCTTCTCTGGCACACAAGTAAAAAAAAAAAGGCATCACTCGAGGTCGCCTTCTGTATGTCTGCTTGCCAGAGCGGTCAGTTATTGGGGCCAGACGCCGTCTCCACCTCTCGTCGGAGTCGCTGGTTTCTGTCTCCGGCCCGCCAACTTCAACACCGGAGCCCCTCCTGCCTATTGGAGGGGCTTCAATGAGCAGTTTCACCAGTGGGCTGCTCTTATGGAGCATTGGGCATGGAGGTTGATCCAGCTGCCTGATCCGTCACTCCGAGGCCTTTGGGCCATTCGGGTTCAGAGGGACAGGTAGGGCGGTTGGCCTTCCTAGTTGCACAGCGCCTTCTTCGGTGCCGTCGACTCCGCCCCAGGTGTTTTCCCCTCACAAGGCTGTGGCGCAGGGGTCCACACCGATCCCACTATCTCCTGCCAGTTTTCCTTCTTTTCTTCAAATCACAGTTTTCAGACCCTTGGGACACTCAGTGCTGTCCGCTGTGCTGGGGGCTCTGTTGACACCGTGTGCTGGGCCGTTTCCGATGGCTCCGACTTCCTTGTGCTCAGCGCCATTTTCTTCATCGGTACTGAGGCTTGGTGCGGCGTCCATCTGGCCTCAAGGGGTTTTCTACTCTGATTCTTTCCTCTTCTGCTTTTCCTCCTGATTTTCACTCCTTTCCCGTTCATACAGTCACTCCTGGACTGTCAGATGATTTTGAGCCTGACCCAGATCTTCGACTGGTTGATGATGTTGATGACACTGCCTTGGGAGCAGTCCTTCTGCAGAGCCTGTGGTCGAAGTCCTTTCCTTTAAGTCTCTGGTTAAAATTTAAATTCTACTGTTTCTCCAAACTACAGAAATCGATCCTGGGAAGCTTTTAAGACTCCACCTCCATGTTCTGGAGATCCCTATGGATTTAACTCCTCTGGTACAGCCCTTTTGAGACCTTCTTTCAGATGGTATGGAAGAAGCCTGCTCGTTCCTTCCATGGGAAAGTCCATAGATAGGAAGTATGCCCCTCCCAAAGATCACCCCATATTGGCCTCACAGGCCTGTACTGATCCAATTGTAGTCTTGGCTGAGAATGATAAGGCCGTCCTTCCTCAGGCATCTACAGCCTGGCCTATAAAGAATCTCACAAGATAGGCTCCTTAGGTAAGAGAGTCTTGCTGCCTCCACCCTGGGTATGCGTATTGCCAGCTACCAGGGCTATTTTCTCAATGTGAGTATGTTCTTTGGCATTTGCTCAAACAAATGGTAGAAGCTCTGCCCAATCGGAAGTTAATTCAGAGCTACTTCAGATCATAACCAGGGTATCGAGTCCAACAACCAACAGGTTAAAGCTGCAATGGACGCTTATATCGCTTCCCGAGCGGGCGGCTGGCATCTGCACCCGTCGCCACTCTGGCTATGTACTGGCTTCACGAATGATGCCCAGCAGCTGTCATGGCTTTTACCTTTTGATGGTATGTATCTGTTCGGGCCCCAGGTGGAGCAAGCTCTGAGGCCACACAGAAGACTGGGTCTGTCATTAAGATGGCTAGATCTGCACCCGCCCTTTGGGGGTGGAGGTGCCAACAAGTGTCAATTTCACAACCGTCAGTCCTTTCAGGGCAAAGGCAGAGGTGGTTTAAAAGAAACCACAACCCTCAACCACAAAGAAAATGCAGCAGAAGGACAAGTGCCCAAAGCGCCCAGTGCCACCTTCTGAGTTTCTGGCCCAGGTCCCACCTCAACTGTCCAAGGGGGACTCCTCCTCAGCGGTAGGAGGACGTCTGACTCAGTTCTACAACCAGTGGAAATACATAACATCAGACAAATGGGTCCTCCTGATAATGCGCGAAGGGTACTCACTCAGTCTTTCAGAAACCCCATCCGGATCATCCTCCCAAACGACAGCCCAGGCTGTCGACACTACAGTCAGACCTTCTTGCTTCCGAGGTACAAGGCCTTCTGAACAACAGGGCAGTAGAAGTAGATCTTCCTGGACATAAAGTCTCCACCACTCATTCACACAAATGGGATCTACACGGGCGCTAGGACCAGTGGGAG
The DNA here is from genome assembly GCA_016271365.2 of Neoceratodus forsteri. Lineage (NCBI taxonomy): Eukaryota > Metazoa > Chordata > Ceratodontiformes > Ceratodontidae > Neoceratodus > Neoceratodus forsteri. The sequence continues at coordinate 493,161,196 of CM028131.1, read as the reverse complement.
CAAACTTTTGCAGGAGGGCGGCGCCAGAGATGGAGCCGCGGGAGCGGCGCCGACGAGCCTCTGCTCATGCGGCAATGACTATCTCGGCCGACCCTCCAACCGCTTAGTTCCTTTTTCCCCTGCTGAGTGCGCTTCAGTGATGACGGCACTCGCCTGGCGAGTCAAACTTCAAACTAGCAGCATAGTTTTCAGTTTATTATTTTGTAGTATTTCTCGAATAAAGTACCGCTTCATAATTTATTCTTATTAAAGAAAGAAGTCTCAGCCTACATTGACAGAGTCAACCATAAGCGGGTCAGGTAACGGTAGGCAGACTTCATATGAAAGCTGTTCAGTCAGCCAGGCTGGGTCCAGTCTGCCGCCTTCTCCAGAGGGGTCTGACAAGCGACGTCCAGTGCCCGAGGGGAAGGCGGTCCCTCGGAAGCATTAAAGTAACGGTCGATTCTCGCACCGCTCGGCCTCGAGCTCTTCTTCGGCCCATAGGTCAAAAAGAGAAGGCATCACTGAGTCGCCTTCTGATATGTCTGCGTGACGGATTGGTCATTGGGGTCAGGTGCCAGTCTCCCATTTGGAGTCACCGGTTTCTGTTTCTGGTCACTGACCTCTTCGATATTGGAGCCCTTCCCGCCTTCTGGTAAGGCTTCTGATGAGCAGTTTCATCAGTGGGCCACTGTTATGGAGCAGTGGGCTCGGAGGTTGGTCCAGCTGCCTGGCCCAGTCACTCTGGGGCCCTCAGGCTCTTCAGGAGATGGGGCATGGCGATTGGCCTCCCTGGTGTCACGGCGCCTCTTAGGTGCCGTCGACTCCACGCTCAGATGTTTTCCCCCTCACATGGCTGGTGGCGCGGGGGGCCACACACGATGCCTCTATCTCCTGGTATTCTTCCTTCTTTCCCTCAAATCCAAATTTTCGGGGCCCTGGGTTGGTGTCAGCGCCCGGTGTTGGTAGGTCGCTCTGCGCCAGTTTCGGCGCTGATCGCCTGTTGGCTCTCATTGAGTTTCTCGCCATGTGGCCTTTTGGCGCCATATGCGGCCGGCGCAGTGTTCTTCGGGCGCCAGCCTGCTTTGTTGGTGGCTCCGGCACCATGTTCTTCTTCAGCCGGTGAGGCCGTTTCATCAGCTAATCTTCAGGGCTTCTCCTCTCGAATTCTTTTCCTTCCTCTTTTCCTGCTGATTTTCATCCCTTTCCTGTCCATGCAGTCTCTCCTGGACCGTCAGGAGATGATCTTTAGCCTGATCCAGATCTTAGACTGGGTGATGATGTGAAGGCGAGGACCTAATCCTGTTACAGAGCTTATGGTCGGGACCTGTCATTTAAGTCTGTGCTGAAAAATTTGAATTCCACTCTTTCTCCAGACTATGGACATCGATCCTGGGAAGCTTTTAAGACTCATACCTTCATGTTCGGACGCCCCTACGGATTTAACTCCCCGGTATAACCCTCCTTTGAGACGCTTTCTCAAATGGTATGGAATAATCCTGCTCTCATTCCTTCTGTGGCTAAGTCTATAAATAGGAAGTATGCTGCTTCCAAGGATCGACCTATTTTGTCCTCCCAAGCCTTCGGATCCTGTTGTAGTCTTGGCGGAGAATGATAAGATCGTCCTTCCTCAGACTACTACAGCTCGACCTATAAACAAAGAATCTCGTGAGATAGATACTTTAGGTAAGAGAGTCTTTGCTGCATCCACCTTGGGTATGCGATCTCCAGCTACCAGGGCTATTTCTCTCAATATGAGTATATTCTTTGGCATTCGCCAAACAAATGGTTGAAGCTTTACCGAGTCGGACACTAATTCAGAGCTTCTTCAAACCATAACCAGGGTATCGAGTCCAACAACCAGCAGGTTAAACAGCTATGGACACCTTCGATACTGCCTCCTGAGCGTCTGCCGGGCATTTGTACCTGCCACCATTCCTGGCTGCGCACTTCAGATTTCACGAATGATGCCCAGCAACAGGTCATGGCGTTGTCTTTCGATGGTGTGTACCTCTTCGGCCCTCAAGTAGAACAGGCTCTAGAGGCCACACAAAAGACTAGATCAGCCATTAAATTGTCTCGACCTCCTCCTGCCCCTCTCGAGATGGAGTTAGCAAACGCTAGTTTCATAACCGTCAGTCCTTTTGGGGCAAAGGCAGGGAGATTTTAAAAAACCAAGCCCTCAGGCTCAAAAGAAACACAACAGAAGGTGCAAGGACCCAAAGCGCCCAGGCCGCTTCTGAATTGCTGGGCCAAGTCCCACCTCAGCTGCCCAAGGGGACTCTCTTCAGCAGTGGGAGGTCGCCTGACTCAATTCTACAACCGTGGAAGTCCATAACATCAGACAAATGGGTTCTCGGATAATTCGTGAGGGTATTCCTCAATCTTTCAGATACCCTCCGGATCGTCCCCAAATGACAGCCCAGGCTGTCAGTACTTCAGTCAGAACTTCTCTCCTCCGAGATACAAGGCCTTCTGAACAGGGCAGTGGAAGTAGTTCCGCTGGATCAATGGAACACAGGGTTCTATTCCCATTACTTTCTGGTTCCAAAGAAAACCGGGGCATGCGCCTCATTTTGGACCTCAGAAAATTAAACAAATTTCTTCCCAAAGAGAAATTCAAATGATATCGCTGGGAACCCTGTTACCTTTGCTTCATCAACATGACTGGTTAGTCTCCTGGACATGCAGGATGCTTACCAACATATTCGTTTTCACCCAAGGCACCACAAATACCTAAGGTTCATGGCTTTGGGCCAGCATTATCAGTTCAGAGTCCTGCCCTTTGGGCTGTCCTCAGCCCTGTGTTTTTACAAAGTGTTGTGCAATACTGCAGCACATCTCAGAAAAATCGGAATACAAGTGTTCCCATATCTGGACAACTGGCTGCTAGCAAGCCTTCCAGGCAAGGAACCTCGACGCTGTTGCCATGGCCTCAGACTTTCTCACATCCATGGGAGTCCTGTGAATCTCAAGAAATCACAGCTGCAGCCCTCCCAGAGGCTCCTTTTCATCGGAACTCTTCTGGACACCTCCCTGTCAAAGCTTTTTACCAGAGGACAGAAGGAGCAATATCCTGCAGATGGCCAGATACATCAAAGAGAATAGCTCAGTTCGAGCTATCTCGATGCAGCGGATGCTAGGTCTCATGGCATCCTTGGTATTCACTGTACCCCTAGCACGCTGCACATGAGAACCTCTCAACGGATGCTCAGGTACTCAGTGGTCCCCAATCACTCACCCTCAGTCCTTTTTCATCAAGGTGACTGAACCTCTGAAGAAGTCACTCACCTGGTGGTCGCAAGAGACAATCTTCTGGAAGGGTATCCTTTGCTCCTCTCGATCATCAGATTTCCATTACCACAGACACGTCCCTGATGGGGTGGGAGCTCACTGTCAGACTCTCCACACTCAAGGTACATGGGCTCAGGAGGAGTTCCAGCTTCACATAAATGTCCTAGAAATGAGGGGTCGCCTTTATGCAGTCCGGGCTTTGAAGGACATTCTGTGTCACAAGAACATTCTCCTTCAAATGGACAACAAAGCAGTGATGTATTACATCAACGAGCAGGGCAGTCCTCACTCTTACCCTTATGCAGGGAAGCTGGGAGTGTGGGAGTGGTGCTTGGAGCACAAGGCTCTAATTCAGGCTGTCTACCTGCCAGGAGTGCAGAACCAACTGGCAGACCGTCTCAGCAGAACAGTGACAGATCCTCACGAATGGTCTCGACTCAACTGTAGTTCAGTCACTATTCGCAGAGTGGGAATCTCCAGACCTGGACCTTTTGCATCCCTACCAACACAAAACTGCCTCTCTTCTGCTCCAGAAATCCAGGGCCTGGCATTTTCTGTCAGGATGCGTTCAGGCTTCAGTGGACAAAACACTTTCTATATGCCTTTCCGCCTCTTCCTCTAATTCAGAGGGTACTTCTCAAGTTCAAATCCAGGGGACAAAATGATCCTCATTGCTCCCTTCTGGCCTCAACAAATATGGTTTCCATTACTCAACAGTATGTCGAAAACCCTCAGAAAGCACTTCCTTCAGAGCGAACCTACTGACTCAGGGATCTGTGGTCCATCCCAATCTGAGATCGTTTCACCTTCACGCTTGGCTCCTGAAGAGATAGAAGTGAACAGGTTCAATGTCTCTCGAGAGTTTCAGATATTCTTCTGGCTATGCGCAATACAGCCATTAGGGAAACTACACAGCCAAATGGAAACGTTTCCGCTGTGGTGTGCAAAATCATCTTTGAATCCTTTTTCTGCCCGCCAACAAAGTTATAGAGTATCTCTTAGACCTCTCAAATTCGGTCTCCAATACTCTACAGTCTAGGTTCACCTTTGTGCCATTTCAGCTTATCATGAGCCAGTGCTTTCCTTGTCACTGGCTCAGTTACCGTGGTTAAGAGGTTCTTTAAAGGAATTCTGCATACCAGGCCTCCTATCAGACATCCAGTCACAGCCTGGGACATTAATCTTGTGCTAGACATGCTCACTCGAAAATATTTCAAGCCTCTAGCTACCTGTGAGTTGAAAGTTCTTACTTGGAGGACGGCCTTCCTGGTGGCCATCACCTCAGCCCGCAGGGTCTCTGAGATCGTGCATTGGTCACAGAACTTCCAGATACTGTGTTCTCATAAAGACAGAGTAGTTCTTAGGACCATCCTAAGTTTTCTCCCTAAGGTTGTCTCAGAATTCCATCTAAACCAACCTTCGGTCCTTCCTACTTACTTTGCGAACTTCCAAAATGAAGGGGAGTGTCTCTTCATTCTTTTGTCGTCAAAAGGGCTTTGCATTTCTATTTAGATAGAACAAAAGAATTTGGCAAAGCTCAACAACTGTTTCCTTCAGCGAGACCTGGCTGGGTCAACCTGTCGCTATCAGATTCATTTCAGCATGGCTGGTGGCATGCCTTCACCACTGTTATTCCATGGTGCAGGTTGTTGGAAGGTTGAGTGCACGCTTCACTCTACCAGAGTGGTCGCGCATCCTGGCGGAAATCTGCAATGTGCCCGCTGCAGATATTTGCAATGCGGCTACCTGGAGCTCAGTGCATACTTTGTCAAACACTATGCCCTGGATGTCCATGCCAGACGACATATTTCGTTGGCAGAACCATCATAATGGACTTCTGTCCTAAATTTGTGAGCTCTTGGTCTCTCCTGCGCCCTCTCAGGGGATTATTAGCTCGGTACTCTCCCATTAGTGTGAATGAGTGGTGGAGACTTTATGTCCAGGAAGATATGGAAATTACATACCTGTCGTAATGCTTGATCTTTTGGACGAAGTCTCCACCACTCATTCACTTCACCCACCATCCCGAGCTCACCTCTGTTGTTGGTCTTCACTCCCTCAATCTTTAGGCTATGAAGACATCTTTCTTGACCCTAATTATACGGGTCTTCCGGACTATCTTATGTCCATTTTTGGTTAGGCTATCCTTCTAGGTTAGTTCGCTGCACCTCCTCAGAAAAAAAGGTACTGAGGCGGTTGGAGAGTCGACGCCTGAGATAGTCACTGCCGCATGAGCAGAGGCTCGTGGGCGCCTCCTCGCAGCTCCATCTGTGGCCGGCCCTCCTGCAAAAAGTTTGTTCCGCTGGGTCCTAGCGCCCAGCGAGATCCCGTTAGTGTGAGTGAGTGGTGGAGACTTTTGTCCAAGAAGATCAAGAATTATGGTAGGTACGTAATTTCTATTTCCGCTGGATCAATGAAACACAGGTTTCTACTCCCATTATTTCCTGGTCTCAAAGAAAACTGGTGGCATGCGCCCTATTCTGGATCTTAGAAAGTTAAACAAGTTCCTTCACAAGGAAAAGTATCAAGATGATATCACTAGGTACCCTGCTACCTTTGCTTCATCAACACAATTGGCTAGCCTCCTTGGACATGCAGGATGCCTACCAACACATCCCTATACACCCAAAGCACCATAGATACCTAAGGTTCTTGGAGTTGGGTCAGCACTATCGGTTCAGAGTCCCTGCCCTTTGGGCTATTCTCGTGCCTCAAGTTTTTACAAAGTGTTGTGCAGTTCTTGCAGCGCATCTCAGGAACATCGGAATACAAGTGTTCCCAAATCTAGATGACTGGCTCTAGCAAGTCCCTCCAGACAAGGAACTCTGGACGCTGTAGCCAGAGCCTCAGACTTCCTCACGCCATGGGAGTCCTACAATCTCAACAAGTCGCAGTTAAAGCCCTCCCAGAAGCTCCTCTTTATAGGAACTGTTCTGGACACCTCCCATGTGAGGCTTTTCTCCCAGAGGACAGAAGGAGCGATATCTTATAGATGGCCCGATACATCAAAGAAAACAGCTCAGTTTGAGCTATTCTCGATGCAACGGATGCTGGGTCTCATGGCATCCTCGGTGTTCACTGTACCCTTAGCACATCTCCACATGAGAACCTCTCAGTGGATGCCCAGTACTCAGTGGTCCCCAACCACTCACCCGCAGTCCTTTCTCATCAAGGTGACAGAACCTCTGAAGAGATCACTCGCCTCGTGGTGCTGGGAGGACAACCTTCTGGAAGGATATCCTTTGCTCATCTGGAGCATCAGATCTCCATTACCACGGACGCGTCCCTGATGGGGTGGGAGCTCATTGCCTGAATTCCACGCCAAGGTATGGACTCAGGATGAGTCCCAGCTTCACATAAACATCCTGGAAATGAGAGCTGTCCTGTATGCAGTCTGAGCCTTGAAGGACATACTCTGTCACAAGAACATTCTCCTTCAAATGGACAACAAGACAGTGATGTATTACATCAACAAGCAGGGCTGTGCACTCTTACCCATTGTGCAGGGAAGCTATGAGAGTGTGGGAATGGTGCCTGAAGCACAAGGCTCTAATCCACGTGGTTTACCTGCCAGGAGTACCAAACGAGCTGGCACAGTCTCAGCAGAATGGAGACAGATCCTCATGAGTGGTCTCTCGACTTAACCATCGTTCAGTCACTCTTCAAAGAATGGGGAACTCCAGCCCTGGACCTTTTGCGTCCCCACTCAATGCAAAACTGCCTCTTTTCTGCTCCAGAAATCCAGGACCTGGCATTTTCTGTCAGGATGCGTTCAGTCTGTGGTGGACCAGACGCTTTCACGCCTTTCCTCCTCTTCCGTAATTCAGAGGGTACTTCTCAAATTTGCGTCTCAGGGCAGAATGATTCTCATTGCCCCCTTCTGGCCTCTGCAGATATGGTCTCGCTGCTCAGCAGTCTGTCGGAAACCCTTCTGAAGACGCTACCCTTCAGACGAACTTTCTGACCCAGGGTCCCGTGGTCCATCCCAGTCTGAGGTCGCTTCACCTTCAGCTCCTGAAGAGATAGAGGAGTAGGTTCAGTGTTTCTTGTAGGGTTTCAGATATTCTTTTGGCTGCGCACAAGCCAGCCGCTAGAAAAACCTACACAGCCAAATGGAAGTGTTTCTCTATCTTGTGTCAAAATCCTCTTGGAACCCTTTTTCCGCCCACCGAATAAAGTCATGGAGTACTTTTTAGACCTCTCAACCACAGGTCTGCAGTACTCCACAGTCGAAGTTCATCTTTGTGCCATTTCGCATATCGTGAGCCGCACTTTCCATGTTACTGGCTCAGTTACCTGTAATTAAAAGGTTTCTTAGGGGTATTCTGCATACTAGACCTCTATCAGACGTCCAGTTGCAGCCTGGGACATTAACCTTGTGCTAGACATGCTCAGTCGTAAACCTTTCAACCTCTAGCTACTTGCGACTTGAGATTCCTCACTTGGAAAACAGCCTTCCTGGTGGCCATCAGCCCGACCGTAGAGTTTCTGAAATACATGCATTGGTCACAGACCCCCCTTCCGCACACTGTATTTCACAAGGATAAAGTAGTTCTTAGGACTCATCCTAAGTTTCTCCCTAAGGTTGTCTCAGAATTCCATCTAAACCAACCTTTAGTCCTTCCTACCTACTTTTGAATTTCCGGAATGAAGGGACCGTACTTTCATTCACTGGATGCTAAGAGAGCACTGCATTCTATCTAGATAGAACAAAAGAAATTTGCAAGGCTCAACAACTGTTTGTTTCCTTCAGTGAGATCCGCTGGGTCAACCTGTCACTATTAGATGCATTTCCATGGCGTGGCTGGTGGCATGCCTTCGCCAGTGCTATTCTATGGCACAGGTCAAGCTGGAAGGCAGAGTATCGCTCACTCTAACAGAGCAGTCACGGCATCTCTGGCGAAATCCAAAGTGCCCATTACAGATATTTGCAATGTGGCTTCTTGGAGCTCAGTGCATACTGCTAAGCAGTACGCCTTTGGATGTCCATGCCAGACAACATCTGTCATTTGGCAGGATCATTCTTAACGGACTTCTGTCCTAAGTATGTGAGCTCTTATCTCCTGCCACCCGTCTCGGGAATTATTAGCTCGGTACTTCCTAGATCAGTGTGAATGAGTGATGGAGACTTAATATCCAGGAAGATATGGAAATTACGCACCTGCCATAATTCTTGATCTTCTAGGACGGAGTCTCCGCCACTCATTCACATGCCCACCCACCATCCCCGAGCTCACTTCTCTGTTTTTGGTCTTCACTTCCTCATTGGCTGGGCTGTGAAGACTTTATTTTTGACCCTTCTACATGGGTCATTCAGACTATCTTATGTCCAATTGTTAGGTTAGTCCTTCTAGGTTAGTTATGCTGCACCTCCTTGGAAAAAGGTACTGAGGCGGTTGGAGGGTCGACAATCGAGATAGTCTTTACAGCACGAGCCAGGGCTTATGGTGCCACTTTCCTCACGGCGCCATCTCTGGCACCAGCCCTCTTAAAAGTTTCTCCCGCTGGGTCCTAGCGCCTCTGGCGAGATCCCATTTGTGTGAATGAGTGGTGGAGACCCCATCAAGAAGTGTCAAGAATTACTGTAGGTACGTAATTTCCATTTTTGCCCTGGGATGGAAAACCACCTCACCTGCATTGAGAAGTCCAGTGTCACCTTAGACTCAGTGTTATAGTCCCAGCAGTCTAAACAACAACTGCTTTAGCCCAAGAAGGGTTTCTTTCAGCGTGCCTTTTATGGCTCTGGATACCAGCAGCAGTTCCAACACTACCACCCAGCTCAACTGAACAAGTCCAGAGATCAGAGGCAGAAAAGGGGGCAGTGGTGCATCCAGTGGCTCATCCTCCAAACCCCCCAAAGGGTAAAATGTGATGGGCTGCGGTGAGACATTCAGCTGCATGCACAGTCCATGCTGGAACTTCTGGTCAGGGAGTCATCTATTCCACTTCCTTCCACAATGGTCTGCCTTAACATCAAACAGGTGAGTTCTGAAGGATCTTCCAGGAATCTGTATTCACCATTGATTCACACTAATGGATTCTGAGCCAGAGGCGCCAGGACCCTGCTTGAGCCAGAACTTTTCAGGAGGGCTTGAGCTGAAGCTAACTACATCACATGCATGTGCAGCATCACGAGGGAGCTCATGGCAGGTTTTTTTTTTTTTTTTGTGTCAGGCCCCCCATGCCCAGATTCTGCCCCCGGGCCCTCCCCATGGTCCTTGGTATCGTTATCTCCCGGGTTTACCCCTCAAGGGGGCCAAGGGAGAGGACTCGGCAGACACTTTGGCAGTGGGGACTGCCTGGTGGAACTGGGCATGATGCTCAGGGTCTGGAACTTTGTAATTTGTGGCAGTACCTGGGGGTAGGGACGTGCAGGACGTCAGGCGTGCCCCCCCATGAGTAATGGCACTGACACCAGTGGGTCCCCAGCCTCCGCCAGAGGTCTGCGGTGTGTCGGACACTCTCCCCCCCCAAGAGGAGAGCAGTCTCTAGGACGCCAGTCCTTCTTCCCTGGTCGGCCCTCCAGTGTCCTCGCACAGGCTTACCTCAGCAGCAGCGCCAGCCACTTGAGTTACTTTTTTCCCACCGCTGAGTGTGCTTCAGTTTCAACGCTTTCTCACCCTCTAGGAGTCAGAACATCGTGTCTATATGATAACAGTGTTCAGTTTTTTGTTTTTCTTTTTCCATATTCTGTTTTATCTCCTGGTTCTCCCCAGCAGCCCCCTTCTGACTGACCACCAGCTCTGTCACCCAGCTCCTCTGGGGCTTAACTTCACCGTTGTCCTCTGCCACAGGACTGGGGTTGTGCCCAGCCACAGTGCAGGGCCTGCAGAGGGTCAGTCTTCATCCTGCTGCCTGGGGTGGTTTTCTCCTAATTTTGACCCTGAACTCATGGACATGCAATGGGCAAGATGTCCAAGCTCTGCTTCCCCAGAGATGGCCTCGGCATCCTGAACATGGGACCCTTTCTCTGTGTGGTGGCATCACATGCCACCCAGCACACACACTAACCCCTCCCGAGGAAGGCAGAGCTGTGCTAGGACGCTTGATCAGTCCTCTCCCCGCTGGCCCCGAGCAACCTGAGTCCATTCCTGACCCTGGGTCACCGGCATGGCAGGAGGTAAGGCTCCCCGCCTCGGATCCCTCCATGCCACTGGGCTGAACAGTGTTCAGTTTAGTAGTTGAAGCTAGTGTAACCCCCTGCCAAATGGGGTTCCCAAAAGACTTCCAGGAGCTTGCTTGAATGCTCCAAGCCTGAATGGTGTTTGGCCTTTAAGCCATTTATCAGTGAGTGTTTTTAGAACCTCTGGTACTGTCTCTTTAAGAGCTGTCTGCTTGCAGACATAATTAGTTTGTATGGGGACTGTGTGTTTCTTTGATTGAGTACCACTCAAGCTGCTGCAATTCACTCCATTTTTGCAGTCACTAGGAGTGCAAAGGAACCTATCTGAAAGATGTAACTGTTTGCCAGAAACCATTTAGAGTGATAATGAAATTACAGTTTGTCTAACCTGCTTTCTTTTGCAGTCAGAACAGTGCTCCCTAGTTCCCCATTCTGGTTTTGAACTGCTGAACTGGACCAATCAGTGTGGGTAAGCTAGCTCTAAAATGGTGCCTTGGACGAATCAGAACTTGGACTCATAATCTGAGCCAGCCACAAGAGAGATTGTATGGGCAGTGACTCTGGAGATGTAGTTTAGACTTCAGTGCCTTTTTGGACCAAAGCAGCAGTCTATTGTGAGTGACAGCCAATCCAGTCAAGAACTGGGAGGAACTCAAAGGAAGTGCCTGGTTTTGTCGGTTGGAGTTTCAGTTGAGCTTTGGCAGTGAAGAAGGAAGGAGCCCTGTGCTTTTCAGTGTGCAGTTTTAGTCAAAACGTGTGTAAGGCCCAGTTCCGGTCTGCAGCTTGTGTAACTGCTTGTTAGACTGAATCCGTCCTGTGAAGAGAATCAAAGGATATCTGAAGTAGAAACCAGGCTCACCCTGTAGAAGACTGGAGGAATTGCGGAATTGCACTCGGTCTGTCAGGAACTGAATCTGCTGTGTGTTCTCCCGGTATTGTGCAGTAATTGCGATCGGGATACAGATGCAGCCTGCCTGGTATAGTGCTTTCTTTACCATATAAATGTGTGAGGAGTCTCTTAGAGCTCAGGAGTAGCCCTGCTGACATTGAAGGACCCTATCTTATTTGGAGGTCGTGAGTACTAATTCAGGTCGCTCCTGTTGAATTGCCACATTAAATCCAAATGGAATTACTGTACTGCTGACTGTTTAATTTTCCTTTTCTCTGTGTGAAAGGGCCCTACCAGCTGCCACGGTTTGGACTAGCCACTAGGGCTTGGGTACCCAGGGACAGTAACTGATAGGGATAGGCCTGTGCACAGAGCCATAAGTAGATTATTAGAGTGATAAGCTAATTAACCTGATTTCCCCTGTCCTTGTTATATCCCTAAATAAATCAGAGCTGCTTGTTTCAGCAAAGTTATACTGCCTGAGGATTTGTCTATGTTAAAGTACTGTACTGTGATTGTTGCACTGTATCTCATTTCACAGGAGGTCCCAGTGCGGAACCAGTCCTGGGGTAAGTGTATACTGTGAAGGTAATTTGATATATTGTGTGGGCCACTAGTGGGAAGAAAGGGGTTGTAGCACCCAGAGGGCTGTGACCAAGTTAGTTTAACTATTGCAACCCTGACCTCTGGGTGGAGGCACCGCCATTGGATCCAGGCCCCTCAACCTGTTAGTGGCAAATCAGGCAGGGTAGTAGCCCCTGGGATAGCTCATCTAGGGTTACACTAGAGTTTGTAAAAATTTTTTTTTCCTGCATCCGCTTAGTTTATTAAAAAATGTTCTTCACCCCTCAATCCTGTTGAGTCAATGGTCAGTGACCCTGGATGGTGACAGTAGAGTCTCCTCAGACAAGCTGCTTCAGCAAAGGGCCATGTCCAGTGGAGGGTTCTGACAACAGGTGGTCCTGTGTTTGGGATGGAGGACAGTCTTCACATAAATGCAGAAAGAAGCAGGCCTGATCCAGGTTGGGGTCGCTGCACCATTGACTCGAGTTGTTCTTCCCATAGGAAGGGAAGAAATGGTACTGCATGAGGTCACCCTCTGTGAGGTCTGCTGCAAGGTCTTCAGTGTCTCCATAGCACAGTGCCTTCACCAGCACCATTGGTGTTACCAATGACTTCTGCTTGTGGGAGGTTGAGATCTTGGGCCCAGAGTCCTCCCTATCATCCTGCAGGGACTGTGGTGGGCAGTTCCACCACTGAGCAGCTCTTAAGCAGCAGTGAGTGCTGCCTCTGACTAATTTGCCTCTGCCTCGGAGCCAGCCCCAGGCCCCATGGGGATGGGGGCCATGGGGTCGCTGTCTGGGCCTTCAAGTCGGGTAGGGTATTTAGCTCTGCCAACAGTCCCAGAACCTTTGCAGTGACCAGGCTGCTGATTCCTGCCCCACTGGCTGCTCACCCCCAATTCAATGCTTTGGGACTGACCTTGGTACCTTTGTCCATGCCTTTGGAGCCAGCTGGATTGTAGGCACCATGGTCAGCGCCAGGCTCAAGCGCTTCAGGGTCTGGTCCTCGCCTTCTCCAGCACTGTCCTCGGTGCCAAGAAACCTCCCAGCGCCACATTCGCTCATGGTCACACTGCCAGCACCTCTGTTTTGGGGGCGGTGTCATTGTGTTGCCCACAGCTTGGTCTCGATTGGTGATTCTGTGATCCACCCCATTCCAAATCCCCTCCCAGGTGGGAGACAAGTCTGACCCCAAACTCATTATTTCTGAGTGCAGTGATGGCGACTCTTTCTGTAGCCTTTACACTTTGGACCCGGATCCCTCCTGTTCCTCAGGAGGATTTGTTGTTTCAGGCTGTCCTCCGAATATGTACTGCACTTGCTTTGAGCCTTCATCTGTTGACCCTCAGAGATGTCTCCATTTGGAGTGGTTGAATGTTTCCACCATGCCATTAAACCTTATTCCACCTATTTGAAACTCTTTGGCTGCGGTATGGAATAGGCCTAATTCTGTTCCTTCTGTCTGCAGGCAGATAGATTACAAGTGTACTGTTCTAAAGACAGACCCATTTATGGTTATCAGCCTGTTGTGACAAAATTGTCAACCTAGCTAAGAATGACAAGGCTGTTCTCCTCTAAGAGGTCACTGTACCCCACTAACAGGTAGTTGTGCAAGATGGACACTATGGGCAAGCAGACGCTTGCTGCAGCTACCCTCAGCATGAAAATTGCCAGCTACCAAGAGCATTTTTCTAAGCATAAGTACGCCCATGGACCTGTCTTAAGTCCCTCACTGAATCTTTTCAGGATTCAGATGCTGGACAAAAGATCCTGCAAACTATCACATATAGCACCGAGTCTAACAGTCACCAGCTCAAGGTGGCCATGGATGCCTTTGACACTGCCTCTCACTGGGCTCTAGCAGCCATTTGTTTGAGAAGACCTCCTGGCTTTGAACTTGGCTTTTACCTGGATGTCCAGCAGCAGGTTGCGAATGTTCCTTTGATGGCACATACCTGTTTGGGCAGCAGGTGGAGTAGTCTCTTGAAGCCTCTCAGAAAACTAGGACAGCCATTAAGTCTTCCATATCTATTTTGGAAGTCTTCCTTGTGCAGTAGTTAACCGTGGGTGGTAAGGCACAGATACCCTCTCTCCTGGGTTGCCCAGTTATTGGCCAGTTGGCCACTTTGTTACGGAATACAAGTTCCACCCTATTATTATTGTCATACCCAATTATTATTTTTAATATATAAAGTTGTACTTTTACTGGTGTAACCCCAGATGGCGCTATCCAGGCTACTACCCTGCCTGATTTGCCACTAACAGGTTGAGGGGCCTGGATCCAATGGCGGTGCCTCCACCCAGAGGTCAGGGTTTGCAATAGTTAAACTTACTTGGTCACAGCCTCTGGGACACTGCAACTCTCTTTCTTCCCACTAGTGGCCCACATAATATGCAGGAATTATCTTCACAGTATACACTTACCCCAAGGCTGGTTCAGGCACCGGGACATCCTGTAAAATAAGATACAGTGCAACAATCACAGTACAGTACTTTAACATAGACAAATACCTCAGGCAGTATAACTTTGTTGAAACAAACAGCTCTGATTTATTTAGGGATATAAACAAGGACAGGGGAAATCAGGTTAATTAGCTTATCACTTTACTATCTACCTATGGCTCTGTGCACAGGCCTATCCCCTACCAGTTACTGTCCCTGGGTACCCAAGCCCTAGTGGCTAGTCCAAACCGTGGAGCTGGTAGGGCCCTTCACACAGAGAAAAGGAGAATTAAACAGTCAGCAGTACAGTAATTCCATTTGGATTTAATGTGGCAATTCAACAGGAGCAACCCTGAATTAGTACTCACGACCTCCAAATAAGATAGGGTCCTTCAATGTCAGCAGGGCTCACTTGAGGTACACAAACCTCTCACACATCCATATAAAAGAAAGTACTATACCAGGCAGGCTGCATCTGTATCCCGATCGCAATTACTGCACAATACCCGGAGAACACACAGCAGATTCAGTTCCTGACAGACCGAGTGCAATTTTCAGCAATTCTTCCAGTCTTCTACAGGGTGAGCCTGGTTTCTACTCTTCAGAGATCCTTTGATTCTTTCACAGGACGGATTCAGTCCTAACAAGCAGTTACATGCTGTAGACTTAAACTCTGGGCTCACACGTTTTTGACTGGAAACTGCACTGAAGGAGCACAGGGTTTCTTTCCTTCACTTTTCAGATCTCAAACTGAAACTCCCAACAGACAAAAACCGGGCACTTCCTTTGAGTTCCTCCCAGTTCTTGACTGGATTGGCTGTCACCACAATAGACTGCTGCTGTTGGTCCAAAAGGCATCAAGTCTAAACTACATCTCCCAGAGTCACTGCCCATACAATCCTCTTTGTGGCTGGCTCAGATTATGAGTCCCAAGTTCTGATTCGCCCAAGGCATCATTTTAGAGCTAGTTTACCCCACACTGATTGGTCCAGTTCAGCAGTTCAAAACCAGAATGGGGAACTAGGCAGACAGTTCTGACTGCAAAGAAAGCAGGTTAGACAAACTGTAATTTTATTATTACTGTAAATGATTTCTGGCAATCAGTTACATCTTTCAGACAGGTTCCTTTGCACTCCTAGTGACTGCAAAATGGGGTGAATGGCAGCTGAGTGGTACTCAATCAAAGAAACACACAGTCCCCCATACAAACTAGTGTCTGCTGCAAGCAGACAGCTCTTAAAGAGACAGTACCAGAGGTTCTCAAAACACTCACTGATAAATGGCTTAAACGCCAAACACCATTCAGGCTTGAGCATTCAAGCATCCTGGAAGTCTTTGGGAACTCCCCATTTGCAGGGGGTTACACCTTCCCATTCTGGGAAAAGCTTGATTATCTACAAGCAAGTACTTCATAAGTTTCAACTGCAACCATATACATTTGCATTAGGCTCACACATGTAATCATCAGTCAATACATCATTTTACCAAGAACCATTTCTGAAACATTGCAGTCGTCTCTTTACACAGTATAACACACACATTGTACCATAACTCAAGTTATTACCTCTTGTACATGAAACCTGAAGAGGGACCCTTCCTATCAGTTACCTTGGGGCTGGACGAGGCAAGGGCACCATACTAGAGACAACACAAGTAACTTGGGTTAGCACTAACGCTCAGTTTGGGCAATGAGCTCGAGGACACATACACCCTTTATGGACAACATTGAGAGGCAGGTCCACTGGCCGGCCCAGGGAATCATAACTGAGGTGCACCACAGGCTTTACAGCTCGACCAGTCTTTCTAGGGGAGCTGTTACAGTCTCTGCACTCTGAGCCTCATTTTCAGCATTGTTCTCACTTGTCAGGGGAGTCTCCATGGGGGTAGAGGCTAGAACTTGGGCACTTTCAGCTCCAGGAGTTACAGTTTCTGAGTCCACAACATTTGGCTCGCATGGAGAGCTTTCGGACACTGGCAGTGGACTGTCAGGCACTCAAAATACTCTTCTTGTTCGGGTGTATCACCAGTCTGCCCCAATCTATCATTTTCCTCCTGAAAGCTCAAACAGTTCAACCATGCACAATGATTCCATTTCATCTGGATCTGATGCTTTGCACTTCACTTTCTGGGAGCATTGGCTCCAGGGATGAAGCTGGGGGCTTAGACAGTCCAGAAGGCCCAGCTTTGTCTCCAGTATTGACTAGGGATTGCCCTGAAACAATTGACTCAGTTAGTAAGAAGGATAGTATTCAAAGTCACTCTCACTTTCTCCGATATGGACTGACAGTCATGCTCAACTGGGACTTGTGGAGGGAACACTTTAACTTTGCTTCTGTAGGTGCAGACTTTCTTGGTCTTTTCTTAGCAGCAGCTCTAGTCACTGGTCCAGAGGGGCATCTTCTAGGGGCTCAGACTCAATTAAGATTTGTCCAATGGGCAGTAAATGATTTCTATGCATTGTTTTACATCTTTTGAATTATTCTCAGGCCTTACTTTTGTACACTGGCAGATCATCTAGTTTGCCCACTACAATGTGAGGGAGATGGTGCCATCTGTCAGCAATCTTGTGCTTGCCATGCAGTCCCAGATTTCTTAGCAATACCCGATCTCCCTCCTGGAGTTCCTAGTGCTTTCACCTTTTTATCATACCTTTCTTTGTTGGCCAGATTTCTTTGGCAGCCATGGTTTGAGCCAGTTGGTACGCATGAGTTAGCTGGGCCTTTAACTTTTGCACATACTGTAAATAGTTGTCAGCTTGAACCCCATCAGGAGAGACCCCAAAACACACATCTACTGGTAGTCGAGCTTCTCTTCCAAACATCAGGCGGTAGGGAGAATCCAGTGGCATCACTTTTGGTGCAGTTATAAGCATGTACCAGGGTGCTAATTTGTTGGCTCCATCTAGGCTTGTCCTTTGGGTGCAGGGTGCCTAGCATATCTAGCAAAGTGCGGTTGAAGCGTTCAGGCTGTGGGTCCCCTGGGGGTGGTAAGGAGTGGTTCTGGACTTTCCTCCCACAGAGAAAGCATCTCTTTGATCAGGCGACCTCAAAGTCTCTCCCTTGATCAGAATGGATTCTTTGTGGAGCCCCATAGTGAACAAAAAGTTTTCTAAGTACTTTGGCCACAGTGGATGCTTTCTGGTCTTTGGTGGGGAAAGCTTGGGCATATCTCGTGAAATGGTCAGTGACCACCAGCACATTACTGATATTTCTTTGATCTGACTCCAAACTCAGAAAATCAATACAGACCAACTCCATGGGTGCACTGGTGGTGATGTTAACAAGGGGGCAGCCCTCTGGGGCAAAAGCTTTCCTCTGTAAGCAGCGACTACAAGTTCGAATGTGTTGCTCCACATCAGCCCCCATCTTAGGCCAATAGAATCTGGATCTCACCAAGTCAAGTGTTCTGTCTATACCAAGGTGCCCCAGTGGTTGTGCAAGGACCTCAGTACTGAGTCTCGAAGGCAGTGGGCAGCACTAGTTGTTGTTTGTCTACTTGTCCCCTCTGTCTACTGTTTCTCTGTAACAGTTTATTGATCAGTTTCAACTTAGGACCTTCTTTGTATAACAGTGCAGTTCTCAAATCAGTGGAGCGTAATTTGGACACATCTTTTCCTGCATAGAGGGCTTCTAAAGCTGCTTTGATCATGGGATCGTGAGATTGAGCCCGCCGAATACTGTCATTGTCCAGCTGAGGCAGTGCACCAATGTCTATTGCAGAAAAGTGGCAATAAGCAGCAGGTATGCAATTCTCAGAGGCTCCCAAACAATCCACCATGCAGTCCACTGCGTCCGTGGACATTGTTCCTCCCTGTCAAACTTCGGCAGAGTGCCGAATGTCAGGTTCTGCCAATCGGACCCAATCATTCTGGGGAACAGGCCTCGGGAAGAGCATCAAGCATCTATGTGGTTCAGACCTGCTCGGTATTCAGAGCATAGTCATATGTAGATAATGCAGAAAGCCTGTGGCCAGTGGCATCCAACTTAGCTGAGGTCTGCACATAGGTCAAGGATTATTGTCGGTTTTACTAGTATTTTAGCCCCTACAAGTACTCATGGAATTGGTCAACAATAGCCCACTTCAAAGCTAGGAACTCTAACTTATGTACAGGATAGTTCTTTCGGATGGGGTCAGGCTTCTACTGGCAAAGGCCACTGGTCTCAGGCCATTCTCGTGCTCTTGGTACAACACAGCCCCCAACCCTTGCAAGCTAGCATCAGTGTGCAGGACGTAAGGTTTTCTTGGATCGGCATAGGCCAGCACTGGAGCATGGGTAAGTTGATATATGATCTCATGAAAAGCAGTCTCACAATCAGGAGTCCAGCGGGCCCCAAATACTTCACTCGGATGAAAATACACTCTTCAGTCTTGAGGGACGCTGACTTTGGTATTTTTTGTGGGTTGGGGATACCCTTGAGTAAGGTTAAGTAAAGGCGGATCACTCTTGAATAGTCCTTGATGAACACCCGATATAACCACAGAATCCCAGGAATCTTTGCAGTTCTTTTTAGATTTTTGGGCTGTGGCCAGGTGGTCAAGGCCTCAACTTTACTTAGGTGGGTCCCTATTCCCTCGGTGGATACTATGTGTCCCACATACTTTACTGATGTTTGAAAGATTGACACTTATCAATGGACAGTTTAAGGCCAAAGTCCTCCAGTCGATCCAATACCTTAAATAATCTGCTCTCATGTTCCTCCAGTGAGCTGCCAAACACAATAACATCATCTAGGTATACCAGGCACTCTAGTAAGTTCATGTCCCCACTGCACGCTCCATCAATCGTTGAAAAGTGGCTGGGGCACCTGAAATCCCTTGAGGCATCCTCATGAATTCATAAATCAGCGGACAGATAAAGGCTGTCTTCTCACGGTCCTCTGGGGCCATCGGGATCGGTAGTACCCACTGCGGAGATCCAGCACAGAGAACCACTTGCTCCCGTTTAGGGCAGTCAAGCATCCTGAATGCGGGCATTGTGTACTGATCAGGATAGTCCGTCGGTTTAAGGTGCGATAATCCACGCACATCCTTACTGTCCCATTCTTTTCCTCACTACCACAATGGGAAGCATAGGGCTTCTGGATTCTTGTATTACACCAGCCGCTAACATCTCTTGCAGATGCCGTCTCACATCATCTATATCAGCAGGTGCCAGGCGTCGAGACCTCTCAAAATGGTCTTTCGTCATGCAGCCGGATATTGTGCTCAGCTCCTTACACGCATCCTACGTCCCATTCCTTTAAAGAAACACCTGGTCTCTCTGGGCAAGCTTCTCACTGATCCTCACTTTCCATTCAGCTGGCAGCGGGAGCGTTAAATCAAACAAGTCAGGCGCTACTCTGTCATTCTTCCTTGAACTCTTGCTGCTGGGTAGCACTGCAGTGTCTGCACAATGCACATTAGCCAGGATGCAACCTCTATTTACTCGAATGTCTCTTTCAGACACATTATGAACTTGGACCATTACCCTTCTGGCATAAGCATGGGCTCTAGCGGCAAAATACTAGGCTTGACCAGCAGTCCCTCTGGCAATTTTCCATCGCCTGGTGCATCCAACATTAATATTTTATTCTTAACATCCTTTCTGATACGGACCTCTCCCTGTAAGGTACACTGGGCATTTGGTGCCAGGATCAGAGACTCAGGATCCTTCTTCCATACAATTCCAACGGTTCCTCTGGTTCTATATTTTCAGCATCTCTCTGTGCCTCATAGGCCTTCTTAATTAAAGCCGAACTCTTAAAGCTCTACTAGTCTTTGACCCCTGTTTTCATAACACAAATGTGCCAGCCTTCTGAACATATGAGCATTTGTTCCAATCAACAAAGGGACACCATCATACAGTCCAGTGGGGGGACACACTAAGGCTAGGGTCTCTACTTGTTCGGCCACTCCAGCCACGGAGGTGGGGAAAGACAGCCAAATTCGGATATACCCAGAATAGGGGTAGGCCTTCTCACCTTAACCCCCATACATGCAGTCCTTCTAATGGTTGTAGAAGTGCTCTGACAAATGCTCTGATACCAATCTTGAAACATAATTGTCACTTGGGAGCCACTGTCTAATACAGCTCTTGTAGACACTCCATTTACCTTTACAGTGGTCTCCATGGAGGGACCCACTATTCTGGACCAGTCTGAGAGGCGGTAGTGGGGGCCTGGGCAACTGACCTTGCCACAAAAGGACGTGAATTAGCATTTTGGTGCCCTCACTGGGATCATTTAGTGCACCTCTTAACCACTGATTTGTTCTCCGAAGCTCTCCTTGTAGCCTATATGCAACTTTGTCAGTGTCTTTTGGGGATTGGCATTCCTTTCATGTGCCCATCCTTCCCACAATTATAGCAAAACATACTTTTTGAGTTTGAGCTGGCCGAGGTGCCACACTGGGAGCCAGGGCGGGGTATTACTAACTGGAAACCTTGGTGCCATCTCTGTCTGCGGCGTGATAAGCATTTGGAGACATCTCGTCAGTTTCTCCACTTCCATGGTCAAGGAATCGAGTTCGAGCTGTTATCAGCAGGAGATACATGGGTGGGTATCCCCACCCCCATGTGCAGATGCAGTCGGATAGAGTCGGGGCCCGTACTTGCAGGCGTGGCCTTCATAAAGGGACTGTTTTTGAATTCCGGATCTCTCAACAGTTCACCCCATTGTGGCATATCTTTTCCTTATCAGAGCACTCATTGACTGCCAACCTCTGCCCCTGAACTTCACTTGATGGGCCACCTCAGTCACTTCGGGTCATAGCCAGCTATTGGTGCAGGTCCTCCCGAGGTCGCCTTTTCTCAACTCCTCGAATTTCTCTCATTAACTCATCATAGGAGGGTGGGGATTCCAGTCGATTTGCCAGGCGAATCTGAAGCAACAGCAGTTCTGAGAAGGGGCAGACTTAAGGATTCTGTCCAGTCTGGTTCGGTCCAGTTCAATCGCTGGCAAACTACCCTTTCTGAGGCATTCTTGCAACAATTTTCCAGCCGAAGACATACACAGACAACAACTCCCTTGGTACTGTTGTGCATTTCTTACTCTCCACCATAGGTCCTCATCAGAATCTGGGCTCCCACACATTCTCCAAGGCCTCAAGATAGGCTTGTGCAGTCGCTTCAGGGTTACTGGCCTGCTTAGCACGGATGGTAGCCAGGGCAGGACCTCGAGGCTCTCACTAACCCTCTTTCGCTTGGCTTCCGAGCATTGCCATTCTAGCACTTGGGGCAACATAGGTCTATCCAGGTCTCCCAGTCATCCTCCCTTGGGGGTGGGAGGTGCCAGAGAAGATCCTCAACTCGGTAAGAGTCGTGACTAATGGCAGGTGCAGAAATAGGAGTCTGCATTGGTTCAGCCACCATTCGGGTACTGGAGCAGGAGGGTGTTGGGGAGGAACACCCCAGGTGGCAAGAATAGTTTCTTCAAGTCCTCCAGTTTTCCCTTCTCCCAGCAACCATTTAGCAAATTTCTCCTCAAAAGTTTCAGATAGTGGTGGGGGCTCATTCCCCGGTCTTTACTGTCCTTAGTTATCACTCTCCAAGCAGTGAGGGCTCCCTCTGGGGTAATGGTCTGTGGTACTTTGGAGCTATCTATGGGATCCTTAAACTCTACTAGGGCCAGGAAAGTGTGGGTGAGCAGATTAGCGTGCCGACCCACCACCACAGGATTTTGTAAACCTTCCACCTTGGAAAGTACTCTCCTGCACAGTGTCATTATTGATGCCCAGGGGATGTCCAGGATAAGCATAGCATTTTGGGGATCGATCTCCTCCCAGTACACCACTCCACCAGCGGTGCACAGCCACTCTGTCGGGGTACCCATTTATTTATTTATTTATTTTTTCCCTTAACAGTGGTTTGTAAATATGGCCACTAGAGGACACACAATCCCAGCGGTGAGCCTCCAAAATGTAACCCCTAGATGGCGCTATCCCAGGGGCTACTACCTGCCTGATTTGCCACTAACAGGTTGAGGGGCCTGGATCCAATGGCGGGTGCCTCCACCCAGAGGTCAGGGTTTGCAATAGTTAAACTTACTTGGTCACAGCCTCTGGGACACTGCAATCCCCTTCTTCCCACTAGTGGCCCACACACAATATAGCAGAATTACCTTCACAGTATACACTTACCCCAAGGCTGGTTCAGGCACCGGACATCCTGTAAAATAAGATACAGTGCAACAATCACAGTACAGTACTTTAACATAGACAAATACCTCAGGCAGTATAACTTTGTTGAAACAAACAGCTCTGATTTATTTGGGGGGATATAACAAGGACAGGGAAATCAGGTTAATTAGCTTATCACTTTACTATCTACCTATGGCTCTGTGCACAGGCCTATCCCTCACCAGTTACTGTCCCTGGGTACCCAAGCCCTAGTGGCTAGTCCAAACCGTGGCAGCTGGTAGGGGCCCTTTCACACAGAGAAAGGAGAATTAAACAGTCAGCAGTACAGTAATTCCATTTGGATTTAATGTGGCAATTCAACAGGGAGCAACCCTGAATTAGTACTCACGACCTCCAAATAAGATAGGGTCCTTCAATGTCAGCAGGGCTCACTTGAGGTACACAAACCTCTTCACACATCCATATAAAGAAAGTACTATACCGCAGGCTGCATCTGTATCCGATCGCAATTACTGCACAATACCGGGAGAACACACAGCAGATTCAGTTCCTGACAGACCGAGTGCAATTTTCAGCAATTCTTCCAGTCTTCACAGGGTGAGCCTGGTTTCTACTCTTCAGAGATCCTTTGATTCTTTTCACAGGACGGATTCAGTCCTAACAAGCAGTTACACAAGTTGTGAGCGGAACTCTGGGCCTTGCACACGTTTTTGACTGAAACTGTGCACTGAAGGAGCACAGGGTTTCTTTCCCTTCACTTTCAGATCTCAAACTGAAACTCCCAACAGACAAAACCGGCACTTCCTTTGAGTTCCTCCCAGTTCTTGACTGGATTGGCTGTCACTCACAATAGACTGCTGCTGTTGGTCCAAAAGGCACCGAAGTCTAAACTACATCTCCCAGAGTCACTGCCCATACAATCCTCTTGTGGCTGGCTCAGATTATGAGTCCCAAGTTCTGATTCGTCCAAGGCATCATTTTAGAGCTAGTTTACCCCACACTGATTGGTCCAGTTCAGCAGTTCAAAACCAGAATGGGGAACTAGGCAGACAGTTCTGACTGCAAAGAAAGCAGGTTAGACAAACTGTAATTTTATTATTACTGTAAATGATTTCTGGCAATCAGTTACATCTTTCAGACAGGTTCCCTTTGCACTCCTAGTGACTGCAAAATGGGGTGAATTGGCAGCAGCATGAGTGGTACTCAATCAAAGAAACACACAGTCCCCATACAAACTAATTATGTCTGCAAGCAGACAGCTCTTAAGAGACAGTACCAGAGGTTCTAAAACACTCACTGATAAATGGCTTAAGCATGCCAAACACCATTCAGGCTTGGAGCATTCAAGCAAGCTCCTGGAAGTCTTTTGGGAACCCCCATTTGCAGGGGTTACACTGGTGTTTGAGTTTTTCTCTTCATATATTAAGTGGTGCATGGACTTTTCAGATGATGCATCCGGCTCTGGCTGTTATAGAACTGGATTATAAGAGCTATTGTCTTTTTCTTTTTGAATGTCTGAGGGCGTACAGAGTAAGCTTGGAATACTGAAATAAAGAGTGGTCCGCTCTGGGTGCGAGGAGGCTGCAGTTTAGATGGGAACCCTTTTAGACTCGTTTCCCATGATGTAAATGGATTGTCCGGTCCCATCAAAGATATCGTACCTAAATAGCACTGAAAAGGTTTCATCCAGACCTCTTGCTTTTACAGGAGACACATTTGTCACAGAGTGAACACCAAAAGCTGTTAAAATTTGGTTTCTCCCATATTGTAGATTCTGCATACTGTCATGGTAAAAGGAGGGTGGTAATCTTGGTATCTAAAAATTCTCGCTTTAAGATTTTGGGGCACTGATAAAGAGGGGTGTTTGGCCATGGTAATGGGATCAGTTAATGGCCAACTTCTAACAGTGTGCAGTCTACACATCCCTCAGAGCAGTGACGCCTCAATACAATCCCTGGTAGATACCTTTATATCCCATAGGAGGAGGATTCTGGTGGTAGGAGGATTTTATTTTTTGTAACTTGTCTTTTTATTTAAAAGATAATCATGATACAAAGTCTGTTCATTACAGGTGAATACATCTTCAGTTCTTAAGACATTAAGAAAGTAAGGTCTAAAATCATCCTTATGATCATTACAGTCTTCTTGTATCATTTCCAAAACATATTAGTTTATTTTCCTTCCTCATGTCTAAATCAGTCCTGACCCAATCTGTTAGTATCCTTAGAGTCCAGGGTTTTAATTTTCCCAACTTTGACCTATTATCTTCTCTTTCTTTCTTTCTTTCTCTATCAGGTATCATCCTTCCATCTCTCTAATCAGCCTTTGGAACTCCAGGAGTCTCCCTTATCTTTGTACCATGTCTACACATCTTATATTTGAACTTCAAGTTTATTAACTACCGTTTTATCTAATACCCTAAAATAAACTTTATAACTTTATAACCTTTAGCAGGATGTGTCCACGAGTTAATTCCCCTTCCCCAATCAACCTAGGAATACCCCCAATCCTTCAACTGTTGCTATTCACATCTTACTCTCCTTCCTTCTATTTTATTATCTTGTTTCCTCCTATGTCTATTTCTCCTCCTCTCAACCCTTTTCTATGTTAAATATTGGTCCAGTACGCGAGTATGGGCTTTTCTTTGATGTGTTCGTAATAGGGTAGCCATCTGGCGTTATACCTTTCTATCTTTAACTGGACTTTTGCTACTATGCCTTCTAACTACTTGATTCTTTCCATATTACGTTCCCATATATCTACTGAGGGTGAAGTCAATGTAAGCCACTTCTGTGTAATTGCTTTTGTTGCTGCCGCCACACAGATATAGTATAAGTATCTGTTATCTTTCCTTATCAGCTCTGGGGAGGCCCAAGGCCAGATTCTCAAACTGAGGAAGTAGGTGCAGCTCAAACATTTTCATTATAATTTCTTTCAAGTGGGCCCAGTACTCCACTAATATTGGACATCACCAGAAGATATGGAAGTGCGAGCCGCTCCCCACAACCCTCCAACATTTGTCTGAGTTCTGTCCATCATAGTGCTTAGTTATTGTTGAGACCCTGAAAAATCTGATGCCCACTTTCCATCTAAATTTCTCCAATTTTGTAGACTAGTAGTTTTCTGTATACCCTCCCAAACCCCCATCTTGCGGTTGGATTTTATACCCCATCTCCTTTTCCCATTTTGCTTGTATATTTTCCCTGTATATCCTGCCTTCTCCTTGGCACAATAGAGCATACATTTGTGCCACTATCCCTTTGTGTCTTTTAAAGTCACTCTGTTTTGTATCATAACTACCCCTCCATTAAGGCGAGCCACTTCCGCCACTCTTATTTCCCCACTATTATATTTCTACACTGGAAAACTCTGAATAATTCCTTCTGTTGCAACTGGAATTCTTGTTGTAACTTCATAAAAGATTTCACCCTTTCCCCTCCACCAAATGGGCCAGTGTCAATACACCTTTCCTAGCCCATCCTTCCAGGGAAACAGAACCCTTCTTTCCCACTATAGTTGGTATATATTCCAGCGGAACTTTCCATCATATCGGTACAGGCATTTCCCACTTTTGTCTGATCTGGAGCCATACCCCAAGAGTTTGTCTCGTCCAGCTATTCCTGACCTCGGTCAGGTTTGCTTTACGTTATGGTTCACGGAGAACCTGCACTGGGAGACTTGTGTGGGCTTTCCTTTCCATCTCCACCAATCCGGGGTTCGTTTTGTATTAAGAGTTTCAAGAGCGGCATCACGTGGGCTGCATAGTATTATGTCTGCAGGTGTGGCATACCCCTCCCCTTCCTTTTAGGTATTGACAGCATTTGCTTCTTAATCCAGGGTTTTTTTCCTGCCCAGATGAAACTAGCTAATTCCTTCTCTAAATCTTTCCAATCCTTGCAAGGTATATCTATCGGAGGGTGCTAAAAGAAACAACCAGCGAGGCAGGATGTTCATCCTGATAGTGTCTATTTTCTGAGTAAACCCTAATGATAATAGTTTCCACCTGTCTAAATCTTTTGAAATCTGTGTTTTAAGGCCCCATGGTTTATTTTATACAGATCCTTCATATCATATGGATTTTAATTCCTAAATATCTTATTGGCTTTTTAGTGTACTTGAAAGGTGACTTTTCTTTTAAATCCTGATCCTCCTCCTGAAATTAATTTTATTTCCGTCTTCTACTGGTTTATTTTATATCCTGACATTTGCCAAATTTTTGTATCGGGCCAGAAGATGAGGTATGGCCTGCTTTGGGTTAGACACATAAACTAATCGTCATCCGCATAAAGTGATATTTTATTTAAGACCCTTCTATCATTATACCAGTAATCTTAGGATGTCTCCTTATGGCCTGAGCCAAGGGCTCAATACTGATGCGAACAGTAACGGAGACAGGGGCAACACTGTCTCGTCCCTCTTTGTATCTGGATCTGCATAGATACCACCCCATTGACCTTCACCCTTGCCATTGGTCTATTATAAAGTATCTTTATCCAGTTCAGAATTCATCCCACACCCATCTCCCCAGAACAGCAATCAAAACTACCAGTTCAGGTGGTCGACGCCTTTTGGCATCTAAAAAATGGCTAGTCCCTGGTCTTTAAAATCCCTCACTCCCATGATAACATTCAGCAATCTCTGGATGTTATCTGCTAGATGCCTCCCTGGAATGAACCCCGCTTGATCCGTATGAATTAGCTTAGTGATTACTTTTTATAACCTATTAGCCAGAATCTTGGTCAGGATTTTACAGTCCTGATTCAGGAGGGAGATGGGTCTGTAGGAGGCGCACCTATCCCTTGGTTTCCCTCTTTGGTATAACCATTATAACTGCTGAGTACCATGTTGGCGGAGGGCCTGTTCTTCCAGACAGGTGTTGAAAACTTCCGTCAAGATGGGGCAACTGTTCCACAGCATTTAGTGTATAATTCACTACTGAACCCATCTGGTCCAGGAGCTTTCCCTGCTTCAGTTCCTTATTACCTGGACTACTTCTTTCTGTGTAATTTTAACTCCTAGTCCTATCCTGTCTTCTCTACTTAGTTTTGCAACTGAAGATCTTTAAGAAAATGATATGTTTCTTCCGCTGTCTGCTCTGGAACTATCGACTCTGTATATAATGTCTGATAGAAATTTCTAAAGGCCTGTGCAGTATCCAGCTGGTTTACTTCGCCTCTCTCTTGTTTTCTCATCGATTATTATGTTTTTAATCGTGCGGTTTGCTTCCTGTTGTTTCAGCCTAAGTGCCAGTGTATGAGCTGCCCTATGCCCGCCTCCGAATACTTATTTCCCAACCATCTTATCCATCTCTCTGCCTGTTTTCCTCATATTCATTTAATTTCTTTCTGTCTGATTCAGTTGTCTTTACCATTCCCCATCTTTCAGATCTTGTTTATGTTCCGTTTCTCTCTGTTGAACCTCTCGTAGGAGTCTTTCCTGAGTAAGACTAGCCAGGTTTTTATTCCTAGAGGCTATATTTATCAGTTCACCCTAACTACTACTTTTGCTGTATCCCATCTGATTATAGGTTGGCAATCCTTATTCTCTTTGCATAAAATACTTCCTTTTAATTATGGATTTGTCTGTCAAAGAGACATTCAGTCTCCAAATAGGGTGCCTCGCGTCTTGTTCCACCATCAGGACGATCTCAACGTGCATGGTCCGAGTTAGCGATAGAGTGTATTTGGGATCCAGAGGCCATATACATATATGCTTTTTGAAGGAGAAATAAATCAGTCCTAGAATATGACCTCTGAACTGTCGAATAGTAAGTATAATCCCGTGCCCGGGAAACATGATCGCCACACATCAACAAAATCAAAACTTCTTATTAAACACTTAAGCCATTTAGTCGCTTCTCTATTTGTCTAGGTACAACCTGACGATCTGTCCTGTGATGGACATGGCACACAGTTAAAATCCCCCACCAGTACTCGTCCTTGTGGCAGTCTTATCAGTTTGTCAAGGTTTCTTTAAAAAAACTGCTCCCTTGACATTCGGGGCATAGAGATTGACAATGTGAAAGGGACATCCATAACAGTACCAGATATTCTGACATATCTCCCTCTTTATCTGTGTCCATCCGGTTAACCACAAGGGCACCCCTTTTCACAATCGCCACTCCCGCTTCCTCCCATCTCTAGTTGGCGAGGCATACACCTCTCCTACCAGACCGTCTTAATTTCAAACCCTCTATTTCCTTAAATGTGTTTCTTGAATAAGAGCCACATCACATCCATTCTTTTCAATTCAGTTAAGATTTTCATACCTTGACCAGGGCATGTATTCCTTTAACATTGTATGTTATTATTTTAAGATTAACCATTATCTTGAATTGTCCTTTCCACCTCCTCAATCCCCTTTGTATATTTCTCATGGAACCCCATCCTGCTTTTACATATAAACTTGCTGAACCATTAAATAAACATCGTTTAGCATACTTCAACTTCATATGTAACCCCCTGCAAATGGGGGTTCCCAAAAACTTCCAGGAGCTTGCTTGAATGCTCCAAGCCTGAATGGTGTTTGGCGTTTAAGCCATTTATCAGTGAGTGTTTTGGAACCTCTGGTACTGTCTCTTTAAGAGCTGTCTGCTTGCAGACATAATTAGTTGTATGGGGACTGTGTGTTTCTTTGATTGAGTACCACTCAAGCTGCTGCCAATTCACCCCATTTTTGCAGTCACTAGGAGTGCAAAGGGAACCTGTCTGAAAGATGTAACTGATTGCCAGAAATCATTTACAGTAATAATGAAATTACAGTTTGTCTAACCTGCTTTCTTTGCAGTCAGAACTGTCTGCCTAGTTCCCCATTCTGGTTTTGAACTGCTGAACTGGACCAATCAGTGTGGGTAAACTAGCTCTAAAATGATGCCTTGGACGAATCAGAACTTGGGACTCATAATCTGAGCCAGCCACAAGAGGATTGTATGGGCAGTGACTCTGGGAGATGTAGTTTAGACTTGGTGCCTTTTTGGACCAACAGCAGCAGTCTATTGTAGTGACAGCCAATCCAGTCAAGAACTGGGAGGAACTCAAAGGAAGTGCCGTTTTGTCTGTTGGGAGTTTCAGTTTGAGATCTGAAAGTGAAGGGAAAGAAACCCTGTGCTCCTTCAGTGCACAGTTTCAGTCAAAAACGTGTGCAAGGCCCAGAGTTCCGGCTCTACAACTTGTGTAACTGCTTGTTAGGACTGAATCCGTCCTGTGAAAAGAATCAAAGGATCTCTGAAGAGTAGAAACCAGGCTCACCCTGTAGAAGACTGAAGAAATTGTTGAATTACACTCGGTCTGTCAGGAACTGAATCTGCTGTGTGTTCTCCTGGTTATTGTGCAGTAATTGCGATTGGGATACAGATGCAGCCTGCCTGGTATAGTGCTTTCTTTTTTACCATATAAATGTGTGAGGAGTCTCTTGGAGATCAAAAGTAGCCCTGCTGACATTGAAGGACCATATCTTCTTTGGAGGTCGTGAGTACTAATTGGGTCGCTCCCTGTTGAATTGCCACATTAAATCCAAATGGAATTACTGTACTGCTGACTGTTTAATTTTCCTTTTCTCTGTGTGAAAGGGCCCCTACCAGCTGCCACGGTTTGGACTAGCCACTAGGGCCTGGGTACCCAGGGACAGTAACTGGTAGGGATAGGCCTGTGCACAGAGCCATAGGTAGATAGTAAAGTGATAAGCTAATTAACCTGATTTCCCCTGTCCTTGTTATATCCCCTAAATAAATCAGAGCTGTTTGTTTCAACAAAGTTATACTGCCTGAGGTATTTGTCTATGTTAAAGTACTGTACTGTGATTGTTGCACTGTATCTTATTTTACAGGATGTCCCGGTGCCTGAACCAGCCTTGGGGTAAGTGTATACTGTGAAGGTAATTCTGCTATATTGTGTGGGCCACTAGTGGAAGAAAGAGTTTGCAGTGTCCCGAGGGCTGTGACCAAGTAAGTTTAACTATTGCAACCCTGACCTCTGGGTGGAGGCACCCGCCATTGGATCCAGGCCCCTCAACCTGTTAGTGGCAAATCAGGCAGGGGTAGTAGCCCCTGGGATAGCTCATCTAGGGGTTACATATAACTCTTCAACTTCATGGCAGCTGCTTCATAGAGCTTGCCTCCCCTCTTAAATCAGTCCCCTTCTTTATGCTTCCTAGGGCGTTACAGCATTTCAGTTACTGTTTTTATTTTCCCAGTAGCCTAAGTGGTGGGCTTGCTAGGCCACTGCCCGCCTATCCCTTAATAGGGATTAGCTCGAGATGTTAAAAGGAACAGCAGCAGTCCCCAGTATTAACCCTCTCAGCCAAAACAAGTTCTCAGCCAAGAGTGAGTTAGCAGCAGTCTAGCTTTAGTGCCCCCCGCCAAACTGACTTTACCTTCTAGCAAAAGAGTACCTCATGCCATTATTGAGTCCATTACTAGATTCTCTGAAGTCTTTCGTGAATAACCTGTGTCCCATTATTCCCCAAAAGCTTCTCCCAGTCCGGTCCTTTGTTACCCGTCTTTCCAAAAGTCCTTTCGGTTTTCATCTCTGAGTCCTCTTGAATCGCTTTTATTTGTAGGACGTCCTTTTCACTCGTCTATCTGTTTTTTCTGATTCTTGGCTATCTATCGCGCTAGAGCCTCGTGAGGTCTGGCATCAGATACTTGGGCCACACCAAGGGGCCTCCCTTTTCTTCCTCGATTCACCAGGCCCCATGCCCCTTCTATCAGTTTGTGCTCCAACAGATGCAGTCCAGATTCGGGATCACTATTTGTCTCTCCTTCAAAATGGAACCGCATCCACCAAGGTCGGAAATACTTTAAATGAGGGATCCTGTAAATACTTTCAGTTTTGCTGGGTAGTTGATCTGTGCTTTGATTTTGTGTTTTCCTTTAGCTCTCTTATGACTGCTCTGACTTGGTTCCGCGATATTGCAATTCCTTGGAGAAATCTTGGTGAGAAACACTTGTCCCCTGCAAATGTGAGGGTTTTAACTCGCCAGGCTTCTTTTAGGATGTAATCTTTCTTAGAAATTCAACATTCTCACTACCCAGGATCGTGGTCTGGTATTCTTGTCTGTCGGCTTGGGTCCTAAAGCTCTATGAGCCCTCTCGATTGTGAGGAGAAATCTGAGGTATGGTTATTATCGATCTCGGCACATGTTGAATAAAGTCTGCTGTAGAAGGATAACCCTCCTCTTCTCCTTCCTTGATACCATAAATTCGAATATTGTTTCGTAGGCTCTGTTTTCTGAATCTTCCAATCAGGTATGCATTTTAATCTTAATCTGTCCACTGCATCTTGTCTCTCCGAAGTCTGTCACTGTTTTCTACTCCTCGACCCTTCTATTTATATTTTTAACTTCCATCTTGAGATCTGCAATTGATGTCTCAATTTTTGTACAGATTTTAGGATTTTAGCCACTGCAGTTTCCATTGGTACCTCGGCCAGAGTCATCTTCATCGAAGTGTCGATCGATGATACCGAATGGGACCGCACTCTCGTCATAGTTACCAGGCCTTCCATGCCTTTGTGGAGAGTGAGCTGCTTTAATTTACTACTTTTCTGGTCTTGCCTCGACCTTTTCAGCTTAATTGTTTCGGCTGACATTAAAACAGCCCCGATTGTCGACTTCAGCACTTTCTTAATCAAATGAGGTAGAAATTAACTTTTATACAGTTGGGGAGTAAGGAGCTCGTTCCTCTAGGCTGCTACCATCTGGGTGACGTCACGGAAGTCCCAGGAGGATTTTAACTGCCTCCTGAACCCTTCTCTGGATACCTCTGCTTCCAGACCCTCACCCATGTCATCAGGTCAAAACACCTTAGACAACGGTTAAGGGCGTGGACTTGATAGGCGCCTGGTGGTATCTCAACCTATCACAGAGACAGTTCTCCTTCTTCTCACATTCACATAGACATTATTCAAGATTAGATTATTTCTCGTGAGTGGTGAACATTTAGATGTAGTTCGACTGGCGGACATCAAGAATATACATCTCTCAGTTCATGCCCGATTACATTAGAATTAAATATTACTCAGGAGTAGAAACATACTATTTGATAATTAAATAACTCATTATTGATGGATCCGACTTTCAGGGATCTCTTTAAAAAAAAAAAAAAAAAAGATCCTTGAGATACAATGAGATAATGGACCCCTGACACTTCCCTCAACTTTTATTTATTTATTTATTGAAATGTTTCACCAGGAGTGGCACACTGAGCAACAAGAAGCTTGTCTCATGGTGCAAACCGGGTACAGAGGAGAAGGAGTACATGATGCATAGCAGTTGAGTTGTACATTGAGTCATGAAATAAGTGTCATTGCATGCTTTGTTACATGAATAGGGAGACATTACATACTTTGTTTACATGAATGAAAGTGACATTACTTATTTTGTTTACATACATACATACGTGCCTACATTTCTAGCATTAAATTGAATTATTGTTACACAGTGTTAACTGTTTAGAACTAGAAGCCAAGAAGCTTAGGACAGGGAGGGGACTAGGTCTGGTAAGGTTACACAATACCTAGACGACTATACTGACTAAGGGAAGACGCTTGTCAGGGAGATAAGCAGAAGTGCAGAATGGGGCACGTGTATGGGTTGGTAAAATAAATGTAAGACAGCCTTTGTGGTCGAATGCCAGCCGCTGGTCAGGCCGCCAGAAGGTGAAGTGAAACGATAAGGGGTGAGCCTGGGGAGGTCAAGGGCATGTGCAGTTCTGTGGAATACATTAAAATCAGTACTGTGGGCCTACATTATAGCCTTTTCCGCCAAAAAGAAACGCCAAACTGAGTGCTGCCCTACTGAGAACTTCAAGAAAACTTTGTTTTCTTTAGTTGGCCCTTATGCAAGGGATACCTCCTAGTGGCCAAGTGGCCAAGACACACATGAAATACAAAAAAGTATTGACCTTAAAAACAGACAGGCCCAACTGTGGTTGCACCAAAGATATTATGAAGGGGGCCCGAGCATCTAAACTTTTAGCATATCAACTACAGACAGTCTTTGATGATTTCAGTTTCCAAGATTAAAGATCCTCATTCAGGAGATTTGCCTTTAGCACCTCTCACGCATTTTGGTATTTTTAAGCAGTTCTACACAGACCTTTTATACAGATTCCTCCCAGCCAAGTCAGCATGAGGTGGGAACTTTTCTGGGAGCCTGAGTCTCCCAACCTTAGGTGAACAACAGTTGGCACAACTCCACGACCCATTACCTTACAAGAAATCACCACCACCATACAAAATCTCAAAAGGTAAGAACCCGGCCCCAATGGGTTTGGAGCAGAATTTTATAAGACTGCATTTGGAATGTATCAAGGACCCCTTTTATGCAGCCATACAGGAAAGTCTTTCTACCTTGGTATACCCCACTTCATGGTGACAAACTACTATCTCGGCTATTTAAAACCTAACAACCCCCATTTATGTGAATCTTCCTTCCATCTCTGTATTAATTTTTCTATATAGATTTTTTGGCTTCTCGAACATGTGAACAACTCAGTCCCTCTCTCGGAGGGATCTGCCTAGGGCCACACTGTTGCCTGACCTCTAAATCCCACGGGTTCCTTCCCCCATGGCAGGGCTGGGGTGAAGGCGGCTGCCCTACCCGCACTCGGTGAAATCCAGACATCGAGGGCGAGCCAGGGCACTGGTGATCGCCATGAGCCTGCTGGCCCTTTCCTTTTTTCTCCTGTTTCCCCCCACCGGCTAAGGACGCCAGTGCTGCGCCTCCCAACCCATACTGTCGCTTGGCCATCGCCAGAGGACAGTCAGCGAGCAGGCTGACAAACCTCCCTCCCTGAGAGAGGAGAGCAGTCCTCCAGATGCTTGATTCTCTCTTCGCCTGCC
The DNA here is from genome assembly GCA_016271365.2 of Neoceratodus forsteri. NCBI lineage: Eukaryota > Metazoa > Chordata > Ceratodontiformes > Ceratodontidae > Neoceratodus > Neoceratodus forsteri. The sequence continues at coordinate 493,126,951 of CM028131.1, read as the reverse complement.
GGCGGCTCGGACTCGAACCCGGTCACTGGTGTGGCATGAGGTATAGCGACCAGCTGCCTCAACCTCCAGTGCTACCTGGCCGGCACCCATCTCTCTATTAAACCCGGACTATAAAATTTACACTAGCGTATTTGCTCACCGCCTTGATGATATCCTCCGCAAATTATCCATTTGGACCAATCCAGCTTTAAAAATTCGGCAGACCTTGGATAACATAAATGCTCAAAAGGTCTTTGATGGGGTCTCCTGGTCCTTCTTACAAGCCGCTCAAAATTTGGTTTCCTCCAATCATTCTTAGATAACATTTCTGGTCTTTACACATTGCCAGAGGGCTATGGTCAAGGTTAATGGCTCTCATTCTACTTGTTTTCCCTTTACATAGAAACATACAAACAGAGAATATAAGGACATAAGCATATAAGGACCGCTTGACCCACCCAGTCTGCCCATTTCCTACCTAATGGATAAGCTGCAGACCCTAGTTAGCCAGCAGCCTACTTCTTCCTACCCCCACCCCTAGAATTGCCTTATGACTGTCCCATGCATGCTTGAATTCCACCACTGTTTTGACTCCACAGCCTTCTCTGGAAGGCGCTCCATGCATCCACAACCCTGTCTGTGAAAAAATACTTCCTTAAATTACCTCTGAGCCGCCCCCATCTTCAAATTGTGCCCCCTTGTTCTTGCACACTCTTTTTCTGAAAGATGCTACCCTTTTAGACTTTGTTGATTCCTTGAGGTACTTGAAAGTTTCTATCATGTCTCTCCCCACCCCCCCCAAATTTCCTCGAGGCTATACATATTAAGCTCCTTAAGTCTCTTCATATGTCTTCCCTGCAGACCCTGCACCATTTTAGTTGCCCTCCTCTGGACAGCTTCCATCCTGTCTATGTCTCTTACAGAGATTGGGTCACCAGAACTACACGCAGTACTCCAGATGGGGTCTCACCAGCTGTCTGTACAGAGGGATAACTTCCTGTTTTCTACTGGTGATGCCTCTCCTATGCATCCCAGTATCCCCAGCCTCCTTGCTGCCCTCTCGCATTGCTTGCCCACCTTTAGGTCATCTGATATGACTACCCCAGGTCCCTTTCCATTTTTGTTGTTGTTAGTATCTCACCCCATTGTGTTCTCTTCCCTGGGTTTTGTTTCCCAGGTGCATTACCTTGTACTTCTTACTGCAATCTAAGCTGCCATACATTTGACCATTCCTCTAACCTTGCCAAGTCCCTTCTCATCCTTTCCACCCACCTTGTGCATCAACTCTGTTGCAGATCTTTGTGTCATCTGCAAAGAGACATCCTTTCCTTCCAGTCCCTCTGCAATGTCGCTTATAAAGTCATTGAAGAGGACTGGTCCTAATACTGAACCTCAGGTATCCCACTAGTAACCACCTTTCTTCAAGTGGACTCCATTTACTATTACTCTCTGTGTCCTATTCTCCAGCCAGTTCTTTACCCAGGCTGTTATCTTGGGACCCACTTCAGGCTGGCTAACTTGTATATTAATCTTTGTGTGGGACTGTGTCAAATGCCTTACTAAAGTCTAGGTAGGCCATGTCCACAGCCCCTCCCTGATCTACTACTTTGGTCACCCAGTCAAAGAAATCTATCAGATTCGTCTGGCATGACCTTCCGCTGTGAATCCATGGTGCCTTGGGTCCTCTGCCCTCTGGCCTCTAGATACTCGACAGTTTCTTTCAGAAGTGATTCCATCATTTTACCTATCACTGAGGTTAAAACTAACAGGTCTGTAGTTTCCTGCTTCTGCCTTGCTCCCACTTTTGTGAAGGGAATCACATCTGCCCTCCTCCAGGGTACCACCCATCCTCCCATGATTTGTTAAAGAGGGTAGTCAGTGGTGTCACCTGTTCTACCCTTAGTTCTTTTAGAATTCTGGGATGAATCCCATCGGGCCCATTGCTTTGTCCACCTTCAGTTTTAAGAGTTCTTTCAGAACCCTTTCTTCTGTAAATGTGCTGGTATCAACTTCTGTATCCAGAGTGTTTCTACTGTTTGTTTTAGGTACCTCCCTCTTCATTTGTAAATACTGAGCAAAAATATTTGTTTAGTATCTCTGCCTTTTCACAGTCACCCTCTGCCCACCCTTCCTCCCCTTTATTAAGCCTCACTATCCCTCCCTTGGTCTTCCTTCTCGCTTCCTGATGTACCTATTAAAGGTTTTATCCCTTTCTTAACTGAGTTGGCTGTGTTTTCCTCGGTTTGGGCCTTTGCTGTTCTGACTGCCTTCCCAGCCCCTTTGCTTTAACTGATACAGTTCTCTGTCCTGCTCCTTCCGTGATTCTTTGTACTTCCTGAATGCTTTCTTCTTTGAACCTTCACTGCCACTTCCTTTGAGAACCATAATGGTTTCTTACATCGCTTTTTTTTGGGGTCCTCCGTCACACATCTGCCTAGTCACGCCCCCGCCGAGCTTCCACCACCTGCCCATTTGCCGCCCCTCCCAGTCACCCCCTCGCCACTTCCGAGGGCGGGCCACTGCACTGGTTCCCTAATTCCAGTGTCGCGGAACCAGTAACTAGTTGGGAGTGCAGCGGCAGGGGTGAATTGAAGCCGGGAGGCTTCACCTAGGCGGAGGTCTCCCTCCCTCCTTTTTCCTGAGTTTTCCTCCCAGAGGCAGGGACGTGCAATGACGCCAGCGTCCGCCCCCGCCTCCCCAGAAACTAGCACGGCGCTGAGCTCCCGGCCTCCGCCAGGAGTCCTCAGCACTCAGGATGCTACTCCCCAACCTCCCCGGAAGAGAGCAGTCCTTGGGACGCTCCATCCCGCTCCCCTGTCCCGTCCTCCCCGGCTCGGGTCCATTCCCGAACCCAGGTCGCCCGCCGCATAAGCGAAATCCCACCACTCAGCCTGGCAGGCGGCCCCACATCGCTTTGTTTTTTGTTTTGTTTATTTGTTCACACAAAGGCTTGTTACCTCTGTGATGGCAGTATTTATTATTCCCCATTGTTCTTCCACCCTCCTTCCTGCCCATTTGCTAGTGCATTCCTTAGGCACTCACCCATTTTTGGCAAAGTCAGCCCTCCTAAAGTCCAGTACTTTTGCCTTTGTATGGCTTAACTCTATTGCTGTGTTTATTGTGAACCATACTGTTCGATGGTCGCTAGTTCCCAGATGGTTTACCCACTTCTACATCTGTGATCCTCTCTCCATCTCCATTTGAGAGAACCAGGTCTAAGATTGCTCCCTCTCGAATGGGCTCCAATACTAGTTGTCAAGGCATGCCCCCTGTAGGGCATCTAGAATAACCCCACTCTTCGAAGTGGCTGCTGCAACTGCACTCCAGTTAACATCTGGCATATTCAGGTCACCCATCAGCAATATCTACCCTTTTCTGCCATTCTAAGTATACTTTCTATCATTTCCTTGTCCATTTCCTCCCCTGAGAGGGGTCTGTATCTAACCCTGTGTGGATTGTGGTGCCATTGCCTGTCTCCAAATTTATCCACAGTGCTTCTTCTCCTCCCTGTTTACCCTTTTGTTCTGTTGCTTTGATTCCTTCCCTTATGTAAAGAGCTGCTACTCCTCCTCCTCCTCTTTTCCCTCCTGCCTCCTGTAGATGGTGTATCCTGGTATGTTTACGTCCCAGTCATGGTTTTGTGTGTACCATGTTTCTGTGACTGCCACGATATCCAGATGTTCCTCCTCCATCAAGGCCACTAATTCAGGAAGCTTGTTACCCAGACTATGGGCATTGGTACTCATTGCTCTCCATTTTTGATGGCTTTACCTTCTTTTGCAGCATCCCCCACTGACCTTTCTACCTCGGTCTTTTCTCATTTAGTACCCTGGTTTGTAGGGAGAGCTGGGATTTTCCTCTGCTTATCAGTGCCTCCCCCTTGATTAGTTTAAAAGCTTGCCAATGAAGCATTTAAACCGACTGCTCAAAGACTTGTTCACTTCCTGGACAGATGCAGACCATCCTGCCAGTATAGGCTGGTGTCCTCCAGGTGGAACACCAGTCCCCAATGAAGCCAAACCCCTGTGCTCCACACCATTTTTCAACCATTCATTAAACTGCATTTTGCAAAGTACCCTCGCCTCACCCATGCCACTGACAGGCAGCACCTCTGAGAAGGATACTGTGTGTGCTACTTGTCTTGGGCCCTCCCCAACTCTACAAAGTCCTCCTGCACTGCTCTAGTCTCATGATGAGCCAAGTCATTTGTCCCTAGGTGGACAATGACATCCAGCTCAGACTCCGTGCAGCTGTTTCGTGATCCTGAGGATGCACTTCCTGTCCCTCAAGCCATGGCACCAGGCAGGCACCTTACTTCAGTTTTCCTGCTCCCCAGTTCTGTCCCCTAATAGTGGAGTCCCCCACCAGGAGCTGCTTCCTTTCCCTGTGGTGTCCTCTGCCTCCTTCCTCTGGGCCTCCCTTGTGACAGTTGTCCTCAGCCTCCTTAGTTTCCTCTGCGGGTGTATCCATGGGGGAGCTATGCTACCCCAGAATGGTGTATGGATTGTGGAGTGGAACAACTGACTGGATGTGCCTTTGTTCCACCATCCTCACCTCCCCAGTCCACTGTGGTCCAACTGCTGTGCTTTCTTCACAACCTCTGAGGTAGTGGTGGTGGCTCTGGTGCTCCCTAGATGGGAGGTTCTCTTCCTACTGTCCAGTGTGGCCTGGGGAAGGTTCCTCCTACTGTCCAGTGTGCCTGAAGACGGCAACTTCCTCCCTCAAGGAGAGAGAGTTGTCTGCAAAAGGCGCATCTCAGCCTCCAGAAAGACTCCCGGAAGACTGCTGCCCCACAGCCATTACATTGCACTACTTCCCACATGTTTATCTACTTTTTTGTGTGTGTGTGATTGGTTTGTTATATAGAAATATATATTCTACAATGTGTATGCTTATATTGTCAGTGCAGTGTGCTAGAGAGGATATGACAGTGATATGCACCTTGCACTCTTGAGGAAATGATGTCAGAACCCCAGGTATAAAGGAACTATTTCAGGGGTGGGTGGGGTGAGGGGTGGGCAGGGGTTGGGCCTAAACTGTGCCTTCAACGAAACAATCAGCTAAAAGCTCTGACCCACCGCTGCGATGAGTGCCTTCCTGTCAGCAAGATGCCCTGCACAACAATTTGACAGAGAAAATACCCTGCTAATCAAACAGAGAAAAATCCAGACATCCAAGTCAGACACGGGTAAACCTCCCCAGCTCCAAAACAGCCTGGTGGTTTGTGCTCTGAAAGCAGCCAGCCCCAAAATAAGTCAGCTGTGCTTTAAACTCTTCCTGCACTGAAAATCTTAAGAATTGTAACAAAAGTAAATCTAGATCCACCTCCTTCTGTTGCTTGAAAGACTGTCTTTCCTGATAATTCTAAGTTCCTTATTTCACCTTTCAGTAAGAAGTAGCCTCCACCTGCAGAATATCTGCTACAAACCAAAAGACAATTGTAAGGTTCACCTCCCTCTGTTGTGAGCACAACTCACTTTCTTGCAAATCCTATGTTCAGTATTGCAGCTTCCAGCCAGAGGTAGCTTCACCTGAAGAATATTAGCTGTTCTGATGAGTTTGCTATAAAACACTTGCTTATAATACTGTTGTTCTCAGGTCTGTAAGACTCTTCCAAAGCGTGGCAGAGCTGTCCCCTTTCCTCTTACCTTTCCACACTGTCATCGGGAGCCTATCGCACAGTACCTGCGGTGGTCCTCACAGATACAGGGATACATAGACTTTGTCGGCAGATAAGGACCGCTTGGCCCACCTAGTCTACCCATTTCCCTACCTACAGGATGTCGCAGATCCTAGTTAACCAACAGCCTATTTCTTCCTGCCCCCGCCAACTAGCATTGCCTTATGTCTGTCCCATGCATTCTTGAATTCTCCACAGTTTTAGAACCCAACAGCCTCCTCTGGAAGGCTGTTCCATGCATCCACACCTTTCTGTGAAAAATACTTCCTCACATTGCCCTGAACCACCCCTCCCCTTTTTAAATTGTGTCCCCTTGTTCTGTAACGTCTTTTTCTCTGAAAGATGCTACCCTCTTGGACTTTGTTGATTCCACTCCGCCTTTCCTCAAGGGTATACATATTAAGCTCCTTTAATCTCCCTCATTTGGCTTCTCTTGCAGACCCTGCACCATTTAGTTCCTCCTCTGACTGCCTCTATCCTGTCTATGTCCTTCGGAGATGGGGTCTCCAGAATTGGACGCAGTACTCCAGATGGGGTCTCACCAACTGTCTGTACAGAGGGATAACAACTTCCTGTTTTCTGCTGGTGATGCCTCTCCCTATGCATCCCAGTATACCCAGCCCTCCCTACTGCCTTCTCACATTGCTTGTTAACCTTAAGGTCATCTGATATGATTACCCCAGGTTCCTTTCCTTTTTGTTGTTGTTGTTACTACCTCCACCCCATTGTGTAATCTTCCCTGGGTTTTTGTTTCCCAGGTGCATTACTTACACTTCTTTGCATTGAATCCTAGCTGCCATACTTCAGACCTTTCCTCCAACCTTGCCAAGTCCCTTCTCATCCTTTCCATGCCTCCTTGTGTATCAACTCTGTTGCAGATATTTGTGTCATCTGCAAAGAGACATACTTTTCCTTCCAGTCCCTCTGCAATGTCAGTTATAAAGATATTAAAAGGACTGGACCCAGTATCGAACCCTCATTACCCCACTAGTAACCCATCTTTCTTCAGAGTGGACTCCATTTACAATTACCTTCTGTGTCCTGTTGTCCAGTCAATGTTTTACCAGACTCCACCCTGGGACCTCCCCAGGCTGGTTAATTTGACTATTAATCTTTGGTGTGGGACTGTGTCAAATGCCTTGCTAAAGTCTAGGTAGACCATGTCCACATCCCTCCTGGTCTACTACTTTGGTCACCCGTCAAAGAAATCAATTAGGTTCGTCTGACATGACCTTCCTGCTGTGACCCCATGGTGCCTTGGGTCCTGTGCCACACTGGCCCTTAGGCACTCAACAGTTGTTTCCTTCAGAAGTGATTCCATCACTTTCCCTACCACAGAGGTCAAATTGACAGATCTGTAGTTTTCTGCCTCTGTCTTGGTCCCACTTTTGTCAGGGAATCTCATCCGCCTTCCTCCAGTCCTCGTGCCACAGCATCTTCCCATGATTTGTTAAAAGGGTAGTCGGTGGTTTCACTAGTTCTCCCTTAATTCTTTTAGAATCTGGGGTGAATTCCATCAGGCCCCATTGCTTTGTCCACCTTCAGTTTTAGGAGTTCTTTCAGAACCCCTTCTTCTGTGAAGGGACTGGATCGACCCCCTATCAAGAGTGCTTCTGTTAATTGGATTTGACACCTCCTCCTCCTCTTTTGAGTACCGAGCAGAAATACTCGTTCAGTATCCTGCTTTTTCACCCACGTTCATTCTATTCAACCTCACTATCTCTCCCTTTGTCTTTCACGCTCCCTGATGTACCTATAAAGGTTTTATCCCTTTCTTAACCGAGTTGGCTATCAGTTCCTCAGTTTGGACCTTTGCTATTCTGACTTCCCTCCTGCTTCCTTCTGCCTTAACTGGTACAGCTGTCTGTCCTGCTCCTTCTGTGTTTTCTTATACTTCCTGAATGCTATCTTTTCTCCTGACTTTCCCTGCACCTCTTTTGAGAACCACAGTGGCTTTTTCTTTCATTTCGATTTGTTTATTTGCTTCACACAAGGCTTGTTGCCTCTGTGATGGTAGTTTTGATGATTCCCCATTGTTGCTGCACCCTCCTTCTGGCTGGTTTGCTAGTGCTTTTCTCAGGCACTCTCCCATCTTGCCAAAGTCAGCCCTCCTGAAGTCCAGTACCCTCACTTTTTATGTGGCTTGACTCTGTAGCTGAGTTTAACGTGAACCACACTGTTTGATGGTCACTTGTTCCCAGATGGCAATCCACTTCTAGATCTGAGATCCTGTCACTATCCCCATTTGAGAGTACAAGGTCTAAGATTGCTCCCTCCAGTGGGTTCCGAAACTAGCTGTCTGAGGCATGTCACCTGTAGGGCATCGAGAATGGCCCTGCCTTGGATGTGGTGCAGCAGATGTGCTCCAGTTAACATCTGGCATAGTCAGGTCTCCCATCAACAGTATCTCCCCTTTCTCTGCCATCCTAAGAATGCCTTCTATCATATCTTTGTCCATTCCCTCCCCTGACGTGGGGTCTGTACACAACCCCTATGCAGATTGTGGTGCTATTTCTAGTCTCCAAGGTGACCCACAGTGCCTCTTCTCTTCCCTGTTTACTCTCTTGTTCAATTGCTTTTATCCCTTCCTTTACATAGAGCTACTCCTCCCCTCTTCTCCCCTCCTGTCTCTCCTGTAGGTTATGTACCCTGGTATGTTAACATTCCAGTCATGGTTCTCTGTGTACCATGTTTCTGTGACTGCTACGATATCCAGGCATCCCTCTTCCATTAAGGCCACCAGTTCAGGGAGCTTGTTGCCCAGATTATGGGCATTGGTACTCATTACCCTCCATTTCCTGATGGCCTTACTCCTTTTGCCCCATCCCTGTCATCCTTGCCTCTGTCACTTTCTCCATTTTACCTTCCTTCTCCCCATCGACATTTCTATGTTGGAATTTACCACACTTACTACTGTGACTTTTTAAGGAGGCTAGGATTTCCTGCTCCTTTCAGTGCCTCCCCTTGGCTGGTTTAAATGCTTGCCAGTGAAGCATTCTAACCTATCACCTAGGATCCTGGTTCCCCTCCTGGACAGATGCAGCCCATCATGCCAGTATAGGCTTGCATCACTCCAGGTGGACCCCCAGTCACCAATGAAGCCAAATCCCTGAGCTCTGCACCAGTTTTTCAACCACTGATTGAATCCCATGGTGTGGAGCACCCTAGCCTCTCTCACGCCATAGACGGGCAGCACCTCTGAGAAGGTTACCGCGCATGCTACTTGTCTGAGACCCTCCCCAATTCCACAAACTCTTTCTGCACTGCTCTGATCCCTTTCCTAGCCAGGTCATTTGTTCCTAGGTGGACAATGACATCCAGCTCCCTCCCTTTGCAGCTGCTCCGCAATCCTGAGGATTCGCCTCCTTCCTCCAAGCCATGGCTCCAGGCAGGCACCTTACCTCCCTCTCCCCTTCCTCCCCCAGTTCTACCTTCCTAACAATGGAGTCCCCTCCAGGGTTGTTTCCTTCCCTGTGGGTCCCATGCCACCCTCCTGTGGGTCTCCTTTGTGGAGGTTCCCAGCATCCTCCTTATTCTCCACCGCGGCACATCCATAGAGGAACCACATTTTGCCAGAATGGCATAGGAATTGTGAGGTACAACTGGAGGGATGCGCCTCTGTTCCACCACCCTCACTCTCCCTGAGCCACTGTGGTCCAACCGTTCCTCTTTCTTGGCAACCTCTGAGTCAGTGGCAGTGGCCCTGGTGGTCCCTGGATGGAAGAGGAGGTCCCAAATCTTGGCCAAATCAGCCTGGAGATGAGCAACCTCCTCCCTCAGCCCAGAGGTGCCTGCAGATGGGACAACACCGCATCCTCCAGAATGTCTCCCGGAAGACTGCTGCTCCACAGCCACTGCACTGCCCTCCCATCATGTCTTCTTTCTGGCCTATTCACTATTGTTTGGAATTCTTACTCTTTCCTCTGTTTTTTTTGTTTTGTTTTTCTTTTCTCTCTCTCTACTTACTTACTGTTACTGTGCCTTTCAAGCTCCTGATTGTCCAGTTCTGAGACAAGAAGATCCTATATTTCTCAGTAGACCCCTTACTTGCTCAGAGGCAAACCTCCAGCAGCTAGAGGGCAGGAGAGCTTACTCTTGCCCTTCTAGGATGGTGCGTCTTTGGTGGCTCTGTGATCACTCACTTCCTGCTCCCTAACAGGAAGTTCCTGTTTCAGTCAAATCCTGTGCCTATAAAAGTAGAACTAGCTTTGGGTGCAGGGAGGGAAGGAGGGCAATATAGTCTCGTAGATGGGTGCATGCTTATTATGTAGATGACCTTTGCTTTACATTACTAATCAGGAAGCATCACTAGTAGTAGTAGAGAAAGTCTGCAAAAAATTGAAACTCTTAACGAGGTTACAAAATAAACCGAAGCAGAACGGAGGTTCTGATGATCCAAAGATCTCACTTGAGACAGAACTCTTGCAGTAGGTAGCACCATTAGGACTATGCACGGGCACTAGGACCCACAGAAAAATTCCAGCTAACAGTCCAAGGCGGAGGACTGCCCCTGACATTGGCCCCACCAGCAGCGTCACCCATGGTATAAGAAGCGGTCGTCCCGTCCCCCCCCACCTCAGTTTGTCCTGCCATCAACCATGCATATCGGCTCCACGGACACCTCCTGCTTCCAGTCGACTGCCATTTTTGCGCTTCATGCATTTAATGTTTATTCATCCGAAATTCGAGTTCATCATGTATGTCTTCTCAGCCATCTTCCTTTTCTGAGTGGCAGAAATCGAAATGTGCGTGCAGCAAGCAGATCTCAGTGAAAGACGGCCATTCGCCTGCCTTGGCCCCACCACAGGCCTGATGACTGCTTGCACTGCCAAGGCTTCAACAGGAGGACCAGAATCTGCCGCCTGAACACCTTGAAAGCATACCTCCTTGAACAGCAAGTGGCGCCATGCTGAAGACCCAATCAGGGCACAGCTTGTTTCCTCTTGGCAAAGGACTCCTCCCCAGAGAGAAGAAACTGAGTGGGATACACCATCATCGGGACAAGGACAGGTCCAGATCCCCAGTCAAGACTTCCGGTGGGGTCACTCACCCCCAGTCTCACTGGCCCTCCGGGTCACAATGAGGAGCCCCCACCCTTTCTCAGGCGCCATGGGAGTCTTACGGGCTCAGGCTTTCTGAAGCCCCCATGTCCCTGGCTCTCCAACCCCATAAGCATGTGCTAGGGTCTCAGTCAGCAGGACAGATGCACTCTGTATTGGGCGGCAGGGCGGAGTATGCTGTCCGCAGACATAGTCTGGGTCGTCCGACAGGACGACAGGATCAGATAACTCCAGCCAATGCCAGGATAGCGCACCAGAAGAAACATCACTCACCTTCCAGGCAGTTATCGGCCGAGCCTTCAGACCAACATCAGGCCTCAACGCCCTCTGACTCCACTACACAGCTGGACCAGACAACACCTCTAAGCCGCTGTTTGCTCCACAGGGCCCCATTGAGAACCTGACTACAAACCAGACGTCAGGGGATCTGACGCTCTCCTCGGGGATATCTGAGACTGGATGCCACCACTCTGCCTTCACCTCCTCCTCAGGAGCCCAACAACCAGATATCGAGCACGCGACGCCAGATAAAGTACTGTTGGACCTGACACCGAAGGACACTGTCAGGCATGACGCCAGGGGCCCCTGATGCCCCTCACCCGATGTCCGCCTCCCCAGCCAAGCCCTGTCATCCCTATAGCTGAGGTAGGGGCCTTGTTTAAGCTGGTGGAATACCACAAAGAGACCTTTGCCTAGGCCCTGGGCGATCGAGAAGCCTGCGAGGGATCCAGACACGACTTGCCCTAGGCAGCCATGCCATCAGCGCCTTCCTCCACCATCCCCCAACGCCAGACCGTCCGATCGCCCAGGGGATTAGGGAACATGGGTCACCAGTACGACGGCATGTTTGCCACCCATCGTCCAGATCCTCCTCCAGGGGACATCTCTATCGTCCTTAGAAGGATCATCTGAAGGTTCCTCCTCCTATGAGTCTTCAGAGGATGATATGCCCCTCTCACCAGACCATAGAGGGACTCACGAGATCCCATCCGGATGACCCCGCCTTCCTGGACATTGAGACATATCCAGTTCTTAAACCAGTGGGAGACGGAGGAGTTGGACCCTGAAAGACGCTGTTTGGATTTAGCTTTTAGGGTCCACTGACCAAGCCCTTGGTCATCCCAACCGTAGTGGAACCCTTCCAGGATGTTACAGAGGTGGCCTGGTAGCACCCTCCATGGCCTCGGCAGTCCCTATGAAGGCCAACAGATTGTATAGGACACTAAGGGAGAGCTGCATTTGAGCGAGCAGCCTAAGGTAGACTCAGTGATCCTCACAGCTGCCCATTGGAGAACCCAACAGCCAAAGCGTATGAGCTCTCAACCACAAGATAAGGAGTCCAAAAATTGGAACATTTAGGTCACAAGGTGTATTCCTCAGCCACCTGTACGGTCTGGTCTTTTAATTTTCTGGCACACATGGTGATGTACCAAAATCACTATGGAACAAGGCCATGGACCTGGCCAAAGCAGCCTGGCTCTGCCAACAAGACTGAACTGTTAGCAGTCCTCCATTCCAGTGCTGAAGTCGGCAAGCACGTCCTTAGGTGCTCATATGACTCAGCAGACACTGCCGCCAGAGCCGTGGCCACCGAATTTGCCTAAGGTGCCCCTCCTAGCTGAGCATTTTAGGATTCTGCCAGGATCTGCATGCGCCATCCTGGATACCCCTTTCCAGGGTCCAGTCCTTTTGGTCAGGAGGCCAAAAAGCTGATAACTGGTCTACAGGATTCGGGTAAGGCAGTTTCAGAGGTCCACAAATTGTACAAATCTGAACCAGTTACGCCCATGAGCTGCCCTTTCCTAGGCAGCAGAGACAGCAGCACAGAGGGGTTTCAGGAGAAAAAGGTGCACCCCCGCCCTGGGTGACAAGGTCCCAGAGTGCCAAGAACGCCAGAGCTCCCCTTGCCCACTCCAACAACCTCAACATGACTCCTGCCTGCCCCCACAACGGGCGGAGTTGCAGGGGAGGCAGTAGGCAGTACCTCAACGGCTGGTCCAATATCACTGCAGATTAGAGGGTACCCAGATCATAGTGTGGGTTATGCTATGGAATTCGATCAGATCCTCCAGACAACCCACATATTCCCTCCATTGCTTCCCATCCCATGCAGGTCTTATCAGAGGCAGAAATCCTAGCTCTCCTGAGCAAGAAAAATCCAAGCAGTGCCACCATCTCGAAGAGGAAAGGGATATTACTCCCACTTCTTCCTTGTCCCCAAAAGACAGGAGACCTTCGTCCCATCCTGGACCTCAGTCAACTGAACACTTTCATTGAAAAAAGGTTCAGGATGGTGACACTGCTGAGATTGTTGTCCATGCTTCGCCAAGGCGACTGGCTCTGCTCCTGGACATGCAGGAAGCCCACGTGCATATAAAGATACCGCCGCATCACGGAAAATACCTCCTCATTACCTTCCAGGAGAGCACTACCAGTTCAGAGTGCCACCATCTGGCCTTTCTTCAGCACCAAGGGTGTTCGACAAGTGCCTGCAGTAGCTCTCAGGAGGCAGGAGCATTATGTCTACCCCTACCTAGATGACTGGCTATTAACAGCTCCCACAAAGATCAGCTGTGTCACTCTCTGGAAGACACTTTCATCTGTACCAAGGACTGGGGTTACCTTGAACCTTCCAAGTCATCCCCCAGCCCACCCAGAGGTTACAGTACATAGGGGCAGTTTAGACACTGTCAAGGGAGAGCCTTCCTTCCCTCAGACAGGACAGATTGACTAACAGCGTTGGCTCGGAGAGTTGTCTCCACAAACAAGTTCCACCCAGAATGATGATGCGTGCTGGGCCACATGGCAGCCGCCATCATTCAGTTCTCTTTAGCCTCGTCTGCACATGAGGGTTCTCCAGTGGAACCTCAGGGTTCAATGGGACCAGCGCTTGGATGACCTTGAACAGCCGATCCAAGTCTCGAAAGCAGTGTGTCAGACTTTGAATGGTGGCTCACCCTTCCTAGTTAGAATCACGGGCTCTCTTCCAAAGTCCCAGTCCTCAGCAGATCCTGACCATGGATGCCTCAGGACTAGAGTGAGGGGCACATTTCAGAGATCATCAGACAAGGGGACTTGGACCGCTTTGGAATGCATTCTCCACATAAACGTGTTGGAGATGAGTCGTCCTGCACACTCTACAGGCATTTCAGACAATTCTCCTGCCAGGGCCCCTACTGATCTAGTCAGACAATATGCCAGTGGTCTTCTACATCAGCAAACAAGAGGGCACTCACTCTTACCCCTTTGCAGAGAAGCCATGAGAGTCTGGTACTGGACAGTGGAGCACAACCAGGAACTCGCAGGAGTTCAAAACATCCTAGCTGACAGCCTCAGCTGCTCTCTGTCTCATGCTCATGAGTGGGAGCTACCACAGGATGTAGTGGACCTTTTGAAAGATGTGGCCTTACAGAACTGGACCTCTTTGCATCCCGACTCAATGCCAAACTGCCCAGTTTCTGCTCTCTAGAGCCAAGGCCTGGTGTTTTCTGGCAAGATACATTGTCCCTCTCTTGGGCAGGGAGGTGTCTGTATGCCTTCCTCCTTCCCACTACTTCAGAGAGTGTTACTCAAGCTACAAGCGGAATAAGCTGTCATGATTCTCATAGCGCCATTCTGGCCTTGACAGATCTGGTTTCCGCTGCTCCAGCAGTTGGCATCGAACCTCCAATTCCCTTGCCCCTGTCTCCTTGCTTGCTCTTACAGAAACAGGGAACTCTAGTACACTTGAATCTTCAGTCACTGCATCTACATGCACGGCCTCTGCAGACCTAGTCAGAGACAGATACGAGGTGTCTTCCAAGGGTAGCGGAGATCTAGTGACTGTGAGGAAACCCTTGATAGGGCGACATATGCCATGAAATGGAAACATTTCTGCCTTTGGGCATCATCCCATTCCCTGAATCGTTTTACCTGTGCAGTGAATTTGGTACTGGAGTACCTTCTTTCCTCTCTGACAAGGGTCTCAGCTATTCGTCCATAAAGGTACACCTTTCTGCACTGTCAGCTTGCTATGTACCTATGGGAAGGCAGGACCCTGGTGCAGTTAGACTTGTCCAATACCTTTTGCCGACATTATGCATATCAGACCTCCCAGTCAGGATCCCATCCCCCTTGGAACTTTTTATTTATGCTAGAAAAGCTTACGTTGCCTCCTTTGAGCCAGCCACAAGTTGCGAGCTATGCTTCCTCTCATGGAAAGTGTTGTTTTGTTGCAGTTACTTCTCTGCGGAGGATTTCTGAGCTTCGGGCTCTGATGCGTAAACAGTCTTATTTGATTTTGCACAGGGATAGGGTATCCCCGCACCAATCCTAAGTTTCTCCCAAAGGTAGTGTCCAACTTAACTCTTGGCCAGGACATTCAACTCCCAGTTTACTACCCAGAATACTCAAACAAAGGGAGGCCCTGTTGCATACTCTGGATGTTCACATAATTCTTCGATCTTACTTTGAGAGGGCCTTGCAGTAGGTATTCACATATAGGACTAAGCTGCCAGGCGTCAGGACCCCACAGAAAAAATTCTAGCTAGCAGTCTCTGGCGGGGACCGCCCCGTCAGGTGATGGAGTCATATGACATCGGTATAAAGCGGTCCCCACGCCCGCCTTCCAGTTCTTTCCCACTGTCGGCTTGTGAAAATTCCTCGGTGAAGATAGCACTCATCAGTCATTTGTCTGTCTCTAAGATTTCAAACTTTCTGACCCATTTTCTTTAATTTTCAATTTTTCAAACAATTAGCTGTGTATGTCATCCCGACGCCCTCAAATTGCATGAAAACAAGTGTGACTCGTGTGGTTCCCAACTTCCACAAAAGGCGGCCACTCCTTGTACCGCTTCTGCCTGGGCCCAGACCACCCCTGTGGAGAAGTGCCAGCAATGCCAGAAGTTCAACTCCACTACCCTCAAGAGAAGGCAGTAGTCCTTGGAAGCCCATATCCTAAAGAAGAAAATGGCCTCCATGGAAAAGAGTTAAAGAAACTTAGGCAGGCATCTACTTCCGAAGGTCATAAGAAAAAGCATGACAAGGAGAAGTACCGGGAGTGAGGAACAGGCTTCCACAGCAGCCACGACTCTGGCAGGAGTCGCGGCACTCAAGATAATGTCCCTCAGGGGATCGCTCTCCGACGGCCGTCTTGGTGGTTGCCAAGAAAGCGCTGTCACTCCCATCTGGCTTGGGCCCTTCAGGAACCTCCGGGGCAAAGGAAGCCTCTGCTCCTGTGAAGGCTGCTTCTTCTTCATGCGGCCTCCCGGTCAGAGTGGTGCGATAAGTCAGACTTCAGTTCCTCCGATGCTCGCCGGACAAAGGCTGCTAAGTCGCTTACCGCTTCAGGGCGCAGCCAAACACCCAGCGAGACTGCATTTCACTGCGGCTTTCAGCAGGCAGGAAGTCCGATAAGTCGGACGCCCGGCTCCTCCGACGTCTGCTCCCAGATTGGCCCGATAAGTCAGGCAGCTGCTCCACCAATGCCGCCCAAGAAGCCTGCACCAGACCCCATCGAACAGTCTGATGCCACAGGCTCTCCACAACGTTTTACCATGTTGCCCTCGGAGGTCCGCGTCTCCTCGACTGACCCCGGAGATTATAATCCTACTTCTTTGATCATCACCGAGGATACTGGGGCGCTGCCATCAGGGAACCCTCCTCCGGGGCTGGACCCCTGACGCCCGGATCCTCAGGCGCGGGTCCCGACACTGCCGACTCCGACGCCATCCGGCGCCTTTTTACTTGGTGATAGGCTCTATCTTTTCCGCTGTCCTTCGGACCCTCCTCAAAGGTATATCCACACCGGCCCGACTCCCACTGGGCCAATGTTACCACCGCCTGGTAAGTTTGGAACCCATTTTGTTAAATTAATAATCTAACTTTTATTTTTTTTCACTACATTTGCTCTAATTTTTGTATTACCTGAACAGTCCATGATATTAGCTACACTTTGACAGATCATTCAGATACACAGCATGGAATGGTGTATCTGAAATTGTGGAATGTCTTAGAAATATGAAAAGAAACAGCAGTAGCTGCTGAGGTAAAGGGAAACACAGTGCAGTATTAAAGGTGCCACAAGCATCGATAATTAAGTTATTAAAAATTGGTCAAAGAATCAGAATACATGGCTGACATGGAAAGGAAAATGGGAGAGTGTTTAACAGAGGGCTGAGCTATAAGCTGTGGCTGAGCTTGGCACATCCAGCAGACCTGAGTTTGATTCCCACAACCTCCTTAAATACTGTGTGATCCAGAGCAAGTCACTTAACCTTCATGTGCTCCTGGGTCACTCCTATAAAATGGGCTATGTGACAGGGGTGTAGCCAGGATTTCAGATCTGCACACCAAGTGGATTCACTGCTACCCCCCGTGTAACCAGACAGTATACAAATGTACACCAGGACCATGTTTGTTGCCTCATTTGGCACAATAAATACAACTTTTGTATCTCATAACAGTGGTTGTTGCCATGCATGGGTAAATACAAATGCCATGCCTTGTTCCCTAAGACACCCACATACCAGCCCAGAGCCCATAAAGTTGTATTGTCCTGGGATGCAAAGAAGTATTAGTGACCAGTCCTTCTAGTTTCGACTACTATGAATAAAATTACAGAAAGGTTCAGTATTTTCTTTTAGTTTTCATGGAAAAAGGAAGCGGTTCAGAGCCTGTTGCTAACCCCTTAAATAAAATTGCACACCTTGGAGTGCTTGGAGTATGCCTGCCTACACCCATGCTATGTGGCCTATGGGAGGTAACCTGGTTGCCAAAGAATAAAAATAAATAACTGAATAAATAAATCAAATAAATAACAGTATAAAATAATTTCCTATCACTAGTAATGTCTATTCCAACATTACAAATTGCTTTGGAGGAGGGTGATATACTGCAGTCATAAAAAGAGGTGGAGCCAGAGGCAGAGTTTGGGGTGTGGTTTCGGATCCGTTTTACCTCATCCAAAGGTGGTAACCTACCCCTGAGCTGAGAAGAAAAAATACTCACTGTAGTAATCTTCTTTCTTCCAAGGCGCCCTTTACCATCAGTAAGCTCCTCCCTCCCTAGATAACCTTCAGAAGAAGGCTCTGACTTTGCCTTAAAATTTTCAGTATGCTAAACTTTGGATTATATTTTGAGCAAAGTTTTTGGTTATGATTCTGGTTCTGGTTGTTATATGTGTTTTAAATCCTTTTGGTTCCTTCCAGTGGGGCATTTGCCCATTCTACCATCGAAAATAATTCTGAAGCCTCCTTTCCTCTCTCTCTGAGCACAGACCCTAACTTCAATCTGATTGGCTAATTTATAAAACTCATTACCATACATTCCACCTCCGGAGCAGTGCTAGCTAGCCAGCTAACTGCAATAGTTACTGATGCTAAGGACACTTTTGTGAAAGATTACTATGGTGAGTAATTTTTCTTCCTCACTTCTTACACACTTCATCTCTGTGAGGTACTTGTAGGTCGTTATGTCACAGCTCACTGTCTTCTCTTCCAGGTGTAACCCCTAGCGGCGCTTACTCCAAGGGCTACTACCTCTGCCTGTCCTCCTGAAACAAGGTTGAGGGACCTGGGTTCCAAATTAATAATTAACGGGGTTCCCCTACCCTCAGTAAACACAATGAGTTGGTGCTTCCACCCAGAGTAAGGTATGTGGGGGTGTCTATCCCACCTGGTATAGCCTTCTGGGGTGCTATAACCACCCACCAGCCAAACTAATGACCAAGTACCTTCGTAATGGGTACAACCTTTCAGCAAGGTACACACAATTAGCAGTGAACATTAATAATATGCTCACACTTTTACACTTACCACAGGGTCTGGTCTTCTGGCAAATGCCCTGGAGCCCTCTGTAAAGCAATATCACATGCAAGCATACATTTTCAAATGCTTTTGCCCAAGTCACAGTGAAGTTTAACCAGGCGATAATTTGCTCCCGGGTCTGCTTAACAGTGAAACAAATTTGATTTATTGAGGGATGCGAACAAGGATGGGTGCAAATCTGGATAAATGATTGCTAAGCTGGTATTAGCCAGGATATTTTGCATGCAATTTCTTTAGTTCCTTAGGTACAGTCTTGCAACTGCTGGGTACCCAGAGTGTGATGCCCTGTAGGTGCCCGGGTTGCAGCTCTTGTTGGAGCCCTTGATGGGAAGAAAAGACAATTAAACATGCACAAACAAAGACTTTGACTAATTATATCCTCGGCTGGTTGGCCTAGTCCACTGAAACCCTGTAAAACACACTGAGTAAAATTAGATGGTACCACAGAATAATTCAAAAGCTTGTTGCAGGGAGCTACTCTGAGTTTACTCACAGCACCAATAGGTAGAAGATGGCCTGGAGAAGTGAAGACCTGTTGCAGAGCAGTGAAGAGGATGGGGAAGCTGGGCCCGACATGACACACCTCGCATCACGGCCTTTCCCTCCAGGTGGCCTGACCTGCGATACCTTGCTGCGCGGGGCTGGATTCCCAAGCTGGTCTCAGCTGAAAAACTGTGACTGGTGCAGGAATGACGGCTAGGTCGGTTTGGCATGAGCCCAAGATCAGATAAAACACTTTCGGCAAAGTTCAGTTCTTTTGGCTGGTGAAAGCCTCCAGCTGGCTGACAACTTGGCCTAACAGGCCAACTGGCTTCGGTGTGGCAGGGTCCCTGATTAGTAGGCCTCGGCCCACCTCGAGCACTCTGCATATTAAATGGAAACCACATCCACTCATCCATTTCTCGGTTCGCAATTACAGCCGCTCTGCTGAGCAAACCTTTCAGCCTGCAGAAGGCAGTCTCTGGCGACTGATTCTGAACTTGGAACTGCAGACACGCTGGAGAAATTAGGCCTTTCCTAGGACAGAACCCATAAGCTTGAACAGGGCTCCTCGTTCCACGGAGTCTTGGACGAAATGCTCACAGTTTGAAATCAGTTCTCGGATTAGTCCATTTTCTTGCATTCCAATTGGTCGGAGGCTGTCAATCACAATCTTGTGCTTCCATTGATTTCTTTGGCGCCAAACCTTAGAGTTCACAGTTTCTCACACAGGCACCTGAACTAAGGACCCTTCGTGGTCCCCTGTGTTCCAGTTGGTTCAATTCCTGGAAGTCCCCGGACTAAACATGGTGGCTTCCATTTGGATGCATCAGCTGCAAGAAGGCAGGTTAAAATGAGCACTCTAATTTAAATACAATAACAAATTAGAAGTAAATATTTACAATACCAGTTAGGGCTCCGTCTGCTCTAACAGCAAGAGCAAAGTGGAGCAAATCGGGGTGATGCCTGGCCAGTCACAAGCTCTGAAGCAGTCGGACCCTAGCCTAGGCCATTGACAACACACTGACAGTGTCACTTAAAGGGACAGGCACAGAGGCACATCATGGCACTCGTGTAGATCAGTGAATTTATTGTTTCCAGTGGATGTCTGCCTAGCAGTGGGCATTGTCGGAGTCCTGGGAGACACGTAAGCCCCAGATTGGTGGGGCAGCTACTCTGGTATACATGTTGAGGCCCTTCAGCCTCTCCTTGTAGGGCTTGTGGTGCAATCCCTGCATCATTTTAGTTGCCTTCTCTGGATTGCTTCCAGATTGTCTATGCCCTTTCTGATGTGGCCTCTAGAACTTGACATAATACTCCAGGTGGTGTCTCACCAGTGAACAATATATGGCAACACAGCCTCCTCCTTCTGCTTGGGATACCTCTTCCAATGCTCACAGCATCCCACTGGCCCTTACCCACTGCTTCTCACACTTCCCCTGCCACTTTGAGGTCATCAGATATAATAATCCAAGTTCCTTTCCTGCTTAGTGACTATTAGTACACCCCACCCCCATACTCAGCTCCTCGGTTCCTATGCCATAAGTGCATGTTTTTGCACTTTTGGCACTGAACCCCAACTGCCATGCTCTTAACCACTCCTCGACTTTCCCAATATCTCTATACATTTTCTCCACACCTCCTAAATGTCAGTCCAATTACGGATTTTGGTGTCGTCTGCAAAAGGCACATCTTCCTTCCAGAGAGAGTAAAGCAAAGAAGCTGTTATTTCACTGTTTCAGTGCCTGGTTTCAGGCACACCAAGGCTATTATAATATCATCATCATTTTGGAAAGCCTGCAAAACATTGCAGCAGGTGAGTACGTGTTTAAAGGGAAGCTGTCATTTGCAGGGCTCCTGCTCCTGCACACTTTAGCCTCCGTTAAGCTTTTGGCAGAAAAGCACCTTTTTCGTAAGGCAAAGTAATTTAATTGATATGTAACCCGCCTACAAATGGGGTTCTCAAAACATCTTCCTTGGCTTGTCTAATGCCCACTGCCAGGCTGGCATTGTGTGTCCTGGCAAGTTAAGTGTTTCCATGTGAGTGCCCTGTTAGCCTCCTGCCTATCTCTTTTAAGAGCTGCCTATTTTGTGGTGTAGAATTGATCTGGGTGGGGGCCCAGTAGTTTCAGGTTCGAGTCCCACCTGGCTGCAGTGTTATCGCCTCCATTCTGCCATTGCTAATTCGTGAGAGGGAGCCCTACAGGATCTGTGACTGTTAGCTGATTATCTGCTTTAATAGTAAAGATATTGTAGTTTGTCTAACCTGCCTTCTTTTGCAGCATGGGCATTTCTGTTAATCACCACCGCCTTGGTTCTGGACTGCCTATTGGGACCAGTCAGTACCTTTGGGGTCCCTAAATGGAGTCTGTCCCCAGGGTCTTGTGTGAGTGAATTTCTGTAGAAATTATAGTTTTATACTTTGTCGCCTAAATGAACCTGGAGGAGCCCTTACTTTGACAGACAAAGGTTCAACCAACCTGAACCCTTTGGATCAGAAGGAAGTCCTGGTGTTGCTTGCAGCAGAGTTCAGTCTGGAGTTAGAGTGTAAAGAGAACAACTCAAGAGATTTGAGCAGCTGCTCCTGCATAGTGCATGGGGGAATTGGCAGGAAGGCTGTGTTTGGCCTGCCTGCTACCATCTTCACGCAGTGAAGAGACCTTGAGCCTGAGATCGAATTCATCCGAATTTGTAGCTTTTTGCAATTGGAGCCTATTTGTGACAAACTTGAATTTTCCTGAAGTGGACCAAAAATTTGCCTTGGTACAATCAACCTGTCAGGACTTGAGAGTGCCGCAGAGTGTCTGATTTGCGCAGAGACACTGTGAATTGTAACCGGACTGTCATCCGAACTGTGGTATTTACCTTGCTTTTAATATAATCATGCTGAATGCTGATAGTGGGTCGCGATTTGGTTCCCACTGCTTGAATGTGTCATGCTTGCCAGTCTGGGACTTGCCATCTCGGCCCAGACAGCCACTAACGCTGCAGAGAAACAACCAGCGAGAGACCCACCTGGGGATTCGCCCCTTCTCAACACCGACAAACAGGATCAGCACCACGGAGCTTTGTGTGGGCCATGCTTCTCCTGGCCATCCAGCTCCTCATCCAGAGGTCTCCATTTCACCCATCCTGCATCCTGTACTGGGTAGTGTAGGTAAACACCAGGGTATCTCCCTGCAACAAGGCTCAAATCAAAGTGTGTCAACTAATTTAATTGTTGCTAATTTTGGACTAAGCCATCCGGCTCTGGATTACAAATTGGGGGTTAAGGTGCATGCATGTTTTCTTTCCATCACAGGGCCCCAACCAGCTGCAACGCGCTTCCGCAGGCAACGCTCCAGGCTAGTGTAGTTCCAGCTGGGTACCCAGGTGTGTGACTGTGTTACAGGGACCTTTGAGTGCATGCCTTATAACCTGACTTATTCAGATCTTGAGTCAACCACTAGATTTTGCCCTTCCTTGTTGCTGCCTCTTGAATAAATCTGATCTAAATCTTTTGCATTTAAACTGGTTGTGGTGTGTACCTCTGTATGAACAGCATTGAAATACTGCTGGTTGTTTTGCTATATCTTATTTTACAGGAGGTCTCCAGGGTCACGCCAGCTAGACCAGCCCTGGTGGTAAGTGCAACAAGTGTGGGGTTAAAACTGCTGTCAGGTGCTAATTGCAGTTGTGTATTCTGTAAACCAGTTGGGCCACTAGAGGGAAAGAGGGGTAACAGTGTCCTGGAGGGCTGTATCCAGGTCAGCTACGCTACCACTAACCCTGTCCTCCGGGTGGAGGCACCTGTTTTCAGTACCCAGGCCCCTCAACCTGCACTTGGTCACGCAGCCAGGGTAGTATTCCTTGGGATAGCGCCACCTGGGAGTTGCATATAAAAAATCTGCTACCCAGAAGTATAGAGGAAGGATGCTCCATTAGGAGACTATTCTGCACTACGCGCCTTTCTATACAAATGCATTGAACGCATGGTGCGCCCCATTGCACTTAATAGAGCCGCTAAGCCTCTTACTATACTCCGGTATGGATTTTGTAAATTAAATTAATTTGCGCCTTACGAAAAGGCGCATTTCTACCAAAAGCTTAACGGAGGTTGAAGTTTGCAGGGCGGGAGCCCCTGCAAACGACAGCTTCCCTTTAATAACCTCAAGTTGTGATTCAGCTACCACAATATGCCCCTGCCACATACACCATGCAAGGAAACCTCGGCATTGACAAATGCTTGTTTCAACTGCTACAAGTAACAGTAATTTGAATAGCTATCTTAAAATAGAACTCTAATATAAAATTTTACATTTTGAAAAAAAAATACACCTAGCACTTTTGAATAGCCACAGAATGATCAGACTCGGTCTGCATCCTCCCAGCTATGTTATTTCATGTTGGAAAAATGAAATAGTGCAGGCAGGAGTGGGATGGGGAGCAGACAGATAAACACCACTATGATGCATGTCATGGACAGCAGGCAGAGAGATGTGATTCATGTCCAGCCCAAGCTCTCAGTGGAGGAGGATTGTCTATGTATCCATTCACGTGCTTCCAGGGTCCCTTCTCCTACTTCATAGCAATATGTCAGCATGGCTCCACCCATGCAGCTGTCAAAGAGGAGTTGCACATTGGGCATTGAAGCCTGGTAGTCCAGAGATTGCATTGTTTCATGTGAGCAAACGTGCAAGTGGAATGGTGGTAAACTAACTAGTATGTGATAAGCCATTTATCCTGAAATTTAATTCCCTCTATGCTTGCTTTTGTACATTCTATCAAGTGCAGTAAAAATGGCATTTATTTAAAATAAGCATCTGCTTGTAAATTTCAGGTACGGTCAAGTGAAGACCGCTCGATGAGGATGCCAGCTATGTTGCAGGTTTCCTTGCCAACCCAAAGTTATTTAACGAGCAGTTACCAGACCAAAAGGCATTGCTCATTATGGTGGGGAATCCTCATGTTCTAATAAAGTAAGTAGTTAAAGTAACCCACACTTGTGTTGGCTGGAAACAAAATTGTTTTCATGCACTGGGCTTTGAAAAATGTGACTCCATGTAAGTGTGATAAAGACCTAAGAATGTGATTTCCTATGTGATCAGCAATTACAGAGATAAGCTATGAGGCTGAACTGATGGCCCAGTGGCGGTGTATTGCACTGGTGTGCAGGCAGCCTGAGTTCAGTAGTAGCTCAGGACACGCCTTAGGAGGCAGGCCAGACTGCAGCAGCTGCCACTCGATAGTGCACTGCAGTTGGGAGCAGTGGTGCTGTGCAACCAGTACTGCAGTGACCCCTGCAGGTGGGCCAAAGGGCTTGCTCCTTCTGCAGGACGTTGCTGTGTAGTGCCAAGATCTCAGGACCTCTGCACATGCCAAGGGAGGAAAGGACAAAAAGTAGGAAAAAACTGTACACTGTCTATATGGCAGCCGGTCCTCTAAGTCATGGTCTTGTCCTAGCACTGACCACCACCGGATCCTATCCATACAAGTGGACCGCTTTTAGAGGAACATGGCCTCCCATTGGAGCCCCTGTCATGGCAGGGAAGCCACGGGGATGTTGGGTGGATACAGTATGAAGCAGTTAAGGAAGTGTTCTTTAAAAATTAAATTTGGTTTCATTGGAGTTACGAGCTTTGAAAGGAGAGAAGAAGAATTTCAGCATTTCCCACTTCATACGTGCCTATATCTGTTCCCTATCTGTGTATGTGTTCTTTTTGTTTGCTGTCTCCCTGATCCTTAAAACCAGCTCTGTATGTAGTCCTCAGTACTGCTGACACCGCTGCTGACATAAACTGTCACACTGATGAACATAGAGCAGCTTCTCCATGTGCTAAGTTGTTGTCCAAGTAGCAGTATTGTCATCAAGAGCCACTAACTGCAACCAGTGATGTCACTGGTTTGAGGATTCATAGTAATTTATAATTATTCGTTTGGGGGGCATGTTTTAAAGGCCAGAGAGACAGAAAACAAACCATGGAGATGCTTGTTATCTGACATGTGGAATATTCCATTCTGCCACATAGCAGGACATGGCTGAATCGGCAACTTGCAGCGCAGCACCATTAGTAACCGTTATATAAATAATAGCAACTGTTGTTTGGATATCCTTTTCACTAGTGGGCTGTTGCATCAGCAGTGACTAACATTGCTGCACCACAAAACATCAGAATGGAGCATTTGGGAGGTGTTGACCATCTGAGTGCTGATTTGGGAGCCAGGAAATCACAGGTCCAAACTCCACTAGAGCCAAACACCCATGGCGTGACCTTGAGCAAGTTACTTAAAGATCAACTGACACGAATTTTACATCATGGCAGGCACCCATACAATGGAGCTGCCTGCCGTAAGAGCTTCTTCTTTTATCAATTGACGAAAAGGTGATAGGCTGCGCAAATTCCACATTTCGTAACGCTTCCATATGCGAGTTGAGTGGCCAGTGAGTGCTGTAACCCTGCCCCTAAAACTGCATAATTATGACATGAAGTAGGGAACTTGGTTGCAGGCGCTCTATGGAGGATGTAATAGGATGGGAGGGCCACCTAAATGTACTTGATTATCTTTTCTGGCATGTATGCATGTATGGAGCCGATATATACATGTAACCTATATTATAGCCCCATACATGTATACCTGCCAGAAAAGATGATCTAACTACATTTAGGTGCCCTCCAACCGATCCTATTATACCCTCATAGAGTGCCTCAACCTTGTTCCATTCTTAATACCATAATTATGCAGTTTATAGGGCGGGCTGCAGCACTTGTCGGCCACTGCTCGTGACATGGAAGTTACAAGCGGGCCCACGGAGCCTGTAACTCTTCACCAGTTGATAAAAAATTGAAATATGGCTAGAACAGGGAAAGGGAACATCGTTAACCAGGAGTAGCACACAAAGCCAAAGCTTGTTTGCAGATACGACCTGGGAGTACAAGGAAGTTAAGTGACTTGCTCAGGATCACACAGTATGCACCTAGGCGGTTATGGGATTTAAACCCAGGTCTCCAGATCTGCAGCTCAGAGCCTTAACCCCCACTGCACTATACTGCCTCCCTAAGTGCTGTAGCTCCCATGGCCAGCAACTCCATTGTATGGATTGCCTGTCAGAATCCTGTCAGTGGCTCTTTAACCACCTAGTGCTCCAGTCCACCCAGCTGTGGAAATCAGTAGAAGCAGGACCCCACGAAACTGAGATGTTGCATGTCTGCTGGGTTGTCTAGGTAAATATGAAAACAAATCATAAAATACTGCATAGTTTTATGTACAGCATGATTCCCTAAGGGGAAAAGACAAATAAATGTTTTTGTGTGTATGTGGTGCACACTCTGGAACACCATACTTTATAATGTTTTAGAATGCTTACCACTAAGTGTGCTTTGATTCATATGATACATTGAAACAATGAACTGCGAAATTAATGCTCAAAGAAAGCAAATTGTTATTGCAGGATCCTTGTTTTGGGGCCTTTTGGAATACTGTGCCAAAAATGGTGCCTGTGTGGGCTGTGACTTTCCTCCTGAGATTGAAGTTATGCAGGGGTAAGGATCTTGGCAGATTTCTTTTGAATGATTATGTATTCAGATTCATTCACATTATTTTTAAAGAAATGTAATTTCACAACTTTGAAACTAGAGATCTCAAGAACAACAGGTTCCTCTTAAATGAAATAGTGATGGTTCTAATTCTCAAAAGTGTATACCCATGCTACATTTTAATATAAGTGCATTTTTATAAGATATAGAAGCACTAAGACTAGAATTGAAAATCGGTCATAGTAAGTAAAAGACATGACAGTGTATGTAGGGGTGATGTATATCCTGCCACAATCCACTCATTCCTTTCACTTTAGTCCTTAACATTTATGACTGAGGGTGTCATAGTGTGACTGAGTACTGTGATTTTGGCCTGGGTTCTGACTGGTGTGCAGCTGGCCAACTCAGACATACTTTTAACAGACTTTCCTATTGCTTTTATGGCACAAACAGTATAGTGTACTACCTAAAATGATATTTTTTATGTTTGCTTGCAAAGCATGCAAATATACTGGTATCAGTCTGAACTGTGATAGGGGTTTTGGCTGTGCGCTCCTCTTCCACCTATCACAGCTTCATTGAATCTCCTAAAATAATTCTACCTTCTGCCTTTCTCCTCCTGTTCCCTTTTAAAGTCCTTGCCCAATCACTAGGCTAGAAAATAAAAGGTAGAGAGTTTTATTGTGTAACTGCTAATTCTAGGGACGTGGATATGTTGTTCAATCCACACTTACTGGCAGGTTCCTTGCCGCTTTAAATCTTGCGGAAGGTCTTCAAGCTGGCTCCTCCCACCCACCTGGATGGTAAAACTCCTCGGCTCCGCCCATGGCACGCAGATCTTCCTTACGCTTGGAAGCTCAGGTTCCCTCCTTAGCGCTCTGCGTTTTAGGCCTGGATCCACACTCTTGGTTAAACCAAAACTTATTCTAAAGTTTAAAAGACTTGGTCTTCTTTTTTCCCTCACGGCTGTGATGGACAAATTGATTAGTCGGTGCCCTGTGAATATCGAAGGTGTCCTGGACCAACCGCTTTTCGTGTTTACTGCCTAGGACTGGGACATGATTCGTAGAACTACGAATTATACAAATCCTTTTCAGCTCGGTCTTGGAGGGACCACACTGCCCGACTGCTTTTGGGGTGCCCTGAAAACGCTTATCCGCCGTTCAGTCGAAGGAGGCCCATTGGGCGGTGTCCGTGGCAGCGGCTCGGCAGACCAGCTGGAGCAGATGATCGCCTCAAGCAGGAGGCAGCCCAGGCCACATCTTCATCTTCCTCGGTAGCGGCATTTATCGCTCTCCTTGGGCTCTTCTTATACAGCTTCTTTTAAGGAGCTTTGCCAATCCCCTCTCCACCAAGGGAAAGGCCATTGGGACATTCCTCTTGGTCCAAAGAAGGACTCCAAAGGTAAGTCCACCGTCGCCGTTCATGGGAGTGGGAGGTCCCTTTTCCCGGATAGTTGACAGTCAACCCGGTCGAGGTTGCAGCTAAGGCCGCTGGCTTCACGGTGTCCCCGCCAGGTCAGCCAGCCGAGACAACTGCCGACGCAGTCGAGATTTTCTTGACCCGTTGGGCGGTTTGTTGACTGGAGAAGCAGACAACCCTTCTTCACGGTTCCCCGGTGGAAACCAGAGGACTTGCCTGTGCCTCCTGTGCGAGTCCCTGGTTAAGGTCCCTGAACCAAGGGAGGAGCAGGTTTCCCCTGCCCCTCTCTGACCCACCCTCTGAATCCCTGAAGGTCTTGGTCTCTGACCTCTTCCAGGTCCAGCCAGCCCGCCGTCGGATCTCAGCACCATGGAAAGCGGTGGCGCGCTCATCCTCATCGTCCTCTTTGGAGGATGGCTCTGGCGCCAAGTTGCGTCAGTGCTACGAGATTTAATGTGGTAGTGGCTCTTATCGTCTGGGAATAAGCCGACTCCGTCTCCTTCTCCGGCCATTAAGTGGCTGTCACCGGAGCAGCGAAACAACCCCTCATAGTGGTCAAGGAGCCGAAACCGCACCGGTTGTTTGGCCGAAACCAGCTGCTCCACCCATTGTGGTGGAACTCTCCTCCACCCGAAGACTGGGGCCCTGACCAAGGATTCTCGGTCAGGTCAGGGTTTGCCCCATAGGTTGTCGGTCACCCTCACTCCCGATCGACCTCGGCATGTGGAGGGTGGCTCAGGCGCTCGCCAGCTGTTCGCAGACTCCTCGGAGTCTGATGACGACTCCTTCTTGTTCTCCAGGCCGCTTGACCTGGAGTCCACTGGGGTCAGTCGGTGGGCGAGAGCCCAACCTCGTTCTTAGGAATGCTTTAGCTCATCTCAGAATCCACTGGGATGAAGCTCAAACCCATTTCAAAATGGGCCAAGTATCCCCTCATGGAGATACTGGACCGAGGATTCCCCACGGAGGCCTTCCCGTGGCCAAAGCCATTGTTGACCCGGCCCAGGAGCTATGGCGGCGCCAGCTTCTTGTCCAGCACCTTTGGCCAGGATGGCTTGGAAGTATCGCGATCCCTACAGGTTCATTCTCCGGTTTTCGGAGCACCCTCTGTGGAGGGGTTAGTGACCCGACAGCGTTTCCGGCGTTCGGGAGCGATCGGGTTGTGGACAAACCACCCGATAAGGAGTCCAAGAAATTGGATTACTCAGGGCAGAAAGTATATGCTGCTTCCTCCCTAGGCCTTCGTCAGGCTAACTCAGCTGTCCTGATGGCACACTTTTCACCCGCCCTTCGGTCTCCCTGGATGAGGTGATTTCTCATCTCCGGCTGACCTTCAAGCGACAGTCAAGCAGCTGCGAGGGACCAGGGAAGGCGGTGGCCAAACAACAGCTCTAAACTTCTTTGGACATTGCTGACTCATGTGCCTGGTCAGTAGCGGCCATGATCGCCATGCACCACAGAGCTTGGCTGCGGATCTCCACCTTTGAGGCGGATACCCAGCAGAAGCTGGCAGACTCCCCTTCCTGGGTACCGACTTGTTCGGTCCGGGGTGAGGGTCATCTCCAACGGATCGAGAAGTCCAGCGCCACCTTGGACTCTGTCACATCTGTCCAGAAGGACAAAGGCTGCCAGCAGCAACGTAAGCCTTTTCGTCCTTCAGCCCAGCAACGTAAGCCTTTTGTCCCTTCAGCCCCTGCAGCACGTCCGCCCAGCAACACCAGCATCAGGGCCAGCAGGCTCGCACTTGGCACCCCAAAACCAAGCCTGCTGCTTCCTCCAGCAGAAAGCCGGGAGGAAAGGCCCAGGCAGCTCCTCATCCGGCCCTTCCTCCAAGCCTGCCCAGTGACGGGTTGAGGGTGTCGCCAACCTCGTCACTCCTCCCAGGTTCCCCGTGGGGACGGCTCCACCACTTCCTTTCTGCCTCGGTCCGACATCACCATGGACCGCTGGGTGTTGGAAGTGGTAGGAGTCTGCCTCTGGAATTCGAGCAGTCCCCATCCTATTGAGCCGCGCCCCATGGCGGGGCTCACGGTTCCGCAGACTCTCTGTCGGCTCGCCGAGCCGACATTGCCCTGCTCCTCCAGAAGGATGTGATCAGGGAGGTGGCAGACTCGTCCAGACCAGGGTTTGTGTCCAGGTACTTCCAGGTCCCAAAGCGGACAGAGGGCTGGCGCCCATTCTCGACCTACACTACCTGAACAAGTTCCTAAGGTCTCGCACCTTCAGGATTGTCACTCTGGCTGAGATCATTCCATCCTTGGAGCGAGGCCTGTGGTTCTGTTCTCTGGACCTTCAGAACACTTTCTTTCACGTCCCAATCCGTCCGTCTCACTAGCGATTCCTCCGCTTCAGGGCAGAGGATCCCTTTATGAGTTCGGGCCATGCCCTTCGGCCTCTCTCCAGCTCCCAGGGTCTTCACTAAATGCATGGCAGTGGTGACAGCATTCCTCAAGGGTCAAGGGTCCGGTGTACCTTACCTGGATGACTGGCTGATTGCAGCCCCCTCCAGGTTGGAGGTGAGCGTGCAGCAATCTGGCCCTCCGGTCTGCTCTCAGATTGACCTCATCATCCATGAGGCCAAATCGGAACTCATGCCATCGTAGGTGATTCAGTTAATCGGGCAGAGCTCAACTGTCTTGAGCCAGAGCACGGCTCCCGGCGGACAGGCTGAGGTCCTTTCCTCCTTTGCCAGTCATTTCTGGTTGGGCAACTGCACCTGCCGGGACTTCCCGCCTTCTGGGCCTCATGGACGGCCTGCACCAGCGTGGTCCATTGGGCCTGCTGGCATGTCGTCCCCTGCAATGGGGGCTGGCCCACCAATGGTCACAGCACTCCGGTCCTCTGGACCAGCCAGTGACAGTGACCCAGGAGATGTGGAATGGCCTCCAGTGGTGGCTCGTTCCAGCTCATCTGCAGGAGGGTATCCCATTTGTCCACCCCGAGCCGACAGTCACTCTGGACGACCGACGCCTTTCTGATGGGTTGGGGTGCCCATCTGGGAGCTCAGGCTCACGGCCTCTGGTCCCCTTAGGGGTCTCGATGCCACATCAACCTGCTGGGCGTCGAGCAGTCCGACTAGCCCTCACCGCTTTTGCTCAGTTTGTACGGGTCAAGTGGTCCAGGTCCAGATGGACAACACCACAACCATGTACTACCTAACTGACAGGGCGGGACACACTCCTTGCCTCTGTGCAAGGAGGCTCTCCTACTTGGTCTCTCGTGATCAGCCTGGAGGTGGATCTGCTAGCTATCCATGTGGCAGGAGCCTCCAACAGTCTGGCCGATGCCCTAAGCGGATAGGCGCTGCATCTTCTGAGTGGTCTCTCCTGCCAGAGATAGTACAAGATCTGTTCTCCCAGTGGGGCACCCTCAGGAGGACCTGTTTGCCTCCAGGAGAATACGAGTTGAGGGTGTTCCATGCCCGCCAGCAGGGCTCGCTGCAGGGTGCTTCTCGAGGCCGTGGACCCTGGGCCTCTTCTCGCCTTCCTCCATTTCCTTGATCCACAAGGTGCTTCTCAAGGTGAAGAGGGACAAGGCACAGGTGATTCTGGTAGCCCCAGACTGGCCCGCCAGTTCTGATATCCAGATCTCCTCAGCCTCATCTCCAGGCTCCCAAGGCGGCTTCCAGCCCACCGGACCTGATCTCAGTTAACAGGGAAGGTACTCCACCCAGCCCTTCAATGCCTGCACTTGACCGGCTGGTTCCTGTTGGCTAGAGTTCCAGGCCTTGGGTCTTTCTGACGGGTCCTCAACGTCTGCTGAGGCATCCCGTAAGGAGTCGACTGGAAAATAATATGCCTTCAAATGGAAGAGATTCTCCATTTGGTGTCAGGACAAGGGGTTGGACCCTTCTTCCTGTTCCTTGGCTAGCATTCTGGACTACCTGTGGTCCTTTCTCAGCTAGGGCTGACTGCGACGACCCTTAAGGTGCACCTGGCAGCCATCTCTGCTTACAGGCGCGGGCGGGAAAGCAGTCGGTGGCACAGGAGAAGGTGGTCGGGCTTCAAAGGCCTTGATCACATATCCTCCGGCGCAGGAACCTCCACCTCGGTGGGATCTACTGCTGGTATTGGCTAAGCTCATGGGCAAGCCATTCGAACTGATGCACAAGTGTGACATCTCTCACCTGTCGTGGAAGACTGCCTTCTTGGTGGCTATCATGTCAGCCAGAAGGATGGGAGAGCTCCAGGCGCTTTCCATCGAGTCTCCTTATCTGGTCTTCCACAGGGACAAAGTTGTCTCGCTCCCACCGAAATTCCTTCTGAAGGTGGTGTCGGAGTTTCACCTTAACAGGTGTTGACTCTGCTGGTGTTCTACCCCAGTCACATCTCGGAGGCGAATATGGCTCCATACTCTGGACCCTAGAAAGCTCTCTCTTATTATAAGGAGCGTGGATTGCTGAAGTTCTGGAGAGGTTCGCCAGCTGTTTGTCACCCACGCTGAAGCGCACCTGGCAGACCTGCAGCCAAGTGGACGATAGGCAGGTGGGTCACCTCCTGCATAGATATCTGCTATAAGTTGGGCATGGAGCCTCCCAAGGGATAAGAGCTCAATCTACCAGCCATACCACTGCTTGGTGGCTGCTTCCAGGGATGTCCCTATCCAGGAAATCTGCAGGCTGCTACCTGAAGTCAGCACACACCTTAGTTACCCACTACCACATTGACCTTGAGTCATGCCGGGATGCTGGTTTTGGGACCTCGGTTCTTCAGTCCTCATTTCCAAGTAGGGGTGCGCTTGCCTCCCTCCTCCGGAGAACTGCTAGGAGTCTGCCAGTAAGTGTGGATTGAACAACAACCAACGTCCCTAGAAATACAGGTTCCTCACCTGTAACAGGAGTTCTAGGGTGGTATATGTTGTTCATCTACACAACCACCCGACCTCCCGGCCGGCGTGCAACCTGGCTTCCAGCGGGCTAGATCTGGCTTCATGGGATGGAGCCAAGAGTTTCCACCGGGTGGGTGGGAGGAGCCAACTTGAAGACCTTCTGGCAAAAATTTAAAGCGGCAAGGAACCTGCCAGTAAGTGTGGATGAACAACATATACCACTCCTAGAACTCCTGTTACAGGTGAGTAACTTGTATTTCCTGCTTGATATCTTACTTCTGCTTTTGTTCCACATATGTGCTGCTGGTTACTTCTTTTATACGTGCCGCTATTTAGTGCTTCATTTTTGGAATATGAGAGTGCATAACCCATCAGTCATTTACATATCCATAATGCAGGGCTTGCAACTCACTGAATTAATGTATTCTCATAATGTGCTAAAAAGCAAGTAAAACATCAGTTTATATGGAGCTGTGATCTTACTTGAGACACAGCTCTCACCAGCAGGATTACACCATTAGGACTGAAGCGGCAGGCGTCAGGACTGCGAGAAAAATTCTAGCTAGCTATCTTCAGCGGGGACTGCCCCGACGCGGTCCTGCCTCCGACATCAGGCTTAGTACATAAGGCGGTCCGCCAGATTCTAGTTCTTTCCGGCCGTCGACTTGCAAGTCTCGACCCTTCGGTTCCAGTTCTAGCGCAGCGACGCATGGTAAAGTTTTTCCTTTGGAAAATTTGTTTTCTTCGGTCAGTTTATTGTCTGATGTCCTCTCCAACCTCGGTCATTCTTCAATGCGCCTCTGGGAAGCAGATCCCTTTCAGGATCCGCATTGGCCTGCGTCCGGTGCTTAGGCCCAGACCACGACACCGGTCCTGCTCCTTTGCCTAGATTTCAACAGCAGAACTCGGATCCGTTTCCAGAAGGCCCTACAGGCGTTCCTGCTCGAGGAGCAACTCAAGACCATGGCCTCCAAGGGGATTCTTGGAGAAGGCCCTTCCAGGTCCCGTCTGGGGCCTCTGATTCTCGTAGCTCCGGCTCCAGGTCCGACCGCTCACCTTCCGGGCCAGTTCTCAGCCTCCCCTGCTGGTGAGAAAATCTTCGGGCTCCTCTTCTCAGGCCAAGACTTCCAGGCCTCGCCGTCTTCAAGGCCCTGGTCAAGTCGGGGACCGCCACCATCACCACAAGTCGGGTTCCGCCATTCTGAACCAGACGTCAGGTCTGCCTCCCTGCCTCCTCCTCCAGCGGAAGACCAGGAGCTCACCTCTCTTAAGAGACCGTCGGACCCACGTGACCCGCCAGACGTCGGCCTCTGCCACAGGTCCCCAGAGCCGTCGGCCGCCAGCCGGCCAAGCCTCGCACCCCGGACGCCCGGTGGGGGCCGGCGTCCGTGCCTGTCTGGATTAAGAGAGGACCCGGCGCCTCCGACCAACGTCGGTCAGGAGACCATTACAGAGGAGGAGTTAACACAGCCCGAGGACCGGAGCGGGCACCCCTGGTCCTGTCGAGCCTCCCAGGAACCCTCCCGCAACCCGAGGCACCTGTGAGCGGCCTTAAGATCACTGACGACGACCACGCGCCCAGTCCATCATCAGGTCTTTCCTTCTCAGAGGTTAAGAGCTTTTCACTTACTGGTGGGATACCATCAAAAGGGCGTGGTCCCCACCCCCTCCTCTTCCACCTCCTCCTCCTAGGCGGTTTACTCCTCCGGTTCCTCGCCCTCTTCTCCATCCGGGTCTGCAGGCGATTACCTCCTCCCGGGGCCCAGGATCCCTCCAAGGGGAGACCAGATAAAGGAGACCTCCATCCAGATCCTCTTCTGGGTCACCCAGCCCTAAGAGACCCAGAAGCGCCGCCGTTCGCCTTCGGACGGAGGACACGGGATCAGAGTTTTCAACAGGATCTACATCCCCATCTCCCCTCCACATCCCTTCTCCGGACCCACGTGAGCTTCAAGGTCTCTCCTGATGACCCTTCATTCTCGGACATCATGAGACACATCCAAGAGAACATGGGATGGGATGCGGAAGAGTTAGACCCGAAGAGCTCAGCCTTGCGAAATATCTTCGCAGAAGGACCCCAAGCCTGTGGTGGTGCCACCCTTGGTAGACACTTTCGTGGGCGTCACCAAGGCAGGCGTGGAAGCGTCCCACATTCACTCCCGCGATGCCGAAAGCTGACCGCCTGTACAAGGCTCCAAGGGAAGACCAGTACTTAGCTCAGCATCTTCAGGCTGACTCTCTGGTCATAAAGCCTCTCATGGCCGGTCCCAGAGACCGCAACATTTGAGCACTCTGCCACGGACCCGGAGTCCAACCAGCTGGAGCGCTATGGGTAGGCGCCGCGCTCCGCTACTTGCGCCATCAGATCCCTAATTACTTGACCCACATGGTGCAGTTCCAAAATGCCTTGTGGGAGCAGGGTCTGGATCTGGCTGAGAAGTTGCCAGAAGGTGAGCAGAAGAAGGAGATGTTGCATCTCCTCCGGACGGGTTCGGACGTGGGGACCCAATTGCTAAAGAACGTGCAACTCGCGGACTCCTCAGCCTGAGCAGCAGCTTCAGGTGTATGCCTCGGAGACACTCTTGGCTCCGTGTCTCGCTTACCCGGACGTCCACAAAAACATCATGGACGCCCATTTGAGGAGAAGTTCTCTTTGGTGAGCCCTCTGAGAGGGTCATCACCAAGCTTCAAGAGGCCGGAAGGCGGTGAGATCGGTC
Organism: Neoceratodus forsteri; assembly: GCA_016271365.2. NCBI lineage: Eukaryota > Metazoa > Chordata > Ceratodontiformes > Ceratodontidae > Neoceratodus > Neoceratodus forsteri. Next base: position 493,091,467 of record CM028131.1, on the reverse strand, counting down.
CAGGCAATGTACTGACCGAGGCTTAGTTCCTTTCGTAGGAACCAAAGCCGTTTTCATGGACGGGCACAGAGACAACAGTCCGCACGGTCCACAACAGAGGGCTCCGGTTCCCGTAGAGCCCAGGGTAGACAACCCGTGGGCCGAGGTCAGCCCAGCTAAACCGGCCCAGCCGTGAGCCCCTCCGCCGCCACAGCCTGACTCCCTTCCGGCCCCGCCCCTCAGGATCAGCGGGACATCAAGGTCGGGGGACACATTCAAGTACCTGCCAGGATGGCAGTCCATTACCACCGACCGGTGGGTTCTTCAGTTAGTCGAAAGAGGCCACTTTATAGAATTTGCAGAAAAGCCACCTCGAGGCCTCCTCTGCTCTCCGTTACTCGGGTCAGCACAAACCTCTGATCAGGCAAAAATACTTGCGCTCTTGCAAAGGGGCGACAAGTATGTCCCAGAGAACCAGAGAGGATCAATTTTCTCCACTTCTTCCTGGTTCCAAAGAAAACAGGGGACCTCCGTCCGATTCTGGACCTCAGCGACCTCAATATGTTGGTACGCCTACAAAAGATTCCGCATGGTGACTCTTCCTGGTCTTATTCCCATGCTAAAGAGAGCGCATTTTAGCATCCCTAGACATGCAGGATGCATACCTGCACATCCTGTAGCTCAGGCGCTGGGAGGTTCCTCTTGCGAGTTTCTTGGCCACCACTTTCAGTTCGAGCACTTCCATTCAGACTGTCATCGGCTCCCAGGGTCTTTACCAAATGCATGGCAGTAGTGGCGCGTCTCTAAGGAGACAGGGCCATTATGTGTTCCGATACTTGGGCGATTGGCTTCTCATGGCCGCCTCCAGAGGGCGTTGTTATTAGCTATCCAAGTACCAAGGATTTGTTTCAGATCTCTAGGCATCTTGATCAATTACGAGAAGTCTCTCCTGGTACCGTCGCAGAAACTGCAGTTCATAGGCGCAGTCCTGGGCGCCCGTTCAGGGAAGAACATTTCTTCCAGGCGACAGGCGGGCGCATCAGATCCCTCATCAGGGAGCTTTCTTGAACAAGACCGCCCCAGCCAGGTGGGTCCTTAAGCTCTTTCGGACACATGGCTGCGGCCATTCCGACCGTCCCTTTAAAGGCTCCCATGCGGGTAACTCAGTGGATGCTCAAGGTGCAATGGGACCAAAGGCAAGACCATATGCAGCATCCGGTCAGAATCACGAATGCCGTGATTCAAGACTGGCAATGGTGGCTAGACAGGGACACTCTCTACGGGTGTCCGTTTATATCGCCGTCCCAGAGGTAATCCTCACCACAGGCGCCTCAGGACTAGGGTGGGAGGAGAACACCTGGACGGGGTGAAGTCCCAGGAGCGTGGACCCCTCAGGAGGCTCACCTTCATATCAGCGTTTTGGAGATGAGGTCCTTTATGCCTGCAGGCATTTCAGTCAGAGATCCCGCCCGAGTACTGTCCTGCTACAGACAGACAACAGGCGGTGATGTATTACCTCAACAAACAAGGGGCGCACACTCTTACCCCTTTGCAGGGAGGCTATGAGGGTGTGGGATTGGGTAATCCGACACGGCCTGAACCTGATCACAGTACATGTTCCCGGGTGGACAACACAATTGCAGGCGGCCTGAGTCAGCTCCCAGGCCAGAGTCCACGAGTGGGAACTTCTTCAGGAGGTAGCAGAGGATATGTTTCTTCGATGGGTAACTCCAGAATTGGACTTGTTAGCTTCCCCATCCAGCATAAAACTGCCCAATTTTTACTCGCTAGATCCAGGGCCTGGTGTTTTCTGGCGAGGCAGGTATCCTCTCTCCTGGGCGGACAGATTCCTCTACGCCTGCCCTCCCTTCCCATTGATCCAGAGTTCTTCTCAAACTGCGAGGAGCATGCAACAATGATCCTGGTGGCCCCTTTCTGGCCCAGACAGATCTGGTTCCTTTGCTAATACAGCTATCCGGGAACCTCGTTCCGTTGCCATTCAGCTCTCATCTCTTGTCTCGAGGAGGGTTCACTGGTCCACCGGACTTACGCTCACTGAACCTGCATGCATGGCTCCTAAAGACATAGCCATTTTACGACAGGGGTCCTGCAGAAGAGGTTCGCGAAGTTCTTTTGCAGCCAGAAAGCCCGCACAGCATCGGCGTCGTCATGAAATGGCGCCGTTTCTGTCTATGGTCGCAAACACGTGGCCTTTCCCCTTTAGATTGTCCGGTGAAAGCGGTGTTAGAGTACCTGCTCTCCCTTTTCCGTTCGGGTCTCGCCTACTCTCTATTAAGGTGCACCTCTGTGCCATTTCAGCTTATCACCTCCCAGTGGGACAGCGTAGTGGCACAATTAGATGCCTGTCGAGAATTCTTGAGAGGGTGTTACATCTTAGGCCGCCCATTAAGGACCCAGTGCCTCCATGGGACTTGCTCTTTGTCCTGGAGCAACTCCGCTCCCCTTTGAACCTGCGCGGATTGCGAGCTGCGTTTTCTGTCGTGGAAACGTTGTTTTAGTTGCTGTTACGTCAGCGAGAAGAGTTTCCGAGCTTCATGCTCATGTGTAAGGAGCCTTATTTGATTTTCCACGGGACAGAGTATCCCTGAGGACATAATCCTAAATTCTTGCCTAAGGTGGTTTCCACACTCACTCTCAATCAGGACATTGACCTGCCTGTCTACTTCCTAATTATTCTAATAGAGGAGAGGTGCTGCTCCACACCCTGGATGTTCACCGCAGCTTAAGGTACTACCTGAGCAGAACTAAGCAGCTCAGAATCGGAGCAACTTTCGTTCCTTTACTGAAAGGATGATGGGCCAACCAGTATCCAAACAGTCCCTTTCGCTGGCTTGTCCAGTGCATATCATACTGTTATGGTATCAAACAAAAGCCCCTCCGGGATCAGTCCGGGGCCATTCCACTAGGGGAGTAGCCACCTCCTTTGCAGCACTTGAAACGTCTCCACCTCTGCCATTTGTGCTGCAGCCACTTGGAGCTCTGTCGTGCCTTTATCAGGCACTATAGCCTGGACATCGCTTCCGACCGAAGAGCCGGCCGGCCTGGCTGTGCTACAGGGTCTCCTGTCCTAGAATCAGGACCTGGAATGAACTTTCTAGTTTCCTCCTCCCAGAGTGTTTGCAAGCGCTACTGCTTGGGAATCAGTCCTAATGGTGTAACCTGCTGCAAGAGCTGTGTCTCGGCAAGATAGTACAGTGAAGAACTTACCGTAACAGTAGATTCTCGAGAACAGCTCTTGCAGCAGGTACCTTTCCCGCCCACCTTCCCCTGAGGAGGCATGGCTTAAGCCTTTTTAACAGGATTTATACCTTTGTCTTCTGACGGTGGATCCTCGGTCTCCCATTTCGATGTCAGCCTGCGGCGAAGTCCCGGCGGGGAGAACTCAGAGAATCTGGTAGGTTCGCCTCTTTATGATCTCGCCTGACGCCGGAGGCGGACCGACGTCAGGGGCGGTCCCCACTGAAGATAGCTGGCTAGAATTTTTCCAGGTCCTGACGCCTGCCGGCTTCAGTCCTAATGGTGTTACCTGCTGCAAGAGCTGTTCTCAAAGATCTACTGTTACGTAAGTTCTTACGTAACTGTACTTTACTCTGCTTACCTGTTTGAACACTAAAATAAAAGCATTTTGGTCATTACAACATAAACAAGGTTTGGCACGTACATCCCTATCCTTGAAAAGAAGCTCGTCATGTTCGCTTGTAAAACAAGTGAATAGATAAAATATTATTCTAAACTAGGAGTGGGCTTTTGGGGTTTTCTTCATTTCTTAGTCATGTAAATTTCACTAAGGCAGAAGGTTTTCTTGTGCAGCAACCCAGTTTTGCTTTTCATTCTATTTATGTGCTACTGTTTAGTACTTTGTTTCACAGGGAGTGGGAGGATGTTGCACCATCATATCATTTTGCATACCGTGAAAAGTGCTTGCAACTCATGGATTTAATGTATTCTCATACTGTGCTAAAAGAAAATAACATGTTCCAACGTGTTCCTTCACTTATTGATCAGTTAAGTAAGAGGCTGTGTTATTCTGCTTCGTGTGTTTTGAAGACTAAAATTAAAGCATTTTTATCATTACAACATAAAGAAAAAACTAGACTTACTTTTGATAATCAAGCTGAGTATGTTTGCTTGCAAAGCATGTGAATGAATTGGTATCAGTCTGTGAGAGGGTTTTTGGAGTGTGCCCTTATTCTGCTGTCGCAGTATCAGAGTACTGAATTTCCTCCCCAATTTTGGTCAGTCTACCTTTTTCTCCTTTTTTCCTTTCATGTCCTTGCCCAATCACAGTGTTCTGAGTGAACCTCTTCCTTTCCCAGTCATGATTCCACTATTATTTTAACTCTTGTCAATGCTAGTTAATATTTTGACCGTTCTTACGTTGTTTTAGTTGTAGATATTGCTGTATAGGCCCAAGTGAATTCTCTCCATTCGGTTACACCAGGATAAGAATTTGATAGTTAGACATTATTGCTGTTTCCATTCTGTTCAGTCATTATGGGGAAATGGGAGATCTTATCTTACAAGAATCAATCTTCTCCATAGAGTACCACTATTTGTTCTTCGAGTTGAGGTAACAGGACACTGTAGAAACCAGAAAATCTAAGGGCATCGCTGATTAACTATCCACATACTGGCAGTTCCGCTACAATGACGTAATCAGTCTGACATCATTAAGCTAAGCTTATCCCACCACCCAGGCATTATATGCTTTGACTCTGCCTAGGCGTCAGATGTTTCTTTCCATGAAGGGATAGGTCTCGCCCTTTGCAGTTCTGCAGCATTTGAGGGTTCCTTGAGTAGCACTTTAGAGAATATTTTTAGACTTCGAATTATTGCTCAGTCATTCCAGCTCTGCCTTGTTGATTTTGGGATTGGAAATAGAAGATGGAAGGCATCCCTGGCTTCAAGTTCTGTGTAACTTGCCAATTGAAAATGTTGAACACCAACCCCATGTATCCTGCCTCTGTTGCTTAGGCGTGCAGCACACTGCAGAGGATTGTAGCCTTTGTCATGTGATGCTTCAGCGTCACCAGTGGATTGCATGATCAGGCTTCTCCTTGGTCAACTGGTTGATCATGACCGAAGACTTGGAACAGAAGCCGCAAGAAGGCCTTAGGTGTGGCTTAGTCTGCTTCACCAGTTGCGACTTGAGAGGAGGAGGCAGTGGCTGGCTGCTGTGGTGAGTACCTCATCAGCCTCTGCATTGCTTCCGATTGGGCCCAGCATTGGGGATCTTTCACAGAGGGTTTCTTTGAAATGTGTCATGCCCCTCCCGACCTTCGGGAGAGCCCTTCTCATCACAGTAAAAGACCAGTGCTGCTGGAGCCAGTCATGGGACCAGGAGATCAAGGCCCTCCCCTCTCCCTCAACACCCCAACTGCTCAATTCACATCCAAGTGCTCCCCTGTGATGGAAGCTTTTCATTGAGTCGAGGGGCTGAGTCAACTTATTTCCTCAGTCGACCTCAACAGCAATCGAGCAGGCCATCGATTTTTCTTGAGCGTGTCGACCAGTTGTTGGAGGAGATCAATGAGGAGTCATCTCCCCAGACCTCGTTTCTCCCAGATCCTCACCCAGGAAGACATGGTGGGTTGGTGTCCCTGACTTTTTCCACTCGGTCTCCTTCAGTGGTCATGCTTCTGAGCTGATGCTTTTAAACATGGCTTAGAATGGGGTTTGTCACGACCATCTGAGGTTTCTGCTTGACTTGGTCGCAGTCCCGCTCAACTGAGATGCCCCGCCATCGATGCTTCTCAACCTCCTCGGCAGGAGAAGGCACCACCACAGGGCGTGAAGGTGCAACAAGGAGCTCATTTGGCAGTAATAAACCATTGCTGGGTAGGGCTCTTCCCACTGGACCTTGGGTCACGTGGTGACTGCCAGTGAAGCCCTCACCAGTCCATCCTCAAGAGATGTCCCCGGCATCTGTCTCTTCCCCACTGTGGATGGAGCCACCTCCTTCACAGTCCTTAGTGGGAGCTCAACTGAGGACTTCCATGTGGTAGAGCGGCTGTCGTAGGAAATCTAACCTGGTCTGTGACACACTAGGGTGGTCCATGGTGGCAAATGGTTGAGGACCATTTTGAGGAGTACTCGGACAATTCGAGCAGCTTGTTCATGTTGTCCTTGAGGACTCATACTTTCTACTGCACTTAGGTCAATGAACTGTCCACCAGCCATTGGCGGTGTCTTTCTTGCTCTCATCTGCTTTATGTTGGAGTCTGTGAATGTGCCCTTGGAACCAGTTCAGAAGTGTGCTAAGTATCCTGTCACTGATAACCTGGACAAGGACAATTCCCCGGGGTTGCCTTTCCCATGGCTGAATCCACTTTGGGTTTGGCCCTGGAGCTTTGGCAGCATCCAGCATCCTGCTTGGCACTGTCCACCCATATGGTCCACAAGTACACTGTTTCTACAGGGTCCCTTTATGGGGTTCTTGGACCACCCTTTGGTTGAAGGCTTGGTCTCAGACTCAATCTTGGAAGTCTGGTGGCCAGGGGATGCGGACAGGCTGCCCAACAAAGAGTTGAAGCTTGGCCATGCGTCCTAAAGAGCTGTGCGCTTTCTCTCTGGTCTTTGTCAGGCCAGTTAGGCTGTCCTGATGGCCAGCTTTGGTCCTCCTTGCTGGGAGTGCTGGATGAAATCTCCCTCACCTCTCTGCTGGCAGCAATTTCCAGTGAAGTTGGTCAAGTACCAGGCTAAACACAAGCTCCAGGCGGCTTTAGACAAAGGGTGACTCCTGTGCCTGTGCTATGGCAACAGCCATCGTGATTCATCACAGGACCTAATGAGATTTTCCACCTTTATGGTGGACTCTCAACACAAGCTGGCCGATGTCCCATTCTTGGGCACTGACCAGTTTGGTCCTGGGGTGGAAAGACATCTCCAGGATAGAGAAATTCAGTGCCACCTTAGATTCTGTGTCTTAGTTCCAGAAGACCCTAAGGCTCTGAAGCCTTAAAAAAAGTCCTTCCAATATCTGTCCTGCCAGACACAGCAGCCTTGGCAGCAGCCCCAGCAAGGGCAATACCAGGCCTGGCAGCGAGCCAAGTTCAGAGGTGGGGTGGGAAGTGACTGGTGGAGGGCATTGTCCTCCCACCTGCCCAGTCCATGACTAGACTCCCAGAGTGGGGGGGCAGTTGCTCCTCTTTGACCACATTGGTCTGTCATTACTGTGGACAAGTGGGTACTGGAAGTGGTAGGTGGAGGGTTGCTTCTAGACTTCAGGGTTTCCCACCTTACTAACTCCATGCTTCTCTGAAGTCCTAGGTGTCTCAGGACATGCTGTCCACCCTAAGGGAGGACATTGCCCAGCTCCTTGCAAAGGTGCAATAACCCCTGTCCCAAATGCCCTGGCAAGTTAAAGATGCGTGTAGGAACTAAAGCCACACCCGTGGCCTTTTTGCAACTTTCTCGTTCCGCCGTCACAGCAAGTGGCGGTGCAAGCTCTTGTCTTACGTCCTTCTTCAGTGAGGAGAGGCTTCAGCGCAAGTTGCTTCAACATTCACGAAGACCTCATGTGGCAACAGTTGGTCTTATCCAGTCCAAACCTCTCCCAGTTTCGTACTCTACATAAGGTTTTCTAGAATCACCGACCGCCATGGCCGCCATCACCAAGATGCCGATTCAGGTTCTGCTGCTCAACCGAACCGGGCTACTCCCATCGACCGGGCTGAGCTGCCGCCTGAGCAACTGAATTCTGGGGCCTGACCAGGATTCTCGGTCGGCCCAAGCCCTGCACCATCGGTTGTTTGTCACTCACTCCCGACCACCCAAGAAGGGTGGAGAGTAACACGGTGGGCGCCCGCTACGAGGACTCTTCGGTCCAAGGATTCCTCCATGGTCTCCCATCCAGTGGACATAGAGTCCTGGGGGTCTCTCCGTTGACAAGCGCCCTTCCTCACTGATGGATATTTGTCGGCTCATTTCCAAATCCATGGGAGTGGAGCTTGGGCCTGTGCAGAAACAGGCTAAAGTATACCCTTACAGATTCTGGATAGGGGACACTCCTGTGGAGGCTTTCCCGTGGCTGAAGAGCCATTGTGGGTCCAGCCTTGGAGCTGTGGCAGCATCTGGCATCTTGTTCGTGCCTTTCTGCCCGATGGCCTGCAAGCACGTGAGTGCCCATGGGGTCCCTGTCGGCTTTTCGAGCACCCTCTGCGGTGGGGTTGGTGGCTGACTCCATGTTTCAGCGCAGGCAACAAAGGGATGCAGACAGACCCCTGGACAGGGAATCCAAACAATTGGACCATTCTGGGAAGGAGGTGTATGCAGCTTCCTCGGCCTTCACAAACCAGTTCGACCGCTATCATAGCACATTTTTGCCACGCCTCTGGGCTCCCTGGATGAGGTAATTCTTCATCTCCCAGCTGACCTCCAGAGCATGGTCAAGCAGGTTGGGGACCAGGGCAGAGGCGGTGGCAAACAACAACTCCATATGGCTCTGGATATTGGCAATTCTTGTGTGCCCATTGGGTAAGCGGCTGCGGTGACCCATCGCCGAGGGCTTGGCTATGCATCTCAAACTTTATGGCAGATATGCAGCATAAGCTGGCAGATGTCCCTTTTGGGCATCAACCTGTTTGGGCCCGACATGAAGGTCACCTCAGTGCATAGAAGTCCACTGCCACCTTGGACTCCTCCACATCTGCCCAAAGGACAAAGGGCTCAAGCGTCAAAACCTCAAGCCTTTCGTTCGTCCGCTCCTCGATCAGACTGGCCCAACAGCAGGGCCAGCAGGCTCAACTTGGCATCCTTGGACCAGGTCCATGGCCTCCTTGTTTAGGAAGCTCGGGGGGTCCCTCGGATCCTCTCAAGCCTGCTCAGTGATGGGTTGGGGTGCCTCCCTCAATCCGTCACATCTCCCCTGGGACCTCCCGTGGGGGCGGCTCAGCCACTTCATTTCCGCCTGATCCGCTATCACCACAAACAATTGGGTTCTAGGAGTAGTAGGTGAGGCCTGCTTCTGGAATTCAAGTAGGCCCCTCCTTACCGGCAGCACCCCATGGAGGATCTGGTGTCCTTGAGCTTCAGTCGGCTCTCAGAGATGACTTGGCTCGCTCCTCGAGGAGGTGGTGCACCCAGTAGTGGACCCGCCTTCCGACCCAGGGTTCGTCTCCAGGTACTTCCTGGTGCTAAAGCGCTGGACGGGGGAAGGACCCCATTGTAGATCTGCACAACCTGAACAAGTTCCTCAGGTCTCGCACCTTTCGGATGGTAACTCTAGCTCAGATCATACCATCCCTGGAGCAAGGAATGTGGTTCTGCTCCCTAGATCTTCAGGATGCGTTCTTTCACGTCCTGATCGTCCATCCCATCGATGGTTCCTTCGCTTCAGAGCCTAGGGAACCCTTTCGAGTTCAAGCCATGCCCTTCTGCCTATCTTCAACCCCAGGGTCTTCACCAAATGCATGGCAGTGGTGATGGCGTGCCTGAGGTGCCGAGAGGTCTGGGTGTACCCTTATCTGGACAACTGGCTGATAGCAGGTCCTCCAGGCTGGAGGTGGAGTGGTCCAGGGATCTGGCCCTCCAGACTTGCCTGGAACTTGGCCCTTGATCAGCGAAGCCAGTTAGAACTCCTGCCTCGGGGTGATCCAGTTCATCAGGGCAGAGCTCGACTCCTGCTTAGCCAGATCTCGGCTCCCAGCAGACAGGGTGGAGGTCTCTCCTCTTTTGCCCGATCATTTCTGGTTGGGCAATTGCGCCCTCCAGGACTTCCTGTGTCTTCTGGTCTATATGGTGGCCTGACCAGCGTGGTCCGATGGGCCCACTGGCATATGCATTCCCTTCAGTGGGAACTGGCCTGCCAGTGGTCTCAGCATTCAGGTCATCTCGACCAGCTGGTCTCTGTGACCCAGAGGATGTGGGACGATCTCCAGTGGTGGCTCGTCCCATTCCACCTGCAGGAAGGGCTCCCATTTGTCCGCCCCAAGCCAACAGTCATCCCTGACGACTGGCCGCCTCTCTGATGGGTTGGGGTGCCCATCTAGGGGAGCACAGAGCCCCAGGCTCTGGTTCCCTCAGAGTCCCGATGCCACATCAACCTGCTGGAGCTTCAGGCAGTTCACCTAGCCCTAACCACATTTGCTGCATTTGTCTGAGGTAAGTGGTTAAAGTCCAAATGGACACCACGACCATGTACTATCTCAACAGGCAGGGGCGGGGCGCGCTCCTTGCTCCTCTCTGCAAGGAAGCTCTCCACATTTGGCCACTTGTGCTCAGCCTGTAGGTGGATCTCCTGGCCATCCATGTGGCAGGAGCCTCGAATGGGGGGGCATCTCACCAGTGGTCTCTCCACCAGGAGGTAGTACAAGATCTGTTCTTCCTCTGGGGCACCCCTCAGGTGGACCTGTTCGCCTCCAGGGAGAGGTGAAGCTGAGGCTATTCCATGCCTTGCCCCACCCGATTCACAAAGTGCTCATCATGGTCAGGAGGGACAAGGCAGGGTGATCCTGGTGGCCCCAGACTGGCCCCACCAGTTCTGGTATCCAGATCTCCTCAGCCTCAGCTCCAGGCTCCCGAGTCAGCTTCCAGCATGCCCAGACCTGCTCTCGGTCAACCAGGGAAGATACTCCACCCGGACATTCAATCCCTGCACCTGACAGCCTGGTTCCTGGCTAGAGTTCCAGGCCCTGGGTCTCTCCGGACGAGGTCCTCAGTGCTGTTGAGGCATCCATAAGGAATCAACCAGAAAATGCTATGCCTTTAAATGGAAAAGATTCTCCACCTGGTGTCAGGGCAAAGGATTGGACCCCTCATCCTGCCCAGTGGCTGGCATTTTGGATTATCTTTGGTCCCTCTCCCAGCAGGGGCTACAGTCGACCCTAAAGGCGTACCTGGCAGCCATCTCCGCTTACAGGCGCGGGCAGGTCAGCGGTCGGTGATGAATGAAGGAGAAGGCGATCTGGTGCATCTTCAAAGGCCTAGATCATATATCCTTTCCAGTGTGTGAACCTCCACCTCCGTGGGATCTACTGCTGGTCTTGGCAAAGCTCATGGGCAAGCCATTCAAACCTATCATAAGTGTGACATGTCACATTTGTCGAGGAAGACTGCCTTCTTGGTGGCTATCCGTCAGCCAGAAGGACTGGGGAGTTACATATGCTCTCCATTGAGTCTCCTTACCTGGTCTTCCACAGGGACAAGGTTGTCCTGCGCCCCACTCAAAATTCCTTCGAAGGTGGTGTCAGAGTTTCACCTTAACCAGGTGATTACTCTGCCGGTGTTCTACCCCAGTCACACTCGGATGCAGTACAGGCTCCATACTCTGGACCCAAGGCGGCTCACCTACTACAAAGAGCGAACTGAGAGGATTGGGGAGAATTACCTAGCTGTTTGTCACGTATGCTGAAGCCGCACCTGGCAGACCTGCAGCCAAGTGGACAGTAGCTCGATGACTTACATCTTGTATTGACCTCTGCTATAGGTTGGCAGGTATGGAGCCTCCTGGAGGGCATATGGCTCATTCCACGCCTTACAGCTGGGTCGGTGGCTGCTTCTAGGGACATCCTATCCAGAAATCGCAGGCTGCTACTTGGAAGTCAGCACACACCTTCATTTCCCATTACCATATAGACCTTGAGTCATGCACGGGATGCTGCTTTTGGAACCTCATTTCTCAGTCCCTCTTCCCTAATTGGGGGTGCATCTGCCTTCCTTCTCCGGAGAACTGCTAGGAGTCTGCCATGAAGTGTGGCTAGAATAACATATCCACGATCCTAGAAAACAGGTTATTCACCTGTAACAGTAGATCTTCCACGGAATGGTCTCTTGCAGTAAGTCATTACTTCTGGGAGTATCCAGCAGAAGGTGCTGTCGCACAGCAGCTTTTTCTAGCAGTTTTCACGGGGACCACCACCCACACATGACATCACATCCTGTTTCCTATATAAGTGTGGGTGTTCCCTGGTATCCTCAGTTCATTTCCCCCATCTTCAGCCCTGCAGCAGCTAGTTCAATTTCTGTGCAGCAGTCATTGAGAGAAATTGGATTCAGATGAATGTCTAAAGATTCTTCATCCAAACAAGCACTCTTTCGTTCCTGTGTCGTTGGCAGGGGCGATTTTTCGCTTTGACAACCATCTGCTTTGTGTGAGATGTCTGGGACCCTCACACAATATTAATTCCTGTAAACATTCTCAGGAATTTAATCAGGCTACTCATCGTCATTGAGTGCTTGAAATTCAGCATCACATTGCGAAACAGAAAATGTCTCTTGTCACAGAACCGAGGGTCCGTACAAGGGCTCCCCAGCCTCAGGTTCTCATGTTGGGTGGTGTAAGGAGAGGGTAAAACCTCCCACTTCCTTGTCAGTGGGGACCATTCTCTCATCGACAATGTTTGCCTCTGCTTTAAATGTGGTGCAGGAAATACTTGCTCTATCAGCGGCGTTATTTAACCCGTCATCAATGGCAGCTTTCAAAGCGTCTTTTACATAACTCGTCGCACTGTTGCTTCAAGTGATGGGGCTTCTCCTGTCGGCGTTGGCAGGATTTTTGCATGATAACGCCTCAACTGGATCCACTACAGGGTCCCAGCGACCTCGGGGTAAGCCGCTGGCTTTTGCCCTTCAACATGCCCTCCACCAACACAAGTGGGCTCATACAGAGGTCCATCAGATCGAGACAGGGACCGTGGTTACTACCACCCAGGCTCAAGACCTGCATATACTGCATGTCCTATCCCTCCATCATCCCCATTGTTACTCAGCCCCGCCTCTCACCCTGCCCCTTCCCAAGAACAACAGGACATCACTAACACCTTAGTCAGCAGGTCTTGCATAACGTGTGTTATGCCCCCAACCAATCCAGGAAAGGGGATAGTCCTTTTAGTCTCACTAGCGTCGTCATGATGACGACTCTGATACTGAACCTGCCTGTTCTTCTCCACCTCATATGGAGGGTTACTCAGATGAATGGGAGCAACATCAAGAGCTCTGTGATGACCTGAATATGGAGTTCCAGCCCCAGGTTCCCTTTTTCAGCCATCTCCTCTCTGGATGAAGATTTGCCTCCTCAATGGCCACCTCTCCTCCAGGTGATACCACCTTTAGCGACATGATGCTTCAAATACAAAAGGTGATGGGATTTTCCACTACAGAACATGACAAACACCATAAGGATATAGCAGACTATTTAGAATTGCCAGAGGAACTAGTGTTAGTGGTTCCACCACAACTAATACCTACATATCAAAATGCCTTATTGGCTGCTTGGCATCAGCCTTCTAACATTACAGTGGTTCCTCGTAAGGCTAACCGACTATATCAGTCTCCTTTAGACCACCCAGTTCTCTCCACTGTTCCAGAGGCAGATTCCATGGTCATTACTTCTGCTCATGATCATACTAAAAAACCTAAACACGTGGCTCCTTACCTTCTGATAAAGATTCCCAAAAATAGATTACCTGGGGAAAAGGGTTTTGCCTCAGCTACTATGAACATTCGTAATTTTAAACTACATGGGTCACATGATAAAGTATCAGTGTACCCTAGGGACTTCTATTATAGAAATTGTCAGTAAACTTCCTCCCTCGCAGGAGAAAGACCAGTTATTAGCTATGATCACACTGCTACTGCCACCTTCTCAGTTCAGGCTATGATTCTGTGGATACCTCTGCCTGACTTTCAGCTACTGGTGTAGCTCTCACGTCATCATGCTTGGCTTCGTGTGTCAGGGTTTACCCTTGACGTACAATGTAAGGTAACCAGTGCACCCTTTAATGGGTCCAAGTTATTCAGGCCAGGTACACAGACCCTCATAGATGACTTACAAGCATCTGGTAGGACCCTTCATATGGTTCAAGGAATGTACCATACCTCACAATACACCTACTGTACCCAGTTTCCTTCCTACTCTAAAGAGGTGGAAAATACAAAGCCTGTAATAGAGGAGACTTCAGAGGTCATAACCAACCTCTCAGAGGTGCCCCTCAGCCACCCGTGGCTCCCGCCTGTCCCTCTGGAGGGCGGTCAGCTCGTTGCTCAGTGACCTCACCAGCCTACCCCCACCTCTTGACCAGGCCTTGGAGGCGGTCAGGTGTCATTATGCTCTCCATTCTGAGACTTGGCAGACGCATCACTTTGGACAAATGGGTACTCCAAATAATATGGGACATACTCTGGAGTTTATCTCTGTCCCTCCTCCTCCACTCCCTGGACAATTCAGTACCCTCCACAGCACATTCCTATTCTCCAATAGGAACTGTTAGCACTTCTGGTCAAGCAAGCCATTGTACCAGTACCACCTGTGGAACAACAGAAAGGGTATTATTCCCATTTCTTTCTAGTACCCAGAAGAACCGGAGATCTCAGACCCATTTTGGATCTGAGACATCTGAATCGATGCATTCAGTACAAGCATTTCTGCATGGTCACTCTACCAGTTATTATGCCTCTCCTAAAACAAGAAGATTGGATGTGTGCCCTGGATATGAAGGGCAGCTTGCCACATATTCCTGTTCACCCTGCTCATCACAGATTTCTCGCTTCCACCTCATGAGCCAAAACTACCAGTTTCAGGCTCTCCCATTCAGCCTTTCATCGGCCCCAAGAGTCTTTACAAATGTCTAGCAGTGGTAGCTGCAGCCCTAAGGGAAAAAGTACACTCGTCTTCCCATATCTAGATGATTGGCTGATAAAAGCAGACTCCAAAAAGCTCTGCTGTCCTCTCTGACCGCCACCCTCACTCTGTTTCCACGACCTAGGGTAATGGTCAATTGGCCAAAGTCCAATCAGAGCCAACCCAGATTCTACAATACATCGGAGCTATTCTGGACACTGTTCAGGGAAGGCTTTCCTTCCGCCCTCCGTCAGGACACTCTGATATCTCTGGCCTTACATAAGTCTCAACCAGTAGTCATGGCCAGACAAATGCTAAAGTACTGGGCTACATATCGCCGCTATTCCCACAGTGGCATCGCCCATCTCCACATGAGACCTGCCCAGTGGACTCTACAGAACCAGTGGTCTCAGAAAACTGGACAGTTCGACAACCGGTTCTGGTCACTTCCGTCTTAATGTTGGCCCTCTCTTGGTGGACAATCAAAACCAATTTGTGTCAGGGAATGCCCTTTCGCCCCCGCGAGATGTTAACCATGTATGCATTCCTAGGCGGGTGAGGTGCCCACTAGGTCCATATCAGACCCAGGGTGCTGGTCCACCTAATCTCATATCAGTCTCTTGGAGATGAGGGTGGTCCGTCTTGCCTTTCAGGCATTCCAACCCTACCTCAAGCCAGGACCATTGCTGATTCAATCAGACAACACGGCAGTAGTCTCGTATCTAAACAGGCAATAGGGCATGCATTCGCGCACCCTCTGTGGGAGACCATTGCAGTCTGGCAGACAGCAATCAAACAGAATCTAACACTGACAGACGTCCATCTCCCAGGATGGTGCAACCAGTTGGAAGACCGACTGAGTCATCTGTCATCTGCCCACGAATCGACACATCATGAAGATGTCCTACGCAACATCTTTCGCACTCTGGGGGACTCCAAGCTGGATCTGTCGCCTCCCCAGTTAATCACAGACTCCCCAGTTACTTTTCCATTATTCCGAACAACAGGGAAAATATATCGATGCCCTGTCCCAACCTTGGACAGGACTTTACCTCCATGCTCCCCAACTCTGCTCTTGCTAAAGACTCTGTTAAAACTTTAACTGGAGCCGGCCACCATGATACTAATAGCACCTCTATGGCCTCAGCAACCATGGTATCCCTCCTCCACCAATTGTCAGTGGGATCCCATTCCATTGCTGTCCAGAATCAGGGGTCCCTTCTGCATCAGCCTCAAGACGCTACTTCTTCATGCCTGGCTCCTTAGGACACATTCATAAATGGACTACAGGTGTCCTCTTCTGTTGCTAGTATTCTCCTAGCCTCTAGGAAGCCAGCAACCAGAGAAACCTATAACTCCAAATGGAAGAGGTTTTCCATATGGTTTGTCTCTCATACCGTGGACCCTTATTCATGCCCACTACGACCGTTATAGACTACCTTGCCTCATTATCTGAGTCAGGCCTCGGTTATTCTTCCATCAAAGTTCATTTAGCAGCCATCTCGGCCTTTCCAGAACCTCTGGATGGTAGATTACTCTATCAGCATCATTTATCCAAAATGTTTTTGAGAGGCATGCTTCATCTCAAGCCTCAATTCCGACTGACCCCCTCCTCCGTGGGATCTCAACTTCATCATAGAAGAACTGACTCTAGAAGCTTTCGAGCCTGTAGCCACTTGCGATCTTCGTTTCCTTTCATGAAAAACATTATTTTGGTGGCTGTTAGTTCCACTCA
The DNA here is from genome assembly GCA_016271365.2 of Neoceratodus forsteri. Lineage (NCBI taxonomy): Eukaryota > Metazoa > Chordata > Ceratodontiformes > Ceratodontidae > Neoceratodus > Neoceratodus forsteri. The sequence continues at coordinate 493,075,175 of CM028131.1, read as the reverse complement.
GCATATTTCCAAGCTTCATGCCCTATGTAGGGAACCTTACTTGATTTTCTGTAAAGACCGGGTAGTACTACATACTAACCCTTGCTTCCTACCAAAAGTAGTGTCTGAATAGACCTGAATCAATCGGTGGAGCTCCCGTATTTTTCTGGAGCATTCCAAGCGGGTGAACATCTGTTACATCTAATGGATGTTGGCCGCATCTTAAGATACTACACTAATCATTACCAAAGACATCAGAAAGGCGTCTCAATTGTTTTCACCTTTGCCTCCGGCAGAAATGTACTTCCGTTGCTAAGAGAACTCTGTCCTCATGGTTTGGCAAACTGTATTACATTTGCTACAAAAGTACAACAAGGCTCTTACTGGTCCAGTCCAAGCCCATTCCACAAGAGCTGTGGTCACTACTCGGCCTGTTTCAGGGTGCCTCCATTTCAGAAATCTGTAATGCGGCACCTTGGTCCACGATCCACACTGTCACTCAACATTACAATCTGGATGTGGTCTCAGACATAGAGGCTTTCGCCATGCAGTCCTACAAGGCCTCTTATCATAATTGTCCACCCTTCTGGACATAACTGCTGGGTAACTTCTCAGAAGTAATGACTTACTGCAAGAGACCATTCCGTGGAAGATAGTGCAGTTACATAAAATCTTACGTAACAGTAGATCTTTGAGGAATGTCTCTTGCACATAAATATAATCCATCCCTCTGCCCCCTCTTTCTCTAACAGAAGCAGTTTCATGCTCCACAAGTAGGAGTGGGCTCCTTGTTCCCTTGCTTTGTAAGCTGAATCTGGTGGGTGGAACTGGTGAGGGCTACCAGGGATCACCCACACTTATATTGGAAACAGGATGGATGTCATGTGTGGGTGGTCCCTGGTAAGCTGCCAGAAGAAGCTGCCATGCGACAGCACCCTCTGCTGGATACTCCCAGAAGTAATGACTTGGCAAAGGACATTCCTCGAAGATCTACCCGTTATGCTAAGATTTTCACGGTAACTGCACTTTCTAGAATTGGTATATGTTTTCACCACACCGACCTCCCCAACTTTGAGCAAACCTTGGCTTCCAGCTAAGATCTGGTGTCATTGGGCGGAGCCAAGGGACTATACCACCCGGTTGGGTGGGAGGAGCCCACTTGGAAGACTTTCCGCACATCTTAAAGCCACGAGGCACGCCATGAAGTGTGGGATGAACAACATACCACCTTCAGAACAACTGTTACAAGTGAGTAACCTGTTTTTACTCTTCTGTAACCGTAGATCTTCAAAAATCAGTCTTCACCATTGATTTACACTAGTGAGTCTTAGCTGGAGGTGCTAGGTCCTGCAGGAGCCAGAACTTTTCAGGAGGGCTGGCGCCAAGGCAAGCTGCGAACATGCATGATGCCTTGAGACTGGCTTAGTGCTGGCTTACCTCGACACCAGCCCTCAACAGCCTCAGTTCCTTTTCTCTTGGTGTTGAGAGCACATCAGTGATGACGTCAGTTACTCTCTGGGAGACAGAACTTATGCCTATACAACAGCAGTGTTTTGTTCTCTCAGTTTTAGTGTTTAAAGGTAGAATTTAATATTTTTGTGACAGTCTAGTGATTTTATAAAAAATATTTTGTCAGTCTCTCACAGCCCTACTGAGTCAACAGTTGATGGCCTTGGATGACGACAGTAGGGAGCCTCCTCATGCAAGCTACTCCAGCATCAGGGACATGTCCAGGTCAATTTGCCTGCTGGGGAAGGGGTCTGACAATGGGCTGAGCTGTGCCCGGTAGGAGAAGGACAGTCCTCCCAGAATCACAAAAGAAGTGGGCCCGTTCCTGATCCCAGATTGGTTCTTGTTGCTTCTCGGTCTCAAGATCTTCCTCTTCCTGTTGGAAGGAGAAGAAGCATTACCGCTCAAGGTCACCCTCTTTGAGGTCTGCCAGAAAATTGTCAGCTCCTGGAGTCACCGTCCATGTCACGGGGGCTTCTGGTACTAGGAGGACGAAGTCTTGGGCCCAGAAACCCCTCATCTCTAAATGTGGACTCCGTGAGCAGTTCCAACATTGGACAGTTCTTATGGAACAGTGGGTGCAATGTCGGATTAGTTTGCCTCTGCCAGCAGAGCGGTCCGTAGTCTTATGGGGCTGGTGGAATGGAGCCACAGGTAGGACCCTCAAGCCAGGTAGGGCATTTGGCTGTGACAACAGCTCCTGAGCCCCTTACGGTGACTGCACTGCCAACTCCTGTCCCACTGGCCACACCCCCAGTCAGTGTCACTGTGTTGGGACCAACCACGTACGTTGCCAGTCACTTCAGTGTTGATTGGGCCATCAGCGACGGGGTCAGTGCAGCTGACGGTTTAGGCTCTTCTGGGCCTGGCCCGGTGCCTATTCCAGTGCCTCCCTCAATGCTGGATCTCCCTGGTGCCGCTTCTGGCATCGGTGCCTCATCCCTGGGGCCGATGTTGCCAAGGCCATGTTCTGGATTTGAAGGCCCACGATCCACCCCTTATGATCATCCTTCTTGGGTGGATGTGGAGGAGATGAGTTTGATCCTGGCCTCAGAAATGAGACTCTTTCTTCAGCCTGGACTTTTGGACCCTGGCCTTCTTCTGTTCCACTGGAGGATCTGACTTTCCAGGCTTTGTTCAAGACTGTGTATTCTGCACTTGATTTTGAGCCTTCAGCCACTGACCGAGTAACGTTTCCATTTGCATTGGTTAAACATTTCAACGATGCCGGTCAATTTAGTTCCTCCTATTCCGCCATATTTCAGACCTTGCTGGATGTGGTATGGAACAGACCTGCCTCTATCCTTCTGTCTACAAGCATATAGGAAATATACTGCCCCTAAGGCTAGACCAGTGTATGTTTATTAACCTAGAGCTGATGCCATTGTTATTCTCACTGAGAATGACAGTCATTCTTCAAGAGGTCACCATGCACCCTATTAACAAGGAGTCATGCAAGATTGACACTTCAGGCAAGCGGGCATTCACAGCAGCTCCCTTAGCATGTGGATTGCTAGCTACCGATGGCATTTCTCTAAATATGGGTATACCCTTTGGAGCTCGATTTAAGCCTCTGGCAGAATCCTGCCAGATTCTGAAACTAAACAAAGGTTACACAGACTGCCACACATGGAGTTGAGCCTAACTGTTATCAGCTCAAAGTCAGGGTGGATGCTTCCTGTGCTGCTGCAACATGCATGTGTATCAGAAGGCATTTCTGGTTACGTACTGCTAGTTTTTCTCAAGATGTCCAACAACAGGTAATGAACAAGCTTCCAAGAATCGGTCTTCACCATTCATCACTGGTGGATCTCAGGTCAGAAGCACTAGGACCCCGATGAGGCGTATGCCTTTAAAGTTTTGGTGTCACGGGACCGGCGTTGGAGATGGCGCCACCATGAGGGCGGACGTAGGATGTGGCACTCGTGGGCTGGCCAGTAACCAATGCCTGGCCCCTTACCTCCTCCGTTCTGTTCTTCCTACAACTGAGGAAGGCACTCCGTGGGGCGTTTGCCATTTTCTGCTGCATCACACGGCCTTAGTTCTGTTCATCGCTGCTCACTCGATGCCATTTAGCATTTTCAGTCTCTTGTCACTGCTTTTTCTTCTATCCCCTTTGTACCTAACCGAGTCCTCTTTTGCTTTTTTTTCTTGTTTTCCGTGAGTCAATCATGTCCGGATCCCAGGGCCTAAAAGCAAAAAAGTAACAGAGTGTAGAAATCTCCCTCATGCATCAGTGCGCCTATGGGAGAAACATGTCCATCTGAGACCCGGTTATCGTTGCTGGACCTGCCTTGGAGCTGACCATGACATTGACCACTGTGATGTCTGCTTCTCAATGGACTTTCTTGCCTTGGAAATTCACACAATGAGGTGGGATGGGACCTCCCACACCCACCTTTGGAGGCAGGCATCACACTTTAGACTCGAAGTTAAGATATTACTTTGAGGGAGGCTCTTGCAGCAGGCGCTACTGGTTGGACTAAGTCGCCAGGCGTCAGGACCACACGGAAACCTTTCTAGCTATCAGTGTACCTCAGGGCCGCCCACCTCCGACGTCCACTCCGCTGATGTTGGCCTATCCTATAAAGGTGGGTGGTCCCCTACACCCTCCCAGTTCTTTCCCCGCCATCAACCCGCACTTCTGACCACTGGACAGTGTCGCAGCTACAGTTGACTGCCATTTCCGCCTTTCGCCTTTTTATTTTCCTTTTCTTTTAGTAATAACATTGATTTTTCGGTGTTACTGGATTCAGGTTGTCTTCTCAACCTGCCTCGTCTTCCGACTGCTCCATGTAGTGTGCCTGCGACAAACAGATTCCAGAAAAGGATGGACATTCTACTTGCATCCTGTGCCTAAGCGATACCACGACACTGAATCCTGATAGTTTTGCCAGAAATGTAACCAGGCCACACGGAGATGTTGCTTGAAAATTCTGAGAGCCGCCTCCTCAAGCAGAAGCTTGTCGCAGTGGAACAGGAGCTGGAGACCAGGAGCTCTTTGGCTTCACCAGCACAGTCCTCCAGGGCTTCCTCCTCCTGTTTACCCAGGAAAAATTTAGTGGGAAGCATAAATACTGAGGTAAGCACCGGGACTGGGCCTGGTCTGCTTCCTGCTCACAGTCTACTCATAAGCCTTCGACCACAGCTGGGTCTTCCTCACACAGGAGGTCAGACTCATCGGCCAGCTAGCCCTTATTCCTGCTGGGTTACCTGTGGCCTGCCACCCTCTTATTCTCAGTAGCGGGCGGCAGCTCCTTGAGGCAGGGTACTTCGTCTCCTGCTCCTCAGCCTCTGGCGCCAGGCCCCTGACCTCTGCATACTCTCAGCCAGGTGGCTCGGCTGGTGATGATTCTTCAGGTGCCGGTTCTTCTGCTGCCACCACCCCCACCTCTACCACGACACTGCCTGTGTTGGCCCTCTCCATGGGGGTCAGTGCCAGGCAGAGCCCGCTGCAGGCTACTGGCACCTCTCCACATCTGGTCTCACCTTGCCATTTGGAGAAGAAAACGCTAACAGGTTTTGGTAAATATAATAGGTTTTAAGTGATTGTTTTAATAATGGGTTACATGTTAAAATGTTTTATAATAGGGTATATGGTTGTGGGTTTTGGGGTATTAGGTAGATGCCAATATCCAGGGGTTAGTATAGCAAAATGGAATACGAGTAATTTGATTATAGGGATTTCAGATTATTATTCAAAGCAGTATTCAATAATTAAAAGCGTAATCACTTTACAAATGAACTGAGACAGATTCAGAGACAGTTTTTTCGCACCATTTAAGATACAAATTGAGCTCAAGTAGCCATCTACTCTGTATACTGTTATTAATACAGAGTGGAGACATTGAACAAAATCAGGACCAAATGGAAATAAAGGAATATCTGTGGTACACGAAAATGTTAGAAGTTTAATAAATAAAATTGATGAGTATCGCTTGGACTACTAAACCTGAATACAACATAACAGCATTATCAGAAACCTGGCTTCATTGAGGTATACATGATAGGGAAATTCAGTTAAAGGACTATAGAGTAATTAGAAAAGATAGAGGGAAAAAAGGTGGTGGGGTTTTGTTGTACATAAAAAAAATAGTCTTGGCCCATCTCAGACTTTGTTAGCAATTAATCATGAGGGGGTAGATGGTTTAATGATAAAATCAGTTCTCTGAGGTTGATTGTAGGAGTGTTTATGCCTCCAAAGACAAAAGTAAAACATTTGATTCTTTAGCAGAGATTATATTAGATAAAATAGGAAATCAACAGGTTTTGATAACTGGTGATTTTAATTCAAATTGGTTACAACTTAAAGGGGAAAAATTAAGAAATAGTTTTTCAATATTAGGATTGGATCAAATAATAAAAATCCAACTAGAATTACTAGCAACCAAGCTTCAGGTTCTACATTAGACTTAATATTTGTTTCACAAGGTCTAGAGGTATTGAGTCAGAAGATATTATCTTTGAATTTGAGTGACTACAATCCAATAGCATGTGTGGTTAATTTAAATAATAAGATGAATATAAATAAAACTTCATATTGGGCAAGAGATTATACCAGGTTCAATAAGGTAAAATTTAGGAATTCCTTAATGAAACAAAATTGGGAAAGAGGTTTTCTTATTCCGGATATAGAATTAGCCCTTCAAAGAATTTAATGAAATAATGCTGTTATGTATTCAACAATATGCCCTAAAAGTAAAAAGATAATTAAAGACAAGCAACTACCTTGGATAACAGAGAAATGGAAAAAGCAAATAAGAATAAGGGATAGAGTATGGAAAAAGCTAGAAAGAATAAGGAATCTGAGATTTGGGTAAAATTTAAATACTGGAGGGATAAATGTAAGAAAGATATAAAAAGAGCTAAAGTCCAGTATTATTTGGCTAAATTAAATAAGGCACAGGACCCAAAAAATGTTGAGGCAAATTTCTGATTTAAAGGATCCTTTAAAACCAATACAAAGATTAATTTAAGTCAAGGAGAAAGATTAATAAAAGATCAAGAAGGGGTTGCAAATTATTTTAATACATACTTTATTGACTTGCCTGATTTAAATATTCCTAAATTAAGTAAAAGACCTCAGAAATTTCCTTAGATAATATAAAAAGAAATATGGAAATAATAAATAAAGGTGGATCCTGGACCTATATTTAAATTTAGAGATATAATGGTAAAGGAAGTAGAAAAGGAACTTAAATGTTTGAATGTTTCAAAATCTGGAGGTTTAGGCGATATTGATGCTAAATTTTTTAAGATACAGGGCGGACATTATTGCTCCAATTGTAATATACCTTTTAACTAGAGCATGCAATGTTCTGTGGTCCCAAAGGTTTGAAAATGAGTAAAATTATACCTATTTTCAAAGGAGGTGAAAGTACAGTAGTATCCAATTATAGACCAATTGCTATATTGCCAATAGTGTCTAAAATCTTGGAAAATTAGTCCATGTGCAGTTAAATCAGTACTTGAGAATAGAACCAGATACTGACTAAATATCAACATGGATTTCAAAAGGCAAGTCAACAAACACCTTGCTTGACTTTAACAATTTAGTAGCAACATCATTGAATCAGGGTAAAAATGCGCGGTGTTTGTTGACTTAAGTAAGGCGTTTGATTTGGTTCAACACGAAGCTTTGTTGGTAAGTTTATTTGAATTGGGTATCCAGGATGAATTATTAATGTGGATCAAATCATATTTATCTGATCAAGACAAAGTGTCGTTTTGGGAGATGTTTTTCAGGTCAGGAGAAGTTTCTCGAGGGTCCCACAAGGATCTATTTTGGGTCCCCTCTTGTTCAATGTTTATGTGAATAATCTTCCAAGGCAAATAAAACACTGTGATGTTAGAATGTATGCAGATGACACGTAATTGTCAGATCTGCAGATAGTATGGAACAATTAACTTATAAACTTCAACAGGATATAAACCTATTACAGATTTGGTTTAATAACCGTGGTTTGTTGTTAAATTAAAAAAAAACAGTATGGTATTTGGTGGATTTAAAACAGAGGAAATTTGAACTACAAATAAAACTAGTTGGGAATATTCAGATTGAAGCAGTTGATACTTATAGATATTTGGGTGTACAAATTGACTGTGGTTTAACGTACTCAGAACATGTTTGTATACAGGTTACAAAGGTATCTCAAAAATTAGGGTATTAAGAAGGGTAGCTGGAAGTTTGACCAAGAAAGTAAGGGAGAAAGTGGTTGGACAACTGTTAATTCCAGTTTTAGAATATGGCTCTATATTATATATGCATTCTAACATCACAGTGTTGAATAAAAGTAAATCAGGTTTATTATAAAATGAGTAAATTTATAACAAGAAGTAGGTATGGGTGCATCACTGTGATTTATATAATAAATTAAATTGGATAGATCCGAAACAGAGAAGGTATATATTTGGTACAAACAGTGTTACCAAATATTAAAAGGTGAACCTAGACATTGTTTGTTTGATCATATTATAAATAAAGATGATAGGTTATTAACTATTCATACAAGATCCTTTGGTAAAGAAATTCCTATGACCAGATCTTATAATAAGCATGGAGATGTAATACTTCAGAATACTGTTACTTACTACTGGAATAAATTGCCCTAAGATTGAAGGTTATTGAAAATTTATTTACCTTCAAATGCAAAATAAGAGAATATTTGCAATTAACATGTACCTGTTTTAAGTAATATTGGTAGTGTGAATGTGATGTAATGTCTTGTCTTTATGTATTGTGTGTTATTTTAAAACAGGACTTTGTTGAAAGCGGACTGATGTCCCCCAACAAATGTATTTCCTGTATAAAATAAAATTTAACAAACAAACCTCAGTCTTAAGCCTGGGAGGTCTCTGTCCCCCTCCCCAGTGCCTGTTTCGTGCCGTGGAGACTCCTCTCTTGCTCTTGTGATCCACACCAGCTGGGCTACCACCAGTGCTGGCTCAGCCTAACGCGCGGCTCCCCTCTGAGGCCTGCAGGACCTATACCAAGGTTACCCTGATTCTGGCGCTGACTGGACAGACACCAGCCTATCCCTACCTGGCGCCGCCTACCTAGCTATATCCTCCAGTATGTAATTATCCTGCTCTAGTGGATTATAATGCCCTGTTCACTTCGTGGTGGGCCATCATGCAAAGCAGAATCTCACCCCGGCCCACCACCAGCGTCACCCTGACCCCCGAGGTCTCAACCTCCTCCAGATCCTGTCTGCCCTGGTCCCAGTGACCCTTATACATCAGGTGCCAGGTCGACACCAACTCAGCCGACGCCTGCCCCTAAAAGTAAGCCAGATGAGAAGGATGAAGAGGACCCTGATTATTCAGAGTCTTCCTCCCTTGAAGGGTCTCCTCTGAAGATGAGGCCCCCTAAGGCAGTCCCAAATACCCGTGTAATGATCCTTTTTCCTGGACATCATGAGGCACATGCAGACAATCATAGTACTGAGGAGCAGGACCCAGAGCACTGTCGGTCAGCTGTTCACCTGCACCAGCCTGATGCTCCCTGTGTCCCCCGATTGACTCATGAGGATGTCACTAGGGCAGCCTGGAATCGCCCTTCCACTACTCCAGCAGTGCCCAAGAAGGTTGACCACCTTACCATGTCCCGCCAGTAAACCCTTCTTTGGAGGGCAGTCTAAGCTGATTCAGTGGTTATCAATGTGGCCCTTGACTGCACCAAAACCTAAGCACCTCAGTGCTCTGCTCCATATATAGGCGGTTTGCCTCACCTCAGTTGTGGACAAGGTTATGGAGGCACTGCTTAAGGAAAGGATTGTGGAACACTTGAAATCCAGTGGCGCTGGGACCCAAGGCAGCATGGATTCACAGCAGAAAGATCAGTCAAACAAATCTGGTAGACTTTTTGACTGGGTGGCGAAAAGAGTAGCTTGGGGGATGGTGGAGCAGTGGATATTGCCTACCTCGACTTGACAAGGCTTTGACACTGTTCCACACAAAGACTCATAAACAAGTTCAAGTATCCGAGGACACAAAGTAGAGAACTGGGTTAGAAGCTGGTTGAGGGACAGAAAGCAGATGGCGGTGGTAAATGAGATCCAATCCGAGAAAGGGTGGTGACCAGTAGGCGCTTCAAGGATCAGTCCTGGGGCCAGTCCTTTTTAATGCCTTCATTAGTGATACTGTTGAGGGGCTGGAGGAAGCTTTGCTTTTTCCAGATGACAGAAGATCTGCAACAGGGTAGACGCACCAGAGGGATAGAGAGGATGAGGAGGACCTAGGAAAGCTGGAAAAATGGTCCAAAGTGTGGCAATTGAAGTTTAGTGCGAAGAAGTGCAACATTATGCACCTGGGATGCAGAAATCCTGCAGAAAGTTACAGGATGGGGTGAGTTACTGACAGTTACCAGGGAAGAAAGACATTTAGGGATAAACATCTTGGATGACCTGAAGGTGACCAAACAATGCATCAGTGCTGTGGGGAGGGCCAGTGGTATGCTGGGTGCATAGGAAGGGTATCACTAGGGGAAGTAGGGAGGTGGTGATGTCACTGTACAAAATGCTGGTGAGGCCTCATCTGGAGTATGGTGTACAGTTCTGAGACCGATCTTTGTAAGGAATAGACAGGGTGGAGACAGTCCAGAGAAGAGCAACAAAGATGGTGCAGGCTTGGACCAAAATGCATATGAGGAGAGATTAAAGACCTCAATATGTATACACTGGAAGAGAGGTGGGAATGGGGAGATATGATAGAAACATTCAGATTTCTTAAGGGATTAAGCAAAGTGCAAGTGGGTGATATCTTTCAGTATAGATGTACAAGAACTAGGGGGCATGATATGAGATTGGAGGGGCAGGATAAAAGGGAATGTGAGGAAGTTTTCTTCATATAAAGGGTGGTAGATGCATGGAATGACCTACCCCAGGAAGTGGTGGGAGCTAGCACAGTGAAGGGATTCAAGCGTGCATGGATATGGATGGGGAACCCTAGAGGTGGGAAGAAGATGCTAAAGCCATTGCCCAAGTAGGGTCAGTGGCCGATTGCAGGCAGGGAATATGGACAGACTGGGTGGGCCTTGCGATCCTTATCTGCCATCAATTACTGTGTTACCATGTAACTGTTTGGCCCACATGGTTCAGTACCAGAATGTCCTGTGGGACCAGGCCAGGGACTTGGTTCAGGCCATGCCGACAATCCTGCTAAGAAGCAGCTGGCCCAGACTCTCAAAGTGAGCTCGGATGTTGAGGAATCATGTCCTGCAGGCTGCTTATGGCATGAGATTAAATTTTCAAATCCCTATTAGTGAGCTGTCAAACTCCTTTTCAGTGAGCTGATTCCCTTTTCGTGAGGTGACAACATCCCAAAGGGATCTGGATTTGTGGGATCATATGGCCCACCGGAAATCCCTTTGACACCTCATGAAAGGGATTCAGCTAGCGTAATGGATTTTGACCACTCACGAAAAGGATTTCTGAAGTTTACTGTTTCTTTGCCACGCACAGCAAAGAAGCGGTTTGGAAATTCGGGCTGAAATTTTCAGGGTAGAAAGAGCTTGTCCTACAATGTGACTTTTGCTGGTTTGGTGATAACATTTACATTGCTTCCATACTTACAACATTTGAAGTTTGGAAATTTCCCATAGGATAACATTGTGGCAGACACAGTCGTTTTGGCACCTGTATCTGAAAGCGGTTCGAGGTACAGATTTGTCATCAAACGCAGCTTAAGCACATGTGCAGGTTGCCAGGCCATGATTACAACTACAGTGGATTTTTCCCATGTTGCTATGGTTACTGCTATATTCTGCCATTTGCATTACAAGGGTTACGTGGAATATCTTCAGGTCTGTGCTGTGTCTCTACATTTGTGGGTAGGTGGGCCCTGCACACCCACATTTGGATACCATTTTGCAGTAATGGGAGTACGGCCCCCATTATGCAGTACTGGTAACAAAGGGCCAGAGGAGATGACTGCTCATTGCAGTGTCTCTACACTTATGAATAGATGGGAGCGCAGGCCCTTAAGTGGAGTGATGGGCGCGGGATGGGACATGAGGGTTAATTACAGTGTCTGTACATATATGGTTACATAGCAGAGGGCCTTGAACTTGGGGCCCTGTGCAACCATAACACACTATAGACTGATGGAAGCACAGGGCCTCTGGGTCCTGTGCTCCCTAAACATATAAGGGTAAGATTACACTTTCTCAAAAGTAAGGAAGTTAATTACAAAAAAAACAACTTTCTTAATGCGTCAGGTAGGGTTGAAGCAACAAAAGTAGGGAAATGAGTCATTAGGGTTTTGAACCCAACCATCCACCCTCCACACACCACCAGGTCATGGGTGCGCCTTGTGGTTGTCAGGCCTAACTCTAACCGCATTCTCCTATTCTGTACCATCTCAGCTTACTTAGACATGGAATGGGGTGAGAGTTAGAGCCGACCACCCAAGGCACACACCCCCACCTGTATATATATACAATGGGTGAGTGGTAAATGAGTGAGATAAAACAGTGTATCATCCACTACAGTGTGATATTTTACCCTGTGCTCTACTGTGATAATATGAGACATTTACACACACACAGGTCACAAAAGGTCACTGATATCATCACCCTAGGCAGCTTTCCCTCAGCATGAAAGAAACACCTGTGCTGTTACCACAGACACAAATGCAGAACTACTGAGTCTCACTGCTGCTACAGCTAACTCAGTGAGCATTACAAACACACCTATCTCCCCCCAACTTCCAGCTCATTACTGTGATACTCTCAACTTGATGCAGCCAGAATTCCAAACAGCACAGCTTCATAGAACAGTCTAAACTACTGCCTGCAGCTAACTCAGCTACCACTGAAACACACTCACTTGTTCCTCAAACTCTGATTCTCACCCATTACAATTACTGACACAGTTTCAACTTCACTGCAGCCAGAATCCTAAAGAGCACAATTTCACAGAACACACTGCACTCTGCCTACAGCTAACAATTACCACTGAAAACAGTATCAGCTGTTCTGACACTCTGCCTCTCAGTTTATTACAATTACTGTGATGCTTTAACTTCACTGCAGCCAGACTGCTAAACAATACAGCTTCACAAAAGTATGTTTCTCTTCCTATCTAAAATTAACTCATTTAGCATTGCAAGACACACTCATGTGTCTCTCAGAGTTTATAACACTGCCAGCCCATTCAGAAAAGCTCACACACAGAATGAGCAAACACATTAGCAGGAACAGAACACAAGACAGCGTAACAAAACTTCTGAAATTCTTGGCCCTATTGTATATATCTCGAATACATGATGGGCAGATCGGTGAATATGGCAAAATATTGTCACTCCTGCATCGTGAGCTTGGATATCTCACTCGTGCTTTGCGCACTTGTGAGATACCCAGAGCTTACCTGCAGGAGTGACAATATTCCATATCACACTCATGCCCATCATGTATCCTATATATATATATATATATATATATCTCCTTGGCTTGAAACCAGACCTTTGGTGCACTGTTGACCCCTAAATCAACTTTCTCAGACCTTTGAAGTCGAAGGCTTTCCTTTTCCCATTTTATGTTTTTGTCCTATGGGACTCCTAATTTCTAGCCTATTTTAACCAGACTTCTGATCAAGGCATATTTCTGTAAAAGAAAAATAAACTTTACATGGCAAACCTGTAAGGGACAGCACACAATACTTCATTCTTCTCCCTGTCTCTGGCTGACACTCACTGCCTGAGTATCGCTTGGCCGGCCACTCAGGTCAGGCCTGTATGCTGGTCAGAAAGGGGGCTCTTTTGGCCAAGGTGGAACTGCAGGTGCGGGCATCATAAGTCATGCTGACATGCGAGGGTATCACTATGAGTGAAAGGCAGACTTGGGGTTTTGAGGCATGCTAAACTTTTTTATTTGCAAAATTGCATCACACAGATGCTAGGAGAAATAGAAAAATATCACAAAAATAGGTTTGCAGTTCTTGTAAATATGAAGGCCAGTATGTTCTGTGACAAAGTATGAGTCCCTAGATTTTGGTCTGTATCTCAGCAGAAAAGGTAACAGAAAAATAAAATACACATGGAGCCTTCAGACTTGTCTAGTGCCTTCAGCAATATGCTTTGAAAACAGAATATTTTTGTGCCATTTTGTTTTTAGAGTAAATTCCCTTCTCTAAAGGAAAGGTAGTGTGCAGGGTAAGCCAGATTTGACTCTCAACTAAACAGGGCAGTGTCAGTGTTACAAACTTATCCACACTCTCCTGCTGACACCTATTATATACAGACCTTGAGCTAGTGGCACTTTGGCTTCCATGAGCTTCTCGCCACCTGAGACTGACACGTCCCTAAATTTGTTTTTGTGAGCATCAGAACATGCAGGAAAAGCCCTCTCAAGATCCACACACTTCAAGTTTGAGGTTCTGAAGCTCATGCTGAGCCTTACAACTCAAAATTTTCATGTTTTACTGTGCTTATTCAGGGGCTTAGTAATTTACTTCAGTTCCAACATATCTGGTTCAAGTTCCAAGCTATTTTTGAAGGAATTTTTTATTAAAACATTACATTTTTCCCCATGAACATTCCCAAAATTCTGCAATTGAAGCGCAGTTGAAACGCAAAAGAATGACTGATCAAAGCTGAGATCCACAGCCATGTTGACACCGACCCATCACAAGCTGCTTAGAAGCCTGTAAAAACTAAAGCCTGGCAAATAACCCATCATTGGTGGTCAGTTTAAGAACTGGAGACAAAGAGATTATCCTATGAAAAAGGTAGCAAAGCCCATGTCCTGACCTAAACTCGTCATATTTATTGGTGGTCAGTACCACAGCCACATACCGAAGGGTCACATGTTTTCAGTTCCTACCTTGACTCCTGTAATTTCGGCACCAGGAGACCACTCTTGGACCAGAGACCGACATTCAGACAGTACGTGGCGCAATTGTTGAGCAGGGTTTCATCTCAGCCTCTCAGGGCATGATAGTGTGATGGCAAAGCACAAAGCGGAAGCCCAGTGTGTCTTCTCCACCAGTGCACACATGATCACGTGCCAACGTGGTTCATCTCAGTAAGTGCCCCAGTGACTTCCGTCTGAAAGAGTGCCCGGCAGCTGCCGTAATACCTTGCAAAAAAATAAATGTCAGTCGATCTGTCTTGCGGGGCAGGGGTCGTCTGAACAGTGTATGGGCCTGTGGGGTGCTGGGAATTGGGGGGCATGGTGGGCTTTGAGACACAATGGGACTGGAGGCATTAGCTTCTTTCTTTTCTCTGTCTCCCTCTCTGTCGAGATTCCAGACTGCAGGGCGGTCTGCCAGCACGGAACACACTGCTACACTGACTAGCGGTGAGGTGAGCTGCTTACTATACAGGGGGGTTGGGGGGGTTGCAGGCTATAAAGCACCAGAGTGAGTGCTGCTGTGCAGGAAGGCGGCTGGCTGGTACAAACTGGACACACTGTGCAGGGCATTGATTCTGTGTCACGTCACAGAGAGAGAGAGAGAGACAGTGGGGACTGCAATACTGCTGCATTAACTGTTGCTCTGTCTCCATGCGGTGCCTGTGGGGCGGGTGCTGTTTGTCTGCTGTGTACTGGGATCGGGAACATGAGCTCACAAATGTACTGCTGGGGGGCCGCATTAAAAGAGAGCACGCAGGTGTACCTGAGGACAGGTACTCTACTGTATGTAACTATGCATTACATGTGCTGTCTTTAACATGCACAGTTGCTGTAAATATCCCATACTTGTATGAAGCTGACGGAGAAAAAAAGGCTGCTGATCAAGCCGCTCAGCTGCTTACGGCCAACTTTATGCAAATGAAAATACTAAGTGCTCTCTCATTGGGCGTGCAGTCCTTTCAAGTACTACATATAGTTTACGCCCATGAAAACTGTGACCACCGCCTTTACACTGCTTATGGTCATAGGTCTGTTTAGGAATGAGCCCAATGTAGTTTGCTCTGCATTGGGCTAGTCCATGACACACCTCTGAAATGCCATTTTCTAAAGAAGAAATGTTTCTTGTGCACGCACAAGGAAACATAAAAATGAAAAGGGATCTAGAAAAATTGGAAGCAAGGTCAAGGCTTGGCAGATAGGTTCTAATGCAAAGAGCTGCAAAACAATGCACTTGGGGCATAAGAACCCTAAGGCAGCATAACAACTGGGAAGAGAGCTATTCACAGTTGCAAAGTAGGAAAAGGACCTGGGGATGATCATTTTGGATGACCTGAAGATAGCGAAGTAGTGTGACAAAGCAGTGGGGAAGGCGGGTACAAATCAGACACACCGTGCAGGGCACCGATTCTGTGTCACGTTACAGAGAGATAGAGATGGTGGGAACTGCAATACTGCTGCATTAACTGTCCCATTGTCACTCACGCTGTGCCTGTAGGGCGGATGCTGTTAGTCTGCTGTCATGGGATCAGGAACATGAGTTCACAAATGGACTGCTGGGTGGGGTGCCATAACACAGGAGAGGCGGCAATGTACCTCAGGAGGAGGTACTCTACTGTATGTAACCGTGCACTACATCTGCTGTCTTTAACATGCACAATTGCTGTAAATGTCTGCATATTTGTATGAAGCTGATGGGAGAAAAAGAGGCTGCTGATCAAGGCCGCTCAGCTGCTTGCCAGCTAACTTTATGCAAATGAAAGTACTGAAGCGCCCTCATTGGGCAGCTTCAGTCTTTCAAGTATATATGTTTACACCCATGAAGCTGTGACCAGCGTCATGCCCTGCTTTGTGTGGTCGTTGGTCTGTCAGGAGCAAGCCCAATGTAGATTGCTGTGCATTGGGCTAGTCCATGACTACACCTCTGAAATGCCATTCTCTAAAGCAAAATGTTTCTTGAACGTGTGCAAGGAAACATAAAATGAAAAGGATCTAGAAAAATTGGAAGCAAGGTCAAGGGCTGGCAGATAGGTTCTAATGCAAAGAGCTGCAAAACAGTGCACTTGGGGCATAAGAACCCAAGGCAACATAACAACTGGGAGGAGAGCTATTAAAATTGCAGAGCAGGAAAGGACCTGAGGATGATTATTTCTGATGACCTGAAGGTTGAAGTAGTGTGACAGAGCAGTGGGAAGGCTGGAAGCATGCTGGGTTGCATAGGAAGGAAATAGCCAGCAGAAGGAGGAAGGTTATGTTATCCCTATACAGATCACTGGTTAGGCAGCACCTCGAGTACTGTGTACAGTTCTTGAGGCCCCACCTCCGTAAAGGCATAGATGGGGTGGAGGCAGTACAAGGAGAGCAACCAGAATGGTGCATGGCCTGCATCAAAAGCCTATTGGGTAAGGCTCAGGAACTTAATATATACTCCCTAGAGGAAAGGAGGATATGATAGAGATATTCAGATACCTCACAGGCAAAACAAAGGTGCAGAAGGGAAGCATTTTCGACAGAAAAAGATGCTCAAGGACAAGGGGTCATGCTATGAAGTTAGAAAGGGAGAGGCTCAGAGGAAATCTGATTAAGTTCTTCATGGAGAGTGTGGTGAACACATGAAACAGCTTACAAGTGGAGGTGGTGAGGGCAGAAACTGTGACAGGGTTAAAGAACCCATTGGATAGACACCAGAGCAGGCTGACAGTGGTCCCCTCCTCAAGAGGACTTGGTTCAGCCCCAGTTCCATATCGGGAGGCTTCATGTGCCTGCCCTGATGCTCCTTTTCCATTTCTCCCTTCAGTCCCCAGAGCCCCAGTGCAAAAATAGTACTCCACGCAATTGCCTTGGCCTGAACAGCCCTGCTCCTGCTACCCCAGGCCTAATGCCTACCCCCGGACACCCGCATTACCACCACCATGCCTCCACATGGTGGGAGCCAGGGACGGTAGGCTAATCTCCCCGGTCTCAGTGAGGAGAGTTGTCAAGTGGCCGATCAGTCCTCACCCAGACCTCCCCCTTCAGCCGACCCCCACAGCCCATGTTTGCAATCGAACACAGGTCGCTCATGTGGTAGGAGGTAAGGCAAAAGATGCTTCAGCCCTCCACGCCCACTGGGCGGCCTTTGGTTTTATCCATTTTTCTTTTAAATCCTATATTTTTTTTTTTTTGTCTACAAAGGGTTTGACAGTTACTGGCCAGCCCACGAGCTCCACTTCATTCATTCACCTTTTAAGCGGCATGCATCTCGACATCGATCCTACTTCCAAAATTTTAAGTATATGCTCCTGGGGTCCTAGTGCCTCCGGCCCAAGACCCACCAGTGATGAATGGTGATGATACTCTGGAAGATCAAGAATTACAGTGAGTATATAATTTTCATTTCCTTATATGGTACTGAACTGTTCAGGCAGCAGGTAGAGAGTCTTTGAAGTGTCTCAGAAAAGTAGAATGACCCTTTGGATTTCAGTCCAGTTCTGGCTAACCCTCAGAGGGAAACAATGTGGTTTCTTTCAGAGCTGGCAGTCCTTTTGCAGGAAGGCAGGGGAGCCCAAAACAAATCTCAGCCTCCCAGCCTGAGAAGAAGTCATAGACACTTGAAAACACCCAGTGCCACTCTCTGAAAATCTAGCCCTGGTCTTGCCTCAGCTGCCCAAGGCAGGCCTGTCCTCCCCAGTGGGAGGGGCATCCTGACTTAGTTTTACCATCAGTGAGAGTCCTTTATGAGGGATATGTAGGTCCTTAGGATCATCTGGGAGGGTACTCCTGGACTTCCTGAAATCTGTTTGAACTATCCACCCAGAAGGCAACCCCTGTTATCAGCCCATATGTCAGAGCTTCTGGCACAGGAATTTGAGGACTTCGATGACAGGGGCAGTGTAAAAGTGCAGAGCCAGAACAGAGGCTTCACACCCACTACTTTTAATACTAAAGAAATTGGGGGCATGTGCCCCATTCTTAACCTCAGAAACCTGAACAAGTTTATGGATCGAGAAAAAATCTAAATGATTTCTCTGGGGTCTCTGCTTCCTTTCTGAAACCTCAGGATTGGTTAACTTCCCTAGATATGCAGGATACATACCAGCACATACTGGGGCACCCCAGCCACCACAGATACCTTTGATTCATTGTGCTAGGACAGCACTTCCAGTTCAGACTCCTGCCTTTAGGCTCTCTTCTGCTGCTTGAGTCATTACAGAGTACTTTGTAGTACATCTGAGTGCACAGGAGAAACTGAGACTCAGGTTTACCTTACTTGAACTGTTGGCTGATAGCCAGTCCATTCAGGCAGGAGATGGAACAGGCTGTAACTATGGTGTCTCAATTCCTTACCTCCATGGTGCTTCTGCTGAATCTCGAGAAATCTCTGCTCTAACCCTCTCAGCAGCTGCTGCTCATAGCGCTGTTCTGGATACAACCAAGGCCCATACTTTCCTTCCGAGAGAGCAGCATGTAGGCAGTCCTGCAGATGGCATGCTATATAATGGAGTGTAGATCTGTTAAACCCACTCCATGCAATGCATGCTGGGTTTAATGGCATCCTTGGTGTTCACAGTGTCGCTGGCACTGTTGCATGAGAGAATGACTCTGATACAGTGATCACGACATCACAACCTTAGACCTACCCATTCATATGACCAAGCTCCTAGTTCGGTCACTCACATGCTGGTCAGTAGAGGACAGTCTTCTTCAGGGCTTTCTCTTCTCCCAGCCAGAGCCTCAGGTGACTCTTACAGATGCCGCCATATTGGGGTAGGAACCTACTGTTAGGGCCTCCAAACACAAAGTGTCTGGGACCCATTAGAGACTCATCTCCACATCAGTGTGTTCGAGATGCAAGCTGTTTATCTGACCTGTGACCCCTAGTGGATCTCGTCAGCCACAAAACAGTCCTCCACCAGACAGACAAGAAGTCTGTGATATAGTACATAAGCTCACTCTTACACTGTCTGCAGGAGGCGATGAAAGTCTGGGAATGGTGCTTGGAGTAGGTGATCCTGCCTCAACTCATTTATCTGCCAGGAGTACAGAACACTGTGGCAGACAAGCACAGCTGAACAGAGGTGATCCTTACAAGTAGTCACTAGCTCCAGATGCTGTGAGATCGACCGTTTGACAAGTGGGGCATCCCAGATGTGGACCTTTTATGTCCCCACTCAGTGACAAACTGCCTCAGTTCTGCTGCAGAAAGCTAGGACATGGGAGTTTTCTGCCAGGATGCATTCAGACTTGATGGCAAAATCTTTCTTTATGCATTCCCTCCAGTCCCCGTGGCGCAGAGAGTATTGCTCAAACTGGAGGCAGGCAGGGAGCAAGATTATACTGAGTGCCGTGCTGGCCTTGACAGGTATGGTTTTGTCTGTTGAACAGACTTATCAGTCACAAACCAAGGATTCTTCCACTCAAGACTCACTTACTGACACAGGGTCACCTGGTCCATCCCAACCTGCACTCCCTTCACCTTGAGGCCTGGCTCTTGAAGAGATAGAAGTGAACAGGTACAATGTATCATAGGGTCTCTGAAATAGTTTTGGCTGCCCATAAAACTAGGAAGACTTACACAGCCAAATGGAAACGTTTTCCATCTGGTGCTGCAGAACCATGGACCCCTTTGAGTGCCTACCTGACAAGGTTCTGGAGTACTTGCTGGGCCTTTCTGATGCTGGCCTGTAGTATTCCACAGTTAAGGTTCATCTGTGTGCTGTTTCTGCATACCATGAGCCTGTTTGGTACCTCTACCTGGCATAGCTGCCATTGTTTGAGTTTCCTTAAGGGCATTGTGGCGGGGTTGAATAGGACCCTGTCCCAGTTGTTATGGAGAGTTTGAATGCAAGGATCTGCTCTGTTCTTTCCTTTCATGTCTCTTGTCTGTCTGGTTGCACAACCACATTTTCCTGTGAGACCTAGGATTTCATCACCCCAACAGTCTTGCAATTCTTTGCCTCTCTCTCTCTCTCTCTACCTTCCCTTGCTGATTCTGTCTTTCCTCCCTTGCATATCTGTTGGTATAAAAATATATCGAATCATTATGTGGAAATGTAACTGATATTGGGATCCCTTTGTTTAGAAATTATAAAGTGTTACTATTGAAATGTATACAATTATAGTTTTAGATGATTGCAGAAAGCTATTGGGAACTCAAGGTGTTAATCTGAAAGCAGTTTTAAGCCCTTTTCCAGAAGCTGTGGAGAAGGGGCCTCAGTTCTGGAACATTGTGTTCTATGGACATGGATATATTGTTCATCCACTATCTGGCGGGTTCCTTGCGCTTTAAATCTTGCGGAAGGTCTTCAAGCTAGCTCCTCCCACCCACCGGGTGGTAAAACTCGGCTCCGCCCCATGGCGTAGATCTTCCCTTACCGCTTGGAAGCTCAGGTTCCCTCCTTAGCAGCTCTGCGATTAAGCTTTGGGCTAAAATCCTTCGGATTAGGCTCTCAAAAAAAAATATATATATATTTTTATAACTTTACCTCTTGGTCTTCTTCCTCAGCGGCTGCGATGGACAAATCGATTCCCAGATTTCGGAGATGTCCCTGTGGGCAGAAGATGTCTCGGATGGACCCGCACTCCACGTGCGTTTACTGCCTTGGCCAGGAGCACGACCCGCAAGCTTGCGACCGGTGTTCCTCCTTCTCGGCTCGTCCTCGAGGACCCGCTGCCCGTCTGCAACTAGCGTCCAGAAGATTTCCTCCTGTTAAATCAAAGAGGCCCGACTGGCGGTTTCTCGACGCGGGATCGCGAACAACTGGAACAGTTGGTTGCCCTCGAAACAAGCGGCCCAGGCGCGGCTTCCTCTTCTCGGCTTTCGTTCCTCTTTCGCTTGGGCCTCATACTCCGCATCCTTTAAGGGCTTTGCCTGACCCTCTCGACCAAAGGCGAGGGTCCTACTTCTTCGAGTCCGTTTCGCCGATTGAAGAAAAGTAAGGTAAATCCCATCGTCGACGCTCTTGGGAGCGGGAAAGATCTCCTCCCTGTCGACCAGCTCGACTTGAGTCGACTTTTCAACGCCGGCCACTGGCTTCACGGTGCCCCGTCAGGCCAGGTGACCGAGACACCCCCGACGTGGTCAAGATTTTTCGACCCGTTAGGCGGGTTGTCGGCTGGAAAGCGAGATTCCCTCCTCGGTTCCCCGGTGAGGACTGAGAAGTACCGTCGGCTCATCTGTGCCTTGACCCAGGA
Organism: Neoceratodus forsteri; assembly: GCA_016271365.2. Classification (NCBI taxonomy): domain Eukaryota; kingdom Metazoa; phylum Chordata; order Ceratodontiformes; family Ceratodontidae; genus Neoceratodus; species Neoceratodus forsteri. The sequence continues at coordinate 493,053,667 of CM028131.1, read as the reverse complement.
GCGTCGGTTTTGTCGACCGAACCGAAGGGATTGCCGATCCTCGGCTCCCCGACTCGCCGACCTCGGCCCTAGCCGAATTCTCGGTCTCGGACATCTTCACGGTCCAGCAGCTCCGTCGACAAAGGCGGTCTCGGCACCGCCCGGCAAGCGTTGCGCTCTTCCTCATCTTCCTCCTCCTCGGACGAGGAGGAAACCAGCGCAAATTCGTCAAAATATGAGGGACCTCATGTAGCAACAACTCTTTCTGGCGGCAGTAAGCGTCGGCCCGGTTCCCCGGCCATTAAATGGTTGCCACGGACCAGTCGAATCAACCCTCGTGGTGGTCGAGGAGCCTGTTTCCAGGCTGGTTGTTCGACCCATTCCAGCTGCCCCACCAATTTTGGTGGAACCACCTCCGCCTCAGCCCGACAGTTGGGGCACTGTCGAAAAGATTCACGGTTGGCCATGGCCTTCCCGCAGACTGTCGGTCACTCTCACGCCCGATAAGCCTCGGCAAGTGGAGAGTGGCTCAAGCTCCAGGCAGCTCTTGACAACTCGTCGGTCGGATGACTCCTCCTGTACTCAGGCGCTTGGACTTGGAGTCCTCTGGGGGCAGTCAGCGGACGATAACCGCCGTCCTTTCTTGGACTTCTTAGGTCATCTCAGAATCCACTGGGATGAAGCTTGAACCCGTATCCAAGCGGGCCAGATATCCCCTCACCGAGATTCTGGACAGAGATTCTCCACGGAGGCCTTTCCGGTGGCGAAGCCATCGTTGCCCGGCCCTGGAGTTATGGCAGCGTCCGGCTTCCTGTCCTGCGCCTCGGCCAGGATGGCCAGGAAGTATCACGGTCCCCTGAGGCTCTCTGTCCGGTTTTCCGAACACCCTTCGGCTGAGGGTTGGTCACGGACAGCGTTTTCCGGCATGCGGCAATGCCAGGGGCGTGGACAAACCGCCGACAAAGAGTCCAAGAAATTGGACTATGCGGCGGAAAGTGTATGCTGCCTCTTCACTTGGTCTTCGCCAGGCCAGCTCGGCCGTCCTCATGGCACCTTCTCCCATGCCCTGTTGGGTTCCCTGGATGAGGTTGTCCTCATCTTCCCGCCCGACCTGCAGACTACGGTCAAGCAGGTGCGGGATCAGGCAGAAGCGGTAGCCAAGCAGCAGCTCAGACTGCTCTGGATATCGGAGACTCTTGTGCCTGGTCAGTGGCGGCGCGGTGGCCATGCGTCGTGAGCATGGCTGAGGATATCACCTTTACCTGGATACCCAGCACAAGCTGCGGACGTTCCTTCTTGGGAACAGACCTCTTCGACCCTGGAGTGGAAGGCCACCTCCAGAGAATCGAAAGGTCCAATGCCACTTTGGATTCGGTCTCGTCCGCTCAGAGGGACAAGGTGCGTAAGCCCCAGCCTAAGTCCTTTCGTCCTCTACTCCCTTGCGTCCGTCCCAACAACAGCGTCAGGGCCAGCAGGCCAGGCCTTGTATTCAAGCCCAAGCCACCAGCTTCCTCAAACAGGAAGCAAGGAGGAAAAGCCCTAGTGGTCCCCAGGCGGTCCTTCCTCCAAGCCTGCTAAGTGACGGGCTGAGGGGTGTAGCCCCCATCCCGTCACCTCATCCCTGGTTCCCCGTGAAGGACGGCTCCGACACTTCCTTTCCGCCTGGTCGCTGTTACCACGGACAGGTGGGTTTCGAGTGGTGGGAAGAGGCCTGCCTCTCGGTGTTGGGCTCCACCCTTCAGAGCAATGCGCCCAGCGGCACTTTGGGGTCCCAGAATCTCTACAGGCTCATCGACCGGCGCATCCCTCCTCCTTCAGAAAGGGTGATAATGAGAGATAGAGGACCCTCCATCAGAACCAGGGTTCGTGTCCAGGTACTTCCTGGTCCCGAAGCGACGGGGGCTGGCGCCCATCCTAGATCTACGACCTGAACAAGTTCCTAAGGTCTCGAACCTTCAGAATGGTCACTCTGGCTCAGATAATACCATCTGGAACACGGTGGTTCTGTTCTCTGGACTTCCAGGGCGCGTTCTTTCACGTCCCTATCCGTCCGTCTCATCAGAGATTCCTCCGCTTCAGACGGAGGGTTCCCTCTTCGAGTTCCAGGCCATGCCCTTCGGCCTCTCTTCAGCTCCCAGGGTCTTCACCAAATGCATTGCAGCGGTGACAGCCTTCCTCTTGGGCCGAGGGTCCGGTGTACCTACCTGGGCGATTGGCTGATAGCAGCCCCTCCAGGTTGGAGGTGGAGCGGTCAGAGATCTGGCCCTCGGTTTGCTCTCAACTGGGCCTCCTGGTCAACGAGGCCAAGTCGGAACTCGAGCGAAGCAGGTGATATCTTTCATCGGGCAGAGCTCGACTCTCTTGAGCCAGAGCACGGCTCCCGGCGGACAGGGCGAGGTTCTTTCCTCCTTTGCCCAATCATTTCTGGTTGGGCAATCGCGCCCTGCCGGGACTTCCTGCGACTTCTGGGTCTCATGGCAGCCTGTACCAGCGTGAGTCCGTTAGGCGCGCGGGCACATCGCCCCTCCAGTGGGGACTGGCCAGTCAGTGGTCACAGCGTTGCGATCCTCTGGACCAGCGTGTGGGCGACCAGGAGATGTGGAGCGCTCTCCAGTGGTGGACCGTTCCATCTCATCTGCATGAGGGTATCCGTTTGTCCGCCCCGAGCCGACGGTCTCTCTAACGACCGATGCCTCTTTGATGGGTTGGGTGCCCATCTGGGGAACACGAGTGCGGCCTCTGGTCCCGCGAGTCGATGCCATATCAACCTGCTGGAGCTCCGTGCGGTCCGCCTAGCTCTCACCGCCTTTGCTCCGTTTCTCCGGGGTCAAGTGGTCCGAGTCCAGACGGACAATACCACGACCATGTACTTTCTAAACCGCCAGGCGGGACGCGCCTGCCTCTATGCAAGGAAGCTCTCAGCATCTGGTCACTAGCGCAGCCTGGAGGCGGATCTCCTGGCCATTCGTGGCAGGAGCCTCCAATACCTTGGCCGATGCCCTGAGCGGATAGGGGCTGCATCAGCACGAGTGGTCTCTCCTGCGGAGATAGTACAAGACCTGTTCTCCGCTGGGGCACACCTCTGGTGGATCTGTTTGCCTCCAGGAGAGCAGAAGCTGAAGGCTGTTTCATGCCCGCCCCTCTGCAGGGGATGCCTCTCGAGGCCGTGGACCCCAGGCCTCTTTACGCCTTTCCCCGTTCCCCTGATTCACAGGGTCCTGCTGAAAGCGAGGAGGGACAAAGGCAGGTGATTCTGATAGCCCCAGACTGGCCTGCGCCAGTTCTGGTACCCAGATCTCCTCAGTCTCAGCTCCAGGACTCGCGGCAGCTTCCAGCTCGCCCGGACCTGCTCTCAGTCAATCAGGGAAGGTGTTCCATCCGGACCTTCAATCCCTGCACCTGACGGCCTGGTTCCTGGCTAGAGTTCCAGGCGTGGGTCTTTCCGACGAGGTCCTCAACGTCGTTGAGGCGTCCCGTGAGTCGACCAGGAAATGCTATGCCTTCAAATGGAAGAGGTTCTCCATTTGGTGTCGGGGAAAAAGGTTGGACCTTTCTCGTGTCCTGTGGCAAGCATTTTGGATATCTATGGTCCCTTATCTAGTCAAGGGCTTAGGTCGGCGACCCTTAAGGTGCACCTGGCAGCCATTTCTGCTTACGGTAGCGGGCGGTCAGCAGTCAGTGGCGAGGAAAAAGTGATCGGGCGCTTTTCAAAGGCCTTGATCACATTCCCTCCAGTACGGGAACCCCACCTCCGTGGGATTTACTGCTGGTACTGGCAAAGCTCATGGGCAAGCCATTCGAACCAATGCACAGGTGTGGTCTCCCCACCTGTCGTGGAAGACAGCCTTCTTGGTGGCTATCATGTCAGCCAGAAGGATGGGAGAACTCAGGCGCTTAGCATCGAGTCTCCTTACCTGGTCTTCACAGGGACAGGTTGTCCTATCGCCTCACCGAAATTCCTTCCAAGGTGGTGTCGGAGTTTCACCTTAATCAGGTGTTGACTCTGCGGTGTTCTACCCCAATCACATCTCGGAGGCCGAATATAGGCTCCATACTCTGGACCCTAGAAGCGCTCGCTTATTATAAGGAGCGCACTGAAATTCGGGAGAGGTTCGCCAGCTGTTTGTCACCCACGCTGGAAGCCGCACCTGGCAGATTCTGCAGCTGCTTGACGATAGGCAGATGGGTCACCTCCTGCATAAATCTCTGCTATGAGTTAGCGGGCATGGAGCCTCCCAGAGGGATAAGAGCTCATTCTACCTGCCATACTGCTGCATCGGTGGCTGCTTCCAGGGATGTCCCTATCCAGGAGATCTGGAGGGCTGCTACCTGGAAGTCAGCACACACCTTTATTACCCATTACCACATCGACCTTGAGTCACGTCGGGATGCTGGTTTGGGGCCTCGGTTCTCAATCTCTGTTCCCCAAGTAAGTATGTAGGGGTGTCTTGCCTCCCTCCTCCGGAGAACTGCTAGAGTCTGCCAGATAGTGTGGATGAACAACATATCCATGTCCCTAGAAATACAGGTTACTCACCTATAACAGGGTTCTAGGAATTGGTATATTGTTCATCCACAATTCTCGACCTCCCGGCCGACGCACAACCTGAGCTTCCAGCGGCCGATCTGGCCAATGGGGCGAGTCGAGAGTTTTACCACCCGGTGGGTGGGAGGAGCTAGCTTGAAGACCTTCCGCAAGATTTAAAGCGGCAAGGAACCTGCCAGATAGTGTGGATGAACAACATATACCATTCCTAGAACTCCTTACAGGTGAGTAACCTGTATTCTTGCTGCACCTGTAGGAAATTGACAAGAACATTGGAAATTTACAAGAACATTGTAGAAAAATAGGATGCTTGTTAAGGAGGGGTTGCAAAGACTTACAAGAGAGAGTTGCAGTATTTTGAGAGGCTACAGAGATTGAAGGATAACTCATGGATCTTCTCTTTTATTCTGCATTTGTAAATAGTTATACTGAACAAGTTTATTTTTATGTTACTACTAGTAACATAAAAAAGTAGGTATAATATTGTATGTGTGAAGAAGTATTATATGCATTGATGTCTTTATAATGTATTACGAGTTTTATTGATGTCATATTTGTGTGTGTTTAAGTTTTGGAACTTTATATAAACAGGACCATCTTGTAAAAGGCCATTGTCCTATTGATGTGTTATTCCATCTGTTATCCTGTCTAAAAATAAAGGTTCTTACTAGTACTAGTACTAATAAACACTTTTTGTGAATTCTACAACTGCTCCTGATTTTCCTATGCTTCCTGACCTGTGCCTTGACGACTGGCATCTTGCACAAAGGCTTCCCATCAGGAAGCCGGTGGTTCTTGTGGGATATGAGTCTTGTGCTAGATATGCTGATCTGCAAGCCGTTTGAGCCTCTTGAAACATGTAAGCTAGAGTTTTAACTTGGAAAAGAGCATTTCTATTGGCAATCACTTCTGTTTGCAGGTGGCTGAAATCCATGCCTTTGTCACAGATCCTCGATGTACTGTTTTGCACAAGGACAGGGTAGTTCTCTGCACGTACCCCAAGTTCCTACCAAAAGTGGTGTCAGAGTTCCACCTGAATCAGCCACTAGTGCTGTCTACCTACTTTGCCAACTTCCAGAATGAAGGAAGATACTCTCTTCATTCTCTGGATGTTGAGTCCTTAGGTTTTACCTGGACGGGACCAAGGACTTCATGCTGTCCAAACAGGTCATTGTCACTTTCATTCCTAATTGAAAGGACAGCCTGTTACAATCAAGTGTATTTCTGCTTGGATTGTGAGCTGCCCAAGCCACTGCTATGCCATGGCTCAGGCTAAGCTTGAAGGCCTGATACGTGCCCACTCCACTAGAGCAGTTGCCACATCCCTGGCAGAAATTTGCTCTGTACCTATCTGTAAAATCTGCAAAGTCTGCAAAGCTGCAACTTGGAGCACAGTGCACACTCTTTTTACCACTATGCTCTTGATATCCATGCCAGGCAGCATGCCACTTTGGCAGGAGAATCCTGAATGGACTAATGTCCTTAGTGAGCCCTTGCCTCCTGTCACCCTACTCCAGGGATTTTGTCTGAGCTTGGTACTCTGACCCACTAGTGTGAAACAATGGTGAAGATTGATTCTGGGAAGATATGAAAATTACATACTGCTATAATTCCTGATCTTCTAAGACTGTCTTCACCATTGATTCACACACATACACACACACACACACACACCTGCCATCCCCGGCTCACTCCAGTTGTTTTATTGGTCTTCACCCTTGTTTTGGTTTGGGCTCTGAAGGCACTGTGTTACTGGCTTGCTGACCCTTCTTACACGGGTCACAGGGCTATCTTATGCTCTTGGGTTTAGTAAATAATTACTTGTTAGGTTATTCTGCACGTCCTTGGTAAACAGAAGGTACTGAGGTGTTTGATGGCTGGTTCCAGAGTTGGATGATATGCCACCCAGCTGGTGGGAGGAGCTTAGCTTAAAGCCATCCTACTGATTTCATTGTTTCAGTGTAACTGCCAGAATGTGGATGTGAACTGTATTACCACTTCTAGAACTATGGTTATGGCGGGTAACCTATATTTCTAGGGGCGTGGATATGGTGCACTTATCCACACTGCGACGATCTTCCTTTCCACTTAAATAGTCCGGAACATCTTCAAGCTAAGTTCCTCCACCCACCCAGGTGGTATTCTCCTATCGACCAATATCAATACTCCTTCCTCTCCAAAGCACTTGAACGAATAGTGGCAGACCAACTCTCTGATTACCTGGACAAATACAATCTACTCTGTAATCAACAGCACGGCTCTAGGAAAGGACATAGTACAACAACAGCCTTACTTAATTTCTCTGGAGAAGTCCACTCAGACCTGGACAAAGGGTGCCAAACAGGTGCAGTCTTTATTGATCTTACAAAAGCTTTTGACACAGTCCATCATGGCCTACTTACCTCCCTACTTTCTAGCCTAGGCCTGGTCCAAGGTCCTTGTGCTTGGGTAAAAGTTACCTGTCCAATCGGTCACAGGCTGTAAAATCTCTAATGAACTCTCCGACTTCAAACCAGTTCTCTCGGTGTACCACAGGGATCAATTCTTGGACCGCTCCTCTTTAGCCTGTTCTTTAACTCCTCCCAGATATCTGCCAGGAGAAAATAATCTTATACGCTGATGATGCTGTAATTTCTCTTCCCACAAGGATCCGAACTCCCTACGAAAAAGCCTGCAACTTGCTTTCTCTAGTGTTGAAAGGTGGTTCCTGGATAGTAAACTTGTGCTAAACCACAATAAAACAAAGCTATGCTCTTCTCCAATCACCAAAACAAAAATAGGCATACTCCACTCACCATATAAACCTCTGCAGGGAATTACACTGGACCAAGTAAATACTTTCAAATACCTTGGCATCTTTTTGACCAAGGGCTCACCTTTGCAACCCACATTGACAACACTGTGAAAACAGTGAACCAAGCATATGGGAATACTATTCCCTAACCGTCAATTTCTAAATCAAGCGGCATTGAGAATAGCTATACAGAGTTCCATAATCTCAATCATTGACTATGGCCTTATTATTTATGGCTCAGCTACCTCCACTGCTCTAAGGCGTATCTCAATCACTAAATAAGGCCTGCCCGGCTCACTCACGAGGCTCAAAGACTGACTCACCACGTGTGATCTGTACTATGAATCAGGCTGGTTGAACCTATCAAATCGTCTTATTTATTTCACCTGCACAATGGCAAAAAATCTATCTTGGGACTGACTCCATTATGTATTCAAAACCTACTCCGACTGAATCCTGGCTCACGACCCTCCACCAGATCTGAGCGCCAACCTTTCCTGGTTCGAGATGCCGGACTGCACAGGGACAAAGATCTTTCACATACAGGGCCCCGACATGGTTCAATGCGCTTAGTCCACCTACTCTATCCTCAACCTCGCTTGAAGCTTTCAAATCCATGCTCTGATGCCCACCTCACCACCACTAGCAACTGTGATTGCGCTAGATAAAGACTACTACTCCTCATGTCCATCCTCAAATCTGAGGCCTCTTCCTCCCTGACTAATGAACCCTCTGGTACCTCTACTACTTCCTGTCTCCCACCCAAACTCACTCCCCCTTTTTCCTGTCCCTCTCACTTACTCTCCCGCTCACCACCTTTCCCTCCTCTCTGTCCTCCTTTTGGCGTTAATGATCACCTCTCCTGGAAGTTTCCTTAACCTCAAATTGTCTACTCGCTTGAACCTGTTATAGCTTGTTTCTATGAAACTTAACATTACTGCCTTAAACTATAATAGCAAATTTATGATGTAACTTTCCTGTCTGGTTTTACCTGTAATGTGTACGTGCTTTGTTAAATGTTCTTTGTGACGTGGAACCTTTGTAAAAGAGCCCTGGCTCAAAGGTATTAATTCTAGACTAATAAACTAAACTAAACTAAATTCTCATCAGCTTCACCCATGATGTTGGATTCTCTTTCCACTCAAAGAATCTGGTCTGCTTTGCAGCTCCTATGCGTGGTATAGGCCCAAATCTACCTCATCTGCAGGCAAATTTTATGCCGTTTTCCTTCTATTTTTGCAAGGCCATGGAGTGTGACGATACAAAAACTGGGATGCTGCTTAAAACTGGAAGATGTTGCATACAAACCCGCATGCTAGTGCTTGTACTGTTTGGGGATGCAGCACTATCCGATGGCCTGAGGCATGTGCCAACTCCTGCAGACATTGTCTCTCAAGGACCGTTATGCCCACCTTTTACTAGGCTGCCTGGATGAATGGGATACATTGGTCCAGTCCAAGGATGACCACGGTGTGTTCAGTGGCAGCAGGTTCTGTGTCGCAGCTTGCCATGCTTGAAGAGGCGGCAACCCAGGCATGGCAGTTTTCACCTTGGTGCCTACGTTGCTACCAGTGGGTGCCAGCATTGGGGCCTCATTCACAGGCACTTTGGGACATGTCAGTCCCTTCAGACCCTTGGGAGAGCCCTTGCCAAGGGATAAATGTAAAGCCAGGCAGACCCAGTGGAGGTCGTGGGACAAGGAACAAGCTCGTTCTTCCCACTACATCGACATTCTCTTGCTGGCTCACGACAGCTGAGTAGTCCGCCTTCAGCTGATCCTTCTGGGGGTCTCTGGACAGGCAGCTAGCTCCACAGTGCCCCATCTGGCTTGATGACCAAGACCCATTGTCAGAAGAGGTCAAGGATGACTCACTCTCTCAGACTCTGGTCCTGCCTGCTCTCTCCCAAGAGGGGCCAGATAAACCAGCCAACCAGGCTGTTTTCACCTGGGGAGATCAACTCCTCCTGAGTTCCATGGAAGAGCTGGTCTGTGACGAGTACATGGCCCTTTCCCCGCATCTCCTCACCAGCGACATGTCATCGTCAGTCAAGATCAAGGTTGAGGACCCGGTCCCTCTCGAGATCATGGTCTAGGGAATCTCTGTGTTCCTGCACTCAACATTCAACTAGGAAGCTTCATTGACGCCTCCTCTTCCTTCTCGCCTTCAGATGACGAGAGGCTCTGCTGCAAGTTGCAGCGGCACTACAAGGAGCTGATGTGGCAGCAGTGGATCCTCACCATGGTTGACCAAAGCCTCTGACCCTGGTGCTCCTTGATCTCCAGAGCGGCCTGCTCCAATCTTGCCTTGACTGGCTGAGTCTGTGCCAGCTTCGCCACTCAATCATGGTGGAACCACACCCTAAGCAACCCTTGTACAGCACCCCGTCCAAGGCTGCTCACCCAGCCTCTGGTCTCCTGGACAGCTGTGCATGCAGATCACCCAATCTAATGAATCCCGGGTAGTCCACGGGGAGCAAGGTCAAGGAGTCATGTTAGAAGTAGTGAGGGCTCCTGAGAGGTCCCTCCATACACTGATGGGACCCCAGGCTTCAATCGTGAGTTGACGGAAGAGCTTACCACTGAGCATGGTCCAGTGTCCTTCGTGTCTTGCTCCATCTCATCTCCGAATCCTTGAGATTCCACTGGAACTGGTCCAGAAGTGGCCCAGGTACCCCTTCATGGAGATCCTTGACAAGGACGACTTGCCGGGGTTGTCTTCCCGGTAGTGGAGGACATTTTAGGCTCCACCTTGGAGCTTTAGCAGCATCCAGCTTCTTGCACGGCTCTACGTGATATGGTCCCCCTAAGTAAGCGGTGCCTATTGGTGTCTTTCAGGGTTTTCTAGTCATCCTCGACCGAGGGCTGGTAGCGGATTTGGTCTTCCCAGGACGGGCAGCATCGGGGACATTGACAAGCCTCCTACAAAGAGTCCAAAAGCTGGACCATACAGCCAAAAAGTTTACGCTGCTTCCTCCCTGGGACTCTGGCAGGTATGCTCCAGCATCATGATGGCCAGTTTTGATCATGCCCTCATGGGGTTCTGGACTGTGTCCTTCCACATCTTCTGTGGACTTGCAGTCGGCAGTCAAGATGATCCAAGACCAGGGTGTTTTGTTGCCAAGCACCAGCTTCAGATGGCCTTGGACATCGGTGACTCCTGTGCCTGGTTGGTGGCTGCAGCAGTCGCTATGCGGCATAGAGCTTGTTTGAGAAATGCCACCTTTATGACATTACCTAGCATAAGCTAGCGGATGTTCCTTCCTGAGTACTGACCTGCCTGGGGTTGATGGACACCTTAACAGGATTGAGGAGTCCAGTGCCACCCTGGATTCCATTATATCTTCTCAGAAGGACCTCAAGGACCAGAACCAAAGAAGAAGCCCTTTCAGTTTTGACCCTTTCCACCCCAGCAATCCAAGCCTCAGCAGTCTGTCAGGCAGTCTTCAGTTTGGTGGCTTAAATCCAAGCCTGCCTCTTTAGGGCTCCAAGGAGCTCGGAGTCTGGGCAGCAGCACTCCTCAGTCAGCCGCGCTAGAGCCTCCACGAAGCCTGCCTAGTAATGAATCGGGTAGTGTCTTCCTCCTGCCAATCATGTCCCTGCCCCAGCTTCCCATGGGGATCAGCTTCACCAATTTTGGCTTGCTTGGTCCATCATCACTATGGGCAAATGGGTGGCAGACATATGATGGGCCAGGGTCTGCCTTTTGATTCAAGGCTCTCCCACCCTACCGAGCCCATTCCCCATGGGAGTCCGGGGTGTCGCAGGGCATGCTGCACCTTCAGGGAGGACATCACTCCGCTCCTAGAGAAGACAACTGTAGCCCGTGTGCCAGACACGGAGACAGCCAGGGCTTTGTGTCCAGGTACTTGCTGATCCCCAAACGGACAGGGTGGTTGGTGCCCCATACTGGATCTTCACAATCCTAATCAGTTCTTGAAGAGGTGCAAGTTCCAGATAGTCACGTTGAACTGGATAATTCCATCTCTGGAGCAGGGCATGTGGTTCTGCTCCCTGGACCTCCAGGACACCACCTTTCACATTCTAGTCTGTCTGTCCCACTGGCGGTTCCTTCAGTTCCACACAGACGGGGTGCTCTACAAGTTCCATGTTGTGCCTTTCTGTCTCTCCTTGGCCCTTGGGGTCTTCACCACGTTCATCACAGTGGTAGCAGCATTCCTGAGGCACAGAGGAGTCTAGGTGTGCCCTTACCTGGATGATTGCGGGCTCATCCTGAAAGGCAGTGGAACAGTCCAGGGACCTGCCCCTCCAGACTTGCTCGGCCTTGGGTCTTACCATCAACCCAGCCGAGTTGGGCACGCACCCCTCACAGGTCATCCATTTCATCGGGCAGGCTAGCTTCCTTCAGGCCGTGGCCCAACTCCCAGCAGACCAGGCTTCAGACCTTGCCTCCTTTGCCCGATCATTTTAGGTAGGTGATTGCGCCTGCCGGAACTTCCTGTGGCTGCTCGGTACCTGGCATCCTGCACAAACATGGTTCAGTGGGCCTGCTGTGGATGCACCCCTGCAGTGGGAGCTGGTCCTCCAGTAGTCTCAGCACCTCAGTCACCAAGATGAGCCAGTCATGGTGACGCAGCCAGTGTGGAATGCCATTCAGTGGTGGCACATCCTGGAATACCTAGGAGAGAGTCCTGTTTGTCCACCTAAATCCATGGTCACTCATGACCGGTGTGTCTCTGGTGGAATGGGGAGCCCACTTGGGGACCACAGGGCCCACGACTCTGGACCCCTAAGAGTCCCGTATCACATCAGCCTGCTGGAGCTTCATGCTGTGCGTCTTGCTGTAATGGTGTTTGCTCCTTAGTCTGGGGTCAGGTTGTTCAAGTCCAGATGGACAACACCATGACCATGTACTACTTCAACAAGCAGGATGAAACACATTCCCTCCAATAGTGTCAGGAAATCCTCACACCTGGACCCTTGTGGGCAGCTTAGTGTCGATGATCTGGTGATTCATGTAGCTAAGAGCTTCCAGCCTGCTTGCAGGCAACCTCAGCCAGTGGGTGAGGCATCTTACAAGTGGTCTCTTCATCATGAGGTGGTGGATCACCTGTTCTTCCAATGGGGCACTCCCTGGTTGACCTGTGCAGCTCCTAAGAGAATGCAAAGTTGAGGCTGTTCTGTGCCCACCCCTCAGTGCAGGAAACTGATGGGGATGGCTTTGTGAGGCCCTGGACTCCAGGCCTCCTGTACACCTTTGCTCCTTTCCCTTGATCCACAAGGTGTTGGTCAAGGTGTGGCGAGACAAGGCATGGATGATCTTGGTAGCCCCAGACTGGCCATGCCAGTTTTGGTACCAGATCTCCTTGGCCTCAGCAGCAGGCCTTCATGATGCTTGCCTCTATGCTCGGATGTGCTTCTTGCCACCAGGGAAGATCTTGCACCCAGATCTTCAAGTCCCTGCACCTGACATCCTGGTTTCTGAGCAGCAAGAATTCCAGGCTTTGGGTCTTTCCTGTGAGTCCCTGCCTTTGTGTGAACCACTACTACCTTGGGATTTGTTGCTGTTATTGGCAGTGCTCATGGGCAAGACATTTGAACCAATGCACAGGTGTGGTATCTTTCACCTTTGTGGAAGACCGCCTTATAGGTGCCATCACCTCTGCCAGAAGGATCAGTGAGGTCCAGGCACTCTTGATGGAATCTCCATTCTTGGTGTTCCACAGGGACAAGGTTGTCCTCTGCCCCAACCAGTTTCTCTCAATAAAGGGTGTTTCACAGTTTCACCGTAACCAGATGATTAACCTTCTAGTGTACTTCACCATTCAAAACTCGGAGGCCAAGCACAGGCTCCATACATTGGACCTGAGGTGAGCACTTGCTTATTATAGGAGCGTACAGCTGGAGTTTGGGGAGAGGTTTGCCAGCTCTTTGTCACCTATGCAGAAGCCATACCTAGCAGACCAGCAGCTAAGCAGAGGATTGGCAGGTAGATTGCACGACCTCTGCTATTGGTTGACTGGTATGGAGCCTCCCGTAGGGCTTGGGATCATTTTCACCAGACATACTGCTGCCTTAGTGGCTGCTTCAGGGATGTCCTTATACAGGAAATATACAGGGCTGCTACTTGAAGTCAGCACACACCTTCATTTCCCACTACAGTATCGACCTTGCGTCTTGCCAGGCTGCTGGTTTTGGGGCCTCAGTTCTCCGCTCCCTGTTTCCAAAGTAGGGTTGTGCACCTTACCTCCTCCACCACCCGGAGAACTACTAGGAGTTTGCCTAAATGTGGGTTGTGCACCATATCCACAACCCTAGAAATGAGTCTACCCACCTGTAACCATAATTCTAGGAGTGGAACATGGTGCATATCCACATGACCCACCCAACCTCCTCTGGCAAGTGGCACACATATCCCTGTTTCCACCATGCAAAATGTGATGATATGGGGTAGAGCCAAGGAGGATACTACCCAGGTGGATGGGAGGAGTTTAGCTTGAAGATGTTCTGGCTGGAATTAAAGGAAAGGAAGACTACCTAAGTGTGGATGTTCACCATATACACTCCTAGAACTAAGATTACAGGTGAGTAACCCTCATATTCAGACTGGGGCAAAGGCGCATTTTCCAAGTACTTCCTTATTTCATAAAGACTGGTGGCACATGTCCGATTTTAGACCTCTGAACACTGAGCAGGTACGTGAGGTAAAAGAAATTCAGGATTGTAGCACTGTACCTAAGACTACAGGACTGGTTGGTATCCCTGGATATGCTGCATGCATAGCAGCATGTGTTCGATCCAGTCACTGTAAATACTACCGTCTTTGTGTATATCTCAAGATTGTCAGTTCACAGTCCTACCATTTGGGCTTGCATCAGCACCACGTGTCTCCAGCAAGTACTTTACACTCCTAGCAGACACCTAAGAAAGAAGGAATGCAAGTTGTACATTACCTAGATGATTGGCTCATAAAAGTTCCATCCAGGCTTCAAACACTGATGGCAGTGACCTCAGCATGCCAATTTCTGATGCCCATGGAGTCCCACTAAAACTCCAGAAATCACAGTCTGTTGCCCTCAACAGCTGGAGTTCATAAGTGAAATCTCGATTCACTCTAGTCCTTCCTGCTGGGTATAGGGTGGGATCAGTAGTGCTCATAATCTGCTATGTCAAAAAACACTTGGATGGAGCGCACTCCATGGGGTATGTTGGGGCTCATGGCAGCCATTGTCTTCAGTGTATCCCTTGGAAGGTTGCATTTGAGAGCGTCTCAGTTGGTTAGCAGCCCACTGATGCAGGCATCTCAACCTCTGAAACATCAATTATGGCTGACGAAGCCTTTGGCTTGCTTCCTTCTATGATGGTCCTCAAAGAAGATCTCCTTAAGGTCCTTCCTTCTCCCTTCCAGAGCTACAGGTGACTTCAACAGCCGACCACCTTACTGTGTGGGATGCTTATTGCCAGAATTTTCAGACCCAGGGAGCTTGGTCTCAGAACACCATCTCTGTGTAAATGTGCTGGAGACAAGATCTGTTCTATATGAGCTTCAGGCCCTGTCGGACCTGATTTGCCACAATATAGTTCATCTTCAGACAGACAAGAAGTGTGTCATCTTCTTCAGAGCTCAACAAGCAAAGGGAGAACAACTCCTACCCTCTGTGTCAGGGAGACAACGGAGTCTGGGAACAGTGCTTGAAGCACAAGATCCTTCTCCAGACAACCCATCTACCCACAGTAGAAAATGTCCTGACAGACTGTCTCAGTCCAGCACTAGCAGACCCTGATAAATGGTCACTCGCAGACGATGTGGCTTAGTTCCTGTTCAACAAATGGGAAAGCCAGAACTGGATCTTTTGCATCCCACCACAATGCAAAACTGCCTCACTTCCGCTCCAGAAATCAAGAGCATGGTGCCTCTCATCAGGATGCATTCAGGCTGAAGTGGTCAGGCGGCTTTTACACCTTCCTCTTTCTGCTCTCTCTCATCCAAGTAAGGTATTCCCCAGTGGGAAGGCCCATGGGGCAAAATGATACTGATAGGCAAGGTAAGGCAAATTTTATTATATGGTGCTAATACGGAGGCTCTGGACGCCTTACAGAAAAATACAATAAAATAGGCAGTAAAACAATAAAATGACATCCATACAAATTTAAATAAATGAAATACAAGTCAATTTAAAAATTTTCAGGATCCCATAATCCAGGACTGAGCAAAAACATGATGAAACTCAGAAATCATTAAAAGCCAGGCTAAAAAGGTGGGCTTTCAGCCTCTGCTTAAACAACTCTACCGAGGGGCCTCGGTAGATAACCCATGCTGGATGAGATGGACATTATATCAGTTGCTGCAGGCATGGGGTCATAATGTCGCAAGACATTATACCCACATACATATATGTTGCGCTATAATACCGCGCAATATATTGCGTGCAACATAACTTTCTTTTTTTTATGCAGGTGGCTCTGCCCTCGCACCCTTCCCCAACTAAAATATCTAACTTGGGGTGGGGTTGTCAGTAAATATTGCACAAGGTGTGAAAATAACAGTTTCATGCATCTGGGACGGGAATCGAACCCTGTCACGAATGCTCTTCCTGCGTCCTTTCTGCCAGAGGCTCATCCCTTCAAGCCACAGCAGCTACTCGGTGGAAGCATGTCCCAACAGAGGTATTATCCTCTGCCTGCTACAACAGAGGTACAGTACCACGCACAGAACCATTCGCGGTATAGCATCCTCTCGCCATCCTATACTGTGCTGTTATTTTTCCGGGTTTTGTCGTACACTATTAAGCGTATGATATATCAACCCAGTAGGATTGCGCACCAACTGGCAATCCAGCAACCATGGACTTTACCTGAGGACAATCTTCTGACCCAATTCCAGGGTCACCTGGTACATCAGAATCTCCAATCCCTGCACCTGTGGGCATGGCTCTTGAAGATAAAGAAGTGGTAGGTTTCGGTGTCCCAGCAGGTCACCCAAGTCGCTTTGTAGCCTGAAATCTTATGGTACGTAGTAGAAGAGTTTTTCCAGCTAAGGACTTCAAAGTCCTTTCTGCTACCCTCCAGATAGAGTACTTGAATAACTCTTGGACCTTTCAGAGTCTGACCTTCAATATTCCTCAATAAAAGTCCATTTCTTAGCCATCTCAGCTTATCATAAGCTACTTGGGACTCTTCTCCTAGTTCAGTGCTCTCTCTCTCTCTAAGGCGATTTCTGAGAGGTATCTTGCATATGAGACCTCCTATAAAGGACCTTGTTACCAATTTGGATCTCAGTCTGGTGTTGGATTTGCTGACCCATAAGCCTTTTGAGCTGCAATGACATGCAACATGAACCATCTGACCTTGAAAATGGTATTTCTGGTGGCCAGGACCTCTGCACACAGACTCTGTACACCATTTCCCATGAGGGTAGAGTGATACTCCACACACAGCCTAAATTTCTGCCAAAGGTGGTGTCTGAGTTCCATCTCAACCAGTCTGTGGTGCTTGAAACCTATTTCCCTAGATGGAGAATCTGGGAGAAGTACTTTCTTTCAATGTCTGAAAAATCTGTAACTTTTTATAAATAGAACCAAAAACTACAGATAAATCTCTCAACTCTGTCTCTTTCGACCCCAGTCATAAAGGACTCCCTGTTTCAAAACAGCTCCTGTCAAATTGGCTTGTCTGTTGCATTCACTGCAGCTACATTAGCAGGGCAGCAGTTGGAGGGCTCTGTCAGAGCTCATTCAACTAGCAGGGGCTGCCTCATTCCATTCAATCCCTGTTTAAGAAATGTGTAGGGCGTCACCTGGTGTTCACACTTTCACAAAGCACTATGCCCTGGATGTGCACTCTAGGAAAAAAATGCAGGTTTTGGATTATCTGTATTACAAGGACTACTTTCCTCATGAGTCCTAGGTCTCCTGCCTCCTTAGTCTGAGGTACTTTTTCCAAAGCTTGCTAGTCATACACAAGAGTGTACTTTATGGAGAAGATCAATTCTTGGAAGTTACTTACCATAATGCTAGATCTTCAAGAATATCTTTTCACAGAGTAACACTCATCCACCTCCATCAGTCAGCCCGACTCCACAGTTCCCTCACCCCCAAAGTAGCACAGTAATTAGTTACAGTATATCACAGCATAAAATAAAATAGGTGAGCACTCCTCCTTATCATACTCAGCGTCTTCTGCCTGATTCTCTCTTTGCAGCCAGCAGGTGTCGACATCCTGCAGGTCCTCCTGATGCTCGGGGAGATGGCCACGAGATGAACCTCTCCTACTGTGCCCGCACCAAGGGCCCACTCCTAACTTGAGAGATTAGCACCAAAGCCGGAACAAGTCCCAATCAGACCCCTTGCTCCAAAATACCTAGTTCCCCAGTAACACAAAATGCATGTACCCCAAATACAAATACAGTCCAGGTGAGCCCCAGCTAATCAAATTCTGAGCCCCCTTATGTGAGAAACTCCAATCAAACAAAGGTCCTATTCTCTGTAGTAAGTGAGCTGCCAAGTGCTCACCCCCTCCCCAAACTGCAGTCTATATTCTTGAAGATATAGTTACAGTAAATAGCTTTTCTTTCCTCAGAATTCACAAAGCACACCTTTTGGCCCCCAAAATACAACATTACAATTCTTTAGTATTAAGGAAACATAGAATTTGTTGGCAGAAAAGGGCTGCTTGGCCCACCCAGGGCTCTAGTATGTCTCTTCAGCACCCCAATTGGTCTCCGCAACCCTCCTGTTGTTTTTTTTTTTTTTTTTTAGCTTGATCTTTTATCCCCTGCCGCTATCGCTCCACTCCTTTGGGCCGACTAGGATCCCCAACCAGCCAGGTTGTCCCTCCTGCCATCTTGCTGCTGATCCCAGTTCTCATGCACTGGGCATGCCCAACATATCCATTCACCAGGAGCCCTCCCCAGGCCATTAGGAGAGGAGAGAGATTGGGGTCATCCTTGACCCGGGCATGGGGGCTACGGGACAGTCAGAGAGGACATTACGCCAGGGTTTCATAGCAGAGGGACCCTGTGACCAACATCTGGTTGACCAAGTGGCCATTGTCTGGTTTTCTGACCACCCACAAGGCAGCGTGATCACCCACGTGCAAAGTGCACATCACTATGGGCTGCAGGAGCTGCTCAAAGGCGATGCAGGCTTCATTTGGGGGAGAAGGTAACCGCACAGACTCCGCTCACTGCTGTACCGCGGTTCGAGAGGAACCCAGGGCACCAGCATGCTGAGCGATATTTTTTTTTTTTTTTTTTTTTTCCTTCTCCCCATCGCTAGCACCACAGAGCCAGCCCCTGAAGCCTTTTACTTTTTTCACTCTCCACCATTTCCACTGGCAGTCTGTTCCAGGTGTGCACCAATCTTTCAGTGAATTAATACTACTCACATCCCTCTTAAACATCCCCATTCCAGCTTCATTGCATGCCCTCTGGTCCTGGTGCTCTTTCCCATTTGAAAGAGGCTCCTCCTGTACCTTGTTCACCCCCCTTGAGGTACTTGTTGGTCTGTATCATGTGCACTCTTGCTCTTCTGTCTTCTAGGGTTTATGTGTTGAGAGCCTTCCGTCTCTCCTTGTAGGTCTTTTGATGAAACCACTGCACCATTTTAGTTGCACTCCTCTGGACTTGTCCACCCTGACTATGTTCTTTTAAGAGGTGCAGCCTCCAGAACTGGACTGCTCCGTGATTCTGAGGAGACTCCATTTATCCTAACGCACGGATTCCTTTGTGAGAGGTAGCTTGAGAACTAAGTAACTGTGTCAGTGAACAGGCCTAGGGTCAAGAGGTTGTCGAGCAAGATCTGGTGATTGACAGTGTCAAATGCTTTGGTTAGGTCTGTAAAATAGACCCCACCGTCATTCCAGAGTCAAGGCGTCATGACGATCGGAGACAGTCAGTGAGTGCAGTAACAGTGCAAGAAGTCGATTGGGGTTAAGGGTGTGGGAGGGTTGGGATTGGGAGGCTTCCTGTTTAAATTAGGGTCTAGGTAGTCCAATGGTAGAACTGAGCTTAGGTTTGTAAAGGCTTGATTAAAGGCATTTGCAGGTCATATGGATGTTGCAGTGGGCCGAGGAGTCACAGTTAGATCTGGTGGCGCCCTTGATTCCTTCCAGTGAGAGTTTTAATGTTGCTCCAAAAATCTTTCCCATTCCCCCAGTTTTTTGCCTAATTGCTGTCTGTTACATGACCTTGGTATTTCTAACTAATCTGGTGCATTTATCCTTGCAGTCTTGTCAGCGTCTAATCAGCCTGTTTACCAGTTGCTCTGGCGTTGTGCCAGAGATGATCCCTATATTTCATTTGCTCTATGAGGTGGCCGCTGAGCCAGGGGTTACAAGTTCCCTTAATTCTGGAGGTTTTACAGGGCACATAGGTCACATACTTTATTGAGGGCCTTGTTAGTGTCATCAGTGTGATCTAAGGGGTCCAATCCACATGTTTCAGGTACATTTTGAAGAGGTGCAGTTGCCTTTTCTCAGGGAGTGGTTTTGGTGAGCTTGGTGGGTGGAGGGGCGGTCTTTAGGGCACTTGTTTGTCCAGGAGCAGACTACTGAGAATGATTGCTCAGGGAGTCTGGAAGGACAGAGACACTTTGATATGCTCAGGGAGGTAACTAGGAGCCAGTCTATAAAAGTGCTGGTCCTGCACGATAGTTCATTCTGGCTATCTGGTTCATCACCGTGTAAGGTATAGACCATGAATTTTATCTATTACAACTACTGTTTCCTCGCTAACCAATTTGTGTTAAAATCCCCAGTTTAACCTGTTACCAGTCCTGTTTTGCCTTGCTGAAGTGGTCATAGAAAAGTTCAAGCCTTATTCCTTGTTTTCTAGGGAATGTACTGTATCCTGTAGTCAGTAGTAGGTTTTGCTTTGCTTCCCATTTGAGAGTTTTATCTTTAGTATTTGAGCTTCTTTTGTGTTTGTATTATAGGGCATGGCTTGTCCTCTGATATTACTCCTTAGGTGAGCGAGGAACCCTTCCCCTCGTTTGGCTAGTCTATCCGGGAGAAAATACTGTACCCCTCTAAGGGTTGATGTATCCGAACCTTGGGTCAGAGCCACAATTCTGTAGTTGATATGATGTCTGGCTTGTGTATAGTTACCCAGGCCTGGAGTTGGAACAGTTTGGGCAAGAGCTGCCAATGTTAATAGAGGTGATTTTATTAGCTCATGGTGTGGAGGGTTAGGGGAGCAGACAGGGCCAGGTTTAGGGTGGACATTCCCAGACATTAGCAGGAGAATGAGAATTATCCTTGTGATCTATCGCCTTCACCATGGCCTAGGTGCGGGCTTATCTGCAGCTTACATGGCGAGGTTTTGAGTAGTCTTTGGTATTGGGTAGGTGCCCATCAGGGCCATGACAAGATCAGGTGTGATGTGCGTGCCGGTGCAAATTGGAGGGTAGTGGCTGTAACCAGGGCCTGCTGCATTAGTTGCCTTAGTAGCTAGAGTGCCCAATCTATGCTAGTGGTGGCAACTGAGAGTCAGAGAGCACCTTGGGGTATCCCTATTAGTGCTATCATAAACCTCCACCAGGGAGGTTAGGAGGAGAAGAAGGACCAGTATCTGCAAGTACTATGGTGTGCCCAACATGACAGTACCCACGTAACTGTCTCCTCTAGGGGAGTAAGTCTCATTACAGAGAAGAGGCTGACAGCAGCAGACTGATCCTTCTAATGTGTGGAGGTCCATTTAAGGAGAGAAGTTTACAGTAGCAGAAGTGAGGCGGGCCATTGGGGAGAAGTGTATTTAAAGAGCGTCAGGAGGGTGGGAGAAATTCAAGTTAAAGACAGGGCAAACAGGGTAGAGCAGAGACATGAATAAAGGGAGAAGCTATTTGGCTTAGGAGCACCAGAAGGTATTTAGACTCTCAATCACGACATGTATCGAGCTTATGTATTGTAATTTGAAAAGCAACTGACACAATCCTTGCAGGTAAACATACAGATTGAGTTGCCTACCCTAGGACCTATTTTAGCCATATCAGCTTTATTTGTGATTACTAAAAAAAAAGCCATTAGCTCCATAAAGCCAATACGTAACGTCCGTGTACAAGCTGAGAGCTGCAGCCTCTGTCCCTAAAAATAGCACAACTATGACATGAAGTAGGGAACGGGCTGCAGGACTCTGTGGAGAATTTAGTAGGATCGGGAGAAGGGGGGCCTAAATGTAATTAGACTATCTTGGCTGGCAGGAATACATGTATTGGACTCATGTATAGCATACATTATAGCCCCATACCTGTATACCTACCAGCAAAGATAATCTGAGTATATTTAAGCAGCCCCTCCCGTCCTATTACATTCTCCTTAGAGTGCCTGCAGCCCGTTCCCTACTTCTTGTCATCATTTATGTTTTTGGGAGGCGGTCTGCCTTCAGGCTGACTGTAGCTCATACACAGAGATTACGAACAGGGCTGGAATGGAGCTAGTAACTTTTTTTTTTTTAAGAAATCGCTGAAAAAAGAAATATGGCTTAAACAGTTTCTAGAGCAGGCAACTCCATGTTATGGATTGCCTGCCTAGAACCAAACACAGTGTCAGCTACTCTGCAGAACTGTGCAGAATTGGGCAACACACTGTATGGCACAGATTTTTCTAAAATTTGCATGCTGGATTTGGAAAAATTGGCACACAAAAACAGCATGTAACTGCAAGATGCTTTCAAGGGTGGAAAGAGAAGGTAATTTTCCCAGTGTCCTGGCCAAATTTCCCCATTCACTAAAAATACCCCAACAGCTTTATCTGGTTCAGTGTCAGTTGGCATCCATCTGTATCCCCGGGACGAGGCAGAATTGTCTAGTCCCCTTTCCCGTCAACAAAACTTAAAAAAAAAAAAAAAAAGCTGTTCAACCTTTTTACCATCAATCTTAAAGTTTGCTATCTCTGCTGCCACTGATTTTGAAGCTCTGCCTCCAAAATTGAGGCAAAATGTTGTCTTTTCACAAGACAAAATGTGCTGTTAGCCCTGATAATGCAGGGAGTTACACATTCTCAAGCAAAACTATCTTTCTGTGTTGTTCCAGATTGTCACTGAGCTATTAATTTACTACTGATCTACCATGTATCTGTAATAGGGATTGACCACCACCTCCACCAACAAAGCTGTGATATCACCTTGGAGCACTGGCTCCTCTCCATTCACAGTGACAATGTGCAATTTTCCTGAGGAATGTCTCTACATTCCATGCTTAGGATACGTCTTGTAATACCAAATCTGAATAAAATCCTGTCAAGAACAATACTTGTGTTGGCAACAGCTCAGTTAGCCTGGTATGTCCAAGACCTGTTCAGTCTGGAACACCAACCCCAGCTTCATAACCTGACACTTGGGGTCACACTGAAATACAGAATTTATTGTAGATAATGTACCTTCAAACTGTAGTTTGATTGCTGCTTTCTAAGTGTTACCTGAAGTATTGATTTTACAGTACTTGTGCCAGACTTTGATGACGAAAATACAGAAGGCAGATGTATTGTACTTTTACACTTTATTTTGTTTTCACTGCATTACTTGACAGAGAATTGTACTGATGCTCAACTGGTAATGTATTTTTACTACTGCACCTTATTATAGATTTGTCTACAGTCTCCTCCTCCTCCCTGACACATCTAGAAATGAGCTGTTACCAGCTTAGTATGTCTTTCCTTGTAAAACGTTAAATAATACTTGAGATTTATTTCAAACACAATGCTGGGTAATTAAAGAGCAGCTTCCTAGTATCTGCTTCCCCAACATGGTCGATAACTGACCTGTCCCAGAGTGTGGTGATGAAATCTGGCATTGAAATTCCTCCAGGTTAAAAGTTTTGTCCCTCGTAAACTTTAGTTTCGGCATAAGCGATAAAACAGACCATCTTCTGATGAAAACCACACCCCCGCGGCCCATGCAAACTTGTTTTGTGATGTCCAAAACAAAAGGCTGCATGTACCCTCCCATTGACTTCTGTAAGGATGATATTTCCATGCATTTTATAACACTTATAGTTGTGATTTTAATAGATCAAAGCAACCGATTAAGTAACAGGGTCCCTATTACTCAGTCGTTTTGATGTATTAAAATTGCAACTATAAGTGATAAAATGTATGAAAATATTGTCCCACAGAAGTCAATGAAGCATAAACGCAGCTTTTGTTTTGCATTTTGTGACATCAAAAACAGGGCTACGTGGGGGCGTGGTTTTCTGATCAGTAAGCTGATCTGTTTTATCGCCATGCCAAAACAAAAGTTTACTTAGGATATAACTTTAACCCGGAAGAATTTTAATGCCAGATTTCGTCAATCACTTATTTAACCAGGCATAATTTGATTTATTAAAATTGCAACTATAAGTGATATAAAAAATGTATAAATATTGCCCCATAGAAGTCAATGGGGGTGCGCACCGCAGCTTATGGTTTTGCGTTTTATGACATCACAAAACAGGGCCTCACTCTGAGACAGGTCAGTTATTGACCATGCTGGGAGGAGCAGTTGTCCTTGTAGTAGAAGCTGCTCTTTAAAGTATGAAAGTACAAAGGCAAAATTAATAATATATTCAACCAAGATTTGCATGTGATAGGATTATTAGATCTCACTTGAGGGGCTCTTGCACTAGGTTACACCATAAGGACTGAAGCGGTGGGTGCCAGGACCCCACTTAAAGCTTCTAGCTAGCAGTATATAGCTGGGACTGCCCCTGATGTCTGTCCACCCCTGACATCTGCCTATGCTATAAAGAGGTGGTCCCCAGCACCACTTCAGTTCTTTTCTTGCCATCGACCCACGAAGTCGGACTTTCATGGGCCTTCTGCTTAGTGGATTGCCCTTTTCTTTGCATTACCAAGCGCTTTAATATTTTCTTATTTTCTTTTCAATTCAACAGCATTGTGCATTTCTTCTCCTTCCTCGTCTGTTGGTGGTGGTGAAACAAGTGCGCCTGTGGAAAGCAACTTCCCACAAGGACTGACCATTCATTTGTGCCTTCTTTGCGAGTCTGGACCATGACATGGGATATATCGCACTGCTAAGATTTTAACCAGTGCAACTGCCACTGCCAGAAGACTCTGGAAGCCTTCCTGCTACAGCAAAAACTCTCAGTGATAGAGAGCAGCTTCACCAGAGTACTCCTCTTCCCGACCTCTGGGGCTTCTACTTCATTGTCAGCCAAGGCAAAGAAGTCATCTTGAAACTTCAAACACCCAGGAGAAGCATAGGGAGAAACTGATCACTCCCACTCCAGATCCCTGTGCAAGTTGGGCTCTGATCATGGGTCTCCCTCCACGCGGGAGGTCGGCCCCTTCACTCCGTCAGCCCTTTATCCCTCCGGGCCCCAGTGGTCACACCACCCGCTCTCCTAGCTGTATTGGGTGGTGGTTCTTTAGGGCTCGGACTTTGTCCCAGCCTCTCAGCTCCTGAAGCTGGGGCCCATCCAACCAAATGGGTCCCTCAGCCAGGTGGCTTGACC
Organism: Neoceratodus forsteri; assembly: GCA_016271365.2. Lineage (NCBI taxonomy): Eukaryota > Metazoa > Chordata > Ceratodontiformes > Ceratodontidae > Neoceratodus > Neoceratodus forsteri. Next base: position 493,028,942 of record CM028131.1, on the reverse strand, counting down.
CGGTGTTAAGACGCGGGTCCTTGCCTGCTGCCCTCCCAGTAGGCGTCTATGAAGTCAGTTCCGACATCCGGGACCGGCCACGCCTACCTCAACGCCAAGGGCATGCGGTCTCTTCCCTGCGAGTGTGACACCTCTGCCCCTCTTGGAGTCAGCTCCCTGTAAAGCTTCTCCCCTGTAGGCCAGTGCCAGCTGCTTCACCAGACCAGCGTCAGCCTGCATCTGTTCTGTCGATAGCTGGCCTCAAGCGATGCCTCAACTGTCATCCCCAAGTCCTCTACAATCGCTGGCTGGACCCATCATCATACAACCAATGATAGGAGACCTACATCTGGTCTTTCAACCCCGTCAGACCAACATCAGACTTTTTTACCTCAGGGTCTGACACCGGTTAACCCAACGCCAGTGTTACAGCAACCTGATGAACCAACACGGGGCCCTCAAACCTATCCCATAAACACCAGTTCCCCAACTTGCCTCAGAACCCACCTCGGACCTTAATGCCCTGTTTGCGGCCTGGTGGTCATATTTCAAAGATGAGGCCCCAAGGAGCCCCCCAACTCGAGGGACCCTCCTCCCACTTCTTCTAAGGACCAGGTTCCTCTTAAGAAGACACCACCGCCAACTCCTAGGGAACCTACACCACAACCAGCAGAGGCTGGCACCAGTCATTCTAAGACCCAGTGACATAAGCCTCAGCGCTCCCACTCTCAAATTCGGTGAGTCAGGAGATATTCTTCTTCTAATCTTATGACAACTCTGGAGATTTGGATCTGCTGTCAGAGCGGAGGACCCAAGGACACCTGCAGTCTCCTCCAGATGAGCCATCTTTCAGGGATGTGGTGAGGTACATCCAGGCTCTTATGGGCTGGGATATTAAGGAAGTGGACCCTGAGCGGCGTGGGCTGGCCATTTTCTCCATAGAAGGAATCTTTATCTCTAGTGGTTTCCCCATTGATAGACTCCTTCAAGGATGTCAGTAGGGCTGCTTGGAAGTGCCCAGCCACAACAGCAATGTCGAAAAGATGGATCGCCTGTACAATGCTCCAAGGGATGAACCCTTTTATGAGGAACACCTGGAGGCTGAGTCAGTCATTATAGATGCGGCTCATGACTGTTCAGAACAACCCCAACACCTCAGCACTTCTTCTCCTGATAAGGACGCTAGGCAGAAAGACTATTTTGACAAAAGGTCTATTCTTCAGCCACTTGCACTATCCGCTCCCTAAACTTCCTTGCTCGCATAGTTCAGTATCAGAGTGCCCTGTGGGAGAATCGTTTGAGGTGGCACAAGCTCAGCCTGACATTCCCAGGAAGGCTGAGCTGTTAGCCCTCCTCAAGTCAGGTTCAGATGTGGGGACCCATGTCCTCTGAGCCTCTTATAAATCTCGCGGACTCTGCAGGTTGAACTGTGGCTAAGGGAGTTTGCCTCCGATGCTGCTCCTGGATTAGGGTCTCTGGATTTGCACGGACATCCAATCTAAGACCTTGGATGCCCCTTTAGAGGTTCTCTCCTGTTTGGCGAGATTCTCAAAATATAATCACTTGCCTCCAAGAGCTGGGCAGGGCTATCCAGTCAGTTCATATGCTATACCTCTCTTGGCTCATCGTGTCCCAGCGACAGTTTTCATCACACTTCCAAGCAGCAGCCAGGGGTGCCTTTGAAAAGCTACTTCCCAGGCCACATGAGGTTCCAGCACCCAGAGCTCCCTAGGCAGCGGTGCCTGTCCCTAGGCTCCTCTGCCTGACTCCTTACTCACCCCCCAGCAGAATTCCTGGGGAGGTGGTGGGGTTGATTCTTTCTCTACAGAGAGGGTTGGCGCAGAATAACCTTGGATCAATGTGTTCTGCAGTTACTAGAACAAGAACAAACTCTAGAATTTGTGGAGATTTCCCAGACAACATGCCCGACTTCCTCCCATTACCCTCAGGCCCATCTCTCCTTGATTCAAGAAGAGATCCAAGTGCTCCTGTAAAAAAGGCCATCAAACCTGTTCCACAGCACAGCAAAGGATGTGATTTTACTTGCATTTCTTCCTGGTTCCAAAGAAATCAGGATCTACTTCCCATTCTGGGCCTCAGCCACCTGAACGAGTTTATATAGTACAAAGGATCAGGATGGTCATTCTTTCCAGCCTTCTCCCTTATTTCATCAAAGGGATTGGCTGTGCTCCTGGACATGCAGGACGCTTACCTTCACATACTGATGTTCCCACCCACCAAAGGTTTCTTGCTTCGCTTCCAAGGAAGCCACTACCAATTCAGGCCCTACCGTTCAGCCTGTCCTCAGTCCCTCGAGTCTTTACAATGTGCCTTGCAGTAATGCGGCAGCCCTAAGTAGGGAAGGCCATTATGTCTCCCTTACCTAGACGACTGGCTCTACCAAGGAGTTCTTGCTCAGAACCATGGTCTCATCAACTTGACAAGTCCCAGCCAGAACAGTTCTCAGACTGCTGGGTCCTATGGCAGCAGCTGTTGTGACAGTACCCCTGGCTCACTTGCATGTAAGGGTAACCCATTGCAACCTTCGGGTCCAATGGGATCAACGTATGAGCGACTTGGATCTTCCGGTATCAATATCCACTTCAGTGCGGCAGACTATGAAGTGGTGGCTGGACTCCTCCAACCTCTCCCAAGGGATCTGCTTCTATCCGAGCCACCTTGTCAGATCCTGACACGGACGACGGGCCAGGGTTGGGACACCCATCTGGCAGCCCATCAGACTCGGGAACGTGGTCCCCATTGGAGCAGCATCTCCACATCAGTGTTTTAGAGATGCATGCAATCCCGTATGCTCTTGAGCCTTCCAGACTAACCTACTCCTGGGTCCTCTCTTGATTCAGATGGGCAATATGTCTGTAGTCTTTTATATAAAAGCAGGGCGGAATGCATTCTTATCCCATCTGCAGAGAGACAAAATGAGAGTTTGGTATTGGGCCGTAGAGTATCGCCTGAACCTGACTGCTGTGCATGTTCCAGGAGTCCAAAACACCTTGGCCGACAGTCTAAGCCATTCGAGTCCAAGGCTCATGAATGGGAACTTCTTCCTTCAGTGGTCGAAGATCTCTTCGACAGGTGGGAGCCGCACAGAGCTGGACCTATTCGTGTCCCCATTCAGTGGAAAACTGCCCAGTTTCTGCTTGCTAGATCCAGGGCCTGGTGTTTTCTGGTGTGACTCATTATCCCTCTCTTGGACAGGGAGGTTTCTATGCCTTCTCCCCTTTCCATTGCTGCAGAGTTCTGCTCAAGTTGCAGTCTGGGGGCTAATCCTAATAGCTACTGGCAATGCCAAATTTGGTTTCCACTTTTCCAGCAGCTTGTAGTGGAACCCCGATTCCCCTGCCCTCTGTGCTCCGACCTGCTCTCACAGGAGCAGGGCAGCCTGATCCATCAGACCTAAAGTCACTGCACCTTCATGCATGGCTCCTGCAGACTTAACAGTTTCCCACTTTGGGGTTTCTCCCCAGGTGGCAGATGTCCTAGTGGCAGCCAGAAAACCCTTCACTAGATCTACTTATGCTATGAAGTGGAAGCGGTTTTGCTTATGGGCCACAGCTTGTCATCTGGATCCCTTCACTTGTCCGGAGAATCTCATTCTAGAGTATCTTCTTTCCTTATCTGACTCAGGCCTGAGGTACTCGTCAGTTAAGGTGCACCTTTCAGCCATCTTTGCGTACCGTGCACCTGTCGAGAGGCAAGACTCTTGCCCAGCTGGATCTATCCGCACTTTCTTGCGGTGCATTCTGCATCTGAAACCTCCTATAAGGGACCCTGTTCCCCTTGGGATCTGTTGTTCATGTTAGAAAAGTTTATGTTGCCTCCCTTTGAGCCTGCCGCAAGCTGCAAGCTTGCTTTCTGTCATGAAAGCTTTACTTAGTTGCCATTACTTCTGATCAGGGATTTCCGAGCTTCAGGCTTTGATGTGTAAAGAGCCTTATTTAGTTTTTCACAAAGACAGGGTGTCCTTGAGAACCATTCCCAAGTTTCTTCCTAATGTGTCTTGAGTTTACCCTGAATCAAGACATTCACCTTCCTGTGTATTACAGAGAGTATTCGAATCCAGGGAGATGTAACTACATACTCTGGATGTCCATGGGTGCCTTGTTATTATTTGGACCATACCGAGCCATCAGAAAAACTGATCAGTTGTTTGTTTCCTTTGCCCGAGAAAGAAGGGCTTCAGTTTCTAAACAGTGTTTGTCCAAATGGTTGGTTAATTGCATTGTTTACTGCTACTGCAAATATGACAAGCCTTGACGTGGCTTGGTTAACAACCAGGGGTGTAGCTGCTTCGTTTGCATCTTTCAGAAATGTTTCCATTGTTGACATCTGTGCAGCAGCCACTTGATTTTGTCCATGCTTTCATCCAGCAGTACAATCTGGACATTGCATCTAGCGCTGCACAGGTTTCGGACTAGCTGTCTTACAGGGCCTGCTCTTTTGAAGCCTTATGCTGACCTCTACCTCTTCCCAGCTGACGGGATCAGTCCTTTCACTGCTTGGGACTCGGTCCTTGTGGTGTAACCTGCTGCAGGAGGCCTCGAAGAGAGATAGTACAGTTACGTAAGAACTTACCGTAACAGTAGAACTTCAAGAGGAGCTCTTGCAGCAGGTACTGCTTTCCCTCCTCCCTCCATCCCCTTGGTGACTGCTTCTCCATCACTTTTCAGTTTCCTCTATCAGAGGAACGCCTGGTTCTCCTTTCACTGTGCTTGCCGGGATCTCTGGCAGGAGAACTGAGGTGGTGCTGGGGACCGCCTTTATACCATAGGCAGAACGTCGAGTGTGGGCCAACATCAGGTGGTCCCCTGTTATATACTGCTAGCTAGAAGTTTTCCATGGGGTTCTGGCACCTGCCGGCTTCAGTGCTTATGGTGTCAACTGCTGCAAGAGCTCCTCTTGAATATATACTGTTATGGCAAGTTCTACATAACTGTACTTCCTTGTAATTCTGCCGGTTTTAATAGTGCTCTTTTTCTTCCTGTATCTTCAGGTGTGACTAATTTCTTCAGATGAAGACTGTGTTGCGGACTGAACAATAAAGGCACAAATTCATTAAAGAAAAAAAACTTTATAATTGACATTTACAGTGAAGTTAGCAATGCATCCACGAAAGAATGTGGCAATGCCAGTTACTGAAGCTCATGGCATACTCTTTTAGGTTTCTCACTCTGTATCTGCAAAATCATTGTTACTGTGACCTGCTAGTTTATGAGGAACATTATGTTGCTTCACCCTCCCATTACCTGAGACCGAACACTTAGAAATGGGAGTAAACAAGAAGCAGCAATTGAATTCTGAGCTTATTCTGCTCTAAGCTGAGCAATTCTGTCTAAGCCTTGCTGTGGCACATTTTTGTGACCAGTTCAGAAAAGATCAGGTGGAGGAAACAAATACCCAGCAGCTGAATCTTGCGATTTTGAAGGAAGAATAGTACAGATATCACTGTTTTGCAAGAGCTGCATCTTTGAACTCTGGCTTTGTTATAAATGTTAAAAGTCAAGGTGGTGCTGAGGGTAGTGTGAGAAACCTGCCCTGGGACTGCTTGTAAGTACCTGTATTGTGGATAGTGCCTGTAGTCGATTTGTCTGCCTCACCAACTTATCTGCTTTGTCTTGCTGTTATTTCCGTTTTATTCAAGTTACTCTAACCCAGTGACCCACATCAAGGAAATTTCACACAAAAGATTTCCTATCGGAGCAAGGAAATATGCTGGTTAAAAAAAAAAAAAAAGGTACGATGATCAATGTTTAAGAAGATGCGTATAGTGGCAGTTAATGTTGGGAGTGCAAAGCAGGATTAATGTAAAAAATGCTTCAGTTTAGAAATCTGTGCTTAAGGTTGGTGAAAAGTGGATACATATTAAACTTTAGAACCTGCTGGAATGGTACATCAGGTGGGCACTAGCTGTGTCCCATAGCACTTGAATATTCCACGTTAAGAAATTAACAACCATGCTTGTTTTGTTTTGTTTAGAATAACCATTGTGCAATAGTGTTGAATGCATTGTGTGTTTAAAAATAAAGCATCTTGAAAATGTATCGAGCTCAGATTTTATTTTGCTTGACTTTTTATTCACGAATCAAGCAACTGAAAAGAGATTTTTGTTTTTAAGGAACAGATTGATCATGCTTGGGCAGTGAGTAATTCTTTAGTTCTCAGACTATTGGTACGAGTATTTTTATGCTTCCTAAAATTTCATTACATGCTCCACTCTACAATGAGCACTACAATGCGTATTGGTTCTCACTTGAGATATGGAGGAAATGGAGGTGTGAACCCTTACCATGATGTATACTTTGTAAGGAACTGTTGAACCTGCTCTGACTTGGGATCATTCACATATCTTGTGAATTTCTCATACACATATCTTTGGAATTTCTGGTTATTGTAATTTAGATTCTTATGTTAAAGGAAAGCTGTCAAAATGTAGGCTCCACCCCGGACAACTTACCCTCCGGTTTAAATTTCAACAGCAAAGCGGCATTTTTCGCACCACAGCTTGCTGTATTTTAATTTTAAAACTCTGGAACCCGGAAGTATGGAGGAGGCAGGATGGTCCATTTGCTGAAAAGGTGCAGTGGCGCAACTTTCCAGCAAGTGGAGCGTCCCTGCCTCCTCCATACTTCCAAGTTCCAGAGTTTTAAAATTAAAATACAGCAAGCGGTGTGGAAAATGCCGCTCTTGCTGTTAAAATCTAAACCGAGGGTAAGTTGCCCAGGGCGGGAGCCCACATTTTGGACAGCTTTCCTTAAACATTCACAAAGAAAATGTACATGGATATAGAATCTGCTGTCTAACCTATAAGCATAATATTCCATCATAGCAAATACTTGTTTTGTAGTCCTGTTTCATTTCCTTTTCTATAATCAATTTTTATTGAGTTTCAGCTTTCAATGATGAGACATTACAACAGCAAAGAGACAACTACCCAAAACAGACAATGTTCACATAGAGTACATTTAAAAGTTCATCAAATTTTTTAGACAATAAGTGCAAAGAGAACTGCATTTTAGCTGCAGGCTTCTTGCCGGTTATGTGCCAGCCGGCTTCCTGCCCCTCCCTCCCTCTCTAGTGCACTCAGTAGTTTCAGGGTACAAAGCTTGGGTCCTTATTCATACCACACAAGAGCCACCTATTTCATCTATTATGTCCCTTCTCCGCCTGTTGCCTCATTGCATTGGTCAAGTTTCCATTTTTTTATGTGATATTCCCTAGGGTGGTCCAGTCCCTATCGTTGGAGCTTGTGCTGCAAGCCAGCATTTTGTGGTACACTCTTGGCTACTGTAATGAGGATCCCCAATAAATATTTATTAGCTGTGTCACACATGCCCTTTGGGTAAAGTGCAAAGAGAGACACAGGTTCTGTAAAGGTAAATTGTGAGGAGAAATTTAATTTAGTGCTTCCTCAATTGCTGTGAGGAAGGGGCCAGCTGCAGGCATGCCCAGAAAATATGGTGGTGATCAGCCTGTTCTCCCCACACTGTTTCCAACAGTAGCCTTTTCATGCCGTAGACCTGTGCACCTGTTGGTCTGGCATCAGGAAGTAGCAAACAAGATATTTCCAACTGAACTCCTCCAGACCATAGAGAAGGAACTTGAGTATTGGTGCAGACTAGGCTGTGCGAATACAAAATATTATTTCCTGAATACCACGAATAATGAGCTATTTGTTATTCAGAGTCGAATAACGAATAGCTCACTATTCGTAGTGGATCAGGGGAACAATATAACACCCTTTCCCCCAACCCTCAGATAGCACCCAAACCCCCTCCTCCCCCCAGCCCTAAACTCACCAACCAGTTTTACAATAAAAAAAAAGAGCAATTTCTTTTGGGGCAACCCGCACAACTCCACCCACCTCCATGGCGGCCGTACACCAGGTTTCATATACATTCATCTCCTCCTCTCCCCAGTGGCGAGCAGCAGCCCTTGCCTGCACGTCAGAAGAGTAAAAAATATAAGCACAAGGCAGCTGGCTGAAGCCACCTCCTCCACGACGGCTGCGCATGCCCAAAAATGAAACGGCGGCTTGCTCTTATATAATGGGCTGATCACATGACGTGATCAGCTGCGTTCTCTAAGAGCAAGCAAAGCGCAGACTACTGAAGGAGCCCCCGGCCGTGGAGGAGGAGATGAGCTTGCGTGCTGTTCTGCTCTTCTGACATGCAGGCAGGGTTGAGGGGAGGCGAGGCTGCTGCTGACTACCGGGGGTGGGAGATGAATGTATATGAAACCTAGCGGGCAAGCTGTGCGGCTGCCTTGTGCGTACATATTCTTACTCTTCTTATGTGCAGGCAGGGTTTGGGGAGGCAGGGGCTGCTGCTGGCTACCGGGGAGATGAATGTGAAACCTGGAGGGCAGCCGTGGAGGTGGGTGGAGTTTTGCCAGTCGCCCTAAAAGAAATTGACTTTTTTTTTTTTTTTTTTGCAAAACTGGTTGGCGAGCTTGGGGGTTTGGGGATATCTGAGGGTGGTGGGTGGAGCATTTAAACACCATGCTGAATACAACATTCTGCAGTTCGGCAATCAATATTCGGGAAAAGGTATTTGCACAGCTCTAGTGCAGACCACTTGTCACTACTCTGATGTTAATGGTTGCCTGATCTTTTGGTTCCATCTATCCAGCACTTGGGTGGGGGCTTGTTCTAAGTGAGAAGTATAGCATATACTTGTACATGAGAGGTGGGTATACTGTCCCTGCTAGAGCAGAAATTATTAGAATATAAGAGGATATTTGAGTCTAATGTAGGGCCTCTACAAATCCAGCTCATGACATATACCTGAGCCTGGACGTATCAAAACAGGTCAGTCTGTGGGAGACTCAGGCTGCCTTTTAGAATTTGAAAGGTCTTCATCTCCCAACATTGTAAAAGCTGATACAGGTATTTGAGCCCTCTTATAGTCTTATAGCCAGAGTGCAGCTGGGCTGGTATAGTCTCACGGAGAGGAAGTGTGGCAGCCATAATAGCTGGTCTCTCAAGTTTGCTCTGGTTGTCCACAATCTCCATATTCTAAGAGGGTGGAGACAAAGAGGATTCACTTTCAGCTGGCGTGGGAAACTGGCGCCATTCCAAAGTCCTCTCTCTGGGGAGATGTGGGAGTGCTGCTCTACCAAACTGCACCTGTTGCTGGCATGTAGTATTCCTGAGCCAGTGTAGAATTGGCTGAATTTGTGCCACCTCGTAGTACATGGAGCTGTCTGGGGTACCAGTCCTACTTGTTCTCCGGGCCAGCAAAGGGTAGCATACCTTACTCTGGGGAGTCAGCCTTGCCTTAAAAATCTCGAGAGCATTTTTCCACCACGTATTTCTGTGTCAGGGTGTCTCTAAGATAGTCAGTGACTGGAACAGGTATTTAAATTTAGCACCATCATTTTGATGGAGGCCACCTATCTTTCTAACGGAAATGGTAGCGCCAACCACTTATCCAGGTCTGTCTGAATCTACATCTGTAGTGGGACAGAGTTAGTTTGAAACAGTTGGGAGGCTGAGCCATTAAGGTGGATTTCCAGGTATTTCATTCGTTGAAGCCCCCAGTGGAAGAGAACTGGGCCTCAGAGGGTGTGTAATTGATGGTTACGCCTCAGTTTTTTCTCATTAACTTTGTGCCTTGAGGGTCCCAAAGGTTGTTAAAAGGGACCAGATTGCCAGGAGGTTGTTATCTGGGGCAGAGAGGTACAGCATGACATAATCTGCATATAGCACAGTACAGTGCTCTGCCCCATCTTGTGCCTGGTACCCTGAATATTGCATTGCTGCTTGTTGGCCTGCACTAAAGGCTCGATATAAATGCTAAGAGGTGGGGGCAGCCCTTTGATGTCTCTCTGCAGCTCAAACTGTGAGGCTGTGGATGTGAAACTGCAGTTCTTTGAAGGGTGGGAGAAGCTAAATCTCACCAGTGTGGTGCAGAGAAGGTCCAAGACACATGCAATCAAATGCTTTCTCTGTGTGAAGACTAAAGGCAAGGAGAGGAGAGCCTGTGGATATTGCATAGTGAAGAATGAAGAGGGATCTCTTTATGCATTTTTGTCGGGATCTAACAAAACTTGTCTGATGTGGGTGGATCAGGCAAAGTAAATGAGGTCCAGTCTTTTGCTAGAATAGACATAAAGAGCTTATAGTCCGTGTTTAACACTGATATCGGTCTGTAACACTCACAGAGGTCTGGGGGTTTCCCAGTCTTGGGCATAACTGAGATAACCCATAGTTCCACAGTGGGGGTGGGGCATATCTGACTAACACCAGCTTAGCCATATAGAGAATTCTGCCTGGTATCCATCCAGGTCCGGACATTTTCTAATTTCAAATGCCAGTTCCTGCTACTCTTTCTGGTCCAAAATGGAGGCTACTAGTGCTTTCTGGGTATCGTCTCTGAGCCGGGTAGATGGACTCTGGCTGGAAAGGCTGGTAGTATGCCATAAGGCTTTTGCAGTAGAGACAGTATCCCTGGTCAATAACTTTGTCAGGATGTCTCATTTTTGTAATGGTGGTTCTTGGCGAGATCACCCAATTCTGTGGGCAGGACATTGCGCTGCTCTGGGACTCTCATCATAATATTTTTGGCAGAGATATCTCAAAGCTCTTTCTGTTTGTTCCAGAGTAAAATCATGGAGCTGCCTTTTAACTTTGTGAGCAAAGTGGGAAAGTGTACCTTGCTGGTGCTGCTGTGAAGGGTTCCAGGAAAATATGCCTAAATACTTTGTGGTCTTTTTCCTTTGTGCTATATAACCTATCAGGTGGCAACGCAGGACTATCTTCAGTGTTCCATAGCATCGCTGAGGACACTATGTGATGGTTAGTAGAGTCATAATTCTTTGACCTGCTTACAGGCCATTTCTAGGACCTTTTCATCTTTTTAAAATTTAAGGATTTTGTCCTGTGGAAAAACCTTAAATCTATCTCTGCAACAGTAGAGCATGGTCCTGTGACAGAGTTGAATAGGACCCTGTCCCAGTTGTTATGGAGAGTTTGAATGCAGGATTTGTTCTTTCCTTTCCTGTCTGGTTGCAGACAAATTTTCCGTTGAGACCTAGGACTTGATCACCCCAACGGTCTCTCAGTTCTTTACCTCTCACTGTCTCTCAGTCTTCTCTTGCTGTTTCTGTTGTTTTCCTCCTTGCATATCTGCTGTTATAACAATATATGCAAATCATTTTGTGAAATGTAACTGATATTGGAATCCTTTGTTTATAAATTATATTGTGTTATTGTTGAAATATATATTATTATAGTTTGAGATGATTGCAAAAGCTGTTGGGAACTCAAGGCATTAACCTGAGAACTGTTTTAAGCCCTTTTTCAGAAGCTGTGGAGAAGGGGCCTTAGTTCCGGGACATTGTGTTCTTGCTGCACCTGCCTGAAATCTACAAACACATTTTGAAAAAATAGGATGCTTGTTAAGGCAGGGGTGCAAAGACTTATAAAAACAGAGCTGCAATTTCTTGCAAGAGACAGACACACAGAGATTGAAGGAAAACTCGGATGGATCTTCTCTCTTTATTCTGCCTTTGTAAATAGTTATGTAACTCCCTTGTTACCGGGGTTACTAGAATCCCAGTAAGACCTAGTGGTAGGCAGGGAAGGCAGCTTGTGAAACTCCAGTTAAATGGATTTCACACTGTCTCACTTGTTCTCAGTCTCAGCTGAGACTGAGAGATGACATCACCATAGAACTATCACAGCTGCATGAGCCACAGTGGAATCTGCAGAAGGAGTTAGAGTAGAATGTTGGGAGGTTTGAACAATAGTCTGTGGGCAGTTGGAGTTTGGAGATTGTTGTGAGAGGAGCACAGCAGCTCTGTGCTCAGGCTCTTGGAGCCTCAGCCCTGAAATAGGGCTACATTTAGGGAAGGTGTGTGTTTCAGCCAAAGAGAGACACAGTAAGCTGTTTTTTTAGTGGTGGAGACCGCTGATTCGGTCTCTGTGCCCCATCCTCAGGGGATGGAGCAGGAAGGTTTGCCTGCTATTCCAGGGCAACCCCTGGCTACTGCTAGTGAAGAAGCTGCCTTTTCTAGGGACATGGATATGTTGTTCATCCACACTTATTGGCAGGTTCCTTGCCGCTTTAAATCTTGCGGAAGGTCTTCAGGCTGGCTCCTCCCACCCACCCGGGTGGTAAAACTCGGCTCCGCCCGTGGCCAGATCTTCCTTACCGCTTGGAAGCTCAGGTTCCCTCGCTACGCTCCAGCGTATAAGACTGAGTTCCTAACTCTTGGGTTTCCGAAATTAATCTTTAAGGTTTTCTAGACTTTGGTCAGCTATTTCCCTCGTGGCTGCGATGGACAAATCGACTCCGGTTTCGGAGATGCCCATGCGGTGAAGATGTCTCGGACGGATCCGCACTCCACGTCGTCTGTTGCTGGGCCTTGACTGACCCGCGGGCTTGCGACCTGCGCTCTTCTTTCTCGGCCTACTTCTTGGAAGACTGTGCCACCCGTCTGCAACTTGGGCGACCAGCGTTACCTCGGTAAAAGTCGAAAGAGGCCGGTTGGCGGTTTCCGGCGGCGAGGCTCCGGCGGATCAGCTGGAGCAGATGATCACCTCGAAGAGGAGGCGGTGCGGACCGCATCTTCCTCGACGCGCGCATTTGTCCCGCTCTCCTGGGATCCTCATATTCTGCTTCCTTTAACGAGCTTTGTCTGTCTCTCTCCACCAGGGAGGGACCTTCATCTGGGACCTTCCTCTTGGTCCAAAGAAGAAGGACAAGGGTAAGTCCGTCCATCAACGCTCTTGGGAGGCGAGAGGGTCCCCTCGGCGGTTGACCATCAACCCGGTCGATCCTTGACTGGCCACTGGCTCCACGGTGTCCCGTCAGGTCAGTTGGCCGAGACTCCCGTCGCGCGAGTCGAGATCTTTCTTGACCTGTTGAGCGGGTTGTCGACCGGCGGCAAATCCTCTCTCTCCGGTTCTCCGGTGGTGGTTGAGGATCCGTGGGCTTGCCAGTGCCTCCGGTTCCGGAGCCCTTGGGTGTTCCTTCCGAGCGAAGGAGAGCAGGTTTCCCGCTCCTTCCCTGCACCCTCCTCGGAAAAACCGAGGTTCGCGGTCTCTGTTTCCGGACTTCTTGGCGGTCCAGCCGATCCACCACCAGAGGCGGTCTCGGTCTTGGCACCGTGGCAGCGGCGCCACCGCTCGTCTTCGTCCCTCTTCCTCGGACGAGGGAAGCCTGCGCAAGTTGCGTCGGCGATACGAGACCTCATGTGGCAACAGCTTCTGCTGGCAGGGAACAAGCCGGCGGCGTCGCCTTCCCCAGCCATTAAGTGGCTGTCACGGGCGGACAAGCAACCCCTCGCTTTAGCGAGGCACCTGTTTCAGGCCTGTTGCTCAGCGAAACCAGCTGCTCCACCGATTAGGTGGAACCTCCGCCTCCACAGCTGTTGTTTGGGCTCCAACCAAGAACTCTCAGTCGGCTCAGGGTTTACCCCATAGGCTGTCGGTCACCCTTACTCCCGATCGCCCTCGGCAGGTAGAGAGTGGCTCAGGCCCAAGGCAGCTCTTTGTGGACTCTTCAGAGTCCGACGACATTCCTCCCTCTTCTCCAGGCAAGTGGACTTGGAGTCCTCTGGAGGTCAGTCGCTGGACGATAGCCCCCCGTCCTTCCTGGGTTTGCTTAGTCTCATCTCAGAGTCCACCAGGATGCAGCTCGAGCCCGTGTCAAGCAGGCCAAGTATCTCCTCACGGAGATATTGGACTGAGAGGATTCCACGGAGGCCTTTCCTGTGGCCGAGGCCATTGTGAGCCCGGCCTTGGAGCTCTGGCAGCGCCCGCTTCCTGCCCTGCGCCTTTGGCCAGGATGGCCAGAAGTATCTTGGTCCCTACGGTTCCATGTCCGGTTTCTCGGAACACCCCTCAGCCGAGGGTTAGTTACCGACAGCGTTTTCCGGCGTGCGGAAATGCTAGGGGCGATGGACAAACCTCCCGACAAGGAATCCAGAGAGTGGACTATGCCGGGCGAAAAGTCTCGCTGTGTCCTCCTTGGCCTTCGCCAGGCCAGCTCGGCCGTGCTTATGGCACATTTCTCCCATGCCCTGTTGGGCTCCTAGACGAGGTAGTCCCTCATCTCCGGCTGACCTGCAGACTACGGTTAGGCAGGTGCGGGACCAGGGCAGGGCAGTGGCAAAGCAGCAACTTCGACTGCTTTGGACATTGGAGAATCCTCGCCAGGTCAGGCGGCTGCAGTGGCTATGCGCCGTCGGGCATGGCTGAGGATATCCACTTCACAGCAGATACCCAGCACAAATTGGCGGATGGTCCCTTCCTGGGACCGACCTCTTCACCCTGGGTGGAAGGCCACCTCAGAGGATCGAAAAGTCCATTGCCACCTTGACTCTGTCTCATCCACTCCGAGGGACAAGGGCGGAGCCGTAACCCAAGCCCTTTCAGTCCCGTCTGCGCCCGCACGTCCGGCCCAGCAACATCAGGGCCAGCAGGCTCCGCTTAGCGTCCCAAACCCAAGCCCGGCTTCCTCCTCCAGGAAACGGGAGGTAAAGGCCCAGGTGGTCCCCGGCCAGTCCCTCCTCCAAGCCTGCACAGTGACGGGTTGAGGTGTCGCCCCAACCTCATCGCTTCTCTCGAGTTCCCCCGTGGGAGGCGGCTCCAGTACTTCCTTTCCGCCTGGTCTGCTATTACCACAGACCAGTGGGTGTTGGAAGTGGTAGAAAAAGGCCTGCCCCTGGAGTTCGAGCAGGCCCCGCCTTCAGAGCCGTCGCCCCAGGGGCCTCAAAGTCCATAGCCTCGCTGTTGGCTCTCCGACAGACATCGCTCTGCTCCTCGAAAAGAGGTGATCAGAGAGGTGGCGGACCCTCCCTCAGACCGGGGTTTGTGTCCAGGTACTTCCTGGTCCCAAAGCAGACGGGGCTGGCGCCCCATTCTCGACCTACACAACCTAAACAAGTTCCTAAGGTCTCGAACCTTCAGGATGGTTACTCTGGCTCAGATAATACCATCCTTGGAGCGCTGCGTGTGGTTCTGCTCTCTGGACCTGCAGGATCGTTTTTCACGTCCCTATCCGTCTGTCTCACGAAGGTTCCTCCGCTTCGGCGAAGGGATCCCTTACGAGTTCGAGCCATGCCTTTGGCCTTTCTCTTGCTCCCAGGGTCTTCACCAAATGCCGGCAGTGGTGACAGCATTCCTGAGGCGCCGAGGGTCGGTGTACACTTACCTGGATGACTGTTGATAGCAGCCCCTCCAGACAGGAGGTGGGGCGGTCAGAGATCTGGCCCTCAGGTTTGCTCTCAAATTGGCCTCCTCATCAACGAGGCCAAGTCAGAACTCGAACCGAAGAAGATGATTCTCTCATCGGGCAGAGCTCGACTCTCTCCGAGCCAAACACCGGCTCCGCGGACAGGGCCGAGGTTCTTTCCTCCTTTGCCCGATCATTTCTGGTTGGGCAATTCCGCTGCCGGGACTTCCCTCGCCTCCTGGGTCTCATGGCGCTGCACCAGCGTGGTCCGTTGGGCCTGCTGGAACATGCGCCCCCTTCAATGGAGGCTGGCCAGCCAGTGGTCTCACGCTGCGATCTATTGGACCAGCGGTGGCGGTGACCCAGGGGATGTGGAGCAACTCTCCAGTGGTGGATCGTTCCAGCTCATCTGCAGGAGGGCATCCCGTTTGTCCGCCCGAGCCGGCCGGTATCTCTATCGACCATGCCTCTCTGATGGGTTGGGGTGCCATCTGGGGGGAACACAGAGCGCCGGCCTCTGGTCCCAGCGAGTCGATGCCATATCCAGCCTGCTGGAGCTCGAGGCGGTCCACCTAGCTCTCACCGCCTTGGCTCCGTTTTCTACGGGTCAAGTGGTTCGGGTCAGGCAGGCAATACCACGACCATGTACTACCTAAACCGCCAGGGCAGGACCCGCTCCATGCCCTTGTGCAAGAAGCTCTCTGCATTTGGTCACTCGTGCGCAGCCTGGAGGCGGATCTCCTAGCCATTCATGTGGCAGGAGCCTCCAACACCCTGGCCGATGTCCTAAGCCGGATAGGGGCTGTATCCCCGAGTGGTCTCTCCTGCCGGAGGTAGTACAAGATCTGTTCTCCCATTGGGGCACACGCAGGTGTCGTCTGTTGCCTCCAGGGAGAGCAAGCTGAGGCTGTTCCATGCCCGCCCCCTCAGCAGGGCTCGCTGCAGAGGATGCCTTCTCGAGGCCGTGGACCCGGGCCTCTTCTCGCCTTTCCCCATTTCCCTTGATCCACAAGGTGCCTTCAAGGCGAGGAGGGACAAGGCGCAGGTGATTCTGGTAGCCCAGACTGGCCCGCCAATGCTGGTATCCAGATCTCCTCAGCTTCAGCTCAGGCTCCCGAGGCAGCTTCCAGCTCGCCTGGACCTGCTTTCAGTCAATCAGGGAAGGTGTTCCATCCGGACCTTCAATCCCTGCACCTGACGGCCTGGTTCCAGCGGCTAGAGTTCCAGGCCTTGGGTCTTCCGACGAGGTCTTCAGTGTAGTTGAGGCATCCCGTAAGGAGTCGACCAGGAAATGCTATGCCTTCAAATGGAAAAGGTTTTCCATTTGGTGTCAGAACAAGGCCTGGACCCTTCCTCCTGTTCCTTGGCAAGCATTTTGGACTATTTATGGTCCTTTCTCAGCAAGGGCTCAGGTCGGCGACCCTAGGGTGCACCTGGCAGCCATCTCTGCTTACGGGCGCGGGCGGAGGAAGCAATCGTGGCGCAGGAGAAGGTGGTCTGGCACTTTTTAAAGGCCTTGATCACATTTCCCCTCGGTGCGAAGCTCCACCACCGTGGGATCTACTGCTGGTATTGGCAAAGCTCATGGGCAAGCCATTGAACCAATGCACAGGTGTGATCTCTCTCACCTGTCGTGGAAGACCGCCTTCTTGGTGGCTATTACGTCAGCCAGAAGGATGGGAGAGCTCAGGCGCTTCCATTGAGTCTCCTTACCTGGTCTTCCACAGGGACAAGTTGTCTCGCCCCCACCAAAATTCCTTCCGAAGGTGGTGTGCAGTTTCACCTTAACCAGGTGTTGACTCTGCGGTGTTCTACCCCAATCACACCTCGGAGGCCGAATATAGGCTCCACATTTTGGACCCTAGAAGGGCGCTAGCTTACTATAAGAGCGCACGCGCTGAAAGTGAGGAGAGTTCACCAGCTGTTTGTCACCTACGCTGAAGCCGCACCTGGCAGACCTGCAGCCAAGCGGACAATAAGCAGGTGGGTCACCTCCTGCATAGATCTCTGCTATAAGTTAGCGGGCATGGAGCCTCCCAGAGGATAAGAGCTCATTCTACCCGCCATACTGCAGCACGGTGGCTGCTTCCAGGGACGTCCCTATCCAGGAAATCTGCAGGGCTGCTACCTGGAAGTCAGCACACCTTCATCACCCATTACCACATCGACCTTGAGTCACGCCGGGATGCTGGTTTTGGGGCCTCGGTTCTCTAGTCTCTATTCCTAAGTAGGGGTGTGCGCCTCCCTCCTCCTCCGGAGAACTGCTAGGAGTCTGCCAATAAGTGTGGATGAACAACATATCCATGTCCGTAGAAATACAGGTTATTCACCTGTAACAGGAGTTCTAGGAATGGTATATGTTGTTCATCCTACGACCTCCACCTCGACGCACAACCTGAGCTTCCAGCTGGGCAGATCTGGCGTCATGGGGCTGAGGCAGAGTTTTACCACCGGGTGGGTGGGAGGAACCAACTGAAGACCTTCCAGCAAGATTTAAAGCGGCAAGGAACCTACCAATAAGTCTGGATGAACAACATATACCATTCCTAGAACTCCTGTTACAGGTGAGTAACCTGTATATTTTGTCCAAGTGTGGGAAACAAGAAGATTTTGAGATTAGCCTGTGAGGGCCTGCAACCCAAGGGTGAGTTCTGCTCTTTCTAAAGGGTCCATGTTTCATCCTGAACTGTGTAAAAGTGGGAATTGGACTACTGAAGTAGTGGGAGGCCTAGAGTAATAGACTTAGCCAAAGTAAAGTATGTTCAAGTCCAGCACATAGGGAAGTCAAGACATGTAGAGGAGATGTGACATCGTCTCCAGTAATCTACATTGCCAAGGTTTCAAAAGAGTTGTTTAGTTTCCAGAGAAATGGCGGGTATGGATTGTGGGAGCTGGAGGTGGAGGACCCCCATCTTTAGTAACCAGGTCCACCCTCTGGTTGCTCTGTGGTTTCTACTTTGCCTCATGCACTTGGCCAGTGATACGGAAGTACCCAGACATGGGATGGAAGGAAAATTCCTCTAGGAGTCGAGAGGCTCTAAGGTGGTTTGGGGAACCACTAGGAAAACTGGTACATTCCCATATGGACCGTGGATCAAGTGGCCGGCGGGGGAGCCAGGCCGTGGGAAAACCAAGTAGTGTACAAGTCGGGCTGTGTACCCAAAGCTGCGTGCCAGTCGGGGCTGTGTGCCTGGTGGGTTCAGAACCTGAGGGCTGAAATGTGAAGAAGTGTTCTGTATCTCTAATCTGCATTACCAGGAATGTAGCCCATGGGGTCCGTCTATGCTTTGTTTGTTCAGTTTGGATGTGAATAAAAGCCACACTGTAGAATCCCATTCCTGGTTCTGGACATTACAGTTATTGCTTCCTGTGTTCGGATTTACTTGGGTGCCCCTGTGCAGAGTAGCCAAACCTAGGCCCCTGTGCCGAATAACCTAGTCCTCCCGAACCCAGTCCCCACCAGGTACTGCTGTCAGCTTCAACAGCATGCCACCTGTCGTTTTGCAAAAGACAGGGGTCTGAGGCTACAAAATGGAGGCACAGCTTTGGATTTAATTCTGGGAGAAAGGTGCTCGGGCAGGGGCTAGCGTTTTGGCTGTCTCTGGCAGTGGGTAGCCAAAAAGCTGAAGCAAGTTAACTGTGTGTCGCTGTGTGCTGTGGATCTTATGCTGCTGTTAAAATGCCAACTGTTTACAAGGAGCAGTAAAGCTAAAGAGTGTGCCCTTGTCCTGCATCAATTGTTTACAGCTTTTTGCCAGCTTGTTAAAGAACTGTGTTGTGATTAAGAAAAGTGTGGAAGACTAGGGTAGCAACAGGAAAATTGTGCCCTGGACATTGGAAATGCTTTTAAAAGAACTGAGAGTGATAAAAAAGTGTGGAAGACTAGGGGTAGCAACAGGAAAATTGTTCCCTGGACGTTGGAAATGCTTTGAATGAACTAAGAAACTTGCTGTGTGAGTGGCCATGCTAAATGGCTGAAATGGGCTCCTAGTAGAGTCAGTTGAAGGAAAAAAAAAGTGGTTTCTGCAGTTTAAATTTGCCTGCGAGAAGAGCACTCACGAGGAAGAAGAGGTTCATTTGCATGGCGCGTGTGATTGGTGATGAAGCAATCATCCGCCCTCAGCCAGCTCTACAGTGACTGCCCAGCATTCGCGAGGAGTGTGAGTGGAGTGCGTGTACTGGCTAGTGGAGGAGCATTGCGTTGATTAAAAGCTCTGTAAAACTTAAAAATAGCCTTTGCTGTTTAAAATCGGGCTCAACCCGCATCTTGATCGACTGAATTGCGAGTGTGGTGATCGGGAGACGATCGGCAAGACTGCCCACCGTTACATTTCTGAGGCCTCCAAGACTGGCTGCAGGCCGTTTTCCATCGCAGCTAACAGCTACTGATAACAGTGAGTACCACCAGTAAAAGTTGCTCAAACAGTGATTTTCTGCCAAAAGCCAGCTAAATATGTGTGCAGCAGTGTAGTCGCTTGCAGATAACAACTGTGTCAAGTTCTACCAGCAAGTACAAGTCTGCTAGGCTGTTGACTGTGTGCATAGTTAAGAGTCCAGCATCAGTTTAAAGTTTTAAAGCCAGAGAGAGACATTGAGTTGTAGCCCAATGTGCAGCACTAGTTTACAGGCAATCCTGTGCTTAAAATCCTGAAGCTTTAAGGGACTGTGAGTTAAAGAAATGTTTCCAGCAAGTGAAAAGTCCATGGAAAATCATGTAAATGTGTTAGAAAAAGAACAGTACAAGTTTGTGCAGTTTGAGCAAAAGTTATCAGTAGTGTGTAAATCGGATGCGAGTGGCTTGACCAATTTCTGAATGTTGATGCGCAGGAGTGCTGCTGCCGCCATTAAAGGGTGAGGTAGTAAAGTAAACACAGCAGCAGAGGACCCATTTTAAAAGTAAAGAAAGTGTTCAGTGAAGTGGGACTTTCAGTAACAGTGAGCTTTTGTTTGTTTTCCTGCAGTTATGGCGTCAGGACCAGCTCGCTACCGGATCAAGCCCAGGCTGCAGTAACAGCAGAAGTAAATAGATTAGGGGACATTGAAAGGTGGTGTTATGGAGGACAACTGCCTCCTCATGTAGCGATTCCTGGCTATCCAGTGCATGTGTGTCAAATTTGCTTAAGCGCTGGAAGGGCGTCTTCATGACACCTCACTGTTCTGGATGCCTAGAAAATATGGCTTGTATAAAGTGCCTTAGATTCGTTTGGCTCCCACATGGACAAAGGTTCAGGAATCTGTAGTTGGCAGCACACAGCACCAGGCAGAGTCTGTTGAGGAAGGCCCTCGGGGCAGTGTGGCACAAAGCTAGAGGGTACAGATTTAGAGACGAAACCAGATGTTGAAGTTTCGGATGCTGGATCTCAGAAGGAAAGTTAAGATAACGCATCAGTAGACCCCTGGAGGGGCCTAGCCAAGTCTCATAGGAGAAGATGAGATGCAGGAGGCCTTTGAATGGGAGGTGTCGACCTCGCGCCTAGTGATGAGTGGATAGTCTCAGGAAAGAGGCCACTGCTCACTCCTGGGCTCAGATCCTTAGTGAGGAAGAAGATGAGGGGAACCTATGTGGCCTTGTGAAAAGGAGCAGGTACACAGCCTCAAGCTCTTGCCTCGGAGGAATGCATGGAAGAGAGTGGTGATGCCACTGCCCTGGCTATACAAGAAGTAGTAGTCAGGATCCATTTCTAATCTCGCTGAGGATGCATAGCTGGCAGAGCAAGGACTGGCAGTGGCCGCCCCAAGCCAGGTCAGTGGTTTCAGGTTGACCAAAGCTAGTAAAGAGGAGAGGCTGGTTCGTAGGAAGGCAAATGAGATCTATGGGATGACCTTTCCTACCTTTCCTCGGAGAGTCTGGGGAGATCGGAACAGCAGGAAATCATGGATCTGGGCTGAAGCAATGAAATGTGTGCATCCTGGTGCAAACAAACACGTCAGGAACAGACTGTTTCATGAGAAATATACCCAGTGGAAGAGAGGCAGGACATTGTTTATGGACAGAGTGTGAATAGTGGACGGAGAGGGATGTGAAAACTTCCACTGTGTGAATTATATGGCCAGAAGGGGTACTAATTCAAGCTCCTGACCCTGTACTATTGACCTCAATGCAAGGACCTCCCAGCAAATGTGCCGTGCCTACTAGATGGAAAGCCAAGCAGTGGTAGTCAATACTGCCACACCAGCCTTTGCAGTGCCTTTATTGATCCGTCAGTATGAACCTCCAGGACTCAAGGTGCCCCATTCATCAGTTCTGCAGTGTACTGGCCTTTCCAGAATCCATCGACTGGCCCACCAGATGACTTCAGATCAGAGAGGACACCAGTCCAGCTGTATCCTGATCCATCGCCTGGTAATCGGATGACATCAGACCAGCTGTTTTCCTTTTTGTTCCTGTTCTAAGGTTCCATCTCCAGAGATGACATCATCCCAGCAGTTCCCAGACGTGCCTCCTGTAGTACCTGGAAGATGTCCGCCCAGCTGTATCGGAAGAAATGCTGCCAGGAGAGTCTTCAGCTGAGGAGCAGGTGGGGTGCAGATTTTCGTTCTACAAAGGGGCTGGTAAGTCCGAACTTTTCTGTCTTTATGACATTGCAGTACACACCCTACACTAGCAGACTCCAGAATATGTGAACTTTCCTCAAAGACTCTCCCCTTCGGGACTATGGCAGCTAGAACTGTGTTCACCGGCACCAGCCCAGGAGAGAGACTTTAGTGGACTAGCCTTCGGGCACTGTGGTCACTAGATGGGACTTTAGGCACTCCATCCCCAAATATGTATTGTAAATTATGTCATTCTTTTCTACTGTTTTCTAGTGTATATACTGTTTTTCTATCTTTTCTAAAAAAAAAAAAAAATCTTTTGGGCTTCTCCAGTGTTTTGATGGTAGGGTTTAGGTAGACTGTGTATGCAGATTAGAGTGTGTGTTGTCTTTCTTTTCTTGCAGGTGTTCCTGGAGAAGATAGAAGGGAAGACAAGAAGAGGAGGAGGATCATCGGAGTTCCTCACTAGTACTTTAGCGTGTAGAATTTAAAGTACTGTGGTTGTTATTGTTGTTGTTACTGTATTAACCCTTTCCTTCCACAGGTGTGGTTGTGGGGTAGGGAGGCAGTAAAGTGATGTAATGGTGTGGTATTAGTTTCTTGGTGTGTGGTTGCAGGTTGCCCAAGGTCCAGGAATTCCCAGGTTGTTTTTCTTTGGGGTGTTAAGTTATAGGCAGATAGATTTTCCCTAGAGGGCTGGGGGATAGACAGGTTGTGGTCCTGAATGGCCATAGGGACTGCAGTGCTGAGCTATTAGGGCTATGCTGGGCAGTTCTACCAGAGCCACTAGGCGGCCATAGTAAGTGGGTAGAGTAGAGGCTGATATGTCAGCTAAAGGCCTCTAGGCCCTTAGTGTTGCCTGCCTGTGCTTGCACATGGTAGGAGGGCCTGATCACCCCCTCTGCGGGTAGCACATAGGGTGGGATGGCCTAAGCTGGGTAAATAATGACTACGGGACAGTCATTTTCCTAGGCAAGGGCGAGTGTAACCCCCTTGTTACCGAGGTTACTAGAATCCCAGTAAGACCTAGTGGTAGTCAGGGAAGGCAGCTTGTGAAACTCCAGTTAAATGGATTTCACACTGTCTCACTCTGTTCTCAGTCTCAGCTGAGACTGAGGGATGACTCACCATAGAACTATCGCAGCTGCATGAGCCACAATGAAATCTGCAGAAGGGAGTTAGAGTAGAATGTTGGGAGGTTTGAGCAATGGTCTGTGGGCAGTTGGAGTTTAAAGATTGTTGTGAGAGGAGCACAGCAGCTCTGTGCTCAGGCTCTTGGAGCCTCAGCCCTGAAATAGGGCTACATTTAGGAAAGGTGTGTGTTTCCACCTGAAGAGAGACACAGTAAGCTGTTTTTTTTTTTTATAAGTGGAGACCGCTGATTTGGTCTCTGTGCCCCATCCCTCAGGGGATGGGCCAGGAAGGTTTGCCTGCTATTCCAGGGCAACCCCTGGCTGCTGCTAGTGTGGGAAACAAGAAGATTTTGAGATTCACCTGTGGGGCACCTGCAACCAAGGAGTGAGTTCTGCTCTTTCTAAAGGGTCCATGTTTCATCCTGAACTGTGCAAAAGTGGGGATTGGACTGCTGAAATAGTGGAGGCCTACAATAATAAACAGCCAAAAGTAAAAGTATGTTCAAGTCCAGCACATAGGGAAGTCAAGACATGTAGAGAAGATGTGACATACGTCTACCAGTAATCTGCATTGCCAAGGTTTCAAAAGAGTTGTTTAGTTTCCAGAGAAATGGCCGGGTATGGATTGTGGGAGCTGGAGGTGGGAGACCCCCATCTTTAGTAACCAGGTCCACCTCTACAGATTGCTCTGTGGATTTCTACTTGCTTCATGCCATGGCCAGTGATGAGGAAGTAGCCAGATGTGGGATGGAAGGAAAATTCCCTCTAGGAGTCGAAGGCTCTAAGGTGATTTGGGGAGCCACCAATAGGAAAACTGGTTCATTCCCATATGGACCACATGGATCAAAGTGGCCAGCGGGGAGCCGGGCCATGGGAAAACAAGTAGTGTACAAGTCGGGCTGTGTACCCAAAGCTGTGTGCAAGTCCGGCTGTGTGCCTGGTGGGTTCAGAGCCTGAGGGCTGAAATGTGAAGAAGTATTCTGTATCTCTAATCTGCATTACCAGGAATGTAGCCTTGTGGGGGTCCATCTATGCTTTGTTTGTTCAGTTTGGATGTGAATAAAAGCCACACTGTAGAATCCATTCCTGGTTCTGGACATTACAGTTATTGCTTCCTGTGTTCAGATTTATTTGGGTGCCCCTGTGCAGAGTAGCCAAACCTAGGCCCCTGTGCCGAATAACCTAGTCCTTCCCGAATCCAGTCCCCACCAGGTACTGCTGTCAGCTTCAACAGCATGCCACCTGTCGTTTTGCAAAAGGCAGGGGTCCAGGGGTTACAGTTACACTGGACAGGTTTATTTTTCTATGTTATTACTAGTACTAATAAACGCTTTTGCAGATTCTACAACTGCTTCTAGTTTTCCTATGCTTCCTGACCTGTGCCTCAATGACAGATGGTGTTAGCAGTGAGATTATGTCATGCATTCTCTAAGCCAGGAGTTTTGTGCGTGTAATGGAAAGTTATGGAAAAAGAACAGGCAGTGACAGAACCTGAAAGCCTGATGGACTTTTTCAAATGGTGGGCTATACAACACAAAGAGACGGAGAAGCAGAGAGAGAAAAAAATATTCAACCTTTAGAAGCACAGAGGAGAGAAGAGATGCAGTGGCAGGAGCAGCAGATGAGAGAAGAGATGCAGTGACAGGAGCAGCGATGGCTGGATGCCTTGCAAGCTATCAAAGGCAGAGGATCTGGCACAGATGCAGGTGAGCAACAAAACACAAGCAACTTAAAAGCCATTAAACTTAGAAAGTTGTGTCCCTCGGACGATATTGAGACATACCTGACAACTTTTGAAGAGTTGCCACAGCCTGCCAATGGCCAAAGCAGCAATGGACAATCAGACTGGTACCCTGCCTGATAGGAAAGCCCAACTTGCCTACAGCAGTATGAACAGTGCACAGTCAAAAACTATGATCTGGTGAAAAGCAAAATCCTGAAAAGGTATGACATCTCAGGAGAGACCTACAGGCAGAGATTTTGATCTCTGAAATACAACTCAGTCGACAATCCTAGAAAGCCTTCACCACGACTCCGAGAACTTCTGATAAAATGGCTCCAACCAGAGGGCAAAACAGTCCCACAGATCGACACATTTGCCATGGAGCAGTTAATTAACATCCTGCCTACAGATCTACAGCTTTGGGTAAAGGGACATCGACCAGAAAGTGGGGAAAAGGCTGTGTTTTGTTTTTTGTTTGTTTTTTTTGCCGAGGACTACCAAATGGCCAGACAAATGCCACAGCAGAGGTTAACAACTCTGTTTCCCATTTAAACTCCATATGATCAGAACTCTGGGTGGGGGTAACAGATCTGTGCCCAGGACGTTATTTGCTGAGTTAGCTAGTCTCCTCACTGAACTCACGAAAAACAGTACCCAAATAATGTGAAATGGACCCCAGAGTGTGATGAAGCTTTTCAAGCCATTGAAGCTGCATTATGTTCAGCCTCTGTTTTAAGAGCCCAGACTTTGAGAAACCATTTTGTTACAAGCAGATGCATCAGAGGTAGGTCTAGGTGCAATCCTGAGTCAAAATATAAATGGGACAGGACATCCTATTCTGTACATAAGTAGGAAGTTGCATGACAGAGAGAGAAAAAAGTACTCCACCATTGAAAAGGAATGTTTAACAGTAAAGTGGGCCATATAGTCCCTTAAGTTTTATTTGCTAGGAACTGACTTTGTACTTCTAACAGTTCATAATCCTCTCGGTTGACTTAACCAAATGAAAGATAAAAATTCCAGAATCACAGGGTTGTACCTGGCACTACAGCCATGTAAATTGAAGGTGATACATAAATCTGGTAAAGAGAATAGCAATGCTGATTTTCTGTCAAGATATGGATCAGGAATTGAGGCTTCTGAAGGTTGAAAAACAAATGTATGAGTTTGAACTTTACTGTTTGCTGTACTGTTTTAGAAACAAGCATTTGCCAATGCCGAATGTTTGCTTGCTGGCATTGGCAGTGGTAGTGTAGAAGTTACAGAGCTGCGTAATAGGAATGGCAGTGAAGTATTGAACTGAAGCCAACCCCACCACCACCCTGCAAGGAGTGACAGGCGTTGGGGTGTGCATTTGGGTCGTCAGGCATAACGGCCACACCATTTCACCACACCCCACCCTGCAGACACTGACAAGTGTCATGGTGTTCCTGGGGTCTTTGGTTCTTTGCGCACTCACTTCAGTAGGAAATATGGTGAGATGGGTGCAACAGGAGAATGGGTGAACTTTGGGATCAAGAGTCCAAGGCATACCTTGGTGCCTCTCACTGGCTGCAGGTGTGGAATGGTATGAGCATTACAGGCAAGAATCCCAAATCACACCCTGATGTCTGTCATTCTGTACAGGGTTGGGCGTTATGGTTGGAAACCCAATACCTCAGGCATTCGTTGGTATTTTCACTCCAAATTTTCAACATGTTTTTTTTTATGACCCCACCTCATGAACAGGGGAATATCAGTTTGTTAGCCGAAGCTGCTTATGCACAGCGATTCATGGCATTTAGCATCACAGGTGCAAAACATTCTGAACAGGATGTAAAATGACAGCTGTACTGTTCATGGGGAGGTAAAAATGGCAATGTTGCAAATCTGCAGTACAAATATTTAAAAATGGTGAAGTCACGAGCGTACATAGAAACTGTGCAACGACACCGTAATATAATTAGGTTGGATTTTTACAGCAGATTGTCAACTCAGGCATTTTGGTGCCTCCAATCATGAACAGTGTCACTGTGATTTTCTTTATCTGTGCCGAACAATGATTTCCCACAGCGACCACGCAT
Source organism: Neoceratodus forsteri (assembly GCA_016271365.2). Classification (NCBI taxonomy): domain Eukaryota; kingdom Metazoa; phylum Chordata; order Ceratodontiformes; family Ceratodontidae; genus Neoceratodus; species Neoceratodus forsteri. Next base: position 493,002,313 of record CM028131.1, on the reverse strand, counting down.
CTCTGCGCTGAAAGTGTGAAAACACATTTCAGCCATGTTGTGAAAAATGACAGCTGTACTGTTGATAAGGAAGTGTGGAAAATGCCACGGTGAAAATCTGGACTGAAAATATTACAAAGTCATGAACTTACGAGGGTGCGTGGAAACTCGCGCATGCTCACTCGTAACACAGTCATTTTATGGACTTTTGTCACCAAATTTTCAACATAGCCATTTGAAGACCTCTGCTCATGAACAGTGTAATTGTGATTTTCTTAATCTGTCCTAAACATTGCTTTCACACACCAACAGCACCATTGTGCGCTACATGTCGAAAACACATTTTGGGCTGACATATGAAAAATGGCAGCTGTACTGTTCATAAGGAAGTGTAATAAAATGGCAATGTTGAAAATCTGGAGTGAAAATATTAAATTCAAACTTATGAGCATGCATAGGAACTGCGCAACGCACGCTTGTAAAACAGTCATTTTTAGGAATTTTTCACCAAATTTTCAACATAGCCATTTCAAGACCTCTGCTCATGAACAGTGTCACTGTGATTTTCTTAATGTGTCCCATACATTGATTTTGCACATCGACTGCACCATTGTGCGCTACATGGCGGAAACACATTTTGGCAAGATGTGTAAAAATGACAGCTGTACTGCTCATGAGGTGTGGTAAAATGGCAATGTTGAAAATCTGGGTGAAAATATTGAAATTCGCGAACTTACGAGCGTGCATAAGAACCGCGCACGCACCCTCAGAAAAGTCATTTTTAGGAATTTTTTCACCAAGTTTCAACATAGCCATTTTAAGACCTCTGCTCACGAACAGTGTCACTGTGATTTTCTTAATTTGTCCTGTACATTGATTTCAAGACACCGACTGCTGCTTGTGCGCTTGGCAGGGAAACACATTTTGGGTGAGATGTGAAAATGACAGCTGTACTACTCATAAGAAGGTGTGGTAAAATGGCAATGTTGAAAATCTGGAGTGAAAATATTGAAAATTATGAACTTACGAAGCTCATGAGGAACTGCGCAACGACGCCAGAACAGTCTTTGATTTTGCACTAACTTCCATGAGTGACTCTTCATGATAAACACTGTCAGCTATTCGGCTCGGCGGGGGATTTCGCTGCAGTGATCACAAATCACCCTTGGGGCCCGAACAACGCCATGACAGTGACATCATTCATGAGAAGGGTCCCAAAACCCATGCTGAAAATTTGATGCAAAATTCCAAAAATGCCTGAGATATGCAATAAAGTTGAAAACCCCTATCTAGCCCATTATACAGCTTACCGGCATTTCCTCAGTTCGCGGTCGGCTTTGAAGAATGCAGACGTGTTCCCGTCCATCAAGATTGCCGCCGAGTCTGGAGGTAAGTATGGGGTGGGGGTGGGGAGGCAGGGTGGTGGTGGTGCGTTGTGGAGGGGGCTGGGAGAAGTGCCATGGGACCGTTTTATTTTGCAGGTTAAAAAAGACGACGGACATTTGCCACGCTGGGTGGGCTCCTCAGCGTGGCACAAGGATGGCTGGGGGCCGTGGAGCCGACGGGGATTGGGCACCCCGTCGGCCATATGATCAGTTGCCATGCTGGGGTGGGCTCCAGCGTGGCACCCAGTACTCGGGGGTGAGGACGGTGGAGCCGACGGGATTGGGCACCCCTGTCGCTATACGTGTGGGGGAGGGCAGCACGCGCAGGTGTGTGTGTGTGTGTGTGTGTGTGTGTGTGTGTGGGGAGCTGCGCATGAGCAGGCAATATCTTACCGCTGCTCACTGAAGCGTAGCTCCCTTTCAACTGTATGCCACTGCATTTTGGAGCTTGTCATAGACAGCTCCAGCATGCATTGGCTTACAGAGGCCGCGCCCCAACACACTGACTGAATTGGAGGAGGAGGTGACACACCTCCCAAATCTCGGATGATGGCATTATGTTTTTGCACATGCGCAAGCAGACATAAAAGGATACTGCACATGTGCTTAATTTCTGAAACTTAGAAGCAGATGTTGGAGAATTAATAGAAAGTTTTGAAACCTGTTTATAAAACAGGATCTTCCTGGACATAAAGTCTGCACCACTCATTCACACTGATGGGATCTACGCCAGAGGTGCTAGGACAGGAGCAAACTTTTGCAAGAGGGTTGGCGCCGGTGCCGTGAGCCTCGGCTCGTGGCGGCAATGACTATCTCGCATCGATCCTCCAACTACCTCAGTTCCTTTTTTCCGCTGACCCTCCAACTGCCTCAATTCCTTTTTTCCGCCATCGAGTGCGCTTCAGTGACGATGCTCACCCGCTTAGGAGTCAAATTTCAAACTAGCAGCATAGTTTTCAGTTTGTTGTTTTTAATCCATCTCGAAATAAGTACCGCTTTTTTTTAGATTACTTATTAAGAAAAGAAGTCGCAGCCCTCCATTGACGGAGTTGACCATGAGCAGGTCAGGTGACGGTAGGAGACTTCAGATGAAAGCTGTTCAGTCAGCCGGGCTGGGTCCGTCTGCTGCCCTCTCCGGAGGGAGGGTCTGACAATGGACGGTCTGATGCTCGGGTGGGGGATGGGCGATCCACCCAGAAGCATAAAGAAAATGGTCGCACTTCGGCACTGTTCGCCTCGAGCTCTTTTCGCCCATAGGTCAAAAGAGAAGGCATCACCGAGGTCGCTTCTGGTATGTTCTGTGCATAGACGGTCGGTCGTTGGGGTCAGATGCCAGTCTCCTCCTCTGGAGTTGCTGGTTTCTGTCTCCAGTGGCCAACCTTCGACATCGAACCCTTCCCGCCTCTTGAAAGGGCTTCCAATGAGCAGTTTGATCAGTGGGCCGCTCTTATGGAGCAATGGGCTCGAGATTGGTCCAGTTGCCAGGCCTGGTCTCTCCGAGGCCCTCGGGCTTTCAAGGGAGCGGTAGGGCGGTTGGACTCTTCCTAGTTGCGGCACCCTCTTCTGTGCCGCCAACTCTGCTCTCAGGTATAGAAGTATAAAAGAAAACGGTCGACTTTCTGCACCGCTCGCCTCGAGCTCTTCTTCGCCCACAGGTCAAAAAGAGAAGGCATCACCGAGGTCGCTTTCTTGTATGTTCTGCGATAGACGGTCGGTCGTTGGGGCCGATGCTGGTCTCCTCCGAGTCGCTCTGTTTCTGTCTCCGTGGCCGACCTCTTCGACATCGGAGCCCTTCCTCGGCTATTGAAAGGGCTTCCGATGAGCAGTGTCATCAGTGGGCGCTCTTATAGAGCAATGGACTTGGAGGTTGGTCCAGCTGCCTGGCCTTGAACTCCGGGGAGGCGGGTAGGGTGGTTTGGCCTTCTAGTAGTGCGGCGCCATCTTCAGTGCCGCCGACTCTGCTACCAGGTAACCCCCCCAATATCATACGGCTGCGCGCAGGGGGCCACACCGATGCCTTTATCTTCTGGTATTCTTCCTACTTTTCTTCAAATCGAAGTCTTGGGGCCCTGGATTGCTTTCTGCAGCGATGGGTATCTTAGCTGGGGTTGTCGGTGCCATGGTCTCTGTTAGCGCTCATGTGGTGGGTTGTTTCCCGACGGCACAGTCTCCTTGCCATTGGCCATGGATCTTCGGCGCCAGGGCTTGGTGTGGTGCTGTCCAGCTTCCAAGGGTTCTAGACTCCAAATCCTCTTCTTCTTCATTTCCTACTGATTTTCACTCATTTCCTGTCCATACAGTCCCTCCAGGGCTTTCAGGAGATGATATTGAGCCTGACCCAGATCTTCAACTGGGTGATGATGATGAGGGAGCAGGGATTAATCCTGCTGCAGAGCTTGTGGTTGAAGATCTGTCATTTAAATCTCTGCTGAAAATTTTAATTCTACTGTTTCTCTTCAGACTACAAATATCGATCCTGGGAAGCTTTTGAGACTCCAGTACCTACCTGTCCCGGAGATCCCTATGGATTTAACTCCCAGGTACAACCATCCTCTGAGAAGCTCTCTCAGATGGTATGGAATAATCCTGCTCTCATTCCTTCTGTGATTAAGTCCATAGACAGGAAGTATGCTGCTCCCAAGGACTGACCCATTTTGGCCTCCCAGGCCTTTGCAGACCCTATTGTAGTCTTGGCAGAGAATGATAAAGCCATTCTTCCTCAGGCATTTACAGCCCGACTATAAACAAATTACCTTGTAAGATAGACACCTTAGATAAGAGAGTCTTTGCTGCCTCCACCCTGGGTATGCGATAGCCAGCTACCAGGGGTTATTTCTCCCAATATGAGTATGTTCTTTGGCATTTGTTCAAACAGGTGATGGAAGCCTGCCCCAGTCGGACACTAGTTCAGAGCAACTTCAGACCATAACCAGGGGTATCGAGTCCAACAACTAGTAGGGTAAAGCAGCTGCGGACGCTTTTGATACTGCTTCCAGGCGGCAGGCATTTGTACCAGTCGTCACTCCTGGCTTCGCACTTCAGGCTTCACGAATGATGTCCAACAGCAAGTCATGGGCGTTACCCTTTGACGGTATGTATCTGTTCGAACCTCAAGTAGAGTAAGCTCTGGAGGCCACAGAGAAGACTAGGTCAGCCATTAAGACAGATCGACCACGCCCAATCCCTTCTCGGGGTAAGCACAAGCCGCCATTTCATAACTGTCAGTCCTTTCTGGGCAGGGAGGTTTTAACAAACAACAAGCCCCCAGCCTTAAAAGAAAATGCATCAGAAGCACAAGGGCCCAAAGCACCCAGTGCCACCTTCTGGGATTCTGGCCCAGGTCCCACCTTAACCGCTCAAGGGGACACTTCCTCTGTGGTGGGAGGACGTCTGACTCAGTTCTACAACCAGAGGAAGTCTTTAACATCAGACAAATGGGTCCTCTGAAAATCTGGTAGGGTACTCCTCAGCCTTTCAGAAACCCCTCAGGATCATCCTCTCAAACGACAGCCCAGGCTGTCAACAATACAGTCAGACCTTCTTACCTCAGAGATACAAGGCCTTCTGAACAGAAGGGCAGTAGAAATAGTTCCGCTGGATCAACGAAACACAGGTTTCTACTCCCATTACTTCCTGGTCCCGAAAAGACCAGTGGCATGCGCCCATTCTGACCTCAGAAAGTTAAACAAGTTTCTTCTCAAGGAAAAGTTCAAGATGATATCACTAGGGACCCTGTTACCCTTGCTTCACATACACCAAGCACCACAGATACCTAAGGTTTGTGGCACAGGCCAACATTATCAGTTCAGAGTCTGTGCCTTTGGACTATCCTCAGCGCCACAAGTTTTACAAAGTGTTGTACAATTTTTATAGTAGATTCAGAAAAAAATGAATACAAGTATTCCATATCTGGATGACTGGCTTCTAGCAAGTCTTTCCAGGCAAGGAACTCTCAACGCCAGTAGCCATGGCCTCAGACTTTCTCACGCCCATGGGAGTCCTGCCACAATCTCAAGAAATCGCTGTTGCAGCCCTCTCAGAAGCTTCTTTTATAGGAACACTTCTGGACACCTCTTGTGCGACAGCTTTTCTTCCAGAGGACAGAAGGAGCGATATCCTACAGATGGCCTGATACATCGAGAGAACAGCTCAGTTCGAGCTATCTTGATGCAACAGATGCTGGGTCTCATGGCATCCTCGGTGTTCACTGTACCCCTAGCATGTCTCCACGTGAGAACCTCTCAGTGGATGCTCGGTATTCAATGGTCCCCAACCTCTCCCTCAGTCCTTTCTCATCAAGGTGACAGAACCTCTGAAGAGGTCACTCACCTGGTGGTCGCAAGAGGACAACCTTCTGGAAGGGTATCCCTTTGCTCTTCTGAATCATCAGATTTCCATTACCACGGACGTGTCCTTGATGGGGTGGGAGCTCACTGTCAGGATCTCCACACCCAAGGTCGTGGACTCGGTAGAGTCCCAGCTTCACATAAATGTCCTGGAAATGAGAGCCATCCTCTATACAGTCCGGGCTTTGAAGGACATTCTCTGTCACAAGAACATTCTCCTTCAAACGGACAACAAAGCAGTGATCAAAGCAGAGCATCAACAAGCAGGGCAGTGCACACTCTTACCCTGTATGCAGGGAGGCGATGAGAGTGTGGAATGGTGCCTAGAGCACAAGGCTCTAATCCAGGCGGTCTACCTGCCAGGAGTGCGGAACTAACTGGCAGACCGGTCTCAGCAGAACGGAAACATATCCTCACGGAGAGTATCTCGACTCAACCTGTAGTTCAGTCACTATTCACAGAGTGGGGAACTCCAGACCTGACCTTTTGCATCCCACTCAACACAAAACTGCCTCTCTTCTGCTCCAGAAATACAGGGCCTGGCATTTTCTGTCAGGATGCATTCAGGCTGAAGTGGACAAAATACTTCCTGTACGCCTTTCCTCCTCTCCCTCTGATTCAGAGGATACTTCTCAGATTCGAGTCCCAGGAGGACAAAATGATCCTCATTGCTCCTTCTGGCTTTGATAGATATGGTTTCTGTTACTCAGCAGTATATCGGAAACTCCTCCGAGGCGCTTCCTTCAGACGAATCTTCCGACCCAGGGTCCTGTGGTCCATCCCAACCTGAGGTCGCTTCACCTTCATGCTTGGTTCCTGAAGAAATAGAGTTGAACAGGTTCAATGTCTCGGAGAGTTTCAGATATTCTTTTGGCTGCCGCAAGCCAGCCACCAGAAAACTTACACAGCCAAATGGAAGCTGTTCTTCTGGTGCTAAATCCTCTTTAAATCGCTTTTTCCTGCCCACCAAATAAAGTTCTAGAGTACCTCTTAGACCTCACAAATTCAGGTCTACAATACTCTACAGTCAAAGTTCACCTTTGTGCCATTTCAGCTTATCATGAGCGGTACTTTCCTTGTCACTGGCTCAGTTACCTGTAGTTAAGAGGTTTCTTAGAGTATTCTGCATACAAGACCTCCTATCAGACGTCCAGTCGCAGCCTGGGACATTAATCTTGTGCTAGACATGCTCACTCAGAAGCCTTCGAGCCTCTAGCTTCCTGTGAGCTGAAGTTTCTCACTTGGAAAACGGCCTTCCTGGTGGCCATCACCTTGACCATAGGGTTTCAATACATGCTTGGTCACAGACCCTCCATATACTGTATTTCATAAGGACAAAGTAATTTTTAGGACCCATCCTAAGTTTCTTCCCAAGGTTGTTTCAGAATTCCATCTAAACCAACCTTTGATCCTACCTACTTATTTTGTGAACATTCTTAGATGTTAAAAGAGCTCTGATGCTTCTATTTGGACAGAACAAAAGAAATTCGCAGAGCTCAGCAGCTGTTTGTTTCCTTCAGCGAGACCCGGCTCGGTCAGCCTGTCGCTATCGGATGCATTTCGTCATGGCTAGTGGCATGCCTATGCTACTGCTATTCTATGGCACAGGTTAAGCTAGAAGGCAGAGTGTACGCCACTCTATTAGAGCAGTTGCAGCATTCCTGGTAATCCACAACGTGCCATTGCGGACATTTGCAGTGCGGCTACCTGGAGCTCAGTCGTACTTTTGTCAAGCACTATGCCCTGGATATCCATGCCCAGTGACATCTTTCATTTGGCAGGACTATCCTTAACGGACTTCTATCCTAAATTTGTGAGCTCTTGGTTTCTCCTGCCACCCTGTTGGGGATTATTAGCTCGGTACTCTCCATCAGTGTGAATGAGGTGGAGACTTTATGTTCAGGAAGAGGCGGAAATTACATACTACCGTATCCTGACTTTGGACGAAGTCTCCAGCACTCATTCACCGCCCACCCACCATCCCCCAAGCTCACCTCTCTGTTGTTGGTCTTCACTCCTCAATGTTTAGGCTGTGAAGACTTCTTCATTGACCCTTCTTATATGGGTCGCTCGACTATCTTATGTCCGATTTTTTTTTTTTTTAGGCTAGTCCTTCTAGGGTTAGTATGCTGCAGCTCCTTGAAAAAAGATATTGTGGCGGTTGGAGGGTCCGGCCAAGATAGTCATTGCCGCGCGAGCTGAGGCTTGCAGCGCCGCTCCTCACGGTTCCATCTCTGGCGCCGACTCTCTTGCAAAACTTTGCTCCCGCTGGGTCCTAGCTCCTCCGGGCGCAGATCGCGTCAGTGTGAATGAGTGGTGGAGACTTCGTCCAAGAAGATCAAGAATTATAGTAGGTATGTAATTTCCATTTGTTGGCCCTGCTCGGGGCTCTGGCAGCAGCCCTGCTTCCCTACCCTGTGCCTTCTGCCCAGATGCCTTATAAGTATACAGTACCCACGGATCCTTCGGGATTCACAGAGCACCCCTCGGCTGAGGGGTTGGTGGCCGACTCTGTGTTCCGGTGCACTGGCAACACGGGGGATGTTGACAAGCCGCCTGATAAAGGAGTCCAGAAGTTGGGCCATGCATTAAGAAGGTCTATGCTCCTGACAGCGGCCTCCACCAGGCAAGCTCAGCCCTCTTTATGGCCCACTTCTCCTATTCCCTGCTGGGCACCTTAGATGGGTGCTTTCTCATCTGTCTGTGGACCTTCAGACCATGGTCAAACAGGTCTGAGACCAGGGCTGGGCTGTGCCGCCAACAGCTCCAGACTGCCATGACATTGGAGACTCCTGTGCCTGCTCCATGGTGGCCTCAGTGGCCATGTGCCACAGGGCTTGGCTGAGGATCTCGACCTTCACGGTGGACACTCGGCACAAGCTGGTAGATGTCCCTTTCCTGGGCACCACACGCATGTTGGAGCCAGGGTCAAGAGGTCTCACATGCATTGAGAAGTCCAGTGCCACCTTGGACTCCGTAACATCTGCCCAGAAGGACCCCAAGGGCTCCAAGCAGTGTCAGAAAGGAAGCCCTTTGGTCCACCTCCACTGCTGTAGCCAAACCAGCCCAGCAATCAGCTGGCCAGCAGGATCAGCCTTGGCAACCTCGCCCACGCCAGTGGCCTCAGTTGTCCGTAATCCAGGATGGAGTGGCTCCAGACGCCTCAGCCGTGCCCTCCTCCTCCTCCTCCAAGCCTGCCCAGTGACAGGATGAAGGGTGCCTCTCATGCCCATCACGCCTCCCTGGATCCTCCTGCGGGGGCCAGCTCCATCGCCTCCTTTCTGCCTGGTCCTGTCACCACGAACAGGTGGATTCTAGAAGTGGTGGGTCAGAGTCTGCCTCACAGTTCAAGTAGTACCCTCCTTGCCGAGCCTGTGCCATGGGAGGACTTGGTTTCTGCAGGCATTCTGTCAGCTCTCAGAGACTACATAGCCCAGCTCCTCTGCAAGGAGGTCATGGTTTCCTGTTGGATCCTCCGGAACACCCAGGGTTTGTCTCCTGGTGCTAACTAGTGCCAAAGCGAAGAGGTGCTGACGCCCCATTCTAGATCTGCATGACCTGAACAAATTCCTCAGGTTGCACAGCTTCAAGATAGTAACTGTCTCAGATCACATATCTCTAGAGCAAAACATGTGGTTTTGCTCCTTGATCTTCAGGATGCATTCTTTCGTGTCCTGATCCATCCATCTCACCAAAGGTTCCTCCGCTTTTGAGCCGACCTCTCACGAATTCCAGGCCATGCCCTTTGGCCTCCTAGGCCCCCAGGGTCTTCATGAAGTGCACTCTAATGGTGGCATTACTTGAGGCACCGAGGGTCTGGGTTTACCCCTGCCTGGACAACTGGCTGATAGCAGATCCTCCAAGCAGGAGGTGGAGCGGTCCAGGGACCTGGCCCTCCAGACCCGCGCCAGATTTGGTCTCCTGGTCAACGAGTCCAAGTTGGAACTTGTACCCTCGCAGATGATCAACTTCATCTGGGCAGAGCTGACTCTTGCAGAGCCAGAGTCCGTTCCCGGTGGACAGGGCAGAGCTCTCTCCTCCTGTGCTGGCGATCATTACGGGTTGGGCAATTGCCCCTGCCTTGGACCTCCTGCGCTTACTTGGCTACGGGTGGCCTGCACCAGTGTGGTCCATTGGGCCTGTTGAAGAATCGCTCCCTGCAGTGGGAGCTGGTCACTGTGACCCAGCGGATGTGGGACGCCATCCAGTGATTGTTAGTCCCGCACATCTGGCAGGAAGGGATCCCCTTGTCCGCCCAGAGCTGACGGTCCTCCTGATGACTGATGCCTCTCTCATGGGCTGGGTTGCCCACCTGGGGAACACAGAGTCACGGGCTCTGGACTCCCAAGGTGTCCCAATGCCACATCAACCTGCTGGAGCATTGGGCAGTTCGACTAGCACTGACTGCATTTGCTCCACACATTCGGGGTCAGATGGTCCAAGTCCAGACAGACAACACCACAAATATATACTGCCTCAACAAACAGTGTGGGACGCCTCCCTGCCTTTGTGCAAGGAAGCTCTCCATGTCTGGACCCTGTGTGCAGCTGGGAAACCGATCTCCTAGCCATCCGTGGCAGGCACCACCATCAGTCAGCTGGCGGATGCCTCAGCCGAGGTGGTGAGGCATCTCACAAGTGGTCCCTCCACCCAGGGGTGGTTCACAACTTGTTCTCCCAGTGGGGCACCCCTCAGGTGGACCTGTTGCCTCAGGGAGAACACAAAACCCTGATTTTTGTGCCCACCCCCTCAGCAGGGAATGCTGCAGGGGATGCCTTCTGAGGCCTATGATCCCAGGCCTCTTCTATGCCTTCCTCCGTTTCCCATGATCCACAAGGTGCTGCTCAAGGCCAGAGGGACAAGGCACAGATGATCCTGGTGGCTCCAGACTGGCCACGCCAGTTTTGGTACCCCAGTCTCCTCAGTCTCAGCAGCAGGCTCCCAGCCATCTTCCCCTATACCCGGACCTGTTTTCATCAATCAGGAAGGTATCCCATCCGAACTTCAATCCCTGCACCTGACAGCCTGGTTCCTGAGCAGCTAGAGTTCCAGGCTTTGGATCTCTCCGCCCGTCTTCACCATGGTGGTGGCTTCGAGAAGGAGTTGACCAGGAAGGGCTATGCCTTCAAATGGAAGAGATTCTAAAAATTTTTTTTTTTTATGATATCTTAGTGAACTCTATGAGCGGATGCCTTTTTCTAGGTTCCACGTCAGTTACAAGAAAAATTGAACAGGTACATAGCATTACATTACACAAGGCATTACATTACAAGCAAGTACAAAATTGCACTGGTACAAAAATAATACACTACAACGGTAGACAATAACTTGGTGTAAGTTACAAGACTGGGATAGCATTTAGCTTAAGGTATAACGCTTAGATACTGCTAAGGCATTAGTGAGACAGTGTCTGCGCCAGACAGTTAGCATACTTGGGAGAAACAGAGTGGAGAACAGCACAGCTGCTGCATAGTGGTGTATGCCTGCATAGAGGGTTAAGAACAGACTTGAGAAAGGTTGGAGACAGTGGGACTAGGAGATCAGCAGACACGGGGGGCATGAGGGCAGGGACAGAGAGGGAATGGGTGCCTAGTGGGGAGGGGTGGGACAATGAAGTCCTGTGAAGTGGGTGCCCTTGGATTAGGTGGAATACTAAGTGCTACTGCTTTACGGTTGTGCAAGTATAGAAAGTTGTTTTGGCCATCGTGAATGGCCAGTGCAGTCACAGTTGTCATCTGTGGCAAGTTGCTGCCTGAGCTTACGCTTTAAAGCACCAATGGTTGTGGTATCTGAGATGGCTGAAGCAAGGCGTTGGTGCAGTGTGGCACGGTAGTAGAATGCATGTTGACCCTGTGCAGTGCAGCATCTAGGCTCACTGAAAATTTGGCTGTGGTTGCTTCTGGTCAGCCTGGCACTTACATGGCGCTGAGCAGATTCTGGACCCTGGTGGCATCAGATTTAGTGTGATGTTTTTGACCAGTAAACAGGTATGGTACTTAACTCTGCTCTTCATCTGGAGCCACCCTGCCCGTGAATAGAGCTCACAGGTGTGTGTAAGCCTTGCAGCACCTGTGAGGAGTCGGCAGCCTTTTAAGGGCCTGGGAGATGTGATGGAGCTCTGAGTCCAGTGCAGAACCATAAACTACCAGGCCATAGTCAACGAGGGTAACAGTTGAGCTGGTGATGGCCATGTTATGCTTCTTATGTAAGGCTGTACTTTTGGCGGTGGAGTATCCCGATTCTAGAACTGATGGCCTTGGCTGTGTTGTCTATATGCTGTTCATAGGACAGGGTGGAGTCAAGGGTGATACCCAGGTATGTAAAGTGCTGTTTGAGGTCCAGCACATCGCCACTGTTGTTCAGGATGGATAGTAGGAAGGTCTTGTGTTTGCTGTGGGTGCTGGAGTAGATCATAGTCTTAAGTTTTCTTGTAGTTAAGGATTAGTCTGTGCTCCTTAAACCATGTTTTGGGAGCAGTAATTCCTAGTTGGAGGTCATTTGAAGTAGGTTGGGTTGTAGGTGAAAATGACGGCCATCAGCATACAATAGCATGTGACTGGTGCAAGAGCCTGGAAGTTTAAAAAGATACTGAAGAGGAGGGGCCCCAATATTGATCCCTTGGGGACCCCTGAGTGGACAGGTTTGCTATCTGAGACCATGTCCCAATCTTGACCCACTGTGAGCGATTGCTGATGTAAACCCTCACCCTGCCTTTTTACTAAAATGACAGGTGGCATGCTGTTGGCGTTGGCAGCAATACCTGGTGGGACCTGGGTTCGGGAGGATGAGGTTACCTGAACAAGGGACCTAGGTTTGGCTACTCTGCACAGGCACCCAAGTAAATCCAACTACAGGAAGCACAACTGTAATGTCCAGAACCAGGATTGGGATTTTCAGTGTGGCTTTATTCAAAACTAGCTGACACATGACAAGCATTGATGGTCCCCCAAAGGGCTACGCTCACTGTATATGCAGATAGAGACTAAAGGCGGTCCACTTGAAGAATGAACACATTTTTACTATTGTCTGGCTCTGACCCACCAGGCACCAGCCCGGACTTGCATGCGCATTGATACACAGCCCCGACTGGCCCGCGCCCCTGCCGGCCACTTTCTGACTGACGGTCCATTTGAGAATGAACCCAAACTTTACTTGGAGAGACTCCATCACACAAGGAGTATATTTTCCCAAGCTGTGGCTCTCACACCACTTAGAGTCTGAGACTCCTAGAGAGATTTGATTTCTTACTTCCATTTGACTCCTATCAAACAAGGAGAATATTTCCATCCTGTGGCTCCCCCACACCACACAGAGTCTCAAGACTCCTAGAGAGATTTTCAAGTTGCACCACGCCTGGGTACCCACCTCATCACTGGCCAGGCGATGAGGCAAGTAGCAAATCACAGAAGAAATCTAGAGGTGGACCTGGTCACTAAAGATGGGGTGTTCCCCACCTCCAGCTCCCACAGCCCATACCTGGCCATTTCTCTGGACAAACATAAACTTAAACTGTGAAAATGTAGATTAAACGGTGGATGACCTGAAGCACCCTCTACAGCATTACTTGAAATCCATTAAAACTTTAGACTTTTTGACTGCTTCATTTGTTTGTCCTAGTAAATAGTCCTCCCAAAATAGCAGTCCACATTCCAACTTCCTTTTATATTTCCAAACTGATGAAACAATTGGTTTGCCCCTTCAAATGGAGCAAAACACTCACCCATTCGTTGCAGAGTGTTCTACAGGCTAAGTACCACTTCTTTACTATTATACAAGAACAGAAACTGTAAACAGGCAGCTTTCTTCCATAGTGGAAATAGGGATGCCCCTGAATCCACAGGGACTTTTCTTCCACCCTCCACCCCGGAGGGAGGGGGCACTGAGACCTGGACAGCGGTCTCCACCACTTTCAAAAGGTAATGGGATCACACCTCCTTCTCCAACAAAAGGTAAACAGAAACTGCCCTTGAAAACTCCCAAAGTTCTAAACTCACTCCTGAGCTGCAGATTCCAATGTGGCTTATGCAGCTGCGACAGTTCTATGATGATGTCATCTCCAGTCTCAGCTGTGACTGAGAACAGAGGAGACAGTGTGAACCCATTTAACTGGAGTTTCACAAGCTGCCTTCCTGCCTACCACTAGGTCTTACTGGGATTCTAGTAACCCCGGGCAACAAGGGGTTACACTCGCCTTGACCAGGAAAATGTCCCCAGTCATTATGCACCGCCTTAGGCCATCCCACCCTATGTGCTACCTCAAGGAGGGGGTGATCAGGCCCCTCCTACCATGTGCAAGCACAGGCAGGCAACACTAAGGGCCTAGAGGCCTATAGCTGACATGTCAGCCTCTACACTATCCACTTACTATGGACACCTAGTGGTCTGGTAGAACCATCCAGAGCATAGCCCTGATAGATCAGCACTGGCCCCTACTGCAGGTCAGGCCACAGCCTGTCCATCCCCCTAACCCTCTAGAGAAACCTATCTGCCTCTAACATAATATCCCAAACAAACAAACCCGGGACCTCCCGACCTTGGGCAACCTGCAACTACAAAACAGCACTTTAAATTCTAACAGTAAAGCATTGACCTAGGGAACTCTGATGAGCCCCTCCTCCTCTTCTTGTCTTCTCTTCTGTCTTCCCAGGAACACCTGTAAGAAAAGACAAAACAAAACACACTCCTAATCTGCATACACAGTCTACCTAAACAACAACAACAACCCCTACCATGCAGAAAAAACACTGAACAATCCTAAAAAGAATTTTTTTTTTTTTTTAGAAAAAGGTAGAAAACAGTATTTACATTAGAGTACAGTAATGACATTATTTACACTACACATTTGGGATGGAGTGCCCTAAAAGTCCCAACTAGTGACCACAAGGCCCGAGAAGCTAGTCCAATAAAGAGTCTCTCCTGGGCCGGAGCCCGTGAAAACACAGTTCTAGGAAGGCAAAATCCCAAAGGGGAGAGTGTTTATGACAGTTCACACATTTTTGAAATCTGTAGTGTAGGTGTGTACTGCAATGTCATAAAGATAGGGAAAAAAAAGTTTTGTTGGACTTACCAGCCTCTTTGAAGTATAAGACTAGGCACCGACCTGCACTGCAGCCAAAGACTCTCCCGCAGCATTTCTTCTGATACAGCTGGGCGGATATCTTCCGGAAGCACAGGAGGGCACATCTGGAAACAGCTGGGCTGATGTCTCTCTGGAGAAGGAACCTTAGAACAGGAACAAAAGAAAACAGCTAGTCCAACATCATCCGATTACCAGGCGATGAACAGGAAACAGCTGGGCTTGGTGTCCTCTGGATCTGAAGTCATCTGCGGGCCAGTAGATGGTTGCTGAACAAGACAGTACACTGTAGACTGATGAATGTGGAGCACCTGAGTCCTTGGTTATTCATATTGGTGGATCAATAAAGGCACTTACAGTCTAGATGTGGCAGTATTGACTACCACTGCTCAGCTATCCATTTTGTGGGCACGGGCTTAATTACTGGGAGGTCCTTGCACTGAGGCCATTAGTACACGGGGTCGGGGTTGAATTATTACTCCTGGGCGAACATAACTCACACAGTGGGAAACTTCACGTCCCTCTCCATCCACTATTCTCACTCTGTCCATAAACAGTGTCCTGCCTCTCTTCCACTGTGTATACTTTTCGTGGAACAGTCTATTCTACATGCTGGTTAGCCCCAGGATGCACATGTTTCATTGCTTCTTCCCAGATCCAGGATTTCCTGCAGTCCTCAATCTCTCCCAGACTCTCCGAGAAAGGTAGAAAAGGTCATACCATAGATTTCATTTGGCCTTTCTACTAACCAGTCTCTCCTCTTACTTGCTTTGGTCAATTTGAGACCGCTGGCCTGGCTTGGGGTGGCCAGTCCTGGTTCTGCCAGCTTTGCATCCTCAATCTAAATTAAAACGGATCCCTGACTACTACTTTGTAAAGCCAGGGCAGTGGCATCACCACCTTCTTGAACACATTCCTCTGAGGCAAGATCTTGAGGCTGTGTACCGCTCCTTCTCACAAGGCCACATAGGTTCCCCTCATCTTCCTCTTCACTGAGGATCTGAGCCCAGGAGTGAGCAGTCGTTCTCACCCCTGAGACTATCCATTCATCACTAGGAGCGGAGGTCGACACCTCCCATTCAAAGGCCTCCCAAGATCTCATCTTCACTCGCAGACTCTGGGCTAGGCCCCCACCCAGGGGTCTACTGATGCTTTATCCGAACTTTCTTTCTGAGATCCAGCATCCAAAAACTTCAATTTCAGATTCAGTCTCTAATTCTGCACCCTCTAGCTTTGTGCCACACTCCCGAGGGACCTTCCTCCACAGGCTCCGCCTGATGCTGTGTGCTGCCAACTGCAGCTTCCTGAATTTTGTCCATGTGGGAGCCAAACTAATTGGAGGCGCTTAATAGTCATATTTTGTAGACATCCAGCACAGTGAGGAATCATGAAGACATCCTTCCAGCACTCAAGCACATCTGGCATACACGCACTGGATAATTAGGAATTGCTACATCAGGAGTGGGAGTTGCCCTCCATAGCACCACTTTTCAATAGCTCTGTCTATTTACTGCTGTTGTTACTGCAACCCGGCATGATCCGGTAACGAGCTGGTCCTGAGGCCATAACTGCAGAAAAATAAAAGTTCACTGTAACTGAAAGTCCCACTTTAATGAACATACTCTGTAGCTTTAAAAATGGCTCCTCTGCTGCTGTGTTTACTTACTACCCCACTTTCTGTACGGCAGGCAGCACTCCTGTGCATCAACATTTAGAATCTGGGACAAGCCACTGTGACCCGATTTACATCAGCTACTGATAACTTTTACTCAAACTGCACAACTTGCTCTGATTGGGCTTTTCACATATTTACAGGATTTTCCTTGGACTTTTCACTTGCTGGCAACATTCATTTAATTACAGTCCTTAAAACTTCAGGTTTCAGCTCAGGATTGCCTGCTTCTACTAGTGTTGCACTTTTACAACCCACAGTCTCTCTCTCTGGCTGAAAACTTCAAACTGAGGCTACTCATTGCTATGCACACATTCAATGGCTTTACAGACTTGCACTTGCTGGCAGGACATCACATCACACAGTCGCTATTAAAGCGACTATACAGCTGCACACACATTTTATATGGATATTTATGAAAATCACTGTTTGAGCAGTTGTTTAATTGTTTACTCACTGTTATTGTAGCAACTTGCTGCGATGGGGTGAAACGGCCTGCAGCCAGATTTTGAAGGCCTCAGAATGCAAACGGGCGCAGTCTCCGCGATTGTCGTTTTTACCACAAAATCCACTAATTCCACAATCGATTTGCGGGTTGAGCCCGAGTTTTAAACTTAAAAGTCACTTTTGAACTATTTTACAGCGCTTTGAATCCTTTCACGCCCTCCACTGCCAGTACACGCACTACTCTCTGTCTCCTCTCGAATGCTGAGGCAGTCTCAGAAGAGCTGGCTGAGGGTGAGACTAATGGCAAACTGACCAACCACACGACGCCATGCAAATGAGCTCTTCTTCCTCGTGAGGGCTCCTCTCCTCATGGTGATCGTCGAGCAGGCAAATTTAAACTGTAAATGCACTTTTTTTTTTTTCCAACTGACTCACGGGAGCCCATTTCAACCATGTAACATTGCCATTAACTCTGCAGTCTCTTACTTTACACAGAAAGCATTTCCAACGTCCAGGGCATATTTTCTCTGTTGCTACCCCTTGTTTTTCACACTTTCCTCTCACAGAAATTCATTTTAAAAGCATTTCAAACGTCCAGGGCATAATTTCTGTTGCTACCCCCTAGTTTTCCACACTTTCCTTCACAGAAATTCATTTTAAAACTGACAAAAACGCTGTAAACAATTTTGATGATGCAGGACAAGGGCACACTCTTTTGGCTTTACAGCCCTTGGTAAACAGTTGGCATTTTTAAACAGCAGCACAAGATTCACAGCACAAAGCAACACACTAGGGAAATTGTTTCAACTTTTGGGCTACCCACTGCCAGACAGCCAAAACGCTAGCCTACTTGCCCAAGCACCTTCCTTCCCGAACAAACCAAAGTGGTGCCTCCATTTTTGTAACCCCTCACCCCTGCCTTTTACTAAAACGACAGGTGGTATGCTGTTGGCGCGGCAGCAATACCTGGTGGAGACCTGGGTTCTGGGAGGATGAGGTTACCTGGCACAAGGGACCTAGGTTTGGCTACTCTGCACAGGGGCACCCAAGTAAATCCAACTACAGGAAGCAATAACTGTAATGTCCAGAACCAGGATTGGGATTTTCAGTGTGGCTTTATTCAAGACTAGCTGACACATGACAAAGCATTGATGGTCCCCAAGGGCTACGTTCACTGTATATGGAGATAGAGACTAAAGGCGGTCCACTTGAAGAATGAACACGTTTTACTATTGTCTGGCTCTGGACCCACCAGGCACTCAGCCCGGACTTGCATGCACATTGGATATCAGCTCGACTGGCCCGGCTCTGCCGCCACTTGACTGACGGTCCATTTGAGAATGAACCCAAACTTTACTTGAGAGACTCCCATCACACAAGGAGTATATTTTTCCAAGCTGTGGCTCTCCACACCACTTAGAGTCTGAGACTCCTAGAGATTTGATTTCTTACTTCCATTTGACTCCTATCAAACAAGGAGAATATTTCCCATCCTGTGGCTCCCCACACTACATAGAGTCTCAGACACCTAGAGAGATTTTCAAGTTGCGACCACGCCTGGGTACCCACCTCATCACTGGCCAGGCGCATGAGGCAAGTAGCAAATCACAGAAGAAATTCTGAGGTGGACCTGGTCACTAAAGATGGGGATGTCCCACCTCCAGCTCCCACAGCCCATACCTGGCCATTTCTCTGGACAAACATAAACTTAAACTGTGAAAATGTAGATTAAACGGTGGATGACCTGAAGCACCTCTACAGCATTACTTGAAATCCATTAAAACTTTAGACTTTTGACTGCTTCATTTGTTTGTCCTAGTAAAATAGTCCTCCCAAATAGCAGTCCACATTCCAACTTCCTTTATATTTCCAAACTGATGAAACAATTGGTTTGCCCTTCAAATGGAGCAAAACACTCACCCATTCGTTGCAGGTGCCTCTACAGGCTAAGTACCACTTTTTACTGTTATACAAGAACAGAAACTGTAAACAGGCAGCTTTCTTCCATAGTGGAAATAGGGATTGCCCCTGAATCCACAGAGGGACTTTTACTTCCACCCCCGCGAGGGAGGGAGGGGAGTACTGAGACCTGGACAGCGGTCTCCACCACTTTCAAAGGTCTATATTCAACCTATTGGCATTCCCCAAATTTTGTAGGTACTTGTTACTGTGCCCTCGCTTGATGGCTTGCAAAATATTAATCTATTAAAAGTCATTACACAGCTTACTAGTAAGGGGTCAGTTCTCCTATTAGGAGACTTCAACTTGCTAAAATCAACTGGGATACACTAGTAGGTTCTAATACAAATGAAAAATTTTTTAACTACTATTATTGATCTGGGCTTATTTCAACTTGTTAAAGAACCCACGAGGGACAACAATATTTTGGACTTAGTCCTAACTAGTCATGACATTCCAGTTAGTAATTTACATTTATCAGATCCCTTGGGCAATAGTGACCATAAATCTATATTCCTTTCCTTATCTGTTTCTTGTCAGACGACACCCAAAAGCAAAACAATCAAACACTATGATAGGGCTGATTTCGATAAAATAAATACTCATTTAGATAGTATTGATTGGGGAATGTCTTAGCACCCCTCAACACTTCTGAGGCATGGGACTTTTTAAGTCACAGATATTCATAGCTGAGCAGAAATATGTCCCTAATAAATGTACCTACAACTGTAAAGGAAAAATACCATTATGGTTTAATTCCTCTATAAAAACAAATAAGACGTATGCATACACTGTTTGCGTGTCTGAAAAATAGTAACTTACTTTAGAGCAACAATAATGAGTTACTCCTACAATACAGAGAATCTGTAAGATTACTCAAAAATCAATAGTAACAGCAAAAGAAACTTAGAATTTCGTATAGCATATACCAAGGACATGCATAAATCCTTACATGCCTACTAAATAGTAAGAAAGGGAGCCATAAAAAAAATTGGCCCCTCATCTTGGAGAACAACATAATTAATTCTGATCCTGCCATAGCCTCTACATTAAACACTTACTTTACTTCAGTCTTACCAACGATCCCTTAGAAACCTCTATATTCACTTCACCTAAAATTGGTAATGTGAAAATTGTTCAACAAAACGACATCTACAATCTACTGTTATCCCTTAAGAAAACTACCAGTCCGGGACCTGATGGCATTCACCAAAATTCCTTTTAGGTACCATAGATAAAATTACTTCCCATTATCAATTATTTTCAATAATCCCTATGTGTATCTGAAGTTCCTGCTGATTGGCGAGGGCTATAGTGACTCCTATTCACAAACAAGGTTCTTATTCCTTAGTAAATAATTATCGTCCTATAAGCCTAACTTCTATTTCCTGTAAATTGCTTGAAAGAGTAATCAAATCACAACTGGAGAATGAAATAGTATCCCTCAACCTTACAGATGTTACACAACACGGATTTAGAACAGGACTTTCATGTACTACTAATTTACTATCCTTCTACAATTTTATTAGTCTTAACCTTGACTCAAACATCCCTCTGATGTTATTCTGTTAGATTTTAGCAAGGCCTTTGATAAAGTGCCTCATAACACACTTATTTCTAAGCTACTTAAATTAGGTTTTTCAACAAATATTGTGTTATGGATAAAAACTGCTGACTGACAGATCGCAGAGGGGTGAGGGTAAATGGCTATTTGTCTGATTGTATATGTGACAAGTGGGTGCCACAGGATCAGTTTTGGGTCCGATTTTGTTTAATGTTTTTATTAGCGATATGGTAATTCATTCTACAAACCTACTGATTAAATTTGCTGATGATACCAAACTCGTGGAGCAGTAAATAATGTCATAAACAGACAAACACTAACAAATGACCTTTCAATTATTGAGCAGTGGGCACGCCAAATAAAATGGAGTTCAATATAGCCAAATGTGCCGTTTTACACTTTGGTAAAATAATCCCCAACAAGAATATTCACTAAATAACTGTATTATTAGAACCTCTTGTCTTGAAAAAGACTTGGGGATTTTAGTAAATAACAAGTTGACTCAAGTTTCTCACTGTAATAAAATTGCAAATCAGGCTAATTCACTTTTTCGTAGAATAAAAATACCTTCATTTCAAGAACTGAGCAATGTATTATCCTACTTTACAGATCACATATTAGACCATATATGGATTATGGTTCTCCATTTTGGAGCCCTTATCTTCGTGGTGATATTGATAGGCTGGAGAAGATTCAAAGAAAAGTTACAAAACTATTCCACACTTAGTTCTCAAGACTATGAAACAAGACTTCATAAAACAGGTCTGTATTCGCTAAATTAAGAAGAACACGGGTGATCTACTACAACTCTTCAAGATTATTCAAAACCCTACCTTATTGAAACAATGCGGTATTTCATTTGCTAATAGAAAATTGGTCCTCAACTTAATAATAAACAACTCAATATTGCCAAATGTAAAACCAATATTAGACAAATTTTTTTCAATAAGGACCCTAGATTATGGAACACTCTTCCCAGGACATAGTAAATTCCTCTTTTTCGATTTTCAAAACCAAACTTGTTAAATGGTTGATCAACAGGGCCTTTTACAATAATCCACTTTATGTGGAGGACAATATTATAGGCAACTGCCTTCTTTTGTCCCACTAACCAAGTAAACAGGATCCACCTCCTTCTCCAACAAAAGGTAAACAGAAACTACCCTTTGAAAACTCCCAAAGTTCTAAACTCACTCCTTAGCTGCAGATTCCAATGTGGCTTATGCAGCTGCAACAGTTCTATGATGATGTCATCTCTCAAGTCTCAGCTGTGACTGAGAACAGAGTGAGACAGTGTGAAACCCATTTAACTGGAGTTTCACAAGCTGCCTTCCTGCCTACCACTAGGTCTTACTGGGATTCTAGTAACCCCGGTAACAAGGGGTTACACTGAGATAGATGTTAAACCATAAAATTGTATCAGAAGAGAGACCGTGTCGGCTAGCTGTTCAAGGAGGAGTGGGTGGTGAACCACATCAAAAGCTTTTGATAGGTCGATGAAAGTAGGCCTCACTAGCTACCCTTTGATTCAGGGCTTGGTAGATATAACCAGTGAATTCCAACAGTGCCGTGATAGTGCTGTGTTTCACTTGGAACTCATGTTGTTTCAGGCAAAGGAGTTGGTGCATGTTCAGGTATTCCACAAGCTGATCTGCCACCTCCGTTCAAGTGCTTTGGGGAGTGACGGAGTATGGAGATCAATCTGTAGTTGTTCTGTAGTGCCCAGTCTCCACTTTTGTGAACTGGTGTTACAGAAGTCAACTTCCAGAGCTGAGGAATTGAGAGTGGCGGAGGATAGGTTGATGATGGTCGCTCAGGGGCTTAGTATCCTGCATGGGCCATAGCGGCGAACTTAAGGTCCAGGGTGTCTCCACTGTGCCTCGATTTGCCTAGCACCTTTTCAAGGTACTTTAGCCTCAGTAGTGCTGACTTTTAAAGTAAAAAGTGGATAGTTACGATAGGGAATGATCACCTACTGGGTGCTTCTGGACTGGAGGGTCAAGTAGTCTGTTGGGAGCACTCCACTTGGGTCTGTGAAAGCAGTATTTAGGGCATTTGCTATTTTTTTTTTTTTAATCTTTTATTATTTATATTTTAACTTATATACGTACAGGTCATCATCTTTGATTTTACACAATACTTTTACATCTGGCCAGTCAATACACACAATTCTGAAGTAGTCTCAGACAGTTCAAACAACAAATGTCACAGTTGTTTCAACCGTTTGTTATCCCCATAAGCCTAATAACTTACATTGAGGCATTTGTCAGTAGGACATCGAACTATTTACCTTTCGGTTCTTCCCTTTCCGAGTTAGGTATTACAAACCCATAATTCCCAATTTAGTTATTATAGCAATTCCAGTTACTTCATGGGGGAGGGGACGGGGAGACCAGACCACAGGGCCTGCAGAGGTAGGGAGCAGTCTCTGCTTTTCGGACGGCCAAAATTCTCTGGGCTGTGCTCCTCAAGGTACAAACAGCGGTCCTTTAGCATATAATATAGCTGCCATCGTGTCCATCTTTCACAGAAAAGTTCCCACGGTCATTCAGATTGTGAGTCATCTTTTCCAAGTTATAAACTTGTCTAGTGATATCCCACCATTCCTGGATGGTTGGGACCACAGCAGATAGCCAATGCTTAGTGATTGCCTTTTGGCTACTGTGAGGAGTAGAGAGAGAAGATATCTAGTATTAGGTCCCTGATAGGCTTAGGGAATATGAGGAATATGTACATCTCCAGTGTGAGCCGTATCCCTGAGTCAATAAACTCTTGTAGTTGAGTTTCAAGCTGTTGTATGTAATTGGAGAGAGCTGGACAGTTCCATGTAATATGGGTCAGGTTGGCTTCTTGCTCCCACACCTCTCCAGCAGGCTGCTGTGTTACTTCGTGCATAGTGTTTAGTGATCGAGTGGGTTCTAAAATAACGAATTAATACCTTCCAGGCATACTGTCTCCATTGATGTGAGCTGCTTACCCTGGAAACCTGGCTGCAGGCTTTTTTTCCATTCAGCAGTATTGTTGGTAGCCCGAGTCCCTGTCCCATTCGCTGCGAATTCTCTCGGTAAAACATCTCCCTGTGAGTTTAGGGATTGATGGTAAGAGGAGATCAGGTGATCTTGCCTCCTCCGATCTATTAATTAAGATTTGGCATTGTATTAACATTGGGTAAGTTTCAGGGTTTCCGCAAGGAAGGGCAGGCTATCTACATAGTGTCGGAGTTGTAAATATCGGAAAGTCTTGTGAGGTAAATGAAATTTTGTCTGATCTCTGCAAAGGTCCACAGCCTCCCTGTGTCATTATTTATGGAAGAAATCTTAACCCGAGCGTGCTCCATGTGTCATATCCATTATCCAAGACGTTGGGGTGAAATCTGGGAGTGACTGGATCGAGATATTAGGGGTAAGTAGGGTGATAGCCCATAGGACCTTCTCAAAGAGCTCCAATTCATAACTGAGCTGCTAGCCAAGGATTAGTGGTTAGGTTGGCCGATTCTTCTGACCCTGTTGGTACAACACCCGAAAGTATTTGGCATCATTGAGGAGAAACCTTTCCATCTCTATCCAATGTGGGAGTGTTGTCCTATTTTGTCTAGCCATGGTTACCGACTGTTGGTATCGCTTTAAGTCTGGAAGGGCAAGTCCCTCGCCTACCCGCCGTAGGGAAAGCACACTAAAATTTACTCGGCTTTCTGTCCCTCCACACAAAATTCCATATTGCCTGATTGATTTCTTTAAAGGTTTTAAAGGAACTAGTATCGGACATTTTGAAGAGGTATAATGCTCTGGGAGGGTTATCATCCTAATAAGCTCAATTCAGCCGTGTGAGGCTCAATGGAATTACTGACCGCACTCTGAGGTCTTCGCTTTAATTGTGTAATAAATGGCAGGTAGTTGTATTTGTGACATTCAGTCTGCCCCGAGGTATGTAAATGCCTAAATATTTTAGCCTTGTCAGGTTCCACCTACCTGGGAGGGCTCCACCATCTTCTGAGTTGGGTGCAATTGAATGTGAGTATTTCGGTCTTAGTGAGATTAAGTTTATACCCTGACACTACCCCATAGGAGTCTAGGACTCTGCAATCTCTGAAATAGATTGTTCCGGATTTTGAGATATAGTAGTATATCATCTGCATATAAGGCAATCCTGTGCTCCGTTCCTCCAAAATAGACTCCTGCAACTGAGGGGAATCTCGGATTTGTTGCCAAGGGGTTCTATAACTGTTGCAAAATAGCAATGGGGATAGTGGGTATCCTTGTCGGGTACCCTTTCCAGTTGGAAGTATCCCGAATGGTGTCCATTAACTCTCACGCAGGCCCGGGGAGGAGTATATGTTTTGTAGGGTTGGTAAAGCCTGGGGTGAAGCCAAATTTATTCAAGGTAGCATATAAAAGGGCCAGGACACCCTATCAAAGGCCTTTTCAGCATCTAAACTGATCATTACTGCTGGTGTATTCGTTTGGCTCATTTGGTTTACCAGGTAAAGAGTGCGCCTGATATTGTCGGTGGTGGTACGAGTCCTAACAAAGCCTGTTTGGTCTCTGTGTATTAGAGTGGGCAGGATTTGATCAATATGCTTAGCTAGTATAGTCATGAACAGTTTGTAATCCTGGTTTAGTACGGAAATCGGTCGGTATGAGTGTATTCCTGAGGGTTCTTCCCGGTTTGGGAATCACAGAGATAGTAGCATAGACCATGATTCGGGGTGGGTTACCTCTCTAATAGCGAGTTAAATACATTGAGAAGGGAGGGAAGAATTTGGGTTTTGTCCATTTATAAAACTCAGCTCGTATCCGTCGGGTCCCGTGCCTTTGGGATTTAGAGTTAGCTATAGCTTGGACTATTTCACGCAGCTGTTATATGTCTGATAAGGAGTCCCTGTTTTCTTCCATGAGAGTTGGTAGCATAAGCTTCTCAAGGCACGCAGTTAGCTTATCTAAAGATGGATTAGATTCTGGGGTGTATAAGTTTCTATAGTATGTCTGAAAAGCTTCAGCAATGTCATGCGTTTAAAGAGTGGATGGCCTTTAACTGGGTGCTGTATGGTAATTATTGTTGAGCCCTTCTTCTGCCTGGGCTTGGTATGCTAGTATTCTGTAGCTCGTGGTCCTACCTCATAGAATCTCTGTTTCAGAAATGCTAGTGCTATTTCAGTCTGCTGTAGGGCAAGTTTATCTAACATTTGTTTGGTGTGCTGTATCTGGGCAGGAGAGATTCGCACCTGCTGGTGCGCCTGCTGTAGGAAGTGAAGGGTTTCCTTCAAGAGTAGCCCTTTGTTCATCCCTTTGTCCTTTTTGTGCTGCAAACTTAATTATATGCCTCAGGACTGTTTAATTGTGGACCGAGGGGAGGTATCAGAGACTGGGTTATCAGTCATAACCTCTGTGATCTTGTCCGATATGAATTCCTGGAATTCTTTAGACTGCAGGTAACATGGGTTTAGTCTCCATTGGGTGGTTCTAGGTTGAAGGCCTAGTTCCCAATAGGTAATCACGGGGCATGATCCGAGATAGAAATATCTCCAGTTGCGCTTCACTTACATTATGCAATTTTTCAATTTGCGATAAGCATAGTCTACACGGGAGTATGTGTTATGCACCGGAGAGTAGTAGGAATAGTTTCTAGACCATGGATGGAACTTCCGCCAAATGTCACACCACCCAATTTCTGAGATGAAGTTATTGAAGAACTTTTGGGTTGTGGTTAATTTCTGTGGCTTCGCCTAGAGGAATCTAGGTTTGGGTCAGCAGTTAAATTAAAGTCCCCAGCCAGTAATAGGGTGCCTCTGGTAAACTGCACCACCTTGTCCAGTAGGGGTCTCAGCTGCAAACTGTGGTGCCAGGTGGGAGGTACATATAGCCAAGGTGACTTCTTCATTATTAAGTTTTCCCGGTTAATACCATTCGTCCTTCCGGGTCAGACCAAGTTAGTTCCGGTGGTATGTGTATGTGTTACAATTATGGCCACCCTCTGCTTGACCTCCCTTATAGGATGCATAGAACGCTTGACCTTTACTTAGTTTAGCTAATTTTGCATGTTCTATTGGGCTCATATGGGTTTCCTGAAGATAGACAACCTCGGCTTATTTCTCCGAAGGTAAGCCAGTGTCCTCGATCTTTTAAGGTGAGGCCAGGCCGCTTATGTTAAGAGAAAGTAGTTTTAATTTTGGGGAGTGCATCATGGCCAATAGGTGGGTTTCTGGTGTACTGGATCCCCTGCCTCTCTTTGTGATCCCCTGAAGGATCAGTATTTTTGCTGTAAGAACCAGATGCAGTTCGATGACCTATTCAAACAACATTCAACAACAATAACACAACTATTCAGACCTACATGTAACATACTACTAATTAGAGAACAATTAACCAACATGGCCATTGAAAAAACATTGGTACTTCCATTGATCTGGGCAAGCCCAGACCTGCGATAGAGGCTCAAGCGCTTATCAGTGCAGGTCCTTTTGACTCAGGACCTTAGGTACCAGGATACCTATGGGAAAGGGTAATGGAGTTTGTGACTAGAAGCCGCTAGACAGTGCTTCCTGAAGTCCTTCATGTAGGGAGATATACTTTATGATAGCGGTCTAGGTCAACAGGTGACAATTATGAGTATTAACCAGCCTCTACAAGATGCCCACTGATATGGGAGAGTCCGGTATGGTTGCCCAGAAGGCGCTTCCATGTCGCTGGGGTATAATCCCATCCCAAGCAACTCATCGCAAGGCAAGAAAACGAGGCCCGCCTCTGTACCAGGAGCAAGGTCAAACAGGCAGTGTCCAGAACCTGTGCTAGGTATTATCCCATGTGTAGAACACCTCCGCTTGGTCCGTATTCCAGCCCAGGGGCTCGGAAGTCCCAAGCTTTGATGGGTTTATCGAGCAGGGCTGGCAGGACCATATAACCTGTACAGTTCCTGGTACCGCTTGAACCCTGGGTGCCTAGGGCCCATCCCTGATTCATCTCAGTTTCCTCTCAGGTTATTCGATGCAGAGATATAAAAAAAATAAATAATAATTTTTATCCCCACATCTCCCCACTCCTTCCCAGCAGTTATACTTCATAGTTTCTCCTCTGCTCCATCACAATTGCAAGTCTGCATTCTTCTCTCTCTCCATGCCTCTAGTTACTCTGAGGTCTACTCGCCCCCACCCCACAACTCTAGCCGCCTCCAGCTTCATTATTAATTTCTTCTGTTCCAATGTCCGCACTAAGTAAGCTCCCCAACACCACCCGAGGCATCCAGTATCCTCATCTGTGCCAAAAACATTAATTTGCAGAAGTGCCCCTACGAGGGCGGACCCTGGAAGGCCTGCTGCCTCCACTCTCCAGAGGTTTGCGTTAACGCCCATCTTGAGTTGCCATCTAGCAGTTCTTCAACGCTTAACCCACCTAAAGCTTTAACTGTTGCACGGGACTACCTTCCACCCACCACCCTCCACCTCAATTCCCAGTAGCTTCAGATGATGAGGTAAGGTGACATCACTTACACCTCTTGATTGACATCCAGAGAAGGCCTCCCGCCCGCCTGGGTCCAGTTAGAGGTCCCTCCGTCCGAAAGCCGGGGGAAGGGAGGCAGAGGCCAGACTGCGCTATTCATGACTCGCTGGGGAAGAAGAGAGCAGCCAAGCAACCACACTGTCTCCTCACCCACGGCAACCACCAGCAGTCCATGACTCCAAGCCACATCAGCCAGCCCCACAATCCAGCCTCGGGTCCAACCCATACCAGGATGCCAGCCAGAGTCCGCAGAGCAGGGCCGATGCCGACCAACCCTGCCTCCAGACCTCTCCAACTCCACTGACCGGCTTCCCTACAACAGGCATTCAATCCCTGGGACCAGAGTCCACAGCACAGAGCCAATCCCCTTTGCTCAAGAGATCCACCCCGTCCCAAACAAATCAAGACAGGTCAGGAGGCGGGTGAACCACCCAAGCTACCGCCCATTCCCCAATACAGCCCCGAAATAGATGCGCAGGCCTTCCCGGTCATTGCTCCCTCCTCAGCCAAAGGGCGCAACCATCCGCACGAGCTTACAGGTCGGAGCCAACCTCCTAGGCACAATGAGGCAGGAGACCCACCGGACCACCACCACGACTGTGCCCCCAATATCCCTCCCAAATACCTCACTCCCTAGCCAGGCCTTCTCCGCAGACTGCTCATACATCTCGAACAGTTCAGACAGCCCACCAGTACCTGCATGCAACGGGCTGGCACCGCTGCCCCCGACCTCCCCCAACCCCCGCTTACACCTCCCCTTAGAAGAGAAGGGCCCCATTCGGGACAGGAAGGCCCAAACTATGCGAGAATTGCTCTGATGACGACGGAGAGCAAACCTTCCCAATTGACCTCGCAGTTCTTTCCCTGAAACCTGCTCCACCTCTCCTGCGGGGAAGAGTTACTCAGTGGGAGCATGTCCGCTACGAGGAGGTGATACTTATTTGTTTGTTTTTCTAAACCCCTCCCCACACAATACCTTTAATCCAGTAACTTAACCTCTTTCCCGTGATATAGTGTAACAACAACTTTAAAATCAATTCTCTGGCAGTTTTTATAAATCGAGTCAGGTCCCAAGGGGAACCCAGGTGCGACAAATAGTTCCCGGATAATACTTGTGGTTCAAAGTACTCATGATACTGCTTTTCAGGCTTTCAGGTTTCAGTGTCTTGGGCAGCTATTCTAGATCTAGACTGCTTAGAGGAATCAGTTTTGGGGGGCTAATTATGTTCTGCGGGGCCTCAGCACCTGCCTGCGCCTGTTCTCCCGCTGACCAGCGGACCAAGCCTCTGGGCTAGCTTTGCAGGTATAGAGATCGATCCGTGAGGGG
The DNA here is from genome assembly GCA_016271365.2 of Neoceratodus forsteri. Lineage (NCBI taxonomy): Eukaryota > Metazoa > Chordata > Ceratodontiformes > Ceratodontidae > Neoceratodus > Neoceratodus forsteri. Next base: position 492,973,065 of record CM028131.1, on the reverse strand, counting down.
CGCTGTTGCTGCACCTCGATTTTCCTGGAGCTGAGTTCCTTCGCCACTGCCGCCGCTGAATCAAAGATCGTAGGCCCCTCCGTAGTAGACAACCAGCTTCGTTGGGCACAGATCTCAAATCTAATTTCAAGTCCTGAGGCCTTCATCACCGGAAGTATAATCTCCGACTGAGCCATTACTCTGGGTTGAAGCTCTCTCAAGTAAAGCCGGTGAGATTTATAAATCACTTTGCCCTGTTTCCAAGCAGTATGAAGGACTGTTTCTTTCTCCTGATGTCTGAGGAATTTAAGAAGGATCGCCTGGGGTGAGCGCCTGCTGGTGGTTTGGGTCCCAACGTGCGTGGACTCGCTTCCATTTCGGGTGATGTCGGGCAGAGGGAGAACCTCTCAGCAGGTTCTGCATATGCTGAATAAAGTCGGCACTCTCATCCCTTCCGTGGTCCGACAACCGAATGTTGTTGAGCCAGTTTCTGCATTCCTCGTCTTCAGCCCGTTCCTGAAGGGCCTGAATGTGTGAGTGTAGTTGGGCTATGGCCCTTTCAGTGTTATCCACACGCTTGTCCGTAGCAGTGAGTTGTTCTTTCCGCCCTGTCGCTTTTTTCCAGCTGCTAAGATCTGTTCTGATTGCCGAGACCGTGGATCGCAGATTTCTTTTCGAATTCACGAATTTCTGCAAGCATCTGTGTCATTTGCCTCTGCAGAATATCGCAGGGACGCGGGTCGCCAGAGCTGTACTTTGGCAGGAGGCCGACGAAACCTGTGAGTCTCGCTATCCGACTCCTCAAGCCTGGATCTATCTCCATCGGGTTGAGCGGAAGGTCTGATTTATCTGCCCTCGCTTGGGCATTGCAGACGCCGTATTGGCAGTTCCAGTTATCTTAAGCGCTTTTGCCTCTTTTAAATACTTTGTTTTAAATGGACTGCAGGGGAGCCTCAAGGCTTGAGCTGCTCACTTGCTCATGACGCCACCGAAGTCAGGGCATTTGCTATTTTGAGTGGATCTACTGTTGGTACATTGTTGATCAGGAGCATGGAGGAGATGTTTTGGGATCATTGCCAGTAATATCACGGAGGTTGGCCCAGAAGGATTTGCTGCAGTTCCAGGAGTTGGAGAGAGAGCGTTCTTATAGTAGGAGCATTTTGCTAGGCAGATAGCCTTTGTGCACTCGTTTCTAACTTTTTATATAGTTGGATATTGGCAGCTGTACCATGTGCGCCACGCCGTTATCCAGAGCTGGTCCCAAAAATTGAGTTGTAGCAGGAGTTCTGGCATTATCCAGGGGTTGCAGGGAGCTTTAGATTTTCTTGTTTTAGGGGGTGCAGGTTTATCGCAAGTGGTGTTAATTTTGTGATGAATCATCCGAGTGCAATGTCTATGTCGGTATGTTTCATGTAGGTCAGATCAGTTTAGGCCTTGAAGGTCTGCTTTGAGTTGTGGTAGGTGCCCTTGAGGAGCACGGCCTGTTATGGTTCTGGGCAGGGCTTACAGTTGTTTTGCCAGGTACAGGTAATGGGTGAATGAACACTCAGTGAGTCAGGAAGGATAGTGGTGTTGGTGATGTGGGCTGGTCAGTTTGAGAGGATCTAGCCCAGCAGTGTGCTAGTACCAGTTTTGAAGTTGACCCTTGTTGGGGTTGCCACTGTCTAGGAAAAGTGGATAACCACTAGAGCATCTCTCACCATAGCAGCTGGAGACTGCCAAGTGATGTTGAAATCCCGAGAAGAATGATCTCTGAGTTGAGGTGCAGGGTGGCAATAAAGTCCATGAGGTCATTAGCACAGGGAATTGTTGTTTTGGGTAGGATGTAGACTGTGAAGATCGTAGTTTGTTGTGAACACCCAGTAGGATTTTGATGGGTAGGATTTGTAGATTGGTGCTTCTATTGAGAGAGGGAAGGATATGCCCTGAAGTGTGTCCTTTATGTAGACTACGATTTGGTGTCAGGGCAAGGGGTTGGACCCTTTGTCCTGTCCAATGGCTAGCATCCTTGACTACCTCTGGTCTCTCTCTGTCAGTCCTTCGTCAACAACCCCATAAGCGCCTGGTAGCCATCTCTGCTTACCAGGCTAGGCTGGTCAGCAGTCAGTGGTGCAGAAGAAGGTAGTCTGGCACTTTTCAAGGGCCTTGACCACATTTCCCATCCGCTGCATGAACCACCACCACCGTGGAGACTTGTTGCTGGTTTTGGCAACGCTCATGGGCAATGCTCATTCGAGCCGCCTCACACCTGTCATGGAAGACTGCCTTCCTGGTGGCTATCATGTCAGCCAGAAGGATCAGTAAGCTCCTGGTGCCTTTGGTGGAGTCTCCTAACATAGAAGCATAGACTATGATGGCAGATAGGACCACTTGGCCCACCCAGTCTGCCCATTTCCCTACCTTTTGGATAAGCATCCTAGTTAACCAACAGCCTACTTCCTCCTACCCCCATTAGAATTGCCTTATGTCTGTCCCATGCATTCTTGAATTCCCCGCAGTTTTTGACCCCTCAACCTTCTCTGAAGGCCATTCCACATGTCCACCACCTCTCTGTGAAAAGTACTTTCCTCACGCTGTCTCTGAGCCATCCTCCTCAGTCTTCAAATTGTGCCTCCTTGTTCTACACATCTCTTTTTCGGAAAGATGCTACCTCTTGGACTTTATTGATTTCTTTGAGGTACTTGAATGTTTCTATCATGTTTCTCCCTCTCCTCCTTTCATCTAGGGTATACATATTAAGCTCCTTTAGTCTCTCTTCATATGGCTTCTGGTGCAGACTCTGCACCATTTTAGTTGCCCTCCTCTGACTGCCTCTATCCTCTGTCTTGCGGGAGATGGGGTCTCCAGAACTGCACGCAGTACTCCAGATGGGGTCTCACCTTAACTGTCTGTACAGAGAGATAACAACTTCCTGTTTTCTGCTGGTGATGCCTCTCCCTATGCGTCCGAGTATTTCCCTAGCCTCCTTACTGCCTCCTCACATTGCTTGCCTACCTTTAGGTCGCCTGATATGACTACCCCAGGTCCCGGCTCCATTTTGTTGTTTTGGCACTTCCCAAATTATGTGCTCCTTCCCTGGGTTTTGTTTTCCAGGTGTATTACTTTGCACTTCTTTGCATTGAATCTAAGCTGCCATACTTTTGACCATTCCTTCAACCTCGCCAAGTCCCTCTCATCCTTTCCATCCCCTTGTGTAGCAACCTGTTGCAGATCTTTGTATCATCTGCAAAGAGGCGTACTTTTCCTTCCAGCCCCTCTGCAATGTCACCTATAAAACACATTAAAGAGGACCAGTCCCAGTACTGAACCCTGTGGTACTCCACTAGTAACCCCCTTTCCTTGGAGTGGACCCCATTTAATATTGTCCTCTGCGCCTCAGTCGTCCAGCCAATTTCTTACCCAGGTTACCACCCTGGGACCCATACCCAGGCTGGCTAACTTGTTTATTAATCTTTATGTGGGACTGTGTCAAATGCCTTACAAAGTCTAGGTAGGCCACATCCACAGCCCTCCCTGGTCTACTACTTTGGTCACCCAGTCAAAGAAATCTGTAAGATTTGTCTAACAAGACCTCTCTGCTGTGAATCCATGCTGCCTTGGGTCCTGTGCCCCACTGACCTCTAGGTACTCAACAATTCTTTCTTTCAGAAGTGATTCCATTATTTTCCCTACCACTGAGGTCAAACTAACAGGACTGTAGTTTTCTGCCTCTGCCTTGCTCCTACTTTTGTGGAAGGGAATAACATCCGCCTTCCTCCAGTCCTCTGGTACCACACCATCCTGCCATGATTTGTTAAAAGGGCAGTCAGTGGTGTCACTAGTTCTCCCCTTAGTTCTTTAGAATTGTGGAGTGAATCCCATCAGGCCCCATTGCTTTGTCCACCTTGAGTTTTAGGAGTTCTTTCCTGGTCTTCCACAGGGACAACGGTTGTTCTGAAACTCCAACCCGGGTTCCTCCAAGGTTGTGTTAGAGTTTCACCTAATCAGGTGATTAATCTCCCAGTGTACTTCACCAATCACACCTCTGAGGACAAACACAGGCTCAGAACTTTGGACCTGCAGTGAGTGCTTGCTTACTGCAAGGAACACACAGCTGGAGTTCAGGAAGAGGTTCTCCAGCTGTTTATCACCTATGTTGAAGCTGCAGCTGGTAAGACCAGCAGCTAATGGACAATTGACAGGTGAATTGTATCCTGCATCGTCCTGTGCTATAGGTTGGCAGGTAGGAAACCTCCGGAGGACTAAGGGTCATTCCACCCGTTATATCACTGCTTTGGTGGCTGCTTCCAGGACATCCCTATCCAGGAAGTCTGCTGGGCTGCTACCTGTTGGTCAGCACACACTTTCATTTCCCATTACCACACACTGACATCGAGTCACGCGGATCTGCTTTTTAGCCTCATTTCTCCAATCTCTGTTCCCTAAGTAAAGAGTGTGTGCCTCCCTCCTCCCGGGAACTGCTAGGAGTCTGCCAGATAGTGTGGATAGAACGACATATCACCGTCCCTAGAAAAACAGGTTATTCATTTGTAACAGTAGTTCTAAGAGTGGTATATGTTGTTCATCCACACGGGACCCACCCAGCCTCCCTGGCTTTGGTGCACAGCACTGCTTCCAGTGCCAAGATCTGGTGTCATGGGGCAGAGCAGAGGGAGTTACCACCCAGGTCTGTGGGAGGAGCCAGCTTGAAGACTTTTCAGCACATCCTAAAGGGAAAGGACACTGTCAGATAGTGTGAATGAACAAAATATACCACTCCTAGAACTACTGTTACAGGTGTGTAGCCTGTTTTTCCATCCTCCTCACCGCGCCTGCTCAGGAGTTGGCAGTGGTGGTCGTCAGAAACAAAGGTAAGCCGCCCGCAGGCACAGCGGTCAGATTTTTCATCTCAATCCGGTTCGGGAACAGACTCAGGTGTAGGAGGGCTCGGCTGGGGAGAGAGGGCTTGAGGCCGCCAGCTGACGGCTCGCCTCTCTCGGGAGGGTGGGACATGACCCAGTGCTTGCTGACCCTTAGCGGAGGCTGGGGGCACAGCAATGCACAGGGTCCCACACACTAGGAGGGGTGATGAATATTGGCGCCAGCCTTATATTGTGACACACCACGCCTCCCAGGGAGCAAATGGGAAAAGAGCCCGTAGCCGACCGGATGACAGTCGCCAGCCCCGCAGCCACGAGTCCAAGGACAGTGCACGACCATCCCAGCAGCACCCCAAAACAGGTTTGGCACTGGTCACCCCCACTGCACCACTCTCCGGCGAAGGGTTATCGGGGTCATCCGGGGGCTCATATGGGGTGAAGAGGTGGCTGATCCGGGCAATGCAGCTTGGAGGTCATAGGTGGCCTGAAGGGAGAGGCTGGCCTGAGCTGAAGGGAGGCAAAAAGAAAGAAACCAAAGTAACTCCTCCGCCAAACACCACAGCTGCAAGACAGCCTTGGACATTGGCGATTCATGTGCTCATGCCATGGAAGTGGCCATCTGCAGGCACTGCAAGGCCTGGCTGCATCTGTCCTTCATAGTAGACAACCAGCACATGCTGGATGATGTCCTCTTATTGGGCACCAACATGTTGGCCCTGAGGTGGATGGCCATCTCACCTGTATTGAGAAGTCCAGTGCCAACCTGAATTCTGTGGCATCATCCCAGAAAGACATGAAAAGAAACATAAGAAACAGGCTTTCCAGTATTGGTGCTTTAGCCACAGCCTCCTCAGCAGCAGCCCAGCAGGCAGTAGCATGCCCAGGCCCCATGCAAAGTCAGAGGTCAGGCCCCACAAAAGCTGCCCAGTAACGGGTCAGGAGTATCATCCCTTCACCCATTTTGTCCCTGTCTGCACGCTTCCATTGGAGGTTGGCTATGTTACATCTTGCCACATTTATTTAAATTTGTTGACCGAGTAGGGACACTGGACCAGAGGTCCTTTTTCAGGTCCAATCCAGGAATACAAAAAAAATAGAACAACAAAACATAATACAAATCAACGAACTACCTTATCCTATAAAAATTGTTTATAAATAAATTTAAAACTTTGAAAAGAAACTGCAGATCTTCGAGCTTCGGTAGTCCATTCCAGTAAAAGGTGCTACAATAGAAAAAGGCATGAGAGACAGCCTTGTACCTGTATGGAAAAGTCTTTAAAACTTTGCCCTTGGCTAATGTTAATTTAGAAGGGACTAGTCTGATAAAACTGGGTCAGATAAAGCAAAAAAGTATGAGGAAAAATTGACGTAAAATCTAACATCCCAAAAATACTCAATTCTAGATCAAGGGACAGCCATCCGAACTGGGAATAACAGTCACAGTGGTGAATGCGAATGGGGCGGACAAAACAAAATGACAAATAGTATTATAAGTGACAAGAATGGAGTTCCTTACAAGTTAGAAATCAGGCACATAATCAGAATGAGGAAGAAGGGAGCCCACAGCAATGGATTTTCGAGTTTCCATAGTGAAATACCTTACATTTTTATAGAGAAGACCCAGTTTCTGATGAATTGTCTGACTGATTGATCTAACCTGTAAAGAAAAGGTTAGTCCAGGATCAAGTAACACCCCAAGATATGTAAATTGGTAGACTTGTTCAGCTGCAATGCTGACATTATCTTGCAGCAATAAGGGATTTTCTTGTAACATAAAGGAAGTACCAAAAGCTATAGACTTAGTTTTTATAGAATTTAAAACCAAAGAATTATTGATAAACCAATTACAAACACTACTAAAATTCTGATCAAGATTAAATGTTAATTCAGATGTAGATTTGGCATGGAAAAAAAGAACCAAATCATCTGCATAAAGAAGAGAGTTACACGATGTACATAATGTAGGCAACTGGTTGACAAAAGTGAAACAATAATGGGCCCAAAATGGACCCCTGGTGTACCCTGCATCCTGTTGAGCAAACACTGGACTTGGCTAATCCTGTATTAACAAACTGTGAACAGCTCGACAAATAATCCTTAACTCAAGAAGCTGCATTATCAGAAAAACAATGGCACTGAGTTTAATACAGAGCAAATCATGTTCAGTTAGGTCACATTGGCCGCTACTACAACAGACAAGTGGGTGTTGTAATGAGGGTAGAGGGTTGCCACTGGACTTCAAGGTCTCCACCTTACTGCCTTCTTGTGCCTTGGGGGTCCAGGGTATCATAGGACACACTGTATGCCCCTTCAAGAGGATATTGCCCGCCCTGGCAAGGAGTAACAGCTCATGTCCCAGACGCAATGGCCAGTCAGGGTTACATGGCCATGTACTTCCTGGTCCCAAGACAGATGGGCTGGTGTCTCATTTTGATCCAAACAATCTGAACCAGTTCATGCAGAAACACAAGATCTTCCTCGGCGTGGTCTCTTGCAGCAGGTAATACACTTGGGTCATCGCCAGAGGTCGCTAGGCACACGGCAGCTCTTCTAGCAGTCTTTTTCCAGGGCCGCCACATGACATCTTCTTCTTGCTTCCTATGTAAGTGTGGGCAGTCCTGTATCCTCCATTCATTTTCCTGCTGTCTTCCGGCACGCACGCAGCAGCTAGAGCAACTTTAGAACAGCAGTCATTGACCAGAATGTGAATAAACGACTTACTATCCAAAGAATCTTCAAGCAAGATAGCGCTATTTCGTTTCTTGCGCATTGCGGTAGGAAAATGTGCTGCTTCGACAACCACTACTGAGGCCTGCTTTAAAAGGGCCTCTGTCACGGATATCTGCAACACAGCTTCCTAGTCCACAATTCACACTTTCACGAAGCATTACAACTTGGATATTGCTTCATGCCATAGGGCGGCTTTTGGCCGGGTTGTCCCTACAAGGCCTCCTGTCATAATGACAACCCTTTCTGGGTTTATTGCCTGCAATTCATCCCAAGTGTATTACCTGCTGCAAGAGACCACTCCAATGAAGATAGTACAGTTACGTAAGACCCACTGCACAGTAGATCTTTGAGGAGTGTCTCTTGCAGCAGGTACGATCCCACCCTCCATCCCCTCCTTCTCTATGAGAACAAATTGTGGTCCAATGACTTATGGGTTGGGACTCTATGGTACTCGTCTTTCCCTCGGTCCTCACTTAGTGAGCTGAATCCGCGGGGAAACTGAGGTACCAGGACCACTCACACTTATGTAGGAAACAGGAAGATGATGTCATGTGTGGGCAGCCCTGAAAAGACTGCTAGAAGAGCTGCCGGTGCCATAGCAATCTCTGGTGATGATCCGTGCATTACCTGCTCCAAGAGACACCTGCAAAGATCTGCTGTTATGGTAAGGTCTTACGAACTGTACTTTCTGGATGATCAGTCTAAATCGAAAATTCCATTGCTGGAGCGGAACATGTGGTTCTGCTGTCTGGACCTTCAGGATGCATTTTTCCACATCCCAGTCCATCAGTTCCACCACTAGTATCTCTGGTTCAGAGCAGAAGGGTCCTGTACCAGTTCCAGTCATGCTCTTTGGCCTCTCCTCAGTGCACAGGGTCTTCACCAAGTGCTTGGCAGTGGTTGCAGTATACCTGCAGTGCCCAGGGTCAGGATGTGCACCTATCTGGACGACTGTTAGCTCATCCGCTCAGGGAGGTTGTGGAGGTGGTCCAGAGACCTGGCTCTCCAGACTTGCCAAGACTTGGGCCTGTTGACCAACCCAGAAAATTCTGAACTGGTACCAAGCAGATGATCAAGTTGATCTGGGTAAAACAAGACTCCTGTGGGCCAAGGCCCGCCTCCCTGTGGATCAGGCACCGGACCTTGCCTCCTTTGCCCAGTCATTTCAGGTTGGGCTCTCATGCCCTGCCAGGGATTTTTGTGGCTGCTGGGATACATGGCATCCTGCACTAGCGTGTGCATTGGACCTGCTGGTGGATGCGCCACCTACAGTGGTCCCTGTGAATTGGTCACTTGGATCAGCCAGTAACAGAGACCCAGACGATAGTGGATGCCATCCAGTGGTGGCTGATCCCAGAACACCTGGAGGAAGGAATCCTTTTGTCTGCTCAGAACTGACCGTCTTGCTCACAGCGGATGTCTCAGGTGGGTGGGGAGCATATCTGGAGCCCACAGAGCCCACGGGTTTTGGTCACCCCAGGAGCTCCTTCACCAAATAAACCTGTGGAGCTCCATGCAGTGTGCCTGGCACTGACGGAATTTGCTCCTCTACTCAGGGGCAGGTTGTGCAGGTCCAGATGGACAACACCATGACCACATTCTACCTGAACAGGCAGAGCAGAACTCACTCCTTCCCTTGTGTCGGGAGGTCCTCCCACACCTGGGCCTCATGAATGGTTAGGCAGCCTCCTGGTGATTTATGTTGTAGGAGAGAACAGTCAGCCGGGCAGACACACCAGCGGGTAGGAGAGATGTTGCATGAGGGGTCCCTGCATCAGGAGGTGATGGTGAACTACCTGCTTTCCTAGTGGGGCACTCCTTTGATGGACCTGTTTGCCTCCTGGGAGAATACCAAACTGAGGTTGTTTTGTGCCTGCCCTCCACAGTCAGAGACACTGTTGAGGATGCCTTCATGAGGCCCTGGACTTCAGGCCTTGTGTATGCCTTCCTTCCTCTCCTCTTGATTCACAAGGTGGTGGTCCAGGCCCAGAATGACAAGGCGCAGATGATTCTGATATCCCCAGACTGGCCAGGCAGCTCTGCTGCTCGGATCTCTCATCCTTAGCAACATACCTCCATGTTTACTACCTTGCATCCAGATCTGCTTACCAGACGGGGATGGTCTCTGCATGCAGACCTGCAGTCCCTGCACCTCTTGACCTTGTTCCTAAGCAGGTAGAGTTTTCAGGCCTTTGGTCTCTTGGATGATGATCTACCCATTGTGAAGGCCCCCTGCAAAGAGTCGATTCACAGATGCTGTGCCTTTAAATGAAAGAGATTTTCCGCTTGGTCAGGGCATGGAGCTTGTTTCCTTGCCTGCTCTGTGGCTAGCATACTGGACTGCCTCTGGTCCCTCTCTCATTTGGGTCTGTAGGCAATGCCGGTGCACCTGGCAGCCATTTCTGCTTACCTGGTGCAGGCAGGTAAGCTGATGGTAACTCAGAGAGAAGGTTGTCGGATGCTTTTTCAAGGCGTGGACCACCTGTCCACTCCACTGCATGAACTACCTCCATCATGGGACCTGCTGCTGGTGTTGGATGTGCTCATGGGCAAGCCTTTTGAGCCAGTGCACAGATGTGAGATGTCACACTTGGAAGACCACTGTGGTGGCCATCACATTAGCCAGAAGAATCGGGAGCTCCAGGTGCTCTTGGTGGAGTCTCCTACCTGGTCTAACACAGGGGAAAAAAAGTCGTCCTTCACCCCAACCCAGGAAGATATTGCTCAAAAGCAACCACCAAAAATGGCTTACTAAGCAGACCTCTGACCTTTCTCACTGGCATGAGATCATGATCTCCATCTATAGAATGGAGGCCTTAACAGCCATGGTAAATAAGAGACAAACACAATTTGAGCTCGTTTGGAGAAGATGGGTTGTATACGATATCTATAAGACCGCTCCTCCCTGGTTGCATTGGAGTTTCACCTTAACCAGGTGATTAACGTAATGGAATACTTACTTCACTGACCCATCTTCGAGGTCAGCCGCAGGCTCCATACCCTGATGTGCAGAAGACGTTGTTTTCATGTCTTGCACATGGCTGGAGTTCAGGGAGAGGCTCACCAGCTGTTTACCACTTCACCTGAAGCCATGTCTGGCAGACGATTGGCAGGTGGATCATATCCTGCATCAACGCGTCTGCTATAGGGTTGGCAGGTAGGAGCCTCCTGTAGGGCTTAGAGCTCATTCCACCAGACATACAGCTGCATTGGTAGCTGCTTCCAGGATGTTCCTGTCCAGGAAACTGCAGGCTGCTACCTGGAAGTCAGCCCACACTTCATTTTCCACTACCTCGTCGACCTTGAGTCACATTGGGATGCTGGTTTTGCACCCTGGTTTTCCTGTCCCTGTTCGCTAAATAGGGGTGTACCTTGTTCCTCCTCCTCCTGGAGAACTGCTAGGAGTCTGCCAGAAGTGTGTGAACTATATCCACACCCCAAAAAATAGATTACTCACCTGTAACTTTAGATCTTACTGAGGGTCTGTTTCTTGCAGCAGGCCATCACCGGTAGGACTTCGGCCATCAGGTGCTAGTACCACACAGAAACCTTTCCACCTAGCAGTCTACCAAAGGGGCTGCTTACCTCCAACATCAACGGCCAGTGTCAGCCTATACTATATAAGGTGGGCAGCCCCATGCCCTCCTCAGTTCTTTTCCACTGTCGACCAGCGATTTCGGGCCACAGACTCTCCTGCAGCTACAGTTGATAAACATTTTCTCGCATTTACCGCTTTCTTATTTTCTCATTAATTTAGTTGAATATCAAAATTTTTCGGTATTTCTTCTTCATGTTTATGTCTTCACAACCTCCTTCTTCTTCTTCCGACCACTTCACTGTGTGTGCCTGTGGCAAACAGATCCCAGACAAGAACAGCCGCTCTGCTTCTTCTTCTGCCTAGGCCCAGACCATGATGCTCAGGCCTGCACGATCTGCCAGAAGTTTAACCCAGCCACCAGAAGAGGCTGCAAGAGGACCCTGGAAAGCCATGTCCTCCAGCAGAAGGTCACCCAGATGGAATGGGAGCTGCAGGCCTGAGCTCCTCTGCATCCCCAGCCCAGTCCTCAGGCTCCTCTTCGTCCAAGTCCAAGGAAAATTCTCAGGGACACAAGGACCAGGAGAAACCCCAGTTTACCTCCTGCTTGTGGTCTCCGTGACAAGGCTCCTAAAACGACTCAGTAAGGGTCTTTCCCTGTACAGGGTAGAATTAGGACCCTGTCCCATTTGTTATGGAGAAAGGGTTTAAATGCAAGGATCTAGTTTTTCCTTTTCTGTCTATTTCTTTGTCTGGTTGTGCAACCAAATTCTTCTGAGAGACCTCTGACTTGATCACCCCAACAATCTCGTAATTCTTTGCCTCTCACTGTCTCTCAGTTTTCTCTGCTGTCTGTTTTCTATCCCTTGCATATCTGTATCAGCTAATATAAAATTCTAGGACATGGAAATGTTGTTCATCCACACTGTCTGGCAGGTTCCTTGCCACTTTAAATCTTGCCGGAAGGTCTTCAAGCTGGCTCCTCCACCTTACCGATGGCAAAACTCGGCTCGCCCCGCTGGCGCCAGATCTTCCTTACGGCTTGGAAGCTCAGGTTTACCCTCCTTAGCGCTCTGCATTTTAGACTGGATCCTAACTCTTGTTAGTCCGAACTCGCTTTAAAGTTTTCTAGACTTCGGTCTTCCTTATCCCCTGCCGCGATGGACAAATCGATTCTAGCTGGCGGTGCCCTTTCGGGCAGAAGAAGTCCAGGACAGATCCGCACTCACGTGCATCTACTGCCCTCGCCTTGACCACGCACCCGCAGGGCTCATGTAGTTGTGCCGGCCTCGCCAACGCCCTGAGGATCGCGGCTGTCTGATTAGCCTGGTGCCCCAAGAAGCTGCTACTACCGGTGAAATCAGAAGAGGCCCACTGGGCGGTGTCCGTGGTGGCTGGCTCAGCCGAGCAGTTCGAAAGCAGATGAATGCCCTCGAGGAGGAGGTGGCCCAGGCCGCATCTTCCTCCTCCTCGGTCGCGCTTTTATCCCGCCTCTTTGGGTACCTCTTATTCTGCTTCATTCAAGGAGTTTGCCAGTCCCTTTCCACGAAGGGAGAGGGGCCATCGGGACTTTCCTCTCGGTCCAAGAAGAGGATTCAGGGTAAGTCCCACTGTCGGCGTCGGGAGCGGGAGAGGTCTCTTCCTCGACAGCCGACCGCCTACTTCGTCGAGGTTGCGGCTAAGGTCGCTGGCTTCACGGCGCCCCCATCAGGCCAGCCTGCCGAGACACCCATTGACGAGTTGAGATATTTCTCGACCCGCCGGACGGGTTGTCGACTGGTGAAGCCTGACAACCCTTCTTTGCCGGTTCCCTGGAGGCTGAGGATCTGCCTGTGCCTCGGGCGGCAGTCCCTGGTTAAAGCGCCTGAGCCGAGGGAGGAGCGGTGTCCCCACCCCTTCCCAGGCCTGCCTCGGTTGCCCCGAGGGTCTCGGTCTCGACCTCATCTCGGTCAAGCCGATCCACCGACTATTGGAGGTCTCTGTCTCAGCACCGGGCAGTGGCGACGCCCGCTTCTCCTCGCCTTCCTCCTCGAAGAAGAGAGGTCTCGCGCAAATTGCGCCGGGCGCTACGAGGAGCTGATGTGGCAGCAGTTACTGTTGTCCGGGAGTAAGTCGACGCCGACGCATCCCCGCCATCAAGTGTCTGTCACCCAATGGCAAGCAACCTCTCGCTGCTGTCGAGATGCCCATAGCTGGGCCGGTTGTTCGGCGAAACTTGCTGCCCCACCGATTGTGGTGGAACCTCTGCCTCCACAACCGAAATCGGGGCACCGACCAAAGATCTCGGTCGGGTCACAGCCTGCCCCACAGGTTGTCGGTCACCCTCACTCCTAACTGTCCTCAGCAGGTGGAGGGTGGCTCAGGCCCTAGGCAGCTCTTCGGGACTCCTCAGAGTCTGACGACTCCTCCTCCTGTTCTCCAGGCAGGTCGACCTGGAGTCCTCCAGGGGCCAGTCTCTGGACGAAAGCCCATCATCCTTATGGGTCTGCTTCGCTCATCTCGGAGTCCACCAGGGTGCAGCTCGAGCCCCGTCTCCAAACCAGCCAAGTATCCCTAGCGGAGATACTGGACCGAGAGGATTCTCCCACTCACCTGTAACAGGAGTTCTAGGAATGGTATGTGTTGTTCATCCACATGACCCACCCGACCTCCCGGCTTCAACGCACAACCTGGTTTCCAGCGGCTAGATCTGGCGCCATGGGGTGGAGCCGAGTTTTGCCACCCGGTGGGTGGGAGGAGCCAGCTTGAAGACCTTCCGCAAGATTTAAAGCGGCAAGGAACCCGCCAGACAGTGTGGATGAACAACATATACCATTCCTAGAACTCCTGTTACAGGTGAGTAACCTGTATTTATGTGCAAATCAATGTATGGAATGAAACTGATACTGAGAATTCCCATTGTTTAGAATATATATGTAGCATTACTGTTGAAATGTATATTAATTGTAGAAAACTAGAGGTTACTTGAGTGCAATGCTTGAGGCCTTTTGCAAAGGGGCCTCAGAAACACCCTGCCTGATATTTATGAGAACAGAACATGTTGCAAAAATGGGATGTTTAGTACAGGTGTGGGGTTGAAAAAGAATTATAAAAAGGCTAAGCTGCTGCTGCTACAATTAGAGAGATTACAGGAAATATTTTATTTTGCTTGTATGTAGTTATTATGAACAAGTTTATTTGTTCATGTTACTGCTACTATAAATAACGTTATGGTGAATTTTACAACTGCTCCTGGGTTTTCCCAATGCTTTCCTGACCTGTGCCTCGACGACTTAGCAGTGGGATTTAAGCCAGTGCACACGTGAAGACAGGAGGCTGTGTGGTACTGGACCCAGTACCAGGGAAGCACAGAGGAAGTTATGGATTCTGCAGCACAAGTCCAGTCTGAGATTGTACCGCCAGCACAATTTATGGAAAAGAACAGGCAGTGAGAGAACCTGAAAGACTGATGGACTTTTTCAAATGATGGGCTATACAACAAAAAGAGACTGAGAATCAGAGAGAAAAAGAGATTCAGCATTTACAAGCACAGAGGATAGGTTAGGTTTTGAGCAGTATTCCAGCAAACATTCCGCACTATGTTTAATTCTGATCTGGTACTGACCCCGTCCCTGTATTTTTTATGGACACACCACTGGGTATAAGGACCCCAACACAGAGAAACCTTTGAGGGTGATCTTTCTAGCAGCTCAAAAGCAACCACCAAAAAATGGCTTACTAAGCAGACCTCTGACCTTTCTCACTGGCATGAGATCATGATCTCAATCTATAGAATGGAGGCCTTAACAGCCATGGTAAATAAGAGACAAACACAATTTGAGCTTGTTTGGAGAAGATGGGTTTTGTATATGATATCTATAAAACCGGACTTTGAACCTTAAAGAACCTCTACAATCCAGATGATGGTCATAAGTATTATGAACAATTGATGTAATTAATGGCCATATGGTTTTATCAGCTGTAGCGGTTCCATATCTGTCCTGGGTGGTTCTCCCGTGTTCACACTGTCCCCCCTTCTGACTCTTCCTGGCCCTTGATGTTTTGTTGCTTACCAGTCTCACCAGGCCCTCCCTTGTGTATTTCACTGCCAAGTCTCCTGAGACTGTAATTTAAGGACTAGAAAACTGTGGAACAAGTGCTCTTTGTCTTTTTTTTTTTGTGTATGGTATATGAAATGTACTCTGTTGGTTGATGGTTTTTATTTTTCTATCCTAATGTTGTCTGATGTATTAATGTTGTGGAAAAACATTAAAGTATAAAAACAAGTACAGAGGAGAGAAAAGATGCAGTGACAGAAGCAGCAGATGAGAGAAGAGATGCAAAGAGGAGAGCGTTGGTTGGATGCATTACAAGCTATCAGAAGCAGAGGATACAGCACAGATCCAGATGAGCAACAAAATGCAAGCAACTTAAAGGCCATTCAACTTACAAAGTTGTCTCCCTCAGATGATATTGAGGCATACCTGACAACTTTTGAAAGAGTTGCCAGATCGCCAGTGGCCAAAGCAGCAATGGACAATCAGACTGGTACCCTACTTGACAGGGAAAGCCCAACTTACCTACAGCAGTATGGACACTGCACAGTCAGAAAACTATAACCTGATGAAAAGTGAAACTTGAAAAGGTATTACATCTCTGGAGAGACTACAGGCAGAGATTACGATCTCTGAGGTACAACTCGTTAACGATCCTCAAGAAACCTTCACCCAACTCGGAGAACTCCTGATAAAATGGATCCAACCAGAGAGCAAACCAGTCCCACAGATCACAGATACATTTGCCATGGAGCAATTTATCACCATCTTGCCTACAGATGTGCAACTGTGGTAAACTAGCACCGACCAGAGAATGGGTAAAAGGCTTGAGGACACCAAATGGCCAGACAGACGCCACAGTAGCGAGGTAATAGCCAAGCCAGTAAGAAACTCTTTTCCCATTTAAACCCAAGCCTGATAAGAACTCTGGTGGTGTGACAAATTGTGCCCAATGATGTTATCTGCTATAACTGTAATAAGCCAGACCATTTTGCAAGAAACTGCCGTAGTAAGGAGAGTGGCACTGGAGCAGATCTGTCCTTGGCAAATTGGGCAAGT
Source organism: Neoceratodus forsteri (assembly GCA_016271365.2). NCBI lineage: Eukaryota > Metazoa > Chordata > Ceratodontiformes > Ceratodontidae > Neoceratodus > Neoceratodus forsteri. Next base: position 492,956,869 of record CM028131.1, on the reverse strand, counting down.
ACTTAACAGATGTGAAGATGGGGATACTGACTGTGAAGGGACCTCGTTGATTCGGGAAGAGACAGACTCTAGTGCATGTTAAAGTGCTGGAAAATATTGTGAAAAGGGACCGGTACTGGTGTCATCTGCATCCATGGGAAACCAGATACTATCCCACCACGCAAGTGACTCTGACTGTTAGGTGTGTCGAACCAAATGAAAGGAGGGGTTAGTACCTAAGTTACCTGTACCTGTGATTATTGGAAATGACTTTCCAGGGTTTACTGAGCTGATCAAAGAGTAAGTAAATCCTGATGGTTTCAGCAGCTATGGTGACAAGAGCTCAGGCAAAGAAAATTTGAGATGGTGGGACACTTTTCCTTTCAGTGATTTTGATTCGACTTGTTTGAGCACAGCTCCATGATCTGAAATCCAAGGAAGAAAGACGAAGCCTGAAGAAATTATGGCAACAAATGACTGATGGACATGAAGGGTTAAAATATGAAAATGCTGAAACTAAATTGATTACTGATTGTGATTTTCTTCAGAACAAGCTAACAATGTTTCTCTCAGGGTTATTTTAAGCAGCTGGGGTGAAACCAAAACAGGGTGGACCAATGTTTAAAAATGTAATGGTTACTGTACAGAGTTTGGGTTAAACCTCAGACACAGGAACAGACAGAACAATTGGTTATACTGCAGAAGTATAGAACAGAATTATTACAAATCGCATATGATAATCCTATGGCTGGTCATTCAGGGAGGGATCGCACTTTGCCAGACTGCTGTATAGATTTTACTGGCCTGGAATTCATAAAGATGTTGCTACCTATTGTAATTCCTGTGCTGAGTGCCAGAAAGTAGCCGCAGTCACTAGAAAAGACAAGGTGCCCCACCCTTGATAAATGAGCCCTTTGAGGGAATTGCAATGGATGTGGTTGGTCCTTTCGACAAAAGTAAAAGGGTAATAGATTTATCCTGTAGTATGCGACTATGCTACTTGATACCCAGAAGCAGTTCCAATGCTGCTGTTACAGCCCCAAAAGTTGCAGCAGAGCTTGCCAAAATTTTCAGCAGAGGGGCATACCTAAAGAAATTATTAGTGACCAGGGTAGTAATTTTGGTGTTGCATTGCTTAAGAAGCTGTACAGACTGCCAGGTATCAGTGCCATAAGAATCTCCCCCATCACCCTCAGACAGACGGTCTTGTTGAGCGCTTTAACCAAACCCTAAAACACATGTTAAAAAGGTTTGTAAAAGGGAAGGAAAGACTGGGACCAGTACTTGCCTTACCTACTTTTTGCTTACAGAGAAGTGCCACAGGCATCAACAGGTTTTCACCATTTGAAATGCTGTATGGCAGGCAACCAAGAGGGCCACTGGATGTGATGAAAGAAACGGGAAGATAACCCCACTCCTAAACAATCTATAACGCTCTTATATGTGTGCCCTAAGAAAGAAGTTGGCAAAATATGTTGAAATTGCCCATGGTAACAAGGACAGGCTCAAAACCAGCAGAAGGTATATTATGACCAAGGGTAAAGAAAAGATCTTACTTCAGAGGGCTCTTGCAGTAGTAATTACAAATAGGACTGAAGCTGGCAGGCCAGGACCTCCACAGAAAAATTTCTAGTTAGCAGTCTCTGGCAGGGGACTGCCCTATCAAGTGACCAACGCCATGTGACATCAGTACAAAGGGGCGGTCCCCCACGCCCGCCTCCCCAGTTCTTTTCCCACCATTAGCTTGTGAGAGCGTCGCAGTTAAGTTCAACTGCTTCATCAGTCTCGTAGTTTTCCCACCGCTTTCTTCGATTTCTCTCGAATTTCGCAGGTTTTGTGCAGTGTATGTCGCTCCCTACTCCCTCCGAGCACAAGAATAAGTGCGACTCATGCGGCGCCAACTCCGCACAAGGACTGGACACTCCCAGGCCTCTTCTGTCTAGGCCCGGATCACCCATGGAAAAGTGCCAGCATTGCCTGAAATTCAATGCCGCCACCCGCAGACGGAGGCAGCAGTCCTCGGAGGCCCACATACTTAAAAAGAAAAAGACCTCCATGGAAAAGGAGCTGAAGAAGCTTCATCAGGCCTCAACTTCGCCGAGGGTCACCGTAAAAGGACAAGGAGAAACACCAGACTCTCTTCCTCGCCACCGCTAATCTCGCTGGAGTCGCCATGCCTGGTTAATGTCCCTGGGGACTGGCTTCCGATGGCCTTCTTGGAGGCTTCTAAGCTGGCAGCGACCCTCCCATCTGGCTTGCACTCGGCTCCTTCGGGAGCCTCCAGGTCAAAGGAGGCTTCCACCCCGGCAAGGCCGCCGCCCACACGGTCTTCTGCAAGTGGCTCTGGTAAGCCGGACATCAGTCCTCCGACATCCGCCCGGAGAAGGCCGCTAAGTCGCCGACCCTTCGGGCAGCGACAGTCTCTAAACCGCCTGACCAGGCCACCCTTCGCGGCCTCCTCGGGCACTGGCTCCACTAAGTCGGGACGACGGCTCCGACGCCCGGCCCATACTCCCCGCCGATAAAGACGTAACGCCGCCCTCCGACGGTCGAGATGGTGTTGAGCCGACGCTGGACCCTGACGCTCAGTCCGCCGTCCATGGCTCCCCACAGCATTTGTTGCTCTTCCAAGGCCCCAGCTCCCTCAGTTAGACCCTGGGGATTTTAACTCCCTCCCTGGGCGATACCGAGGATCAGGCACGCCCCGCCAGGTCTTCCTCTCGCTGGGCCGGACGACCTGACGCCGGACCTCGGACGCCGATCTTGCTGACGCCGGGTGACATCCTCTCCCGGTGCCGCCTCTACACCGGGCCTCCCGCTCTGGTCCCGCCTTGCTGGGCCTTTTCCAGGGTCTTCTGCTCCTGCAGAGCCCCCAGACCCTGGGTATCCGACCCCATCCTAATCGACGCCGCCACCAGGGCCGCAGTATCCAGCACCCGATGTCAAGAAAGGCAGCAGCCCCAGTACCCGACGGCGGGTTACACGCGTCAGGGTACTGAATACGCTGCTGCACGGATACCCTCAGTATCCGTATCCCTCCTCCGCCCCCTCAGCTGCCAGTGGATTTGAAAGAGACTCTAGCTTGTGGTGGCTGAGGCCAAGGCTCAGTTCACCAGGAGGTAGAGAGCCGCCTTCCGACGCCGCTCCAATTCCGACCCCTACGCGGAGACGAGAGACTCCCTCCACACCTCCGGATACCAGAGGCAAGCCCTCCAGTTCTAGGGCAGGGCAGGATACGCTTCCTCAAGGGCTTCCCAAGAGGTCCGTTCCTTTCCAGGCCGGAGGAGGAGGAGTCTTCCCTTCATCCTCTTGGAGACCTCGGATGACCCATGGTCGCTCCGGCAATAGACGACGAGCCCCCGCCTCCAGATAAGCCCAGGCTGAGGACTCTTCCAAGTCTCCTTCCTTACGGAGTTGCTGCAAAAATCCAGGCAGTTCATCAGTGGCATTCCTTGGAGCCAGATCCACAGCGTAAGAAACTCACGCACCTGGATCTGCCTGAGACCACTTCTACCCTGGTGTCACCCTGGATTGAGCCTCATGCCAACCTTGTTTCCACCATTTGGAAGCAACCATCTGCATTAGCCCCACTTCCTAGGGAAGTCAGATAGGCGTTATCAGGCCCCGAGGGTGTTGACTCTTTGAATTCACACCCTCAAGCTGATTCAGTCGTGATCAGCGCCGCCATGGCCAGACAGCTAACTCCAAGCACTTGAGCTCGCCACCACCCGACAAGGAATCCCGCCTTCTGACCAGTACGGGAAGAAAGTCTATGCTTCTTCCACTCTGGGTATTAGGGCCCTGAATTACATTGGTTATATGGGGATTACCAGAAGGCGATCCTTAGCGAGGTGGAGGCTAAATTGGACTCCCTGAGTCTCGGGCGAAGCAGGAAGTGGCAGATCTAGTCCGGTCTGCACTTTAGGCCAGTCGGCACATGCTTTGTGCCACGATGGCGCAGTGGACGCTGCTGGTCGGAGCTCTGCCTTCGCTGTGGGTTTACGGCGCCATACCTGACTCAGGGTGTCCAGTTTGGTCCCGTAGGTGCAGTCCGCTATCCAGTACGCGGCCTTTCAGGGTTCATTGTTGCTTAGTGGTGATGTCAAGGATATCATCACCATTTGCAGGAGAAGGGTATTGTACATAAGTCAGTTGACTCTTTGTACAGACTCCCTCAGGCTCAGTGTGTCCCTTTCTAGACATCCTCAGCAAAAGGCGAATCCTCAGGGAAAGCAGGCCAACAAATGTCGGGCCCTCTGGCTGCCAAGCCTCCCCGCCCAAAACAGCAGCGGGAGCTTCAGCCACAACCCTGCCTCATACCTCCTGACTCCTTTCTCTCCCACAGCCTCTGGGCCTTCCAGAGGAACCGTAGGAGGGAGATTCTCCTCCATCTACTGGGTTGGGAGAGGATCACTTAGACACTTGGGTGCTCCAGCTGATCGCAGAAGGACACTCAATAGAATTTCTTCGAAACCCTTCGCAACCCCCAAGAGGTCGCCTTACTCCCCAGAGCATCATCATCTGGTCTGGGAAAAATATCTCTCTTTTTCTGAAGGAGGCGCTAGAGCCCATACTGCCACATCTTCAGGGATGGGATACTACTCCCATTTCTTCCTGGTCCCGAAGAAATTGGAGAGGTGACGCCGATTCTCGACCTCAGCTCCCTGAACTTGTTCGTGGAGTACAAAAGGTTCAGGATGCTCTCTTTGCAGAGTCTTCTGCCCTCCTTCGGCCGGGACCGTGGTTGGCACTCTGGATATGCAGGATGCTTATCTGCATATCCCTATTCTCCTTCTCACCACAGATTCTTGTGTGTTGTGTTTCAGGGGACCACTGCCAGTTCAAGGCCCTCCCATTTGGTCTTTCCTCGAGCCTGAGTTTTTACCAAATGCCTTTCGGTGGTAGCAGCTACCTGCTTACCCAGGGTGCAGCTCCTCTGCACCTGGACAGTTGGCTCCTGATGGCCTCGTCCAGGAGGAACTCTTGCTCTTCCTTTCTTTACCCTGCAGGTCTTTGCCTGCCTGAGTGTTACTGTCAGCCAGGCCAAGTCCCTCCTGATCCCATCTCAGAGGCTCCAGTTTATCGGGAAATCCTGACATGACCTCCGCATGGCTTTTCTGCCACTGGACAGGGCGGCCTCACTCCAGACTCAGGTCAGCCTGTTGTCCAGCCGCAGGTGGGTCAGCACCAGGTCAGTCCTTAACCTCCTCAGGCTCATGGTGGCTGCTATTCAGACAGTCCCTCATGCTCGGCTCCCCATGAGAATCTCTCAGTGAATGCTTCGGTCTCAGTGGATCAGCTGGTGGACGACCTAGATCAACTAGTTCTGGTCTCCAACCCATGGCTCGGACTTGCAATGCTGGGCGGTTCAGGAGAACCTTTGCCAGGAGTTCCTTCTGCCTTCTCCCTCCCAGACGCTGACTACAGATGCCTCGGTGAGGGTTGGGAGCCCATCTCGGCCTCACAGGACCCAGGGCTCCTGGTCCCAGCTCGCAAAATCTCTCCACATCAATGTGCTCGAGCTCGGGCTGTGCTATATGCTCTACATCTTTCTGCTTCCTGGGCATCTGTCTGTCCAGACAGACAACATGTGTGTAGTCTGGTACATCAACAAACCTGGAGGAACTTGTTCCTACCTCTCTGCAGGTAAGCGATGCGGGTTTGAATGGGCAGTCAGCACAACCTTCACCTCATGGCCATTCATGTCCCAGAGGTCGAGAACACGTTAGCAGACCCCTCAAGTCGGTCATCTGCTCTCACCCATGAGTGGGAACTAGATCAGTGGGAAGCAGACGACATCTTTCACGTTGGGAACCCTCAGGTAGATCTGTTTGCGCTCCTCTCAACGCAAAACTTCCTGCCTTCTGCCGCTCGATCCAGGGCGTGGCATTTTGGGAGACACGCCTGTCTCTAGACTGGAAGGAAAGATTAGTCTATGCCTTTCCTCGATCCCTTGATTCCGAGGGTCTTACAGAAACTCAGCTCGGAAGGAGCTCGTATGATTCTCCTCGCCTCCTTCTGGCCCAGGCAAGTTTGGTTCTTCTTCTGCAACAGATTCAGAGGAACCTCCGCCTCTTCCTCTGTTGCAAATTTTGCTGACCCAGGATCAGGGATGCTGGTCCATTCAGGCCTCAAGTCCCTTCAGTTGCATGTGTGGCTCCTGCAGACGTAGCTCAAGCCCGATTTGTGGTTTCCCTGCTGGTGGTTGAGATTCTGGTGGAGGCTAGGAAGACCTCCACTAGGTCTACCTATGCCATGAAATGGAAATGGTTCTCTATTTGGGTCATTCAAAGATTTTGAGCCTTTCTTGTGCTTTGTTGGGCGGCTTTTGGATTACTTGTACACCTCTTGATCTGGGTCTCATTCATTCCTCTTTGAAGGTTCACGTGGTGGCCATCTCGGCTACCATGTTCCTTTTGGGGACAGGACTTTTGCAACTGGAAGTCTCCAAGACTTTTCTTAGAGGGATCCTCCACTTGAGACCTTCAATTTGGGTTCCTGCCCTCCTTGGGATCTGAATTTTGTTATTGAGAAGCTTACTCTGCTTCCTTTGAGCTGGCAGCCTCAGCAGATCTAAAGTTCCTTTCATGGAAGACTCTCTTCCTTGTGGCCATTACTTCTGCTCAAGGATTTAAGCTCCAGGCTCTGCAAAATCCGTGATTTGATTTTTTCACAAGGAACGGTGGCTCTGCATACCAGCCCTAAGTTTCTTCCCAAGATGGTAGCGAATCTACGTTGAATCAGTCCATAGAGTTGCTCTTTCTTTACGCAGCACTCCAATAAAGGGGAGAACCTTGCATACTTTGATGTTCATCGAATTCTGAGATACTACACCACCAGGACGAAGGATCTCAGAAAAACCTGATCAACTGTTTGTCTCTTTTGCTCGTAAAAGAGAAGGCAATGCTGTTTCTAGGGAATGCCTATCTAAATGGTTGGCTCATTTTATCACTTTCTGTTATGACAAGTACAACAAGACCCTGCTGGTCAAGTCAGAGGCCACTCCACCAGAGGGGTTGCTGCCTCTGCTGCTTGTTTCTGGAATGTGTCAGCGGCAGACATCTGTGCAGCCGCTTACTTGACTTCTGTCCATACTTACGAAACACTACAGTTTGGACATTGCCTCTCGCTGTAGAGCGGGCTCGGGTTGGCTGTTCTGCAAGGTCTTCTTTCATAAGATCTTCACAGCCAGAGGGTCTACTTTTGGGTAGTTTTCCTCCTCCCGCTTGCTTCTGCTTGTTCCAGACTGCTTGGGACTCAGTCCTATTTAATTACCTACTGCAAGAGCCCTCTCGAAGTAAGATAGTACAGTTATGTAAGAACTTACTGTAACAGAAGATCTTCAAAGAGGCTCTTGCAGTAGGTAATACCTTCCGCCTCCATCCCCTCAGCTTTTTCAGCTCCTTTCCAGGGAAGGAAACATCCGCTTCTCTCGCCTTGCATTTTTGGCCTTTGCAGGAAAGAACTGGAAGGCAGGCATGGGGACCGCCTTTATACTGACGTTGCATGATGTCGGTCACCTGACATGCGGTGGCCCCCACCAGAGAGTGCTAGCTAGAAATGTCTTGTGGGTCCTGACACCGCCGGCTTCAGTCCTATTTGTAATTACCTACTGCAAGAGCCTCTTGAAAATCTACTGTTACAGTGAGTTCTTACGTAACTGTACTTTTTGAGCCAGGTGAAAAGGTGTTGCTACTGTTACCCCAACAGAAAATAAGCTTCAATGAAGTGGCAAGGGCCTTATAAAGTTCTTAGACGTACTGGCACTGTTAACTATGAGATTGAGACCCCTGACAGGAAAAAATCCAACTAATATGTACCATGCTAACCTCCTCAAGAAATGGGTTGAAAAATGCAAAAGCTGGTTTGCTGGTTTTACCAGAAACTGATAAGGAAAATATTGATGTAACTTATGATAGACTAGAACAAACTATAAATGCTGATGCTGTAAAGGTGAATGTTTCCTTAACCTCAGAACAAACTACAGACATTCATAATATGCTAAAGACATTTAACAGTACTTTTACCACAGTACCAGGCCAAGCAAAAGGGGTTGAGCTCGCAGTAGTGACAAAGAATGCTTGTCCTATTAGGCAAAAGAGATACAGGTTGCCAGAGTGGTTAAGAGCTGATGAGGTTAAGGAAATCAAAAATTAAAGAATTGGGTATCATAGAGAGTCGAGGAGTGCTTGGCCATCTCCCATGGTCATTGTAAACAAAAAGAAGGGAATGTTAGAATCTGCCTTGATTTCAGAAAACTTTGGCAGAATTTGACAGTTATCCTATGCCCAGAATAGATGGTTTGGTGGAGAGACTGGGGAGTGCAAAGTATATCGGTACTCTCAATCTCACCGAGGGTTACTGGCAAATACCTTTAGCTAAAGAATCCAGAGACAAAACTGCATTGCAACCCCTATAGGATTCTGTCAGTTCACCACCATGCCCTTTGGCTTACATGGTGCGCCAACTACATTCCTGCGTTACATGGATGCAGTTTTATCCCTCACACTGGTTATTGTGCTGCATCCTGGATGATGTCGAGGCGCACAGTCCAGACTGGAAAAGTCACCTGCAACACCTACGAGCAGTTATCCAAGCTATCAAAAATGCAGGTCTGACTATTAATCCTACCAAATGTGCATTGGGCATGCAGGAAACCAGATATTTGGGCTATGTGTTGGAAATGGAGACGTTAAGCCAGAGGTTTCTAAAATTGAAGCTGTAGCTAACAGCCCTGTACCTAAAATAAAGAAACATGTCAGGTCATTTTAGGGCTAGCTGGTTGTTATTGAGATTTGTTCCCAACTTTGCTGAGTTAGCTACTCCCCTCACTGAACTCACAAAGAAACGCACCAAATAATGTGAAATGGACCCCAGAGTGTGATGAAGCTTTTCAAGCCATTAAGACCGCATTATGTTCAGCACCTAAGAAGCCCAGACTTTGAGAAACCATTTTTGCTACAAACAGGTGATCTGAGGTAGGCCTAGTGCAGTCCTAAGTCAAAATATAGATGGGACAGAACATCCTATTCTGTACATAAGTAGGAAATTGCATGACAGAGATAAAAGGTACTCCACTGTCGAAAAGGAGTGTTTTGCAGCAAAGTGGGCCATGGAGTCCCTTAAGTTTTATTTACTAGGAACTGATTTTGTTCTAGAACTGATCACAGTCCTCTCTGTTGGCTTAACCAATGAAAGATAAGAATTCCAGAATCACAAGTTGGTACTCGCACTGCAGCCATTTAAATTCACTGTGATACACAAATCTGGTAGAGAGAATAGCAATGCTGATTTTTCTGTCAAGATATGGATCAGAATTCAGGATTCTGAAGGTTGAAAAACAAATATATGAGTCTTAACTGTACTTTTTGCTGTACTGTTAAAAAAATGGATGCTTATGTGCTTAATGTCTGAAAACAGCAAATGTTAGAGAATTGAAAGTGTTGGAAACCTATTTTGTAAAACAGGTTCCTTCTTAAGGAGGGGGGTGTGTGACAGGGTAGAATAGGACCATGTCGCATTTGTTATGGAGAAAGGGTTTAAAATGCAAGGATCTAGTTTTTCCTTTTCTTTCTATTTCTCTGTCTGGTTGTGCAACCAAATTTTCCTATGAGACTCTCGGACTTGATCACCCCAACAATCTCGCAATTCTTTGCCCCTCAGTGTCTCTCAGTTTTCTTTTGCTGTCTGTTTTTCACTCCCTTGCATATCTATATCAGCTAATGTAAAATTATGTGCAAATCAATGTATGGAATGAAACTGATATTGAGAATCCTCTTTTATAATATATATATATATATATATATATATATATATATATAGCATTACTGTTGAAATGAGTATTAATTTAGAAAACTAGAGGTGACTTGAGTGCAAATGCTTGAGGCCTTTTGCAAAAGGGCCTCAGAAACATCCTGCCTGATATTTACAAGAACAGAACATTTTGCAAAAACAAGATGTTTGCTACAGGTGGGGGGTTGAAAAGAATTATAAAAGGCTAAGCTGCTACTGCAATTAGACTACAAGAAATATTTTATTTTGCTTCTGTACATAGTTATTATGAACAAGTTAATTTTTATATTACTGCTACTATAAATAAAGTTTTGGTGAATTTTGCAACTGCTCCTGGGTTTTCCCTATGCTTCTTGACCTGTGCCTCAACGACAGTCCCGGGGAGTCGACATCCTCTGCCCCACATGCCCTTTACCCCACAGGCTGTTGGTGGCCTGGGCCACCCGCCCCTATCTCTCAGACTGGCAATGGCTCCCAGGCACGGTGCCTCTTATTCTGTCCCCCCAGCCCCTGCTGTTTCAGGCTTAGTTTTCTGCAGGTTCTTCAGCAGGTGTCTCGGCTGAAGCTTCAGGCTGGCACAGGTGCTGCTGCACCAGTTCTCATCCTGCCACCCCATCACCTGCACCCTGATGCTGGTCTCAGATTCCAGGATCTCTGTTGGTTCTGCCCCTTGCAAGGGCAGACGCTGCTGGGTACTGGCAACTCTCTTGAGTCCAGTTTCCTTCCAGTCTTCACCAGTGAGACCCTCCTCCCAGTTCGGTCCCTCCTAATCTAGCACCTCTGTATTCCACCCTGGGGTTAGCCAGGCTGACACCTGCTGGGTCAACACCACCTCCCACAGCCCGCGGGCCCTTCGCCAGTTCTGCCCCCGGTACTAGCTGGACCTTTGCCAGCCCTCCCACTGCTTCACGCCAGGGAGGCTACACCTCACCTGCCACTACCAGGGGGACCAGCTCTGTGCAGCTAACTACTGCTGTGGTGCCACAACCAAAGTATGTGATGCCGGGGTGACACCGGCCTATCCCTAATCAGTGCTAGGGGGACCAATGATGACTTACCCTTATCGTATTACACTACAATTAGGCTAAACATTATGAATAGAAACATCTCAATGCGTGCCCTAGATGTGAGGTTGTGAGCATGGGACTTGTTGTTAAATAGGATACATGCTTATCTATAACTGTCATACTTTTTACACAGATTTTGAGATGCTTCTGTTGGATTGTGATCGAGGGACTCCTCACGCCTCGCGCTTGACCATGAAGCGGTGTCAGCACCTTCCTCCTCCTCTTCATCTTCTGATGATGAGAGCTCCACTGCATGCTGTATCTGTGCGTTGAGGAGCTCGTGGCAACAGTGGGTCCTTGGGCAAGGTAGGCCCATTTCCCCAGCCCCCCTACTTCATGGTCACTCCCAGTCCTGCCAAGCCTAGTGTCTCCAGCCCTGGCCTCTCCAGTTAGGGTGGAACCACTGCCCAAGCAGCCCTTACAAGGAACTGCCAAGGCATTCTGCCTGGCTACCAGCCTTCCTGGTTGGCTGTCTGTCAAAATCACCCACCGGACGAGTCTGGGGTGGTCCATAGGGAAAAGCAGCCAATGGAGGTCTTTGAGGAGTCTTCGACTCAACTGTTCCTCTGTACAGTCCTCTGGGATCCAAGGCTTTGACTGTGAATCGGCTCAAGAACTGACCATTGAAGATGTGCTGGTCACCATTGGTGTGTTGCTCCCATTGCGGTGTTGCCCCTTAATCTCCAAATCAGTGAGATCCCCTGAGCCAGTCCTGAAGCAGGCCAAGTGCCCCTCACAGAGATGCTGGGTCAGGATGATTCTCCCAGGTTGCCTTCCTGTGGCAGATGCTATTCTGGGCCCAGGACTGGAGCTCAAGCAGCACACAGCTTTCTGTGCGGCGCCTTCGACCCACATGGTCAAGTATGTGGTCCCATCCAGTTTGCTGTCTGGTTTCTCCAACCATCCCTCGGCTGAGGGTTTGGTGGCAGACTCCATCTTCTGTAAGATAGACAATGTTGGATGGGACAGAACCCCCCAAGAAGTTCAAAAATTGGATCACGCAGCCAGAAGGTTTACGCTGCAGTCTCCCGGTTCCATCAGGTGAGTTACACCTTGATTATGGACAACTTTGGTCACTCACTAATGGGAGTCCTTGACCACATCCTTCCCGCCTTTCTGCTGATTTGCAGATGGCAGTTAAGATGGTCAGAGACCAGTCGAGAACTGGTGAAACACCCAATTTCAGACAGCTTTGGACATCAAGACACACCTGGGTTAGAAACTGGCTGACTGACAGGAAGCAGAGGGTGGTGGTAGATGGGATCGAATCTGGGAGAGGGGGTGACCAGCAGGGTACATGAGGGATCAGTCCTTGGGCCTGTCCTGTTCATTGTCTTCATTAGTGACATTGCAGAAGGGCTGGAAGGAAAGGTCCACCTGTTTTGGATGACACCAGATCTGCACCAGGGTAGATGTACCAGAAGGGGTGGAGAGAATGAGGGGAACCTGGAGAAGCTTGAAAATGGTCTGAGGTGTGGCAACTGAGGTTCAGTGCAAAGTGCAAAATAATGCACCTGGGGAGAGGAACCCTGGAGTCAGCTACAGAATGGGAGGAGGTGCTGACAGTCACCAGGAATGAAAGGGACCTGGGGGTCATCTACTTTTTTTTTTCTTTTTTTATTTTCTATGACATGTTTACACAGGTATGACACAAACATAAATTATATTTAAGTATATACAGTCCACACGTAAAAGACCTTCATATAAGTGTTAAGGTAAATAGTTCATGGTGCTGTGGCCTATATCCCTCCTCTCTCCCACCAAATCTGATATTTCCTACAATCAGGACTAAAGTCCAGGTCTACTCCATTTGATGGATAATCCATCTTTGCCATTTAGGCCGAAATTGTTGTTCCTTTATCTTCATTTCGACTATTAGACTTTCCATTTTCTAAATGTTCACCGTATTCCTCTGTATTCCTATATCATGGAGCCCTCTGGTCATCCAGCATCTTGCTATAGTTTTTTTTAGCAGCTAGTAGTTAAACCGGAGCAATGTTCTAGTCCAGGGTGGGGTATGTTCTGGGTATATATGTACTAAAAACATTTCCAAAGTAAGGTCAACAGATTCCCAAACAATCTGATATATCTTTTGTAAATAGATCCAAAAGGCATAAGGATGGGGCATTCCCACATAATGTGACCCAAATCGGCTAAAGAACACCCGCAGCCCCTCCAGCAGTACCCATAACTTGCTGGCATGTATTTGATAAGCCTTGCAGGATCTAAATACATATAGTGGCATTTCCAGGAAAATTCCTCCATATATTTGCAAAGGTGATCCTTATTGCTGCTAAAGCTGCATCCTCCCATTGCTCCCAGTAACCTCCAGGCCAAGGCCCTTGTTCCAACTGTAACGGACCGAGTCACTGATTCGAAGCTTAGTCCTCAAAATTTTGTACAGGGATCCCATTAAATGATCCCAGTGATTCCTGAATGTGATCCATGTATAGTTTAAGTGGGGTGGGCATGCGATCCTGGCCTGGATCACTCTACTTCAAGAATATAATTTCTAACTTGGAAGTATCTAAATAGATTAGAGCTCGGGTGGTTGTAACTAAGGGTAAGCTCCTCAAATGTCCGGACACCAGAGCGCCCTAAAATTGAAATATATGATCCAGACCAAGAGGATGCCATTTGGCAAAAGTCAAATCAGACTTCGATGGAAGGAACAGGTCATCTTCCGAGAGAATTTTACAGTATTCGGATGTAGAGAGAGAGACTTCGATTTTCAACTCTAAACCATATTTTTAAAACCTGTGCCATTATACTAAGAAGTCTTTCAGGGGCAAGGTTTGCCCTGGGGAGGAGAAAAGTATCTTTTAATATCATGAAGATCATTGACGTGGAACTGTCTTCCAGTGTGCCTCGTATCTCTGGGATAACCATAGCAGGTGAAGGCACAAAAGGCAGCTTCTGCATACTGCCTCAGATCCAGCAAATTTGTTCCACCCTGTTTTAAAGACAGTTTTAGAAGGCTTAGCTGTTTTCTGGGGTGACCATATCCCCAGATGAAACCAGAGATTGTTATCATCCCAGGATCTGAAGAGGAATGAAGATGGAAGAAAGAGGATGTTCTGGAATAAGTATAACAGGCAGGGAGGACATTCATGCGAATTGTTTCTATTCTTTGGAAAAAAGTAGTGTGAACTTCCCCTTCTCTTTAAATCCTTCTGAACCGCCTGTGTCACTGGTTTGTAGTTCAGTATGTCCATGACTCCTAGATCCAAAGGAATATAAATTCCAGGTATTTTGTTTTAGTAGATCTCCATTTTAGGGGTAGGGCTTGTTTTAGGGAAGTAGGGTGGAATAGTTATATAGGAGCACCGTGGTTTTGTTAATATTTACCCTAAACCCTGCTACTTTCTCAAATTGCATTAATAGTTTCCGCTGCTGGTATCGATTGGGTTGGTGAGAGAAGGATAGGAGAAGATCATCGGCAGACAAACTGAGCCTGTACTGCTTCTGATGAAATGGGACACCCTCAAGGTCCAAGGCTGCTCTCTGGGCAACTGCAAGGTTCTATGTAAATAGCAAAGAGAAGTGGGGATAATGGACAACCCTGTCGGGTGCCCTGGTGAAGTGGAAAAGGGAAGAACCACCACCATTGATGTGGACATAAGCTTTGAGTGTAGCATAGATGAGTTTGAGCCAGTTAATTAACATCTCTGGGAATCTGAATACCCGCAATGTGTCCCAGAGAAAAATCCAGGACACCCTGTCAAGCGCCTTGTCCGCATCTAAACTGAGAAAGGCTGCAGGGATCTTGCGTTGTTGGATGTATTCAATTAGTATTAAGGTTTTCCATGTGTTATCAGTTGTGTTTCTTTTTTTTTTTTTTTTTGTGGAGACCACTTGGTCAGAGTGTATTGTTGGAAGGATATGTTCCATTCTCCCCACCCAGATGGCCATATAAATTTTGCACTCGTTACTTAATAAGGAAATAGGCGATAGGATGATGGTTGTTTTATTTTTATCTGGTTTAGGTATGGCTGTAATCATGGCAAAGTACCATAATGGTGGTGGGAAGCTCCTCCAGCTAGTCTCTCTGTATAAGTAGTGGAGTTGAGGGACTCAGTTCTGCCTGCAAATATTTGTACCATTCACTGGGGAAACCGTCTGGCCCAGGACATCGGTTAGTGGCTTGATTCTTAAGGGCTGTGGCAATGTCATCTGCTGAGGCTATTAGCTGCTGGACCTGTGTCTCCGATAAAGTTGGGAGCTGGAGTTGCCCTAAAAATGTTGCCGCTGTTCAGGGTAGCCTGGTGTTCCATCTTATACAAACTGCGGTAGTAATTTGCAAATATCATGCGTATGTCATCCTCCTTGTAAGTAATCCGGCCTGTTTGAGGATTCCTAATCTTAAATATGGTTGCCATTTGTTTGCGGGCTCATAGTTTACAGGCCAATCTTCATATACCCCTTGCCCCTTCTTCATATTCCACTAGTTTTAAATAAGTCAGTGACTGCTGAATCCTAGCATCTAGTATTTTCTGGATTGCCACTTTTGTTTCCCGTATTTTTATTTGAGAGGTCTCTATCCCTTCCCTATACATTACTTGGCAGTTTTGCAGAAGTCATTAGTTCCCTATATTCGCCTCTTGGTTTTTTTTCCTATATGCGTATAAGAGATAATTTCTCTAATGGTTGCCTCTTACATGCCCCAACAGATGGCCTCTGATACCTCAGGGGAGGCATTTTCCCAAAAACTGTGTAAGTCTATCTTCATCTTTTCTACAAATTATTTATCTTTAGGATGAGGGATTCAATCTCCATAATGTATTTTGGATTGTTTACCTAGTTCAAGTTAATAGGAGGGTGGTGATCCGACAATGTTTTGGATGGATAATGATGTAATTCACTGTAGTAAGGTGCTCACAGGTTGTAATGAAATAGTCCAGCCTGGAATAGGTGTGAAACCTACCAGATTGGTAAGGGTATCCAAAGGAGGATGGAAATAGTTTCTGCCATATATCCGTAAAGCCTGAGTGCTCCAACTGCGCCCTGAGGTATTTTGCTATACTGGATTGGCAGTAGCTTCTCAAGTTAGATGAGTCCAGATTAGCTGCATTATAATATTCAGGTCACCCAGTATTAACTGACCTTTGAGGGATCCATGATTTCAGTTAGAACATGCCTCAGGACTAACACTTTGTTTGGGGCAGAAGATGGACATTCACCAGGGTCACTTCCCTAGAGTATAGTCTACCTTGAATGATCACATACCATTCCTGTCCATCCGTATGTACTCTCCCTTACCTCCATCTTCTCTCCAAAGCACCTCAAAGAAACCCTTAAAATAGTTCCACTGGCAATTCAATCCATCCTTAGGGGATGGCAGATGGGAATAAGGACTGAGACGTACCAGAAATATTGCTGGAGATATAAATGGCTCACCCTACAACCTGCATTTAACAACAGATGGTACAAAACCCAAATAAACAAAGGGTTAGAGGCCCCTGGCAGCTAATGAGAGGAGACAAACTTGAGTTTCGAGGAGGCTAAAACAAAATTTGAGTGGACAGAAAGGGACAGATTATTCTTTAATCAAATAAAAGACTACATTTCTAAACATTTGAGGTCACAAGAAAGGAACACCTGGGCAGTCGAGGGTGACCCCCATTTGAACAAATATGGTCCTCGAATATGGGGAGAAAGCATTAGCAGTTTTATACAGGTACAGAATAGCCAGAGAGAATGCCACTGCATCGTGCAGACTAAAATGGGAGAGGGAGCTTACTGCCCACAATCTCCACAGAATGGCAAAAGGATTTGGAGAGATACATGGGCAACCACCCTTCTCCGACATGGGAGAGTTCTGTCTGGAAAGTGCGGATGAGATATTTTTTGGTCTCCTCCGACCTTCTTGGGCGACAGGAGGAGTACCTCCCAGTGTTGGAGGGATTGTATGGGAGAATGCCTCGCAAACTCACGCTCTTTCTGGAATGCCCAGGTATAAGTAGTTTCTGGTCCCAGGTTGTTGAAAATATTAAGGGGGTTTGGGAATTCAGGAAGAGTTAGAGCCCTACCACTTAATCTTGGGAATCCCACCATCCAGGCTACAGGACAAAGCCCAGAAATAACTCTGGGCAATACTGTTAGGTTCAGCTTATAAGTCAATAACAAAAAGTGGTGCCAAACAACTTCACCCAGTTTAAAAGAATGGAAAGCAATAATAACACAGATTCAACAACATGAGCAAATCTCACTGGGTCTTCAGAACCGAATAGAAACTTTTGTGTCGAGATGGACAAGGTGGGATCTCTACCAGGAAAATATGATGTAGCTTTTGGTTAATTGAAATGTATTGTATGGTGAGAAGTAGTTGGAATTGTATGGTCTAATGAAATCCTCTTTTTTCCAGTTATGGCCATTAATGGTCGAATATATTTCTTTTCAAAAAAAAAAGTACAGCTAATTTTATAGTATTATAGGAAAGACCCTGCCTGTTGCCTACCAAATATTTGCCAAAATCAATTTTCTTTTACATTTTTAAAGCATGATCATAAAGTTGTTGTTAGTCACTAATAATCGAAAAAGTAATGATACACTAAGAAAGAAGTTAATGTATCTAAGTGATTGTAAATCAAGAAATATGTGTATCTTGAAGCAGCAAGATAATGCAAATAAAACAAGTATAAAAAGAAATCTGACCACAAAGGAACGTGGTCTGGCATCTTTAGCTGTTGGCCTGGGGCCCAACGCCCTATGTGCCCTCTCAAAGTCCATCTGAAACTCGGGTTCTAAATCCAGGAGGAGGTGAAACAGATAGTCATGTGAGGCCAAAGGGTCTTCTCCTCCTTCCCTCAGGGATCCCAAAATGCGTAGATATTTTACGCCTGCCACGATTTTCAGCATGTCCTTGCCTGTGAGATATTTGTAACGGAACATTTGCAAGGGAGAGGACCATTGTTTCAGGGAGTCCAATCTTGTGGAGTTTGCAGTTTGTGTGTCTGCCTTGTCCATTCGGTGTTGTGAGCCTAAGTCGGCTCAGAGTTCCTTGATTGAAGCCTGCATTACTCCTCCAAATTCGCAATGGCCCACAGGATGCTGTCTTCAGGGGTGAGTTGGAGTCTTTCTCTTTGGCCAGGTTTGTTTTTGTTTGTGTCTTTTTCCCACTTGGTGTTTTGTGCCATTTTAGTGCGGTGGATATTTTAGGAGAACGACCAGTCTGCTAGAGTTTGATTAGGTCGTTCTGCCAGTTGGAGAGGAGCTGTATCTGTTCCAGCATGTTGTCGCCATAAAAGTTTGAGAATGCTGCTGACTAATGCCCTTTTCTTGTTTTAATTTAGAATTGTATTTGTAAAAGTTGTTAATTATGATTTTAGAGGCCGATTAAGGTGGATTGTGGAGGAGCTGCCTGTTAGAGTTAGTGTCACTCCATACCGGAACCGAAATTTGGGGTCATCATTTGATGACCTTAAGGTGTCAAAGAAGAGCACAAAGGCTGCAGGGAGGGCCAGTAGCGTGCTGGGGTGCATAGGCAGGAACATCACTAGCAGAAGGCGGGAGGTGGTGATGGCATTGTATAAAGCGCTGGTGAGGCTTCACCTATAGTATTGTGTGCAGTTCTGGAGGCCACACCTGCGCAAGGACATTGACAGGGTAGAGGTGGTCCAGAGATGGGCGACCAAGATGGTACAGGGCTTGCACCACAAAACATATGAGGAGAGATTAAAGGACCTCAATATGTACTCACTGGAAGAAAGGAGAGAGTGGGGGCATGATAGAAACCTTCAGGTACCTCAAGGGCATAAACAAGGTGCAGGTGGAGACATCTTCCAATGTAGAAGGAGTACAAGCATGAGGGGCATGATATGAAATTGAGGGGACAGATTAAGAGGAAATGTGAGAAAGTTTTCTTCACAGAGAGGGCGGTGGACACATGGAATGGTCTGCCACAGGAGGAGGTGGGGCAACCACAGTGTGGGTTTTAATCATGCCTGGGACAGGCACAAGGGAACCTTGAGGTGGGAGGGAGTGATGAAAGCCACTGACCAGACAGGGTCAGAGGCCACATACACGTACAGGGCTTATGGGCAGACTGATGGGTCTGGCAGTCCCTATCTGCCGACATTTTCTATGTTATCTAGCCTTTGTTTTAGCTTTTAGACAGTTCCTTGATATGTGTAACTAATGCCAGCTGGCAGTCGAGCCAAAATACCAAATATTTGAATTTATCCACTACCTCAAGTTGTTCCCCAGAAGGGTCATGATCTGGAGCTTAGGCTCATGGAGTTTGTTTACTGCATGGGCTTGGTGGGAGAGAAACATGACTTTAGTCTTCTTTACATTAAGCAATAGTTTCTTCTTTGGCTTTCAGTGGTCAAACCACCCACTCTTATCACAGTTTCGGGCGGTGGTTCTTCAGGGCTCGGACTTCTTCCCCAGCTTCTCAGCCCCTGAAGCTCAGGCCTGTCCACCTCTCTGGGCCTCAGCCAGGTTGCTCGACCGGGTCTTTGCCCATCGCTGTCCTGGTCAAGGCGTCAGCCAAGTCGGCCCCCGACTGGGTGACGATGTCTGTGGGCAACGCCCAGGACATGCGCTCACCTCCCCACGGAGTGACGCCTGCCTAGCTCCCCAGCACAGGCCTGTCCTTCATGGCCGATGACGGTCTGCTTCCAGACCAAGGCCAGCCTACTCATGCAGTCAACGCCGGCCAGCCGACATGGACCCCAGTGACCTCAGCCATTGCCACCCTCCTCCCTTGGGTGCCAGCCCTGTAGTCACCCCTCAGCCGATGCCATGATATCGTTGAGCACAAGTCAGGAAACCTAGGAAACCAGGAGCAGTTTCAAAATTGTGAAATAGCTTTTTATTTTTCTTAATAACAGCAAAATAAAAATTATACAGTAAACTATTTGCAAAGGCAGTACAAACAGAAAACTAAGTCTTTCTGAGGTATATCTTAATTCCAAGTTTGTCTCTCAGTCTCTTACTCTCCTTATCTCTCTAGCAAAATTATTGCTGCTCTTTTATGTCTTTGTCTGAGAACTTGTTAAGAGAGCCTGCTTCTCACAGAATGTTCTTGTAAGTTTACAGAATGTTCTTGTAAGTTTCATTCCTTACAGGTGCAACAAAACAGTACCTGGTGTCCCTGAACTGACCTCTTGTTCACAGCTCTGCAAAGGGCTTAAAACTGCATCTCCGGTCCCTTGAGTTCCAAATAGCTTTTGCAATCATTTCAACAGTAAAATATATACAGTTTTAAACAAAACAGCAAGTGAAGGCAGAGCTGATAGAGAGGTGGAGAACTGCAAAACTGTCGGAGTGATCAGTTCTTAGGTCTCACAAGAAAATTTGATTGCACAACCAGACAGAGAAGAAACAGAAAGGAGAGGGTAGAACAGACCCTTGTGTTTAAACTCTTTCTGCATAACAAATAGGGCAGGGACTTATTCAGCCCTGTCACACATGGGACTGGCGTCCGTTAACTTGGCTCCTCAGGATCCAATGCCTGGGCTACCTCAGCCTTTGGGACTCATGCCAGGGCCTTGTACTCCTACCCCCGATGCGGCTCCCCTGTCACGTGTCAGAATCCGCCTGTGGATTTGAATGCACTCTGCCGCCTGGTCGGCGCATTTTAATGATCAGGAACCCCAAGGAACCCCTCTACCCTCCCTCCTAGGGACCCTCCTTAATACCCGGACAAGACTAAGGACTCCCCTAGAGGCCACGAAGCCACCTCCTAGAGAGCCTACCTCGCAGCCAGATGGGGCTGGCACCAGCCATCTGAGAAAGCACCAACATGAGCACTGTTGCTCGCCTTCCTCATCTCAGACTCCAGGGAGTCGGACATTCTTCCTCCTCAGATGAATCAGAAGGCTCTGACTTGCCTTTGGAACTGGAAGATCCCATAGATACTCTCAGGTCTCCTCCAGATAATCCTCTTTTATGGATGTAATGAGACACATCCAAACCATTATGGGTTGGGACATGGAGAAACTGGACCCTGAGCAACGTCAGTTGGCCACCTTCTCTGTAAAAGGAGTCACTACCCTTGGTCATTCCTCCCCTTATTGACTCTTTTAAGGATGTCAATAGGGTAGCCTGGAATCACCCATCCTCTATCCCAGTGATGTCCAAGAAGGCAGATCGCCTGTACAATTCCCCAGGAAGAACCCTTTTATGGGGAGCATCCTGAGGCTGACTACATTGTTATTAACACTGCCCCGTCCTCCAAGTGTGTTAGGCACCTTAGAACTCTGTCTCCAGACAGAGATTCCAAACAGGTGGACCAGTTTGGCAAATGAGTTTGCCTTGGCCACCTGCACCATCTGTTCTCTTGAATTTTCTAGCCCACATGGTCCAGTACCAGAACGCCTTGTGGAAAAGGCTATTGAGATGGTGCAAACTCAGCCTGATTACTCTGGTAAGGCTGAGCTTCTGATATCTTAAAATCGGCTTTGGACATCAGTATGTACATTCTTCAAGCCTCTTATGATTTGGCAGATTCAGCAGGCAGGGTTGCAGTTACAGGAGTTTGCCTGCCGCTACTCCTCGCCTCAGTGTCTCAGGTTTTGCCCCTAATGTGCAGTCCAAGATTCTGGATTCCTTCTGGGGTCCAGTCATGTTTGGTGAGGATTCTCAAAACATAATCACTCACCTCCAGAAATCGGGCAAGGCTCTGTGCTTAGTACAATCCTTGTATCACTCACAGACCAATCCACCCAGCATCCGTCCTTTCGATGGTCCTCCAAGCAGCAACCAGGGGACAACAGCCCAGGACTGCTTTTGAGGTGCAAAGCAGCTACTCAAGCCACTGGAGTTTGGCCCCAAGGGCCGTAGAACCTCCCAGCCACTCTGCCTATCCCAGGTTTCTCTGACGTGACTCTACCTGACCCTCCCCAGCAGAGTCCCTAGGAGTTGATGGGGAGAGTCGTTTACCTCTTTACCTAGAGAGATGGCACGAAATAACCTCATATCAATGGGTTCTTAAGTTAGTGGAAAAGGGCACAAACTAGAGTTCTTGGAGACGCCCCTGAACAATACACCTACCTCCCATTACCCCCAGGCCCACGTCACCCTCATCCAAGAGGAGATCCAGGTGCAACTGAGGAAGCAGGCCATAGAACCCATCCCACCAACACAAAGAGGGAAGGATTCTATTCTCATTTTTCCTGGTTCCAAAGAGAACTGAGACCTGCATCCTGTTCTAGACCTCAGCAACCTGAATCAGTACACAGAATACAAGCGTCCAGGATGGTCACTATTCCTGGCCTTCTCCCTCTACTTCATCAGGAGACTGGCTTTGCTCACTGGACATGTAGGATGCCGATCACATCCTGATCTTTCAACCCCACAGGAGGTTCCTTCCGCCCAAGGAAACAATTACCAGTTTCGGGCTCTGCCTTTGGCCTGTCCTCGGCCCCTGGGTCTTTACAAAGTGCCTAGCAATAGTGGCTGTAGCCTTAAGAAGGAAAGGCCATTACTTCTTTCCTTAGCTGGACGACTGACTTCTGACATCCCCACCAGGGATCAGTTGATCAGAACCGTGGAGGCGACCTTCATCTTGTTTTGGGACCCAGGATCACCTCAACCTTCCCAAGTCCTCCCTTGGCCAAGCTAGAGGCTTCAGTACATCAGGTCAGTTATGAACACTGCCTAAGGCAAAGCCTTTCTGCCCCCAGACAGAGCAGAACGCCAATAGGCGCAGGCTCAACTGGTATCCTCCTCTTGACAGATTTCTGCCAGGTCATTTCTAAGGCTATTAGGGCACATGGCAGCGGCCATCACAACAGTTCCACTGGCTCGCTTTGCACATGAGGGTGTCCCAGTGGAACCTTTGGGTCCAGTGGGACCAGAGCACAGACAATTTGGAGTAGATGGTGTCAGTCTCCAGCCCTTTCCACCAAACTCTGGCATGGTGGCGGACTCCTTCAGTCTTTTCAAGAGGGTCTGCTGGACAGAGTCGCCTCGACAGATCCTGACTATGGACGTGTCAGGCCAGGGCTGGGGTGCCCATCTGGCAGACCATCTGATGCAAGGGACCTGGTCCCTGCAAGAGCAGCATCTCCACATCAGTGTTTTGAGCTGCGGTGATTCTTTATGCCTGCAGGCCTTTCAGATGAACCTGCTCCCAGGCCCTCTTTGATAGCATGTCAGTGGTCCTCTACATAAACAAGCAGGGGGATACTGCTCTTATCCCTCTGCAGAGAGGCCATGAGAGTCTGGTGCAGAGCATCACCTGAAACTCACTGCGTACACATTCCAGGTGTACTGAACACCTTGGCAGACAGCTTAAGCCAGTCTCGTCCAAGGCACACGAATGGGAACTTCTTCCCTCAGTGGTTGAAGATCTCTTCAACAGGTGGGCTGTCCCAAACTGGACCTCTTTGCATCCCCACTCAATGCAAAACTGACCAGCTTCTGTACGCTAGATCCAGGGCCTGGTGTTTTCTGGCGAGATGCCTTGTCCCTCTCCTGGACAGGAGGTTTCTGTCACGGTTTCCTCCCTTTCTATTACTGCAGAGAGTTCTGCTCGTTGCAGTCAGAGGAGCGGAGATGATCTTCACAGCCCTATACTGGCCAAACCAGATATGGTTTCCACTCCTCCACCAACTACCAGTGGAAAGTGCAGTTACGCAAGAACTTACCGTAACAGTAGATCGAAAGGGAAGCTCTTGCAGTTGGTAATTACTTGTAGGATTGCGCCTCCGCATCAGGACCATAAGGAAACTTTAGCTAGTAATGTCTGGACGTGGGACCAATGGCAGCATGACACTATATAGTGGGCAGTCCCCACATCCGCCCTGTAGTTCTCCTCGCCAGAGACCTCCTAGAGCGCGACAGGAGAATGGGAAAGAGGCTCCTGGAGCCAAGAAAGGCTCAAGGGAAAGGAGCTACAGACTAATGGGGGAAGGAGGAAGGAAAAGGTTACCTACTCAAGAGCCTCTCTCGATCTACTGTTATGGTAAGTTCTTACGTAACTGCACTATCTTACTTTGAGAGGGCTCTTGCACTAGGTAATTATTTGTAGGACTGTATCCTAAGCAGTAAGAGTCCGAGGGACAGGAAAAACCCGGGAGGCTGGAAGAAACCTGCTGAAAGGCAGTAAAAGCTTTAGAACAGGAGTCTGTGGAGGACATCTAGTCTGAAACCAGCACTGCGCCTAGAGGCAATGTCCAAACTGTAGTGTTTAGTGAAAGTGTGGATAGAACTCCCAAGTGGCAGTCACGCAGATTTCTGTGGCTGACACATTCCTGAAACAGGCAGTAGAGGCAGCCATGCCCTGATAGAAGTCCTTTAACTTGTCCTGGAAGGACTTTACCATACTTCTGGTAACAAAACCAATACAGTGAGCCAACCATTTGAAAAGGCATTGCTTAGAAACTGCTGCACCTTCTCGCTTGGATGTGAAACAAACAAAATGTCGGTCCATTTTCCAGACAGCTTTTGTCCTGTTAGTGTAGTAATGTAAAATTTGTGAACATCTAACGATGCAGAATTGCCTCCCTGATTAGCATGCTCAGGGTAATAGACCAGCAGTTGACAAGACTGATTCAAAGTAGTCTCTGAGACAACCTTTGGGAGAAACTTAAGAGACCGGGTGGCTCTGCGCACTAATCCTGTGAAAAATCAAATAAGACTCCTTACATCAGGGTCTTGAAGCTTGGAAATCCTCGACAGAAGTAACAGCACTAAAAGAGCGCTTTCCAGGTCAAAAGCGCATGTCACACGTACTTTACGGTTCAAAAGGAGGCAGGTCAGTTTCTCCAAAACAAAGTTGAGGTCCCATGGTGAAGTGGGTCCAGCTTCCCACCGTCAGGCTACCTCCTTCAGGCCTGACCCGGACCATTTCCTGGCTGTTTATTTTTATTGCCCTGGGTATCCTCTGACGGGATTTCAGATGTGTCATTTCCAGCCATCAGGCTATGCCCATCATTATCCTACACCAGGCTTCCTGACGATGGAACCCATGCTGTGGGATCAGGCTACCATTCTGGGTGGCAGACCTTTCACCCACCCCCACCTCCTACTCCATCTCCTCAGCCGTAGGTGGACTTCAGAGAGATCTTACAGTCCTGGTGGTCTGAGGCTAAATCCCAGCTGGAATTGGACAGCAGACAGTCGCACTTTGGAGGTTGGACAACCAGGTCAGACCCCCAGAGCAGTTTCACCCACCACACCTCATGCTTCAACGACAGGCCTGGTGAAAGGCCGCATGAGGCCCTGACATCAGAAACAGCCCCTTTAGGAAAGGAGCCTGCTCCCACAAACCGAGAACGCTCAGAGTCTTCGGACTCGGAATGGGTTTGGGATTTGAAACCTCCTCCAGAGGAACTGATCCCTAGAGAATTCTCAAGTCATCCCTTGATGATCTCTCTTGTGGACCTCCTGAGACAAATGGCGGAGGTGCAAGGTTGGAAATCGGATGCTCAGGACCCCAAACGTCAGAGATTAGCTGAGCATTTGGACTTTCCTAAAACTAGTCCGGTTCTCATCCCTCCTTGGCTGGAACCTCATGAGGATCTGTCCACCACCATTTGGCAAATGCCATCCTCTAGTCCAGCTATAGCCAAAAGGCAGATTATGCTACAGGACTCCAGAGGGCAAAGACCACCTTAGCAAACATCCCAAGGCCGACTTGGTGGTCATCACTGGCGGCTCACAATAGGTCCACCAAGCCTAAGCATCTCAGTATTTTCCTCCTGACCTAAATAAGTCTAAAATAGTAATATTTGGGAAAAATAAAATACAGACTAAAGGAACCTGGCTATTGGAAAATAATTAAATAGAAGTGGTCTAGCTATCTTTATTTAGAGTCCTATTTTGTGTAAATGGGCTGCACATAGAGATTTTGTGATTGAGAAATTAAAAACAAACATTAGCAGCTTGAGCAAGGTTTAATGTTAAATATAGTAGGTTCATACTTAAACCCCTGGCACAAACTGTCAAAGTCAAATTTGAAGCTAAGTTGTTGTATGGTGCAGACATCTGGGAGATTAAAGATGTAAATAAATGTGTCTCCATTATATAGGCTTTTATGAAATATTTTAAGAGTTGGACACTCATGCCTAGCAGTATATGTGAGAAGTGAATTAGGACTTGTAGACATAAAGGCTGCCATTGAAAGTCGTAAAATACATTTTTGGATTAGGCTCACTAAAAAGAAAGACACAGCCTTAACTACTGTATGCTTGAAGGAAAAGAAGAATGGTTCAAGCTAGGATATAGGCAAGGATTTGATATACAATAATACATCATTATGGGACACACAAATTAATGAACCTGAAAAGGGCAGTGGATCAAGAATTGCATTAAGTAAAAAGTATAAAAATTTGTCACAAAAGGATAAATAATTATTGGAAGATGCAAGATATTCAAACTATAGCAGGGACTAGCTATTCCAAATGGTTCGTATAAAATAATTATTTTGGGTTTAAACCCTATCTTGAAATTTTGACAGAACACAAACTTAGAACATTATTCTAATTAGCAATAATGCCTGACAGGGTGTGTGTTGTGCTAGGATAACGTCACGCCTCAGGTGGTTGGGCACGAGGTCAGCAGGCCGAATGCATCCAATAACTGAGACATGACATTATCCCAAACGACACACACCCTGGAGGTCATTATTGCTATTATACAATGGCTTGTTGTTATACAGAATAAAAATAATTTTAAAGATGTTTTTGCATGGAAAAATATTTTTGTTTTTTAAAGAAGATGAAACAATCAAGCACATCATTAGCACAAAATAAAAGCAAATAATCATCTGCAGGTTCACAGTGAGGTTGAGACTAGACCCGTGATGTTGTAATGGATAACATCATGGGTCCAGCCCAAGACTGACCAATCAGAGACCAGGATTTTTTCTTGCCATTGTATAATTATAAATTTGAACACTTCCTAAGTAATGTATTGCTTTATAGGTACAGGAAGGAAGGTATATTATCTGGGGCTTGTGATTGTTCCCATGGGGGACAGAAGATTTAGTCCATGTTCTATGGAACTGTACATGGTATTCAGAACCAAGAGCGTATTGGTTGTCACCTTTCTTAGTGAGATATAAAATTTATATGATGTTACTGACTAATATTCTTCTTCATACAGAAGATGAAGGACAGTTTTAGGGTTGCCAAGTATTTCCTGGCTATTAGCAAATTGAAAAGAAGAATTAGAATAATATTTATCTCAGAAAGGTGTGTGGATCCTTGTACGTGGTTTATGAATTATGATATATAACATAGCATATTAGGTTTTTATCTATGTGTTATTTATGCTGTGAATTATATGTGAATAATCTGTTTGTACCTGATACTTATGCATTGAATTAGATGAGAATAACTTGTCTGTACCTGTACAAATACAAATTTAACTATGTGTAAAAGGGTTTATAGCTGTACAATAAATGTTTGATAACCCTCCTGACAAGGAGTCCAGACAACTGGACCAGTTCGAGAAAATTCTACACTAGCCATTCAGGCCTTTAATTATGTGGCACACTTGCTAGTGTATCAAAAATCATTGTTTCGCCAGCTTGAGCCCATTGTTGAGGCCCTCCCGGACTCGGGTCTAAAACAACCTTGGCAGATATCTTCCGATCTGCTAAGGTGGCCGAGTCACTCTCTTGAGGCCACCTACGATGCGGTGGACTCCTCGGCCAGAGGAACAGCCATGGCCATGAGCCTATGTCAGTTTGCATGTTTGAAGGTGTCCTGTCTGGCACCTGATGTTCAGGCTGCCATTCAGGATGCCCCTTCAGAGGGTCTGTCCTGTTCAGCGGAGATACCCAAGACATTATCACGAGCCTTCAAGATAAGGGTACAGCTCTCAGGTCGGTGCATATTATGTATGCTTCAAAACCTCCATCTAAGTGTCCTTTTCATCGGCAAACCACAGCAGGCACCTAGGCGCCAATTCAGGTGTAAGGCTCTGTACACAGCCGCCACCCCTCCAGCCAAAACCCAGAGAGCTACAGGAGCGGTCCTCCTCTATCTCCTGACTCACTGCCCTCCTCCCTCCTCCTTGTCAGTCTGAAGAACCAGTGGGCAAAAGGTTTGCAAAGCACCTGGGAGACTGGGAATCCATCAAGACAGATGCCTGGGTCATTCAACTGATGAAGCTTGGTCACACTGTTGTTCTGTGAAAAAAAAGAAAACAGACCTCCAGGGTTTTCCCACTATCCAAGGTGCATATTCCCCAGTTAAGAGAAGAAATCACAGCTCTTCTTCAAAAGGAAGCAATAGAGCGGTGCCTGCAAACCAGATCGGGAAGGGATATTACTCCTTCTTTCTGGTTCCAAAAGACAGGGGCTTGCGCCCGATACTGGACCTCCACACCCTAAATCTATTCATCAAACACAAGCGGTTTCGGATGCTGATGCTCCAAGGCCTGCTGCCTCTCCTGTCCAAGGGACAGTGGCTTTGTGCTCTGGACATGTAGGATGAGTACCTGCACATTCCAGTGTTTCGACCCCACCACAGGTTCCTCAGGTTCTCCTTTCAAGGGAGCATTACCAGTTCAAAGCCCTCCCTTGGCCTCTCTTCAGCACTGCATGTCTTTACCAAGTGCCTTGTGATTGTGGTAGGGGCCTTGAGGAGGCAGGGGCACTACGCTTCCCCTACCTCGACGACTGGCTTGTTGCAACCCCATCAAGAGAGGGGATGAAGGCATCCCTGTCAGCTATCCTGCACCTTTGAGCATCGGATATCACTGTCAATTACCCCAAATCACAGCTTGCTCCTTCCCAGTGCCTGCAATTTAATGGGGTGGTTTTGAACACAGCCCAGGGTATGGCCTTCCCCCCTGGGCAGGGCAGAGACTCTGCAGAGGCAGGCCCACCTGGTAACTTCCAACAGATGGATCTCAGCCAGCGTGGTTCTTTGCCTTCTTGGCCTCATGGCAGCAGCCATCCCCACGGTCCACTAGGCCAGACTCCATATGTGAATTTTGCAGTGGACTCTCAGATCTCAATGGTACCAGAAGGCAGATTATCTTTACTGCGGTGTCATGATCTCCAGCCAGATCTGCTGAGGTGGCAGAACTCCAACAATCTTACCCAAGGAGTCCCTTTCCAGGCCCTCCTCACTCCCAAACCATGGCCATGTCGGGATGGGATGGGGTGCCCACCCCGGAATCACAGGGTGGGCTCAAGGAGGGAGAGTGGTGGAACAGAGTTGCATCCCTCCAGCTGTACCTCTCCACAATTCATTCTCTTCTGGTTGATAGTGGTTCCTCTATGGAGGCACCTGCAGTGGAGACCAAGGAGGATGCTGGGAACCTTCACAAAGGAGACCCACAGGAGGGTGGCTTGGGACCCCTACAGGGAAGAAAACAACTCCTGGTGGGGACCTGATCATTAGGGGGTAGAAATGGGGAGGAAGGGAGAGGGAGGTAAGGTGCCTTCCTGGCGCCACAGCTTGAGGGACAGGAAGCTTAATCCTCAGGATCGTGGGAGGAGCTGCACGAGGGAGGGAGCTGGATGTCATTGTCCACCTAGGGACAAATGACCTGGCTAGGAATGGGATCAGAGCAGTGCAAGAGGAGTTTGTAGAGTTGGGAAGGGCCTTAGACAAGTAGCGACACGGTAACCTTCTCGGAGGTGCTGCCTGTCTATGGCAAGGAGATGCTAGGGCACTTCTCACCAGGGAATTCAATGTGGTCGAAAACTGGTGGGAGCTCAGGTTTTGGCTTCATTGGGGACTGGGAGCCACCTGGAGGGATGCAGACCTATACTGGTGTGATGGTCTGCATTAGTCCAGGCGGGACCAGGATCCTAGGAGGAGAGGTTTAAATGCTCTACTGGCGTTACTTAAACCAGCCAAGGGGAGTCACTTAAAAGAAGCAGGAAATCCGAGCCTCCCTCACAAAACATGGTGATTAGTGAAGTAAACACCAAGGTACAGAAGTTATTAGGAGCAGAACAGATTTAAATGTAAAAACGCAAAGGCAGTTAGGACAGAAATAGGGCTAAAAGGGTAAGGCTATCAAAAGTGGAGAGTGATGAGTACCAATGCCCGTAGTCAGTGTAACAAGCTCCCTGAACTAGTGGCCTTGATGGAAGAGGGTTGCCTGATATTGTGGCAGTCACAGGAACATGGTACACAGAGAACCATGACTGGGATGTCAACATACCAGGATACACAATCTACAGGAGGGACAGGGAGGGTAAAGAGGAGGAGGAGTAGCCTCATGTAAAGGAAGCGATCAAAGCAACAGAACTAAAGAGTAAACAGGGAGCAGATGAGGCACTTTGGGTCACCCTGGAGACAGGAAATGGCACCACAATCTGCATGGGGGTTGTATACAGACCCCCATCTCATGGGAGGAATGGACAAGGAAATGATAGGCTTTCTTAGAATGGCAGAAAAGGGAGATATTGTTGATGGGTGACCTGAATATGCCAGATGTTAGCTGGAGCACCTTTGCTGCAGGCATATCCAAGAGCAGGGTCATTCTTGATACCCTACAGGGGCATGCCTCAGACAGCTGGTATCGAACCCACTCGGGTAGGGAGCAATCTTAGACCTGGTACTTTCAAATGGGGTTGGAGAAAGAATCTCAGATTTAGAAGTGGGTAGCCATCTGGGAATAAGCGACCACCAAACAGTGTGGTTCACAATAAACACAGACATACAATCAAGCCATACAAAAGCAAGAGTACTAGACTTTAGGAGGGTTGACTTTGGGAAATGAAGAGTGCCTCAGAAAAGCACTAGCAAACAGGCAAGAAGGAGGGGTGGAGGAACAATGGGGAGTGATCAAAACAGCCATCACAGAGGCAACAAGCCTTGTGTAAAGCAAATCATTAAAACACAATGAAGGAAAAAACGCTATGGTTCACAAAAGAGGTGGCAGGGAAGGTTAAGGAGAAAGGACAGCATTCAGGAAATATAAGGAAACACAGAAGGAGCAGGACAGAGAACTTTTATCAGTTAAAGCAGAAAGAGGCTGGGAAGGCAGTCAGAATAGCAAAGGCCCAAACCGAGGAAAGGATAGCCAATTCTGTTAAGAAGGGGATAAGACCTTTATAGGTACATTAGGGAGCAAAGAAAGACCAAAGGAGGGATACTGAGCTTAATAAAGGGGAGGGAATGTGTGTAGAGGGTGACAGTAGAAACATAGAAACATAGAAACATAGAAGTTGATTTGCAGATAAGGACCGCAAGGCCCATCCAGTCTGCCCATTTCTTTTCTACCTTATAAATGTACCATCGGCCTTTGCTCTGTCAGTGACCTATCTATTCATAGTCATTTGTATTGCTCCTTATGCCTATCCCATGCCTGTTTGAAGCCCTGCACTGTATTCATAGCCACCACTTCTTGTGGTAAGCCATTCCATGCATCTACCACTTTCTGTGAAAAGAATTTCCTCACATCTCCTTAATCGGCCTCCTCTAATCTCATGCTGTGTCCTCTTGTCCTGCTATTTTTCTTATATTTAAACATGTTAGACTCTTTCACCTTGTTTATGCCCTTAAGGTGTTTAAATGTCTCGATCATATCACCTCTCTCCTCCTTTGCTCAAGGGTATACATATTGAGCCCGTTAATCTGTCCTTATATGTCTTCTGATGCAGTCCCTGCACCATTTTGGTTGCCCTTCTCTGACTGCCTCAATTTGGTTAATGTCCTTGTGAAGGTGTGGCTGCAATACTGCACTCAGTACTCAGATGGGGCCTAACTAATGTCTTGTACAGAGGGATTATTACCCCCTCTTGCTGACTTGTGATACCCCACTAATACACCCTAACACCCCCTAGCCTTACCTACTGCTTTAGAGGTCTGCTTGATGATTTTAGGTCATCAGTGATGATGATGCCCAAGTCTCTTTCTTCCTTTGTGACTGCTAGCAACTCCTCCCAGCCTATAAGTGGCTTCAGGTTTCTCTTCCTATGTGCATGATTTTGCACTTCTTTGCATTAAATCCCAGTTGCCACTCTTCTGGACCATTCTGCTAGTTTATCCAGATTCTTCTCATTCTGCCCACCCCATCTGGATCATCTACCTGTTGCAGATCTTGGTGTCATCTGCAAACAGACAAGCCTTACCCTCTAGTCCATCTACGAGGTCACTAATGAAGATGTTGAATAGGACTGGCCCCAGGACTGATCCCTGAGGTACCCACTTGTGACTTGCATCTCTTCTGACTGTATACCATTTACCACCACTCTCTGTTTTCGCCAGTCAACCAGTTTGCCACCCAGTTGACCAACTTCTGACCCACCCTGAGCCTACCTAGCTTATTTATCAATCTTCTATGTGGAACAGTGTCAAAAGCTTTGCTGAAGTCAAGGTAGGCTACATCAACTGCTCCTCTGGTCCACACCACTCTGGTTACCCAGTCAAAGAAATCTATGAGATTAGTTTGACAGGACCTTCCTTTGTAAACCCATGCTGTCTTGGATCCTGTTCTATGGATTCCAGGTGTTGCACTATCCTTTCCTTAAGGAGTGCTCCATAATCTTGCCCACTACTGAGGTAAGACTGACCGGTCTGTAGTTTCCCGCCTCCTCCCTGCTACCACTTGTGGAGTGGGATCACATGAGCCTTCTCCAGTCTTCTGGGACCTCTCCTGTGCTCAGAGACTCACTAAACAATTCTGCTAATGGCCTGCTAGTTCCTCCTTTAGCCCTTAAGTACCCTGGGATGTATGCCATCAGGTCCCATTGCCTTATCCACCCTGAGCTTAGCAAGCCTTGTAGGACCCTTTCTTTGTGAAGGGAGTAGTGCTCACCTCCTCCCTGTGTCCATGATGTTGAGCTGTGGGCCCTGCCCTACCTTCTTCAGTAAATACTGAGCAAAAAGTATCTATTTAGATAGATGCCTTACAGGGTCCTCCTCCTCACATGCCCCCTTTTCTCCATTGCTTAGCAATACCTCTGGACTTTCTCCTTTCACTAATGTATCTATAGAAAGTCTTGTCACCTTCTTTACTGTTCGTAAGTAGTTTCCTCAGTTTGGGACTTTGCCTGCCTTACTGCCTTACCTGCTTCCTAGGGCAGTTTGGCATGCCTCCTATCTTCATCCCTGCTGTGTTCCCTTTATATTTCTGAAGGCCAGCCTTTTGGCTCTGACCTTTTCTACTATATTTGAGAACCAAAGTGGTTTCCTTCTTCTTTGCACTTCCTTTTCTGTCTAACACAATGGGATGTTGCTTCAAGTATTGTATCCTTAATGCTTGCCCACTTTGCCTGTACCTCCTCACCTGTGTTTCTTTTGCCAGGGCTAGCTTAACTCTGTTGGCCATCTTATCAAAGTCAGCTCCTCTGAAGTCCCATATTTTGCCTTGGAATGGGATGATTTAGATGTAGTAGCCAAATTGAACCATACCATGTGATGGTCACTGGCCCCCAGGTGACCTTCTACCTGGAGATCTGTGATCCCTTCTTTGTTAGTCAGTACTAGATCTAGGATAGCCTGGTTCTTGTGGGTTGCTGTACCAGTTGTTTGAGGCCCTCCCCTGCAGGGAATCCACTATGAGTCTAGTTCTGGCAGATGTTCCTGCTGGTATTGACCAATCTGTATCTGGCATGTTGAAGTCTCCCATTATCAGAACCTCCCTTTAGCTGTCATGTTTTGTATATCTTCAACAGTAATGTCTATGTCCTCCTCTGGTCTGGGGCCTGTAGACAACCTCAGTTCTTATGGCTGTCCCATTACCTGTTTCCAGGGTGACCCACAGTTCTTCTGGCTCCTTATGTGTATTCTGAATTTCTGTAGCTTTGATATTTTCATTAACATACAGGGCCACCCTCCCCCCTTTGCACCTCGGTCTCTTCTGAACAATACATATCCAGGTACTGAAGTCTCCTAGGTGGTTACTGGTAAACCACGTCTCACTAATTGCTACTATGTCCAGTTTAGCCTCTGACATTATTGCCTGCAGGTCTGGGATCTTATTTCCCAGGCTGTGAGCATTTGTGTACATGATTTTCCATTGGCCAGATTTTGGTGTGTTAGTTGTTGGGTGAAGTTTGGCATTACCCCTGTGCATCGTATGGGGAGACAAACCTTTTTCTTACCTGGTGATGCAAATGAATGGCAAACACGCTGAATTCCTGTTTGACCACTAGCTGAGGGGGAGGGGTGTTCTTCCCATTCGACGTATGGGGTGCTGCACCCTCCCCATTTGCTAGTTTAAATATTCTGCAAAGACGTCAAACTTCTGCCCCAATGCACTGACTCTTTAGTCAGATGCAGTCCATCAAATTTAAAGAACTTTCGCTCCCAGAACTGTTGCCAGTTCCTCAAATCTGTGTCCTTTTTCCTGGCACCAGTCCTGAGCCACGTGTTTAGCTCCCTCTATCTCCTTTCTCTGACCTTCCGCCCATCTGCCCTTTCCCAGACTGGCAGGATCTCAGAGAAGGAGATGCCGGACTAAATAGATGATAGTTTGTCACCCAGCCTAGTCAGGTGTTCCTTGGTCTCCACAACTGACCGGCTGGTCGAGATCATTAGTCCCTATGTGTACTAGGACATCAATGTTTTCTCCTGCTTTGTGAACAATTTTAGCAATGCGGTTAGGTGTCTCTCCGCTGCTGATGTACCTGGGAGACATCTGACCATCACCCTGGCTGGAGATGGCATCAACTCTGAACGCGGAGTCTCCTATGATCAGAAGTTTTTGGATTCTTCTGCTTGTTTAGTTTTAGTTCCTGATTTGGGTGAGTATTGTTGTGTTAGCTCCTGTGCCGTAGTGTCCTGTTCTGCAGTGTCTTCTGCCCTCTTTATTTGATTTCAGAGATAGAGGCAGATACCTGTTTGTAGTGTTTATATGGTTTTGGAGGTAATGTGTTGGAGAGCAGAGAGTGATGGGGCACCTGATTTGTTCCTCCTAACCACCTGCCAACCTCCTGGACCAACTACCCTCTGCGGTCGAGGTTTTTCTGTTGGATGCTGGGGAAATGGTGGGTGGTTCTTATAATGTATTTCCTCTTCAATATGAAATTTGAGGCGGCAATCTCTGCCCATGCTGCCCGGAGCTGAGACCTAAGATCTCCAAAGGCCCAGCATGGTGGACAGTGTCCTAAAATCCTGCAAGACTGTCCTTCTGAAAATTGTTCCACAGTACCTGAGTTAATGAACCATTCCAAAATAAGTTGCTGGGTTTGTAACCTAGTCAGAGTAATTAGAAGGAAAAAAATGCAAGTAATGGTTTAATTGTGCTTTGTTTAACTTGTTATAACAAGTTAAATTACTAGTGCCCTGTAAATGAGATCACCTTGTGGAGGCCCCACTGATCCGCCTCTTCCTGTTCTGCCACAGGAAATGTTACAACTGTGGTACCCTATAAAAGGAGTGTAGTGTGGGTGGTTGGGGATGGGGTGGGTGGTGGGCCTTCCCCTGCCAAAAGAAGAACCACGGACGAAAGAACAAGGAGGTGAGCAGAAACAATCAGTCAACAACAAATGCAGTAACCCTGAAAGCTTATCCTAATGTTAGATAAAACTGTAAAACCTGTAAAGCACCACCTGTAATAATTTCAGAGAAGATATACCTCTGTAAGAAACACTTTGCTCCAGAGAAAAATAAAGCAGTAACAGAAGATATACCTTGCAAAAGACAATTTGAATCAGAAGATTACAGCAGTAATCTGTTAGCACACACCTGTAGGCACACTTTTGTAATAATGCAGAAGAAGGTATACCAGCAACAACAATTTGAATCAGAGAAAATAAAGCAATGAAATGTTAGCAACAAACAGTAGCAATCCCTGTGAGTAAAAAATAAAACACCACCACACAGTAAATCTGCTTGCCAAACTAAGTCTTAATCCTTCTCCTTGCTCTGGTAAGTTTTTCTACTCTGCCTTCAAGCAGTCTTAGAAGGAAAGAGCTCAGGGTGAAGCTTAGGTGCCTTGGCAAAAAGTAGGGATACTGAATGAATATTTCTGCTCCGTATTCACAAAGGAAGAGAGGGGAGTTACCTAAACCAAACAAGAGAAACACTCTGAAGACAAGGGTTGATGCCAGTCCATTTACAGAAGAAAGGGTTCTGAAAGAACTAATAAAATTGAAGGTGGACAAAGCAATGGGGCCTGATGGGATTCTGCCAAGAATTCTAAAAGAACTAAGGGTAGAACTAGTGACACCGCTGAATACTCTCTTTAACAAATCATGGGAGGATGGGGTGGTACCCGAGGACTGAGGAGGGCAGATGTGATTCCTCTTCACAAAGTGGGAGCAGGACAGAGGCAGGAAACTACAGACCAGTTAGTTTGACCTCAGTGGTAGGGAAAATGATGGAATCACTTCTGAAGGAAAGAATTGTTGAGTACCTAGAGGCCAGTGGGGCACAGGACCCAAGGCAGCATGGATTCACGATGGGAAGGTCGTGTCAGATGAATCTAATAGATTTCTTTGACTGGGTGACCAACGTAGTAGACCAGGGAGGGGCTGTGGACATGGCCTACCTAGATTTTAGCAAGGCATTTGATACAGTCCCACAAAGATTAATACACAAGATAGCCAGCCTTGGAGTGGGTCCCAAGGTGGTAGCCTGGATAAAAAATTGGCTAGACAACAGGATGCAAAGGGTAGTAGTAAATGGAGTACACAGTGAAGAAAGGAGGGTTACTAGCGGGTACCGTAGGGTTCAGTACTGGGACCGTCCTTTTTAATGTCTTTATAAGTGACATTGCAGAGGAACTGGAAGGAAAAGTATGTCTCTTTGCAGATGACACAAAGATCTGCAACAGGGTTGATACACAAGATGGAGTGGAAAGGATGAGAAGGGACTTGGAAAGGTTGGAGGAATGGTCAAATGTATGGCAGCTCAGATTCAATGCAAAGAAGTGCAAGGTAATGCACATGGAAAACAAAACCCCAGGGAAGCGTACACAATGGGGGTGAGATACTGACAACAGTAAAAATAGAAAGGGACCTGGGGTAATTATATCAGATGACCTAAAGGTGGGCAAGCAATGTGAGAAGGCAATAAGAAGGCTGGGAGGATACTGGGATGCATAGGAAGAGGCATCAATAGTAGAAAACAGGAAGTTGTTATCCCTCTGTACAGACAGTTGGTGAGACCCCATCTGAGTACTGTGTGCAGTTCTGGAGACCCCATCTCAGCAAAGACATAGACAGAGTGGAGGCTGTCCAGAAGAGGGCAACCAAAATGGTGCAGGGTCTGCACCAGAAGACATACGAAGAAAGACTAAAGGAGCTTAATATGTATACTCTTGAGGAAAAAGGAAGAGAGGGACATGATAGAAACATTCAAGTACCTCAAGGGAATTAAAGTCCAAGAGGGTAGCATATTCCAGAAAAAGAGATGTAACGAGGGGGCACAATTTGAAGATAATGGGGGACGGCTCAGGGGTAATGTGAGGAAGTATTTTTCACTGAGAGGGTTGTGGATGATGGAACAACCTCCTGAGGAGGTCGTGGAGTCAAAAACAGTGGGGACTTCAGGAATGCATGGGACAGGCATAAGGCAGTCCTAGTGGCAGGTAAGAGGAAGTAAGCTGTTGGTTAACTAGGATCTGCAGCTTATCTGTTAGGTAGGGAAAATGGGCAGACTAGGTGGGCCAAGCAGTCCTTATCTGCCTCAAATTCTCTGTTTCTAGGAACCAGGGCCAGTGGTCCCCTTCAGAACTACACTTGCACATAAATATGCTCAAAATGCGAGCAGTTCTGAATGCACTACAGGCTTTTCAACACCTGCTTCACCAGGGTACATTGTTTGTCCAGTCGGACAACATGTGCGAGTGGTACCTCAACAAGCAGTGGGCACCTGCTTATATCCTCTATGCAGGGAAGCGATGTGGGTCTGGAATTGAGCTGTCCTGCACAGGGTTCTCCTTCTGGCAGTCCATGTTCCAGGCATGCAAAATGTCCTTGCAGACAGTCTCAGCCGCATCAGGATAAGAGCGCATGAGTGGGAGCTTACAGGAGGTAGTAGATCACATCTTCGACCTGTGAAGTCATCCAGATGTAGATCTGTTTAGAGCCCAATCCAACACAAAACTTCCCAAGTTTTGCTTGCTCGATCCTGAGCATGGTGCTTTCTGGCAAGACGCACTGTTGCTTTGTTGGACAGGGAGGTTTCTGTATGCTTTCCCTCCTTCCCAGTTTTACAGAGTGCTGATCAAGCTTCAAGCGGAAGGAGGCTCAATGCTTCTGATTGCCCCTTTGACCCCGACAAATATGGTACCGCTTCTTCAGCAGCTGGCAGTGGAGCTTCGGTTCTTCTGCTGCTTTGTCGCAATCTCCTGACCAAGGAAGGGGCATGCTGGTCCATCCAGGTCTGAAGTCCCTTCACCTTCACGTGTTGCTCCTCAAGACGTAGTTGCTCCAGATTTGGAGTTTCTCCTAGGGTTGCCCAGGTCTTGGTAGAGGCCAGAAAATCCTCTACCAGGATGACATACACTATGAAATGGAAGTATTTCTCCATCTGGGCCACCTCAAGGATTGGGAACCTTTTGTGTCCTGCCTCAGGTCATGGAGTATCTCCTTCACTTATCTGACCTGGGTCTGAGCTATTCATCTCTGAAGTTACATCTGGTGGCCATTTCTGCCTACCACATTTTAGTGGAGGGCAAAACTCTGGCTCAATTGGAGGTTTCTAAAACCTTCTTAAAAGGAATTCTGCATTTGAAACCCTCAGTGCGTAACCTCAAGGCCCTGACGGAGGACAGCTTGGTGGGGTCCTGATGGCACGGGCCAGACAGAGGCCCTGATGACAGTTCTGACTGGGGTACCTCAGCATCGGCCCAGCGAGGCCCCACAGTAGAAAACCTGATAGAGGGTTCTAACGGGGAAACAAAAGGGCCACGGATGCGGAGGAGGAGCAGGGTCTGGCACACCTATTGGGGTGGCGGAGCTGCCACTAAGCCCGTGGGAACTCCCAAGTCAGGGACTCCTGATGAAGCCTCCGTCCGCTGGGTCCTGTGGATCTGGTGACAACAGTGGAGGCTCTGATGGAGGACGAGGAGATAAGGGCTTACCATGGGGGGCCGGGATGACCCTTTCCTCAGCCGGGACAGAGCTGACATGAAGCTGGGTGTCATCAGGACCACCAGGAAGGTCCGTTGGACACTAAGTGGTGAGTGATCATCAGGAAGCCCGACGACCAACAACAACCTCGGTTGCGCAGGAGTCGGAAACATCAACCCCCAACTTATCAACCACGCCTGCCAGCTGGTTGTGATGGGCCTAGGGCACGGAGGCCTCAGACATCTGAGGCACCAGCGGTCACTGTTACCAGTGGCGGTGGGGGCGAAGCCTGCTCTTTGAGGCGGGCACACAGGCTTGACCGTGGCGCCAGTCTTCCCGGAGGAAGAGGGGGTGCTGCTCACCCAGTGCGGGGGCCAACCCGGGTGAGGGAGAGACGCTTCCTGTCCCATTGCTTTTCTTTGTCCCTCTTCTTCTTCTTGTGGGAGTCGCTTGGCAAGGAAGAGGTGCTTTTGAGCTTCTGGAGCTCATTTTCCATCAATGCAGTTTTGAGCTTAAGAAGGTGGCCGAAACTGCTAGCACCTTTTCCATATGGCCTGGCTGAATTGGGAGCAGGCCTCACAATCCTCAACATTATGGTCCAGGCCCAGGCAGAAGAGGCTGAGGAGTGTTGATCCTTATGCAGTAACTGGATGCCGCAAGAATCGTACACGCTTTTATGCAATTCTACCAAAGAAGTGGAAGACCTACACAAGAATGGAGCAATAACTCAGACAAAGTCTCCGACAGATCATGTAGAATTTGCACTACCTGCCTCCCCAACTTACCCAGTTTACTCAGCTCCAGCCAAGCATAGTAGGCATGTGCACTGTCCCCGATTCATTCTCTGGCCACTAACTGACCTCTTACTGTTAGATTTATCCTATGCGCTGTCAACAGCCACAACAACGTATTAGACATCCTTGTAAACTGGTCAGACATGCTTGTAAAATGGTCATGCTGTAACTCGGAAGTCAGAGTGCCCTAGCACTGGACCCTGTATCGTATTGTTTACTGTGTTGCCTATAGCCTACAGCCTCAACTCTGTATTGGACATCCCAGTATACTGTTTCATGATGCAACCTAGCCATCAAACTGCCCTGGCATTGTATACTGTATTGTACTGTCTATTGTATTTACCTATGTCTGTATTGTGTATTGACGTGGAGCCTTTGGAAATGAGTCTCCAACTCAAAGGTTGTTATTCCAAGATTTTAAATAAATAAAATAAATGATTAAGAGAAAAATTGATACTCATCTGAAAATAAGGCAATCGAACTGCTGCAATGAGCTTCAGAAGGTCCGACGAGTTATTGCTCCATTCTTGTGTAGGTCTTCCACTTTTGGTAGAATCGCATAAAACGCAGGATTCTTATGTAACGCCCAGTTACTGGATAAGGATCAACACCCTCAGCCTCTTCAGTCCTCTTTAACATCTTTATAGGTGACATTGCAGAAGGTCTGGAGGGAAAGGTATGCCTCTTTGCAGATGACACAAAGATCTGTAACAGAGTTGATACACAAGGGGGTAGAAAAGATAAGAAGGACTTGGCAAGGTTGGAGGAATGGTCAGACATATGGCAACTTAGATTCAATGCAAAGAAGTGCAAGTAATGCACCTGGGAAACAAAACCCAGGAGAAGAGTACACAATAGCAGGGAGGTACTAACAACAACAAAATGGAAAGGACCTGGGGTAGTCATATCAGATGACCTAAAGGTGGGTAAGCAATGTGAAAAGTCAGTAAGGAGAACCAGGCGGATACTGGGATGCATAGGAAGGGGCATCACAAGTAGAAAAAGAAGTGGTTATCCCTCTGTACAGACAGTTGGTGAGACCCCATCTGGAGTACTGTGTGCAGTTTTGGAGACCTCATCTCATGAGGACATAGGATGTGAAGCAATCCAGAGGAGGGCAACTAAAATGGTGTAGGGTCTACAGCAGAAACCATATGAAGAGAGACTGAGAGAGCTTAATATGTATACTCTTGATAAAAGGAGGACGGGGGACATGATAGAAATGTTCAAGTACCTCAAGGAATCAACAAAGTCCAGGAGGGTAGCATCTTTCAGAAAAGAGACGTGTAAGAACAAGGGGGCACAATTTAAAGATAGAGGGGACGGCCAGGGGTAATGTGAGGAAATTTTTTTCATGGAGAGAGTGGAGGATACATGGAACAGCCTTCCTGAGAAGGTTGTTGGGTCTAAAACAGTGGGGAATTCAAACATGCATGGGACAGACACAAGGCAATTATAGTGGGGGTTGCAGGAAGTAGGCTGTTGGTTAACTAGAATCTGCAGCTTATCCAGTAGGTAGGAAATGGGCAGACTGTGGGCCAAGTGGTCCTTATCTGCCGCAAAGTCTATGTTTCTATGACATGCACAGGTCGGCGGCAAAGAACTGGAGGGCGGACGGGGACCGCCTAATATATAGTGGCACGCTGATGTCGGTCACGTGACAGGTGAGTGGTCTCCCATCAGACACTGCTAGCTAAAGTTTCCATGTGGTCCTGATGCCAGGGGTGCAGTCCTACAAGTAATTACCTACTACAAGAGCCTCTCTCAAAGTAAGATCCTCTAATTCCCCTGCCCCTGTGCTCCAACTTGCTCTCCCAGGAGTAGGGCACTTTGGTCCACTCGGACCTCAGGTCACTGCATCTTCATGCATGGCTCCTGCAGACTTAGCAGTCACCTGATTTGGGGGTTTCCTGCTGAGTGGTGGACATTCTAATGGGAGCCAGAAAGCTCCAACTAAAGCAACTTGTGCTATGAAGTGGAAGTGGTTCTGTATCTGGACCACCGCCACAATCTGGATCCCTTCACCTGTCCAGTGAATCTTTTCTAGAGTACCTCTTTTCCTATCGGACTCAGGCCTGAGCTACTCTTCGGTTATAGGTACACTTATCCACCATCTCCCGCACTATGCACCTACTGACAGCAAGGCTCTTGCCCAGTTGGACCTTTCCTGCACTTTCTTGTGGTGGATTCTGCATCTGAAACCTCCCATTAGGGACCCTGTCCCTCCTTGAGACTTTTGTTTGTTTTGAAAAGCTTACTTTGCCTCTCTTTGAGCCGGTCTTCAATATGGATTGGCTCACTGCTAAATCCCACTCCCTAAAAGCCATCTGTGATGAGCTGGGTCTTACACAGATAACTGAACCCACAAGAATCAATGCTTCTAACTCTGCCAACAGCTCACTCTTAGATGTCATCTTAACTTCAGATTCCCATAAAATCTCACATTC
Organism: Neoceratodus forsteri; assembly: GCA_016271365.2. NCBI lineage: Eukaryota > Metazoa > Chordata > Ceratodontiformes > Ceratodontidae > Neoceratodus > Neoceratodus forsteri. The sequence goes on along the minus strand of CM028131.1, from coordinate 492,914,904 downwards.
TGCAGTTTTCCATAATGACATGAGTGACCACAGTATCGTTGTATGTAGAAGATTCCAATCAAAATCCCAGCAGCACCCTAAATTCAGAATCAAATGCTCGTCTAAATTCAACTCAGTAAACTTCCTAACTGATCTAGCTATAATCAGGTGGCAAGACCTATTATCTTGCCAAATCTGCTGATGCCCTGCCTCTGTCCTAAATGACAACTTCACCACCCTAATTAACAAGCATGTTCCTCTTATTAAAATGAGGGTGCAGAAAATCTTGCATCCGTGGTTCACCCAAGAGCTCAAATCTTCACTTACCGATAGAGACAAGCTATGGACTAGGGCCAGGCACAAAGAACCCGTAGACTGGCAGGCATTTAGAACTGTCAGAAATGCCTGTGTTAAAAGTGTACGTATTACTAAAGCAAACTTCTACATCTCCACTCTGCAGCAGGACAAAGGGAACTCCCAAAAAATCTGGAAGATGCTGAGATCCATTGAAGGCCATCCTGCTGCTTCCTCCTTCCACCAAGATTCTGGCCAAGGACGGACGGTTGAAAATAAACTGCTAATCCTCAAAGAACTTAATCACTTTGCCATCGCGGCTGGCATCTCGACTCCCTCCCATATGCTAGCCAAGTGAATAGCAACTCTAGCCCAGATTCTAAACATGCTACTCCACCTCATCCCTTCCAGTTGTGCCTGTTTAGCTACAAAGAAGTCGAAGACATAATTTTAGCCTTGACACCAAGAAAAGTGCAGGGACGATGGCCTTGAATCATTTTTCTTGCAGTTATGCTATGCCCAGCTCACAGCCCCCATCCTTCACATCTTCAACCTCTCTATTACCACAGCCACTGTTCCATCCTGCTGGAAATCTGCCCATGTTCTTCCTCTCTTCAAATCAGGAGATCGTTGTCACTTAAACAACAACCATCCTATCTCTATCTTGCCCATTATCTCCAAAGTGCTGGAAAACTTATATAACCAACTGAAAAATCACCTTGAAGCGCACTCATTCCTAAACCCGGCCCAATCTGGCTTCAGTCGAAGCACAGTACCATCTCAGCCTTAGCTAAAGTCTCTAATGACTGGATCCATGCTATGGACACCAAGAAGGTTACTGGTGCAGTCTCTAGACCTCAGTAAGGCCTTCACACTGTAGACCATCACCTCCTAATCACCTGTCTTGCCTACATAGGTGCCACTCCACCTACCTTACAATGGTTTAACAGTTATCTCACGGGAAGGATACATAAAGTCAAAGCTGATGGCCTACTATCTGCCCCTTCCATTGCCAGAGGAGTCCCTCAAGGCTCCATCCTAGGACCAATCCTTTTTCCTGTACATCAACAACCTTGACCCCCACATAAAGAACTCTAGCATACATTTCTTTGCGGATGATACGGTTTTGTACACATCAGGCTCGTCCTTAACTGAAGTCAGGAAGCGCCCAAGCTGACTTTATCCAGTTAGAAAGCAACCTTATCAATGCCAAGCTTCTCTTAAATGCCAAAAACCAAGACAATGATTTTCTCGAGACATGCCTTGCCTGGTGCCCTACCTACCCCACCTAAAAACTTCATAGTTACCTCCCTAGGTGAACCTTGTAAGTCGTACTCTAAATTTAAATATCTAGGTATGTGGATAGACAACAAGCTTTCCTTCAATGACCACATCAAGGATCTATCAAAGAGGCTTAAAGCACGCTTGGTTTCTTCTTTAGAAATAGGACCTCTTTTTCTCTCATGACCCACAAGACTTGTCCAAGCAACATTCCTTCCCTTGCTTGACTACGGAGACATTATCTTTATCTCCTCCCCAACCTTGAGCCTATCTAAACTGGACGTACTCTATCACCATGCTCTTCGCTTCATTACTAACTCTGCATACAGGACCCACCACTGTGATCTTTATGCAGCAGTTGGTGGACCTTTCTTGCCACCAGACACCTCCTGCATGCTGGCATTTGGACCCTGAGATTACTACTCCACAAACTGCCTGTCTATTTAACATCTCTCATAGTGCCTACTCCCTAAGGAAATCCGACCTTATTCTACTAGATGTTCCCAGGACACGTACCACAGCTGGCCAAAGAGCTGTCTCATACACCCTCCCAAACATTTGGAACCAACTACAAGCTATGTTGAAGCTACCCAGCATCATATCAATTAACTCCTACAAAACAGTAGCTGTCTCTAAATTAAAAGACATATGTAGATGCTATTAGGCCCCCAACACCAAGTCAACTTCCTAAGTACCAACTGGCCTCTACTTATTAAGCTGAAATGTGTTGCATAATTTAGGAAAGGTTAAAGCTGGAATGTACTGCATATATAGCATAAGGAATTCTATTGTGTATACCTCTTGTATTATGCATTTTTTCTTTGTTGTTCTACATTTTATATCTCCTGTCTATGTAATTGCGGAACTGTATGTGTATGTGCCTCAGGACCTCCTTGTGAATGAGCTTGCTCAACGGAGTCTTTCCTGCAATAAACTTGAACTTGAAGTTGCGAGCAGTGCTTCCTGTCTTGGAAAGCACTATTTTTAGTTGCTGTTACTTCTGCTCAAAGGATTTCCAGCTTCAGGCTCTGATATGTAAAGAGCCTTATTTAGTTTTCCATAGGGGCAGGATTGTCCTTGCAAACTAATCCTAAGTTTCTGCCCTAAAGTGGTGTCTGAGTTTACACTGAATCAAGACATCCACCTGCCTATTCCCAGAGTATTCCAATCAAGGGAGGCCTTACTTGGTTGTCCACTGGGTGCTTCGTTATTACTTGGACCACACCTGGGCTCTTAGAAAGTCTGATCAGTGTTTTGTTTCCTTCGCCCTTAACAGAGGAAGGGCTTCTGTTTCAAAGTAATGTTTGTCAAAATGGTTAGCCAGTTGCATTGTTTATTGTTATAGAAAATATGACAAGCCTTTACCGGGCCGGTCAAAGGCCATTCTACCATGGGCATGGTTGCTTCCTTTGCTTCACTCAGGAATGTGTCTGCTGCTGATATCTGGCAGCCACCACTTGGAATTCTGTCCACACTTAAATTCGCATTACAGTCTGGACAGTGCCTCTAGGCATAGGGCAAGCTTTGGACTTTCAGTCCTGCAAGGCTCCTCTCTTGAGGGTTTTATGCTGATCTCTGCCTACTCCTAGCTGACTGGGGTCAGTCCTTACACTGCTTGGGGCTCAGTCCTAATGGTGTTGCCAGCTGTAAGAGCCCCTTCAAAGTAAGATAGTACAGTTATGTAAGAACTTACCATAACAGTAGATCTTCGAGAGGAGCTCTTGCAGCAGGCGCTGCTTTCCCTCCTGCCATCTCCCTGGTGACTGCTTCTCCATCATTGTTAGCCTCGTTATCCTCGGTATAAAGGAACCACATTGGTTCTCCAGTTTCTGTGTGTGCTGGGGTCTCTGATGGGAGAACTGAGGTTGGGCTGGGGGACCTCCGTTTATACCATAGAGGACGTTGGGGCGGCCGACATCGGGGAGCGGTCTCCGCCATGATACAGCTAGCTAGAAATTTTCCGTGGTTCTGGTGCCTGCCGCTTCGGGTCCTAATGGTGTTGCCTCTGCTGCAAGAGGAGTTCTTGAAGATCTACTGTTATGATAAGTTCTTGGTAACTGTATTTTCTCAAAATCGCAGAAAAGCGCTTTTTCTGCATTCCCACACGCTTTTTCTGACTAAAAATATCGCGCCTAAGGTAAAAATTCAGTTGATTTTATATTTTTACACTATTTTTCCTGGATACTTATTTTTAAGCTGGTTCCGTGATTCTGAACCACTTTTCTTAGTTTTACCTCCGCTGGGAGACATTTTCAACAGTTCCACAGCACTGGGAGCCTTCTGTTTTCTGTTGGGAACAAACTTTTCTGGGTCCCTGACAAATTGTCCCTTGGGCAGTGGTCACGATCCAGCCATAGCACCTCTACGGTGCAAGGAGCCTGATCCACCTCTCCCCAAAGAGATAGATAAGGTGCCATTTGCCCCTCGGCAACGGTCATGATCCAGCCATAGAACCTCTACGGCAAGAAGCCTGATCCACCTACCCCCAAAGAGACAGATAAGATACTACGCTGAAAAATTGCCACGATTTCTCTGAGCTGTGTGAACGCTGAACCGGATCATCACTTGCAAGTTGCTCTTTCAATTCAGCGCCTTCTCAGGTTGGCGCTATTGGCTCCATGCCTGTCTAAAGCTCCCTGATTGGCTGGTCTCACTCACCTGAGACAGGAGCACCCGAGATGTGGGCTCAATGTAAGCCTGCATCCCTGTACTCGGCTTCTAATTTATATATTTTAATTTAGCCTGTTCTGCTCGGCCTGTGTAAAGTAACTTACCATTCCCCCACTGCAGTTTCTCTCCAACTGTATGTGCACTGATTCAGTGCTAGCTCTGCAAACTTCCCTTGATTTTTCGTCCCACCCCTCCCAGGTCTCCTTTAAATGCACACAGTTCCACCCACTCCTATCTGATGTTTCAATTTATTGGTTACTTACTGTCAACAACTGCAATTCCTCCCATCCCTTTTGCAAATTCAGCCTTCTAGCAGCTTTGTCTCATTCTGTCTTGCTGAGGCATACCATTTTGGTACTTTAGGTTTGCTTATTGCTGACTAGCATATCCTGTCTTGCTAAGGCACTGTTTTACTTGAAAATTGTACTACAAATTACTGAACTGTGACTGATTTGCAAAAAAACTGTTTCTTGTCTAAAATGTTCCCAAAACAACCAAGTGTTACAGCCCTTTGTGACTTTGTAGCTCTCTCCAGACTGCAAGGCACCAAGGAAATCGAGGCTTTTCAGTTACTAATTGAGCTGTTTTGCTCAGACTGCTAGCCTTTGTGTTGCCCCACTATTAATTCGAGCTACTCTCTCCTTTCTCTCGAGCCGGTATACATTTATCTCGCGTTACTCCGTTTTAAACTTCCCAAACAGTCGATATGGAACAGCGACCCTGGGACCTATATAACTTAGATAGCAGAAGCTACTGCAGTACGCTCCTTAGTTACATAAAGGGCAACCATGACAGGCCTTGTTTGGCTACGCTTATTCACCAGCTTTTGTATAATACCCTATGTGGTTAGGCAACCTGATAGAATTGATTCCAACAAAGGTGCATGCTCTACCATGCTAGTCTCCCATATACCAACACTATGAACAACTTATGCTGCCACAGTACGCCTTTGATCCCTTCACAGTTTGTGGAATCTCCTCAAAGTGGAACTGCTAACCAATATCCTTTACGTGGTCCTATACCCTGTCCATTCAAACTAGGTATGGCTTGGTGCTATTCTGCATGGATCCTAGGATATGTATCCGTAGGGCAGCACAATAAGATGATTCAGTCTTTGGACCCATGTACTCAAACCTATACCAGACGTAGAAAGACTTGTGCCTTTAAACTTCTCCTTGCTGCCCTGAGGAAAATTGTGCTCCTTCTACTCCTATGCCCAGGTGACGCCGAACTTAACTCTGGCCCTACGAAAAGTGCTCTCATCTCCTTCTGAGCTCACAACTTTGAAAGGAATTAGCTTTCTTGCATACTAACGTGTGTAGTCTTTTCAATTCAGTCCAGGCTTGGATTATTCATACTGCACCAGATGTACTGCTTGCGGAAATATGGCTCGGGGGCGTCCACCCCAGACAGAGAGGTAAACATCCCTAACTACCTCCTCTTCAGAACAGACAGGCAGACCAGGGGTGGAGGAGTAGCCATTTATGTTGAAAACAAATTCTCAGTATCTATAGTAGATGCAGCCTCCTTGACTGTGGATTTGAATGCCTGTCTGTTAAAGATGAGCTTTCCCCATCAGTGGCGTTCCTCATCATAGACTGGTATAGACCTCCAGCAGCAGGACTGCAACTTCTGACACATCTGTCATCCCACCTGGATACTGCCCCAATGGAAACAATCATACTAGGCGACCTTAACTATGATTGGCTGACTAAGGTCTCATTACCCCTGAAACAATTCTGCGACTCTCATGGGCTCACTCAACTTATTACTGAGCCTACTCGCATCAATAAAAAAATCCAATGAGAAGCACCCTCTTGGATGTTCTCCTTGTTAACAGACCTCATTCCTTTTCCCATGCTGGTATCCTCTTAGCAGATGTTAGTGACCACTGCTTTATTGGTGGCATGAGAACTGTTACCAAACCTCTATCTACATCAAAGTTTTCCACTAAAAGATCCAGACGGAACTTTGATCCTATTGCATACTTCAGTGATCTAAAAACTCTGCTATGGCAGAGTTTCTACCTGGCTAAGTCAGTGAGCGATGCCTATGACGTTCATCATGAAATCATATCCAGCGCCCTAAACAGCCATGCTCCTCTGGTTAAGGCACGAATAAAAGCCAGAACCTGTCATTGATTCTCACCGGATCTGAAGGCTGCCTTACTCAAAAGAGATTACCTCTGGAAAAAGGCTTGTGAATCTTGTGTCGACGAGACTGGTGTCTCTTCAGGGCATCTAGTAACGTCTGTACCAAGTTGGTCAGAGAGGCCAAAGCCAACATTTATCAAACTGAGCTACTCTTTGCATCAAACTGCCCTACCAAGTTCTGGTCCACCATAAAAGAGCATTCTGGCCACTCTCCGGGAAGTGGCTTCCTTCCAAAATTACCACTGATAATATTATCAACGATAAATTAGAGATACTGCAGGCTTTCAAAATCACTTTGCCACTGCTGGCCTGGCGTTTGATAACGCACCTGTAAGTAGCCTTCTTCCTCAGACCAACACCCAGCCTTCAGAACCAAGTAGCACTAACATGGACTTCTCCTTTCACCTACCACCATAAAAGAAGTTGAAGATCTTCACAACTAGATACTAAAAAAGTGCTGGAGCCGACTCTTCAACCCATATTTCTTGAAAATAGCATACCTTCTACTTGCTACACCTTAACACACCTATTCAATCTGTCCCTAGCACAAGGCTCCATTCCCAAGGCACGGAAAACTGCTCACGCCATTCCCCTGTTGAAAGCAGGGACCCCTGAAACCTAAATAACTATAGACCAATCCCCATCTTCCCATACTTTCAAAACTTCTGGAAAAATTGTGGATACACAGCTGAGATCTTTCTTAGACAATGCTAGACTATTCAACCCAATGCAGTCTGGCTTTAGAGCTAAGCATAGTACAATTCCACGGCACTGGCAAAAGTTACTGATGATTGGCAAGGACCTAGACAACAAAAATTTGTTTGTGCCGTGTTTCTGGACCTCAGTAAGGCTTTCACACTGTCGACCACTGCCTGCTCCTTCCACCTTAAAACTATAGGCCTTGGCTCAACCGCACTGGGATGGTTCCAAGACTACCTTCTGATAGACAACAACAAATTAAGGCTGATCAGAGATTTCTCCACTTAAACCGATAAAAGAGGTGTCCCCAGTGCTCCATACTGGGCCCATTACTGTTTGCCATTTATATCAACAGCTTGGACGTAGGCATCAAAGATGCCAGTATTCACTTGTTTGCTGATGACACGGTGCTCTACTTAACCGGGAATCTCCTGAAGCTGACTGTGCTGAGTTACAAGCTGACTTTAATACTCTGCAATACCAGCTCCTTAGCAAAAGTTACTACTAAGTGCAAAAAAAACCCAAGGCCATTCTTTTCTCACCATCAGGCCAGGGCTTACTCTGCTGTCGCTAGTCCATTACCATCAATCTCTACCTTATTAGGAGAAAATCTTGAATTTGGGACTAAATTCAAATACCTTGGTATTTGGCTAGACAACAAACTTTTGTGGAACACACAGAAGAACTGCTGAAAAACTAAGGCAGAGACTTGGTCTTTTTTTCAGAATTAAACGCCTCTTGACCACAGACGCAAAAGACAGCTTGTCCAATCTCGATCCTTTCATTAATTGACTATGCTGACTTCATTTATGGCCATTGCCCTGCCTCATATCTTGCAAAACTGGATGTATTACATCATAGAGCACTGAGATTTATAACTGGCCTCCCATACTCCCACATCACTGCTCTTCATACGCAGCTGTAGTGTGGCCCTCCCTTCAATACAGGCGTTATAGAAATGCAGCCCTATGGACGCTCCGAGCCCTTACCAGCAAACTCCCACAATACGTTGTTGACTGTCTCCCTTAGTCCTATTAGGAACTATGCCTTAAGAAGTCAATCGCAGATTTCTTTGAATGTCCCAAGGCCAACACGCTTTGGAAGGGCCGCCATAAGCTATGCCCGCCTGCCTACCTCTGGAATAGGATACAAAATCATTGAGACTTGGCTCACCTGTCAGTCCTGCCTTCTTTAAGACCCTCTATGACAAAACGTTTGCTGAAATCTGTAATTGCTTCTATCACTCCTAGCAGCTTGACTGTTGTTCCTCTCTTCTTCTACACTAGTCCCAGCTACTTATCCAAATCAGCCCTTGCCACTACTACTCCCCCTCCTCTGCCCCACTTGCCCTTAGCACCCTCTGCATCCCTCTTATTCACCACCCCTTCTTCTGCATTTACCTAAGGCTTACACACCGTTATGCACCTCCATAGCTTAGAATTTCCATCCAGGCCTGCAACGTGTTTCTGCTGGACAGGAATATAACTAATCTTTCTTTTTTTCTTCTATGGTTTGTATATGACATCCATACACATCCTGCTCCTATGGGAACTGTGTATGTATATATATATATATATATATATATATATAAAACACGCTCGGTTGTGTTATGTATATCTTTCTTGTACATGTGACTTGGAATGTAAATACTCTGCTCCTATCAGTATTGTAAACATGTTGGTCCTTTTGTATTATGTATAGTTATATGTAACTGTACAGTTTTCCTGCCAACAGCAGGTCCCCTTTGTAAATGAGCTTGCTCAATGGTGATCGCATGGATAAATAAAGATTTGATTGATTGAAATTGACAGGTCAGATAGACCCACATACAAGGCTGGCCCTTTTATTCCAAATTAAGAAAAGCCTTTTAAATTGTGGACCAGACAGACTGCCATAATTTTCATGTTATATTTGGGGCCAGTCTCTGTTTTCTTTCTGAGAGCTTAGTTGTTATTGCTCTATTCATCCAGAATTAAGTCTTTAGGCTGGAAAATATGGCTTCTCAGTCTGCCTCCTCTATTGAAAATTCAGAAGAGGGGTCCTCCTCATCAAAAGTCTGAAGACAAGTCCTCTAGAAAATAAGTCTAATAAAATAATAATGATTAAGCCAAACAAGATATTCACAGCAGGTCTTTGATTCAGGGCCTGCCAAAAGAAAAACATATCACTGCCTCTGCCACTGAAAAGCAAGGGAGATGCCAGTGTAACAAGATATACCCTCTGCAGAGGAAATGGCTAAGGCTTGGCAACTTTATCAAACTTGTCAGGTTGTGGGCTCCCTTCTGGGTGCACCACTGGTCCTCTACTCCTATTCCCCTGACTCTGGTCTCCGCCAGGGCATTTTCTTTCAGGGGACGATGAAGAAGAGGGTGAGCCTTTAGAATATGATGAAACCCTGATCAATAATTCGTCTCACATTTTTCCTTTCTTCAGCACATGGTGGACACTCTTGCCCTTTCTATACAAGAGTCCACTGAAGAAGATGATGAGGAAGATTTTTAGATATGATTGGTCTCCTCCTCCTAAAAAGTTACTCCTTCCAGTTCCATAAGGCCCTTTGTAGGGCTATTTTTAGGTTCCTTCAGAATCCCACTTCCATGCCAGGGGTGCATAAGAAATTAGAGAAAAGTACCAGCTAGGTAAATCTAATGCTGAGTACTTTATATACATCCAGACCATGAAGGAGTAGTGCAAGCTGCAGCTCAGACAAAGCAAAGGTACCTCCTTCTTCCTAGCTCCAGAAAGAGTCCAGAAAACTGGATGTTATGGGTAAGAAATCTTACACTTTAGCCCTCGCTGCTGCCTTGCCTCTGTACTTACATGGCTATCAGTCAGCAACTTCCAGGTAGAGTGGCTCAGGTACTGGCAGAAACTGTTAAAACTGTCTTACAATGGCCGCCTCGGTGGCACTGAGGTGCTGGGTGCCATGCCGGCACCCAGGTTTGGGAACGACACTCAGGCTACCGGGGAGCCGGGTAGGGGTGGGGGTTGAGCTGGACTGTGCTGCAGCTCTTTAGCTCTCGGGGCAAAACTGTACATGAAAAAAAAAAGACCTGCCTTGCAAGCCACAACATACCAGTTTCATATGGCAGTAGATGCCAGTGACACTGCCTCCAGGGCTATGGCTCAGGCCATTTCACTTAAGAAGGTTTGCCTGGTTGAGGACTATTAACCTCTCACAGGAAACCCACGCTAAAGCTATGGATTTCTCCTGTGAGAACAATTCTGTTTTGGGGACAAAACAGAGACATGAAAAAGGTAGTTTTGAATTCCTTCACCTATCAGAGCAATGCAGCTAATGAGAAACCTCTGCCTCCTGCAGACCGAGAGAGGGAGCAGAGGTAGAGGTTACTATCCCAGGGCCTTCTACTCTGTACCAATGCCCATGCCCTTGGATTACTCTCAGATGAGAGGATTCTTAGGAAAGAGGCAGAAGGGTTCAGAAATGTGCTGATCCTACCCCTTCTGCCAAAACTCAGATAAGACAAAATCCCTGACTGGAAGGCCCAGGTCACCTCCCTCTGGTGGAAAGTAGGAAGGCTGACTTACTACCTCCACTAATGGCACCACATCACCACAGACAAGTGGGTGCTGAGATGGTAGGTCAAGGACTTCCCTGCAGTTCAAAAAATTCTCCTCAGCAAGGCCACAGGAGTGTAAAACCTCTAACCCCCCAGAGAGAATCCTGCTAGAGTTAGAGTGAAGTCTCTCCTGAAGCAAATGCAGGGAAAGAGTCCCTCTCTCAAATGGGGAAAGGCCTCTATTCCAGATACTTTCTAACCAAAAGAAAAACGGGATTGGTGACCATTCTAGATCTCAGGTACTAAACAAGCACCTGTTCAATCCCAAATTTAAGATGGTCACCCTGTCAGTGGTGATTCCTTCTTTACAATAGGGAGACCGCTAGCCTACCTAGACCTAAGAAATGCCTATTTTCACATACCAATCAGGCCCTCTCACAGAAACTCTCACATTCAGGCTGCCCTCTGGCCACTACCAGTTTTCAGCTCTGCCCTTGGCCTTTCTCCAGCTCCCAGAGTTCTCACTAAACGCCTATCTCAGAATACAGGAGGTCTCAGTCTTCCCTACCTGGATGACTGGCTGATAGTGGGGGTCGCCCAGAAAGTCAGGAGACCCTCGGCCTCACACAGCACACCCTGGAGTCCCACCAGCCAGGCACTTCCTCAGGCTTCTAGGCCACATGGCATCCACTAGAGCTGCAGTGCAGGGGCCAGGTTTCAGATGATGGATATTCAGTACCATCTCAGAGCCCATTGGTCTCAGAAGAGGACTCCTATCAAAACTACTTCCAGTCACAAGGACACTCTTACAAGCCCTGGACTGGTGGGAGGACAGGGACATCCTCAGGTAAGGTTACTTTTCAGCAGGGGAACCTTCCGCAGTGCTCACTACAGATGCTTCCCTCATAGTGTGGGGGTACACCCTCGCAGACCAATCCATAAGCGGTGTGGTCTCCAGAGAGTCCAGGTGTCACATAAATCTCCTCAAACTCAGAGCCATGTACCTGGCTATCAAAGCCTTTGCTCCTCAGCTCAAAGGTCAGTCTGTCCAAATGAGGATAGACCACACCACTGCTATGTTCTACATCAACAAGCAGGGGACATAAGATCCTCAAAACTCTCTACAGAGTCCATGAAGATCTGGTCTTGGCCTACTCCTTGGACATACAACTCACGGCTATTCACCTGCCAGACAAGGATAATGTGCTCTGTGCAAGATAATGCATATAGGGCACAAAACCCTGGCACAATATATCAGTTGGGGGGTGAGGATATAGCATGCACCAAGCAGGAAAGGGATCTTGGGGTTATCATCTCTGATGACCTCAAGGTAGGGAAACAGTGTGACAAGGCAGCAGGTAAAGCAAATAGGATGCTGGGATGTATAGGCAGGGGCATCACCAGCAGGAAAAGGAGGTCATAATTCCGCTATACAAGACACTAAGTGAGGCCCCACCTGGAGTACAGTGTACAGTTCTGGAGACCATACCCACGTAAGGACATAGACAGGGTAGAGAAGGTTCAGAGGAGGGCAACAAAGATGGTGCATGGATTGCATCACAAGTCCTATGAAGACAGGTTGAAAGAACTGAACATGTACTCCTGGAGGAGAGGAGGGAGAGGGATATGATAGAGACATACAAGTATCTTACAGGGAGGAACAGGGTGCAGGAAAACACTATTTTTAAGTGAAAAAGGTGTTCCAGGACTAGAGGGCATGGGATGAAGTTGGAGGGAGGACGATTCAGAGGAAACAGGAGAGAGAATTTCTTCACAGAACGGGTGGTGGACAAGTGGAACACCCTGCCAGAGGAAGTGGTGGGGGCTGAAACAATCACAGGATTTAAGAATGCATGGGATAGACATAAAGGAATTCTGGAGGTCAGGGTAAGGAGGCAACAGACTTCTAGGAAAACAAACTGAACTTACAAGCTCAAATGGGCAGACTGGGTGGGCCATAGGCCCTTATCTGCCGACACTGTCTATGTATCTATGTAGATTCCTGAGCCGATCAGTCAGGGCCACCACGAGTGGACCCTAAACAAACAGGTGCTGGCCATAGTCTTCAGAAGGTGGGGCACTCCAGAGATGTATCTCTTCACCTCAATCACAGTTACCAGATTCCCTGTACTGTTGCAGGCCTCCAGCTCTGGGGTCAGTACCAGTGGATGCCATGTCTTTGGATTGGACAGGGAGGTCCCTATACGCTTCTTCTCCATTTCTCCTAATTCTCAGGGTCCTGCTAAAATTCAGAAGCCAGCCAGCAACCATGATTCTGTGGTGGCTCCAGACTGGGCGAGACAGCCTTGTATACCCTGCTTCTTACCCTCTCAGTCAAACGGCCCATTCTCCTGCCTCCCACTCCCACTCACGGTCTCTGACCCTGCCTTAGATGGGGATAGCATACCCAGGATAGAGTCTCTTCGCCTCAAAGCCAGGTACTTGAAGAGCTAGAATTCCCTGACTCAGTATTCAGAGCACGCCCTGAGAATCCTTCATCTGGCCAAGAAACCAAGTACCAAAGACTTATGCTTCCAAATGGAAGAGATTTTCTTCTGGTGTAAGGACAGGCAGATTGTCCTCTGCAAGCTAGCGTGTCCTCCATACTAGACTATTTGCTTCACTTGCTATCTTCAGGCCATAGACCCTTATTCTCTGAAGGTTCACGTGGCAGCGAGCCTTTTCGACCTGCATGTCTTTTGATAAAGAGAGATCTATATTTCTCATTCCATTTTAATTAAAGGCCTGCTGCACCTTCAACCTCACTTGGAATCTGCTCCTCTGGGATGTGGAGCTCTGTATAGCTAAGTTGATGGAGTCTCCATTTGAGCCCATGGCTACTGCAGTCTTAAAACAAAACTGTCTTCCTAGTGGCAATCACTTCAGACAGAAGAATTTTAGAGCTGCAAGCTCTTTGTACTGAACCTAACTACATTATTTCCCACAGGGATAAGGTAGTTCTCAGGACCAACAGGAAATTTCTTCCTAAGGTAGTGTCTGAATTTCACCTGAATCAGTCCATAACGCTTCTTGTCTTTTTCACAAACAAATCCACTCCTGGTGAGCGCAGGCTTCACAGTCTGGATGTCAAAGGGCACTGACCTACTACGTGGAGCACACTAAGCAGCTCAGGTCCTCACACACCCAACTTTTCCTTACCTATGGGGAGGTGGGAAAAGGCAGGCCTGCCTCTAAGAGGACTATCTCATGTTGATAGTCTCCTGCATTCAGTTCTGTTACAGTAAGGCTGGCAGACAGCCACCTCAGGGCCCATTCCACCAGGGCACTGCAACCTCGGTGGCAGCAGTAAGACATCTCCTTGCTCAACGTCTGCAAAGCAGCTACCTGGAAGACTGCACGCACTCTTCACAAAGCACTACTGCTTGAATGTACAGTACAGATCAGATGCCAGATTTGGCACTGCAGTCCTGCAGAACCTCGCTCCAGAATAGGTTCTGTTCCCTCCTCCCAACTACACTGCTTTGTAGTCTGCACTAGTCAAGCATACTGAGAGATTCCTGGGTGAGAAGAACAAATTACTTACCATAGTAATATTGTTTTTTCTAGGGGATATCTCAATATGCTTGACTTCCCACCCAGCCTCCTCACATAACTTGGCTTGAGATTAGTTCTGCAGTCCTTGCCTTAGGCCAAATTTCTTACTGTAGAGCAATAAATGTGTAATATTTCTTCAGTGAAGCTTTAGCCATTTATTATAAATGTTACATAGCATAGCTTAGTAGTGTATATATTTTGTTACCGAGTTGCTGGTGTTATATTTGTATGTTTTATGTGTTTTGGAACTTTCTATAAACGGGACTATCTTGTAAATAGGACTTTGTCCTAATGATGCGTTACTCCATCTACTATCCTGACTAAAAATAAAGGTTTTACTACTACATATAGTTCGGCCAGACGAGTTCCATTTTTCTTTGTAATTCTATTTTTCTATAATAGCATAGGTTTGGGGCAAAACTCAAAATGAATCTGACTGAAAGTACAACAGAACCTACAGGCAGCTCTCTCTTACTACAATCTGATTGGCTAATTCCCAGACAGCATTAGCATAACTCCACCTCTGGGGCAGCTGAACGCAGCTGGCATAACTGCACTAGTAAAACATACTGAGGGATCCCCTGGAAGAAACAATAGTACTATAGTAATTTTTTCTACAGTCCTACTCCCATAAATGGCTCACACCATGGAAGGTGGTAGGAGCTGAACAGGCTAATTGCTGTGTAACTGGCCTCTGTCTGGACCCACACCTCTTTAGGCGAGTGTACTGGCAACAAGCAGTGCCGCATCCGGGGGAGGACAGCCTCCCAGAGTTGTAAAGGTCCAGCTGGCTTGTCGGCAAAGCGGTTGGATTTCCGCCATGACGTAACCTGGGTTAGAGCGGACTCGGTCACTGGAGGGCCGGCCGGGGAGAACGGTTTGAGCATCCCATGACAGCTTGCCTTCTCCGGGGGTCGGGCACAGCACCTTGATGTCAGGCACACACCATACGAGGGGAGGAAACCGAGGAAAACACAGTCTCCATCGCCAGAAAGACGGGGCACCAGGAGCATGCCTCGATGTGTCACCACTCGCCCAGACCACCTTGCCCAACTAAACAAGAAAGTCTATGGGGTGTACAGGCCCCACCTCATTCCCTGCCTGGGGGCACAACCGCGCTGCATGGGGTGCAAGGTAGGTCTCAGGTCTGGTGGTTGGCAGAGGGATGATTCCAGGTGCCCTCGGAGATGGAGGGCATGTAGGCGGGAAAAAATAGAAAGTTAAAAACTGAAAAGGTCCAGATCTCATATGTGCTTTGTGTCAGGTTCTGCACATCATTTGCCCTTGACCTCTTGCAAGGAGGAAAGGCACCTGTCAGGGTCACACTTAGGTCATTCCTGCCATGAAGCATCTAGTGTCTGTAGGGTTCCCACCATCGCCTCCAACAACACCGGAAGCCCAAACGCCTGCAGACTTGTTTTCTCCATCCCAGAGACTCTCCCAGTCCCATAAGGAGATTTTCTGGTGAGCATGTAGGTTGCTGGGCAGCTATTATGGAGCAGTAGTTTCAGCATATGTATGCGATGATATCGTTGATGGTGCCGATGCCAGCCACATCAGGGCCACTGGTACCATCTTCAGTGTTATCTGACTTTAGACATGCTGACATCAACTGTGATGCCAGGCCTCGGGTCACTGTTGGTGCCGCCACCTGTGGTGTTTCTGCCAGCCTCTACTGGAGATGGTGGCAGCAGCCATGCTGATGCCAGATCCTTCAGTACTACCTCGGAACAGGCAACAGCGTGATTGTTGGTGCTGAGCTGACCCTAGGGTTGACCTCGGGGCCATCCTCAGTGCTGTTCCCAGACCCTTATTGGGATGAGTCTGGAGTTACGAGGCCGTAGCCAGTACTGTCACCATTAGATCCCTCTCACCCTTCTCAGGTAGAAGGTGATAAGTTGGATCCAGACCTCACATTAAATGTCAGACGACAATGATATGTATGGCACAGAGAACCCTGAACTGGTTTCAGGTTTAGTGTCCTGGAGAATCTCTCTTCAAGCTCTGCTCAAAACATGCAAAGCATATACAGCAGCTATAGATCAGACTAGCACCTCCAGTTGGAGTTCATAAAGCTGCCTAAATCCCAGTCTCTTAATTGTTTGTCCCATCAGGCCTGCCTTAGAGACCCTCTCAGAGGCTGCCTGGAAGAGGCCTGCTGCTGTGGTCGCAGTCCCCAGACAGGCAAACAGAATACTGTATATGCCAGTTATAACGGACATGTTTGGTTAACTCTTTCATATCCATTATAAGCGGTGTCCAGTGTAATGAACATACAAAAGAGCCAGCAGAAGACCACTTGGTCTATTACGACTGCTCGAGTGAGTGATGCAGGATCCTGGCTTTACAACTTATGCCAATGACCCTGCCCCACCAACCATCCCTGCCTCTCCCCACTTCGCTACATGAATAGGGCATACATGCATACCACATTTGTACTAGCACATCGAGTGATTATAGCTTCTTTGGTGAATTTGTGATGCTGAGCAGTGATTAAAAAATAACTTATTGAGAAAAATAAGTGGTTTATTTAAAAAACTTAGTTTGGTGTCAGGAAGTTGGAGATCTGGGTCTGTTTCATTTGGGATGCAGCATATCTCTGCCTTCCTTTCTCCATTCATTCCATTTGGGCATGTAGTCCTCTGACTGCTCCATTGCCCTTAGTGCAAGCAAAGCCTTTGCTGTGAAAATTCCTGTGGTCATCCAGGCTGTATGGGTATTTTGTACAGTACTGGGAGGTGATCTCTCTGGCTGCAATGACTTACCTATCACCACCAGATCTTTTTTTATCTGAACCTGTTATGTTGTAGGTGAGCAAGATGGAAACACTCTCTTTGGCCTTCTTCATCCCATGTGAACTTTTGTTTTTAAAAGACAAGGTGCTGAGGCGGCGCTGACAGCTATCTTCCTGACAGGATGATCTTCACGTGGGCTCTGGACCCTATTCCCATTAAATATACAATAATGGCTGGGAGGTTGTTATAAGGAATGTTAGACACCCCAAGGTGTGGATGCCACATAAACCCTGAGAGCTAAGCTTGAGGGTTTGTACAGGCATCCCACACCGAGGGGTGTGTCAATATTCAGTTTCATATTACCTTCCAGCTTTTATTTTATATAATTGCTGGGGAACAATTTTTGCCTCAGCAGTTATATAAAATACAGCTAAATTAACTTACCACCCATTCTAACTGGCAGCAACTGTGGTGTGCTGTGTAGTGAAAGAGTGCTTTTGCACATAAGTACACGTTATAACCCACGGGTTATAACGGAAATTATAACCCCTTCCCTATGGGAAAAAGCAGTCGCTGTTATGAACTATTTATTAGTTAGTTTTTGTTGACTGGGCAAGTGCACTAGACAAGTTCTGCCTATTTTCAGGCATGACCCAGGGAAGGGGATACAGATGAATGCCAGCTGACTCTGAACCAGATTAAGCTGTTGGTGGTATTTTAGTGAATGGGGAAATTCCTACTCTTTCGAGGAGTGCCATGGGATCTTTAACATCCACGTGAACTACCACCAGAACAGGCAGATCGGACCTCGTGTAATGTCTCATCCGAAAGACGGCACCTCAGGAATGCAGCACTTCTCATGCTGCACTGCAGTGTCAGTATTGGGATATTAACCTAGTGCCTGGTGGGGCTAGAACCCACAGCCTCTGATCTCCCGGCCCCAGAGGGGCGAATGTGCTACCTGCTGAGCCACTGACACTGTCAAAAACATTATTCTTCACTTTGGCGCAAATTGCATATCTAATAATACAATAACATCCCCAACGTTGTGGAACAGACTGATACCAAATTTGATATGGGGCATCCAAAAATCAGCAGCCTGGGCCATCTAATATGGGACAACAGAAGCAAGGACAGGCCCTGGGTCCACTAAGTAATGTTGAAGTCAGCAGGTCGACTGGTACAGATGTTCCCCATGGCAACCTCCTCCTTGAGTCCATGCAGGCCATGGACACAAAAATAGAAAGAACATTGCTCAAACTGAGAGCCACGACACAGCTTACAGATGTAGGCAAGTGTGTGGGAGAAGCTGAAACTAGGACCACATCTATGGTTTCTACGGTGGTGACCCTTACACAAGAAAATGCTCAACTTCAGGGCCATTTGGAAGCCCTTGAAAATGAGACCAGGTCGGGGAATCCTCCATATAGTGGATGTCCCTGAAGGACTGCATCTACTGAATTTTCTTAAAGAAAGACTTTTGGGCAAACTCTGCTTACCAGAAAATGTTGATCCCACTGCATTTAGGAGGGTTTATAGAGTGAATCAGTGACTGGCTTCACAAATGCATTCCAGCACCGCTGCACTGTATTTAACACAGTGGGCTTAGAGGTGAGAGATGTTGTTGGCAGCAAGGATCAGCGCACCCCTGGAGATCGAGGTTAGCGATGTGAAAGTGTATCCGGACTTGTCCTTCCAGACTAGAGCAAGGCATATGAAATTTGATGCAGTTAGTCATCATTTTTACTTTGGGAATCGTATATTCTTCCTAATACCTGCCCGCCTTAGATTGTGTATGGTGGTAAATCATGGCAATTTACTGATCCTAAAGACGCAGGTAGGTAGTTGAAGTACAAGACCGAATTTCAGCCCCATACTGAGACCATATTGGACCCCAAAGAAGACAACTTAGAAGGGGACTGATCTGTAACAGCTACTTCATGTAGTCTTTTCTCCAAATCGCTTCACCTGTTGTGAGCTTTTCTGTCATTATAGATCCGTTCTGTTAGAAAGCTTTTTTGCAAGGGACACAATGCCTGAGGATACTTTGCATAATTGATTTGATTGTGTTCAGCCTCTGAGCGGGATGTAACACTTGATGGGCAGGGGTTAATTTTTGTAAATGCAAATGGCGCTACTACATGGTGGTCTGTTTCTCCTTTTGAGTTTACTTGCCCTCTGTTCACAGTCTGCACTGCACCACGGTGTCTATAAAATATGGTTAATGGGCTTGACTAGCTACGTAAAGTTGATGATCTGTAGAAAATAACGCTTAACTCTACTGCATTATGTAGCATAGATGAAGAAAATTAAAGTTTTGTATGCTAATGTTTAAATCAATTGTTGGGGAAGGGACAAATGTGAAGATATAATGTTCCTTGAACCTTTCATAGTGTTTGGTTAAATAGTAGCCCTGAATAGGCTGCATTGTTCTCCTTTCCTAATTTTCCTAGTGTATCACACCACAGCTGTCGAAGAGGCTAGCATTTCTGGACTCTGTTGATATAACATTATTCATAACTGTTTCCCTCTTCCTATTGTACCAGAATATAAAGCAATCTGTATCTGAATCTCAAATGTATGTAAGCAATGGCTTATGTAGCCACTTATTGTACCTGTTGCTTTATATGAGGTGTGTGTTATTTGTACAAACAAGAAAATAATAAACATAAATTTGAAAATAAAACAGACAGTGCTGTACCCCACACACCAGTGTCTCATTGGTGGTATACATGTATGTAGATGCATACTCATCTAGAACACCAGGAGCATGTCTCTTAGGCAAGCTGCTGCGCCTCAGAATCAGAATTTAGCTTCTCCCCATGCACTTTTTAAATCCTGTGTTATGGCCATCACTGGGCTTGAAGTCTGGCTTACCCATGGCTGCCGTAAGATGGGAGGACTTCTGCAAAAGGAACAGACTGCTTCTCAGTGCCTCCTACCCGGCATTGACAAATCAGTGGAGCAGTGCGTCCTTTACACCTCCCTCTTTTCCTCCCACTTGACTCCCGATTGGGGTTCTGATTCTGGTGCCAATGACTGAGGATGTGATCCTTGCTCTTGATGAGATCACTGACTGTGGATTTGGGGATGGAAAAGTGAAGGGCAAGTTCCCAGAGGCTCTTCTTGGGCACTTTTCAATTTCAGCTAGGATAGCCACCTTCCTAGCAAGAGTAAGTACCCATTCACTTTCCTGGCATCCTGCTGTGTGTTCAGCTGCTCAGCTCAGCAAAATAATAGGTCACAGTGTGCTGCAGCTGGTAAGAGTAAGTATCCTGTTAACAGCTGCCTAAAGTTAATTAACGTCCGCTAAATAACTGTGTTATCTAAGGATAGTCAGTTTCCCTTGGTGGCAGTATGCAGTGCATTTTAGTTCAGGTTACGTTGGAGACTTACATTAATCATATCGAACACAGTTTTGGCATGGGGTTTTTGTCCATTACAACCGCTGGCCAGTTTAAGCATGTCCACACTAAATAGCACATACTGTATATGTGGCCCTAATTTAAACCCATGTATTTCACTCAGCTAGTAGCTGATACCATTGTCATTTTGGCTTACAGTGACAGTCAGAGGCTCCATGGAGGCTTCAGTGCACCCTTTAATAAGGAGTCGTGCAAAGTTGATGCCATGGACAAGTGTGTGTGTGTCTGAGCTACCCTGGCATGATAATAGCTACCAGGGCCATCTCTCCAAGTAGGAGTATGCTGTCTGGTCTAAGCTAAAATCTCTGGTATGAAGTCTGGCAGACTACTAGGCCAAGCAAGAAATGCTGTTAACTCTAAAATGGTGGATTGATTCTAATAATCTTGAGCTTAAGGACTTCTAGAATCCTTTGATGTAGCAGCCTTTGCCCCACATGTCCAACAACAAATTATGAATGTGCCCTTCAGTGGCACCTGTTTAAACCTCACTCTTGTGTGGGAAGACGCCCTGTATGAATTGAGATCCTCACCCAAAATGGCCCACCATGTGAGTTGGACAGAGTAGGAGTGGAGCGCCTGACGGGGGACATGTGTGGGCATCCACATGCGGGACCGTGAGGTCCACAGAGGACTCTGGAGGTGAGACACTAGAAAAGGTAACAGGTGAAACCTAAACTATACTGTGTCTGTCACATCCAGCAGGCAGGTAACAAATCTAGGCAGGAACAGTGAAAAGATGTAGGAAACTGAAGAAAAGAGGGAACCCAACAACTCCCTAACTGGGGTACACCTAAGTAGCAACTGGGTAAGTTAGCTCTAATATATGAGACAATGTAATAAATGCTTATTGTGGTGCTGTATCATCTAACAGATCAGAATATCTGGCCAAATACTTTTGTTGGGTAGGAGTACAGTGGCTGTGCTAGGGACATAGTATTGAGAGAGAGATTGTGGTAGGTAGCTTCCTTGCCTAAACTGTCTACATAGAATTAGGTACAAGGCAGTAATCTAGAAGCTAATAAATCAGGTAGCAAACCAGGACAAGAAGTAACCAGCCTGGTTCTAGTTGAAAGGCACTTGGCAGTCAAGGGGATACAGGATCTGACTGGGGTATCTCGTAGCAGGCCACACCTTTGGAACTATAGGCACTAGGATTGCACAGAAACTTTTCTAGCTAGTAGTGTACCAGAGGGTCACCCACTCCATCATACGCCGACGTCAGCCTATCCTATAAGAGTGGGTGGCCCCCACGCCATCCTCAGTTCTTTTCCGCTGTCTACCATCGCCTATCAGACTTCACTGAGATGCCCTGGCTGAGTTTTCCCTGCCTTTACTCTTCTCAGTCTGCCTATTTTTGACTCTGCCCTTCATTTGACTCATTATAGCCCACATTATTGTTTGAATGTTTATTATTGCTAATTTACTTGACTTGGAGCCTTTGTAACCAACCCTTAATTTTGACTGTTTGCTTTATTTGAGCTCATTTACTTTTGTTTTCTGTTGCTTGCTATTAATGTATTTGTCTTCCTGATGAGCTTTGTAAACGAGTCCCTGACTCAAAGGATTGTAATTCTGATTACTTCTTAAAATAAAATAAATAGATCCGCCAGCTTCAGTCGACTGCCATTTCGCTATTATTCTTTGTCGAACTTTTATATTTTTCTCTCCCTAGGGTGTATCACTTTAGCAATAAAGGATTTTTCCTCTCCGTTTGTGCAGAGTTGTACCTCGGGGACCGCTTCAAAAAGTGTGCATGCCAGAAGAAGATCCCCGAGAAAGACAACCACAAGGCCTGTATCTGCTGTCTAGGCCCAGAACATGACACCCAGGCTTGCCTGATCTGCTACAACTTCAACCAGACCACAAGGAAGTGCCAAGAGCAGACCCTCAAAACTTCTGCTGAAGCAGAAGGTCACCCAGATGGAAAAGGAGCTCCAGCTGAAGTTCTTCTGCTTCTCCCTCGATGTCCTCGGCTCACAGCCTTCCAAGGCCTGGGACAAGTCTATGGGAAGCATAAACAGAGTCAAGGACCATCCAAAGGACAAAACCTGGTCCTCATCATCTCTGTCCTGGTTGCCACTTTGTGCGCTGACCGTGTCAGGGCTGCCCTGTCGGGGTGGCCCTCTGCCTTGCATGCTCTTTTCCTACAGGGCTACCATTGGCAGCTTCCCCACCAATGTTTTGGTGGCAGGGTTCCATTCTAGGGGCTCTGGCGCACCACTAACTTCACAGGCCCAGCTGTTCAGGCCCCTTGTTTTCCGTGGGCATTTGGTCAGGTGGCTCTGCTGGCTTGTCGCTGAGGGGCTCAGCACTGGCAGTTAGCAGGTCACAGCCAAAACTGTCACCGCCCTTGGCTGTTTCTTCAGTTGTCTCAGGCCCCGAGCCTCTACCCTCTCTGGAGTCACCCAAGCCCCACTCACCATCCCATGCAGACCTATGTCGAGGAACTTTCCTGATAGGCCCCAGCCTGTGCTGATGCCCTCCTGGTGCCGATCCCGTGCCAACACCGATGTTCCATCAACCAACATTGATGGATCCATGCCAATAGCAGTGGACTTCACTCTGTGCTTACCACTTTATGGGATTTTATGCAGACTAAGCTGGCTCCTCCCAAGGCCTGTCTCCTCTGCGCCCCTGCTTCTCCAGCAGGGCCATGCCCCAGAGCCCTGGGCCCTCCTCCCCTCAGGAATCGAAGGATGAGGATGGGTGCCATCTGGACCTCATTCCTTCCGGCGGTGCAGCTCCTCCATGGTCTCATCAATGGCGGAAGACCATGAGGTATGTTCTGCGGTGGTCTTCTCCCCGATGACCCCTCTTTTGCCTCTGTTATGAGACACAGTCAGCCATGGGCTTTGACACCAAGGAGCAAGATCACGCTCAACATCAGCTGGCCACTTATTTAAGGCCTGGATGCCCCTCCCTGGTCATCCCACCCTTAATTGAGCCTTTAAAGATGTCACCATGGCTACCTGGCATCAACCCAATTTGATACCTTTCGTGCCTAGGAAGGTGGACAAATGGTGAGTGAGAGGCAAGAATTTTCTCTGTAAAGAGTTTGAAGCAACTTTGGACTAGCTAGAAGAGCTGAAGATGTTTGTACAATTCTGGGAATTTGATACAGTGTGAACAACGAGGAGGTTTGGACTGTGATAATCTGACTGAGAACTGTGTCAATTGTTGACCTCTAGTGGATTAATAATTGTATGGTGCTGTATTTATTATATTGTTATTGTTTATACTTGGGTGTACTTTTCCTGTCAGTGTTAAATTTTATTGGAGGAGGAGGTTGGGTGGTAGTGTGTGTGTGGGGTATATGGTTAAGGGAAGATTTATCTAGTGTATGAGTAGAGTGTGGTGGGATATATTTTGTTTGAGGACTGAGAAAATGTCGGGGGGTCTGGCAATTCAGGGTGGGCTAGGATCATGTATGAGGCGTCCGGCATTATGACCTCGGCCCCTTCACTGCCCTCCTGGTATCTAGTACTACAGCTTGTCGCTGACGAAGTCGGGATTGGAAGAAGACGCTACAGAAGCTGGCAGGGTACTGTGCACCGCCAAGGGAGCAGGATAGAGGTGGTTAAAGTGGGAAAGCACCCTGGGATTTGACGGGCTTGAGAGAGGCCAGACATGTTTAGTTCCTGTCCCCAGGGTTCCCATGAGACCAAGTGGGCAGGTAGCTAGTGGGCTGCACTGTCCACCAATCCCCTGAGGGTGGTTCTTGTGCAATGCCAGGTCGATCATCACTAAGGCTGCAGTTATTGCAGCTCTGATTTCTTTTGTCGACTTGGCTTGCATTATGGAGACCTGGTTGGGGACGATGGACCAATGTTAGTGGTTGCCGTATCCCCGGTACTCTGTTGTGCACTGCCTCAGAGTGGAATACAGGGGCGGGGAGTGGCTGTCTGTTTTAGAGCTGAGCTAGGCTTCACTGTGCACCCAGTGAGAACACCGGTTCTTTTGAATGTGTGGCCATCCATGGGGTCTGGGCATAGGTTGCAGGATTCTCCTGATTTACCGTCTCCTGGGATGGCAGGAGAGTTTCTGCAGGAAGTAGGTGACTTTGTCATCAGTGAAACATTGGTGTCCCCAGGTGTTGGTCCTGGGGACTTCAATGTTTGGGCTGATGACAAGTCATCTAGGTTGGGTTATCACTTCCTCCAGATGATGACATCTCTGAGCCTGTCACAAGTAGTTACTATTGTGACCCACCAGGGTGGCCACATGCTGGACCTGGTCTTCCCACTAGGAATTGAGAATCTCAGGACTGATCGGGTCATTTGGTCTGATCACTGCACGGTGGAGTTCTTGCTAGGGCCCTCCTGAGATCCCTCCTGCAGAGATGGTAAGCTACCACCCTTGAGGGGTTTGACCTCGAGGGTTTTTTGGTGGAAGTAGATCTATCTAGTGTGACAGTGCATGCAGGGAGGTGTGGGTGAAGTAGTTGCCACCTATAATAGGTCAATGACTGAGGCAGTCTACTCCCTTGCACTGGTTCATGTGTGGACCCAGATCTTCTCACTTGAGGTCCCCATGGTTTGATGGGGAGCTCAAGGCATTGACGATCAAGGGTCTGAGGTTGGAGCGCTGCTAGGAGGACCATGTTGGAAGTGGACAACTGGCTTCTGTGTACACACTATAGTGTACCGGGGCAATCAACCATAAGAAGGCAATGTTCTGTCTAGGGTGATTGCTGCCAGGAGAAACTGACCAGCTATGCTTTTTGGACTGTGGACAGGTTTTTACATCCAGCCTGTCTACAGCTGAAAAAATCAGTTTCTGAGGCCTGTGCAATGAGTTTGCTCAGTTTTACTCGGACAGGGTGTCCGCCATCAGGCAGGGAATTCTGCCAGTGAGCCATGTTATGGCTGACAGTGGTTACCTGGATTGTCGACGAGGTGCTCCGCCTGGTTGGGGAGTTTAAACCAGTGGAGGTGGCTGATGTCATTGAGGTGGCTCTCAAAACTGAAGACACATATTGTGAGTGGACCCAGTGCCGACTGTTTCTTAATGGGATGTGTCGACACTGTTAGCCTGGTGTTCTTTGATTGTCTGGTGTTCCTCGTTGAGGGGTCTTCCCAGATGCCTTCAAGGAGGCTCTGATGGGACCCTTCTGAAGAAGCCATCATTGGACCCTGACATCAAGGCGAATTATCAAACGGTCTCCAACCTGCCATTTTGGGAAAGGTTGTGGAGAAGATTGTGCCACAACAGTTAGGAGAACACCTTGTGGCATTTGATATCTGTGAGCTGCTCCAGTCAGGTTTTCGTGCAGGAAATTCTACAGAAACCACATTAGTTCGGTGCACAATGATCTCCTCAGGAGAGGGATCAAGGGAAGGGACAATTCTCATTCTACTCGATCTCTCCTCAGCTTTTGACACAGTGGACCATTGTGTGTTACTTGACCGCCTGAGGGACTTTTGTGGACTCACTGGCACTGTCATCTGCTGGTTTGAATCCTGTTTGACAAACAAAGGGTGGTGATGGGGAATTCTCTCCTCCTCCTCCCCATGCCTTCTGTCTTGTGGGGTACCTCAGGGATCCGTCTAGTCACCGATGTTGTTTGCCATGTATATGCTACCCTGGGTGAGATCATTAGGAAGTACAGCTTGGGGTTTCATTATTATGCCAATGATACTCAGCTGTACTTATCCTTTGCCCCTGGGACATCCAAAGTGGTGGAAGTATTATACAACTGTCTGGCCGAGAACAATGACTGGATGGCCTCTAGCTGGTTCAACTGAACCCGATAAGATGGAGGTACTGGTGGTGGAGTCAAACAGGAGGCGTGATAGGATGGCCTCTGGGGCAGATACTGGACTAGTTCTAGGCTCTGTCCCATTGATGGCAAGGCAAGTTTATTTAAAAGACGCCCAACTCGGAGGCTCTGGGCGCTCGTATAAATTTTAAAAGCATTATACACAAACATTCAAGCGAAATAAAATAGTAAATCACAAACTATAAATAAATCATACTCTGAACATCAAATGCTTGTGAGAATAGTAGTGTCTTCAAGCGGGCCTTAAAGCATCTATAGTGGGGGCATCTCTGACCACAGCTGGTAGTGAGTTCCATAGAACAGGAGCCGCAACACTAAAGGCTCTGTCACCGACTGATTTCAGCCTCACTCTAGGAATGGTCAGGAGGCCACCACTGGAGGATTGAAGAGGGCGGATGGAGTAGGTGTCAGGAGGACTGACAGGTAACCAGGGCCCTGTCTGTGTAGGGCCTTAAAGGTGAGAAGACCCACCTTAAGAGGATTCTCCACCTGACTGGCAGCCAGTGCAATTCAGACAACACCGGTGTAATATGACAGAATTTTGCTGCCCAGTCAATAACCGGGCAGCTGCTTTGCACCAGCTGCAGTCTCGGAGAAGTCCCCTGTGACCCTGAGATAGAGCGATTACAGTAGTCCAGCCTAGATGTGACTAAGGCGTGTATCAAGGTAGGGAGGTCCAGAGGCGGAACAAGGGGCTTAATCCTGGAAATGTTTCTGAGATGGAAAAACAGGTACGAACCACGAAAGATATTTGGGCCTCCATGGTCAGGTTCCTGTCCAGAATCACTCCAAGATCACGGACTCAAGAGGAGGCCTTCAATGACACAGCCCCAAGAACAAGTCCAGTTGCTGAGTCAGAGGCCATCCTATCACGAACTCTGTTCAACTCCACTACCAATACCTCTGTCTTGTTAGGGTTCAGTCGCAACCAGCTAGAAGCCATCCAGTCATTTATCTTGGTCAGACAGATGTTTAGCACATCCACTGCGTTGGATGTTCCTGGGCAAAGGACAAATATAGCTGAGTATCATTGGCATAGCAATGAAAACTCAAGCCACACTTCCTAATGAGGTGGGCAGCATGTACACTGCAAACAACTCTGGGGCCAGTACCGAACCCTGAGGGTCTCACAGGAAGGAGACAGGGTGTAGATGAGAAATTACCCATCATAATCCGTTGCCTCCTGTTGGTAAGAAAGGACTCAAACCAGTTGATGACAGTACCGTGAGTCCACACAGCTCCCTGAGGCGGACAAGCAACACACAATGGTCCACAGTGTCAATGCTGAGGAGAGATCGAGGAGAACAAGAATTGTCCTGTCCCCGATCTCTAGCCCTGAGGAGATCATTCTGCACCCGAACAAGTGCAGTTTCTGTGCTATGTCTGGCCTGAAAGCTGACTGGAAGGATCGTACAACTAAGTGAGTCACGAGGTGCTCTTCAATTGAGCGCTACCACCTTCTCCACCACTTTCCCCAAAAATGGGAGGTTGGAGATAGGACGGTAATTTGCCATGATCTCCGGTCCAAAGAAGGTTTCTTTAAAGGGTCTCACCAGAGCCTCTTCAAGGCATCTTGAAAGACTCCTCAAATAAGGAACACTGCACAATCACGGCAAACACTGGACCAACAGAGTCAACGCATCTCATTAAGAAACCGCTGGCACTGGGTCCAGCTCACAAAAGGTATGCTTCAAATTGATTGCCACCTCGATAACCTCACTCACCTCCACTGGTCTGAACTCCCCAACTCAGCAGAGTGCACACGGACACATTTGGCGACCACTGTCAGCTATAGTATTGCTAGCTGAAGAGGCCTCCACGGATCACAGACACCCTGTCCGAGAAAAAACAAGGAAACTCCTCACAATCTTCATTAGAAAAACCTCCTGGGCTGCAAACAGACAGGATGAAGAAGTCTATTTACAGTCCGGAAGAGTGAGGCTGGTTGGTTGTCCCGCAGCAATCTCCCTGGACAGGAACACTGCTTCTGACGGTTGATTGCCTCCGATATGCACAAAGTGCATACGCAGGACCAGTTTGTCAGCCTAAGCGGTATCTTCTAAAGCAGCTTAATCTCCGACCATCTTCTTCATCTCCTGAGGTCCCCATCAAACCATGGGGACCCCAGGTATGAAGTTCTGGGTCGTACACGGACAGGTGCGAGGGAGTTGATGGTGTCAGAGAGCACCCTATTATAGGTGTCAACCCCACCACCTCTGACGCATGCAGCACCCACACTAGACAATTTAACTGCCGCCAGAAAACCCTCAAGGGTAAGACCCCGCAAAGGGCGACAGCTAATCATCTCAGCAGGGAAGGGCTTATGGCAGGAGCCCCAAGTGTGAACCTCACTCATGCAATGATCGGACCAAAAACCCGATCAATCCCGAGATCAGTGATCTTAAGCCCCAGTGAGAACACCAGGTCCAATATGAGGCCATCCTGATGGGTGGTGCAGCAACGACTGTGTCAGTCCTAAAGAGGACATACTCTGCAAGAAACCACTGCTGCATCTTTGATCTCTATCATCCACCTAACATTGAAATCCCCAGAAAAACACATCTGGGGATCCCAATATTTCACCAGCAGTGAACTCGGCAAACTCCTGCAGGAAATTCCCCATCGGGCCAGAAGGACGATAAATGAGCAAAATCTGCAGCCCACGCCGAGACCACCATAGATAGCCACACACTCAAAAGAACCTGGAGCTTCCACTGGGTGCACGGTGAAGGTCAGGCTAGATCTAAAACAGATAGCTACTGCCACCCCTGCGATTCACTCTGGGGCAATGCACCACGGTATACCCGGGAGGGACTGCAGCCTCAAAAAATAGGGCCTGCATCATCACCCACCCAGGTCTCCGTGATGCAAGCCAGATCGACCAATGAAATCAAGGTGGCGATAATTGCTGTCTTGTTTCTGATCGATCTGGCATTGCACAGCACTGCCTTCAGAGGATTGGAGGGTGGTGCAGCCCTCGGATTACCTGACCACTCAGTCTGGTGGACTCCTGGGATGGGTCCAACCCATCTGGCCTCTCCCAGATGGTCAGTCATAACCCAGGCGCCTCCTGGACCTAACAACCCTATCCTACCATCACCCATACCCAGATCACCCCACTGCCAATAATCAGCATGGCCCCTACAATCCCCACTTCCGACAGCGCCTAGCAATAGTATCAGACACAGGAGAGGGATGTAAATCATATAGCAGTGAATGGCAATAGGTAATCCTAGCCCCCATAGATCCTCCCACATAATCCCTACGCATTTCAAACAGTGAACACAAACTACTATTTAAACACAAATTAAATAACAACAAAATAACTGCCTAATCTACTTAGTCCAGTAAAACTAATATATTAAAACAAGCTCCAACTTAACATTTCTTACCACAAATAAATAAAATATAAAACTACTTAGCTTAATGCACATTAAAACCGTGTCACAGACCAATCGTTCCCTTCTTCGATGAAAACAAATTTCCAGTACCGGTGGGCGCTTGTGCCACTCACCGCTTTCTTCCGGTAAGGTGCTTGAATTTATGGGAAATAATGTCCCTGCCCTTCAGCAACAGTCACAGCTCCGCCTCGCCACACCTCCAGCCAGGTAGAAGATAAACAAAACTACAGCACAGCCTCTCACGCCATGCAAGCCGCCAGTGGGCAAACAGGCAATTCGCCATGAGCAGGGAGCGGAAATCACAAGTTCCAGGCGCAAAATCTGGATGACAAGTAAACAGCAGTCCAAAATATCCAGCCGCTTACGAGCGGTGTTACGGTAAGACAAAGCAAATGCAATCCCAACATGCAGGACAGATGCTATGAGCGGCGCTGAATTTATGGGAAATAATGCCCTGCCCTTCAGCAATAGTCACAGCCCCCGCCTCACACCTCCAGCCAGGTAGAAGATAGACAAAACTACAGCACAGCCTCTCATGCCGTGCAAGCCACCAGAGGGCAACTGGCACCGCCTGCGAGCAGGGAGCAGAAATCACAAGTTCCAGGCGAGAATCTGGATGATAAGTAAACGGCAGTCCAATCCATCCAGCCGCTCAGCGCCAAGACAGTAAGATGCTAAATGCCATCCCAACATGCAGGACCTCCTCTAAGGTGTGTAATCTCGGCGTGGTTCTAGACAGCGATCTGACAATGGAACATCAAGTGTAATCTGTTGTCAGGGTTAGTTTCTTCCATCTGAGAAACTTTGCCAGGATTGTGATAGGGTGCAGTGTATGTAGGCAGTCATATAGAAAATATCTCACCATTCCTTTGTAAATATTTCAGTTTTAATTTATTCTTCTCAGACGTTATTTACAACAGGATAATTTCAGCATGGTATAGTACTTTTCCCATCTTACACTTCCATTTGGACAGCAGACATTAAAGCAAATGGCATCATCTGATATTTGTAATTCTTCCATGTGAGGCAGTAAACAGAAGCAAACAGAATATTCTGTTAGTTCTAAGTCTTCAAATTCAAAGCATGAAATAACACAGTTTATCAAAACTCCACAGAGCACTTTTCAGCAGCATCTAGAGCATACCCAGACCCACAGCAAAACGAATTCTGTCTCTCAACCCGCACAGTCAAATTTATATCCAGAAGGGGTCATGTGATCCTTTAACTCCACCCTAGTATTTTACTATACACTTTACATCTTTATTTACTATGTATTTATTTTATTTATAAACACATTGCCCTTCTAATTATCATAACAAAACGTTTTCACTCCTATAAACAAATTAAACCTTTTAATAATGTTTAAGTATTATTTCTAACAATTGAAAGCACCTCCTTCCTATGTTTGATAAAGGAATGTGGTTGCGGCACTGCCTTAGAAGAACAAAGACGCTGCCAGGATCCGAACCCACAACCTCACCAAACACCGCAAACATCTTCGCCCCAAAGAAGCCCCGACTCAACTCCAAACCTCCTCACTTTGCCTCTGGAAGGTTAGTCAAACTCAGAATACAATTAATACAACTATTAGCGTTCATTATAACTTAAATCTAACAATAATTAACTTTGTGATAGTGCGAATATTCGCACTATCGAGAAAAAGCATAGCGGCTTATCTCTAAAAGGCAAAGCCGTATATATCAGAACAAAAAGAAGGTTTCTATCCAAATATATATAAAATTCAAACTATTGCTCAAACTAATCTTTAATACATACGATAGCAGCTGCAGTAATAGCGCTACTGAATCAGTCCCAAGTCCACTCCATTCGTCCCATGTCTATTTATGCAAGAGACTCAGGCCAATTGTTAAAATGGGATTTGAGGAACCATAAAAGGTTCATTTTGTCAGTACCTTGCTTTCCTCCTTCTTAGAGGTCATAACAGAACCAATATCTGTTTTATATTTTATTCAAAGCTGAGAAGACCTCATATCAGGACATAAGGAAACACTCAAGTTGTTTTACTACTGAAAAGGCATTAATATGCCTTTTCAAATCCCACTTCTTTATTTTATTTTATTCTAAAGACACCCTAATAACAGAGCATCGAATACAAGCGCCCACTCACTGAATCCATTCACACGACTCACATACAACACCCAAGAAAAAAGGGACATTAGATAAATTTAATACCAAAGGTCACTAGATAAATTCATAACAAAAAGAAGGCACTACTCGAACGAACAAAACAACTCCAAATAGCCATTCAACTATTTTAGATTATCCTCTGCAGTGCCAACCAGCACCAAAACTAGTTCCTTGAAAAGGGCAGCTGTTCCTTATTTACCATAGCCCACATTTCATTTCTAATTTAAATTTAAGTAGCTCAGAGTAATTCTGCATACTGAGCAAACATTAATTTATGGGCTAATACTAATTTTAATTCTGAACTCTATGTAAACTTTATTCGGAAGGAAGGCAGCACACTGTAAATTCTTTTTCTACTTAGAGTAAAACCCGCTTTCAAAAGACTGTGCACTGCTTACACTTAATTCAGAAGGCAGTCACAATTCTCTAAGTATATGCTGAACAACGTTACACTCTAAGGCACTAAATTTAAACTACTGTTCATTGCCTGAAAATCGAGGTAAAATCACAAAATGCCAACGGGCACTACAAGGCTTCTTGCACTATTATAACCTAACGCCTTTCCATTTTACCTAACGGAGGGCTTACTGTGCACCTGATATAGTGCAAGCCTATAAATAATAAATGTTTTAAATACTATCAGGAAATATTATATCTGGACTTTGTCTGAGCAATCATTTACTCGAGGAAAGCAGAAGCCATTTTTACAACTACCGGGGAGATTCAGGTATACTGCCTCAAAGGGATTCCATCCCAGCCTTCACATTAAAACAACAACTATCCTTTCTTTATTAGACATTCTCCTTTCTTTTGATTCACTTTACGCCAAACAATGTCACTAAATGACAGCTGCCTTTGACTGAATGCACAAGCTCAGACTAGACAGCCTGACTGTGAAACAATAAAAATCATGACAGCACCTTTAGGAGAATATGAAACGGAGCTTTCCTAGCCCTCCCAGTTTTGTGAATATTACTTGGGGCCTCAAACCTTCACAGGCGCACCCTGTGACAAGGATCAAACACCTGTTTTCGCCCCTGGACCTCCACACCTTGGTGCATGCATTTGTAACATCTAGGCTTGACTACTGTAATGCTGTACCTCAGGGTCTCTGAGGCACCTTTCATTGACTGCAGCTGGTGCAGAACACAGCTGCCAGGCTGTTGACTGGACAGTCGAATACTGTCAGCCACCCTGGTGCGTGAATTGTACTGGCTGCCAGTTTGATGGAGGGTGCTCTCAAGGTGGGCTTGCTCACCTTTAAGGCCGAGACATGGACTGAGCTCTTGCTACCTGGTGGACCTTCTTACACCGCTGCCTCTGTCCGCTTCTCCTTGCGATTCTCCCAAGGCCTTGGTGATTCCCAGGACGAGGTTGAAAACTGCCAGCTTATAGAGCTTTTAGTATCGCCGCCCTGTCCTGTGGAATTCACTCCGCCATTGGTGAGGGAGGCCCTTCTGTGGAGGCATTCAAAGCCCACCTTATATTATCTGTTTAGCCAGTCTTTCTCGGATACTGGATGAGAACAGACTGTCAGTCCCTTTTTAAAGAAAATAGGGTTATTATTTATATGCAGAACATTGCCTATTTTGACATGTGGTTATATATTATATTGTGAGATGATATTTTAAACTTTTATGTGTTTGTACGGTGCCCAGAGCCTCTGGGATTGGGCACCAGAAAAATAAAATTTGCCTTCCTTGCAAATTATACCAGGCTCCAACAGAAAGGCCTTTCTTCGCTGATCAGGCTCAAACAGATTCGGTGGTCATCAATGCCACCCATTACTGCACCCAAGAGGCTCAAACATCTCAGTTCCTTGCCCCTGGATAAGAAGTCATGGAGGTTGGATCACATTGGTAGAGAACCCTTGCCTCTGTCACACTGATTATCAGGGTGTTGAATGATGTTGCTGATATGGTCCAGTACCAAACCAGCTCTGGGATCAAGCCCTTGAATCTGCCCGGCCCTCCCAAAGGACCCTCAAACAGCATCTGCTGCAGTCTCTAAAGGCAGTCCGACATCAACACATACCTCCTTACGGCTGCCTATGATGCCATAGACGCTGCAGCTAGGGCTGCTGTGGTGACATTTGGCTTCATGGACACTCATGGTTGAGTGTGTCTCATTTTGCACAGGATGTTCAATTGTCCATCCTGAATGCCCCTTTAGAAGCTACAAGTGATTTTATGTAGATGTGCAGGACATAGTGTCTCAACTGCAAGCCCTGGCCGACCTTATGATTGGTCCACCCATGTACCACACCAGCCAGCCAAAAAGCAGTTGAGTGCCCTTTGTTGGTATAGTCATAGACTCAAGCTCTCTAGCAAACTTGTGGTAAACGTTGATTGCTCTGCCATGTCACCCTCTCCTCCACCACAGGAAAAACCCTAGAGGAGGAGGTGGGCCCTGGCTGCCCTGCTTGTCCAGCCTGACTCCTGCCTGTCCCCTCTTAACTCACTGAGGCCTAAGGAGCTCTTTGAGAGTTCCACCGCTTGTGGCACGTGGACAGCTGGTTCTGATTTCAATATGATATTTTTCTGAAGTATAAAATATGTAGGGGAGTGTCAGTCAGGAGAAATACCGTCTTGCTGAAATTGACACATCAAACCCCAGGGATAAGTTCAAAGGACAGGAGGTAGCTTAAACTAGGATATCTGAACTGCAATTACTTTAAGTTTTCTTTGAAGCCCAGGAAATAAAATATCCATTCATGACGTCCTCAGGGAAACCTTTGATTTGCACTAGGTGTCATAAAGGAAGGAGAATATGCATGTGTTGGGGTGTCTCCCAAGATAGCCAGTAGTTACATCAAAGAGTCTTTGATGTCTGTGGAAACAGATCGCAGACTGGTTTAAGAAGCCCAATATGCATGTGTTGGGGGTGTCGTCTAAGGAAGCCAGAATTACATCAAAGAGGCTTTGATGTCTGTGTGAAGCAGATCACAGACCGGTTTTGGCAAGTCACATGAAGAGATGAGATTATTTATGTCACCTATTATTTTTAAATATCTTAGGACATCCTGTGTTATAAAATATAAATTTTAATACAGCAAGGCGGAGTTAGGTGACCTCCGAGAGAAGGCCGGCTCAAGACTGCTTTTCCATATACTGAGCTGACCTTACAGAGTGACATTCATTTTCTGACTGAGAAAAAGGAACATCGAAGCACTGAAAGATTAAGAAAGTAAAAATACATTAGATAAGACCAGTCTGAGTGTATGGATTGTAGGAATTTGCACTTTAAAACCTGTTTTGTTTTGTGTGGGATGTCTTGTTCTGTATTTACTGTTTTTTACCTATTTTAAAGTTAGATATATTTTAAAACAGAAACTGCCTAGTGTGTCTGGTGTGCCTTGAAACTTCTTTTTTTATAAGTGAAGCTTAGATGGTTATAGTTGACACTGTGCATGAGCTTATTGTGGTACCAAACTGGGAAACAGATAAGAGTTCTCTAGGTCTTATATATAGTTTTAAGGGTTCATTTGTAATACCTGGTTAGGTGCCTATAGGCAAAGATATCTGGCCCCAAAGGCAAAATTATCTCAGCCTGACAATTGGGTCACTAATAAGAGGTTGTCAGTTTGAATCCCTCAGAACTTGGGACAAAGGTGACTCAGAACCCACAAACAGACAAGAGGGTTACTTTTGTTCTGTTAAATTGTTCACTACCCTACTAGAGGTTGGCACTTTGGGAGTAGAGGGCTGATCTGCTGAGTGGGTTTGTGACAGCCTGTATACTTTTAACAGTGCAACCGGAGCTTTCTGAGCAAAATCAAGACATAACAGCATGCCACAAACAAATGTGAATACCTTATGAACCGTAAGTGCTACACACAACTATGAGCAGCAAAGTTGTTCAGCACAAAATTACCTGTCCAATGGTACTATGCAATTAAATATAAGTAGATCTTACTTGAGACACAGCTCTTGCAGCAGGTTACACCATTAGGACTGAAGCCGGCAGGCGTCAGGACCCCACGGAAAATTCTAGCTAGCTATCTTCAGCGGGGACCGCTTCCCGATGTCGGTCCCGCCTCCAACGTCAGGCGTGGTACAAGGGGCGGTCCCGCCAGATTCCCTAGTCCTTTTCCTGCCATCGACTTAGCTTGTCTCGACTCTCTCGGTTACAGCTCCAGCGCGCTGCGTGGTTTAAGTGCTTCTCTCGAGAAATTTGATTTTCTTCAAGCAAGACCTTTGCTGATGTCCTCTCCGACCTCTGGTCACTCCTCCAAGTGTGCTTGCGGAAACAGATCCCTTTGGGACCCCCATACAGCCTGCGTTAGGTGCCTGGGCCCAGACCCGATACCGGGCCTGCCCGTCCTGCCAGGGGTTCAACAGTCGTACTGGATCCGACAGTCAGAAGGCCCTTCAGGCTTTTTGTTGGAGGAAAAGCTGAAGACCATGTCCTCCAAGGGGAATCTTCTTCTCAAAAATCCCACAAGCACGAGAGAAAAGAAGGGAGAAGGCCCTTCCAGGTCCCCCTCCAGGGCTTCGGAGTCACACAGCTCCGGTTCTAGGTCCAACCGCTCTCCTCCAGGGCCAGCTCTCAGCCTCCCGGCTGCGTGTAAGGAAACCTTCTTCTCAGGCCAAGTCCGCCAGGCCGCCCTCGTCTTCCTCCAAGGCCTTGGCGAAGTCCGGGAGCGCCACCACTATCACCACAAGTCGGGTTCCCACTCCTCGGTACCCGGCGTCAGGTCTTCTTCTGTGCCTCCTCGCAAGGCGCTGGAGCTCGCCCTTAAAGAGACCTGTGGGCAGCGCGACTGTCAGCCCGTCATCATACCCCTGGAGCCGCCCGTCGGCCAGGCGACCGTCGCCGCCAAACCATCACCTCAGCGGATGCCGGCAGGGGCCGCGTCCGCTCCTCCTGAGAAGGGCCCTGTCACCTCTGACCGCGTCGGTCAGGAGACTTTAACTGAGGGAGGACCTAACGCAGTCTCGAGGACCAGGACAGGCGACCCTGTTTCGTCGAAACTCTCAGGAAACCCTCGCGGCCACCTGAGCCCTTCATGAGCCGACGCTGGGATCTGACGAGCGCCCACCGCGCCCGGGCCATCTGCGGCCTTTCTTTAGCGGAAGTGAAGGATCTCTTCACCTCCTGGTGGGACAATTAAGGAAGGACATGGTTCCACTGTTCCTCCTCCTCTGGTTCCTGCACCCCTCACCATCGGGTCGGCAGGCCGCTTACCTCTCCCTGGGAGCTTAGATCTCCCAGGGGAGACCAGAAAACGGAGACCTCCGTCGAAATCTTCCTCTGGATCACCCAGCCCCAAGAGATCCAGGAGACATCGACGCTCGCTTCAACGGAGGACACGGGATCAGACTACTCTACCTCTAGATCCCCATCTCCACTCTCCATCCCTTCTCCGGACCCACGAGATGCCCAAATCTCCTCCGGATGATCCTTCGCTCCTTGATATTATGAGACACATACAAGAGAACATGGATGGGATGCAGAAGACCTAGAACCCGAAAGGGTACGCCTGCCAAATATCTTCGCAGAAGGACCCCAAGCCTGTGGTGGTACCACCCTTGGTGGACACTTTTGTGGACGTCACCAAGGCAGCGTGGAAGCGTCCACACTCGCTCGGTGATGCCAGAAAAGCTGATCGTTTGTACAAGGCTCTAAGGACGACCAGTACTTGGACGAGCAGCCCAGGCCGATTCTCTGGTCATCACAGCCTCACATGACCGGTCACAGAGGCCGCAACATTTGAGCACCCTGCCACTGACCCAGAGTCCAAGCAGTTGGACTAGCAGGCGCTGACGATGCTCCGCTCACCTCCGCCATCAGATTCTTGAACTATTTAACCCACATGGTTCAGTTCCAGAACGCTTTGGGAACAGGGTCTGAAACGGCTGAAAAATTGCCTGAAGGTGAGCAGAAGGAGGAGATGCTTCGCTCCTCCGCACGGGTTCAGACGTGAATCCAAGTGCTACAAGCCGCAGTACGACTCATGGGACTCATCGGCCCGAGCAGCAGCTTCTGGCGTATGCCTCCGGAGACACTCCTGGTTACGCTGCCTCTGGTTTTACCCCGACGTCCAGAAGAATATTATGGATGCTCTTTTGAGGAGAAGTCTTGTTTGGTAATCCTTCAGAGAAGATCATTACTAGACTTCAAGAGGCCGGAAGGCGGTAAGGTCGGTTCAGGCCATGTATCAATTCAAGCTTGGTTCCTTTCATAGGAACCAAAGCCATTTTCATGGGCGGACGAGAGGCAGCAGCCCCTCCGCTACACATCAGAGGAGCTCCGGCTCCGAGAGCCCAGGGGAAGCAGCCCACCAGCTGAGGTCAGCGCTTCTAAGCAGGCCCAGCCAGTTGGCCCATCTGCCGCCACAGCCTGACTTCCTTTCCGCCCCGCCTCAGGATCAATGGGATATCAAGGTCGGGGTCGATTATGTAACTTCCTGCCGGGATGGCAGGCTATAACCACCGACAGGTGGGTTCTTCAATTGGTCAGTCTAGGCCGCTTTATAGAATTCGCAGAAAAGCCACCCTCAAGGCCTCCTTTGCTCTCCGGTACCGGGTCAGCACAAAGCTTTGATCTGGCAAGAAGTACTGGCGGCTCCCTGCGAAAGGAAGCGATAGAGTATGTCCCGGAGAATCAGAGA
Organism: Neoceratodus forsteri; assembly: GCA_016271365.2. Lineage (NCBI taxonomy): Eukaryota > Metazoa > Chordata > Ceratodontiformes > Ceratodontidae > Neoceratodus > Neoceratodus forsteri. The sequence continues at coordinate 492,876,651 of CM028131.1, read as the reverse complement.
GGACAAGGATATTACTCACTTCTTCCTGGTTCCAAAGAAAACAGGGACCTCCGTCCACTCTGACCTCAGCGACCTCAACGTGTCGGTCGCCTCAGAGATTCCGATGGTGACTCTTCCCGGTCTTATTACCATGCTGAAACAGGACGCCTTTTTAGCATCTCTAGACATGCAGGACATACCATAGTATCCCTATGGCTCAGCGCACATGAGGTTCCGCGCTTAGAGTTTCTCGACCACCACCTTCAGTTCCGAGCCCTTCCGCTCGGACTGTCTTCTCCGCACTCAAGGGTCTTTACCAAGTGCATGGCAGTCGTGGGAGCGTCTCTGAGGAGACAGGGCCATTATGTGTTCCGCACCTGGACGACTGGCTTCTCATGGCCGCTCCAGAGAGGCTGCTACATGCATTCAGAGCACCCAGGACCTGTTCCGCTTTGGGCATCCTCATAAATTACGGAAGTCTCTCCTGGTACCATCGCAGAAACTGCAGTTTATAGGCGCAGTACTGGACACTGTTCAGGAAGAGCTTTTCTTCCGGCCGACAGAGCGGAGCGATCAGATCCCTCATAAGGGATTTATCGTCGAACAAGATCGTACCTGCCAGGTCGGTCCTTGCTTGCTCGGACACATGGCTGCGGCCATTCCTACTGTCCCTTCGCAAGGCTCCACGCGGGTAACTCAGTGGATGCTCAAAGTGCAATGGGACCAAAGGCAAGACCACTTGCAGCATCCGTCAGATCCACGAATTCCGTGATTCGAGACTGGCAGTGGTGGCTAGTCCCAGGGTCGCCTCCACGGGCGCCCTGCTCAGAGCGCCATCCCCGGAGGTAACCCTCACCACGGACACCTCAGGTCTTGGGTGGGGGTACACCTGGACAGGTAAAGTCCCAGGGTACATGGACCCAGATGGAAGCTCATCTTCATATCAATGTCCTAGAGATGAGAGCGGTTCTCATGCCCTGCAGGCCTTTCAGTCAGTAATCCCACTGTGTACTCTTCTGCTTCAGACAGACAACACGGTGGTGATGTATTACCCAACAAACAAGGAGGCGCACACTCTACCCCTTGCAGGGAAGCCATGAGGGTGGGATTGGGTAATCGGACACGGCGCAAATCTGATCACTGTGCACGCCTCGGGTGGACAACACTACTGCAGACAGCCTGAGTCGATCCCAGGCCAGAGTCCACGAGTGGGAACTCTTCAAGAGGTAGCAGAGGATCTGTTTCTTCGATGGGGAATTCCAGAACTAGACTTGTTCGCTTCCCCATCCAACGCAAAACTGCCCAATTTTTGCTCGCTAGATCCAGGGCCTGGTGTTTTCTGGTGAGAGCGTTATCCCTCTCCTGGGCGAACAGATTCCTCACGCTTCCTCCCTTCCTGATCCAGAGAGTTCTTCTCAAACTGTGCAGGAGCACGACCATGATCCTGGTGGCCCTGTTCTGGCCCAGACAGATCTGGTTCCCTTGTTGGTGCAACTATCTGGAACCTCCCGCCTGCTGTCGCCAGCTCCCATCTCCTGTCTCAGGAGAAAGGTTCACTTGTCCATCGGACCTACGTTCATTGAACCTGCATGCTTGGCTCCTAGAGACATAGCCATCTTGTCCACGGGTCTCGCAAGAGGTTGCATAGGTCCTTTCTGCAGCCAGAAAGCCAGCAACACATGCGATCGACGCCATAAAATGGCACTGCTTTTTGTTTATGGTCGGAGCACGATTTTTCCCTTTAGGTTGTCCTGTGGGAGTAATTTTGATTATCTGCTCTCCTCTTTCATTCGGGTCTAGCCTACTCCTCTATTAAGGTGCACCTCTGCCTTTTCCAGCCTATCACCTCCGGTGGGACATCGTACAGTGGCTCAGTTGGACGCCTCTCGGGAATTTCTTAGGAGGTGTTACACCTTAGGCCTCCTATTAGGGACCCCAGCTCCATGGGATCTGCCTCTTGTCCTGAGCAGCTCACGCCCCTTTGAACCTGCCACGGATTAAGCAGCTATGTTTTCTGTCATGGAAAACGTTGTTTTTAGTTGCTGTTACTCAGAAGAATATCTGAACTTCACGCCTATGTGCAAAGAGCCTTATTTAGTTTTCCACTGGGACAGAGTATCCTGAGGACGAACCCTAAATTTTGCCTAAGGTGGTTTCTTCACTCACTCTGAACCAGGATATTGACCTTCCGGTCTACTTCCCGAGTTGCTCAACAGAGGAGAGGCTCTGCTTCACACCCTGATGTTCACCGCAGCCTGAGGTATTACCTCAACAGAACTAAATCTTTCGTAGTTCTGAGCAGCTTTTCATTTCTTCTCTGAGAGAATGATGGGCCAACCCGGATCCAAACAGTCCCTTTCGCTGGCTTGTCCAGTGTATTTTACTGTTATGATATAAAACAAAAGCCTCCCGGCACAGTCTGGGGTCATTCTACTAGAGGTGTGGCCACCTCCTTTGCAGCACTCAGAAAATCTCCACCTCTGCTATATGTGCTGCAGCCACTTGGAGTTCTGTGCATACCTTTATCAGGCATTATAGCCTGGACATCGCCTGGGCGTAAGGGCTGGTTTCGCCTGGCGGTAAGCACAGGGTCTCCTGTCCTAGGTTCAGGACCTGAATTCATTTCCTATTTTCTCCTCCCAGAATTTCTGGCAGCGTTGTTACTGCTTGGGAATCAGTCCTAATGGTGTAACCTGCTGCAAGAGCTGTGTCTCAGTAGATAGTACAGTTACGTGAGAACTTACCGTAACAGTAGATCTTCGAGAACAGCTCTTGCAGCAGGTACCTTCCGCCCACCTTCCCCTTGGAGGAGGCATGGCTCAGTCTTTCTGAGCAGGGATTTATTCCTTCTGTCTTCTGACTGCGAATCCTTGGTCTCCCATTTCGATGTCATCTCGCGCCGAAGTCTCCGTGGAGAACTGGGAATCTGATGGCACCGCCCCTTTTGTACCACGCTTCGACATCGGAGGCGGGACCGACGTCGTAAGTGTCCTCATTGAAGATAGCTAGCTAGAATTTTTTCCAACGACGCCTGCCGGCTTCAGTCCTAATGGTGTAACCTGCCACAAGAGCTGTTTCGAAGATCTACTGTTACGGTAAGTTCTTACGTAACTGTACTTTCCTATTTATTCCATATTGGTTGAAATAGTGAAAAAATGTTTTTTTTCTATAAAAGGCAACAGAAACCATTTTAGTGGGAAAATATTTTAACATATCAACACCAAATTAAGCATCCATACATTAACTGAAGGTACAAAACTAATTTTGTACAAAAAATTTCTAATGTGATACATGTATTCTCTCCTGTTTTAATAAGGTGGCTAGGTGAAGTTTGAGAGACAAATGTGAGCCATGCACATCATACCATACAAAAATGTGAATATCTTCTAAAGTCTACATAACAGACACAGACTCGATTGCAGCTCAGCTCCAGAGGTGGTCGCGAGGGCTCTGCAAGGTAGCCCTCCTTGTACTGCTGCCCTGGAGTTGATTGCAGGTACGATCCCAGCACACATAAGCTGTGTGATGAGAACATGTCGAGTGCTGTGTGTACTATGTGAAAAACAATAAGGACAGTCCAACCATTTGGTTTTGGCGCCAAGTTTAAATTTTACTCCTCAGGCACACAGTGTTGACCTACAAGTGAAGATAGTTTTTAGTACTGCTATTTAAGCTACCCGTGCTGTATTCCTTAAGGCTGCACTGGGTGCTTTAATTTGCCTCCAATGTGTGCTTCTCCAAATTGTAATTATTGTTGTAACAGACAGCCTTGCTGTAGCAAATAGCTGTGCTGTAATCACCCCTAAAAACACTTCCTTCTCTTCATGCAGTTTTATTGTACCAGAATTAATTTGTTAATATATATATATATATATATATATATATATATATATATTTAAAAGTGAAGTCCTAACTGTGACCCCTCCCTACTCTGTGTAAGTCCCTACCCTCCTTTCAGACTGCTTATAGCTCACCTCTGTTTTGTCTTTCTCCTGAGCTCCCGAGGTGGTCACGAGGGCTCTGCAAGGTAGCCCTCTCCGCGCTGCTGCCCCTGGACCCGATTGCAGGTACAGTCCCAGCACACATAAGCTGTGTGGCGAGCTGCGTGTCGAGTGCTGTGTACCACGTGAAAAACAATAAGACAGTCCAACTGTTTGATTTCCTCACGACACTATGCGCGGGTTGCCCCACTGCCCCACCACCGCCTCTTGGTCAACCACGGCCATAAATAGCTGTTTTCAGATCACGTGGTGGTACTGAAAAAAACAATTGGCCCACTTTCCCATCTGCAGGTTTCTGCAGCTCACCACTAGTGGCCGCTAGAGTGAATTTCCCCAATTCCAGTTACCCTACCAGCATTATGCTGCACTGGTATCTCGCAATATGTGCCTACTAACACTAACACTTGTCTCACTCCCACCCTCCATCTACCCTCTACCTCTGCCCTGCCTCCTTATTTCTTATCCTAGAGATGATCCTCCCCACATCATGCCACTTCCTCCTTAGGGCTGTCGCAACCATGCCCCGAACGCTTCTCCGCGAACAGCCTCCATCTTGCCACCCTCCTCTCCTACTGGGCTGCTGAAATAATATGCCACCGATACTAGAGCTCCTCATCCTACCCTGCTCACCCCTACCTTCGATCTCCCTTGCCTCCCCTATTCCTTGCTATTCTCTCTCCGATCTCTCCCCATCCCTGTCTCGCCTCCCCACTACCCCCACCAAGGGTACTGTCCCCAAACGCCATAGGCATATCAGCCATCTCAGGATGATTACACTACTACTCCTTTTACCTGGCAATGTCCACCCCAACCCAGGCCTGGTCACTGGCAGTAAATCTCATCTATCTACAACCTCAGGGCTTAGACTTGCCTCCATTAACGCCTGCAGCCTGCTAAAGAAATTTGCTGGACTGCAAGTCTGGGTCGCCAGCATCAACCAGATGTGCTGACACTAGTCAAACTTGGCTGTCCAAGGCTACACCCGACTCTTTCATCTCCCTCCCGGTTACTCACTCTTCAGGGAAGACAGAAGTGGAAAAGAGGGGGATTGTGCCATCTACCACGGGACTTACTCCCAGCCTCCTCTCCAAAACACTACTAGAGCATGGTGCCCACGCATCTCTCGGCCACCCTGGGCCCCTCAAGAGCCGCCTCATCATCACAGCCACCTACTTTCCCCACATCACCAGAGCCATGCCCTGCAATCTCTACTAGATTACATCTCCCATCAACCCAACAAGATGGAACAAATTATCATTAGCAACTTAAATATTAACTGGCAAACCAGCGTGGGGAACAGTGCCAAACATGCCTTTGCTGCTCCAATCTTACCCAACTTGTCTCCTCCCCACCTACCCTCATCTGTCTACTGGTAGTGCTCTCTGCTGGACCTGGTACTCACAAATAGGCCTCATAAGATCACCAATCTGACAGTGTTGCCTAATGCCCTAGTGATCACTGCTCAGCCATTTTCTCTGGTCATGTAATCTTGTAAAGCCCAAGCCCATTCTCATATCCAGGAGGTGTCTGACCACGGGAAACCTTGCCCTACTGTGTGAACACCTGCCAATTGGGACTGGTCTCCAGTACAAATGGTCCCCAATATTGACACTGCCCTCAACTACTTTATTTACTACTTTAACAGGGCCTGCAATACATATGCACCTATTTCCAAAACCATATGTAGGAAGCACAACTCTCCTGGTTCACCCCTGCCCTCATTAGCAAACAAGTCCTCAGGGACGATCTCTGGCACAGAGCCCTGACTCCAGCAAGTCTGCCAACAGACAAACCTACAGATCAGCACGAAACCAGTGCACCTGGGCTATCCATAGTGCCAAGGCGGTGTTACATGAGGTCCCTGCACCATAATTGGTACCTCAGAGGTACACTGTAGACAGCTAGTGCTATTATACTAACATATAGGGCTAAGGGCATCTACCGTATAAGAGTAGATGTCAGGATATGAATACATATTGTTTTAATACACTTTGCTTGCTAATACATATATTCTGTTATGTATTTTCGTGTATTTCTTACTTGTAAGATGCCAAGGCACCTGTGTCCTTGGAATAATTATAATATGTAAAGACAGCATTGCCACCTTTTGGTGATTTGTACTACTACACTGAGTTATGTAAGATTCTGTATAAGAACTCTTTTGTTCTCAAACTGATGACTTTACAGAATTGTATAATGTTATCTTGGACTGTGGAGCCACCTCTAATTTAGCCAATAGGATTCATCTCTGTAACTAGAAATGTTCTATCTTACAGAACCATAGTAATTATCATAGGTATATAATGTAATGCACAAGTCTTATACCTCGGAGACCCCAAGAGACACAGAGAAACCTCGAGGTATAGGGAATGCTTAGCACTGGCTCCTGGTTTATATTGGTAAGAACTGCTTAGGCAACTGTGATTTATCATTTTGGTAGTAATAAACTTGTTTATTACTCTAATGCAACTGTCTGTGATTACTTGCATTTCCAATATTGTCAAGAACCTGAAAGTGAGGTTTAGACCTCCTAACAAATTGGCACCTGCAGGACATATTTGGTGTTTGCAAGTTTTCACTTGTTGCAAAACTTTTCCTTTCCCACTGAGACAGTAGGTGTACATTCCTGTATCACCTCTCCTGTTTTAAAACCAGTTTGTAGTAACTTGCAAAGTCTGGTTGTCTTTTCGGTGTGGTCGATGCTGTCTCGACTCACCCATAGCAGCTTTAAATTGCAAGCCTGCAACTTATACAGTAGCCCGACTGTGTATAAAGTGCTCCTGCTGTGAATCAGTAACCATAGTAATTATCATAGGTATATAATGTAATGCACAGTTCATACCTTGGAGTCTCAGGAGGACCCCAAGAGACACAGAGAAACCTCGAGGTATAGGGAACACTTAGCACTGGCTCCCAGTTCATATTGGTAAGAACTGCTTAGGGCAACTGTGATTTATCCTTTGGTAGTAATAAACTTGTTTATTACTCTAATGCAACGGTGTCTGTGATTACTTGCATTCCCAATATCACAAGAACCTGAAAGTGAGGTTTAGACCGCCTAACAGCAGCATACTACAGAAATATGCTTTTGTCAACCTGAGGTTCCTTCTGCAAGTTCTGGGACAACCTAAAGGAACTTAACGGGCAAAACCCAGTCCACCCCCCAACCCAACTCAATATCAATGGCACCATCACCATAGACTCACACGGCACTGCAAATGGGCTAAATGATGCCTCGGATCTCTCCTCTACCCTACCTAAGAACTTTTGATCCCGCCTGATCCCCAACATCCACTACACAACACCTCCATTCTACTTCTGAGCTCTCCCAGTCTGTTGCCAAACCCTATCTGCTCAAAGCCCTTTCTGCTCCACCCTGGACACTGTTCTCACCCCTCACTGACCTTCTCAACCTCTCTCTTTGACTTGGCCAATTCCCCAAGCATGGAAAGAGCGTCATCACCCTATAGACAAGGGTGGTAGAGAACTACCCCAAGCAATTATCGGCAACTTCCACCCCCAAAGCCCTAGAAAAGATTGTGGCTGACCAGATAAGACTTCTCAGTATGCACAACTTACTCTGCACAGAACAACACGGCTTCTGTCAAGGTCACAGCACCACTACTGCCCTTGAGTTCTCCACTTCATTCACATGGCCCCGGACAAAAGACATCCTGCAGGGCACTTTTATCGATTTGTCAAAGGCTTGACACGGTCTGCCACCCTCTTCTCATTAACACCTCTCCCAACTTGGTTTCACCTCGGCCCTGTTAGCTGGGTTGCCAGCTACCTTGCTGCCCGCACTAGTGCATGAAAATCAAAAATATCCTCTCAGCCCACGCCAGGTCCACTCCAGTGTCCCCCAAGGCTCTATCCTGGGGCTACTACTCTTTAGCTTATACCCAAACACTTTGCCCAATGTCTCCCCAGAAAACATATTGCCCCACGCAGACAATGCAATCCTCTTCACATCCCACCCTGACCTCTCCCAACTCCAGCTTGTGCTACAATCCGCTTTTACCCAGACTGAGCAGTAGTTCCTTGACCACAGGCTTGTGATCAACCTTAAAAACAAAACCTTACTGTTCACCCACAATCTGAGAATAAACTCAAGGGCTCTGCGCTGGTCATTCAATCCCTCTCACACCGTCTCCTCCTACAAATACCTATGTATCATCCTCAATTCTTCCCTTATCTCCATGAACACATCCACACCCTCTGCTCTGCCATAAACTCGCATAGGCCTATTATATCTGCACAGAACCTGTCTCACCCCAGATGTACTAAGACTAGCCACTGACTCATCAGTCCTGTCCCTAGTGGACTACGGACTCTTAATTCTACGGTGACAAGCGGACAACACAACCCTTGGCAAAATTGAGTTCTCAAATCAACAAGGCCTGTTGGCTCCTCACTGGGGCTGACAGACTAACTCACACCTGCACTCTTTATGACCTGTCTAACATCCTCTCTGGGTGAGCAACTATGCTACCAGACCTGTTTGCTCACTCAAAAATCTGTATCGGTGTGACCCCCCCAGGTCTGCTAAACTTATCAGCATGGCCACCCGTCCTGCCCACACTTGTAGCTTCACCAAACCCCTACTAACAGTCCCCAAGGTTAGGATGTCCTTGCTCAGAGGTCCTTTCCTCAGGGTGCCCTCCTGGTTCAACACCCTCCATCCCGTGTCTCGTCTGAGCTCAGAATTGATCATTCAAATCATTCCTGTAGCCACCTTCTCAGCTCCTGCCACTGCAATTGCAAATAATTGCTCCCTACTGCTCCACTCCTACCAGCTGACCCTATCCCACCAACCTCACCCTCCTCCACCTATTTGTCTCAGTATGCTTAGCACATGATTACCGAGCCTCAGTCATGTTGGGGTCTGTTCCCACAACTTTAAATTTCCTCTCCGCAGCTCCTGCTTCTACCCCTCTACTGTATTTAATGGCTTTGAAGTATATATATGCTGAATGATCTCTCCATTCTTGTTTAGCTACCATCATGTATAGGCTTGTCTCCTGCAAGAATGGGACCTTTCTCTGACTAGCTTGGCCTTCCCCACCTGTATTCTTATTTGTATAAATTCTTTTACTGTAAATATTATGGCCATAGTATTGTTCCTGCACTACTGTCTGTTTTCCTTTCACTGTATGTTCCTCGTGCCCTGTACTATTCTGTGTATGACGATGAACCTTTGTAAATGAGTCCTTGACTCAAAGGGTTGTACTTTGATACTGAAATAAATAATAAAAGTATCAGTGACAGTGTTGTTCAGCAGAACATTACCTTTCCAACACTGCTATGAAGTCAATTCTACTCACTTCAGTTTGTGAAATATTTAAGTTTTAAGTGGTGACGTCCCCAGGCATCAAAGTCCTCAGTGGCACAAAGTGCGGACGCCTGGAGCGCTGAAGACCTCAGGAGTATATTTTCTGCTGCCATCTACAGGTGTCTTGGGGCCTCAAGGAGACTCACCTCCTGCAGTCTGTTCACCACTGTGAGGTACTTGTAGGTCTCTATCATGTCCCGTCTCACTGTCCTTTTTCCATGGTGTATATGTTGAGATCCCTCAGTATTTTTTGTGGGGCTTTTGATGCAACCTTGCTCCATTTTAGTAGCCCTCCCATGGCTTGCCTCCACCTGTCTGTGTCTTTCTGAGGTATGGCCTCCAGAACTGGAACACAATACTCAGGTAGGGTCTCACGAGTGAAACAGTGGCAACACCACCTCCCTCTTCCTGCTGGAGAAACCTCTCTCTCTCTGTACATTCCAGCATCCCACTGGCCCTACCCACTGCTTTGTCACACTGCCCTACCACTTTGAGGTCATCAGATGTGACAACCCCAAGGTCCCTTTCCTGCTTAGTAACTGTCAGTACCTCCTCTCCATCCTATTCTTGGCTCCTGGGTTCCAGTGCCCTAGGTGCATGATTTTCACTTTTGTATTGAACCTCAACTGCCATTTTCTGACTACTACTTGAGTTTACTCAAAGTCCCTATGCATTTCCTCCACCTTCTCCTGAGTGTCCAACCTATTACATATTTTGGTGTCATCTGCAAAAGCATACCTTCCTTTCCAGTTCTTCTGCAATGTCACTTGTGAAGACACTGAAGATGACTGGTCCCAGCTCTAACCCTGCTGCACCCCACTGGTCACTCTGCATCATTAGAGTGAGTGCCATTAACCACCACCCTCTAGTTGAAGTCTGTAAATATGTTTAAAATAATTGAAACTGCCGGCTCACCGTGCAGCGGTTGTATTTCTGCTTATGCGCCAGCGACCTGGGTTCGGAACGAGCCGGGTCACTGGAGGGCTGGCCAGGGGGAAGGATCAAGCGTCCCTATAAACAGCTCTCCTTTTCCGGGGAGGAGGGTAGGAGACTGGTCCAGCGCTTGCTGAGCCTTGAAGGAGGCTGGGAGTATCACAGTACACACGGCCCAAAAGTTAACTGGGGAAGAGGACGACGGCGGATGCCATGATGTCACTACACTGCCACCAACAGAAAACGGAAAATTGCTCGCTGGCTGCTGGATGATGGCTTCCATTCCCTGAGTGCCTCCAGTACCTTCCTAGGGCCTGCTGTTCCTCAGCAGCATCCCTGGGCCCTAAGTAGTGTGTGCTGGGGACATCCCTCTCCCCGGTGCCCTTCCCTTGGAGGAGGGGACCCACCCGTGAAGGGATACGCCGGATATCCCGAGGATTGGCTGCGATCTGAGGACCAGAGATGGGCTGGGTAAGGGCAGGGGCCGGGGGAACTTGTGGAGCCTGAAGGAGTGGGGCCAGCAAGCATGGGAGGCGGAAAAAAAAAAAAAAATAAACTAATCAGATTCAAACCCATAACCTGCTGGAACAGGACATGTACAGTAAATATGTTACTCACCTGTAACCATAATTCTAGGAGTGGTATACCATTCACATCCACACTTTGGCAGTTCTCTGGAACAGGCTGATTCATTGAAATCTTCAAGTTAAACTCCTCCCACCACCTGGAAGGTATATCTTCCAGTTCCATCAGATCTTTGCACACTGGAAGCAGGGATCTGGGTGTTACATTGCCAGGAGGTCGGATGGTTGTATGGATGTGAACTGTATACCACTCCTAGAAGTGCAGTTACAGTGATTAACCTACATTTCTATGACAGTTCACTATCCATACTTTGGAAAGATGCCTATCGGGTTCTCTGGGAGAAGAATGGCAAAGCATGCGTCCCTATTCGCAAACAGAGACTGGAGAACTGAGGTCCCAAAACAGCATCCTGATAGGACATTATATCAGTGCTGTAATGGGATAAAAAGTATGTGCTTTACTCTGGTAGCAGCCCTACAGATCTCTTGAATTGGGATGCCCTGAAAGAAGTGGTATATCTGGTGGAATGCACCAGAAGCCCTTTAGGAGGCTCACTACAATTAACCTATAGCAAAAGTCGATGCAGGATGTCATCCATGTGGCAATCATCCACCTTGCTGCCAGGTAGGTATGTCACAAACAGCTGGCAAGTCTCACCCTGAAATATAGTTGTGCACACCTTACAGTAAGAGAGCATTCTCCATAGGTCAAAAGTATGGAGTCTACGGTCAGCCTGTAAAGATGGATTTGTAAAGTATACCAGAAGGTTTATCACCTGGTAAAGGTGAAGCTCTGATAATACCTTTGGGAGGAACATCGATGGGGAAGAGGACAACCTTGTCTTTGTGGAAGACCAGATATGGAGACTCCACCAAGAGCACCTGGAACTAATTCTTCTGACTGATTTGATAGCCGCAAGAAGGCGGTCTTCTATGACAGGTGAGACATCTCATACCTGTGTATAGGATCAAATGGCTTGCCCATGAGCATAGCCAGTACCAGCAGTAAGTCCCAATGTGGCGGAGGCTCATGCACTAGAGAGGCCAAGTGGTCAAGGCCTTAAAAAAAAAAACTCCTGACCACCTTCTCCTGGGCCACTGTTGGCTTGCCCAGTAAACTTAACCTAAAGGTTGCCACTCACAGGACCGACTGACAGAGGGATCATAGGTATTCGAGGATGCTCACCATAGGGTAGGTAAGGGATCAGGCTTCTACCCTGGCAGCATACCAAGAGCCTTTTCTATTTAAGTGCATAGCATTTGCAAGTTAAGGCCTGGAACTCTAGCCAGTCAGGAACCAGGCTGAGAGGTCATGGATTGAAGATCCAGATGCAAGACCTCCCTTTGTTGTCTGGTCAGCAGGTTTTGGTGAAGATGCAACTGCCACGGAGGCCTGCTGCTGAAGCTGAGGAGATCCAGATACCAGAACTGTCTGCAGCAGTCTGAAGCTATCAGAATCATCTGTGCCTTGTCCTTACAGACCTTGACCATCACCTTGTGGATCATGGGGAATGGAGGAGATATAAATGAGTCCTGGGGTCCAGGGCCTCATGAAGGCATCCCCAACAGTGCCGTGGACTGTGGTGGGTGGGCACTAAACAGACTTAGTTTTCCATTCTCCCAGGAGGCAGATAGGTCCACCAGAGGGATGCCTCACTGGGAAATGAGGTGGCTTACCCTCCTTAATTTGGGACCACTCACCCACCTGGGAGCATCTGCCAACTGATTCTGAATTCCACAACATGAATCTCAGGAGATCTACACCCAGGTTGTGCACAAATGTCCAGGTGCGGAAACCCTCCTGACACAGGGAAAGGAGTGTGTTCTGCCCTGCCTGTTCATGTACAGCATGGTCATGGTATTGTCCACCTGACCCCTGTTCAGAGGAGCAAATTTCAATGCAACCAGATGCACCATACAGAGCTCTAGCAGGTTGATGTGGTGACCTGATTCCTAGGGTGACCAGAACCCATGGGCTCTGTGGTCTTCCAGGTGTGCTTCTCACCACACTAGAGATGCTTCCATCATGAGTATGATGGACAGTTCTGGAGGCCAAAGGGATTCTTTTCTTCAGATATTGTGGGTTTAGCCACCAGTGGATGGCATCCTACATCCCCTGTGTCACTGTGACCAGCTGGTCCAGGTGACCTAGGCTCCGAGACCTTGGTCATCTAGCTCCCACTGCAGGGTGCGATTCACCAACAGGCCCAAAGGACTTTGGTGGTGGAGGATGCCATGTACCCCAACAGCCTCAGGAAATCCAGGGCAGGGTGTAAGAATGCAACCTGAAAAGATTGGTCAGAGGAGGTAAGATCCTGAGTCTGGTCCACAAGGAGATGGGCCTTGACCCACAGGGAATCTAGTTCTGCCCCAATTAACTTGATCACCTGTGAGGGGACCAGTTCAGACTTGTCCAGGTTGACCAAGAGGCCCAAGTCTCTGCAGGTCTGAAGTGCCAGATTTCTGGACCTCTCGACAGCCTCCTTGAATGGCCCAGCAATCATCCAGTCATCCAGGTAGGAATGCATCCTAATGCCTTTTGTGTCTCAAGAAGGCCGGCACCACTGCCATGCATTTAGTGAAGACCCTGGAGTCCCAGGGTGTGGGTGTAAAAGATAGACACTAATTCAGTTCATATAAACACACTTGCTGCATGATTTTATTTCAACAAAGTTCCAAAAAACATGGAAGTAAAAGAAAATAAATCATTACATAGCATTTGTCAGGGTGCAACAGTGACTATCACATAACATCACTAGGATGCTTGTCTCATCTGTGCTTCAGACTGCTTTGAGGACATGAAGACCACATGTCTTTCCCTCTCTCAGGCTCCAGGCAGACTGAAAAACCAAGGCTGTTTGCAACTGACTCCAGGCAGACTGAAAAACCAAGGGTGCATATGTCTCATACCATTATAAATTTAAAATAAAACCAATATATTCTCCATAAAAGGAGAAGGAAAACATGAATTTTCTTATTCAGCCTTTTCCTATTGAGGGAAACTTTCATTTATACAAAATCTGACTTTCTCAGACACCAAACCACTGTGTAGTATATAATATTTTCAATGTACCTTAGGTGGTCAGACATATTTTATACTATATGTGCTGCATAGCAACAATGCAGCAAACAATGGCTCATATGAACATACTCTCCTCCCAAAAACAGCCAGCTACGCTTAATCTAGCAGTAAGTATCAATGTCGAAAAAGCGCTCGATAGGGTGGATTGGGTTTTTCTCAATCTGTCCTCAAAAGTTTAATATGGAGACAACATCATAGGAGCTGTTGCAGCGTATATTCTCAGCCAGAAGTGGTGATCAGTGTAATGGATGCATCTCAGCCAGATTCCCTTATCGAGGGAACCCGCCAGGATGCCCACGCTCTCCGCTGCTGTTTGCTCTTTCCCTAGAGCCCTTGGCTGAGCAGATCAGACAACATCCCCGGTGGTGGGAATTACATGCGGCCTCAGACTCATAAACTCTTATTGTACGCTGATGACACACTTATTTACCTAGGAGATCCAGTTGGCTCGCTTCCCTATCTTACACAAATTTTAAATTATTTCCAGGACTTAGCAGGATACAAAATTAACCCTTCAAAATCTGAGGCACTACAGCTAAGTGGGCATCCATTACCTGAACTGCAATCCAATTTTCAGTTCACAGGCCCCAAACAACACAATTAGATACCTGGGAATAAGGGTTTCATGACACATCCCAGCTGTTCTCTGCCAACTACCCTAGACTCGGGACCTCTATCAGACAAGACCTGGGTAGGTGGAGACTGCTCTCGCTAACCCTTTTGGGAAGGGTACATTCCATCAAAATGAATGTGTTACCACGCTTACTTTTTCTATTTCAGACAATACCGATTGCCCCCAAATTGTTTTTAAAAGAAATGTAACATCTAATAACAAATTTTATATGGCTTGGCAAAAGCCCAGGTTGAGGAGGGCACTTTTGTACTAGGTGAGAGCAGGGCAGACTAGGTTTACCAGATATTAAAGATTATTACCTGGCGACAGGCCCCTGGTTATATGCTTGGATGAAGCAGAGGGTGAACAACAGATGGTTCCCTATGGAGTTGGAACAAGTCCAAAAGTTAACACTTTGACCTCCCTCACGGCCTCTGTTTCCCAGGTATGGTGTGCAAGGTGAAAACCGTGGACCAGGCATACCCTGTGAGTTTTGCTGGCCATACGCAGATGACTGAAGGTTCCGGAGGGTTGGCTTTTTATCTCTCATACGCCATCGTGGGTCTTTTCGTCCCCCAGTTTAGATGCTGGATACCAGTTTTGGGAGCACCAGGGCCTCACCAGGTTTATTTACCTGTTGGAAGGTGGCATCTGTACCACATTCCAGAAACTAGGGTTAAAATATGGACTCAGAAAAGAAGACCATTTTACATTTTTACAAGTAAGACACTTTATGCAGCAACCTCACATTTACAACAGCTGTTAATGCCCTTAATAGATCTAGAGCAGCTCTTTATAGCTGGATCACCTTAAGAGTTAAATGAAACCCATTTCTCAGACCTATAGACTGTTGACAGACCAACATTTAGGACAAGTCGGGCGTAAGTACAGATGGGAAAGGGATTCAAACATGCAATTGGAAAGCTCTAAATGGCAGAGGGCTCTTTGTCAAGGCTGGGATACGGCTTCACCCATATGGGGTGAGTACCACTGGAAAGTTTTGATGCGCTTTTTAGAACCCCACAGCTACGCAGCACTTTAACCCGTCTACACAAACAGGTGTTGGAGGGAGTGGAGGGGTGGTTCACAGTTTCACATTTTCTGGGGATGCCCAGAGCTAGGGGCTTCTGGCGACAGGTACACGAACAGATCCACAGAGTTTTGGGGTTCCTACCAAGAACTTTGAAACCCTGTGTTTGGGATTTCCAAGTAAGGAGCTTTTGAGGCTCTCTGGGCCTCAGAAGAAGCTATACCACACCTTCAGACTTGCAGCTTTAAAGTGTATTACAATTTGCTGGCAATCCACTAGATTGCCCACTGCCCACTGCCCAAACCTGAGAGACAAAGTAAATGAGCTAGAACAATGGAGAGAATCACAGCCGCCTTGAGGCTAACTGTGAGAGATTTGAACTCATATGGAAAGACTGGTATGAGAAAGGTTCCCACTGAACAATTAGAAAGAGAGGCCCTCATAGAAGTCAAGGGGAGGCACTGATAAGCAGCAGGAAAATCCCAGCCTCCCTACAAAAACAGGGTACTAAATGAGAAAAGACTGAGGTAGAAAGGTCGGTGGGGATGCTGCAAAGAAGGTAAAGCGATCAAAAATGGAAAGCAATGAGTACCAATGCCTGTAGTCTGAGTAACAAGCTTTCTGAATTAGTGGCCTTGATTGAGGAGGAACATCTGGATATTGTGGCAGTCACAGAAACATGGTTCACATAAACCATGACTGGGACGAAACATACCAGGATACACTATCTACAGGAGGGACAGAGAGGGTAAAAGAGGAGGAGTAGCTCTTTACATAAGGGAAGGAATCAAAGCAACAGAACAAAAGGGAAAACGGAGGAGAAGAAGCACTGTGGGTAAATTTGGAGACCGCAATGGCACCACAATCCGCATCGGGGTTGTATACAGACCCCCCTTCTCAGGCGGAGGAAATGGACAAAGAAATGATAGAAAGTATACTTAGTATGGCAGAAAAAGGGGAGATATTGCTGATGGCGATCTGAATATGCCAGATGTTAACTGGAGTGCAGTTGCAGCAGCCACTTCAAGAGTAGGGTTATTCTAGATGCCCTACAGGGGCATGCCTTAGACAACTAGTATTGGAGCCCACTCAGAGGAAGCAATCTAGACCTGGTTCTCTCAAATGGAGATGAAGAGAGGATCACAGATAGAAGTGGGTAGCCATCTGGGAACTAGCGACCATTGAACAGTATGATTCACAATAAACACAGCAATAGAGTCAAGTCATACAAAGGCAAAGGTACTGACTTTAGGAGGGCTGACTTTGCTAAAATGGGTGAGTGCCTAAGGAATGCACTAGCAAATGGGCAGGAAGGAGGGTGGAAGAACAATGGGGAATAATAAAACTGCCATCACAGAGGTAACAAGCCTTTGTGTGAAGCAAATAAACAAAACTAAACAATGTAAAAACCACTATGGTTCTCAAAGGAAGTGGCAGGAAGGTTCAAGAGAAAAGAAAGCATTCAGGAAGTACAAGGAATCACAGAAGGAGCAGGACAGAGAACTGTATCAGTTAAAGCAAAGGAAGCTGGGAAGGCAGTCAGAACGGCAAAGGCCCAAACCGAGGAAAAGATAGCCAACTCAGTTAAGAAGGGGAATAAAACCTTTATAGGTACATCAGGAGCGAAGAAGACCAAGGAGGGATAGTGAGGCTTAATAAGGGGGAGAAGGTGGGCAGAGGGTGACTGTGAGAAGCAGAGATACTAAACAAATATTTTGCTCAGTATTTACAAAGGAAGAGGGGAGATACCTAAACAAACAGTAGAAATACTCTGGATACAGAAGTTGATACCAGCCCATTTACAGAAGAAAGGGTTCTGAAAGAACTCTTAAAACTGAAGGTGGACAAAGCAATGGGGCCTGATGGGATTCATCCTAGAATTCTAAAAGAACTAAGGTAGAATTAGTGACACCACTGACTACCCTGTTTAACAAATCATGGGAGGATGGGGTGGTACCCGAGGACTGGAGGAGGGCAGATGGATTCCCTTCACGAAAGTGGGAGCAAGGCAGAAGCAGGAAACTACAGACCTGTTAGTTTAACTTCAGTAGTAGGAAAATGATGGAATCACTCTGAAGGAAAGAATTGTCGAGTATCTAGAGGCCAGAGGGCACAGGACCCAAGGCAGCATGGATTCACAGCAGGAAGGTCATGCCAGACAAATCTGATAGATTTCTTTGACTGGGTGACCAAAGTAGTAGACCAGGGAGGGCTGTGACATGGCCTACCTAGACTTTAGCAAGGCATTTGACACAGTCCCACACAAAAGATTAATATACAAGATAGCTAGCCTGGGAGTGGGTCCCAAGATGACAGCCTGGGTAAAATTGGCTGGAGAATAGGACACAGAGAGTAATAGTAAATGGAGTCCACTCTGAAGAAAGGGGGTTACTAGTGGGACGCAGGGTTCAGATAGGACCAGTCCTCTTCATTGTCTTTATAAGCAACATTGCAGAGGACTGAAGGAAAGTATGTCTCTTTGCAGATGACACAAAGATCTGCAACAGAGTTGATGCACAAGGTGGGTGGAAAGGATGAAAAGGACTTGGCAAGGTTAGAAAATGGTCAAATGTATGGCAGCTTAGATTCAATGCTAAGAAGTGCAAGGTAATGCACCTGGGAAACAAAACCCAGGGAAGAGTACAATGGGGTGAGATACTAACAACAACAAAAATGGAAAGGGACCTGGGGTAGTCATATCAGATGACCTAAAGGTGGGCAAGCAATGTGAGAGGGCAACAAGGAGGGTTGGGGATACTGGGATGCATAGAGAGGCATCACCAGTAGAAAACAGGAAGTTATTATCCCTCTGTACAGACAGCTGGTCAGACCTCATCTGGAGTACTGCGTGCAGTTCTGGAGACCCAGTCTTCGAAAGACATAGACAGGATGGAAGCTGTCCAGAGGAGGGCAATTCAAATGGTGCAGGGTCTGCACCGAAGACACATGAAGAGAGACTTAAGGAGCTTAATATGTATAGCCTCGAGGAAACGAGGGAGAGGGGGACATGATAGAAACTTTGCTACCTCAAGGAATCAACAAAGTCCAAGAGGGTAGCATCTTTCAAAAGAAGGTGTGCAAGAACAAGGGGCACAATTTGAAGATGGGGGCAGCTCAGAGGTAATTTAAGGAAGTATTTTTCTGAGAGGTTGTGGATGCATGGAGCGGCCTTCGGAGGAAGGTCGATGGGGTCCAAAAGCAGTGGTGGAATTCAAGCATGCATGGGATGGTCATAAAAGGCAATTCTAGGGGTGGGGGTAGGAGAAGTAGGCTGCTGGTTAACTAGGACCTGCAGCTATCCAGTGCAGGAAAAGGGCAGACTGGTTGGGCTAAGCGGTCCTTATCTGCCGTCAATTCTATGTTTCTATAGACTTCTCAGGTTTTCAGACTTTTCAGGTTTTTGAACAGATAGAAGAGAGAGGGAGTTGGTAACTGAGGCCTAATGGCCAACACATCCCTCGCCTACCATGTGGGTTTAGAAAGTTGTTAATCAAACATTTATCTTAGAGCTTTTAACATAGGTGGGGAGGAGAGAGAGAGACAGGAATGGGAGGGTAAGGGCAGAAAAGTAAAACGTAAAAGGAATACACTAAGTAAAAATACAATATAATTCAATAAAACAATACTAAAGTCCAGCACGAAGAGTGAGGAAGCAGGGGCAGAGGGACCTATTTTATCACAGGAGGCAATAGATGAGTTTGTTATGCACACACCACCAATCATTCAATAAACCAATCAAGAAGTTGATTGATTAATCAGTTGAATAGTTAATTATTGGTTTTTCTTTTGTTTTGTAACACTGCTGGACTTGAATTGGTTAAAGGCAACGATCTTATATAGTTTTTGAAAATTAGGACATGTACTGTAGTAGATAGGAGGAGTCTAAATTTAAACAAAAAGGGTATGAAATAAACAAATACTATATAACAGAATTAACTATGTGAGAACAGAGAAGAATGAACTGTGGAATACCTTGAAATCACATTGGTATGGACATTTGAACTTGCCACCTGGGACTTTATCCACAGAACATAGTAAATCGATGTAACATGTACCTCTAGCTATGACTGTTTAGTATTAGTAGTTTTATTTCTATGAGATTGTGATAACAGTTCAACTATGGCTATGCTAGTTTGATGTATTTTACTGTGCATCAATTAAAATTTAAGTAGCAAAAATGGCTCATATTTAAATGTGCAAATATTTAACAATGGGTATCTGTTTTATTTTGGCAAATGATAGTGAGCTAGCTAGCTATTACATAGTTTGGTCACCTTGAGCCATGCAGGATGCATTTTAGAGGGACTTGAAAAGGAAACACAGAGTTAAGAAGAAAAGAGGGTGCTGTAGGTGGTCATCCTGACAGAACAGGAAGAGGACAGTATAGTATAAAATAGTTAGAATGCTGTCAAACAGGCTTTAGAAAGAAATTAAAATACAGTCCCTCTAATTCCAAGGTAGTAAAACCAGCCCTATCACACATCTGGGTGTGGGCAAGACAATCAAGAGCATTACCTGGAACTGGTACAGAACCCTCCTGTGAGGAACTGATGGTACTGCCAGTGGAATGAATGACTGGGATGTGGAAGAACATTTCCTGGAGATCCAGGGACAAGACCCACATACCCTGCTCCAGGATGGTATAATCTGGGTCAGAATGACCACCCAGAACTTGTGCTTTTGCATCAATTGATGTAGATTGTGCAGATCCAGTATATGGCGAAGCCCCCCATCCATTTTGGGACCAGGAAGTACCTGGACATGTACCCTGCCTTGTCAGGGTGTCTGAACACGGGCTATGGCTCCCACTTCTAACACCCATTTGTCCATATTAATGGTGAACCATTAAGGCCGGAAGTGGCACAGTTGGCACCCCATTGAGAATTGGGTCAGGGACTGGACAGGTGGGAAGATGACACCCTCCGACCCATCATTGGGTAGCTTAGGAAGGGCACTGGTTGCTGGGGCCAGGAGCACCACTTCCCTGCCCTGCCTCTTTTTGGCCCCTGGCCACAAAATTGGGCATCAGGCACCAGTGATGGTACTGCCCTGCTGAGGCTGCTGCCAAGGTGGCCGTGGCTGCAAGGACCTGTACTGGAAGGTCTTTTCCTTAGGCTTCTCTGCCTTCAGGTCCTTCTGGAATGATGACACAGACTCTATGGTGGGACTGCACTTCTCAACCTAGATGATCCTCCACCTTGCAGGCCAAAGAGGTCGGTGTCCAAGAAGGGACATCGACCAGTTTGTGCTGAGTATCTGCCATTAAATGGAAAACCACAGTCATGCCCAGTGATGCATCGTGATGTCTGTTGCCACGATATGGGCACAGGAGTCACTGTTGTCTGGAGCCATCTGCAGCTGGTGTTTAGCCAGTGATTGACCCTGGTCTCTTAACCAACTTCACTGGCAACTGATGATCAGCAGGAAGGTGAAGGAGGATATCATCCAGCACTTCTAACAGGGAATGACCAGAGTTGGCCATAATCATGGCATAGTTCACCAGGCAGAGACCGACCATGCAGCAGTGTAGGCCTTTTAGCCACATGGTCAGCCTTTTGGATTTTGTCCGGGGTTATCCACATCCCCTGGCCACTGGATTTCCAGAAGGCTGAGTCCGAGACTAACCTTTTCAGCTGAAGGGTGACCAGAGAACTCTTAGAGTGACCCAGTAAGGACTGCATACTTACAGACCATAGGGAGTGGAGGATGCTTGCAGGATGCTGGACACTGCCAGAGCTCCAGGGCTGGTCCCAGGATAGCCTCAGCCATGGGAAAGGCAAACCCTGGGGATTTGTCCCTATCCAGAATGTCAGTGAATGGTATTTAGCCCTTCTGTACTGGCTCCAAGGGCACACCATGGATTCTGACAGGAGGTGGAGTAAAGCCCCAAATGACACTGGCCTGTTGTTGGTAGTCACATCCTCAACTGAGCCAATCATAAATGTGAGTTCATGAAGAAAGCATGGCTGACCCATCTGAGTTATCCAAGGACTCTTCAAAATGGCCTCAACCATTTACCACCGTGGACCACTCTGGTCTTCTAACTGGGTGATCTCTACTGATAACTGGCCTTAGCCGCAGCACAAGGGTCCTTTGTAGGAGAAAGCTGCTGTGGTGGCAACTCCACCCTCAGTGGTGGAGAAACAGATGCTGGGGACATCAGCCTTGTTTGGACTGGCATGAACACCACTGGCAAATGCCAAGGGACTGACGGTCTAGAGGGTAGAGCTGTACCCCTTCAAGTGCTCCACTGCTGCCAGAGGACGCCTCATAGTGCCAACATATCTGGCAATGGTGCCTCTCACCTGAGTATGTCGAGAATCATCGATGGCAATGCCTCCCAGCTGCATAAGATCAAGAGCATGAATGGCACTTGACAGTCAGCCTAGGGCTGAAATCGAGACGGGTCCTCCAGAGGGTCATCGAGACCACATGTCTTGCTACATTCAAAAGAAGAGGCTTTGAGGCACAGGCACCAGCTAAGGCTGGTCCTGTAGTTACCCAGTCAGGGACACCAACTGAGTCACATCCTCCTGAGTGAGGAACGGAGCACTGAAGTCTGGGAGATTGACTCTCATTCAACTCCTCTGACAACTAATGGACAGGCTCCAGGAACATCTTGACTGCCTGCTCGACTGGAGTTAAGGTCGAAGGAGCCAGTGGAGGTTCCGAGGGAGCCTCAACCTGCCCCTTGACCAAAGTGAGCCTCACCAAAGGCGCGGTCGGAGGAGTCAAGGCCTCAGAGTATTCTCTGTATCAGAGATTACTGGTAGACATGTTGCAGGAGGACATAGGCACAAGTGCTCACTGCATTACTGTGTTTTGCAGCTGGGACTCCTCAGAGATTTCAGTGATGCAAACTCATCATCCCTTCCTGAGCTAGAGCCTTCAAGGAGTGTTCAAGGCAGCCTGGAGTTGGTGAGGCATCAGTCTAGGGTATTGTATGATGCCAATGAGGTGGCCTCCAGGCTGGTAGTAACTGCAGTCTTCATTTGACAGACAACATGACTTCACCTTGCTCAACTGGCGCCTATGTCCTGGCGAAGGTACTTAACTCCCAATTCCAGGTGACTCCCATCTTCTCCTGCAGGGTCAGGCAAAGCTATCAAGGTTCCATCCTGCTCTTCTGTCTGACCTCGACTAGTCTCAGATCTAACCAAACCATGAGAAGTCCCTGCCTCAGATGTTCTCCTCCAGAGGATAACTTTATCGTCATGGTGAAGCAGCTCTTCCCTAACTGGAAAAGTTTGGTATTCGAACCCATCAGTGTGAATCAATGGTGAAGATTGTTTCTTGGAAGATATGAAAATTAGGTACTTACCATAACTGTTGATCTTCTAGAATGTTTTTACCATTGATTCATATGCCCACCCACCATCCCTGCTCAGCTGAGAGCCAGGCCCTCTGGCTCCTCCCCGCTGTGGGTACTGGCTGCATATTTATCTGACTATATCTCCTTGCCATGGTCCTTGTAGGGTGATTGTTTTTGTTGTTACAGTAAAAGTGTGTTGAGCACTCTGGTGCCATCCATCACCAACAAAAAAAAAAGTGAGTGAGGGTCACTGCCCCTCCTTTCAAAAAAAAACCAAGTATGGAGTGGGTAGGTGGCCCCTTTCCTCCATGGTTTTATTCTCTTTCTCCCTGCCTGGGGTATATCTCCTCTAGGGTACATCCCTGAAGTTTATACATGCAAACATGCCCTGGGCACTATCCAATCTGACTCCACTGAGCAGATGCTCTTGTTCTGTGGAGAGGTGCAATGCACTTTGCTTTAGATCAGTATACTAGCTTCACAGAGGGTACATCCTGTGGTTGCAGCAAGAAGTAGGCATTTTCTTCACCCATGTTGGAATTTTTGGTTGGTATCCCTTGTTACTTCTGTCTGTGCTTTGGGCTTTTGTCCACCCCACCTGGAGCATGCCAGAATAGATAATCACTCCCTAGGATGCAGCTCCTATTCTCCTCATCTCTACTTTTCTCACATCTGTTACACAGAGAAGAGGGTTATGGGTTTACTTGGTTTCTATCTGGTAGCATGGAGCTATTCTTTCTTGGGAGTCCAGATGTCATTTTTCCATTTTTGGCAAAATTGCCATTTCATTGCAAGGGGTCCCAATTTGAACTTACCCTTTGCTACTTCTGCCAGAGTCACTTGCTCAGAGCTGCCGCCTGTCCTTTTTCCTATCACTATCCACACTCTGGTTAGTGGTAAGAGGCTCTGCTCTTTTTAGACCCACTACCCTTGTGCTACCTGGAAGGCCCAACTCTTAGGCTCTAAGTTGGTAGTTGGGTTATATTTGGATATTTTATTTCCTATATCAATTTCCTATCCCTTTGGGCTAGAAAGTATCTAGTGCTCTCTCTTATTTCTCCACTACCCTGTGACGCCAGACCTGACCTGCTGGAAGCCAGACCACTGTGCCACTTGCCAGGGAGGTCGGGTGGGTTGGTGGATGTACACCATATACCACTCCTAGAACTACACAGGTGAGTAACTTGTTTTCTAGGGGCACAGATATGGTGTGCTATCAGATATGGTGTGCTATCCACACTCTTGCAGACTCCTAGCAGTTCTCCAGGAGGCAGGAGCAAGCAAGACACCCCTATTTATGGAACTGAGATTGAGAAAAGAGGACCCAAAATCAGCATCTTGGGATGACTCAAGGTCGATGCAGTAATGGAAATGAAGGTGTGCTGACTTCCAGGTAGCAGCCCTGCAGATCTCCTGGATAGGGACATCCTGGGAAGCAGCCACAAGGCAGTGGTATGTCTCGTGGAATTAGCCCCAAACCCTACAGGAGGCTTCCTACCAGTCAACCTATAGCAGAGGTCGATGCAGGAGACTACCCACCTGCCGACTGTCCAGTTAGCTGCCAGGTGCCGCTCAGCATAGGTGACAAACAGCTGACGAACCTCTCCTGAACTCCAGCCATGTGCTCCTTTAGTAGGCGAGTGTGCCGCAGGTCCAGAGTATGGAGCCTTGCTCAGCGTCCAAGGTGTGATTGGTGAAGTACACAGTGGGTGACTGATCACCTGGTTAGGTGAAACTCCAAGACCAGCTTTGAAGGAACTTCAGGTTGGGGTGAAGGACAATCTTGTCCTTGTGGAAGATCAGGTAAGGAGACTCCACTGAGAGCACCTGGAGCTCACTGATCCTTGTGTTGGACATGATGGCCACCAAGAAGGTGGTCTTCACGAGAGGTGAGACATCTCACACCTGTGCATCAGTTCAAAAGGCTTGCCCATGAGCATTGCCAGCACCAGCAACAAGTCCTGTGGTGGTGGCGATACATCAAGGGAAATATGGTCAGGGTCTCAAAAGTGCCCAATCCGCTAAGTTCATGGAGGGCACATGGGTATCGACTACTTTCTCCTCTAAAGTGCAGGGATCCTCGATATGGATCCTATGGGGAATGCTAGTTCAGATATTGGAAAGTGTTGTGGACCAGGCTGGTAGATACGCTTCAATGAAAATCCATATGGTGGGTAAAGGTGTTCCTGGTAGGTTCAGTATATGCCCCAAATATTGAATGCCCAAGCTTCTTCCAAAACTAGCCTTGGATATGTCCAGTTGGGATGGACCCTGGATCTTAGGGGATTACAGTTGTGTCCTAGATACTGTAATGGACCATTCTAATAGATCCCCAGCACCCAAATCACAAAATGCAAAGGCCCTAGAGGAGCTGCAAGCAGGGATAGACCTGATAGATCCCACTGGGCAGGACTGTAGTTTATTTTCGCACATGCACCATTCATACACCAGGATTGATAGAATTCTGGTATCTCGGTCCTGCTGGTGGGACTGGGGAGGCAAATTACTCCCAATCCTAGTCTCAGACCATGCCATCCATTATATCACCCTTAGAGAAAGTAGGGAACCCAGAGCGATGAGAAACTGGAACCTGATCCACTTCTTCTGAAAAATCAGGAATATATACAATTTATGAATGACTGTATTCAGGAATATCTTCAGCTAAATGGTAGTGGGGAGACTACCCATGGAACCAGATAGGGGCTTTGAAGGCCTAGATCAGAGGCCAAACCATATCTTCTTCCACACCGGAAGGGGTTGTGGCGAAGGAACTTTCCTTCTTGAGAACCAAGATTGAGGCATGCAAAAAGGCACATAAGCTGAACCCCTCAGCCCTCTTTACCATGTCCTTCAGAAATTAAAATGGAAGTTTAACACACTGTCGAGTGCCCAGCTCAAATGATCCATTCTGTTGACCAATACTGGGGAGTATTTTGATGGGGATTGGGCGGTAAGCTATTAGCATGGCAACTGAAACATAGGTAATCAGAGCGCACAATGGGGCAGATATGTAATACCTATGGGGCCTTGTGCAGTGCTCTGAAGAGACTGGACAAGCTTTTGGTGCATTTTATAGCTCCTTCTGTACCTCTGAGTATACCCCTAATCAGGCTGATCTTGATTCCTTCTTTGTAGGATACCACTGGAAAATAGAAGGGGCACGGAGGAAGAGTTGGACACCTTTATCTAAGCAAGAGATACTGGCAGTCCTTAAGGCCCTCAAAAGTGGAAAAGCCCCTGGCCCAGATGGGCTCCCAGACCCTCTTTTGATATGATTGGGGAAAGTTTGCCAAAGGTGAGTTGCCCTCCAAACGGTCCGCCACAATCACAGCGTTACTAAAGTCTGGCAAAGACCTCAAAATGTGCCTCCTACAGGCTAATTTTGCTCTAACAGCTGACTATAAGATTGTGGCTAAAGCCTCCGCCACTCTGCCTGATCCATTGTTGCCTAATGTAATCCACCAAGATCATACCGTTTTGTTAAAGGGAGAATGGGACACACAACATTAGACATACATTGAACATAATATACAGATGGGGAAAGAATAAGTGCACACATGGGGCAACTGTGGTGGTGTTGGACGCTGAACAAGCATGTGACCATGTGGAGTGGGGTATCTATTTGATACCCTATGTAGGATGGGGGTGGGACCAGCTTTTGCTCATGGTATGCGCCTTATACACTCACCCACAGGCCCCATGTATTGGTTAATGGAATACTTTCCAAGCCTTTTACCCTGAAAGAGGCACCCAGCAGGGATGGCCTTATCCCCACTCTTGTATGTACTTTCTCTAGAACTTTTGGGGCTGCCCTGAGGGCCCATCCTGGGACAAGGGGTTTGTGTGGGGTGTGGATGGGAACATAAATCGCTATGTATGCTGATGACCAGCTCCTTTATCTACAGAACCCAGCCCAAGGCCTCCTGCGGTCCATAATCTAATGCAATCTTCTGTAAGATTTTGGGTCACTGAGTTAACTGGTCTAAGAGTGAACTGCTCCTGCACAGAGCCCAGCTAATAGCCAACCTTGGGGATTGCAAATAGTTTCTTGCTTAAAGTACTTAGGGATACAGCTATCTGCTTCTATTGGCCATCTGCACGCCCTGAATTTTAGGCCTCTTCTCACTAAAATAACTGAGGATTGCGACAGGTGGTCAGCTTTGCCTGTCTCCTTTTGGGCAGAATCGAGGTGGTTAAAATGATTATCTTGCCAAGGGTCCTTTATCTATACCAATCACTCCTTATTACGGTGCCCCATGCGCACTTTAAACAACTTGAGGCCATAATTCATAGATTTCTCTGGCAGGTAGGAGGGCAAAATGAAAAGAACAACCCTGGAGTCGCGTGATGCAGCGGTCGGCTTAACAGCACCATTGTGTTCCTCGTCATGCCTTTCAGCATTAAAACTCATAATTTTACATTTCCTCATCTAACTTACCTGCCGGGTTGTTTCTGGGTGCTCAGAGTCCTGTCTACCCATTTCTGGTGCCAGATTCTCTGAGATGGATGCAGAAATGAGGTATCCCTCCTCCCGGAGCATACACCCGAGAAGTCGAGTAAAAGATCCAAGGCCCAGGCCTCCTGTAGCGGGTGGAAGTACTACTACCAGAGAGCAAACACCACTGACCTTGGAGCAATTTCTTCAAGAATTCAGTCCTTTTCGGAAGAGCCAGGTCACTTACATCTGATGGTAAATCCATTGCTGGGAAACTGGAAGATTTATCAAAAGACTAAGGACATTGAAGCACACATCTTCTATGGAAAAGAGGGCTGACCGCTTGGACCCCGAGTTAGCTGGGATCCATCAGAAGATAGCTAAATGGAGCAGAAAATCGAGGATTTGAGGAGGTCGAGAAGGAATAGTTTTCATATTTGGCCTCCTGAAAAGAAAAGGGTTGACCCTATTCTTTTACTCAGAGGCTCCTGCAGAAGTTGGCTGGTCCTTCCCCATTTGGAGCAACTTACACTATTGAACGGGCGAATCGGACGCCACGCCTCTTCCAGCACCTGGCTCTGTCCCAGGCCATTTATTTTCAAATTTTAAACTTTCAAGAGAAATAGTTTGTTCTCACTTAGCTGTGTGACATACAGGAGATAAAATGGGAGGATGGCAAGCTTAAGATCGCCCAGGATCTGCCAAGCTTGGTCCGCTTAAAGAGGGGGCATTTCATCCAGTTGTCAAAAAGCTTATGGTAGCTGGGATCCAGTCTCAGTATCAGGTTCTTGGCAGAGTTTTGAAGAGCCTGACATGCCAGAGAGGCTCTGAAGAAAACCATCCCATATCTTTTTGCACTAAGTGAGGAAAGGATTCCGCATGGTGATCCTGTGTGGTTAAGTTTTAACAATATCAAAGGTTGGATTGAAGACATGCAGCTCTTTGGAACTGTTGACAGTCTGAGTTAAAGGATTTTTCTGTTACTGCTTTCTGATGCTTCTCCCTCCCATCTCCTAATGCAATTTACGAGGGCTTGTATGGACTTTTTATGGAGCCTACTACAGAGGTACCGCAAGTTTGAACATTGAAGGGACACTCTGATAATTCAGAGCTTGTCAGGCCAGTCCCAGGCATGGATGGGGTTGTTACTCAGGATTTGTTTTTCTGACTCATTCGTTTATGTTTTACAGGGGCCTGGCACTACCCTGCAGGTATCCAGAGAACATTTTACTCCATTGTCTAGAAGGGACCATAGCTGGATTTGATCCCATACGGACAAAGGGTGTTGGAGAGGAGGGAGTGTTAAAGGTGAGCTCTTCGTGCTACTGTTAGTGTTGCTGGGTGTGCCTTTGTTCATTTTACTTGGGAGGATTTGTTTTCATAAAGGGAGTCTATGAAGACATTGTGGGTGGGGGCTTTCTTAAGTTTTGATGGGGTAATAGTAACTGGAATTACCGGAGCCGACAGAGCTGATGGGGCTGTGTTGGTTTTTCCTGGTAATCATAGGCCAAAGAGCTTATGATTTGGTGGAGGGACAGGTAAGTGTAAAAGTTTTGCCTGTTCTTTATTAGGAAGGTTGCTGGAGGTGATATCTGTGGTTATTCATTTTTTTTCTTGCTGGTTGTATGGCTTGTTGATATGTTTGTGGGAGAAATCTGGAGAAGGGTTGGGGCAGGGCCATGGTATCAGAGGGGTTACATCTTTATACGGAGATTTTGGGATGATCATAATAGCACTAATTGTTATTCCAGATGGGTAAAGTTATAAATATGATATGGTGGAACGTTATGCGAACAAGAAGAGGAGGTATAAGATATACAAGCACTTGCAGATGGTTAAAGGTCAGATTTCATTTTGTAAGAGACACATCTCCTGGAGGCAGAGGCAGCCCTGCTTAGGAGATTGAATGTAGGCCAGGTGTATGCAGTGGGGGCAGCACCCAGAGCAGAGGAGTAGCAATCCTAATTTCAGATCTCTTTCATTTTCCTGTAAGCTGTGTATTAGGGACCCACAGGAAGGTTTATTTTATTTATAGGCACTCTGGATAGGTTGGAGCTAGTCCTGGGCTCCATTTATGGTCCAAATGGTGGCACTCCTCTCTTTTATTGATTTACTGAATATATTGGTCCCATTCCTCTCGCTCCTGATAATTTTAGAGGGTGATTGAATCTGCCATTCGCATCAGATAGCGATAAGTCTGGGTCAGCTCGCTAAGGGCTGTCCCCAGCTCAGAGAGCCATTGAGACTTTGTAGATAACTTAGGATTATGTGATCCTTGAGGTATTATACCCAAATGCGAGGGAATATACATTCCACTCACCCATGCATGGCTCTTTATCCTGTATTGCTTACTTCTTCCTGAGTAAAGGCTCATGACTGGGATAATGGATTTCAGATTTGTCCAGGAGTGATCTCAGATCATTCGCTGGTTCGATGTACGCCTCCTGACCCTTAGCCATCAGAGTCAGACCATTTGAAGTTAAACAATCGTCTTCTGCAGGATAAGTGGGTTATCAAAATAATAACACAGAGCATCGAACATTTCACTAGGGAGAACAGGGACACCACTGAACGAATATATATGGAATGGGGAGCTTCAAATGTTTCGTAAGGGGAGAATTTATAAAATCACCTCCACAAGGAAGCGTAAGAGGGATAAACAGGTCTCGGAGTCCTGGACAAAATAAGAGGGTTAGAGAGGTCTCTCTCGCCTTCTTCCACATACGCTTACTCGACAGGAGCTTATCCAGTTAAGGGCTAGGTACAATGATTTGCTTGGGGATAAGGCTGAGTATGCAATTTTGAAGACTCAAGCTGTGTATGTGGACCAAGACGAGAAGGTCGGATGGCTACTTGCTATGCAAGTCAGGCAGCAAGAAGCCTCACGGATTATTTGTGCAATTGATCATCCCGGATGGTTCCTACAAGCTGAACCTAAAGCTATCATCAAAGAATTTTAAATCTTCTGTAGAGCCATTTATAGTGCTATGAACGACCCTCCAACAATAGACCAGATACATAATTACTTGGCTGGTATATCTCTGCCTCTCTTTTCCTGGAGCGACAAACCTGGTTGACTTCCCATTTTGGAGGATGACATTAGATTGGCAGTCAAAGCCTCCCTAATGATAAGGCTCCAGGTCCGGACATTTTTCCTCCAACTTTTATAAAAGTTTATGGATTTGGTCGTCCCATGGCTACATCATTTGTTCAATTTCATTTTATCTGCAGAAGAGCATGACCATGGTTATTTGAAGCAATGATTGTAGTTTTCCTTAGGTGGGAAGGACCAACTCAAGTCTCTAATTATAGACCAATTTCACTCAAACTATGATATCAAGCTGTTAGCTAAGCTTTTAGCTGACAGAGTGAACCGGTATTCCGTATTTAATCAGTCCGAACAGGTGGATTTAAGGTGGGCTGATCTTCGACAGACCACATGAGGAAATTAGCTCATGTTTTCTTGGTGTCCAGGGAGACGCACCATCCTATGGTTCTGGTGTCCCTGGATGCCGAGAAAGCTCGACAGGGTGGATTGGAATTTCTTGTTCCGCACCTTGTCCAGACTTGGGTTCCCTCATCAGTTTATACAGTGGGTCAAGGCATTGTACAGAACACCTAGTGCACAGATTTATTGTAACCAAGTTTTTCCTCTACCTTTTCTTTATTTTCTGGCACGAGGCAGGGCTGCCCTTTATCCCCCTGCTGTTTAATTTGTATTTAGAGCCGCTGCTGGTTCAGATTAACACGCATCCTGGGATTAAAGAAGTAACAGTTGGAGGCCACGAATTTAGATTGTCTGCTTATGCAGACAGTATACTCCTCCATGTATCAAACCCAGAGTCTATGCCAGTGGTCCTTAATCTCATCCAAGAATTTGGTCAATATTCCAATTACAAATTAAACCTTGACAAAACAACCATTTTTCTTCTTAACTTCAGGGTTAATGAGAGAGTTGAGTCCCTAAGTTTGAAATGGGAGCCTAGAGGTCTAAAGTACTTAGGTCTATACTTGACAAAGGAAGACAGCTCCTTAAGGAAATTTAATTTAGATAACCTGTTAAATGTGATAACGCAAGATTTGAACAGATGGAAGGCCTCGCTGTCGCTATGGGACAGAATCAGCTTAATTAAAATGAATGTGTTGCTCGCTTTTTATCCTATTAATATGCTAAACCTTGGCTCCTCAGGTATGGTTCAGGAAGTTGCATTCTCTCCTGTCTGATTTCATCTGGCATAGTAAGCTGACACGTCGTGCTTACAATAAGCTGGCAGCCCCTAAAAACAAGGGCGGCTTATGCATGCCCCACTTCAGCTTTATATTACTGGACAGCCACTTGAGCAAATATCCCAAGTGGTCGCTAGTAGACCAAACTGGTGAACTACCCTGTTACAAACCCATATGGCTTACTATAGAACAGGATCTAACTGCTTACATGGTTTCTCCCTCAAGCATTGCTGTACATCACACCCAGGTCCCGCCCAGAAGGGCTGCACCATTGCCCATTGGGAACCTCAGTCAGAGTGCATTCCTAGCTGTGTGCATTCCTGTCTTACAAACATGTTCTGATCCTACTCAACCCATTCTGGGTAATCCTAACCTGAAAATAGGGCAAAGTGTATTTCAGAAAGCTGACTGCCACAACTAACTGGGCCTCAGTAGGAGATTTTATGCACAATGATCAGTATCTTTCCATGGGTAGTATTATTGATAAATTCCAGTTTGGAAGCAGACAGGGGTTCAAAATATTTCAGATTAGGCATATGCTGGTCAAATACAAAATTTCTGAAGAGATTGTAGAACGGGGAGTTTTATGCAGCCACTCAGGGTTTTGACAGTGGGGCTGCATTTGGTCTCTAAAATTTATGCCAGTCTTTTGAGAGGGCTCTTCCAAGATGGATGGGACCTCTGCTTACTGATCGGCTCAGTTCCCCAACAGGTCTTTGAACTGGGCAAAATATGGGATGATAATTATACATTTGTCTCTCAAGATAGATTGAGGCTTATGCAATTCAAAATTATTAATTACATGTACCTCACCCAGTCCGCTTTGTTCAGGATGGGGAGAGTTTCTCCTGAACTGTAACAGATGTCTACAGGCAGAGGGTACTTTGCACCATATTTTCTGGGATTGCCCTAAAGTAGCCCACTTTGGGACATGATTAGACAAAATGCAGATCCTCTGCTAGAGTGGCAGAACTCATCAGGCCTGAAATCTGCTTGATCAAGGATCATTCACTGGTTCCTGTTAAAGAACGCAGATATTACATTGCTTTAATGGCGATGTCAGTGAAAAAACTAGTGCTGCGTCATTGGCGGGACACAGATCTTCTCACATACACTGAGTGACTGCAGGAGCTTCTTTCCAAGTGGAACATAGAGAAGTCATCACCACTAGTCATGGCTGATTTGTGACATATGATCACTAAGGCAGTATTATTTTCACAATTTTTTAACTACATTTCACGGTGCTCGTACGGTGAAATTTCAGTATTTCACAGAAATGAATGAATGCAGAAATGAGTAGTTGAAAATGTAAAAAATAAGTTTTAATTACTTTAACTAGTTTTGATATTAAAACAATTTAGACATTGAAACTGTATGTTTTCATATGTGCAAAATCAGCTAAATCAATTCTGCTGCAACAATGAATACACTTTTAAGTTTTCCGCTTTGATGCTGCATCTGTTAACTGTAAGCATGGACCCATATCAGGAGAACGAATGCTCCACACTAGCACTGTGTACTGGGATGGACAGGCAACTCAGGGCAATATTACTCAAATTCGGAATCTGTCCTGATTTGAAATCCAGAACTGTACAATATCTTTTTCCCTTTGCAGAGTTGATTGCACTGAACGTCCTGTTATGTACGAACGAGTTCAGCTCTTGCTTGCAGATTCTCCTCAATGTCGGGATACTGGTGCATATCTCTTCCTCGATGCTGCCATGGTCGACAGGCAGGTGGGTTTAATATGGACAGCTGCAAAGAATTTTGCAGCAGATTAATGAAACCTGCCCTTCCCTGACATGTAGTTTTGAATTTTAAGGCACATGCAGACATTGTATTTTTGTTTAGAATATGTACTGCTTTCTGCTTTAACTTCTAAAATGTAGCAAAGTCCAGCAAATCATCAAAAACAATGTGAGATTTTATCTCGCCACCTTCAGATTTCTGCAGGATCTGCACCAAAGGGAGGCATTGACAGCTACTTCTTTATTTCAATACCACCGACTGAGTTGATGCTAAATTAATTACTTCTGAACAAGCAGTGCTTTCATCTTTAAAAACTCACATATATTCATTTATGTGCTCAGAATGATAAAAACGGCATGAAACCAGGAGTTCCATCGGGTAATTACTGGCATAGGTGGTAATGCAGAACATACACATTTCGATCAGGAACTGCTTGAACCTTGCTTTGCATGCAGGACATGCAGTGAATGCTTTTTTCACAAACTTGTTCACTGAGACAGAACTTTTTCGCCAGATGTCACCGAGCAGGTTCAGTAGGTGCAGAGCAGGTGACATGTACACCATTCAGCAAAACATACTTTAAACTGGATTCCCAGCACTTGTTCATATACATGGCATTATCTGTCACGAAGCAGCAACATTCTATATGAAATATTAAACTTGAAGACAGTTCACTACAACTTGAGACACAGTCTTGTAATTTGTTGCCTGTAAACGATGCAGTCCATCAATATAGGCTCTAATTTGGTTTAAAAGTTAAATTCACAAGCAGCTGACTGGATTGATGGCACTGCTACAATGTTTAAAATATCTCTGTCCTGTATGTCTGTGGTCTCATCGCAAATAATTGACACAGACACTGCTTCTGAAACCCATTTTGTAATGTCAGTGATATGGTAGGAAAACTTGGTAGATACTCTTTCTTAACCACTGCAATGTAGGAATGACACCTACAGATTTCAGATTCTCCTCGAGGTAATTGTGCAAGGTAGGGTTGTCTAGTGTGTGCAACGTATGTTAGCGGCTGTAAAAGCTTCCACTAATGAAAAAGAGCTGCCTTTCGGGTCTCTTGATGAGCAGATTTTGTGCTAAAAAGTTCACCTACTGTCACTTGCTTTTCTACAGAGGCAGAGGCTTTTGCTTCCAGCTTTTTTTTTTTGCCAGGTGGACAGAGGCTTCTAGATGTCGGTCACAGGATGCCTTCCGCTTGTGGTCTACAGCTATATTGCAGGTAGAGCAAAACATGATCTGACCAGAGATATGAAAGGTACCTTTTCGTATTGTGTTGACCTCTGCTTAGCAAGCACATTTCCAGTTTTAGATGCAGGTGAAGGTTTGTTTGTCACAGACATTTCTGTAAGTCGAGGAGCACTCAGCAGTGTGCGTGCTCAGTGTCTGGTTTGAATTACGTTAGTAGCAGGCGTGATTAAATACTTGTTCATCAGGTGAATGAGGCATTAACAGTATGTGGTCCACAGTGATTTTTTTAATTAACTACAGATTACAAGATTAACAGACAAAAGGCACCTAATCACTATAACTGGTCCGGTTTTATTGACAGCTAATGGACAGTTTTTCTGAAAGAAAGATTGTAACTAGCAGAAGTAGCTAGATTTGCTACTAGTTGCTCAACGGAGGCTAATTTAAAACGAAATATTTCGTACATTTTCATCACATTTCATGCTACCTTTTCAGAAAACGGAATTACACGGATCGATCGCCAGTTTCACAGAAATCAGGAATTCAAGGCCCGTGATTTAATTACTGCCTTAATGATCACATCTGGAGCAAGCTTCATACACTCCATGCTATTTAGTTTCAGAACGGTTTCTATATCTGTTGTGCACTTAATTAGGATTAGAAATCTGATACCATGGGAGGGAGGACGGGCTGGGGAGGTGGGTGGGGTTTTTTCTGATAGTTTGTAAGTATGGTGTTACTTTGTTCGTTTTTGGGGATTGACCAGTTTGTAAACCTAAACTCTTAATAAAGCTGTTTAAATTAAAAAATGACCTGCAGATCTCCTCACAAGACAGAGGAGCGGGGTTTCCAAATTTCAAAGCTTACTATTGGTGGTACATCTAGCTTTTCTACCCTCAGGCTCTGGCTGACTTGGGCTGTCCCTGGTTGGGATTAGAAGAGGACATGCTCAGAGGGAACTTCAGGAATGACACTTTGGCTAGTGCCCTGGGAACCCATGGGTAGACCTAGTGATTAACCCTTCACTGCCACCTCATTGCTGGCCTGGATGCAGGCCATCAGTGTATTGACAGTATATCCCTAATATAAGCCTGCTCGTGGCAATGCTACATGGGCCACCATTCGCCTGCTGTGATACAACAGCTTTGGGTATGGAGGAAGAAAGGATTGTAGCTGTTAGTCAGTTATATGAGAGGGGCTCTGAAAGCTTTTTAACACTCAGTGATGAATGGAAGGTTCACCCAGGGACTTTTTTTCACTTGAGGGTTCGACAAAAATGGGAGGAAATCTTGTCAATGGAGCATGGTTGATCTGAGCCTTCTCCCCTGGAGGAAGAGGTCTTAAGGCCCCAGCCGGGACAGAAACCCCTCTCAATATACTATTGCATTATTCAAGGCCACCTACAACTACAGCAAGAGATTAGTCAAAACAAGTGGAGCATGGACCTGCTCCTCCCTATAGACCGACACACCTGGAGGCCGACCTATGCACATTATGGGAACTGCTCTCATAGCAATAGCTACACAAATCCAACTAAATTTCTTGCACAAGGCATATGTGACCCCAAATGGTTACATGAACTAGATGCCTCAAGGTCCGAACTTTGTCCAAAGTAATGTAGCGGAGGCAGATTTTCATATTTGACCTTAACTTGTCCGAAGGTAGCCTCTTTCTGGCACTCTATGGTGAAATAATGAGTGGGTGCTCGGTTATACACCTTCTAGATCTCCCTTGAGCTACTACTTGGAGCAGACCCGGCCAGTCCTAGCCGGAAATCACATAATCCTCTGTGGTCCCTAGCACTTATAAATGCAAGGAGATCAATTGCTCAGGAATGGATGTCCCTTCTCCCCTGTCAGTTGCCAGATGGACACAGAATTTAAAAATCCTGTATGACTGTAGAAAGAGCTCAGATGAGCACACAGGGAAAACTTTCTAACTTCTTTGAAATCGTTGCTTGATGCAGTGGAGGCCATTTGAACTCTAGTCTGTGCTCAAGGTTATGTCAGAGTCTCTACCTCATTACATGGTCTATTAGGTACTCTCAGGCCTACTGTTACTTCATGACACTGTAATACAGACTGTTATATAGTTCAATTATGCTTTCTAATTATTTTGAACAATCTGCTGTATGTAATGGTATAACAATGTGTATGTGTTTAATTTTCTTCAATGTATGCACATCTACTTCCTAATAAACTATTTTTGAAGGAAAAAAAAGTACCTAACCACCTTCTTCTGTGCCACTGTCAGCATACCAGCCTGCATCTGGTATGCAGAGATGGCTGCCAAGGTGCACCCTCGAGGGTCATCGACCAAGGCACAACTGAAAGAGGGACCACAGTAATCAAGGATGCTAGCCACGCAGCATGACAGGGAGTCAAGCTCCTTGCTCTGGCACCAAATGGAGAATCTCTTCCATTTGAAGGCATAGCATCGACAAGTTGACGTTTTCCAAGAGGCCTCAGCCAGATGGAGGACCTTGTTGGAGAGACCCAGAGCCGGGAACTCTAGCCACTCAGGAACCAGGCTGTCAGGTACTGGAGCTGAAGATCCAGGTGTAGAACCTTCTCCCAGAGCACGAGAACAGGTCCGGTGAAGTGGCACATGCCATGGAGGCCTGCCAAGAACTTCCCTGCACACAGAGAGGGAGTACGTCCCACCCCGCTTGTTGAGGTAGTACATGGTCATCATGTTATCCATCTGGAACTAGACGACCTGACCCTGGAGATGTGGAGCGAAGGCTGCCAGGGCCAGGCAAACAGCACAAAGCTCCAGCAGGTTGATGTGACATTGGGACCCACCAGGTAGCACAGTTTAGAGTAGGGACCCAGCTAATGGGTGGTCTACCTTAACATCGTAGCTGGGTGACTTCACAGCAAGGCCCTGAGGTGAATACTGAGAGGCCCCATTCCTTTGAAATTCAAATAGTAAGTTGCCAGTCCAGGCTGAAAAATATATGTTTATTGTTACATTGGTGGAGGGGGACAGGGTGTGCTCTGACTTATTTTTGTTGTATGCCATACACAGTAGCACCCTCATTTAAAATCCCATTTATAGTTTGTGAATGAGCAAGGGTGAGCAGTTATTATTGGATTTGGTTTGTAAATGGAGATGTATAATTTTCTCATTTAACTAGCACCCCATTAGCTACCTGTACATTGGCTGGGCCCCACAGCAATTAAGCCAATTTTTGACTGATGCACCCTATAAAGGTAAGCAGTTGAGGCAGCTGGAGTTTAGAGTAGGGACCCAGCTGATGGGTGGTCTACCTCAATGTCGGTAGCTGGGTGACTTCACAGCAGAGCCCAGTTTATTGTTACATGGGGGGTCATCAGGTGTGCTCTGGCTTGTTTTGCCATGTAGCCCAGGAGGTGCAGGAAGTCCCTGGCAGGCGCAACTGCCCAACCTGAAATGATCGGGCAAGAAGGAAAAATCCTCCACCCTGTCCACCTGGAGCCAGGCTCAAGCTTGGCAAGAGTCTAGCTCTGCCCTGATGAAGGGAATCACTTGCAAGGGATGAGTTCCGACTTGGTCTCGTTGACCAAGAGGTCAAGGCTTAAGCAGGTCTGGACCCTTGGATGTATGAATTAGTGGCAGCCGGCTGGTAGTGTGATTTCATCAGAGGCCACCAGAAAGAGTGGTGCTTGTTCATGACTCCCTCCATGTGCTGTGATAGATATGAGCTTGTGGCAACTACTGTCTCTGTGGTTTTAAGAGTTATAGTTGTGGACATGGTTGTGTCCCTATGAGTATCTGAGGAGCTTATCTTGTTAGCTCATTTGATTTCATTAGCCATGGGAGATATGAATTTGTAGGTGACTCCATGAGGCCATGGGAGAGCTGGGATTGTGAGAATGCTCTCTTATTTATGTTATTTAAGGCTCAACAAATAATACCAATTTAGTGCAATTTTGTTGACTTTTTAATTTATTTTTGATCTAAAGAAAATCAGCTTTCAGCACTGAATGGTGCCACTGAAAGGGAAGCCAGCTGACTCCGTGAAAGTAGCATCTCACCATGGGCCATCCACTATGGCTGGAGGTCACAGCAAGTTGGAACTTTAGATATTAAAACATGTTGGCAAGTAACCAATTAAACATCAAAGAAATGAGAACTACAGTGGGAGAGATCAAGGTAGATTCAGCTGAGGTGAGGGGAGGTGGAAGCCATAAAAGCATATTGACTTCTTTGGGGACTTCTTATACTATGTTGAAGTTGCCACTGAACAACATAGAAAACAGAGCAGTTAGCTTTTGACAAGTGCTCATCATATATTATGAGGGCACAGATGCTGTCAAAATCTACGGTAGTCACTGTAGCTCTGACAGTGTTTACGGTACCCCTCAGGATAGCTGTTGTGGCAGTGGACAACTTAGCTTCAGTGTTATCATGTTTCTGTGCTAATGCATACTGAACTAATGTGTGTGTGTGTGTGTGTGTGTGTGTGTGTGGTTGGTTGGTTGGTTATGGTAAAGGGAGGCCAGGTATCTTTGGGGACAATGTGTAGCTGTTTGTGTCCACAGTCTCTGCACATGGCCTGAGGCAAATTGGTTGCACATTTATCAAAAAGTGAACTCTGAATTTTAATAATAAATTTCAGAGACTGAAAACAGAATGAAGACTGACACATGATTATTCCTATATTGCTCAAATGACTTTCATTGCCGTCTAGCAGTGGTGAAGATGTTTTGTAAATTGTTGCTTTACAAAAAAAATAAACAGATGTGGATCCACTATAGAACAGATTTACTGTTACGTGTTCCTAGTATAAACCAGATACATACTCAATGTGGGTTGCTCTCATTCCAGATCTTTTATTCATTTATCTGTCTCTAATGAAACATTTTCAGCATTTTATGCTATTTCCTAGCATTTCTGTGTTTGATTACCAAGCCATTTCTCAAACATCCTCATGCACACTTCCAGCCAAAAGTCACTGTCTAACACAAACGGCACTAGACCTCCCTAATGTTGTAAAATAAGCTACAGTGCCATGGCAAGTTCAGAAAAACATAGTTGCTCTTGTGGAATGTAGGATATGGTATGAGCATTTTTTCGTTTATTATTTGGTTAAGTATAATTAAAAAGAAAAGCAACAACCTTGATTTGGAAACTTGATGGATTGCTACAGTAACAGTTTACACAAATAAATAATATACGATTTAGATGGAAGCTGACTTGGGCATATACAGTACAGGTAGAATACATGCATTTAGTCCATGGTAGCTACAATATGAGAACTGCAGATGTTGCTCTAGCACATTTCTGTAACACATTACATTTGCATTGCTAGGGGTGGGTGTTTGAGTTGCTGCTCCAAACGCTTCAGTTATAGCCCCTGAATGATTTGTAGCATGGCAGAATGAGCAGTGACAATTGTGCATGCATCGATCAGAACAGCAAGCAGAAGCCCAAGAACCCATCCCAACCACTCCGAGAAGCTGTTTTACAGACCACCTAGGTATGTATGCAGACAACACAATCCTCTTCACCTCAGGCCCTCAACTCACGAAGTCCGTTACCCTCCAGTGTGATTGACAATAGTCAACACTGGGTTCAGCAAAACCAACTAAAACTAAACACCTCCAGAACTGTATCTGTTATTTGGCATTACTCAAAACTTAGATCCTCCCCCATCACTTCCCTAGATGGCACCCTTCTTGACCAGGTCACTAAATACAAATATCTGGGTGTTTGGCTTGACCCCATCTCCTTCTCATCTCGTATTGATGCAACCATTGTTAAACTATGCCTGCAACTCGGTATGCTATATCACACACAGACTCTTCCATTTCCTGCCAGACATCAAATCATAACTAAAATGATCCTATCCGTTGTTGATTATGAGGACGTGGTTCACTGCTCTGCCCTGCAACCACCCTATCTAATCTTGACACCCTCCAAAACTCCTCCTGCTGCCTTGCTATGAACGCACCCTTTAGAACTCACCACTGTGATCTTTATCCCTCTTGACTAACTCCACTGTCCCAGAGACATTATATCCACTCCTCAACCTTTTATCTAAATACTGGTTCAACTTGTTACCTGCACGTATCGGATAGCCTTCTGACCCCCCTTATGAACTGAGATACAGAAATGAATGCTCCTTTGCATACCCTGCCCATCCTCCACTTTTGGGCAGGCTGCTTTCCTTTTGACTCCCCAGCTTGTGGAAAAACTAGTCCCTCCATTAGGAACACATCCTCCTGCCATGCCTGCAATAATCAACTTCGCTCCCTTCCTCCTCCCCTTGCCTCGGTCCAAAATGACCCTCCTCCTAGCACTCAGCCCTCGTGTCCACTGCCTTCCTAAGTACTCCCCCAATTGTTTAACCAGGAAAGACGACTAAGCTAAAAGCTTGTTTACACGTGCTACCTGGGAGCACAGGGAAGTTAAGTGACTTGCTGAGGGTCACACAGTATGCAAGTGGGGGCTGTGGGATTCTGCCTCTATACTGCCTTTCTAATTCTAAGGACTGGTTTAAAATTAAATTCCAAATTGATAGCTGAATTTAAAGAGGGGAAGAGAAGAAGGAGGTGTTCAGGAAAGAGGTTCAGTTTAACTTCTGTTTTAACTGAAGTATTTGAATAGTTGGTACTTGAAATTAGTTCTGTGTGTTAAAAATTACTACTTTGAGTTAGAACTGTTACTTGGGCTGTGATATTGTAACTATTGGGGCGTGTGTGCTGGTTGTGGGAACACTTGATTGGCAGTGATAATTACAGTGAAATTTAAATGTGATCTTTGCCTGGTGGTGGTAGAATCCTCCCACCCACCCTGTATTGTAGGCTTCTTAAATACTGAAAAGCCACTGGGGTTGGGATTGAATGGCTGTGCATTTCTGTGTGTGACTGATACCTGAAGCAACAGGAACTGGTGGCCTGTGACATCATATGGTACCTCATGTCTGCATTGAAGGGCTGTGCATTTCTGTTTGTGACTGAAACTTGAAGCAACAGGAACTGGTGGCCTGTGACATCACACGGTACCTGATGCCTGCATACACACACTGTTAGTGGGATTGGACACACACTGGACTGGATGTGTTTGTGAGACTTGGAAACGTTATTGGTGGGGTTGAAATTGGGTTCGTTAACAACTGCAGTCAGTATAGTGAGACTGTATTCCAGGGGAAGGGACTGGGGAAGTGCCCATTATGAATAGAGAGGGACAAGCAGGGTGGCCTCATTCCACCACATCAGGCATCTTCGGAAGGGCTGTAGGCTGCACAGGCTGTGGGGTGGCAATAATTCTCAATTGGGCCTGGAGGGAGGAGGCTGCCCACTCTGTAGACAGCTATCTCATATCAGGAGTGAAGTATGTTGGTTAAGGAGTAAGCTGGGGGAGTTGGGGGTGTGTCCAAGGATAAGGTGTGGATATGGGTGGCAGAAGGGTGGGGTTGAGGGGAGGATGGAGCAATGCTCAGAAATTAGAGGAGGTTACGTCTAGCAAGCAGGAGGGGGAATATTTGGGACAGAGGACTCCTTCGATAGGAATGTTGACGCTAAGGGAAAACCTATGGGGTAAACGTCTAATATAAAGAGAGTGGAGGGGAAGAGTCAGGAGGGGCTGTTGGGGAAGCCTAGAAGAGCAGAAGTAGGAATGGAGCTCCTAAGGAGGACGAGAGCAAGAAGGAGGAAGAGGCAGCTTAGAGGGGCAGTCAGGGGAAACTCAAGTCACTTGATGGAGGCTGGCATAGAGTGTTACAATAAATTTGAGATACTAAGCAACCTAGAGTGGAGGAACAGGTTGGTGAAAATGATGGAAACTGATACAGAGGCCAGGGGAGAGAGTCTGATACCCATAGGGCATCACAGGCCAGCAATGGAAAGGACAGAAATAGTCCCAGAGGGAGAAGGGGAACTTAAATGTTAAGCAGATGGGGAGCTATTGACAGACACGAGGGAGGAGAGCACCACTGAGAGAAACTGGAAGACAAGGAGGTGGCCATACCAAGGATGGGGCCCTAGGTAAAGGGGACCCAGAGAGCCTCTGGAGGTAGGGGTACTATTACAAGGGGGATGGGCGTGTGGGGAAGGGAATCTATATGGACCCGGATAAATGGCTCAGATAAGAGAGGGTTAAAGGGGACACCTATTCAGGGGGTCTGAGTTAAATGGACAAAATAATAAGGGAGACAGAAAGGGAGGATGACAAGGGGTCTCTCATAATAAGGCAGGAAGACTCCCATGGAATTGAGATCATGGATAAGTGGGGAGGGGTTGAGAGGGCATAGTGGAGATAACCATAAGGATGAGGGCAGTGTTAAGGTTCTGTTATTGGGAGACTCAATGATTAGGGGTATCCATTGGGAGGGACAGGGAGGGGATGCTAGCCAGGTGAAGGTAGTGAGTATCTCTGGGCTGACGGTGCACAAAGCAAAGTTCATGGTGTACGAACTGGTTAGGGATTGTGGAGGAAACCGGATTTCCTGGTACATCTTGGGACTAACGATATAGAGGAAAATAGCATTTTGGAAATCCAGTCAGGTTCCGAGAACTTGCCAGGGTCTGTCAGGATAATGGATGCAACATTTCCTTTTCGGAAATATTGCCAGAACCAAAGGTCTCAGTGGAGAATAAAATGAAGATAACAGAGGTTAATGACTAGCTCAGGAAGTGGAGTGAAGAAAGTGGGTCGGGGGTGTTAGGGAACTGGGAAGGAGTTTGGGAGGATAAGAGACTGTATGCCAAGGACAGGCTTCATCTTACCCCATTAGGGAAGGAAGTCCTCTAACAGGGGTGGTGGACTACATTCAAGAAGGGTGGGGTTTAAACTTGTGAGGGTGGAGGGATAAGGAGGGCTGACCAGAAGCCCTCCTGTAGATGAGGGAGTAGCCTCAAACCCAAGGGGAGGTTTCAGGAGGAGCAGAGGGAGGATGGAAGTATAAGGAACCCGGTTAGGGTTCGACAAGGGATCAGGGATAAGGATTGGGGGTAGTGTTAGTAAATGCCAGGAACTTGGGAAACAAGTTGCCAGAGTTCCAGGCTATGCTGTTCGGGGTGGATGTGGTGGTATGGAACGGCCAACAATAACTATGACTGGACCCAAACATGAGGGGGCACTATGCTTAGGAAGGATAGAAAGGAGGGCAGAAAGGGTGGAGTGGCTATGCTCATTAGAGATGACATAGAAATTGCTAGGGTAGAAGAGGCAGAGGGAAACGTGGAGGCCTTATGGGTTACCTTACGAACCCCAGCAGGAGGTAAGGTCAAGCTGGATGTAGTATATAGGCCCCCGGATGGGTGATGTTCTGGAGGATGGTTTGCTAGATGACATCATTGCCCAGTGTGGACCAAAAGGGAGGGAGGGCATTGATGGGGACCTTAATATGCCAGGCACAAACTGGGGAACCATGTCCTCTAAGGTTGCCAAGGAGCCGAGGCTGCTGGACGACTTCCAGGATGTGTTCTTAACACAGCTCGTGATGGAGCCCACAAGGGAGGGGCACGTCCTGGATGCGGTTCTGGCAGATGGGGATCTGGTAAGGGACCTGGTTGTAGAGGATCCTGACTAGGAGCGACCACGATACTGTCTGGTTTCAAATAAGCATGTGGGAGGGGAATAGATCTAGGACATTGGCTGTGAACTCAGGGGCAGACTTTGTAGGCATGGGAAATATTCTCAAGGATCACTTGAAGGGATTACAACAATGACAGATGTGGAAAAGAGATGGAAGTCATAAATGGGGACTTCATAAGGCAGTCAAGACCTGTGCTAAGGTGAAGCATAAGAGAGCAAGTCACATAAACCGTGCTGGTGGTCCAACGAGGTT
This sequence comes from Neoceratodus forsteri, assembly GCA_016271365.2. Classification (NCBI taxonomy): domain Eukaryota; kingdom Metazoa; phylum Chordata; order Ceratodontiformes; family Ceratodontidae; genus Neoceratodus; species Neoceratodus forsteri. The sequence goes on along the minus strand of CM028131.1, from coordinate 492,832,396 downwards.
CAGGTAGCGGTCAGAGAAAAGAAGGCTGCCTACAAAAAATTCAAAACAACGAGAGGGGATAGGGAAAAGGAAATGTACAGTCTTGCATCTAGAAAAGTCACCCGATGGTGCGGGGCAAAGTCCAGTAAAGAGCAGTGGCTGGCACAGCGGATACGGGAGGGAAAAGGGGTTCTTCCGTACATTGGGGAGCGGAGAAAAACTAAGGGCCAGCTTGGCAGATTGAGATCAGAAGGTGGGTGGATGGAAGAGCGAGGGACCAGGCGGAAGTATTAAATGAGTACTTCACCTCTGTGTTCACTAGGAGGGGATGGGATATTTACAAAGCAAGGCATGATGGGGATAGAAGTGGTAATGTATGGGATTGGGGAGCAACAGAAATGGAACATGAGGGAGGGAGAGGTACCCCAGGGTGTCACATCAGGAAAAGGATAAAAGGCCAGTAAGGTGGGGATGGATGATGCTATCCCTACCGAACGGGTGTGGCAAGCTCCTTAAGGCCCTAAAGAAAGATAACTTCCTGGGCCGGATGGCATTCATCCGAGAGTACTATGGAATTGACGGACGATTGGCTGCACTCAGGCGGAGCTCTTCAACAGGTCGCTTGAGACAGGGGAGGTACTTTAGGATTGGCCAGAGGCACATGTGGTGCCAATCCATAAAGAGGCATCGAGGAAGTACCAGGTAACTATAGACCCATCAGTTTGACCTCGTGGTGGGAAAAATAATGGAGCCTGTGGATGTACTATATTCTTGACTTCAGCAAGGCGTTTGATTCGTCCCTCACAATGGTCTGATGGAGAAACTGACTGGGTTGGGAGGGCCTTTGATGGCTGGATGGATGGGAAACTGGCTAGCTGGATGCACTCAGAGAGTAGTGGTCAGTGGGGAGCTCTCAAACCCCAGAGGTCGGTAGGGGTACCGTGAGGGCTCGGGTCCTGGGTCCGATCCTGTTTAATGCATACATATCTGACATCAGGAGGGTATACGGTGTGAAATGAGTCTCTTCACTGACGACTCCAAGGTGGGAGCAGTAGCTGAGGGGAAGAGGGAGGTTGGCCCTGCAAGGGATCTGACACCCAGAAAAGGTGGGCTCACACCAGGAAATTAAATTTCAATACCACCATGTGCAAGGTGTTACATCTTGGGCAGGAAACCCTAAACAAAGGTACACTCTGGGAGGGAGGCACTGAGGCCCCAGCAGGGAAAAGACCTAGGGTGATGGTGGATGCATGTATGAATAACTCTGAGCAGTGCAGAAGTGCGGCTAGCAAAGCAAACAGGATGTTGGGATGCATCATAAGAGGGAACACCTCTAGAAGCAGGGAAGTGATTCTGCCGCTGTACAATGGACTGGTTAGACCACACCTTGAGTACTGTGTTCAGTACTGAGACCACACTTGAAGAGGGACATACAGCTCCTGGAGAGGGTACAGAGGAGGGCTACTAGGATGATACGAGGACTAGGGATTTGACATATGAGGACAGACTTGAGGAGCTTGGCCTGATCTTACTTCAAGTGGGAGCTCTTGCAGCAGGCTATTACAATAAGGACTACGCCACAGGCACTAGGACCCTCCGTGAAACTTCTGCCAGCAGTACACAGCAGGGACCACCCTGGCCCCACCCCGACGTCGGTCTAGGTACAAGAGGGGGGACCCAGCTCCACCTCAGTTCTTTCCCACCGCTCCCACACGTGAAGAAGAAGGAACAGCTTCGCTTGCAGTTGTAGCTAAATTCTGTGGATTTCTGTTTACAATCAAGACTTTTGAGTCATTTTGTCGGCGTTTTTTTTTTGCCTAAAGGTACACCGTCAGTCCGTTGCCAGAGTCGGTTGATTTTCTGCTTCTTTAAGCCGATCTTTTCTCCTTTACCGTGACCAACGCCTGCCGTTGTCCGCCATTACTCGAAGTTCGACGGATGTCTTCTCGGCGCCAGTATCTCCAGAGCACTTAAATAAGTGTGAGTGTGGAGGCAGATCCCAGCCAAGGATGGCCACCGGCAGTGCATTTTTTTTGCCTAGGCCCGACCACAACACTGCTAACTGCTCGGATTGCCAGGCTTTTACCAGTAGGACCAGCATCCGCGCCTCAAGGCCCTAAAAGCCTACTTGCTGGAGCAGAAGATGGATCTGCACTCCTGGGAGGAAGCAAAAAGAAAAGAAGCGCCATAGCAAAGACCGTAGTCGGTCCCGTCATGGTCTCGCTTGCATTCATGTCTTCCAAAAAGGCCCGCCCATCGGGTTCTGAGAGCACCTGAAGTCTACTTCAGGATAAGGTTATTCTTCCGGGGAGAAGCGCTGGTTTATGACCCCTCTAAGGGTCATCGCTAAGCCCTTAGAGGTGCCTACTTTGACCCCACCTCCCTAAGGCACCGACGCCGCCTGCTAAAGGCACGCCCAGAGTCCAAGGACTCTCCAGCGCCCCGCAGCACCCCATCGCCGGTACCAGCACTGACGCCAGTCAAGGGGCTGGCGACGCGAGCGCCAGAAGAGCTGACGCCCTGGCCGCCCAAGTCCTCTCCCCAGGGCCCCAGGAGGGCTCTCCTTCACGCCCGACATCCCGGAGACTTCCTTCTGAGACTAACGGCTGAGATCTTTCACGAAGGACGAGCTCCAGGATCTGTTTTCCTTCTGGTGGGGGCAGGTCCATAAGCGGTCCTCCCGCCGCCGCCCAGACACCGTACTGGACCCAGCGGAAAACCACAGCCAGGAGGTGAGTCTTCCTGAGGAAGCCGGAGCGCCAGCCTCACCTCCCTCCAGGGCTCGCTCCCGCACAGGGTCTGAGGACCACCGACGCCACCCAGGGACTCTGGTGACCAACATCGTCTAGGTCATGCTCCAGGAGCCCTTCTCGCCGAGGCAAGAATGCTCCCGACATTGGTCCTCTGACAGACGCCGGTCTCTGCTCCATTGCCAGTCCAGGGACCGGAGTCGGCCCGCCGACGCCGGTCCCCTAGTTACTGACGACAGCGAGAGCATGGTCATAGGGAAGGATCAGACTATTCTAAGACTGATAGTCGATCCTCCTCACCATCGCTCTACCCTCATCTTCCTCTCTCAGCTTGAAGCACTCCCCGGAGAGAAGGACCAGCCTCACTTGCCTCCGACGATCCTACCTTTATGGACATCATGAGGTATATCCAGGCCTCCAATGAGTGGGATATGGAGGACCTGGATCCGGAATGCTGGAGACTGGCTAAATACCTGAGGCAAAAGGAGTCAAAGCCTCTGGTTATCCCTCCTTTGGTGGATACTGCTCCAGGACCTCACCAGAACCACCTGGATGCATCCAGCATCAGTCCCGCTGTTCCAAAAAGTCGGACAGGCTGTATAAGGCCCCGATGGCAGAGCCCTTCTCATGGAACACCTCAGACCGATTCCTTAGGATCACAGCTGCCCATGACAAGTCCAGGCAGCCAAAGCACCTCAGCTCCCAGCCTCCCGACCTGAGTTCGTCATTGGATCAGGTGGGCAAAAGGTGTATGCTGCTTCCACCTGTTCCATATGTTCCTCAACTTTCTGATGCATAGGGTGCAGTACCAGAATGCGCTTTGGGAGAGGGAATAGAGCTGATGAAGATCCTGCCAGACTCTGAGCAGAAGGCAGAGATCCTGCCCTCCTCCAATCGGGCTAGATGTAGCTCTATGTCCTGAGAGCCTCGTATGACACGGCAGATACGCAGCCAGGGCAGCCACTTCCGGATATGCCTACGGCACCATGCCTGGTTGAGTCTCTGCTTTCACCAGGATCTGCAGGCCGGTATCAAGGATCTGCCCTTCTAGGGTACCGTGCTGTTCGGGCAGGAGACGGAGGCCTTGATCTCCCACCTCCAGGAGTCGGGCAAGTCAATCTGGTCGGTCCGCCAGATGTACCGCAGTGACCAGCGACAACAACACCGTAGATGGCCTTTTCGCAAGTCCCCAGGCAGTCAAGATCAAGCCTGTAGCAACCAACAGGGGCAGAGGAGGCTTTGCAGGAGATCCGCAACCAGCAGTCTGGTGGACCTCCTGCCCGTGGGCCCAAGTCCTCCCAGGTCTCTCTCCCACTCCTGACTCTGCCCAATGACTTTCTTCCACCCTCCTCTTCTGTGGGAAGATCCAGGGAGCCGTTTGAGCCACTTCTCCTTCATTTTGAAGGGTGGAAGTCAATAACCGCAGACCAATGGGTCTTGGACATCATCAGGAGGGGACACACGCTGGAGTTCACAGAGTTTCCACCGCATACCCACCAAAGCTCTCCCATTATCCTCCTTCTCACATGCCACTCATAGAAGGAGAGATCCAGACCCTCTTGCAAAAAAGGGCATAGAGAGGGTCCCTGCATCATGGTGGCAGGGTTCTAGTCTCATTTTTTTGGGGTCCCAAAACCCAAAGACACAGGACCTTCGTCCCATTCTGGACCTCAGTCCTCTAAACCTCTTCATCAGTACAAAAGGTTCAGGATGGTGACTCTCAAGGACTCCTTCCCTTGCTGCATCAGGGGACTGGCTCTGCCAGGGGACTGGCTCTGCCTCTCGACATGCAAGATGCATACATGCATATCAGGTCTACCCTCCCACAGCAAGTTTCTGAGGTTCCACTTCCAAGGGGAGCACTGTCAGTTTGAGTGCTTCTGTTTGGCCTCTTCCACTCCACGAGTCTTCACCAAGTGCCTAGCAGTGGTGGCTGCGGCTCTAAGGCACATGGGCACTCGTGTTCCCCTACCTTGACGATTGGCTGCTTATGGCCCTGCCAAGAGTAGGCCTCTACAAGCCCTCAAGACACTTATACTCTGTTCCGAGGGCTGGGATCACCTGAACTTACGAAAATCATCCCTGGAGCCCAGCCAAAAGCTCACCTTCATCGGAGCGATCCTGGATTCCGTCCGGGCATGGCCTTCCTTCCCAGGACAGGGGAGACCGCCTAGAGATGGCAGAATGGATTTTCATAACCTCGAGTTCCAGCTCGAACTTCCTCAGTTTACTGGGGCACATGGCGGTGTCCATTCCTGTCACTCCCTTGGCCCCGCAATGAATGCTCAGGGTGCAGTGGGACCAGAGCCACGACGATCTAGACTACCCGGTTAAGATCTCGAGCCAGTCAGAAGAACTCTGCTTTGGTGGATGGACCCCAGCAGTCTAGAGAAAGGGTCAGCTTTCGTCCGGAACCACCAGGTCAAACTCTGACAACAGATGCCTCGGACCTGGGGTGGGGGGCACACCTGGTGCTCGTCGAATGCAAGGGGTTTGGTCACCTGAGGAGCAGTCCTTCACATCAATGTGCTGGAAATGCGAGTAGTCCTGTATGCCCTACAGGCTTTTCAAGAGGACCTGGTGCCAGGCTCTTCTAGTTCAGACAGACAACATGGCGGTCGCCTTCTACATCAACAAGTAAGGGGCACTCATTCGTATCCCTTTGCAGGAGGCGGCGAGAGTCTGGTACTGGGCATTGAATGGGGCATTCTGCTGTCCAAAGTGCACATTCCAGGCGCCCTCAATGATCTGACCGACAGCCTCAGCAGGTTGCATTCCAGAGCACATGAGTGGGAGCTGCTACAATCCATGTCAGACCAACTCTTCGACAGGTGGGGTCTACCAGAGCTGGACCTCTTATGCCACCATGCAACGCCAAACTGCCAACGTTCTGATCGCGAGCACGCACCTGGAGTTTTCTGGCAAGACGCTGCTATCCCTTTGCTGGGCAGGGAGGTTTCTATGCCTTTCGCCGCTTCCCTCTCATTCAGAGTGCTGCTCAAGTTACAGGCAGAAGGGGCCCGAATGATCCAAGTGGCCCCAAATGGCCTCGGCAGATTTGGTTCCCATTACTGGAGCGGTTATTAATGGAACATCCAATCTCATGCCCACATGTTTCGCAGTTGCTGTCCCAGGAACAAGGGTCGCTGGTCCATCCGGATCTTGGTCCTTACACCTACATGCTTGGCTCCTTCAGATGTAGCTCAACATAGATACTGGGTTTCCCGGAAGTGGCAGCAGTCCTAGTTTCGTAAGAAAGTCTGTACTGCCTCCGCTTATGCCATGAAGTGGAAGCGTTTTTGTCTTTGGGCATTGCCGCAGCATTTGATCCCGCCACCTGCCCTGTGAACTCAGCTTACAGTATCTCCCTCCTTGTACGTGAAAGGGTCTGAGTTACTCCTCTATCAAGGTGCACATGTGGGCAATTTCTGCCTCATCATGCTCTCGTGGAGACAGAGCACTGGTGCAATTGGATGTCACCCGCACCTTTCTTAGGGGAATTCTGCATATGAGACCTCCCATTCGGGACCCTATCCCACCCTGGGACCTCCTTTTTCTGTTGGAGAAACTCACCTCCTCTCCTTTTGAACCAGCAGTGGATTGTGAGCTGTGTTACCTTTCTTGAAGGTTTGTTTTTGTTGCTGTTACTTCAGCTCGAAGGGTTTCTGAGCTTCAGGCTCTGATGTAAAGAGCCCTATTTAGTTTTCCACAGGGAAAGGGTTCTCAGAACTAATCCTAAGTTCCTTCCGAAGTGGTCTCAGAGTTGACCTCAACCAGTCGGTTGACCTTCCTGTTTATTTTCCTTCCCTTCCAATAGAGGGGAGGCTCTTCTCACACATTGATGTCCACAGGACTTTGAGGTATTACCTCAAGAGGACAGCTCAGCACCACAATCGAGCAACTTTGTGGCTTTTGCACCACATTGCTTGGGCTTCGACCGGTGTCCAAGCAGACTATCTCAAAATGGATAGTTAGATGCATCTTGTTTTGTTACGAGAACACAATAAACCCCACCAGGCCCGGGTTAGGGTCACTCTACCAGAGGAGTGTCAGCATCTTCACGCCTCTGTGAAATGTCGCCATAAAGGATACTCCAGCGCTTCTAAATCTGAACTCGTGCATACTTTCTCGCCAAGCATTACAGCTTGATATCGCTCTCCAGACGCTTGAGTTGGCTTCGCCTAGCTGTGTTACAAGGGTTTGTCCTGAGGCCCCGAGTCAGCATATTCCACCTCCCGGGTCATCTACCTCTTTGATGTGGGATTGCTTGGGACTCAGTCCTTATTGTAATAGCCTGCTGCAAGAGCTCCCTAATGGTGAAGATAATACAGTTACGTAAGAACTTACTGTAACAGTAGATCTTCGAGAGGAGCTCTGCAGCAGGCACTACTTCCACCTGCCTTCCTCGAGGTGCAGATCCATTTTCGTTTTCAACTCCATTTCTCTTCACAGTTGGCTTCGCTCTACTTCTCTGTCAGGCCTTGTTCCGGTCTTGACGGAGAACTTAGGTGGAGCTGGGTCCACCCTCTTGTACCCAGACCAACGCCGGGTGGGGCTGGCGTCGGGGCGGTCCCTGCTGTATACTGCTGGCAGAAGTTTCAATTTAGGGTCCTAGTGCCTGTGCGTAGTTCTTATTGTATTAGCTTCATGTAAGAGTCTTCTTCTCAAGATCTACTGTTACGTAAGTTCTTACGTAACTGTACTTTCTATTGGAGGAGAGATGGGGACATGATTGAGGTCTTCAGGTACCTCAAGGAATAAATAGGGTAAACACGGAGGGATCTTTAGACTAAAGCAGGGAGGTATCATCAGAGGCATGGTTTGAAGTTGGAAGTTGGAAGGATGAGGGGAAGAGGAGGAGGTTTTCCACTGAGAGGGTGGTGGATCCTTGGAGCGCTGCCTCAGAGCTGGTCCAGATATCCATGGTGGAGGGCTTCAAGAGGGGTGGGACTGATACAGAAAGCGGATGTATCAGACGATGGCCTGGCACAGGTGGGTGGGGATGGATGATAGGGTTTCTGGAACACAAGGGGGGTCTTGGTACCCAGCTAGGGATCTGAGGTTCAAGCAGACTTGATAGACTGTAAGGCCTAATCTGCTGGCAATTAGTACGTTAGTAAGATATGGATGCCTTTTAAATTCCTTAGAAAAGTATGCATTCAGGCAAATATTCCTAGAGGGTCCTGAGCCTCCAGCTATCCCCGCTACTTACCAGGAAAGCTTGGGATGCATTGGGTCAAATGGACAATGAGGACAGTATTGATTACAGTAAACTTAAAGCTGCACTTTAAAAAATATGAGCTAACAGCAGAGGCCAACAGAGCTAAATTTCATAAGCTGAGGAGAAGCCCTGACGAGCTACGAGGAGCTAGCCACAAAACATCAGTTTTAAAATGTTTAGTTTAACAACTTGGTTTTTACTAAGTCACTTACTTTACTACTTTTCACAATGCAAGCACTCTCCTCACGTAACTTCTTATCTCCTGGCATTTATACTGTAATGACATTCTTCAGATTGATGAACTCTATTGTAAAGGTTGTAATCACTGTAATGTAAGCTCAACTGTCTAAATGACCAGAGTCAACCAGTTCTAGTCTATCCGTTGTCTGTGTAAAATTACTGTAACTTGTATCCTGCAAGCAACATCAACCAGTTCTGATTTATCTGTTGTTCATGTAATATTGCTGTTACTTGAATATTGTAAGATAACTTGTATGTACTCTCCGGTCACACCTGGAATCAAGCTCGCTCAGTGTGCTTTTCCCAGTTATCAATTTAAACAAAATAGGTTTTAATAAACATGATCACAGAAAATCTGGCAGTTCCTTCTCACTGACAGAGAACTGGAATATTGTATCAGACTGTTGATATTAGCTGTGGTTTCTGGTACTGTGATCGAATCTCAGGTTTCCATCTATAGGAGAACGTGGGTAAGAAACTCCAGCTTCATTGTGGGCATGTTTTCTGATCCCTCTGACTGCACACCTCACACATAAAATCCACAGATATATAGATACATAGATATGCATTTATGTGTATATATGTAACCACATACTCACACAAGCAATCACGATGCTCATATATGATTCTGATACGCTTAATTTTTTTGTATTGTGATTATTCAGAATTCTCTGTATATAGGACACCATGTACCTATCCCACATTATGCAGTGTAGTGCCACTTAAAAAAAAAAAAAAAAAGTAATGTGTACTCTATGCTCTGACTGTGAACCACGACAGAATCAATAGTACAGTACTTATATACAACTCAGGTCAGTGAGCGTATTACAAATAGACAGCTGTTGATTTAAAGTGGTCAAAACAGCAAGCATACACTGCAGAGAAAAGCACATCTCATGAATAGGAAGTCAGCTAACAGGAAAACATTGTGGCTTTTAAAATTCATTGACCGCCTGCAAAACAAATTATTGTGTTGTTCTCTACAACACCACCACTGTGTGCACTATGTGTTCAGATGAATATCCTAATACAAGGATGACAGATGTTCGATCTATGCATAAGATTGGGGCTCTTGGTGCAATGACCCAAGAAAATAGTGCACCGGAGGGAGAGAATAATAATAATACTAATAATAAAATGTATTTAATAAAGCACCTTTCAAAATTCCAAGGCACTGTACAGAATTAATTCAGATAAAACATATACAAATACATATCATGTAAATCACAATAAAACTGGAAATGCTTTCCCCTAAAAGGTTTTAGTGCCTGCTTAAACTCCCCACCGTCCTGCTCCCAGAGCTGACGGGCAGAGAGTTCCAGAGGGTAGGAGCCGCAAATCCAAAACACGCACACCAGATGACTTCAAATTAACTCTGAATCTCCAGCAACCCCTCGTCAGCCGAGCAGAGCTGTCGCACAGGGAGTGTAAGGAACCAGGAGTTCTTCAAGTAATCGACCCTGTCCGTGTAGGGCTTTGTAAGTCAATAGACCTACTTTAAAAGGTAATCCGCCACTGTATTGGCAGCCAGTGCAGAGTGTGCAGCACAGGGGTAATGTGAGATCTCCTCGATGCCCCAGTCAACAAACGTGCTGTCGCTGCTCTGCACTAGCTGCAAGTGGCGGTATCAACCCCAGCAAGCCGTGAGATAAAGGAGTTGTAATAATCAAGGCACAATTTCACAAAGGCTTGGACCAGAACAGGCAGGTCACTGGTGAACAAGGTGCCTAATCCTGGCAATGTTCCTAAGATGGAAAGGCTAGCTTGACGACTGCCGACGCCTGATGACGAAGAGTCAGACCAACATCAAGCTCCACTCCCAGGTTATGCACCTGCTCAGAGGTGAGAATCTGTGCCTCCTCAGAACTAGGCCGGAAGGAGCCCACCTCAATCCCTCTACCCTATGACCCAGGTCCACAACCAAAACCTCAGTCTTTCCAGGGTTCAACTTTAGACCGCTGGAATTCATCCAATCTTGGATTTCAAGAGGCAGTTGTTCAGTAATGAGATAGCACCAACCTGGTCGGGTGCAAGACAGGTAGAGCTGGGTATCATCAGCATAGCAGTGAAACCTCAGCTCATACCATCTTACAATGTCTCCGAGGGTAGCATATATACTGCGAATAACATGGGGGACAGCACCGAACCCTGAGGTACCCAAGGCAGAGAGAAAGCCCGGATGAAAAGAAACCCGAGACCACTCTCCCAGCAAGGAAAGATGAAAACCATCTGAGGACTGTACCCGACAGCCCACAGATGAACCTCAGGCTCGAAGCAGAACCCCATGATCCACAGTATCAAAAGCTGATGATAGATCTAGGAGAACCAAGACAGAACGGTGTCTCTGATCTCTTGCCATCAGGAGATCATTGAGCACCTGAACCAGAGCAGTCTCAGTACTATGCCTCTTGTGAAAACCAGATTGGAGAGGTTCGTATAAATTATGGATGGTTAAATGGTTATCCAATTGAGCAGCCATAATTTTCTCAATAACCTTCCCACAAAAGGGAGGTTAGAGATAGCCAGTAGTTTGCTAGGTTCTCTGGGTCTAAAGAAGCTTTTTTCAGAAGGGGGATCACCACCCTCCTTCAGGGAGCTAGGAACTCACCCATATCTAAAGAGCACCGGACAATCTGAGCTAAGACCAGGCCAATGATCTCACTATAACCCAAAATCAGGAAGTAGGCCAGGATCAAAACTACAGCACGTGGGCGCATCTCCTGGACAATCCTCATAATGTCTACGAAATCCAGCAGGTCAAAGGTACTCCAGGAAACTCCGGCTCTGCAACAGAGCACCGATCAACAGCAACCCCTTAGAGTGAAGCTGGTGGCACTCCCTCCTGATGTCGCCGACCTTGTTCGCAAAGAACCGAGTAATCTCATCACAACTGCTTTGTAAAACTCGACAGAGCTGCTGACAGGCTGGGTGCACAGCCTGTCAACAGTTCTGAAGAGTTGAGCCAGTCGATTCGTGACAGAAATTTCCCTGACAGGAATTCTGCCTTCTTATGGGAAATTTCGTTTGGTAGAGTTTATAATGCTCTAGCAAAATAAGGTGGTCGCATCAGTGGCTGCTCTTCCTCTAACAACGCTGTAACTTATGCCCCAGTTTCCGCAATCTCTCAGAGCCCCATCAAACCACGGGGCTCCAGGGTGACGCGTGAAGGGGGGCGAATATGGACAGGAGCAATCTGATCGACAGCCGAAGATATGGCCCCATTATAAGCCACTACCAACTGCTCGGGATCAGTGCAAGACTCGCCAACAATGAGAGGTCAATAACCACCATCAGGTCTTCAGGGATCACGCCCTGCAAAGGTGGTACCTGACCAACTCCACAGGGGCCGACTTACCCAGGGGGCCTCAAAATTGAACCCAGCTGAGTAATGGTCAGACCAACCGACTGGTTCCACCACTAAATCGGAGGCCTCATCTCCAGGAGGAAGACCAGGTCAAGAGAGTAACCTCCCTGTGTAGCTGAGGAAACAACCTGTGTAAAGTCCAGAGATGTCATCACCTGGAGGAAATGTTGACCAAAAAGTGAAGATTCGTCTATCGACCCAGGCATTGAAGTTGCTCAGAACCATCAGTCTGGGCGACTCCAATGCCATGTTGGGCGGCGGTTCATTTCCCTGCAGGAAAGCTTTCATCACCTGGTAGACGGTAGATGCGGCAATCCTGCACCCGACGCCAGCTATCACAGTACACTCAAATGACCTGGCCTCCCGACTGGTGTGCCAGTTAGGCCCACTGGTCTTGAAACAGACCAGAACCTCCCAAGGTCCAGTCTCAGGCAATGTATAACCTAGCACTGTGGAACAGCTGCCTCTAAAAAAGGGGTTACATTCCCATCCAACTAGAATTAGAATGCAAACCAGATCTGCCCTAGCAACAGGGTCTGGAAATAAGACCAGTCTTGTTGCAGACAGATCTGGTATTGCATAACAGCGCCTGAGTTGGACGAGGTTGGCAGCTGACCTATCTACTTGCCCTCCCAAACTGGAGGTACCCTTGGGTATGGGAACCAGAATGGAATCACCACGCCCTGGTACCATTTCACCCTAGGGCGTCTTCTGGGCTTAACCACCCTATGGGAGAGCCCCCGCCACTGTTGTCTGCAACCCCCACCCACCTCTGACTCCTACGAAGCAATCCCTCAACACCCAACAGCTGATAGGTAAGAGCAGGTGGGAAGGAGAAGAGAAGGTGGAAGGCATGGAGAGCGGAGGCCGAGTAGCACAGACAGGAGGGCAAGCAAGCTACATTACGATTAACACTATTAAAGAATAATAAAACCCCAACTCAAATTTCCCAAATCATGAAACGAACTATAAACAAAGCTAAACCCGAAATAAATCAACTAACCTACCTCTCCCACTGTAAGATAACCATTTAAACCCTGAAAGAAAAGAAAATAATGAAAAGAAGAGAAAAAACCCTCTCACAGGGTATTCAAAATAAAATAACAATAAAATTAATACACATAAATTTCCTCAGCCTTCCACAGCCGGAAAATTAACAAAACACAACAAACAACACAGAAAACACACTGGTACTCACACTTCCAGAAAATTTAAAACAAAAGAAGAAAAAATTGGAGAAAATGCATCAAAAGTAGGAGAGCCATGGCGGTCCTAATAATTCAATGAAAATAAACCAAATATCAAGTCCAATGAAGATAATAAAATTTCCAAAATGTTCAGTCTCGTGGATATATTCTGGGAAAAGAAAATTACCAGAAGTAAATATAGCGGACCAATGAAGGCAGGGGCCCCCACCTCACCCCCCAATCCACCTTATCAGGTCCCTGCTATGCACCAAAGACCTGCAGCCACAAACATCCCAAGGCCACACCAGATGGACCAACCTGGGGATAATTTAGAGCCCTCTACTAATCCCTGGCTCCCAGGGTAGAGCAGCAGCCCCGCCGTCCCAAGTGACAGCAAAACTAACCAGGCAACAATGGGGGGACAGAACCCACAACCAAACCACTATACTGCCCTACTTCTGGACTACCAGTAATTTATAAAATCGCGAGAAAGAAAAAGGGGGCACTGGACAACAAATCAGTCCCCCACCACAGTTTCCCAGACACCACAAGATCCAAAGTCCAGGCTTTTATCTGCAGTCCAAGGGAGTGAAAATTGCCACTGTCAAATATATTATCTGAATGCTGGATACGCTTCACTGCACCAGTGTCCGCTCCAAATGGGCAGGAAAACAGCAGCAGACCGCGACCTTGCAACCACCATCAAGGATCTGGATCTTCCAGTTCCTGAAGACACCTTCACAATCAACTAATATGATAGCCCAAAGTTCTTTCCCGACTGCGCCACACCGCAGATAAGGATCAAACAGCTGCCTGATTGAGCTCTCACCCCAGTCCAGAAGCGGTTCAATACAGGAGGCTCGACAATCCTCAGTCCCGATTGAAATAATAAAAATAATATCCTGGTTTAGGTTCTCCACTAGAGACAAAACTGTATTGTAAATAAAAAGACAAACCACTGCCTGCCTGCACTCTCACCACAGTCAAGAGCAGATCAATATGGAGAGACAGGAGAGTCGGCAGTATCTCAGTCACAACAGACTAGAGCCCACAATATACTATCATGGCTCAAAGACAGGGGAGCAAACGGGAATACCCCAAGCAATCCCGCAAGGCAACACTTCAAGAATTCACGGGTTGCACTAGCATTCAAAATTGCACTCCACCGCTCAGGCTCCCCAGTATGACACAAACTATGTAGAGTAAGCCACCAACTTCAGTAAAAGCAGTCACATTCATCAGTCAGTAAAAAGTAGTTGATTCTTCACAATCTAGGAGAATGTCCAACTCAGCCGTCGGAAGATTCAAACGGCTAGACTCCAACAATGCTCCAACAGCACTGTAGCGAGTACAGGCACAAAATAAAACATAAATAACGAAAACACGGAAATTTAAAATAAAATTACAATCAAATAAAATAAAAGCGACAAACAAACTCTATGGGTTATAGTAATGGCTGACCCAGCTGGTCGCCATCTTGAATCTTTAAAAAAGAAGGAAACGATTGTAGTGAATGGCAGGACACACACAGATTTTCAGGAGATTTTGCTTCGATTCCACTCCATCATAACAACAAAAGCTGTCCTGCATTAGGAATTCCAGTCAAAGACCCTTTTTCTGATAGCCATGACACAGTGCAGTCATAAAAAGGTTTGAACCAAAAGAAAAGCATATTATGCAAGAAAAGTCATTGAAATTAAGGAAACACTGGCTTCAGTTAAGGTAGTTAGAAAGGCAATGTAGTAAGCAAAACAGAAAATACTAAGGATGGCAGAGAAATTTGCTTTTGTGGTAGTTGGGCTCATTTATATTGCATTCATAGCAGACCGATTCAACCTGATTTTCATCGCAAAAGAGTAACCTATTTTCATATTGACAGTAATATGTTATTCTAAAAATATCATTGTATATCAAACTAAAGAAAACATTAAACCACAGTGTATACAGACTAATTACACTGACAATATAGACAGTAGTATGATTCTATAAATATAATTGTTACCCCAGGGCAAGATATTTTGATATAATCACCATTAATTGTGATTGGATGCAACCAATTTGCTGATGTTTCATTGATGTAATAAAATATCTGCAGAATTACTTTTATTCAATTGCAATTAATGGCGATCAGCATAAAAGGACACTGTCAGGTTTGAAATGTAATTTTATGAGCCCTCTGTTTTCTGTGTCTGTAAATAGCACTGAAGCAATTTCTTATCCAAGCTTCCAGCTGAGCTTGTTATAGAGGAACAGATTAATTTTGGCAAAAGTTAATTTGGTGCAGTCCACCCTGTTCATTGCTGTATGCTCATCCTCTCGCATCGCCATCTGTGATAGTGGTTGAAAGCAGAACTTCGTGCATGAATGAGTTCAGCAATTTTTGTTGCAGTCGAAAAAATAGCTGACGGTATTGCTAGACATGAGCTGGTTTTACAATGTGTTATTGTGAAACCACTGGTATTATGAAACACAGCAGCTTGAAATAAGAATGGACCTCAGCAGTACCATGATGCATAGTGCATGCGTGAGGGCTGCTCATACTTTACAAGCTGCTATGTTTTATGAAATACCCTTGATTTTCAAAATAACATATATTGTAGAAACCAGCTCATGTTCAGCAATACTATCAGCTATTTTTTCAACTACAACAAAATTGCTGAACTCATTCATGCATGAGTTTGGCCACTTTCAAACACTATCACTGTTGAGACGCAAGAGGACGCCAGGCAGCACTGAATGGGGCAGACTGACCAAAACTCCTTTTTTGCCAGAATTAATCCATTCCTCTATAACAAGCTCAGCTAGAAGCTCGGTAAGAAATTGCTTCTGCAGTACCATTTACAGACACAGGCCAGATATTCAGAAATGCGCCCAAAGGGTCGGTGCAAGTCTGGCTTAGGCGCAACCCTTGATGCGTCATGGCGCAATGAGTGTGATATTCAAAGATTGCACACTGTGACATGTGTAGCGCAACATGGCTGAATATCAATAGTGCCATGGCGCAACCAGACCAGCCCATTAGCACAACCAGAGATGCACTAGGGCACAACCGGACATACGCCATGGTGCACAAAGACTAGCCCCAGGTACTGGTGGGAGCACAGCAGCAGTGTAAAGGCATGGGCCACGGCAGAGGACACACCCGGGTCAATGCCAGGATACATAGTTGCAGGCCACAGGTGCCCACCACCTGCAGGGCACACACACCCACCCCGAACACACCTGTGGCACACAAAGCAGGCAACAAGCGGCACCAGGGCCAACAGTAGAACTCACACCCCACGTGCTGTGCCCTCACCCACCCAGGCCCAGCAAGCCACACCCAGGACCATGCTGTCAAGAACACACATCCCGCACAGCTGCTCCAAGGCCAACTCAAGGCACAGCCACTGACCAAGGGACAGAACACCACAATGCATGCCCACAGAGTGACACAGGCACACCACACAGATGCACACCGCCTCCACTGCAGCCTGTCTCCACATGCCAGCTGCAAACCAGACACAGACACAGGCAAGTAAAGCAAAATAGAAATGTATTGAATAAAGCTATGTACAGAAACAAGGGGTGGGAAAGGGTAGGATAGCTAGGAAGGGGACAAGGAACAGGGACTGTACAATGGGATGGGGGGACTGGAGGGTGAGGTATGGCGGTGGGAACAGGGGAACACAGGATAGGGTTAGTGGTGCCCACTCCCAGCCGCCCCTGCTGACGCAGCTGCCAGAGTGCCAGGACCTGCCTGCGGACCTGGAACATGGCCTCCATCATTGTCGAGGTGACTAGGATGACCTGGCATAGGAGCCTGCAGTACAATGGCAGCCATGAACGTCTATGGACACCTAGGACAAGGGACAGAACAGGTAATCAGTGCCATGCCCCAAGGAACACGGCCCAACCAGAGTGGTGACTGAGCAGGGGAACACACACCTGGAGGGCCCATACAGGCTGCCCACAGGGTTATGGCCCAATGCCTGCTGGCAAGGTGGCACACCACATCAGTGCCCAGCAGTGGTCCATGCTGCACAGTGGCCATCTAACTGCAACACAGCAGTCACATGGCATAGTGCCTCCCCGCACCACAGCAATATCAGTGGCGGCCATCCGCACACCCACCCCCACCAGCAGCAGTCACACGCGTCCGGCTGGATGCGCCGACAGTAGCGCAGTGATCCACAGTGCCACACAGATAGCTGCTACGGCACACAGCACAGGCTGCCATGCCTGCACCCTACAGATGGTGAGCAGATCTATGTAAGTGCTTACCTGCCCTCTTGTGGCCTCACAGGCAGTGGTGCTGCTGCTCTTGTCCTCCGCCTCCTCCTCCTCCGTGGGCTGCTGCGGCCTGGCGACCCACCAGCTCTGCCCAATGCCTGTCCTCAGGGCCTGGGAATGGAACAGAAACAGACACATCAGTAACCAAGCATAGCAGCCGCCCATCACCCCCATCCCTATGCATAGGGTGAGCCCCGCCTGACATGGCCCACAGGGTGGCAGCGCAATGCAAGTGGCGGAGGATGATGCCAGGGCACACTGCGCATGACGGCAGCACGCCACCCTGCAGGACACGCCAGGCAGCATGGCTAACACCACAGTACAGCACCAGAACACACATGCATGATGGGTCTACTCACCTAGCTGTGGAACAGCCCCACGCGGTGCTCACCCCATGCACCGGAGGTGCTCTGGGTCCCTCCGCTGCAGGTCCCTGAATTGGCGGCAGCACTGCTCACCACTTCTGTGCATCCCCATGTGCTGTGACAGCCAGAAGCGATCACCTACCACACGCCACCCTGGGCTGTTGCAGTGGTGCCTGCCTGAAGAGCTGGGGTGCGGTAGACGATGCAACCAGATTCACCAGCACAACCTGGCCAGTTCGCTGCCTGAGCACGCACATCACTGCTGCTGCACCATCCTCAGTTACAGCCAACCAATGTACAAAATGGCCGCAGATGATGCGAGGTACGCGCCTGATGCGAGGCCGGTAGCAATGCACTGAGATATGCTATCGCCAGGCATGGAGATGCGTGGACTGGGCATGGCCTAACAGGGTCACAGGTATGGGGTCATCTAGGGCAGAGGTCACCGCAGAGGTCAAGGACCAACAGGCGCAAGGTGCTTGTGCCAATAACTTGAGCATGGTGCACAGTGCCACGTGCCCTGTGCACACACAGGGCACACTGCACACAATAATAGCAGCACATGGACACCGTAGTCCACGAAAAGACAAGTGTGAAGTGCGCCACCGAGTTGCCCAGAGCAATCCCATTGCGCAAGGTGCAATGGCACGACATGCGATATTCAGCCGCCACATACTACGAGCTCTATCAGCCAATGCGTAAGGTCACTCGTGGAAATTAGCATGTCATTACCATTGTGCACCTGCTCATTTGCATGTGCTGTGCTATAAAAGTGCACAGATTGGCATAGGCCATTGACCGGTATTGCAGCTTTCTGAGGTAGTTGCATGCTGCTGGGGCCCAGCCAGCACAGCGGGGGACTGGTAGCTGCTGCTGCCACTGACGCATATGTCCATGTCCACAGGTAGCACAGTGTCGGAACGGGATGAGGTTGAGGAGTGTGGTCCTGCATGCAAACGCAGGCCCAATTTCACCAAGGTGTGGCTGATGCTGTGTTCGAGGCATACCTGGATGAGGAGCCACTGCTGAGTGGTGCCACAGGCACACCACAGTCCAGGGCTGCAGCCTGGTTGGAGGCGGCAGTGTGAAGCAGCAGGGCAGCCACCAGCAGTCGGTGCAGGAGTGCCGGAAGAAGGTGGGCACCAACAAACATTGCATTAAGGTAAAGGTGGCAGCTATAAATGCAGCCCAGGCAGCCACCAGAGGGGCCAGCAGCTGTGGCGTGGCTCACATCACAGGAGGAGCTGGTGGTAGCCACCATCGCGATGTAGCACGGTCAGTGTGTGCCGGTGGCAGTTTCCAGACTGGTGGAAGCCCATCACTGCATGGTATGTATGATGGGCACATACAGCAGGCAATGGGGGTTGGGCCTGGGGACGACAGCACCAGCACGCCAGCATGCAGTGGAAGGGCACCAGCAGCAGCCGTGGAGGTGGGCCCAGCCCCAGTGGACCAGCCATCCACCTCCATAGGCATCCGGGGCCTGATCAGCTGCAACACACCACCGCTGTCCAGCTGGATGTCCTGGGCATGGGGTTGGACGAGGCCCTGGCTGTGTTCCAGCAGGATGCTAGCCATGGCATCCTCTGCACGGAGACACAGATTGGGGCGGGTCTGATGCTAATGACTACATGACCATGAGACTGGACAGCAGTGGTGGTGTCATACCAAATACCCTCGGCAGCATGCCCAGTGGCCTGCCAGTGGTGGGACAGCTGCCCGCTGCCACTGCAGGTGCTGATGTGAGCACCACCATGACAGTGCCATGTGGTGGTGGTGCGGATCGCGCAGCCGCTGGGCAGCATACAGGGGCCAGAGGGGCGCAGTGGCAGGCGATGGGGCAGCTGGATGCAGTGTCCATTGCCGGGCAACAGACAGGGACCATCCACAAGCGGACCCCACTGTGCTGCATCCACCTGAGCGGGCGCGAGTGCGGTGTCAGACACATCAGTGGTCGGCACACGCCCAGGTTCCCTGGTCGCCGACCCATTGGCGGAGCACACCCGATTGCTGCGGGCCTCCGTGGAGCAACATGTGCTGCTGGTTGCTGGGGTGCATGCACTGTGTGTGAGGTGCGCCAGGCAGCGAGCAACGTGAGAGAGGGTATTTACTCCTGGATGCTATTCAGTGCTTGCAGCAGGACACACCGCATCCCAGGATCGCATTGCCAGTGCGATCAGGAATGATCTTGCACTGCTGGCCACCACAGGGGCATGGCTGGCTACCTCACACACACCACGTAGTGCCTGTCCCCCACAGACCCAGTGTCGTGCGACACCGTTCCTGTCAATGCTAAGCTCTGCTGTCAGTATCCCTGTCATGGGCCTGTTTGGGTGCCTACACCGCCTCACCGCGGACCCGTTGCAGTCCGTGGTTCACCCCTGGAAGGCTGTTGCAGACACCCCCTGTGTGATGTGCAGCCTGTGGCAGCCATCAGCCCTGGCGTGGATGTCCCGGTGGCCATGGTGGCCATGGTACCACGTGCGCGGACCTGAAGTGGTGCGGCCCTGTCTGCTGCCGCTGCCCTGTGCGTGCATGGTAGAGGTGTGTGTGTGTGTGTGCATACCACAGGTGTGGCTTCTGGTGTCGCGCCGCACACTGCCTGTCGGTGCCTGCCTGGCTGCTGGCCCATGTGCATGGGCGTGATGAGGCGGATCAGTGCGGTTGCCCTTGTGCACTGGTACACTGCATCTGATCCGCCACTTGCCAGTGCCTAGGGCACATTGTGTGTGTGTGTGTTACCGGTCCCTGCTGTGTGTGGCTGTGGGGCACTGTCACCCCACCCTGCGCCACATACCTGTGTGTGCATGCCCTTTGCCATGCACGCCCCCACCCGTGCTGCTGTCCCTGTGGTGTGGGCGCTACCTGCCTGCCTGCACTGAAGTGCTTCAGTGTGATGGTGTCTCTGTGCTGGTGTGCCATGCACTGGAGCTGGGGGTCCCTGCCCTCCCTCCCTCAGCCCATTGCCCTTGTCATCCCCACTACTGTCCCCTCCTCAGCCTGACAGCTGTCCAGTGGTCAATGGTCATGTTGTGCAGTATGCAACAGGCCAGGAATAGGGCCACAGGCTTTGAGGGCTGTACTGTAGGGTGCTGCCAGATCTGTCTCAGGCAACGGAATCTGTGCCTTCAGCATTCCAAACACATGCTCAATGATGTTCTGCATGCTGGCGGTGCCTCATTGTACTGTTCTGCTGGGGACAACAGGTGCCGTAGGGGGTGAGCAGCCATGACCTGAGTGGATAACCACTGTCACCTGTGTGGTAAAGACATGGTTAGCCCTGTGTCCTGTGTCACTGTGGCCCATGCCCATCCCTGGCGACTTGTCACCACATCCACCCTGCCTTCCCCATCCCTTGCTCTGCCCGGACCCCTTGCCGATCACATACTCACTCACTAGGTGGCCCATGGGATATCCCCACTTGAACCTGTGGACAGCACACTGCTGTGCCAGATGAATGCATCATGTGCACTCCCAGGTGTGTGGCAGACACTGGTGATACGCCTTGCACGCGACACCACCTGGCAGTTGACACTGGGGACCCCTTCCTGTTGACATATGCCACTCCCTCAGGGCCAGGTGGCATGTGGATGCCCAAGTGGTGCAGCCAATGGCCCTAGCGCACCAGGCATGCGTGCTTCCTGTGGAAGTCCTGCATTGTTGTTATACACTCTGCCTGCGTGCTGGGAATGGGTATATTCCGAGCATGTGGCAGCAGGGCGAGGAATTGTGTGAGGGAGCCGGGGCGTGGCCATTTCCCTGGGTTATGCCTGTTGTGTCCCCTGTTAGTCTCTGAAGGTGCCCATGGTGAGCAAGCACATGTTACCTTTGTCTCCACTGACATGGCATGGTTCGCCTGGTGGGTGCCTGCATCTCTCACTGCACAGCTCACAGAGCTGCCTCAGAATAGCCTGGTTCAGGTGATACTGACCCCACCAATCTCCGTGTCGCTGTAATTCGAGAAGGTGGTGAGCCGCAGTACCACCTGTTCTGGGTATTGCTGACGGGCCCTTCCATGGCCATGTCACTGTTCCTCCTGCCTCACACCCCTGCTACGGCCTCCATCTGAAAGGGTGCACTGGCCATGGCCCCTGCTGTCCTGTCACCCCTGGTGTGGTTGGCTGCTGTGCGCTGTCTGGCTCCTGATACAGTGCCTGGCACCCTGCCTGCCTCTCCCTCTCACTCACTCTGCCCCTGGCAGACACTCAACTGCCACCTCACTCCCACACCCCTGTGGCTGCCTGTGCAAGTCTCCCTGTCCTCTCAGGCTCTGTCTCCCTTGCACTTCTCGGTCTTTTCCTCCATCATCCTGTTTCACTCTCTCTCTCTCTCTCACCCCTGGCACATCTCCTGTTGGGGTGCTTGTGCCCTGTATTTATAGGCTCAAGTCTGCTCGGTGCATCTGGGAGTTGCTCTGCATTTGCGCCATGGTTCAGCGGTTGAATATCACACTGCGCTGCATATTCATGGGCATGCCCTGCCCTTGCACATGCATTCATTTGAGTTGCACATTGGCACAATGGGACTGCGCTGCAAAATGGCTCCTGCTGAATATCGCCTCTGGCGCACTTCCGTGACTTGTGCCGGTGCATCCTAGTTGCGCCATGCGCAATTGCTTTGAATATCCCACCCACAGAAAACAGAAGGGTTATAAAATTGCATTTCAAACATGACAGTGTTCCTTTAAAATGTGCTGACCTGGTTTAATAATTACATTTTCAGAATTAAATGGATATTTGTGTTCATAATGTAATAAGAGTATACATACAATGTGGTTTTAATGGT
The DNA here is from genome assembly GCA_016271365.2 of Neoceratodus forsteri. Classification (NCBI taxonomy): domain Eukaryota; kingdom Metazoa; phylum Chordata; order Ceratodontiformes; family Ceratodontidae; genus Neoceratodus; species Neoceratodus forsteri. The sequence continues at coordinate 492,810,233 of CM028131.1, read as the reverse complement.
TTTTTTTCTTCTTCTTCTATTTTACTGGTTGAAATGGAAGGCGAATTTACTGTATGTAAAAACAAAATGTTTTGTGGTTGTCTCTTTAATGTTGATGTATAAATTGATACTGGATGGTGATACCAGCCTTTGACAAAGCCAGCCAATCGTTAAACATGTCAGTTGACTACTTCAGAAGGAGTGAGGAAGATTGAGGAGGACAAGGTTTGAACCTGGGGATCTCCGTTATGGAGTTTAGTAACTGAACTGTTTTTCTTGAATGCTGTTGCCCTTGCCGACTTCTGGACTTATTGAACCGCTTTTGTGTATGAACACTTTATGCAGTATTTAACCACAAATTTTGTGAGTTTTTATATATTTGTTACTCACTTATAAAACAATTTGATGCAGTTCTATTTTTTGTGATGAGAAGCAGCTGAAGTTTAAGTCACTTATGAGAGTGAGCCTTTGAGCTGGTGCCAGTTTTCCTCCTTTACATTGATATAACTTTATTCTGAGCACAGCCAATCCCAGGTGCAGTCACTCTCACTTTCCTACATATCTAATGAAGTACAGAATGCACACTTGTCAAAGGTCCAGATAACATTATCCACTTGGTGGCCTTCTTTACAGATGCAGTGTCTGTGATTGATAACATTAGGCGTGCATATAATTCCAGATGACCTGCAACATGATGCACATGCAGTAAAGCAGGGCTAGAGTCAAGAAACTGATCCAATTCAGTGATCGCTGCAGCTCACAATGTAAATTAGAGACTCCATTTATGGACCTAACTTTTGGTAGTATAGATCTTGAAATCCAAACTGTAACACCATTACTTTGATCTCATCAGGTAAAGAGCCATGCAGTGGTGACGGAGTTGTGGTGAAAATTTCAGCCCCACTTAATTGATAGAGCACTGGCTTCCATTGCTTCTGCAATGACAGGCTAACAAGATATGCCACCAGTGCAGAAGGTAGGTGCAATCATCCACTGCAAATTTTCTATCTAGTGAACGAAAGAGAAGTACACTAGGACTGCCCATCCAGGACAGAAGTTGTGACTTGACAAGGCACTGGGCATGTTCTCTACCATTGCTATCGGCTGTATGATTTAAAAGTTCAGCTCTCAACCTGTTTCTGCACAAAATGCTAAGGTACAGAGGATGGAGTCATATGCGAAACTTCAGACTTCATGAATGAATGGTTGAAAACATGAAATAAAACATACTCGAGAACCTTGTACTGAAATCTTGTTTTTGAGTCCACTGCAGTAGATAAGCATTAATACATTGAAAACTCTGAAAGCGAGTACATTTTATTTTGGGTCAGTTTGTTTCATAAATTGCAAATAACCTACTTGAAATGTTGCAAACTGTATCAGTTTCATAATCATTCAGTATTTCCTGTATTTGTTAGTACATATTCCAGACATCTCCTTCACAGACCAATAACAATTATGGCAACTGATGAACCACAGGAACACTCTGATGAAGAGGAGGAGATGGATGACTATTCAGATGTGCCTGAGCGTCCCACAGCTGCAGACCTTATGTGTCCAGTTTTAAAAGAGAACCAATCATCATTGGCAGACAAGATGTTTACAGTTGATCCATTGGTTGCCACTCCCACGCACCTCCTGATGATAGATGAACTTACTTATACTGACTGTTGGGGCTGGTGGCTTGTTCTGAAAAGAAAAAATACTATAAGCACATTGCCTGCCATTGAATCTATGTAGCTGGTGATTGACAAAAGTTGCCAGGAGGTTGAGATATGCTAAGATCAGTACAACTTAAACTGCTAGTTAGGTGGAGGATGGCAGTTTATTGTCCAGCTACTATTGAATATTCTGTTAAATGGGGAAGGTGTTCTTAATGCTAGAGCCATCTTACTATCTGTAAATCTGACAAGCTAGAACATAGTAATGATGATGTAACTATAGAAATGCAGAATTCAATGGCAGTTAAGGACCACTTTACCCACCTAGTCTACCCATTTCCTTACCTACTGTATTACTGCAGACCCTACTTAGTCTCCGGCTTACCAGTCCTGCCTTACCACTAAGGTTCCTTTATGCCTATCCCACGATTCTTGAACCCCGCTGCAGATTTTGCCCCACCACCAGATGGTAACGTAGAAACATAAACATAGACTTTGACGGCAGATAAGGACCACTTGGCCCACCCAGTCTGCCCATTTCCTACCTACTGGTTAGCTGCAGATTCTAGTTAACCAACAGCCTACTTCCTGCAACCCCCAACTATAATTGCCTTGTGTCTGTACCATGCATGTTTGAATTCCCCACTGTTTTAGACCCAACGACCTCCTCAGGAAGGCAGTTCCATGTATCCACCACTTTTCCATGAAAAAAATTTCTCACATTACCCCTGAGCCGTCCCTCTATCTTTAAATTGTGCCCCTTGTTCTTACACATCTCTTTTCTGAAAGATGCTACCTCCTGGACTTTGTTGATTCCTTGAGGTACTTGAATGTTTCTATCATGTCCCCGTCCTCCTTTCATCAAGAGTATACATGATAAGCTCTCAGTCTCTCTTCATATGGCTTCTGCTGCAGACCCTGCACCATTTTAGTTGCCCTCCTCTGGACTGCTTCCATCCTGTCTATGTCCTTCAGTAGATGAGGTCTCCAAACTGCACGAGTACTCCAGATGGGGTCTCACCAACTGTCTGTACAGAGGATAACAACTTCCTTTTCTACTTGTGATCGCCCTTCCTATGCATCCCAGTATCCCCCTGGCTCCTTACCAACTTTTCACATTGCTTACCCACCTTTAGGTCATCTGATATGACTACCTCCAGGTCCCTTTCCATTTTGTTGTTTATTAGTACCGCCCTGCTATTGTGTACTCTTCTCCTGGGTTTTGGTTCTTAAAATGATCTATTAGTATAATACAACCAGACAAACTTGGAGAAAGTTTATTTTTAATTCTCCACAATGGCACGTCTCCCTCTGAGTCTCCTCATGTTCCAGCACTGAACCTGTAATGCAGTGCAGGAATGTGAAAACAAATAGCAAACATAATACAATTATTTTTTGTAGATAAACCATTCTGCCTTCCCAAAAAGTCTGTCCCGATGACAGTGTCTTAAGAGAAAAGACCTGATTAATGCACCAAATTTGAAGGGTATTCACACTGAAATAGAAAATGACCATGCTGTGTTTATGACAAAAATTCTATGTTGGAAGGTTGATTGACATGGACAATAAATGCACATTAAATGTATACACGACAGAGGTCCACTGCATACAAAACTGCTTGCGCCAGGTCACTACAGAGGTGAGCAAAACAAAAGAAAACTGGCACCAGGCACTGAGCAGCGTTACACGTATAAAATGTAGTAAGTAAACATTGTAAAAGACTTCAGACCTCAGTCAAGGTATATACATATAAGGTGAGGAGTGCAAACAATCCTGAAACTGGCAGCTTTAGGCATGTTTGCACTCACTATCACATGCCTATACAGTACCTTAACTAACAGGTCTTTAAATCTTTTACAATGTATACTTATTACGTTGTTTATGTGTCATGCTACTTGATGCCTGGTGCCAGTTTTCTTTTGTTTTGCTCTCTTCTAAAACTATGGTTACAGGTGAGTAACCTGTTTTCTAGGGATGTGGATATGGTTCACTGATCAACGATGGCAGACTTCAGTAGTTTTTCTGGGGGGCAAGGTGCACCCCTACTACAGACAGAGAACCAAGGCCCCCAAATGCAGCATGCCAGTGAGACTCAGGAATGATACTGTAGTGGAAGATGATGGTGTGTGCTGAATTCCAAGTGGCAGCCCTGAAGATCTGTGAATAGGGATATCCCTGAAAGCAGCCACCGAGGCAGCAGTATGTCTGGTGGAATGAGCCACGAGCCCTACAGAAGGCTCCCACAAGCCAACCTACAGCAGCATGTGAGGCAGGAAGTGATCCACCTGCCAATCATCCTCTTAGCTGCCTATCTGCCAGGTGTCTTCAGTGTATGTTACAAAGTGCTGGCAAGTCTCACCCCAAATTCCAGCTGTGTGCTCCACATAACAGGAGAGCATCTGCTACAGGTCCAAGGCATAGAGCCTGTGTTCAACCTCTGATGATGGGTTAGCAAAGTATGCTGGAAGGTTCACCACCTGCTTAGGTGTAACTCTGACACAACCTTCAGGAGGAACTTCAGAGGTGGGGCGAAGGACTACCTTGATCCTGTGGAAGACCAGATAAGGAGGTTCCATTGAGAGCATCTGGTGCTCACGATCCTTCACTGATGTGCTGGCCACCAAGAAGGCTGTCTTTCACAACAGGTGTGACATCTCACACCTGGGCACAGGCTCAACAGGCTTGTCCATGAGCACAGCCAGTACCAGCAATAAGTCCCAAGGTGGTGATAGCTCACGCACCAGCACAGAAGTGTCCAACCACCTTCTCTTGCACCACTGTTGGCATACCAGCCCATGCCTGATATGTAGGGAAGGCTGCCAGGTGCACCTTAGAGTTGTTGAAGGCCAGGGATTGATCTCACGACCCTGGCAAGATGGAAAACCGCTTCCGTTTGAAGGCATAACACTGCCAAGTTGACTCTTTCTGAGAAACCTCAACAACATGGAGAACGTTCTCCAAAAGATCCAGAGCTTGTTACCCTAGCTGCTCAGGAACCAGGCTGTGAGGTGCAGGTATTGAAGGTCCAGGTCCAGGACCTTCTCCTGTTGTTGAATCACAGATCTGGGCAAAGAGGCAACTGCCATGGGTGGCTGAGGGATCTGGGTACCAGAACTGGCAAGGCCAGTCCGGAGCTATGAGGATCATCTGTGTCTCATCTGTCCACACTGTATGGATCAGGGAAGGAAAGATATACAGGCCTGGGATCCGGGGCCTAGTGAAGACATCCCCAACAGTGTCCTGGACTGTGGGGAGCAGGCACAGAACAGCCTGTTTGGCATTCTCCCAGGAGGCAGAGGGGTCAACAGAGGATGACCCACAAGGAGAACAGGTGGCTCACCACCTCCTCATGCAGGGACTACTTGTGTGATGTCTCTCCCACCTGACTGACAGCATCTGCCAGATGACTGTCTGCTCCTGAGAGATGAACCGACAAGAGATCATCACCCAAACTGTGCCAGAGGGTCCAGGTATGGAGGAACTCCCAACACAATGGAAGGGAGTGCCTTCCGCCCTGCCTGTTCAGGTAGAACATGGTCATGGTGTTGTCCATCTGGACTTGATTGACATGACTCTTGACTAGAGGAGCCAATTCCATCAGAGTTAGTAGCACTGCATGAAGCTCCAGCAAGTTGAAGTGGTAACAGGATTCTCTGGGTGACCAAAACCCATGGGTTCTGTGGCCCCTCCTCTGGTGGGCTCCCCACCAGAGACACATCTGTTGTGAGAGTGATGGTTCTGGGTGGGCAAATGGGACTCCTTGCTCCAGATGTTCTGGGATCAGCTACCACTTGATGGCATCCCACATTGGTCCTGAACTGGTCTAGGTGTCCTAGGTGTTGGGACCACTGGTAGTCGAATTCCACTGCAGATGCTGTATCCATCAGCGAACTGACTGGATCATGCTAGTGCAAAATGCTGTGTACCCCAGCAGCCTCAGGATATCCCAGGCAGGACGCAAGTGCCCAACCTGAAATGATCAGCCAAAGGAGGTAAGAGCCAATTCCTGGTCCACAGGGAGAGGCCTTGGCCCATAGGGAGTCTAGCTCTGCCCTGATGAAATGAATCACCTGTGAGGGAATCAGTTTGGTCATGGCCAGGTTGACCAAAAGGCCCAAGTCTCTGCACGTCTGAAGGATAGGTCCCTGGACCACCCACTGCCTCTTTGGATGGCCTGGTTATCAGTCAGGGATAAACCCTAATGCGCTGGTGCAGTAGGAAGACTGCCACCAGCACAGTGTACACGGTGGTGACCTGCACAGAGGAAAGGCAAAAATGCATGTTCTGGAACTGATAAAGCACCCTTCTGCATGGAACTGGAGGTACCACCTGTGGGACAGACAGACTGGGATGTGGAAGAATATGTTCTGCAGGTCCAGGAAGCAAAACCACATGCCCTGCTCCAGAAATAGTATGATCTGGTTCAGTGTGACCATCCTGAATGTGTGCTTCTTTGGGAACTGGTTCAGAACATGAAGATCCAGTATGGGTACTATCCCCATCCATTTCAGAACTAGGAAGTACCTGGACACATACCCCTGACATGCCAGGGCATCTGGGACATTCAAAATGGTTCCTTTGTTAGGAGCTGAGCAGTATCCTCCCTGAGAGTAGACAGTGTGTCCTGCAACACAGGACTCCTTGGAATGTGGGACTGGTAAAGTGGAAGGTCTCAAAATCGAGAGATAACCTCTCCCAACTAACCTCGAGAACTCACTTGCCCAGAGTAATGACGGACCAGTGAGGCCAGAAGTGGTGAAGTCAACCCTCCACCAGGGGCTGAGTCTGGGACTGGATAGGCAGGAGGTGAGCATCCTCCAACCTGTCACTGGGCAGCTTTGGAGAGGGCACCAACTGTTGAGGCCAGAGGGTCACCACTTTCCCTACCTCCTCCTTTTTGAGCCCCTAGCCAGAGACCTTGGCCTAGGGGAAACAAGCTGGAGTTGCCCCAGCTGGGGCTACTGCAGCTGAGAGTGCTGTGGCTGAAAGGGCTGAAATTTAAGGCCTTCTTTTGCTTTTGGCCTTTGGGACAAAGCCACAGAATCCAGGGTGGTACTGGACTTCTTGATTCTCATGAGATGCCCATCAACCCTGAGCTAAAGAAGTTGGTGCCCAGGAAAGAGACATCGGCCAACTTGTGCTGAATGTCCGCCATGAAGGTGGAGATCCTCAGTCAGGCCCTGTGACGCATCAGAATGTCCGCTGCAGTGGCACAGGCACAAGAGTTGCTAACGTCCAAGGCTGCCTGGAGCTGATATTTAGGCATTGCTTGATGACATTTACTGGGAGTTGCTTGTTGGCAGGCAGATTAGGGAGGATGGTATTGAGCACTCCTAACAGCAAGTGATCAAGCAGGCCATCATCAAGGCACAGCTTGCCTGGTGGAGACCAAGGAGGGGCAGCATAGACTTCCTTAGCTGTGTGGTCAAGCTTTGATTCCTTATTGGGGGCTTGTCCATGTCCCCAGTATTGTCTGACTTCCTAACAACTGAATCAGAGTCCAGGCACTCAGCTGAGGGTGGTTGAAGAATCTAGACAAAGAGCTGGTACAGACCTTGTATTTGTGGACCATATGGGCTGAGGGTTCCAGGTAGGAGGCTGAGTGGTGCCAAAACTCCAGAGCCGGTCCCAGAATGGCCTCAGTGATGGGAAAGGTGCAACACTCAGGGATTCATCCTTATCAGGATGTCAGTGAAGAGGTATTTGGCCCTCCTAACTGGCTGCAAAGGAATGTTCAACGACTCCAACATGAGCTGGAGGAGTACCCCAAAAGACATCAGCCTGTGGTTGGCTGTCAGTTCCTTGACCAATTCCCAGTTAAACATATGCATCCTTGAAGACTGCATGGAGGACCCACTGACGTCATCTGAGGATCTTCAAAGACAGTCCATGGCTGTTTACTGCCATAGACCACCCTGGACTCATCAAGTGGGCAATGTTCACTGATAACTGGACTGACAAGCCAGTTCCCAGATAGGAGTCCTTCAAGGAGCTCCCCACATAGGCTGCTGTAGAGGTGGTTCCACCAACAAAGGTGGACAGACGTGTCAAGAACAACTGTCTTGAGTGGACCAATGTGGGCTTGGCCAGCACTGGCCAGTCAACCATAGGGGTTGGGGTAGAGCCCTACCTGGCCTACCAAGGCCACTGCTTCCAGCTGAGTGCCTTGTAGTGCTGCCGCATCCACCAGCAGACTCTCTCCTCATCTGACGAGTGAAAATGAGCGTGCGTGTGCGGTGACACCTCTCAGTCAGCAGGACTGAGAATTTGAGGAGCCCTTACCTGCTGACATGGGTGGGGGTAGATGTCAAAAAGATGCAACTAGAGGTGTGGTGTAAAGTACTGGCACCGGTTTCAGCTACACGATCACTGGGAGGCTCTGAGGATGCTGACTACTACATGTACTCCTGAGAGATGACTGGGATGGCTAGGGTCTTGGAGATTGACCCATCATCGACCCCTTCGACAAGAGGTCGATGCGGTCAAGAAAATCTCGACCACCTGATCCTCAGGCGCCAAGGCCAGCAAGCACGATGGCGGTACCGTGGAGCTAGTGATCCAGCCCTTAACCAATTGTGGCTCAGTCGAAGTTGAGTGATTGACAACTATTGCGCAGTCAGGGAGTAAAGGAGTGGAGGAGCGTGATCTCTCCTGGTCCCACTACCAACGGTGATGTTTCTGCTTTTGTGCTTCTAACCATGGTGGGCATGGCTCTCCCCAAGGTATTGAGGGCCTGACACATTTCACAGACTTCCCTCTGAAGAACACTCTGATGCAAGTCCTAGCCAGGAGCAGCACCAAGGCCGGTGAGGTGCCCACCGCGCCTTCGCTGCTGCTGCTCTTCCACAGCTTTTAACTGAGCCAGTGACCACGCCACAGCAGAGACTGCCTTGCATGCACCCTTGGTCCACAATTTAGGGTCTCGATCAGCCAAACAAGAAGGCGAGCCTTTCTGTCTTCAAGAGAGGATGAGAGCATTGTCTGGTAGAGGCTACAACCAGCAACATCATGTGTTATTCCCAGGCAGCACAGGCGTGAGACATATGGGTACAGCTGTGACACCTTCTGCCAGCTCGTGACTTACTGTTTCACGCTAGGAACAGGCTTTGCCTCCTTGTGTTCAGTGTTTTCAATCGGATGTCGAAACAGACAAGGAATATACAAAATGTTAGAAAGTAGGGAAAAAGTCACAGAGTTTGCTAATGGTGCACTTAATAGGCCCTACAATCTGCAGAGCTGCAAAGAATGAATCTGAACTCTTCTAGCAGAAAGGAAGATCTGATGCCACGGGTGGAGCTTAGGGATACCACCCCGGTAGTGGGAGGAACTTTGCTAAAGAGGTTTTGGTAAATCAGTTCTTAAGGAAGAACTGCCATTGTGTGCATAAGTGAATCATGTCCACGTCCCTAGCACTAGATATGTCAGCTATCAAGCAGAGTGTTGTTTCACACATCACACCTACAAACATCATGAAAAAAAATCTTCAAATTAACCAAAGGGAAAAGAAAAGTACCTCAAATATAAAAAAAAGTAATACTTGTTAGCTTTTAAAAACTAGTATTAGTTTGTGACCCGTTAGCACAGCAGTTGGATTTCCGCTTGTGGCGCGGCGACCAGGTTCAGAGCGGACCTGGTCAGCCGGAGGGCTGGCGGGGAGAAGGATCGAGCATCCTCAGGACTGTTCTCCTTCTCCGGGAGGGAGGTTGAGTGCTTGGTGCGAAGCGGCACCACAGGCTGGGTTCGCCGCAATGCTCCGATGCCAGCAAGACTTCAGGGTGGGGTGGATGCTGGATGTCATTGCACGTCCCTGCCCTGCTTACAGAGGCAAAAATGCTGCTGGGTCGTCTTCATGACGCTTTTCCTCTGGGTGTTGATTAGCCTCCAGTACCAGAGCTCTCCCATCTAGATATTTGTAGTGTGGAGCTGGTAGGGGATCAGCTCCATAACCCACCCTCTGGGGGTAAGCCAGGGGGTGACTGTGGAGAAGCCGGTGATTGACAGAAGGTGGGAGTACAGAGGGCCATGACTAAGGACTGAGTAACTGGCGATCCAGCAGGAAAAAAAGTATAAAAACCCACAAACTAGTATTAGTTTTAGGCAGTACACTACCTCTTTATTGTGTTATAATTGTGTGTTCTGTTTTATTTACTTCATTGTCCAATAGTATATGTTTTGTTACTGTTTTCTGTCTTGTATGTTTATTGAGGTTGTTACTGAACACCAAGCAAATAAGCTTTGTCCCTTTGCAAATAAAACAAACAGTTCAGCTGCAGGTGAACTAGGTAGGTTCCTTTCAAATATATTTCAGGAGCCAGCCCCAAGTTCAACTTATAGGCTCAAACGACTTGTAAAATCAGATGGGCTATTCACACAGCTTGTAACAAAGCCACTGGAATGCAGGTTTAAAACAGGATATGGTATATATTTTTTCCTCACACCTGCAAATGCCTCCGACTCCTTAGGCCCCTTTATTTACTACATTAGTGCTCCCTAGATTGAAACTTAACTGCTCTGTATTACTGCAGATTTTGTGGAACTGTTCTTGTCTTGATGTGATGTATGTTTATATTTTGTTGTCATATGCTTTAGTTATTTATTTTAATTGCTCCTTACAGTATTTTCTGTTTTGAACTGTGCTTCTTCCTCCCCCCACCCAGAAACAAGCTGCTACCAGCTCGGTATGCCTTTCCTGGTAAAATTTTTAAAATAAATACAATAACATTTTGTCACTTTGGCTTCTTCAGGAGAATGTTTCTGTGAATTTAATATACATACATATTTAAGTTAGACTTCCATACTCAGCATTCAGAAACTTTTCAAAATAAATGTTTATACATTTCATCCATAAACGATGCTTTTAACCCAGACGTAGTCACATTAAATCAGTACTATTTCATAACTGACTGACTGTACGGAGGATCCTTCTGGTCTGCTTTTCTATGCTTGTGCCAGCTATAAAACCAAGCTTTAGCCGAGCCGATATGGCTGCAGCGAGCTTGTATGAACACTGCTGCCCGGTGAACAAGTGCTGCTGATTCTGTGTGAATGCCACCACGCAAGATGGTGGCACCAACAGAACTAAGCATGCACCATAGTTGCACATGTGTAGTTCTTTTGAATGGCATATGCTATTCCCAAGATAGTGTCACTGGCAAAACTGTGCATGCACGACATGTGCGCATGCACAGTAAGTTGCCAAATGCGGAAATGCTGGAGCACTGACAAAATAGTGTGGCCATGGCGGATCAGACTGACCGCTTTGCACTTTCAGAAGGATCATTCTGAAAGTCCAAACGGAAGCGGCTCCAGGGCCTTATCCAGTAGTTCACTTTTCTGAGCTGTTCGAAAAAAGGCTGCAGGCTTCACCCACGTAGCCCTAAATACAACATAGGAGTATACACATTTAGTGGTTTTTTTTTTTAATTTCTCTTTGTCCTCGACCCTGGGGTTTGTGCCTTTGGTTCCCCTTCCAGCCAGCTTCATTGCCACTGCCCCAGTCACAGCCAGGGCTACACTGCCCCGCTGCACCCTTCCCAGACCACATCACAGCAGGTACTTATTCCACCACCGCGGAGACCTGGAGGGTGGACCCAGGAGGAGCTGACTTGGGCACGACCATGGCGGCGCCATCGGGCAACCGATCATGCTGCGAGGATTTTCTTGTAGGTAGTTCCCCTCCCCGGTGCTGGCGTGCAGTAGCATCAATGATGCTGCAACACATGCTTCCATACAGTGCCACGTCAGATGCTGCCAACCGTCCCTTGCTGTTAGCCCCCGAAGTTGCACAGCCCCCAGCTGCACTAGGAACCCCGGTACCACGGGCGGTCATATCCCCAACCTCCCCAGAGGAGGAGAGCTGTCCCAGGATGCTCGATCCTCCTCCAGGCTGACCCCTGTTGATCTGTGCCTGTTCCTGAACATGGGTCATCGACGTAGTGTGGGATGTGCATCCAGTGCCTCAACCCTCACATTTAGTGTTCTACTGTTATTTATAATGTGTATTCTTTAGGATTACATATGTAATATAGCTTGGTTCTTGCTTCCACATTAGACATACACTATTTTGCTCCTACAAAGCTTTACATTGTTTATTGACCACCCTAGTTCTGCTGCACTGGGCTTTTAGGTCTTTTTCAGTTTTGCTTTTCATAATGAATTTTCTAATAACTACATTCCTACCTCTCAGATTATGCTAATTTAATCTACAGTTAGTGCTTCCATCCCAATTGCATAAATTGGATGTAATGTATCACAGAGCCCTGAGATTTATTATGAAGATGGCACCAGAAAGTACAGTCACATAAGAACTCCCGTAACAGTAGATTTTCAAGAACAGCTCTTGCAGCAGGCTACACTATAAGGACTATGCGCCAGGCACTAGGACGCCATGGAAAAATTCTAGCTAGCAATACTCAGCGGGGGACCCTAGCGTCGGCCAATGGTATAAAGGGGTGGTTTCCAGCCCCACCTCAGTTCTCCTGCTGGAGCCAGCTCACAGAAAAAGTGGAGAACCAAGGAGGTTTGACTGTTCCCAAACAGAGGAAGCAAAAGACCAGGGGAAGGAGGGATAGCAGTGCCTGCTGCAAGAGCTCTTCTCAAAGATCTACTGTTACAGTCAGTTCTTACATAACTGTACTATGTTACTCAAGTTTGATCTCTGCAGCAGGCTACACGATAAGGACTGAATACCAAGCAGTACGGAGGAGACCCAGGTCGAAAGGGTTGTGGGAAACAATGTCTGTGAGAGTGATCATGAGAGGAGTCCCTGAAGGACAGCTAGGCCAAATCCCGCTGTCTGCCCGAGAGGCAATGTCAAGCTGTGGTGCTTGACAAAATATGTACTGAGCTCCAGGTAGCTGCAGAGACTTTCTTAGGGATGCGAACAAAGTGGCAACCCCTGCTAGAGTGACCCTTAACCAAGCCAGGTGGGTTTGTCATACATAGTAACAGGTATTTTCCACTGTCCACTCCTGTTTTTCCATCTCAGAAACATTGCCAGGATTAAGCCCGTAGCCGCCTCTGGACCTCCCACTTTGATGCATGCCTTAGTTACCTCAAGGCTTGACTACTGTAATGTGCTGTACCTCGGGGTTGTGGGAGAATCTCTCCACAGGCTGCAGCTGGTGCAGAAGTCAGCTGCCTGGTTACTACTGGCCAGCCAAAATTTTGCCACATTACACTGGTACTGCATGATCTGCACTGGCTACCGGTCAGGTGGAGGATCCTCTTTAAGGTGGGTCTTCTCACCTATAAGGCCCTGCATGGCCAGGGCCCTGGTTACCTGCTTGACCTCCTTGCACCTTTTCTCTTGGTCTGCCCTTCCGCTCCTCCTGTGGGGACCCCTAAGCGATTCCAGGTGGATTAGGTTAAAATCGGCTGGCGACAGGGCTTTTAGTGTCACCACCCCATCCTGTGGAATTCGCTACCTTTGGGATTGGGGCCCCAACTTTGAGGTTTTAAGGCCCTCCCAGTTGCCCAGGCCTTCCCGATTTAGTCGTTTAGTTCATTGGCATAGATATAGTCTCTCAGCACTCCTGTTTTTAAGTTTTAGTTTACTTTATCTTTTATATAAACTCAGATTTGTGTGTTTAAATTGCTTATAAATCAACTTCTTTTATTAGTGATGGTCTTATTTATGTATATCTGTAATCTGATTTGTATGGCGCCTAGAGCCTCCGGGAATGGGTGTCTTTAAATAAATATTGCCTTGCCTAACAGAAAGTGATGCAGTTCACTAGCCATTTGGATAGCCACTGGTGCTCCTGTGGACTTTGAGGTGAAGGAGACAAATAATTAGTCTGATTTCCTGGTAGATCGGGTACAGTCAGCATAATGACGTAGCACCTTATGGACGTCTAGGGCAGGGCCTCGTATTTTCTGCAATTCTGCAGTTGCAGCAGTGGTCAGAGAAATCAGGGCTGACCGCAGAAATCAGTATTGGCTGCAGAAATCTGGAAACCAGCCATATGGCCGCAGAAATGCTAACTGTGTTATACGATGACACAAGGCAAGGACATAGCTACTGATATGCTAAGTATGCCATTACGCCCATGCTCATTAGAAGGGGCAACAAACTGATGCCATCGGTACAAAGCTGAAAAGCTGGTGGCGCATGGCATCTTGACTCATCTGGCTCTTGTTATATAACTCTGTCCAGCCAGTATTGTGTGTGTGTGGGGGGTGACCGATGCAAGAGTACCAGAGCTTGATTAGGTCCACAGTAGTTATGATTTGCTGTTGTGTGGTGTGGCTAGCTCAGCCATGTTCATTTTATGTTTGCTTGCACGCATGTGCAAGAAACATAGTGCCATCATCTGAGTTTTCGTAGGTGTGGCACCCTGTCTTCCAATGCAGTCGGTGTGTTTGCAGGCGTGGCCACAGTTCACCAATGAATGCTGCAGCTGTCTATGACAGCAGTTGAAAATGAGTGCCGTACAGTTCAAAGGGAGAGTCCGCTTCAGTGAGCAGTGAAAGATACTTCATGCGCATGTGCTCCCCACACATGTCGCATGTTGTGTGCTAATGCGCTGCTCCCCCGCGTACATACTGTATGGCCGATGGGGTGCCAATCTCTGTCAACTCTGCTGTGCTCCCCAACAGAGTTCCAGGTGCCATGCTGGGAGCCACCCAGCGTGGCAACAGTCCATGTGACAGACGGGGTGCCCAATCCGCCGGGCCCTGCTGTGCCCCTCCCCAAAGACCAGGTGCCATGCTGGGAGCCCACCCCAGCATGGCAACAGTCCATATGGCAGACGGGTGCCCAATCCCTGTCGGCTCTAATGTTCCCCTTAACAGACTAACCGGTGCCACGCTGGGAGCCCACCCCAGTGTGGCACAAGTCCCGTGTCGCCCAAAGAAAAAACCTGCAAGAAAAAACTTCCCTATCTGACTATCCCGACCCCCACCTGCGCCCACCCTCTGCACTCTGCCTCCCACACCTCACCTTTACTCCATACTTACCTCCATAGTCCGGCGGGACGATCTTCAGTGGACCAGGAACACATCTGCACCCTTCAAAGCCGACCGCAAACTGAGGAAATGCCGTAAGCTGTATAATGTAATAAATAGGGTTTTTCAACTTTGATGCATATCTCAGGCATTTTTGGGAATTTTTCACCAAATTTTAACATGGGGTTTTTGGACCCCACCACGAATTCTGTCACTGTTATTTTGTTAATCAGCCCGAAGTGATTTCGGTCACCGCGCCGAACCACCTTTCGGGACCTAATTTACAAAATGACAGTGTCACAGTTCATGAGGTAGGCCCCAAAAACTGTATGTTGAAAATTTGGTGAAAAGATTCCCAAAATGACTATTTCTGAAGCATGCATTGCGCTGTTCCTCGCATGCTTTCGTAAGTTTGCTAATTTTCAATATTTTGCTCCAGATTTTCAACATTGCCATTTTTACCACACCTCCTTATGAGCAGTGTAGCTGTAATTTTCACATCTCGCCCAAAACGTGTTTCCGCTACATGTAGCGCACAATGGCGCAGTCAGTGTGCGAAATCAATGTTCGAGATAGATAAAGAAAATCACAGTGACACTGTTCATGAGTAGAGGTGTTACAATGGCTATGTTAAAAATTTGGTGAAAAAGGCCATAAAATGAGTGTTACGAGCGACCATTGCGCAGTTTCCACGCATCCTCATAAGTTCATGGATTTCTAATATTTTCAGTTCAGATTTTCACCACTGCATTTTTCCACACTTCCTTATGAACAGTACAGCTGTCATTTTCACACCATGGCCAAAATGTGTTTTGCATTTCCAGCGCAGTAATGCGTGGTCGCTGTGGGAAATCACTGTTCGAGACAGATTAAGAAAATCACAGTGACACTGTTCATGAGCGGAGGTTCCAAGATGCCTGTGTTGACAATCTGCTGTAAAAATCCCCAAACTAATTGCATTACAGGTGTGTGTTGCTCAGTTTCTACGCACGCCGTGACTTCACCAGTTTTTAATATTTTTACTGCAGATTTTCAACATTGCCATTTTTGCACCTCCCCATGAACAGTACAGCTGTCATTTTTCACATCCTGTTTGAAATGTGTTTCGCACCTGTGGTGCCAAATGGCGTAGTCGCTGTGCAAAATCAGCTTTGACTAGCGAACTGATATTGCTAATGTTCATAAGGTGGGGTCACAAAAACCCATGTTGAAAATTTGAAGTGAAAATGCCAACGAATGCTTGAGGCGCTGGGTTTCCGACCATAACGCCCCCACCCTGTAGAGATTGACAGGCATCAGGGTGTGACTTGGGATTCTTGCATGTAATGCTCATACCATTCCACACCCTGCAGCCAGTGAGAGGCATCGAGGTGTGTCTTGGACTCTTCTGACCCAAAGTTCACCCCATTCTCCTATACAGCACCCATCTCACCGTATTTTCTGATGGAATGGGTGAGCATAAGGCGAAGACCCCAAGGCACACCGTGACATTTGTTGGTGTCTGCAGGGTAGGGTGTGGTGAAATGGCATGGCCATTATGCCTGACGACCCAAAGGCACACCCCAATGCCTGTCAGTCTCTGCAGGGTGGTGGTGGGGTTGGTTTCAGTTCAATACTTCACTGCCATTCCTATTATGCAGCTCTCTAACTCCTACACTACCAATGCCAGCAAGCAAACATTCGGCATTGACAAATGCTTGTTCATTGTGAGGCTGCTCACAGTGCATGCTGAATTCCTTGAAGATGAATTTGGAAGGAAGAACTGGAAGGCGAGCAGTAGTCAAAAGTAAGAAGATTCAATGGTGCCTGTGGAGGTGGAATCGATCTCGTGTGGTGGCAGGTATCAGAGGAGGAGCAGATTGCAGAAGCATGTGTCTGGCTGCAGACCGAGCAGAGGACTCTTTCCCCACTGATGGACATCGATCACAGTTTTGATTTGTGGGCCACAGATCTGTACCTGCAAGTGTGACAGTAATTTCTTGGCAGGTTTGAACCTGCAGCCTAAGTGGTGGCATCAAGCTCAATTATTAAGGAGAGTCAAGTTGCCCAGCTGCAGCAGAGTTGGGGACCAGGGTATACTAGAACTGGAGTGAGTAGGTAAGGAAAAAATCAGAATGGAGAGTTGTATTGATTGCTGCTATAGATAAGTGAAATGAGGGTCACTGACTGAAGAACACCACCACCCCTGAGTTGCTGGGAGAAGAGAACATGCTAACCAAGGTTACACCAACTTCATAAGAATGACTTGCTTGCATTTTTTAGTGGTCCCCAAAGAAAAAATCAGGAGTCAAGAAATCCTACAGACACTGTAGGTTACACCCTCCTTTACTACTATAGGAAGACAGTCCCCCCCAACACACAGATTTGCACACTGCACTTAATATATTTGTTGCAAAACAGTTGGGGTATTCCTAGTTTAAAAAATTATAATCTAAAAGAACGTTGATCAAAATAAAATAAAAAATGACTTTCAAGTTGCAGTCTCCTTTATGTCTGCTAACTGTAAATATAAATCAGAAGAAATCAATCAGGTTTTGCCTTCTGTGTAGTTTTAGCCGAGTGTTTATGTCCTCCTCCAATTTCAAAAAGAAGAACAAACAAGCCTTCAGATTCGGGTGGGATGGAAAAGTCATTAAAAGAGAACACTGATGCCCATGGCTGCACCACGTTTGGTTATTGCAGTTTAATATTTGTGATAAGACTACATACTGTTAAATGATCTGCTGTTCCACTTTCAATGTAGCAGAGTGGTTGCAGAAAGGCAGTCAAAGGTAAACTAAAACTTTATCCCCTTGAAAGTATGCTGTTTAACCACAATTTATCTGCCACAGAATCAGCAGGTGGTCTGCTGCAGAAAGTATGAGGTCCCGCCGCAGAATGTAGGTCTTTGCTGCAGTAAACATGGGGTCCTGGTCTAGGTATGCAGAAGGGCTTCTTCACGATTGATATACTTGGGATAATACACAGGCAAGTAGATGTCCTGATTGAGCGTAAACTTGGACACCACTTTGGAAGAAACTTAGGATTGGTTCTCAGACACCCTGTCCTTGTGAAAACTAGATATGTGTAAAGAGCCCTAAGAGCCTGAAGCTCAAAATCCTCGGGGAGTAATGGCAACCAAAATAACACTTTCCATGACAGAAAGCAAAACTCGCAGTCTGTGCTGGCTCAGATGGTGGCAGGGTAAGTTTCTTTAACAAAAACAGAAGATCCCAAGGGGTCTAGGATCCCTAATGGGAGGTTTTAGATGCATCATGCCATGCAAAAGGTGCAGGGCAAGTTCAGTTAGCCATGTACTTACCCTCCATGGGTGCATGATAGGCTGAAATAGCCAAAAGTTGCACCTTAATGGAGGAATAGCAGAGTCTGGAGTCCAAATGAAGAGGAGATACTCCAGGACAGAGTTCACCGGGCAGGTGAACGGGTCCAGGCTACGGGTGGAAGCCCATAAACAGAAATGCTTCCATTTCATGGCATAAGTTGCCCTGGTGGAAGATTTTGAGCACGCAACAAGACCTTGGCAACCCTAGGGAAACCCCGAAATGGGTCAGGACTATGACTGCAGGAGCCAGGTATGCAGGTGGACCAGGGAGCCCTGTTCCTGGGATAGCAGTGCGCGAGGTGAGTTGTAGGGGATAGGAGGTTCCACCGCCAGCTGCTGAAGCAGTGGGAACCAAATTGGACGGGCCAGAATGGGGCAATTAGGATCATGTCCGAGCCCTCTGTCTGAAGCTTGAGCAGGACCCTTTTGAGAGAGAGAAGGCATACAGAAACCTCCTTGCCCAACAAAAGGCCAACGTGTCTCACCAAGAAAAACTAGGCTCTAGTGAGCAAAAATTGAGCAGTTTGGCATCAGAACGGGAACATGAAGAGATCCAATTCTGGACGTCCCCACCATATGAATAAGTCCTCCACTACAGACTGGAGGAGCTCCCACTTATGGACCCTGGACAGATTGGCTTAGGTCAGCCAAGGTGTTTTGGACTCCTGGAACATGAACCACGGTGAGAGATAGACTGTGGTCTATGGACCAGAAAAGTACAGTTACGTAAGAACTTACAGTAACAGTAAATCTTCGAGAACCGCTCTTGCAGCAGGTTACACCATAAGGACTGAGGCCAGCAGGCACCAGGACCCTACGGAAAATTCTAGCTAGCAATTTCAGATGGGGACCCCCGGACGCCCAGCATCATACAAAAGGGGCGGTCCCCAGGATCCTCAGTTCTTCTGCCGAGACTCACAGCATAAAGGTGACTTCTGAAGGAGACAGAGGATCCACTTCCAAAAGAAGACTCATGAAAACAGTAATCTGATTGTTTCCAAGACGCCAAGTCCAAAGACCAAACCTCCTGAGGGGAAGGTGGGAGGGAAACTACCTGCTGCAAGAGCTGTTCTCAAAGATCTACTGTTACGGTAAGTTCTTACGTAGCTGTACTATCTTACTTCGAGAAACAGCTCTTGCAGCAGGTTACACCATAAGGACTGATTCCCAAGCAGTAAGAAAACAAATTACCCAGATCAGGAGGAGGATAGGAGGATCCAAGAGTGAACCATATCTAGGACAAAAGTCCTTGAAGGACTGCAAGGCTGGAAACCAGCTCTATGCCTAGAAGCAATGTACAAACTGTAATGCCTAATAAAGGTATGTACAGTGCTCCAAGTAGCGTCGACAAATGGCTGATATGGAGACATTCTTAAGTGCTGTGAAAGAGGTAGCCACTTGCCTTGTGGAATGCCCTTGACCAATCCCAGTAAAGGCTTGTTGCGCTTTTGGTAACAGAACGTGATGCACTTAACCAGCCACTTGGAGAGAGTTTGCTTCGATACAGGTGCTCCTTGCATCCTGGAGCAATGAAAGGAAAAGCTGATCTGACCAGCAAGGGATTTGGTTCTGTTAGATAGTACCTGAGGATCCTATGCACCTCTAATGTGTGCAGAGAGCTCCCTCGGTTAGAGTGGTTGGGTAGTATACCAGAAGGTCAACATCCTGTTTGAGAGTTAAGGTCGAGACCACCTTGGTAAGAAACTTAGGATTTGTCCTTAAGGAGACTCTGTCCTTGTGAAAAACCAAGTAAGGTTCTTTACATATGAGCGCATGAAGCTCAGAAACTCTTCTGGCAGAAGTAACTGCAACTAAAAATAGCATCTTCCAAGAGAGAAGACGCAGCTCACAATCCATGGCTGGTTCAACGGGGCAGCGTGAGCTGCTCTAGGATGAAAAGAAGATTCCTAAGGGGAATCCGATCCTTGATAGGAGGTCTCAAAATGAAGATGCTGTGCAGGAAAGCATGGCAGGCCTCTATGTGTGCTAGTGACCTCTAACCTACCGGGAATGGTATGCCGAAATGGCACAAAGGTGTACCTTTATGGAGGAATAGGCTAGCCCTGATTCATACAGGGATAGGAATTAGTCCAGCACTGACTTCTCAGGGCAGTCAAGTGGGGATAAGCCGCAGGCCTGAGCCCAAAGACAGAACCTGTGCCATTTCATGGCATAGGTAGCATAGTGGAGGTTTTCTTGCTGCTACTAAAGCGTCCGCAACATCCTGTGAAACCCCATGTCTAAGGATTGCTATGTCCTTAGGAACCAGGCGTGCAGGTTCAGTGACCTAAGGTTTGGGTGGACTAGGAGCTGGCTTCCTGGGACAACAAGTGTGAGCTGACCGGCAAAGGAAACGGTGGTTCCTGGGCCAGTTGGTGCAGGAGTGGAATCAAATTTGCCTGGGCCAAAGGGCACCACTAGGATCATTGATGCTCCTCTTGGAGCTTCCGAGAACCTCTGGATCAAAGGGAAGGGCGGGAAAGAAAGAGGAACCTGCCTGTCCAGGAGAGGGACAACATGTCTCACCAGGAAACACCAGGCCCTGGATCTAGCATGCAGAAACTGGGCAGTTTTGCATTGTATGGGGACGCCAAGGGAACACATAGTGGCCTTGTTTCCTGAGGGCCGCCCATGACTGCCAAGAATTTCTAGAACACGCGAGGCGCCAAGGACAGTTTGAAGGGGAGTGCTTGGAACTGATGGTGTCTCAGGAACTCTAAGAGCAGGAATTTCCGTGCGCTCGAGTGATGGGAAGATGGAGATATGCATTCTGCTTGTCCAGCGACATGAGCCAAGCGCCCTGTTTGAGCATGGGGATAAGACCAGGAAGGGTGACCATGCGGTAGCGCTTGTCAACACAAAGGTGTTGAGGTCGCTGAGGTGCAGGATGGGGTGTAAGTCCCCATCTTTTTGGAACCAGGAAGAAGTGTGAATAATATCCTTCTCCTCTCTGGTTCTGTGGCACTTGGTTCTATGGCATCCTTGTCCAGGAGTGCCATGATCTCTTGATGTATGAGCAAGGCGTGCTGACCCAAATAATGGGAGAGCAGAGGAGGCCTTGATGGTGGGCAAGCGAGGAACTTGATAGTGTCCTTGACTTACTAGTTGAAGAACCCACCTGTCAGAGGTTATCTCTGCTACCTTGATAGGTGGTAAGAGATGCAACCCCAACCCTTCCTTCCCTTGGATCCAGAGGTGGGACAGGGGCTGGGAGGAGTCATGCTGTGGTGGTGTTGGTTCCGCAGGCTGGGCAGATTTTTGGTGTTTCTGGTCCTGGCCTGCAGAGAATCTGGATCGGCTCTTTGATTAAAGTTGCCCCTTGGTTGCTGGCCAGAGCGTGGCTGTTGCTGGGGCCAGCGAGCAGATTCTGGTTCCTACGTAAAGGAACCAGCCTTAGGTCTGTACATGGCTTGTACAGTCCTGACTGCCTTCCCAGCGCCTTGTAACTTGGTGATAACCCTTTCTGATTCCTCACCTAACAGGACTGAGCCATTACATGGGATGTTCAGGAAATTTTTCTGAATGTCCTGGTAAATCGAGACCCTCAACCAGGAGTGTCTCCACTTCCGATCCAGTGCGGAGGAGGTTGAGAAGTTCCTCCTTTCTAGGAAATCCTTCATAGTCCTGGCCCTGTTCCACAGGGCATTCTGAAATTGTACTATGTGCATGAGGTAGTTGAGAGACTCTTATCAAGCATGTAGCAGCTGCATACATGCCTCTCCCAGTGAATCTAGCTGTTTAGATTCCTGGTCTGGTGGCTGAGTACTCAGGTGCTGAGGTCTTTGAGACTGGTCATGTGAGGCCATGACGACAAGAGAGTCGGCCAAGGGCTGTTGCACCAAGTAAGGATCTCCATGGGTGCCCTGTAAAGGCGGTTGGCTTTCTTAGGTACTGCTGGAGTGGAATGCAGGCATTTCCACGCTGCCTTGGTGACATCCATAAATGTATCCACCAGCGGTGGGACCACCACAGGCTTAGGATCTTTCTGCCAGAGGTATCTTGCAGGCATTGTCTTTGGGGTCTAAGTCTTCCATCTCCTACCCCATATTCTCCTGGATGTGCCTCATGATATCTGAGAAAGAGGGATCATCCGGTGGGGACCTGGGTAGGTCTCGAGGGTATGGTGATGGGAGGCTGATTGGAGAGAGTGACCTCAAGTATGTGAGGTATCCGCCATGAGTCATCCCCTGGCAGAGTAAGGCATCTGCCTCTGGGGCATTTAGTGGATGGTCACTGGAAGACCCGGAGGGAGACCTGGAGGGGGACTTTCCCTTTGCGAGATCTGCCCCTAGGAGGCAGGGTAGGTGCCTTGGATTCAGGAGACACCCTATTACCAGGTTCCTTAGGAGGAGGCTGTGGAGGCTTGGTGGCACCACATCCTTTTGATGGTATCCCACCAAAAATTAAAGAGGTCTTTCACCTCTTGCAGATTCGGCTGGGAGGCAGTGTCTGCCCGCTGTGGGCTTGGGTGTTGGACCTTGGGTGTAGCCGGGTTGGGCATCGGTTCGGGCAGCTCGTGTGTCCAGTGTCACCTGTCTGATCATCAGGAATGGGGGTTTTGTCCTCCTCTTTGAGGACCGCCGGCGACCAGTGTCAGCCGGGCGAGGTGGGGCTGGCGCCAGTTCTTTGGCTCATTTTGTGGGTGTTGGTCTGGTGGCCCGCCATTGCTGTGAGGTCCATTTCTAGGGATGTCAGCTCAGTCATCTTTCTTGGAGGGTTGTCAGGTCCTCTTGGAGGTTGGGAAACCGAACGATGGTCGGAGTCCTGGCGCCGGTCTGACTTGTTGGCACCCTGTTTCGCAGCTGGTTTGGACTTATGCCGGT